>OX328101.1:28976087-31376087 GCA_946811185.2 Hippopus hippopus
AAATCGGGGTACTGTGTGGCTCAGTGGTAAAGTGTAGGACTCGTGACCTGGAGGCCCTGGGTTCGAGCCTCATTGGTTCCACTGGGGTTTTCATAGAAGTGTCCTTGGTCAAGACACTTCAGAGCCCTAGCCTAGTACTGGTGAAACCCAGGAAATACATGAATAGTATGTGAGCTGTCACCGCGATATGACTGAAATAGTGTTGAAAGCGGCATAAAACAACATTCAAACAAACAAACAAACTGTTCCAAATCATCAAAGAATAATATAGCGTATAATCGATTTGTACAGACTGACTGGATTTAGTTGAGATATTATCTCAAAAACATATGTGTGTAGTGCAAGAAAATCAAGGATAAAAACCAAGTCATCCCCTTCTCAGGACCGATGGTGTCGCACCACTGCGAGACTGCTTCCCGTCGTAGTGGTCAAAAGTAGTCCCACGCGAAATTTTGAAGTAGCACTTTTGTTGCACTGTTTCATGGAGCTGAGAGGGCTTGGTGGTATATAATTCAGATTTGCTTCAAGTTTACGCAGTTGGAGACCACTTAGATGTGTTTATATTGTATATTGAGTGGACTGTTTTGTGTCACTGGAGAAACAAAAAAATTGGATCATGGCGGTGAACAGGTGTTTTCGAGCGGACAAATTCTAGGGTGCCTGTTTTTGTTGGGATTTAGAAAAAAACGCAATCTGTTGACATGCTGTTTTCAATGCATTTTTTGAAGGACTGAGGACGTCTTTTAGAAAGCAAGAGACGGAAAAGCCAAAGATGTGCCATTAAACAACCTGTGAAGCTTGAAATATGGTCGATTTCACTCTATACATGGCAAAAAATCATGGTGTGACACCCGATGTAGTATTGGAGAGGAATCAAGGGAAATAACTGAAAAATGCCCCCTACCATTTCACGTCTTTGTAGCTACGTCCGTAAACTGTTCTGTTCTGTCCATATGTAAAGGGAAGCTGATTGATTAACTGAACGGTATTTTACGGCGCTTTCAACTTTAATTTAGTCATATCACGGCGAGAGCTCACATGTATATGAATTATGCGCTGTGAAAAGGGGGTTTACTGCATCTACAAAAAGTATTGACCCATGTCAGCTTGTGCAGCCCGCACATGCTGACCTGGGTAGAAAATTTTCGCTATTTGTAATTTTTCTGCATGTCCAAGGACAAGTATAACCATTGTTTCAGTTTGTTTCAAGACAACATGGATTTTAGGGATCTATGATTATATGATGACAAGTTTGGTATTATGTATAACGGAGATGCTTTAAATTCCCTTTCGCCAAAGCGCCGCTTGATTCATGTATTTCCTAGGTTACACCAGTATAGGCCAGCGCTCTGAAGTATCTTATCCAAGGACACTCCCACGAAAAACTCTAGATTTCGAATCCTAAACTTTACCAAGAGCCACGCAGAACCCCGTAAAAGGAAGCAGCGATAAAAACTCTGTCACAGTAAATGGTATATCATAATTATTCAGGGAACGGCCATACACCCTTTCTCCTGCTCAATTGAGCTGATCAATTTTTAACCCTTTACCCGCTAGATAAATCAAATGGAATGTTCTAGCTAATAGCAAAAAACCCAAATATTGCTATCTCAAAATTATTTTGTGGGAAAAATATCTCCTTACCGGACTGTGTAGATCCAAGATCAGACTGCATGTTTTGTGCAGTCTGATCTTGGATCTATACTGTTTACAAAAACTTCTTGTTTCGTGCTTAGCAGCCTTAGGGTTTACCTGAAAATCTCGACCAGACAACAGACTTTTTAGAATTGTCCAAGGTATAAGCATTGCCAGACTATAAATCAAATGTTCCTCAAATGATGGAATATGACTTTTTCCCCCCAGTTTTAGTTCTTTTTCTCAGGATCGTTTTAACACGGAATCGTCAAATAAACGGTCAAGGAACGATACATGATATTTTCGCATAAGTAAAGTAAAAGCGGAAACAAATAAGATGAAGAATATGGTAGATCAAGATTAGGTATTACTAACATACAAAGACCGATCTTTGTCTACCCTTTCCGCCGAAAGGGAAAACCAGATAGACGGGTTTACCCAGGGTGCTGGTTATTCCTTTACAAAACAATCATTTAAAAAAAACGCTAGGCAAAAGATCAGCATGTTCTCCTTTCCCCAGAATGTTTTCCACACCCTTTACAAAGGCGAATCACATCATTAACTCTTAGGCTGTTAAGCGCGACTCTTAGACCTTTTGCGAACAATGTAGATCAAGATCAGACTGCACAGAACGTGCAATCTGATCTTAGATCTACATTGTCCGATGAGGCGATAGTTTTTCTCCAAAAATTAGATTTGAAACAGCATCAATCGGGTTTTTTACCAGCGGCTTCTGAAAACACTGTAGATAAAAGAGAGAATGCTGGTAACCAGCATTTTCTCATTTTCCAGCAATGTTTTCAAAAGCCTTTCACCTTTCATTCTACGAGCCATGTTTATTTTTTTCCTCTGCAAATACTTGAAATTTGGACCTGTGTAAAATTTTATGGTCAGGCATAGAGTTAACTCTTTACCAAACAATCCCGAGTTTTAAAGACCCTAGAAGAGAAGGCTATTGGAAACATTATGGGAAAAAGAGAAAATACTGGTTATCAGCATTTTCTCCTTTTCCCATATTTTTCTTTTACATTACCATGCAAGGAAATAATCATTTTAGCTACATTTTTATTTGTGGTCTACAATCGTGATTAATATGGGCCAGTCTAGAATGCTGTTGTTTGGTAAAGAGTTAAGCTAAATTTAATCTGCCGTCTGCAAAAGCTATCAATATTTAGGGTTCTGAAATTTCGTCTTCTGGTAACAGGTTAACATGTGTTAGACCAAAATAGCTAATACTACAATCACATTACAATGGTTTTATTAAACAAAAGATGACTATTTATAAGCTGTAGCAGCACAGATTTTGAAAACATTATGCAGCAAACAGTTTCTCTTCATGCAACAATGTAATAACAGTTCTTGACATATAATCATAAGAAAAATATTAACCCTTTACCAAACAATCTCTGGTTTTAACGACACCAAGGAAGAAGCCTTCTGAAAACATTGTGGGAAAAGGAGAAAATGCTGGTAACCAGCATTTTCTCCTTTTCACTCATTGTTTTCAACTCTTCCAAAGTCAAGTTTCAGTTTTTGAGTCATGTTTATTTTGTCGTCTGCAAATGCTTTCAATTTGGACAAGTCTAAAATTTTGTCGTTTGGTAAAGAGTTGAACCATTTACAAACAATTCTTTGCTCTTTCAACTCTTAGGGAAAAAACATATAAATAAAAGAAAGCTTCAGTAAAAGAAAAGGGGAAAAAAGCTGGTAATCAGCACCACTTTTTTTTCCCCAAAAGTGTTTTATAACCTGTAAGACAAGGCAGTTCACTTCAGACATACCTAGTTCACAAATACCTTTACTTTAAACAAGTTTGGAATTGTCACTTGGTATTTAACCCTTTGCCACACAATCCCGAGTCTTAACATCCCAAAGCGTCAAAGTTTTTGAAATCAATGTGGGAAATGGAGAAAATGCTGGTAACCAATATTTTCTCCTTTTCCCACAATGTTTTCTATCTAATGTGTTCAATTTTGACAAGTCTGAAATTTTGTTTCATGGTAAGGAGTTAACCCACTACCACACAATCCCGACTTTTAACGACCCTGAAAAAGAAGCCTTTTGAAAACATTGTGGGAAAAGGAGAAAATGCTGGTAACCAGCATTTTCTACTTTACCCACAATGTTTTCTATCCTTCCAAAAACAAATTTCAATTTTTCAGTCACACTAATTTTGATGTCTGCAAATGCTTTCAATTTGGACCATTCTTGTCGTTTGGTAAAGGGTTAAAGGGCTAAATTTTAACTCCGGTAAATTATTTTACCTGATGTTCATGGGGTAATGAATTAAGCTGTTACCACACAACCTCAATTTTTAACTGGCCTGAAGAAGACTTGAAAACATTGTGGAAAAAGAGGAAAATGCTGGTAACCAGCACTTTCCCACTTTCTCACAGTAGTTTCTACCTTTTTACAAATTCCATAATAATGATATTATTAATATCAGACTTTTTTTTAGCCTGCAAATGCTTTCAACACAGACTAGACTACATGTACAACTGAGTCATTCAGTAATGAGTACATTAACTGAGAGATCCAACTTTTCTTTTGAATTTCAAAGTTCAGTACTTCTTTAATCCTCTTTGTATTCTCCTAGAGAAAATCTCTGGAAGGAAGGCATGCTGATAAAAGTATTTCAATTTTGGAAACATATTTGTCCAACATTTCTCGTCAAAGCCAATTCTTTCTACTGAAAGACCTCCAAGTGTCCAAATCACAAAATCGCACCACTGCTTATTAGCTATTGCCATTTGTCCTTGTACCTGGTAATAGTACTTGTGGTTTGTCTTTAATCTACACAAACCAGTGTCGCTGTCTATGTCAGAACAGAAGTCGGAGTCTTTCGCACAGTCTGTTGGATGTTTGTTTTTCCATTTATCTGAGGCTGGGCATTTTATTTCTAAGACACCAGTATAGGTTTGGCCATCCAAAGAATACTTCACAAGCCCATCTGGGCTGGCACCAAGATAGGGGATATTTTCTTTCACAATTAATCCACACGTCGAAACTGTTAAATCTGGGTATTTTCTTTTCATTACTATTTCATACTTCCTTCTGGCTGCAGCCTCATGTTTTAATCCCCATCTTAAAAATCTGTTCTGAAAACTTGAATATAGGATTCTTTTGATCGGCCCTTCAAACGGTGTATCTTTCTTAAGGCATACTACCTCTCCAAAATTCGATGATGTCAATCTTAATTTTCTTTCCTCCTCCCATACTACATTTTTTCCTTGTCCTCTGGTCAGTTTTTCTAATTTTTCACTGTCTGTGTGACTCCAGACCAGGCTGCTCATTACTTTTTCCATTTCGTTTAAAACGAAATCACTTTCCAAATCCACACTGTCACAAAAACTGAAGTCAACACTCAGGAACTGTGGAACTTCATCCCGCGGACGATTTTCAACAAAGTTCAAAAGCCATCCTGCACCTGGATTGACCTTTGTCAAGTTCTCTTTAAATCTATTTTCATTCACTGAACAACTTGCAAAAAGTTCTTTCTTACAATTTCTTTTCAGACGATCTGGGCATGACTGAAAAGTGTACTTTTTAAACTTAAGTTCACTTGACCTTTTTGGGGTGAGCTTCCGTTTTCTAGGATTATTAAATTGGTCCCAAGCACATTTTTTTGATGTCACTGCCAAAGTTCCATTTTTCCTCTTTTCAGTCAAGTCGGCCAAGGCATACATCAAGGCTCCAACATGGTTACAAGCTTCGCCACTCCTTAAAATATATAAATATAGTTAAATTAGACATAGTTCAGCCCATACACAAGCCAGAGTAAATTGCCCTCTAATATCCCATGTTTGTAGTATCACTTTGAGAAAGAAAGCTTATGAAAACACTGTAGGATAATGAGAATATTCTTGTTAGTGTCACATGATTTTCTCTTTTATCAGCTTTCTATACTTTCAAAAAGAGATCCCTGTTTCAAACCACAACAGACAAATCCATCTTTTGACCCTTTGCCACAAAATCCCAACTTTTATCGACCCTGAGAAAAAAAGCTTTGGAAAACAGTGTGGAAAAAGAGGAAAGCTGGTTTCCAGCATATTTTCCTTTTCAGACAATGTCTTTACTTTTTCAGAAACAAATTTCAATATTTCACTCACATGAATTTATTTAATCATCTGCAATTTATGCTTTCATTTGGATTGGTCTAAGATTTTGTATTTCGGTAAAGGGTTAAACCGCAACAGAGAAAGATCCCGTTATTGAAGGCTATTTGATACATGTAGGTCATCTGCAAGAGCATTCAACATGGATATTGACATAAAAATTTGGCTTAAAAGACAAGCCATCTCACACTGCTTTTACATGGAAAAAAAAACCCCTGATATATCACAGCTGCTGTTTACCAACTACTTTGTAATACGGTCTCCCTAAAAAGCGTCTACAAGTGTCTACAAGCGTCTACAATAAAAATTAAATGAATTTTCATCTTTATTATAAATGTACTACAGCAGTTAAGTCATTTCATAATCAATTTGATGGCAAAAATACAAAAATAGCCAATCTAAAAATATATAGAATGGCCGAACTGTAGACCCTTCAGCATTCTGTACAGCATGCATAAGCGTCTACAGGCCTGGAAGCAATAACATGTCTAAAGAGAAAATGGAATAGTTTCTCCAGTTTTTTCAGCATTCTGTACAGCATGCATGAGCGTCTACAGGCCTGGAGGCAATAACATGTCTAAAGAGAAAATGGAATAGTTTCTCCAATTTATTCAATTACTAAAACCTGTGCTCTGATGGCTTATTTGTAAACTTTTTGTTGCAAATATTTATAAATTAATATTGCAGGTTATTAAAATGTGCACGTTAGAATTCATACTCTGCGAGAAATGCTACCTCTCATGTTTTATGATCATGTAGTTCAAACCCATCCCTGAACAAATTCGTGTTTTTTCCCCCCCCCCCATACAGATGCACTATAATGACCATTTCTTTAACCTTTAAAATTCATCGCACAAGCGGAAAGATACTATCTTACCAAATTTCATGACATGAACTGAATTTCACTCTTGAGATGTAGTGTTTTCTTACAACTTAGTGAATCGTACGCACACCGGCTTGGTCGTGTAAAGAACAAAATAAAATGCCCTTGAAATCATAAAAATTTATGGGAGTGGGGATAGAATTCGAATTAAATAAATCATAATCGTATTTTGTAATGTACATATTGTTTATAATATCTGCTAGACACTTGTAGACGCCTGTACACACTTGTTGACCCTTGTAGACACTGTTTAGGGAGACCCCTTTATAATATGTTAGTCTTAAAAAGATAAATTTCCAATGTTTGAAGCAGTCTTAATTTAATTACAATGAATAATACAGAAAGATTCACAACAATGAATGAAAATATATTACTATAATTTTTTCTTTTTCGACTTACCCAGCTGTGCAATCACATTCTGCAGAACTGACTTGTCCAGTGACCTTTGAAAGACAAAGCCAAACTTCATGATCTGGATTGTCCTTTTTATTTGCTGTTGGGAAGGACGGCATGACTTTACATCGAACAAAACAGTGCTCACAATCATCTGAAATTCCACTGTACATGATTCCATAGACGTGTCTGTCAGCATAGTACACTTTGGCTTTCAGCTGTTTTTTGCACCCCATCTTCAGCACAAAGTAGTTGTAAATATCGCTATCCTTAAATTCCGGTACATCAGATAGATCTTTACTCCACGTTTTCAAAGTTGATGGATGAGGAAGTTTCTCGCCGAGAGGCGTCACCAGTTTTTGCGTTTTCCTTTGTTCGTCAGTTTCTCTTTGCTCTGGTTCTAGATCTAATTTTTCCAATTTACCAACTCCCTTCGCTCGCAGAATCAAATCCTTCTTCTTCCCCGTGATATATTGGTGATGCCGACGTAAATAATCTTTTAACTGTGACACATTAAGGTGATCAATATCGCTATCTTCTATAAAATTACCGTTTTCTTTGTCTGTTGCATCCGCCATCTTTAGTTAAGATACTACCCAGTGTCCGAGATACTGCGAATGTAGTTTACTTCCGCAAGGGAGATAAATCACTTTCCGAAAAGGGCTATAGACAAGTCTATAAACTTTGTCTGTCGGTAAAGAGTTAACCCCCTTTACCAGACGACCAATTCTTAACCTTGTCCGAAATTGAAAGCATGTGCAGACGACATACTAACCCTTATCCTGCTAAATAAGGGAAATGAAACTTTCCAGCCGATAGTTAAGATGTCTCGTTACTGGACAGTGTAGATCCAAGATCAGACTGCACGTTCTGTGCAGTCTGATCTTGATCTACACTGTCCGCAAAAGGTCAGTGAGTCGCGCTTAGCAGGCTAAGGGTTAATAATAGCTCATATAACTGAGTTTGTTTCTGATGGGTATAGAAAACATTGTGGAAAAAGGAGAAAATGCTGGATACCAGTATTTTCTCTTTTTTCACAATGTTTACACGAGCTACAGGGACGTTAGAAGCCGGTTTTGTCCGGTAAAGGGTTTAAAATATTCTTTCGATTCTCCACTTCTTTATACTTCCTGTTTTGGATATAATTTTACAACTCGTTTCTGATTGGTAGATAAGATTTGGTAATTGTGCGAGTAAGAGAAAGGATGGGAAAAAACACGTCATTCTATAATATCAGTTTTTAAGATATCTTGTACAACTATTTACATGTGGTTTTATAATGTGCACTTAATGATAAATGAGTTTTTAAATTTAAGAAAGATCAAGGTATACATATGTAATTTTGGGTAAAACCGGGTGTTCCATTTTTTCTGTGTATATACCCGTGTTGTGTAGGTAAATTAACTTATTCATCGAATTGAAAAGACGGCATTTTACAAACTGATCGTAGTTTTTATAGGGAAGTAAATATGATCTTAAATCATTAAAGAAATTCATGATGTAGATTAGTGTTAAACTGTATTTTGCGGACAGTGTACATCAAGATCAGACTGCACATTCGTGCTGTCTGCTCTTGGATCTACACTGTCCGCTATTGTAATGTTATGGGTTCTTCTTTTTTTTTTATTTTGAGTGAAACGTGAATTTGATTAATTTAGGGCTCAAGGGTTCATATAACCTTCTTTAAAACTGATTAGATCTAATTGCAATAACGTTTTGTCATTATACGATAAGTATGAAGTGGTGGATATGTACAGGGTGATTCATTGTTTGTTTGTCTGGATTTTAAAGTGGATCGGATTTGAAAGGGGGTAGGACTTTTTGTTGTCATAATCTTTCGAATCATTTACGTCCTCTGTTGCTGTCTTTGTGTATTGAAATGTCTGTCTGTCTGTGTGTCTGTCCGTCTGTCTGTATGTCCATCCGTCCGCCCGCCGCCGGCCTGTCTATCCGTCTAAAAGCTAATTGCATTTTTTAAAGTCCCAAGTTTACTATTCATTATCTTCTTTTTTTTATGCTTATCCTTTCCTTCTTTCTATCGTTTTTTTTTTTGTCTGTATTATTATACTGCTGACTGGTGATATGTACAAGAGGCCAATGATATTTATTGAAGACATCGCAATCAGTTAGGACTTACTTCGTCAAGCAGCAGATCACCTGTGAAAATATTAAGGTACAACAGAGAAATAGCCACGTCAATAGCCACTTTGGCTCATGTCAAAATGTTTGGTCATTCGTGTACTATACTTTAACACTTAAAACTGGTCAGCGCGATTCGAAATTTATTTATGGACAATGTGTAGTAGAACCAGACTGCAGTAAACTCCAGAATGGCATGGATAGGTGAACAGGCTGTTTAAATATAACTGAATAAAGGTTTAAAGCCGAGTTAAACACCAAACAAACAAGCAAAACAAAACAAACGCTCATGGCGTGGACACAAACAGCTATACGACGACTCTTCAACGGAATATAGAGCTGTACCACACTACACGCTGTATTTTGTTGCCTCTGATCTGGGTCTAGTAATAAATGATACATTTTGTCTAACAACCGACTGAATCATGTAGTAAAATGGTCTTTTGACAGGCAGAAAATTTGCCCATAGCAAATAGTATCGACTCAGTAAGCCTGCGCGGACTGCGCAGGTTTACTGGGTCGATACTATTTGCAGATGCCACCTGCATGAACACCGCATGAATTTTTTGTTTATGATTTGATAAAATAAACTACAGAATAAAAATTGACCTACATCCGACCGATTTTTTATCAAAACTTTACTTTTTTCAACATATTTCCCATGTCATCGTGAGAGGAATAAACCCTTTAGATACCAAGCATGGGTTAATGTGATTGTGCAGGCAATCCAGATTACAGATCAGAATGCACTGAACTGTGCAGTCTGATCTTCGAATTTCACTTTCCAATTGATCGTTTAGATACTCTGTTCCATCCTCCACCCATCCGCTCTCCCCACCCGCAAAAAAATGCAGTGTTTGGGTCTTTTTCCTGCATCAAAAATGTTCATTCAAGTTACCAAGAGTTATAAGGGATACTTTGCATTTCGCATTGAGGAAAAAACCGCGGGGTGTCAAGTTTCATTTTGAGGGGCAAATACGAAACAGTTTCTCATGTGTGAAGTGAAATGACTTCCTATTTTCCTCTTCTCCTCGCCGAGCCCCGGTAGCGCATTCGGTAGCTTACAGGACTTTAGAACAGGGGGTCGCTGGTTCGATGCCCGGCACGGCCAATTTCTTTCTGAGGATTAATGATAGTCATTGCAAAAGGATTCATACCTATCTCACCGCTGATCAGTGTTTCGAGGATGGTTATGTGGGAAAGCAGCCAGTGGCTTGGAAAGAATAATTTTCAGAGTACTAGTAAGAGAAACTCCAGGACAGCCTGGCTAGGTGCTTTGGCCGCCGCGATATAACTGAAATAATGTTGAAAAGGGCGTTAAATACCATATCATCAATCAATCATCAACCCTTTCCCTCCAGTCCAGAACGAATTACCAGTTGTCCCGCATCAACATTTTGTTCTAAGAATCAAAATGTTGGAGAAATGGAATGAAACCTTTACCACACAATCCCGACTTTTAACGACCCTGGGGAAGAAACCTTTTGAAAACATTGTGAGAAAAGGAGAAAATGCTGGTAACCAGCATTTTCTCCTTTTCCCACAATGTTTTCTGTCCTTCCCAAAACAAATGTTAATTTTTGAGGGACATTTATCTATCATCTGCAAATGCTTTTCAATTTGGACAAGTCTAAAATTTTGTCGTTTGGTAAAGAGTTTATCCAGTTTAGAGGACAAAATATGATAATTCATTCGCCTCGAATGATAGGAACTATCTTTGAAACAGTAGTCAAGAGTCGTGAGCGCCTTTAACCCTTTACCAAATGACAAAATTTAAGCCTTGTCCAAATTGAAAGGATTTGCAGACAACAATCCAATGTGGCTCAAATGGTGCCATATTTCTTTGATAGGGTAGAAAACATTGTGGGAAAAGGAGAAAATGCTAGTTACCCAGCATTTTCTCCTTTTCCTTCAATGTTTTCAGAAGGCTTCTCTCCGAAGGTCCTTAAAAGTCGGGATTGTGCGGTAAAGGATTAACCCTTATCCTGCTAAATAAATGAAATGAAACTTTCGAGCCGATAGTGAAAACCAAATTGTTGATTTTTGAAAGGTATATTTCGGGGAAAAAATATATCTGTATCGGACAGTGTGGATTCAAGATCAGACTGCACGTTCTGTGCAGTCTGATCTTGATCTGCACTGTCCGCAACAGGTCCTTGAGTCGCGCCTAGCAAGCTAAGGGTGAACGCTTTACCAAACGACACTATTGTACACGGGTCCAATTTAACCAGACGATAAAATTTTATTTTATTTGTCTTTGAAAGGGTAGAAAACGTTGTGGAAAAAGGAGAAAATGATGGAAACCAGCATTTTCTCCTTTTTCCACAATGTTTTCCAAAGGCTTCTTTCTCAAGGTTGTTAAAATCAGGGATTGTTTGGTAAAGGGTTAAAGTAATTTCAGACGACAGATTAGGTGTGGCTCAAATGATGGGATTTGTGTTAGAAAGGATAGAAAACATTTTGGGAGGAGAAATTGCTAGTTACCAGCATTTTCTTCTTTTCCCATAATGTTTTCAAAAGCCTTTTTTCCTAAAGGTTATTAAAACTCGAGATTGTTTGGTAAAGGGTTAGCGAAATTTTCCGAAGCTTTTTGTTCATAATTATATATCAAATACAATGTTTGGATATTGGCATGTCGAAAAAGATGGAAAAATAAAAAAACAGGAATACGTGCATACGCGTACTTTCAACCTTTCCCCCCAAAACTTCCAACTTAAAGGGTTTTAATATGTGTACTATACGACATAACATTTGAAGACGACAAATTTTATGTTACCCGATGGTGGAACTTGGCTTTTAAACAAGAGAAAACATTATGGAAAGAGGAGAAAATGCTAGATAATAGCATTTTCTCCTTTTTCCGCATTGCTTTCAAAAGCCGCTTTAAACAGGGTCGTTATAACACGGGAGTGTTTGGTAAAGGTTCATACTTTCTTTAATAGATATCTTCCTGGTTTCAGTTTTCTATGGAATGACTTTACTGCCGTCAAACATGCATAATACACCTTTACCATAGATCTTAGATCCAACATGACCGCTTTTGTGTTAGATATTCTGTCAAAATCAGTCTTGAACTTGCGATATCTTCATCGTTAACTCTTTCGGCGCCAAATAACTAGAGGCGACCTCTTTCGACGGCTCTAAATACAATCCATTGAAACTTACATAGATTTTGATAGTATTGGCTTGACTACACAAGCGGATGGTATAGATCAAAAATCAGGCAGCACGTTTTGTGCAGTCTGATCTTGAACTATGCCGTCCGCAAAGGTCACTGTTTTCGCCTATGGCGCCGAAAGGGTTCATACTGACTGTGCGATGTATCGATAACAGAAACTTCAGGACAGCCTGGATAGGTGAATTGGTCGCTGCTATATAACTGAAATAATGTTGAAATCGACGTTAAATACTATACAACCAATTAGTTTTGAACACTAAATGTGATTGTCAAGTTTGTTTACTCAACACTACATTAAAGCACCAGATTATCTGCTTTTATTTCCAGAAAAACTTTCCGGGTGGGGGCGGGGGGTAACTATGATTACGCCCGAACGCCCAGGAGTATCGTTGAGGGAAAAAAATGTGACATTTAACTGTTTCAACAATGAAACACATATATGAGCCATACTCTGTGAAAAGATGGTGTAATGCATCTGCAAAGAGTATCGACCCATATCAGTCCGCGCAGTCCGCACAGGCTGACCTGGTTTGAAATCTTTAGCTTTTTTGTAAATTGTCTGCATGTCCAAGGACCATTCTACTTCGCTTTTTCGGCAGAATATATACTGAACCAAAAAAGAAACTTCCCCTGTGTTTAAGTGCAAATGCAATGTTATTAAAAAAAATCAAAATATCAGATGACCTACATATATTCGGGCGAACGATTATGTGTCCGATAAAACAAATTTTAACTCGATTGAAAGCATTTTGCAGAAGAAACCCGCTGAAAGCGATTTTCACGTGCATGCACGGACCAGTATAATTCGTGTATATTTTTTGAAACCCTTCAGTCTAATTTTATAGACTTTCATGTCAATAAGAAAAAGACGTTGAAAAAAATTAAATTCTTTTTAGTTTTCTTTATTTTTGATATGTCTAGAATTCCGCAAAATTTATGCGAACGTGCCATTGGCATGCTTAATGCTGTTATGACGATGAATGCTGTTGCTATGAATATTGGATGTTCTACTCGTGCTATTCGACACCTTAGGCAACGTTTTCAAGCAACAGGGCGTACGGAAGATCGACCACGTAGTGGACGTCCTCGCGTCACGACGCGCGGCCAAGACCGCTATATTCGGAACACCCACCCGCGCAATCGCTTCCAAACTGCCACAGCCACTGCTGCTAACACCCCTGGTACACATAACAACCGTATATCTGCCCAAACTGTGCGCAATCGCTTGCGCGAGGGTGGGCTACGTGCACGTCGTCCATTCGTTGGTTGTGTTTTGACGCGACGTCACCGCGTAAATCGTGTTAATTGGGCACGTACACACCAACGCTGGCTTAGACAACAATGGAATAGCGTTCTTTTCTCTGACGAGTCCAGGTTTTCCATTCATCGAGGTGATGGCAGGGTTCGAGTATACCGTAGGAGAAATGAACGTTATGCCGACTGTTGCGTACTTGAACGAGATCGTTTTGGGGGTGGGGATTCTGTCTTGGTCTGGGCGGGCATTGCACATGGCTTTCGCACTAATCTCGTCGTTATCGAAGGGAATTTGAATGCCCAACGCTACCGAGATGAAATTCTTGCGAGGCACGTTATCCCACTGTTTCAAAATAATGCCAATATCACTCTTTTTCAGCATGATAATGCCACAAGCCATACAGCTAGGGACAATGTGAATTTCCTCAGGGCGAATAACATTGCATTTATTAATGACTGGCCTGCCAAAAGCCCTGATCTGAATCCCATTGAACACCTTTGGGATAATTTGGACCAGCGTGTTAGACGTCGCTCTATTCCACCGTCAAACGTCATTCAGCTAAGACAAGCCTTAATTCAGGAATGGAACAACATTCCACAAGCCGAAATCAATACACTTATCCGTTCTATGCGCCAACGATGCCAGGCAGTCCTTCATGCTGAAGGTGGTCATACCCGGTATTAATTTGTGATCTTGGTGACCGACCCCTTCCGCATTTTAACTACCATTTCACTACTTTTGGATAGACCCTCAGCAATAATTTTTTTCACACAAAGTCGCAATAAAATACTCTTTCAATGCATATAAATCTAGTTTAATCCTGATTTTCGTATTTGTGTATATCTGCACTTAAACACAGGGGAAGTTTCTTTTTTGGTTCAGTATATTTCATGGATCCATGATTATGTGATGGCTTGTTTGGGATAGTGTATCAGAAACATTTCCTAATGTACTAAAGAAATACGAAGTTGACTTTTTTTAAGTTCCTACAAAGGAAGGACCCCCCTCACAACATTCCTTACCCCTTTTTTCTTTGGAGCGTACTTCACTCTAAGGAGTCTTCACGAAGTATATCACACCAGCTTTATCAAGGTTCAAAAAAATCTTCCGAAATATTTCAGGTATTTTTTAGAAAAGCTGCATGAATAAAATTTTGACACATTCTTTAGAAGAAGAAAGATTATTATTCGAAAAGAAAAAAAAACATCAGAACGTGACTTTAAAAAAATAGCTTGGAAAGAGTCAACGAATACCACAACGATTATTTACCATCGCTGGTGTTCGAACCTAAGTCGTGAAAATGCAGTCTAGCGAATCCATTATCGTCTTATATACCCAACTTGATATTAGCACATTAAACCCTTTACCACACAATCCTGACTTTTAACGACCCTAAGGAAGAAAAGTTTTGAAAACATTGTGGAAAAAGGAGAAAATGCTGGTAACCAGCATTTTCTCCTTTTCCCACAATGTTTTCTACCCTATCAAAGACAAATTCCATTATTTAGTTTAAATTTATGACTTGTATTCGTTTGTTTAGGCTATCAACTTGGAGAATAACATTATAAGCATTGCTTTCGTTCTTATCCATTTTGCATAAAATTTTGAACTGTATTTGTAAATTATCTTGTACATTTTAGATGAATTTGCAAATAAAATATGTTTAAACTAACTTCCATTATTTGAGCTCATTTGAATTGTCGTCTGCAAATGCTTTCAATTTGGACAAGTCTAAAATATTCTCTTTTAGTACAGGGTTAAAATGTGTTTATCCTTTTGTTACGCAATGAAAGATGGCCCATGATAAACGGGATTGTTTGGTAAAGGGTTGATTTTTTGTCAATGTTTAGAGGATCAAGGTCACGTGAACATTCAGATAGATGTGTGCACGCATAATTTACGTCTTTTGTCTAGTTTCCTGCTCGTCAATTGAGGGTTTCCGTAATAACCCATTTGAACATGTACGAGTATTCGCCTAATTTTTTCCTACAGTATGTTATGTCTGCTTGAACAATGAATTATAATTAAGTATAGAGTGCTAAAACTTCATATGTGAATAAGCTATTGCTTTTATTAAAGACGGTGTGAAGTCCGAAGTTACACTCCTTTTTGTTTCCATTTGTTTAATTGTTCTCACCGATTTTAATATAATTCAAGTTATGAAGCGGAGACCAGTGCACATCTATGCTCTCCTAGAGTTTCTTGAACTTGCACTGCCCGCCAGGGTGGCTCAGTGGTGAGCGTGTCGGACTCATGACATGGTGGTTGTGAGTTCGATACCCGGTTGAGGCGAACTTTCTTTCCGGCGCATTTTCGTCTCTCACCTCTGCTGAAGTATGTGAGAAAAGTAGTCGGTGGCTTTGGAAAGAAAGTTGTGTTAGTACTGGTGTGAGAAAGCCAAGAAACACATGTGCGTCACCGACCGCCATGATATGACCTTAGCTGTTAAAGTGGCGTTAAACCCCAATACAACCAACCATGAACTTGCACTATGCACACTATTATTTCCAAGCCACTGGCTGCTCTCGCAAATAAACCTCGTTAAAATAGTATTGAGCGGTGAGAGGGAGTGAATTCTGTCGCAATAACATTTAACACTGCTCTAAAAGAAATTGGCCGAGCTGGGGATTCGAACCAGCGACCCCCTGGTTTCAAGTGTTGTTCCTTACCGACTGAGCAACCAGGCTCGGCTATTTCTGCTTGAATATGAGAAATAATTTATCAGGGAATGCTAGTACGAAAATAATCAAGGACGGAATGCTGGTATAAAAATAAATAGGCATGGCATGCTAGTATAAAAATAATTAAAAAAGCAATCATCTTCGCTTGCCAAGGATGACGGAGTACTAGTATGAAAACGATTAAGTACGGAATACTGGCATGAAAATAATTAAGCAAGGAATGATAGTACACGGTGTTTCATAATATATGTTACACTTTCAAGCACTCCTAAGGTATATTGTTTTAAGGTTTTACAATAAAATTTATACCACTTGCAAAGTTTACGAATAAAGTTTTATGACATGCACAATATGTAAGGTAGCATTGAATAATGAAGGCGGCCAGCGCCTGTCAAAAAATAAACTGATTTACATCAAATGTTCAAAATGGCGCCCATTTTGACATTGGAGGGCATCCGGTCTCATCATCAAATTCAAATTCATCGATGCTAGATTATGACCTGTCTCATCTCTGGGACTATTGTTACCTCAAGTTATCTGTTATCTTAAACTGGACTTTATGCACATTGTATGGGATGCTTTGAGTGCAAGTGGTGTAATTGGGCCTTTCACGACAGTAATGAGGAAGCTGCAACAATTACAGGGAACGGTATCGGCAGCTCTTCCCTTGAAGTAAAAGTTTATGCCAGCATTTAGTGGTTAGGTATCTAGTACTAGAGAAAATGTGGTTTAAGCAAGGCGGCACAACGGAAAACACAGCCCATAGTGTATCGCAATGGTTGGAAAGCAATTTTGATTCTAGGGTGATCTTAAGAACAGGGCAACCATGACTTCCTCACTCACCAGACGTAAGCCCTCTGGACCTTTTTCTGTTAGTTTTTTCCCCCAAGTACATGTGCACAAAGCTTAGCCTCAAACAACAGATTAGCTGTCAATAGTTCCAAAGAGGAGACTGGCCACACTCCAGATGTGCAGATCGATGAATGAAAAATTCATGAGGAGACCAAATGCCCTGCGACGTCGAAATGGACGTCGATTTTAGCTTTTGATTTAAAACGATGTATTTTTGAATGACACTGGCTGCCTTTATTGTTTAATGTTACCTTTACAGACTGTGCATGTCATAAAACTTAGGATGCTTTATTTACTTCGCTTCTTTGTTGTAAAACGCCGTTTTCAACATTATTTCAGTTACATCGTGACGCAGGTGCACCTATCCATGCGTCCCTGGAGTTTCTTTTACCATTACTATGCATAGCATTCTTTTCAAGCCACTGGCTTCCTCCCCAAATAAACATCATGGAAACCTTGTTCAGTGGTGGGGGAGGAATGAATCCCGTCACCCTGACTATCAAATTCGTCGGAAAGAATATGGCTGAGCTGGGGAATGGAACCAGTAACCTCTAGGTTTCAAGATCCGAACGTTACCGACTGAGCACCAGGCTCGACCACCAAGTTTCACGATCATGAATACTACCCGAGGCAAATGAACCAAATATTTTATCTATCATATCCTTGAAAAATACCTGTGTTACGTAGTATTCGAGTATTTTTGCAAAGTTTATGCCATGCATCCCACAGGGTTACCGATATTGGATTTCAAACCTTTACCACACAGTCCAGCGTTTTGATGACCCTGAGGAAAAAAGCTTTTTGAAAGTGAGAAAATTCTGAAAAATGCTCGTAGGGCACTGGGGAATAAGCTCTGGAAGAACCAACAGTACCGACAGACAAGCAAATGTGGAATGGTGGCATTGGTAAAGATAAGAATTGGTTGGTGCATACAACATTGAAGAAAAAAGGTCCACACGAAAATCAAGTCCGTTCAAGTTCGAATCCGATCCAATCCGGTAATTAAGTCTGATGCGATTTGGCCTGGTCTGATCCTATTATTAAGTCCGGTTAGATCCTGTGACTGTACTCACCGCTCATAGACATTTACATGTACTTGTAAAAATAGGAAATACTGTGAAGAATTTCTGCTTGTTAATCTTTAATTGAAAAAAAAAAAAAACATTTTGATCTTGAATACTTTCTTAAGTTCACTATTACATGAGTTTTCCCTGCTTTTTCACTTTCGTCCAGGTTGGATGAGCTCCGAGCTAGACTAGACCTATAATATTCCGGGCGCGAAAAATAAGAGAACGAAAATTGTTGCGTTGGGATAAGGAAAAAAGAGCCTGATTTGCGTAGGTCACTGACTTAACATACATATAAGCAAAGATCTTGTACCTCATCGATGACATCTTGTTCAGTCTATGACTTTGTAAGTGAACATCGTTAAAACTGGAGTGGTAGAGGTTTTGTAGTTCATGTCAACATTGTTATATTTAACAGAACTACGATTTCCACCGAAAAAAAAACTTTATTTTCTGTGCGGCAGTAACGTTATTTGGCGACTGTGAGCTTTTTGCTTGCATTTGAATCGACGTCACTTGCAATGGCAGTAGACTGTTGATTTGATCGCTGGTCTGTAATACTGTGAATCCATCAAGAAATCATAAAATTTTAACACTCCACTAAACAATTCCGTAAATTACTTAAGAAAGAGGTTTTTAAAAACTATGAAAAAGAAGAGAATGGTGGACACCAACACTTTCTCTTTTTTCCCACATTGTTACTATCTTTTAAGACAAATCCATTTTTATTTAAGCCGAATCTATTCGTCGTCTTTAAATTCTTTCATTATAAACAATGGTAGAATGTTGTCGTCTGGCAGTCACTTTAGCCGTTTTCACACAAATCCGCAATTTTACACCTGTGCAGACGACAGCCTTTTTTGAAAATATGGAAAAAGGAACTATGGCTTGTTAAAATCAGTTGTTCCATTTCAAACAATGTTGTTCATGTAACGAAAAGAAGAACAGTTTTCTTTTTCTCAAATCACGGTTTCTCCCTGTTGTCGTCTGCACTAGTTTGTGGTGGGCCTCTGTCTGAAACAGCTTTTACAGTGATGGGTCAACCTTTCAGCCTTAGTGTTAAACTGTTTTCACGAATTTGTTACAAAAACCCATAATTTGAAAACACTAAGGTACATGTTTGATTGTATTTTTGTGCGGCAAAATTTCCAATGACTTGTCTCGATTCAATTTTACCTGCTAAATAATGTACCTCATCATAATTGCCCTTTTTTTGTCGTTGTTTTTTTTTACTACAGGCATAAGATACGCCATGCCACGCCTAATGTCACTCCAACGTAAAAACCGGCGACCAAAATTATTGGAAAGGGAGAAACTGCTTCCCTTTCATTAATTCAGTGTTTTCTAAAGCCTTTTCTTTCACTTCCCGTGAGCGCGAGAAAGAGAGAGAGAGAGAAAGAGAGAGATTCGTAGTTGTACCATTACGATGTATATATCAGGTGCTCCTGATTCATTCTTCAAGAAACAGTGCTGTTATATTTGTGATTTATCCTTTACCAAAAGATCCCGTTCAAGCAACAACAAGGAAGGCTGCTCTATTTGAAAACATTGTTGGAAAGAAGAAATTGCTTGTGACCATTTTCCCATATTTTTTTTCTATCCTATCAATTGTTTACCAAACTACAAAATTTTAGCCATGTCCAAATCATTTACAGAGAGCACTTTGAACGTGACTAAAATTATAGCTTTTGCCCTTGAAAGTTTAGAAAACTTTGTGGAAAAATGAAGAAAAGCTGGTTACCAGCATTTTCTTTTTTTTTTTCCACAGTGTGTTTAAAGACTTTCTTCCTCAGGGTCATTAAAACTCGGAATTTTCTGGTAAAATGGGTAAAGAAAAAAATTCCATTAATTGAATCACATTTAATTTGTCTGCTTTTGCATTGCAACGTATTGCATATAGAAAACAATGTTGGAAAAGAAAAAAAAAAAAAATGCTGCTAACCTCAATGTTTTCAAAATACTTTTTTCTTAGGGTCGTTAAAACATGTTATTGTTTGATACAGAATTAAACTAACGTTTCTTCTCTTTTTCCGAAGATATTTTCTAGAGCTTTCCTTTTTAGGGTCGTTACACCACGAGATTGTTCAGTGAAGGGTTAACTCTTTGCCAAATAACATTTCCGGCAGGTCCAAACTGAAAGCATTTGCAGTAGACAAGTTAAATATGGCTAAAATATTGGGATTCGTCTTTGTAATGGAACAAAACATCGTGGGAAAAGGAAAAAATACTTGTTACCAGTATTTTCTCCTTTTCCCACAATATTTTCAAAAGTTATCTCCCACAAGATGGTTACAACACCGTATTGTTTGGAAAAGGGTTACTCTTTACTTACAACCAAATTTCAAACCGGTTCAAATTGAAAGCATTTGCAGACGACAAATTCCACGTAGCTAAAATTATGGGATTTGTCTTTGAGGCGGAAGAAAACATTGTGGAAAAAAGAGAAAATGCTGGTAACCAGCATTTTCTTCTTTTCCCTCAAAATTTTCAAAAGCCCTCTCCGACAGGGTCACAACACGGTATTGTTCAGTAAAGGGTCACACACATGTCACCTTAATCATGACGTGAGATTATCTTTTAATTATCTATTATATCAACAATGGATGAACTTGTTTCAATCTTAACTTCTGATTCAGAGAGAAGTGTGGCGTTACTTTCCTTTCCTCAATTGAACTGCTAGCAATCGTATTCGTTGCAGTTTAAGAACACTCTCTTGACAAGTTTGTTCAATTTTTTTAGCGCCGAAAGCGAAACCAGTGGATTTTGCGAACTGCATAGATTGTAGGTCCCTCTGTGCGCTATGCATTATTAGTTGTACGGTCAGGTGGCAGGGGACTTGGAAACTTGTTCACGGCTGTGGAGAATAATGTCGCCCCGAGCTGAAGTGGCGACATTATTCTCCACAGCCGTGAACAAGTTTCCAAGTCCCCTGCCACCTGACCGTACAACGAATTTATTATACTGCAAAGTTTTACCATTCCAACGTGTGTTAAGCGAAATTTACCTGGTTTTTTGGTTTAAAAAATTGAGTACGCTGACGAGGTAGAATTACCCTTCTTAGTGCCCCAATTCAATGAAAACTGACGTCACTGGGAACTGACGTCACTGAAACCTTGGATATACGTGCTAAAACGTGCAGCTTGGCGCATAATCTTGATGTTAATCTTGATCGACGCCGCCGATTTGGATGTTGTGTTGAAAGTGTAGTCATCTCTACGGGGCTCCCGAAAGGAAAACTGCTTTTACGTGGGTTTTGCCAGTGTACATGATATATATATGTTCGGGGCATATTATCCAATCAGATCACGAGAAATTTCTTTGCAGTATAATAATTTTATTTGTACTGCTAAAGAGATAGAATTGGAGAGTTTGATTGACTGATTGATTGATCGACCGACGTACGGGCGGACGGATTGATAGATGGATGGATGGATGGATGGAAGGATAAAAAACCGTTGTATGAAGACAAAAAATGTAAAGTTGCAATCTCTTGTATTCGATAAATGGTTTTTTTACTCTTCGACAGGTAAGCAGGATGTCGTCTTTTTGTAGTCTTTATCGATCGAGATAAAATTACCTTTTATTAACTAACAATTGTAATTATAACATAATATATTTAAAAAAATATATATTGATAATGATTGAGGCATCAGTTTTGTAACTGATTGGGAAATATTGTTGCAAATGATTTCTCCTTTTCTAAAAATGTTTTCTAAAACTGTTAACTCCAGAGAGATATCAACCTCCAATGTGTACAGAAAGAGATAAATATATTTAATGTCCCCTTTGTTTTTGAAACCAGGTATAACATCACAAAACCTTCCGCCTTCAACACTTCACAAGTACACGCGAACTTTCTGTCACATGTACTCAAAATTGTCTGTTTGCCACATAAATTGGCATGCAACACGCGAAAGGGGGCATTCGGACATTTTCATAAGGTGTCGTTTCGGATCGGCCTGCGAACTCCGCGCAGACTAATCCGAAACGACACTTTCTGTTTTTATGTAATGTTCTGCTTTGCGCAAGTCTACTGTAGGACAAAATCTAATGTAGTCGTAAAAAGAAGTCACGGATCAGCCTGCGCGGATTGCGCAGGCTGATCCGAGACGACACTTTACACAACTGTCCTAATGCCCCTTTTCGCGTGTTGCAGGCCATATACTTAAACTCCTGTATGAGTGATTCTGCTGTTTTCCCGCAAATAATCAAATCCTTAAGATTGCCATTCGAAAATGTTGTTTCGTCGGGAAAAAAACTCATCTTATTGGACAATGTAGATATAAGATCAGACAGCATGTTCTGTGCAGTCTGATCTTGATCTACATTGTCTGCAAACGCGCACTGGGTAGCGCCTATGAGTCTCGGGGTTAAACTTGTACGCCTGACATAAAGAAAGAATACTTCGACTTATGTAGATCTAGTCTTATTATAAAAAAAATATTGCTGGAACGGGATTGCTTGTACAGACACAGAAATTGCACCTTTTCCCACGATATTTTAAAGGGTTCAGTTATGATGAAACCAAAACTGTCACGTTTAAATTGTAATGGTCCTAACGTTTGATCTATTTGCGTAACAATGACGTATCATGCTGGCTACATATCGGTCAAACTGTCTCTCAATCTATCACAATAAATAATTAAAAGCGACTCGCTCGAGTTTGTCTACATTACGGCTTTGTATGCTTGGGCGTTATTTATTTCATCATCTTTTTTAAACCATTCGCCAATCTACATAAATTTAAACATGCCCAAACTGAAAACAATTGCATTTCTTTTTTTTTAAGTATTCATATGTCTACATTCACAGCGATTTCACTGGGACGAATTAAAGGACAAAGTCGCACCAGAGCTTTTAAGCTAGTTGTAATGGAAACAGGTTCATCTACTCCAGCATGGCTTAGCACTGGGCCAGGAAAACCCAGCAATTCAACCAACTTTACGACCTTGACATTCACCACAACATGGTCAACTACGCCCCCTGGCAATGGGACAACGATCGCACCAACCACGACAACGACAGGTTTGGACACTACAACAACAATTATAAGTACATTTACAACATCGACAGCTGGACAAAATATCACGGAGTATGTTCATTCTAAGGAAGATGATTCAAAAGGTAACACTTCTCTCTGTTGGTCTTTTTCACTCTCTCGTCGTTTTATATATATCCAACTCCGTCTCCTCTCTCTCTGATTTAATCAAACCGAAAGTAAGTCGGGTGACTTCGCCTACCTAGAAAGATCGCGATCGTATGTTTATCTAGTTCAGAGCCACAGGCAAAAAAAAAGGGGCTTTCGCGGACGGCATAGATCAAGCTCAGACTGTCCAGAACGTGCAGTCTGATCTTAGACCTATACTGTCCGCTCGTTTAACCACGCCTATAATACAGAATCTTTCTGAGGTTTAATGGGTTGTATTTTAAGACGTAGAAAGAGGTGCAGCATGCGGACTATTTTCACTCTGGTTCCCGATTTGACTGGTCAAAATTTCATGTCGTAATATTCATCCTTCACCCATATAAAAAGTTATCGCCCACTCAAACAGAATTGTTACCAGCCCGCATAGCTCAATAGGTAGAGCATAGGACTCGTGAACTTGATGTTTCGAGTCACTTGAGGGTGTGGGTTCGATCCCCACGGCTGGCCATCTAAAATTACTAATAGTCTTTCGGATGAGACGTTAAACCGAGGTCCCGTGCGACGGTGCTATACACCGAGCACGTAAAAGAACCAGGCGTAACTTAAGATGGGTTTCGTCCTGTATCTGCACTATCCCCCGTAACAATACTAACAGCCTTCAGGGGGCGTCGCCCATATGGGCAACCGGTGGCGACGATAAATAAACGCAAATTCATCATCAAACAGAATTGTTTCAATTTCTGGCCGTTTTCGGTAAATTGTCAATATTTGCAACAATTTGTGGCTAAAATTTGTAGGGGTATAGGTAAGATCTTTCCTGTGGTCTATTTTTACCCCTCGCTACGTGGGGAAATTTGGACAACTCACTCGAAGGCTTCGGTTTAGCGAGATATCTTTTTTTTTTCTCACACAGCTCGAAGGTGATACAAGCCCCGGGAAAGACACGTCATATTCTGACGTGTCTGCTTTTTATGGCAGTCAAATTGTTTTAAATGATACCAATACAAGTAGATCTATACATTTCCAATCACGATAGCTCAATGACAAATATGGTGATGATAATAACGATTTCCGTTTGAAATACAATTTGATATACAGCATCCAATTTAAGATCGCAGAAACTTGTCGTAGTGCCCAAGCACTAACGATTCTAAGAATGACTACATGTGTTCTTACAGGTTCAATATCTCCTGGCGGCTTTGCTGGAATAGGCATCAGTTGTTCGGTCATTTTTATTATGTTAATCATAATATTTTTCGTCGTAATCAGGTAACATGTTTCGTTTATTCATTGATAGTTATTTACCCTTAGAACGCAGAGTAAACCTGGAGTCCTGCGTGGCTCAGTGGTAGAGTATAGGGCTCGTAATCTAAAGCCCCTGGGTTCAAGCCTTACTCGAAGCTTTTCGTGAGAGTGTCCTTGGGCAAGACACTCAAGAGCCAAAGCCTAGTACTGGTGAGAACAACGACATATATGAATAAGCGAGCAATAGCCCTGATATGATTGGAATAAACATGAAAGCAGCGTTAAAAACCATTCAGTCAATCAAGCCTTACTCGAAGCACCTGGCTTTTCGTGAGGGTGTCCTTGGGCAAGACACTCCAGAGCCAAAGCCTAGTACTGGTGAGAACAACGACATATATGAATAAGCGAGCAATAGCCTTGATATGATTGGAATAAACATGAAAGCAGCGTTAAAAAACCATTCAGTCAATCAATCAAAGCAGAATCAACCTAGCAGGCGTTTTCAGTCTAGAAATAAAACCGAAATGATTGAAAATTCAACGTTGCATTTGTCAATAATGCCATAGAAAAGCAGTGTAGATAAAGAATCAAACTGGACATTTTGAGCAGCGTGATCTTGATTTACAATGATTGCAAAGGCAACTATAGTTGCGAAAAGCTCTTTTATCCTTTACATGACAATATTTTGGCCTCATCTGTATTGACAGAAATACCAGAAGACAATTTAAAATATGGGTCGAATTTTTCGATTCTTCGGTGAAAGTGAAGAAAACATTGTGGGAAAAGGAGAAAATGCTGGTTACCAGCATTTTCTCCTTTTCCCACTATGTTTTCAAAAGCCTTCATCCCCAGGGTCATTAAAAGACAGGACTTTGTGGTACTGAGGTAAAAGTTAAATGTGTATGTTGCAGTGATACAGTAATGCATGGGCTATTGCATTACCATAATAAATATATAAAAGGCACTTGATTTTTTACCAAACTTCGCCCTGTTTATATTAGGTCATACAGGGCAAAAACCTGCCAAAAAATCAAGTCCCTTTGCTCTCAATCAGCGATCTACGAAACAATCCCATGTTTTCACGAGCCTTCCGGAAATATTGTTGGGGAAGGAAGAAACGCTGGTTACTAACATTTTTTTTTTCCTTTTCCCACAATATTGTCTACCTTGTCAAAGACAAGCACTATCATTTAAGCCACCTTTAATTTGTTGTCTGCTAATGCTCTCAAATTGGACAAGTCTGAATTTTTGTAACAACAAAAATCAATATTAGACTTGTCCATTTTGAAAGCATATGCAGACGACAAATTAAATGTGGCGCAAATGACAGGATTTGCCTTTGAAACAACAGAAAACATTGTGGGACATGAGAGAAATGCTGGTTACCAGCATTTCTCCTTTTGCTCAAATGTTTTAAAAAGCTGATTTCCTTGGGGGTTACAAATATTTGGGATTATTTAGCAAAGAACTTCTATGTCATAAAGATAATTCATGATTTTCGAGGCCGTTTGCTGCAGAAATATTTCCGGTAGAAACGGGAAAACTCTTTACCCGGTGACAAAATTTTAGCCAAGCCCAAATTCGATGCAATTGCAGATGACAAATGAAATGCAACTCAAAACACGAAATTTGTCTGTCAAAAAGCTGAAAGCGTTATCGGAAAAGGAGAAAATGATGGTTACCGGCATTTTCTCCTTTTTGTTCAATTTCAGGATTGTTTGGTAAAGTGTTAAAATAACTGAATACAAGAAACAACAGTTTATTGAACATTACAGGAGAAGAAGAAGAAGAAAAAGGTCCCCAAGACCAAATTTTGCTCCAAAGCTTCCGTCAGCCTCTGATGTAGATAAAACTATTCAAAGCTTGAAAGGAAACAATGGTGGCCATTCGCCTAGCAACGATATTGAATCTGAAGGGGCTTTGGTATCACCGGAAATGCACTCCAACCCAGATCTATACAGAAATATCGATCAATATGGAAACCCCACAGATAAGACAAACCCAAATGTTGGCGAGGATGGGTATCTGAAGAAAACCTCACACGGTGTTCACTATAAAAAGGAAGGGAAGAAAAAGGGGCGTAAGAAAAAGATAAAGAATAAATTTGACAAAAAGAAAAATAAAAGTAAAGCGCAAGACAGTAATCAAACAGATGACTTTGGAAGTGAAATGGCAAGGCCCGACCATGGCTATGTAAATAGAACAGACAGCAGTAATATTGGGTACACCGAGGGTCGGGCAGCAGAGGGGCAAGAAAAGGGGTATAGTGATGTTACAGACATAAGTAAACATCAAAATGAAAACAAACTGTATGAAAACATAGGAAATCCTAAAGACAGATATGCCAATTTACAAACTGTTCAGAATGAGGGCCCTGTAACTGACAACAGATCTTATGATCCACAACAAGAGAACGAGGACATGCAACAAATTTATGAAAACACATTATAGAATGTATAGAAGACCTAGAAATCAGAAGTACATAAATTTAGAGGAGATATAGAAATCCAAAATCTGTTAAATTGTTAACCCTTAGGCTACCAAGCGCGAACTTAATGGACTTTCGTGGACAGTGTAGATCAAGATCAGACTGCACAGAATGTGCAGTTTGATCTTGGATCTACACTGTCTGATATTGTGTGATTTTCTCTGGCAAAAAGAACTTTGATTATGATATTGTAAT
The DNA here is from genome assembly GCA_946811185.2 of Hippopus hippopus. Classification (NCBI taxonomy): domain Eukaryota; kingdom Metazoa; phylum Mollusca; class Bivalvia; order Cardiida; family Cardiidae; genus Hippopus; species Hippopus hippopus. The sequence continues at coordinate 29,003,360 of OX328101.1, forward strand.
ATTTTGTATTTAAGTATTTGCTGAGGAGGTTTTATTTAATGTACTCAGCAGGTTAAGAGTTAGAAAAACTAGGAATGCAAAATCTGAAAGAGAGAAATAGGAGAGCAAAATGTGTATAAAATCAGGCTGAAAGACACATTATAAGAGAGAAGTAGGAAAACAAAATGTGTGTAAAATGTGGCTGAAAGAAACAATACAAGAGCCAAGTAGGAAAACAAAATGTGCGTAAAATGCGGCAAAAAGACAGTCTTTATTTGTTGAAAACTGTTTGTTGGAAATCCTAGCCATCTTGTTTGTGCCAAAAGGAACAATCACTAATTTTGAGCAAATTTCAACATGTTCATGTTTTCAAAAAATCTTCTCCAGTAAATGCAATAGTTAACTCCTGACCAAACAACAAAATTTTTTAGTTGTCCAAATTGAAACTTTGAAAAATTGAAGACAACCAATGAAATATGGCTTACATAACTGAATTTTTCTATGAATGGCAAGAAAACTATTGTGGAAAAAGAAGAAAATGCTGGTTATCACTGTTTTCTTCTTTTAGCACATTGTTTTCAAAAGCTTTCAAACTCAGGGTCATTAAAACACTGGATTGTTTGGTAATGGGCTAAATTAATATGCCTATCTCAAGCTTGGCACCCCTAGGAGTTAACATAAATATGACATCAGACTGTCAATTGTAGTTCTGATTACGGGATTGTGTAGCAAAGAGTTAACACTTAACTTCCTGCAGGCTTGTTGAGTCTTGCAGCTGACCAAAGTTGAAAACAAAAGCACAGCATGTGTGTGCCAACGCTTGGCTGCAGTTGCTTCATTTTCAGTGAAAATTTAAAAAAAAGGGACAAAACTGTGTCAAAAAATACTTTGACGGTTACCTTCCCTTGTTTTATGATTTCCCCTTTTGAAAGTGAACAGTTTGTCCCAAGTTTGAAGTAAATATCTTCAGTCTAGAAAAGATCACTCACTCACTCACTCACTCATTCATTCATTCATTGTCATTGTTTTGTAATTTGTCAAATTATCCTTGTTTTTCGTTTTCGTGCAAGGACTTTGTAATTTTGTAATTTATTTGCTGAGTCTTTCTTCTCTCATTTATTACATTCCGTTACATTTTTTTTTTTGCCTTTTTTTTTTTTTCTGGTTTGTTTATTTATGTATGTATTTTCATGATTTTTTGTTTGCACAATGTGCACCCGTATTCTGACCGAGGGAGGGGTTTTTGCATTTTCGTCTTTTTCTTCCTTCTTTTGTATTTTGTTTGTATTTTCATAGCTGTTATAATGCTCGCCAATTTGGCAGATAAACAATAAAATAATAATAATAATCTTCTAAAACAACCAAGCTAATTAAAAAAAAAAGCTGCAAAGGGAGCTACTATAACAAAAAACATTCCTTTTTCAACATTGCTTTCACTTATAATAATGTATCAACCCTTTACCAAAAAATTACATTAAAGAATCACAAGAATGCGGCTTTTGAAAACATTTTTGGAAATCAAGAAAATACTAGTAACCAGCATTTTCTCCTTTTCCCACAAGGTTTCTACCCATTCAAATCCAAATTTCCTCCTTTGAGCCACATTAAATTTATCATCTGTATATTCTTTCAAATTGAGACTTTTATTCTGTTTACAGTACTGTGCCAAGCATTGTCACAAATATTATAGATTTATTTCAAAGTTCTTTCAAATAAAGATCTAGCAAACTTCTGATGTCATGTCAAATCTTGTATTTTGGAAGCAGTCCCTTTGAAACTCAAGACTTTATTTCATTTTGAGCATTACCTCAAGCAGACAGTTTGTTTTCACAGACCATTTTAAATGACATGGCAGATGGAGAAACTGCTCAATATGAGTCGTTTCACCTCTTGCAGAAGACAGCTGTTGAATTTGCTACTAACCCAGTATTCTTTAAACCTTTACTACACACAATTTAACCCTTTATCACACAATCCTGACTAAATGACCTTGAGAGAAAAGAATTTGGAAAACATTGTGGGAAAAGGAGAAAATGCTGGTAACCAGCATTTTCTCCATTTCCCACGATCTTTTCTACCCTTTCTCAAACAACTTTTCCCTTTCTGAAATTTTGGAAAACATTGCGGGAAAAGGAGAAAATGCTGGTAACCAGCATTTTCTCCATTTCCCACGATCTTTTCTACCTTTTCTCAAACAACTTTTCCCTTTTTGAGCTACATTTAATTTGTCGCTTGCAAATGCTTTCAATTTGGACAAGTCAAAAATTTTGTCGTTTGGTAAAGGGTTAATGACCCCGAGAAAGAAAGCTTTTGAAAAACATTGTGAAAAAATGAGAAAATCCTGATAACCGGCACATTTCTCTTTTTCTTGTATAAATGTTTTCCAACATTTCCCAGACAAATTCAGTCATTTGAGTGGCATCTAATTTCTGTAAATGTTTTTAATTTGGACGAGTCTAAAACTTTGTCGTCTGGTACAAAGTTAACAAATGACAAACGCACTGCAGCTGGTAAGTAGCATTTTCTCCTTCCTTTTTCAAACCATACTCTCAACCCTTTCTCTCCCCCCCCTCCTCCCTCTCGAAGTCCACCATATGTTTATTCTAATACTCCAATCATTTGAAGCTGACTGTCTACCTTACTGTTTACATGAATACCCGAAAAAATACATATCCAAACCATAGATGACTGTCGCAACAATGACGATCACTGAAAATGGAAAAACACGTAAATCAATTTCAAATTCAAAATTTTTCATCGACAGCATAATCTGCATCTACACATATCCTCAGTTATTTCTCGGCTTCCAGGGCACTTGTGTATGCATCCTGTGATTTCCTTATCGATTAGTTCACCACAAGGGTACGCCAGTATTTCAAAGCCACAAGCTGCTTTTCACACAGATATTAATTTTCACAGTTGTAAAAAAAACAAGAGCACGGCACATGGGTGCCAATGCACGGCTGTGGTTGCTTGATTTTCAATGAAAATTCTTTGTTGAAAAAGGGACATAATTGTGTCAAAAATACTTTAATGCTTACCTGCACTCTATTGATAGTTGTCTAAAGCAAATATCTTCAGTAATAACAGAGATATTACAAAACCGTCACAGTTTTTGCACGGTGACACAGATGACGACCCCAGGGCTATGACACTACCTCATTGTTTTCTTTGAAAACAGATGAACTCAAAATTAACTTAGCCGTAATGTTTGCATTACACCACAAGTACTGCATTATAAGGGCTCTTGAAAACATGGTGCAACAAAGCGAATACTGTGTGACAGTAATATATTTAAATGCTTTATCCAAAGAAAGTTAATGAGACCCAAAGGACATTTTGATTCCAGAAAAAAGACCATAATAAAAAAAGCAATATTGTCTACTATGTTTCACAAAACCAGACAGAGAAGAACACAGATCAGACAGCATGTTTTTGTACAGTCTTAGGTTTAAGAACTGGTTCTATACCGTTTTTTTTTTTTTTCATCTCGAGTTCATTACAACCTTTACCAATTAATGCCTTTACCAAACAATCCCCACCTCAAACAGCCCTGAAGAAGAAAACTTTTGAAAACATCACGGAAAAAAGAGAAAATACAGGTAAATAGCTTATTTTCCTTTTCCTTCAATGTTTTCTATCCTTTCCACAACTATTTTTATCATCTGAGCCACATTTAATTTGTTTTCTTCAATTCCTTTTGCCATACTGGAAAGTCTAAAATTTTGTCATCTGGTGTGGATTTAACTCTTTACCAAACGACAAAATTCTGGACTAGACCAAATTCAAAGCATTAGCAGACGATATATTCAATGGAGCTAAAATGATGATTTCTGTGTGTGATAGGGTAGAAAACATTGTGGGAAAAGGAGAAAATGCTGGTTACCAGCATTTTCTCCTTTTCCCACAATGTTTTCAAAAGGCTTCTTCCCCAGGGTCGTTAAAACTAGGGATTGTGTGCTAAAGAGTTAACACACAACAAAAATGTAGACTTGTATGTATTTGCAGAAAAACAATTTAAATTTTCCTCAAATGATGGAATTTGTCTTTGATAGGGTAGAAAATATTGTGGGAAAAGGAGAATATGCTGGCAACCAGCATTTTCTCCTTTTAAAAACCATTGTTTTCAAATACTTCTTTCTCAGGGTCGTTAAAACTCTGAATTTTTTGGTTTCAAGTCAATAGATTGAAATTATCATACACTACATGACAGGGTGAAGTCAAACTGTTGATTGCTATTTTCACTTTCTTCTTCAACCCGTTCCCTATATACTATAGAAGGTATTAGAATTCTTTAGATTCTTTTTATTGTTCATTATATAGGAAAAACTCTGCAATATTCGAGTCTTATCAATTAAAGCTTTACCAGACAAATCTTTAGACTGTTCCAAATTGAAAGCATTTGCAGACTGAAATTCAAATGTGCCCAAAAATGATAACATCTGTCTACCAAATGATAGAATTCATTGTGGAAAACAGTACAAAATACTGGGTACCATTATGGCTCAAGTGATTGGATCTGTCTCTCAAAGGACCGAAAACATTTAGGAAAAAGTGAAAACACTGATTACCATCATTTTCTTCTATTTTACTATGCTTTAATACAGCTTCTTCATATCTGTTAAAGTATAGGATTGTTCAGAAGAGGCATAACTATGTTATTCATTTAAATTCTCATCTCATGTTTGGCACCATTAAACTGGCAGCCTTTTATTGATCTTCATATCAACAATAGGCAACATCCAGTTTCTACCTTACAAAATTCTACCAAGTACATGATTTTATGAAAAGTTAGAGATTGTAAGACTCAGAAATTTTGTGATCTCACATTATTTATTCTCAAGAATGGCTAATATCACATATCATATCAGATCAATCTCTTTTGTAAGTTTGATATTAACTCTTGATAGGAATGTTTGTCTTTTTGGCACTCAAGTAGTTGCCAACTGATTGATGCATTCTAAAACCAGTAGCTGCCATCGATGAACTGGTCTTTAACCCTTTACCAGAGGACAAAATTTTAGCCTTATCCAAGTTGAGAGCATTTGCAGATGGCAATTTCAATATGGCTCAAATGGTGCAATTTTTCTTTGATAGGGTAGAAAACATTGTGGGAAAAGTAGAAAATGCTGGTTACCACCATTTTCTCCTTTTCCCACAATGTTTTCAAAAGGCTTGTTTCCCAAGGTCGGTAAAAGTCAGCATGGTGCAGTAAAGGGTTAAAGGTTGTCTACAGGACAGTTACATGAGATACGTTAGGTACAGTTTATGGTACACTAACATGTCTATATCAACATGAAATCAGCCTGTTGATTGTAGTTTGATTATTTCTTCTTCGCCTTGGTTCCCTAGTGACTGTAGAATATTGTAGTATTTCTTCCTGCGGATATAGAATTCAAATGTTTATGATAAAATACAAACTAACAAGAGCAATTTATTTGGTTAACAATGCTTAGCTGGGGCTGCTTTTTAACCAATTACTATGTGACAAATTTAAGATTCACCTACACGTATATTGAAAGCATTTGTAGAGGGGTAACTACATGTGGCTAAAATAATAAACTTTGTTGTTGAAACAGTAGAAAATATTGTTTGAAAACAAGAAAATGCTGAACACCAGCATTTCCTCCTTTTCCAACAATGTTTTCAAAACCCTCCTCTCTCAGAGTCGTTAAAACTCGGGATTCTGTTGTAAAATATTAAGGAACAAGAGCAGCAAATTGTCACAAGATACGCCCGTCCCACCGCCAGTTGTCGAGGGGGTATAATAATCGTAAAGGGCAGGTAATGCAACAAACATGTTTACCAAGTCTCAAGTCAATTTGATTTGAGGTGACAAAGTTCCGTTCCAGACAAGCAAGAAATACTGTAAAAATGAAGATCAAAGTGGAATTACTCAAAATCCGCACTAGGTAGAGTTATTGTTCTAGCTCACTGTATTCTGTAATATTGCAACAAACATGCATACCATGTTTGAAGTCACTCTGACTTCAGATAACAAAGTTATATTCCGGACAAGCAGGAAATGCTGTAAAAATGACGATCAAAGGGAAATAACTCAAAGACAGCACAAGGTAGAGTTATGGTTCTTTCGCACTGCACTCCGTATTATTGCAACAAACACACATGCCAAGTTTCAAGTCAATCGGACAGGAGATGACAAAGTTAAGCTCCGGACAAGCAGAAAATGCTGTAAAAATGATGATCAAAGGGAAATAACTCAAAGACAGCACGAGGTAGAGTTATGGTTCTTTCACACTGCACTCCGTATTATTGCAACAAACACACATGCCAAGTTTCCAGTCATTCGGACTGGAGATGACAAAGTTATGCTCCGGACAAGCAGAAAATGCTGTAAAAATGACAATCAAAGGGAAATAACTCAAAGACAGCACAAGGTAGAGTAATGGTTCTTTCGCACTGCACTCCCTATTATTGCAACAAACACACATGCCAAGTTTCAAGTCAATTGGACTGGAGATGACAAAGTTATGCTCCGGACAAAAAACTGGACAGCGCCCGCCCGCCCGGACGGACGGACGCCCGCCCGCCCGCCTGCCCGCCCGCACGCCATGGTTGATCCCGTAATACGTCCCGTCTTCGACGAGCATATAAAAAGTCTCTCAGTTGGACAGGTGCATAACTGTGTCAAAATTATTTTGAAGGTTACCTGTCCTTCTGATACATGTTCCCCAATGATAGCTAGAAAACAGTCAATGTAACAATGTGTACTGTATACAAACGTTCACAGACATTTGCTCTGTGAAAAGGGGGTTTAGTGCATCTGCAAAAAAGTATCTACTCATGTCAGCTTGTGCAGTCTGCACTTTAAAAGTGTTGTGTTTTTCTGACAGACCCCCTGACCCAAAGTATCTGTAAGAACTAAAGATCCAGTGACCTTCCTTTCTTGCAGTATCATAGCATGATCAGAAGCAGCGTAATCCACATTCTCATACAGTGAAAAATGCATGTTTACAAGTCAATACACACTTGAAGTATAATGAAATACTTATGCCCACTGACTGTAGCTTGTATGCCAGAGACGGATCCGTACTATGAACTACTGTACACTAAATCTAGGTCTAGTTTGTTTCTTGAGAAAGACAATTTTGTCTCAGATCTGCACCAGAAGTTAGACTAGATCTAGTAAGAAATCCGTGATTGCTAATCTTTGTCACCTAGCGCGTAAATAAAAAATGGAAACCCAATCGACAGAAAAAAATGTCTGCAATTTCTTTACATTTGTAAAGGGATTCCATACAAAGTCTGATGTATTTTACCAAATTATCAATTGAAACAACATGACTGCAAACTTTTCGAGGTTAGTCTGTGACTAGAGTCAAAAGATAATGATTTAAAAATCTGAATATACCAACTATGTTTTCATAATGCTCGATTGTGGAGAGAAATAGGATTTTATTCCTGTTCTGAAGAATTTTTCTGCGAGTGGTCTGAAAATAGATTATCTTGGAGATAACCTGATTTTCCAGAAAATGTTGTTGTGTTCATGCAAATGTAATCAGTCCATGAGAATTTTGTATGTTTTCCTTCAAGTTTATAATTGTTATAAGATGTAATTTTTTTCCTCTCTGACATCTTTTCTTTCCTTACAAAAATGAACTTGCTTTGTTGTGCTTTATGTAGCAATATTGGGGAAACTAAGACGATTTGAACATGAATTGCACAATAGCACCTGTCTACAATAAACACTGCTGTAAAAACAAAGACAAATGTAAGAAAATAATATTTTTCAATGATATTTCCTGAAAAGGATACATCGCCTTTTAAGTATTTTTAGATTTCACGCCAGAATTTCACAAAGGTTTTGAGGAATGTCACAAAATCCACAAAACATGTCATGAATGTGGGTTCATATTCAAATAAGTGTGTTATTTGATCACATAACAATAGCTAGGGTTACTGATTAGTGCTGCATAAGGTAGACTGGTCCTTGGACATACAGAAAATTGACCTATAGCGAAATGTTTCTGCCCAGGTCAGCCTGCGCAGTCCGTGCAGGCTGACCTGGGTTCATACTTTACGCAGATGCATTAAGCCCCCTTTTCACAGAGCATGGCTCAATTGCAGATGACCTTTTGATTTCATCCTTTGCAAACTAGGGACAGTCACCACAAATTCATGTTTAATTCTTTACCAGACTACAATATTTTAGACATGTCCAAATTCAAAGCATTTGCAGACAACAAATTTAAAAATGTTGTACAGTGGACAGGACTTAATGAGAAAGACGATAAAACATTGTGGGAAAAGGAGAGAAATTGTTGGTTACCAGCATATTCTCCTTTTCCCACAAGGTTTTCAAGAGCTGCCTTGCTCCAGGTTATTAAAACTTGGGATTGTGCAGCGAAAGTTTATTTATAGAAAATACACTCAAAAACATGGCGACCCAAGGAGAAATTGCTCATTCAGATGAATTTTTCCTTTGACGACATCTTCAAATAAGGTCACCTGAATTTCAGGTAATTCAATCATACAAAAAGTTACCTGAGTGTTTGATCTACACCGACTCCCCTTTTCTTTTCCATTTCTTTGATGCTTGCGGACAAATCTTGGATCACACTTGTAACTGCAGGTTTATGTGACTCAGCCAATTGTTCCATCACCTTCAGAACTCCTGTTAAACTGTATCTAAAATAACTCTGGATGAATTTTTGGCAGCTACTTGAAATTACTGACCTGTAAAAGAGCAGTTGCTTAAATCCATCACCACTCAATCCCATGTTATAATGACTTTTGAAAACATTACCTGTTGAGGAAAAGGTAATCAGCATTTTCTCCTTCTCCCACATTGTTCTCTATCCTATCAAGGACAGAACCTTGAGTCACATTTGCCATCTGTAAATGATGTCTTAAATGTTCCTACATAACACATGTCGCACATAACACAAGTTCATACTTTTTTAGACGAACCTGCGACCATACTCAAAATCCATTCTGAGATCAATTATAGTTTTAATTCTTTACCAAACAACAAAAATTTGGACATGCCAAAATCCAAAGCATTTGCAGACGACAAAGTAAATCTGGTTCAAATTGTTCAGTTTGCCTATGGAAGAGTAGAAAACATTGCGGGAAAAGAAGAAAATGCTGATTACCAGCATTTTCTTCTTTTCCCAAAATATTTTCAAAAGCTTTATCCTTCAGGGTGGTTAAAACTCTGGACTGTGTGGTATGGGGAAAATAAAGTTCAGTAAGCTGATTGGTCAAAACAGAAAATCTCAGCCAACAAGATTGCTTATCTTTAATATTTAAGTAGAGCAGCTGGAAAAATGCATCATATGTAATGTACCAAACCATATCCATCCACATTCCTCCCAAAAAGCTGTAACACTTAGGTCCACTTTCAGGAAAAGAAATAAAGAAAGAAACAACAGCACCGCACGTGGATGCCAACACTTGGCTGCAGTAGCTTTTAGAAACAGATTGATTTTCAGTGAAACTGCTACATCTAAAAAAGGGCATAAACTGTGAAAAAAATATTTTGATGGATACTTGCCCCTGTTGTATGTGTATCCTTCTTGACTAACTGAGTTTGAAGTAAGTATCATTCGCAATGAAAGAGATATTTTAAAATGTCAAGGTTTCTGTATGAAACAGACAACAATGCAGACAGCCACAGGGCTATGAGGAAACCTCCATATTTTCTCTCAAAAAAAACCCAAAAAAATAAAAACATTGGAGCTAAAAATTAAAATCCAAAATATTTGTATTTTTGTTCTTCACTTGTGTAGCAATGTGCAGTATTAGTTGGCACCTGTATTGCCTTACTGTAAAGCCAGATTTTAAATTTGTCAAAAGTGAGGTGATATTTGCTTATCATCCCTGAGGTTGATAAAAGCAATTATAATAACTTCAAAATAGCTTGTTTGTAAAATGTCTTTTTAGCATGGTATTGTCTTTATCTCTGAACCACACAATTCCGAGTTTTAACGCTGAGAAAACACTGTGGTGACAGAAGAAAATGTTGTAACCATGCCTACAATGTTTTCTTCCCTTTCAAGGAAAAATAGTATCATTTATTTAAATTATCAACTGTAAAATCTTTAAATATGGATAAAACTGAAATACATGAAGTAAAGGGTTAAACTAAATTCAAAATGTACACAATGTACAACAAAGTTGATTTTTTTTTTCATTATTTTCTTTCAAATTCAAAATGTACGCAATGTGCATGAAGTTAATTTTTTTTAAATGTTGGGGTATACAAATACTTTTACATATGAATGTATTCAGTGTATATGTACTAATATATTTGTATACAAAAAGGCAAACAAGTACATACAAATGTGTAAGAGTACATATTGTCTCCACCAATTAATCATAGGAAAAACTTACAACTGAATCACATCTTCATTCTCTCTGTGAGCTCTAGCTGTTTGTCTCAGAACACTCAGTATGTTGTGTAAAACTGGGGACTGTTCAGGCAAAAGCAGCAAATACTCAAGACACACCAGTAATAGTTCTGGTAAATCCCTGTCATTAACAATAGATACCTAGTATTACCATAACCTTTGCAAACAGTCTAGATCAAGATAAGACACCTTATTCTGTGCAGTCTGATCTTGGATCTACACAGTCTGATACTTTGTGAGATATACTGGCAAAAGAGAGTCTTGATATTGCAATGTTTTTTATCTAATGTACAAGCTTAATCCATAGAGCACTACATAAACCCTATTGACATTTTTAGCTAGTAGTTATACCAAAATATTGCTATTTAACTCTTTACCAAAGGACAAAATTGTAGACTTGTCCAGACTGAAAGCATTTGCAGACGACAAAATGAATGTAGCTCAAAAATTGAAATTTGTTTTGGGAAGGTTAGAAAACATTGTGGGAAAAGGAGAAAATGCTGATTACCAGCATTTTCTCCTTTTTCTGCAATGTTTTCGAAAGGCTTCTTTCTCAGGGTCGTTAAAAGTCAGGACCGTGTGGTAAGGAGTTAAAGACTGCTTATGTCAAGAATGTCCCTGCAAAGCATAGTTAACAAATAAGACAACTAATTTTGAGCAATCTAATCATAATCTACATCAGCTGCAAAGGAAACTAGCCTCGTGATTGATGGTAAAAAATTTCATCTTTCTGGCAATCTATGAGTAAAATATACAGATTTTTAAAATAAATTGATCCTTAAAGCAACAATGTTTCCAAAGTGGTCTGGCGCAAGACAAAAGTCTTCGGCCAGCATTAATGAGTTCACAAATTTTTTCTGATGCAAGTCAAGGAAAGCATAGATACATGCACTGGTCCCTGCGATATAACTGAAAAAATAATACACCAAGCAAAAATTACAACAAATTCACAACAAACATAACTTCAATTTTATTGTATGTTTGAACGAAAGAATAAGAGAGGTATGGTGAAGGATTATAATTACCTTGCAAGCACTATGGAGCTTAATGTCTTCTGTACAACTTCTCCTAGAAATGACCAACCCTGAAAAAGTAACAAAAGGTATAATAGTGTATATATCTAGCAGACCTTCTATATTACGCAAACTACTGTGTTTAATCTTTACCAAACAACCCCATGTTTTCACTGTCAAAGAAAAGAAGGCTTTTGAAAACATCGCGAGAAAAAAAGGAGAAAATGCTGATAAGCAGTATTTTCACCTTTCCCGCAATGTTTTCTGCATTTTCAAATACAAACTTGAGTCAGATTTAACTTGCTCTCAACAAAGCTTTCAACCTAAGGGTTAAGCCTTTAGCACACAGTCCTGAGTTTTAATGACCCTGAGAAAGAAGTGTTCTGAAAACATTGTAGAAAAAAAAGGCAATGATAGTAACCAGCATTTTCCCCTTTTCCCACAATGTTTCTAACCTATCAAAGAAATAAATCACCAGTTGCGCTATACTAAATTTGTCGTATGCAAATGTTTTCAATTTGGTTGAGTGCAAAATTTTGTCCTTTGGAAAAGAGTTAAGCAACCAGTTTTGATTCTACATACCCTCTCAAATGCACTTGCTTAACTCTTTACCAAAATTTTGGACTCCACCAAACTGAAAGCATTTGCAGACTACAAAATGGATGTAACTCAAATGATAATTTTTGTCTTTGATAGGGTAGAAAATATTGTGTGAAAAGGAGAAAATGCTGGTTACCAGCATTTTCTCCTTTTCCCACAATGTTTTCAAAATGCTTCTTCCTAAGGGTCGTTAAAACACGGGATTGTGTGGTAAAGAGTTAAAAGACCGGTATTCTGTCTTTTATTTTGGTGGTCCCTGAATACAAGTTTGAAAGCATTAGAGCTTCATTTTAATCCTTCATTAAACAACCCTGAATTTTACAGACCCAGAAAAAGGAGTCATCTGAAAACTATGTGTGAAAAGGAGAAAATGGTGGTAACCAGCACTTTCTCCTTTATCAACAATGTTTGTTACCCAATCAAAAGTAAATCCCATCATTTTAGCTGCATCTAATTTCTCGTCTGCAAATACTTTATTTTCGTCAAGCCTAAGATTTGTCCTTTGGTGAAGAGTTAATTATTTGGCTTCAATATACAGTAGAAGTGTAGCAAGCTTACAAACAGCACCACCCTCAACCTCTTGTCAACAAATCAGGAAAAAATTAAAAGAGCCAAAACTCTGGTATAGCCAACTTATCATAATAAAAAATGCAGATACACAACTTTCCATTGTACGAAGGTCTCTACTTGAGTGGCAGGGAAATTGTTTGAAAACTGTGGGCAAAGATTTTTAACTTACAAAAAATATTATTTAACCAGTTTTTTTGTGAATTTTATCACTTCATGGTTTGGATCTAAAACAGTAAATATCATTTCCATGTAAAAGAAAGTTCAGTAACAAACTATCCAAATACATGTATTGGTTACCCTTGTACCACACATGTCTTGTTTGATGGCCCTGAGGAAGAGGGATTTTGAAAACAGCCATCTGCTAGTAATCAGCATTTTCTCCTTTCCACACCATGTTTTCTATCCTTTAAAATACACTTTCCTCTAATTGAGCCACATTTCATTTGTCATCTGCAAATGCTCTGGACTTGAACAAGTCCAAAACTGTGATGGTTGGGTAAGACTTAACACTGGAAAATGACAAAAATTAAGACTAGTCTGAATTGAACACATTTGCAGAAGGCCATTCAAATGTGGCGAAAGTGATGGCTTTAGCTTGTACAGGGAAGAAAGCATTACAGGTGACCAGCATTTTCTCTTTTTCCATAATCATTCAATGTTGAAAAAAGCTTTTGTTATGGTTGTTAAAACTTAGGATTTCTAGGTAAAGGGTACATAAAAAAAGATATGAGCAGCGCTCTGGCAAAAAGGAGGTTCATGCATCTCTGTGATGCATTTTACCATGCAAGACTACACATAATTATAGATCCATTATATCCATTTTGAACAAAAACCGTCTGAATCTGTAGATAGAAAGTCCTTGGACAATCAGAAAATTGATGAGTAGCAAAATGTTCCAAGCCATGCCAGCCTGCACAAAATGCAGAGGCTGACATGGATTGATACTTTTTTGCGAATGCATTAAACCTCCTGTTAACAGAGCATAGTTCTCGTAACATACCATTGCATGCTGGGGATGAACAGTCATATTCTTCACTACCACAAAGTTCTCAATGACAACTTTCATCACATAATGTCTAAATTTCACTGATTCCCGAGATGGTTGATGAATAAATGTCCCACCTAGACTGGCCTGAAAATAGTGGAAAAAGCAGATGTAACCTACTGAGCATAGAACAATGAAATGGTACATTTGATCAGTATTCTCTGCGAACTGATTTTGGTGTATACTGGTCATAAATGCAAGGATGACAGTCTGGTACCAGAGGAGTTAAAACCTGACCTGTACAGGTAAAAAAAAGCTCTTCTAGATTAAGAGCAACTTATGTGACAAGGAAATATGGAAGTCAATAAAATGGAACCAAAATCAAGACAGATTAAAAAACATTGACTGAAAAGGTTACAAAACTTAACTGCTATTTAGATTTTGTTTTAAGACAGTCTGTGAAAAAGTGAAAAACAGCTTTACAAGGTTTATTTACAAAATTAATACTTACAAAATAATACTTACCACAACAGGATGTACAGATGTGGCAGTACTCACTGCCAATGAAATGGAAGAGGGCCTCTGAAATGTATCCAAAAAAAAAAAGGTCAACTTTTAACCAAACAGTACCATGTTCAAATGACAATGAGGAAGAAGGGCTATGAAAACACTGTTGGAAAAGAAGAAAATGCTGGAAACCAGCATTTTCTCCTTTTCCAACGATGTTTTCTAACCTTTCAAAGACAAATTCCAGTCATTTGAGTCATGTTCAATTTGTTGTCTGTAAATGCTTTCAATATCAAATTGTCTGCAACACACTAAAAGGGGCATTTGGACATTTGCGTAAAGTGTCGTCGCCGATCAGCCTGCGCAGGCTAATCCGAGACAGCACTTTATGACTACATTAGATTTTGTGCTACAGTAGACTTGCGTAAAACAGAAATTACATAAAAATGGAAAGTGTCGTTTCGGATAAGCCTGCGCGGACTGCGCAGGCTGATCCAAAACGACAATTTATGCAAATGTCCGAATGCCCCTTTTTGCGTGTTGCAAGCCAAAGCACAATAAAAAGTCTGCTATCATTAATATGGTTAAAGGGACATATTCAGATCTTTTTGTCATTTTTTTACTTTTCAAGTTATCTTTTTTATTGGTATATAACACAATTAAAATTGCTGAAATCAATGTGTATACAGATATATAGGATCTGAGATAAGTTGGCACTTGAGATAAATCTTTATTTAAAAAGTCAAAACAAGAAAAATTTCATTAAGCGAGCCTCTGGTGAGCTTAATAAGATTTTTGTTGACAAGTTTAATAGAATTCTATCTCAAAAGCCAACTAAATGCTGGAGTGTTTTTATCACATAGGAATATTTCACTAGTCACTATACATGCACACACGGAAATTTCCACAAATAAAACCAGACTCACTTCTTTCAACCAAGTATAAAATGATGTCACATAATGATGTCACATAATGCTCATCTCAAACATGTGTAAGATAAGAAAATTTGTTGTAAATATATTCCGCTGGAAACGAGGGAGGTTATGTGATAAAATTTTATTTTTACTTGTACAGGAAATCATTTATAGTCTACAAATCATTTTAAGGTTTCATAAAAGAACACTTTATACATCTCAACAGCATAATTTTTATCCAGAGCTCAGAATAGACCTGATAGACACTTTCAGTCTAGAAATAAGACACAAGCAATTGCTATATTGAGATTGCTTTCATCCACAATGTCTCAGCAAAGCAGATAGCGTAGATCAAATATCAGTCTGCACCTTTTGTGCTGTATGATCTTAATCTGCATTCTCTAAAAAGACAAAGTTGTCTGTAAAAGTCACCTCAATGCTTAATGGCAAAATTACCTATGATCAGAGGTAAAGAAAGTATTTTCGAATTCAAAGTGAAATTTCTCTTCAGTTTGTACCTAAAACTTATTTTGTAGATACATGTATTCAATAGAATACAGACAATTTAAATGAGTATCCATATCATAGCCTTCACTGCAGAATTTGATAACCCATACTAATTGGGTACCTCTGACTAATAATTGATGAAATACAGAACATATTCTTTGCTGTTCATTTACAATGTCAATCATATAGGACTGTCCGGACACATGGTCAGACAATATTAATTATGTGCCAATTGAAATGATTACTGTTACTCCATTTACCATCATGATTTCCCACTTTCCCCATATCACTCAACCCTTTACCACACAATCATGAATTTTAATGACCCTGAAGAAGACAGCTTTTGAAAAAACATTGTGAGAAAAGGAGAAAATGCCGGTACCAGCGTTTTCTACTTTTCTCAGAATGTTTTCTAACTTTTCAAAGACAAATCCCATCAAAATTAATGATTTCAAGAACTTAAAAATAATTCGAGAAACAAAAAAAAAAAGAAAAATCCTCACTATAGGAAATTTGGGGAGGTATGTCACTAACATATCCTTCAGTCTTCTCTGGACAAATAAATCTCTCTCATATGGAAGTCTACCCAGACCCTGTATAAACTGTATAGAAAAAAAAAAGATGATTACCAAACGACAACATTTTAGACCCGTCCAAATTGAAATCATTTGCAGACAACAAAGTAATTGTGACTTGAAAATTGAAATTTGCATTGGAAAGGGTAGAAAACATTGTGGGAAAAGGAGAAAATGCTGGCTACCAGCTGGCTACCAGCATTTTCTCCTTTTCTTATGATGTTTTTATAAGGCCTCTTTCTCAGGGTCATTAAAAGGATTGTGTGGCAAAGAGTTAATCACTGCAATTTGACTCAATCCTCTCCTCACTGCTGATCATTGTTTTGACAATGGTTATATGGGAAAGCAGCCAGTAGCTTAGAGAGAATTTTAAGCAAAGTATTATTGACAGAAACCCCAGAAAAAACATGAATAGATGCATTTGCCACCAGGATATAAATGAAATAATGTTGAAAAAAGCAACTTACACCTTTTAATCAATCAACTAGAGGCGCTTGAGCGCCTGTATCGCTCCACAGGCCTGATATTTCTATAATGGCGAAAGGAAGTTTTTAACAATTATCATTCAATCCTGCATTTTAGCTCACTGAAGAAACAATTTGGTAGACAACCACCATAGGAACTTACCTGCAAAACAACAATGAAATCCAATGAATAGTTTTAGAGAAGAAATTTTTCAAAGATTTTACTTTATACCATAAAAGGAAAATGAGTCTCCCATAAAAGCCATGTTTTTTGACAGATCTTTTTTTTTTTAAGGAATTCTGTAAACCTGTATCTAAGGAACATTCCTACAAAATGATAATGCTATCCAAATAGCGGTTTGGGAGGAGAAGATTTTTAAAGGTTTTTTACTTTGGTTGCCATGGCAACCAGAATTCTTCATGGAACACAATTGTTTGAAGGAATTTGAAAGAGGACCACCAAAGGAACATTCCTGTGAAATTTGGTAAAAATCCAGTCAATAGTTTCTGAGGAGAAGTTTTTTAAAGAAAAAGTTTATGGACGCACGCACAGACGAACGGACGGACGGATGGACGGACGGACGCACGACGGACACAACGCCATGACAATAGCTCGCTGGCCTTCGGCCAGTGGAGCTAACAACAATGAAATCCAATGAATAGTTTTAGAGAAAAAATTTTTCAAAGATTTTACTTTATACCATAAAAGGAAAATGAGTCTCCCATAAAAGCCATGTTTTTTGACAGATCTTTTTTTTTTTAAGGAATTCTGTAAACCTGTATCTAAGGAACATTCCTGCAAAATAATAATGCTATCCAAATAGCGGTTTGGGAGGAGAAGATTTTTAAAGGTTTTTTACTTTGGTTGCCATGGCAACCAGAATTCTTCATGGAACACAATTATTTGATGGAATTTGAAAGAGGACCACCAAAGGAACATTCCTGTGAAATTTGGTAAAAATCCAGTCAATAGTTTTTGAGGAGAAGTTTTTTAAAGAAAAAGTTTACGGACGCATGCACGGACGAACGGACGGACGGACGGAAGGACGGACGCACACAACGCCATGACAACAGCTCTCTGGCCTTCGGCCAGTGGAGCTAAAAACTGATGGTGAAAATTTAACCCTTAATTATACAAATACATGGATTTCTTTAGCCCAGATGACAGCTTCAAAAAACAATGTTTTTTACAGATTTCTTACCCTTAGAAGACCAGTGAAAGACTTTGATAAAGGCCCTTGAAAACATTTCGGGAAAAGAAAAAAAAAATGTTGGTAACCAGTATTTTCTCCTTTTTCCAGTTTGTTTTCTATCCTTTAAAATGAAATGGCCATGATGACCTGAGTCTCTGTATCTATGAGCAGTTTCTTTAGTATTGGGTTGAAAATATGTGAGTGTTCATTAGGTTTTTGTAAGATTTGTCCCAGTGACCTACTCTTTGACCAGATGAAACCTATCAAGACAAACATTCTGACCAAGTTTCATGATAAATGGACTGAAAATGTGGCCTCTAGAGTGTACAAAAGGTTTTTTTTAAAGATATCACCCAGTGACTTTTTGACCTGACATGACATATTTTTATACTCCTCCATTTCTAAGACATACAGAATGACCACCTTTCATGAGTATTGGACTAAAAGTCACCTCTAAATTGTAAACTAAGTTTTTCAAGGATTTATCCCTGTGACCTTTTTTTTTTCTGACCCACAAAGACTCATTTTCAAACTTGTCCAAGATATCATCAAGACAAACTTTCAAAGAGTTTGCCCAGTGACCTTCTTTGTGACAAGTTGTGAACCAGTTTCAAACTTGATTGTGTCAAGACAAATATTCTGACTAAGTTTCATTATTACTGGACTGAAAATGTGGCCTCTAGAAAGTGCATAAGAATTTTCAAAGCTATTATCCAATGACCTACTTTTTGACCTGACTGAGACATGACCCATTTTCATATCCCTCCAAGAAATCTTCTTGACATAAATTTTGACCAACTTTAATGAGTACTGGAATGAAAATGTGGCCTCTAGAATGTACACAAGGTACAAAACTTGACGAGTGTGGAGTCCGTGGTGGTGAGGTAGAGCGTCGGCCTCGTAACCAAAAGGTCCCGAGTTAGATACCTGGGAGTGGGTTTCAACTTTGAGATTTTTCATTGGCCCACACATTCTGCGCGAGTACTGGTGTAGTTCCCAGGAAGCAGAATCCAGAGAGATTAGTATAAGTTGTAAGAACTTGTTTCTCAATCGATGTAAAAATAAATATGTTTAAACTAAAACTTGACGACACACCCTGGCCACAACAAGATCACAAAAGCTCAATATGAGCACTTCATTCTGTTGAGCTAAAAATTTGATCACAATGATTCGACCCTGAAGGAAAAATCTTTGAAAACATTGAGGGAAACGAAAAATATGCTTGTAGCTGGCATTCTTTCTTTGCGTTTCCCACAATGTTTTCTATCATTTTCTGGACAAATCACATCATTTACCTGAATTTTTTTTCTTTTTCAAGCATAGTCTACAATGCCTTTCAAGTTAAAGATACACCTTTACAACCAGAGAGAAGAAGCAATGTAAAAATTAGACAGACTGTATGTTTCAGAATTTAGTTAGCAGTGTAAACATTGATAAATTACCCATATATATGGTGTAAGGGATAAACACATATTATATCCGAAATCTTCGATATAATACCAGAATCAACACAACAGTGATTTCTTTGATGGTCCCAAGAAAATGAAATGTATTTTCTATCAGTCACAATCTATGCAATCTGGCCATCGTCAGGAATGTAACATTCGGCATGAAGACACAAAATTGATTTTAGCTCAATAAAATGATGAAATGTGTCAGTAACTGGCTAAACATATATATTAATGGTATCTTTCACGCTACACTCCGTTTTGTACCTTCCAAAGGACATCATGCATTTTGCGCTACTTCTTCATTGCCTGCGCATGTCATATTCTTCGAAGATTCGACCTGTCTGCTATGAAGCATCACCCATCCCCATATACCTGGGAAAACTAGGGCTTATACCGAGGCTATTAGCCTATTACCCAAGCATGTAGGGGCTGTTTTAATAAATGGCCAATGCATAGGTTACATGCTAGCCGATCAAAGCTAAATGAATTGCACCAGGTAGCGTTTTATTTGAGTAAACGTTTATTTCACTTTGAAATTCAAAGTAACTGTTGCAGTTTTGAATAGTAGTCCGGTTCTGAACCCAGAATGCCAGTATTATATGTGTAATAGTAGATTGCCCTCGAGCTACAGAGAAATTTACTTTTTAGGTAACATAGCCTGGATCAGATACATAGATGGAAGAATCAATGGCGAAGTTTCTTCTCATCACACAGTTTAATCCCAGAAGTCATAAACTGATATCATCATGTGCAGGTTATACATTTCTACTGTTACCTATGAGCACATAATAAAATTTCAGCTATAAATATCCGATATCTACCAACCTATCAGTTTGTAAATGATTTAGAAACCATTTCATATACTTCAAATTAGGTATTCCAAGTTTTGTTCTCTATTCAACTTAAGTGTAACGCAGCTACCAGACTAAGTAGGACCATATTTAAGTCTTGTAGGCGGTTTTTGATGGTTATGTCCAACTTGACAGAATTACCTCCCTTTAAAAAAACCTTGACAACTCTAATCTCGAGTTCATGTACGGGAAAACATAATTTCATGCATCGCTTCTTTTTATCCATTAAAATGGGTCGTCTTCAACAAAATTTACAACCTAGGCTGTACGTTTTTTTTTTTCTTAATCTTGGTATGTTAGTCTCAAATCTAGCGAACTTCTCGATCTGGCCAACCTATCCTTTTCTCAATTTTGAAATTAATTCAGATCTACCCCTGACGCGGATCTTTATGAACAAATCTTGCTAGATCCTAGTAACAAGTAGATCTATAGATTCGAGTCTGATAACAAATTAATCAATTCTTTTCTCGAAATAAAAGGTTGGCGCATTAAACTTTTGTGTAAAGTTTGTAGATCTAATAAATTTTTAATTTACGCTGCATTTTTTATGGTCAGCGTCTGTTATCTCATACATGATTACAGCGAGAAATACGGAAAAAGAAAGTCAAATAATATTTGTCCGCGTTTGTATTTCCTTTTAAATTTACGCCTAACATGTGTCAGTATTTAGGAAATGGTCTGACCCTGAATTTTGCAGACGATCAAAAACGTTTACTGCTTGATATGGAGGGCAGGAATGCAGGAGGTAATTCAGACAATCTTTTAACGTTGTTGTTGATGAAAGAAACAAATTTGAAATTGTGAAAATAACACGTAGGAAAATAAATGAAAATCAAGTGAAACAAATGGATTCAACTTAAACGGCAAATTTAGGATGTGTGCTGGATTTAATATTGTTTGTGAATGTTAAAGAGAGGATATGATTTCTACAGTAGATCAAGGCTTTTAATTCTTCCCAAGCTGAAGGAGACATGTGAAATACTGACATTGACAGTGTAGATCAAGATCAGACTGCACAGGATGTGTAGACCGTTCAATGATCGATGGTGTCCTATATTTGGTAGAAACAGCCTTAGAACTGTACTCGAATGATTTCCTTTACACATTGCAACATTCCTTCTACCACTTAGTAGAAGAGACATTTGGCATAATTCAACTACAGCAACGTCGGGTATTGTTGACCGTCAGCAGTTATTGTCAATTCTTTATTGTGTCCTTTAATTCCATGAAAGATAAGCAAATTCCATTCTTATGATGTAATATATGACATCAATATTTTATCTTATTGCCGTGCCGGAAGTAAACAGTACTCTGTAAGTCCAAAAGAGTAAGTAAAATTTTACAATATTAAAATTTCCCGATGTTAACGTCTACGATAAGGAGGGTGTTGATTTTTTCCAGCTTGTAGCGCCTACTGAAATGTGCTAGATTGCTTGAATCTGAACTTGGATACGAGTTTAAGATACAGAATAGTGTTCGCAACACAAAATCGAGCGTGTTTTGCCCACCATAAAGCAGCTCATAGATGTGTCAATAACTGCCGACGCCAATTTATACTATTGGCAATTATCGACAGGTTAACACATGAATAAAAGAATTAATAATTAATATGTATTATATAACCACAATTCCCTTTTTTCTTTCAGGTTACAGCCATGTCCAGACAAATTGGCTTGAAAACTCCAAAACAAGTTCAATACTCGCTGATTGAAATATCAAGGGCCATAGAAATGGTGCGCAGTGGCGCAATGTCCAAACCTCTTGGTCCATGATATTAACAAAATGTACCTGTTCGGCCTTCTTTTGCGGTTGTACTTCTGTTATGTGTCAAGTTTTATTTGAATTGCTTTATATTAGATCTAACTCAGCAATGAGTATTGGAATAAAACCTGTAATGATGAGTTAAAAGAGGATTTTGATGTTTAATTTATGAAAATCGAATACCATGTCGATAATAGACGAAACCTGTCAATATCACCCTACATACCCTTATGTAATGTTGGCGCTATTTGCTACCATACGCAACTTGGAGCCATTATTTTATACGCATAGTTCAGTAGAGTATCCGAAAAATAAACCACTGATAACTTCCGTTTGTATTTAAAGAAGCTGTTATCAATACCACACTTTCCCATTTCTTAAAGTGTCGACGTTGCTCTAGATCTTATCTTGAGTTATTATTTCTTTTCTTTTTTTAATATTTATCTATCAAAATTTGTTGAGACAGTGGTATAATTGAAATAACTTCAAGAAATGAATTTCAAAATAGTTCTGTTCCCCACTAGAAGAATAACTTTTCCTTTTCATATGTACTATCTCCACTTGGCTAATTCATTTAAAATTTCTTTCCTATGATTGTAGTAAGATGTAAGAGCGATAGAGATTGAAATTCTCCAGTAGACAACTGATTGAAACGCGATAAGGCGATTTATATCTTTACAAATTTTATGCAGTTTTCTCAGTTTTCTGCATTAGTTCATATAATAGCGACCATATCTTCTCACACTTGTGACGTCACGGCAGACTACCAGAAGTCACAATTTTTTCAATTAGTGACTTTCAGACAGGTGAAAATCCGAAGTTTAAACCTCTATATCTCGTGAAGTAAGCATCACAGAACGCTAAGATTTTTTTTGTTAACATACTCTAGTATAGTTTTATCCAATTTTGAATTAAAAAATTTGGTACAGAGTTACCCGTTAACGAGCTAAATGTGTGAAATGAACCTAAAAATTAGGTCAACTCTTTAAAACACAACAAAAATGTAGACTTGTATTTGTGGCTCAATGATGAACTTTGTTTTTGACAGGATAGAAAACAGTGAGAAATGGAGAAAAATGCTGGATACCAGAATTTTCTTCTTTTCCTACAAAATTTCCAACAATGCTTTTCCTTCAGGGTCGTGAAAACCCGGGAGTTAGAGATAAAGCGTAAAAAAAAAAAAAAGCCAGAATACTGTAATTTCAAGCTTATTTTCACCAAGATATACTGTATAATGTAGCGGTCCATCAGTGTAAATCCAAGATCAGACTGCACATTCTTTGCAGTCTGATCTTGATCTATGTAGTCCACAATTTCACAAATGTGCGCTTAGTGCTTTAAGGGTTAGGTATTTTAGAATGTTCGCAATTTAAGCCTTTCTTTTAACATCAAATTAGAAAAAAATCTATTTTGTATTTTGTAAAGAATAGGCAATCTGATAAGAAATAAAAGATTACAATCTGCTTAAGGCTGTTTTTGTCAAAAACACCTTATCATGGAGGACAGTGTCGATCATCTTAATCTTCAGTTTCTGCAAAAGTCACCATCTTTTGTACCTTTTAATGCAAAAGTCAATTTTAGAGATAAGAACCAAAGAGAAAATAGATCTTATTGGACTTTTGATAGGAATCATTGATGGTTTAACCATTACAACTTCATTACGGCAAACATTATGTGAATACCAGAACTTGTTTTTCTACAAAAAAAAAAACAGATGTAAATGTAAGAATTTATTTCGTGCTTTCCGGTAGTTTATTGAGAAATAATGGTGGTTTGATATTTGTTAGTTACGACCAGTGAAGGTGGAAACAGTGGTTCCAGCACGCTAGTTACCTAGGTAAACAGTGCATGCCATTGAATCAGTGGGAAATATGACATAATTACGTGCATATACCCTACATTTCTTGCACTTCACATAACATTATAATATGTTGTTATGTGAGGGGGATACGACACAAGGAATTACCAAAAACATTTTGACAAAAGTCCCAACAAAAAACAAAAAGGAGTTAGATGCATGAGAGAGAAGGAGAGAGAAAGAGAGAGATTTTTTTTTTCCAGTGAAAAATTCAAATTTATTTCAATGAGTGAACATCATTGGTAATATTTTCACTTGTGGCTGTGCCACTTGTGAAAAGATTACCGATGCTCACACTATGAAATAAAAAATCCAATATATCACCGAAAAAAATAAATATCCTCCATCTATTAATTTTGCAGAGATATAAGTCATAAAAGTTCATACTCACAAGATGTAGATATTCCTTAATAAGTGATAAAAAGCCTTGAGTCACTGGTTTGTCTTTGTCAACCACATATTGAGGAAGAACCATTGAGCTAATTAACGATGGAACTATCACGTTTTGCTGTTGGGAATAAAACAGAAAAACAAGACCTGATTATACAGTAAAAATCCTGCTATTAGATTTGCCTGAAAAAAAAACTTCATATTGAAAACATTGTAGCAGGAGTTGTGAATTCTGATGCAAGCAAACTAGAACTTTGTGGAAATGAACTAATTTTGCTTTTTTTTTAGTAGATAATATCATTCATCATAGAACATTAATTTTACAAACTGATTAAGCCTTTAACAAACAACAAACTTTTAGACTTGCCATAATTGAAAGTGTGTGAAGATGGCAAATTGTAGCTCAAATGATGATTTCTGTCTTCAAAAATGTGGAAAACAGTTGTGGGAAAAGGAGAAAATGCTGGTTGCCAGTATTTTCTCTTTTTTCCACAATGTTTTCAAAAGCTATCTCCTTTAGGATCATTAAAACTCGGGATTGTTTGGTAAAGGGTTAAAGTATGGAACTTTTTTTTTTAATTATCTAATGACACAAATAAGTAATGTCTCAGTCCTCTTCTTAACCTCTTACCAAACAAACCTGTGTTTTACCGACCTTAACTCTTAACCAGATGACAAAATTTTAGACCGGTCGGTATTTGAAAGCATATGTAGACGACAAAATAAACATGATTTGAAAACTGAAATACATTTTAGAAAGAGTAGAAAACATTGTGGGTAAAGGAGAAAATGCTACTTACAAACATTTTCTCCTTTTTCAACAGTATTTTCAAAAGCTTACTTTCTCAGAGTTGTTAAGACTTAGGATTGTGTTTTGAAACTATTGTGGGAAAAGGAGAAATGCTGGTAACTTACATTTTCTTCTTTTCCCACAATGTTTTATACCCTATCACAGAACTACAATTTACTTCCCAATTTGTCATCTGCAGTTATTTTAATATGGAAAAGTCAACAATTCATTGTCTGAGATAGGGTTATGCAGTGCATCTTGTTATTCAAACACAGAAATTTGAATAATTACATTGGTTTACTCTATAATGGCTGAAAAAAAATATGCCTACTTAAAATAATGCAGCAGTTGCTCTGATTTCCTCTGGAAATAGAACTTTCTGCACTTTTCTCCATTGAAAACTATTCTGCAATGAAACTCATTTCTATAAAATCAAGTGGTTCACATTTCTAATATATCTAATTCTAACATGACACGTGAACTCTGCTCTATAAACACAGTGCAACGAAAGCATAGCAAAATCTACGTCATTCTATATAGAGTGACGTCCTTCTGTATAAAGTAAGTCGCCTGTGGCTGTTCCAAGTCTTTGCCTTCCGATATTTTATCAATGAAGGTCACTTGATGTAAACAAATCGTCATTTTCCATTCCTTGACCAAGGAGGAAGGAAAATCCTCAAGGCTTTACAGATATTGACTGTTTAAATAAAAACTGACAAAAATAGAACTATATGAAACGTTAACAGTAAACATAAGTAAATCAAGTGTCTTTTCAAGTTGAAGGTTAGTTAAAAATTGACCGGTGTTGCATTGGAAATAGGATTGGGAGTGGGTGGAGTAATATTCAGAGCATTCAAAGTAACTGCGACTCTTGTGCTTGACAATACATTCATTCTTCTTTGTCATTTGAAAGGGAGAAAATATAACAGTAAAAAGGTACGTTTTTTTATGTAGTGTTTGATGTCTAAGGTTTTAATGAAATTTTGATTCTTTTCATATTTACCGACTGTGCAGTGGGGTTTTGTTTTGGTAAGTAAGTGGAACAGCCGTGGTTTATTCAAGGGAATGTAGTCTGCATCCGCATTTTTACACTTAGTATGAACTTGTTTTCCTTTGATTAACAGTTGGTCATGTTAGAGTCGAAATAGTCTTCTTTCTATTGTAGTTTATCGTTCAATAAACCACGTTGTGAGTTATGAGGCACAATGAATAATTTATTGTGTCTCATAACTCACAACCATGGTTTATTCAACAATAAACCACGATAGAAAGAAGATTATTTCTTAAACATACCACTAGATATAAAATTCTGTTGAAAAGTGCATGAAACAAGAAACAAATAATATCACAAGGCACCTTCAACACAGTCGTGACAATTTAAACAAAATAGTGAAGTTCTTTTTGTAGTAGAGTACTTGCATGAGACATAATTTACAAATAATACTAACCCTAAAATAGACCAACTTAGCACAGTATTTGATCATATTTCCAACAATTAAGTAGATGTTCGAGATAATATTTGTGGCACCAACATTTCGTAATGCAGGTACAACACTTTTGTGAAGATCAGTAAAGTATGTCATGACCAGCTTTTGAAACTCCATTTTCTCTGGCCAGGTCTGAAAAATAAAGTACCTAACATCAACATTATACTGCCTTCACAACTGTAAACATTTTTTTCAGGCAGTCTAATTAAAAACCAGATTTCACAGAGATACAGTCTTATTTTGGGATACTGAGTATTTTGTCCTATATTCCGACAATAATAACTTTTAACCCTTTACCAAACAATCCCTGGTTTTTACAACCCAGAGGAAGTAGCCTTCTGAAAACATTGTGGGAAAAGGAGAAAATGCTGGTAACCAGCATTTTCTCCTTTTCCCACAATGTTTTCTACTCTTCTAAAGTAAAGTTTCAATTTTTGACTCACGTTTATTTTGTCGTCTGCAAATGCTTTCAGTTTGGTCAAGTCTAAAGTTTTGTCGTTTGGTAAACAGTTAAATCTTTACCACCTGATCCTAAGTTTTATAGAATCTGAGGTAAAAGGCATTTTAAAACACAGTGGGAAAAGGAATAAAATGACCTGTTTAGTAGCCGATGGGTTGGCTCATTACATGATACCATTCATTAGAACAAGCAACACCAGAAAAAATTTCGATCAGGAAGAAAGAAGTGAATTTTTGCATGATATAGAAAACTTTTTAGGAAACATGCAATTGTGTGATATGCATTTGCTCTGCTTCCCACAATGTTTTCAAATGCTGTCCTCTGCAGGGGTGTAAATATTTGTATTTATGCATTTATATATTCATGGTAATGTATCAACCGTATATGATCAACTAAAAAAAACCCTTATACTGCTAAGTAAATTGAACGAAAATTTCCAACGATACTAAAATCTTAAATATTGCAAATTTAGTAATCCTTTCACAGGAAGATATCCTCTTGTCTTGGACAATGTGGAGCATGGAAAGACATACTCAATATTTGGAATATACAAATAAAAGGCAAAATTACTAATTCCACTACTTGAAAAGATTCGACAAACGCTTGGAAAATTTAGATCTTGAACAATAATTGTTTTCTGAAGTTGGCATAACATATGATATTCAATAACTCTCTACCACACAGTCCTAAGTTTTATGACCCTGGAGAAGAACCTGCATTTTCTCCTTTTCCCACAATGTTTTCTCCCATAACAAAGATGAATTTTGCCATTTGAGTCATGTTTAAAATCTAGTTTGCAAATGCTTTTAATTTGAACGATTGTAATTTTTTTTCCTCTTGTAAAGAGTTGTAAAGCATCCACAATCTAGACTAACAACAAAATAAAGTAAAACCTCGATAATTCGAAGTCCCATGGGGACAAGCAAAATATTCGAATTATCGCGGTTTTCGAATTATCCAAAATGTCCGTGAAAAAAATGAATTCCGTTCAAGATCAGCAAGTAAAGTTAGCATCTATTACCCGCCCCCCCAGCAATAAATCCGAGTTTTCATTCCCTTTTTTCATTATATTCAAAGAATATCATATCAAAAGGGTTATTTTCTCTAAATGCAGCGAATCTGACCATATGAGTTCTTGGAAATAAGTCATGTTAAAATTCCTTTCATCCTGTGAGGTTTTGGAAAGGTCGGTACTCTAGTTTTTCTTTCAAATTCATAAAATTTGCTCTGTTGTATTCACCCCCATTTACTGTCACCCCACGGGAAAGAAAGCGCATTATTATTTTTTGACCTAAGAAAACAGCAGAAGGTAGGATATAATATGGTATCAAAAATATTTAGGCCTACACGTGTATGGATACAAGTTCCTCGGATACCGATGTTTCAGTGAAATATCTTTGAATATCGCGATTTGAAAAGTGTTGAAAACGATCGAAGAATGAAGGCGGGAAAACCCGATGCTAAAAATAGATAGACACCAAAAATGACGAAAAATGATAAAGAATGAGACATCTCCGATCACAAACGCTTCAAACTGTCTTTTTAGCGTCAAAATTGACTTTGAACATGTGATGTATGCACATACGTAAAAAAAAAATGAAGTCAGGGATAAAATCAGTTGTCTAATCAGGAATGAAATACTCGAGTGATTTTATAGAATGAAATATCAAACAACATAATCGAAGGAAGGTGTGGTAGAAGCAAACATGTCAAACTTAACATAATTAACCTCTTATTATCAAATCAAAGTCAACTCCTTTCCAAAATTGTATTGTAGTATGAATCTCCGGTAGTAATTATCATAGATTGTAAAACTTACACTACACCGTAGACGGGCCGACGCCAAAAATTCCTTTGCTGGGAAAAGTGTGAAAACAATTAATTGAGAGGTGAGAAAATAATGTGTTCGAATTAACAATCAATTTAAAGAGGCAAATTTATGACAGGGACCAGCACATGTGT
Source organism: Hippopus hippopus (assembly GCA_946811185.2). Lineage (NCBI taxonomy): Eukaryota > Metazoa > Mollusca > Bivalvia > Cardiida > Cardiidae > Hippopus > Hippopus hippopus. The sequence goes on from OX328101.1 coordinate 29,032,050, forward strand.
TCGAATTTTCAGACTATCGAGACTCGAAATTGCCAATCTATTTTTGGTGCTATATAGTTGAGTTTTTGCCGGGACTATGGAAATTCCTCGAAAAATACGGCGTCCTCGAATGTTCGAGATTGGAAATATCGAGATTTTAATGTACTACATAAAAAACTTGTTCATCTCTTATACTTTTCTTTCCGATTTTACCTCAAGTTTTCCATGAGCTTTATATAACGCTTTCAGAAACTGTACTGGTGTGTCGCTGGGGTTATCAGGTGGATCCATGGATGCTCGCTCAAAAACATCTCTCACTTCATGCAACTGTAGTACAGATCTGAAATGAATATTTATGCTAATTCTACATTATCATAGCAAGAGGTTTACATAATCCATTTTTTCTAACAGTCAACTGATCAAAGGCTTTGAAATAGGACACTCCACTTTTACCTGCTTAATTAAGTAACCCCTGGAAAATGGACTTAAAAATCAGCAATTTCAAACATTTGGACAATGTTACAATATGTTTAGCTAAAAAGTATGATTTTTTTAGGAATGATTGATTGTCTGCATATGGGACAAAATACAAGTTAAGATTAAATTTTGTCAAATATTTTACTACATGATTTGTAACAACATCTAAAAGTGCCAAAAAAGAATATAAAAATTTTCAAGCGGTGGTAAAGAATAACAAAGCGTCACACTGTATTTGAGAGATCATGGCATAAAATTTTGGACAGGGCTGATCGTAGAAAATGCTGAGCAAATATCTACCACCCACTAGTGATACAGGATTTCATGCAGCTATAAGTACAAAAGGCTGTATGATATTGTTAATTGCTGGTTGTCAGTTCATTACCTTGTCACCTCTTGTAAAGTCTTTGATGAAACAGGTACCAGCACACAGCAATGAAACCAGCAACGGATAATATATGGTTCCCAGTTTTTGAGATCTGATTGTAGTTTGCCTGTTACATCTTGTGAACCCAGCAATTGGCTCAAGAATCTGCAGCTAACACTAAAATAATACAGTACAGACTGAATGATTCTTTAAACTAGGATCTTTATGTTGTTTCCTAAGATCATGCAGTATTTGCACACTTTCAAGGCAAAATAATCACATTAATACTTTATAGAACATTTCAGCCCTTAAGATATATAAAAACTTACAATAAATACAAGTTATAACATTTCTAAAGTTATGCTGTTCTAGATTCATGTAACGGGTGCCTGCAAGAAAATATGTTGACATTCTCTGATAGGGTTGAAAACAGTGTAGGAAAAACACAAACTGCTGGTGGCTTGCAATTCTCCATTTCCCACAACATTTTCAAAAGCCCTGTTCCTCTGTGTCTCCTACTACAATTTTGTTTCAAGAGTCAACAAGTTTACTAACCTAGCATTGACTTTCTCTCCACTAGCAAATGTCTGGAACACTGACAAAAATGTCTGTTGGCTTGGAGGCCTGAAAAGATTTTTTTTAATTCACAAAAAGAGTCAGTCTCTGACTATTTTTCATTCTTCTGAAGAAAATTATGAAGGATCAAGAAGTTACTTATAACTGTCAGAGTATTCAAATTACTCAAAACTTCCAATTCTTCTTAAGTCTTTCACAACCAACACAAGAAATTCTACTTCTGTCCAAGTTTTAAAAATAGATATCCACACCTATTGAAAACAACTTTCTTGTAGTTTTGTCATAGCACCTCCAGTGCAGTCTGATCTTAATTTAAGTTTTCCGTACAAGCTACTCATTATTGCCAGTGAGAGTTAATAATACATTACATGCATGTACAGAATGACCAAAAAAAAAAATGCCATCCATGGAATCATTAATGAAATTCACAATCCTTTCTGCAATCCAACCATATTTGGTACAAATGAACTCCAGTCTATGCCGGACGTGTCCACCAAGTTTCAGTCATGAATGTCCAACAGTCTTTGTTTCATCCCCATTCCATGATATGCTCCAAATGTGCACCTCTGTGACTTTTGGACATAATGACTGAAACCTGGTGGACACATCAGGCATAGACTGAAGTTCGTTAGTACCAAATATGGTTGGATTGCAGAAAGGATTGTGAATTTTATTAATGATTCCATGGGTGGCATTTTTTGGGGGTCACCCTGTATTATCAGGTTTTCTACACTTTATACCATTGTAGATGAGTGTTTTATCAGCATCATCATTATTATCATCATTTTTACTATTTTTATTATTATCATTATTATTAATGGGGGTGAAGAGGGAAGGGGGAGTGTGTGAGAAGTTTTGATTGCTTGTTGGGGCTATGTTTCTTACCCTTCCAAAGGCAAGTAACGCTTATGTATATTGAATAGAATTAAATCTGTCATCTACAAATACTTTCAATTTGGTCAAGTCTAAAGTTTTGTTGATTGATAAAGAATAAATTGGTGAATACCCTTTTCTATAAATGACAGATGAATATAATAATGTAACAATTCAACAAATTAAATCAGTAACCAAGCTGAAAGTAGTCCTCATGTAGGTTATGTCAACATAACATATTCAGGACTATATTTGCCTCTGTGTATCGTAGATACAAATTTTTTTTTCATCATGTCCAATGTTATCTGCACATGACACATGTATTTGAGCTAGAAAATTTATAAGTATAGATAAGGAATATTATGTTCCAGTAACTTTCCTGAAGCTTGTATTAGATTCAAGCATTGAGAGACAATATGATATCGCACAAGACAAAAGGTCGAGCAAGATGTCAAAATTTTCTTACGCAGCAAGAAGCAAATACAAGCACCAAGAAAGTTACTACAACATAATATTTTATTTCATATGCCTACAACTTTCAATAGCATAATATTGCAATTGATCGAAAATGGTAAAGAAAATAAAACAAATAATAGTTTTTATGCATAGCAGATAACCATTACATCGTAAGATATTGACCATCCAAATCACAAATCGGTATGTAGGTATTCAGCACAAAAGATATCTCACCATACAATATTTGGAATCAAACTTGACACTCTGTAGATACAGAGGTTTTTTCTGTTGAGTGTAGTTTATCCACTTGCAACACATGTATTTGAGCTGGAAAATTTACAGGCAAATAATAAAACAGAGGAAAATACTTCTCAAGGGTGAATACTGTGATATTTACATTTGTAAAGCAAGGAGACAGAATTCTGCAGCTACATCAGCATTTTCTACAGGAGGTGTGAGAGTTTCAGCATGATCCACAACAAACTTGTATATATGCTCCCATAGTCTTCTGGAAAATTCTGTAGAAGAAAAATTGTCATGTTTTTGTTTTCTATCTAAAATTGCTGCAAAAAAGAAACAAACCTCCGTAAGCAAACTCTAAAGAGACCATTTGTACTACTGGAAGTCAAACCTAGAAATCCATCAACTTAACCCTTTATCACACAATTGCAAGTTTTAATGATCATATGAAAGAATGCTTTTGAAAACGTTTTAGGAAAAGGAGAAAATATTGGTAACCATTATTTTCTCCTTCTCCAAAAATGTTTTCTAACCTCACAGTTTGAGCTGTATCTAATTTGTCTTCTGCAAATGTTTTTGATTTGGACAAGTCCAATATTTTGTTGCTTTGTAAAGATTTAACCCTTTAACCCTTTACCAAATGACAAAATTTTAGAACTGTCTTAATTGAAAGGTTTTGCTGAAAAAATAACTGTGACTCAAAAAAGTAAATAAATAAATTAAGAAAAAAAATGACTTTTGAAGAACAGAAAACGTGGGAAAAAGAGAAAACGCTGGTTACCAGCATTTTCTCCTTTTCCCACGATGTTTTCAAAAGGCCTTCACCTTTTTCATTAAAACTTTGAGTCAGGTGGCAAAGGGTTCAGAAGCAATATGAAATATGTTCAATATATGAAAACTTGCTGTACAAGAAATTTTTTATCTAATGAAACCATCCACTTACCATGGTGTTGTCTGTTTGTGACACTTGCACCATTCTCTCCCATGCCTCTTTGGTCAATGACCTGCCTGCAAGGAGACCGATAAATAATATAAAGACTACTAGTTTTGACCTTTTATTGTGCCAAACTACAACTGTCAAAGGCCCATAAATACCCCCGCACTGGTTACCTTATTATAGGATTAAAATAATTCAAAGAGGCACATTTCCTGCAATGGTCACTTCACCCCATACCACAAGGCAAAATTTTTTAGAATTCTCCATGTTGGAAGAATTTATAGATGGCGATTCAGATGTATTTCAAACGATAATATTTGTCTGTGCATAGGTAGAAAACATTGTGAGAAAACGGAGAAAATGCTGGTTACCAGCATTTTCTTTTTCCACAATGTTTTCAAAAGGTTTCTCCTACAGGGTTGTTTAAACTGGGGATTGTTTCATAAATAGTTAAATCATATTAAAAATTGAAGATGCACAACTTCACATGGCTGAAAGGCCATCATTACAATTTCAGCCGAATTGGTAGAAAACTGTAGAAGAAGAGAACACAAAATAGTGTCAATGGATGGACAGTCGGCATAATAGTCTGAAAATCTGAGTCCAGCATTCCAGTTGCAAAAAAATATGCAGATTTTGAAGTTTATTATTTGAAATATAGTGAGAATTATTTCTTTTTATTGTCAAAGCAACTTTTCCCTTTCTTGGATCTTTGGAAACAAATCTGTACACTTTTTGAAGGCCTGGAATGAATGATGCATTTGAAATTGTCCATCTCATTCATTTTTGCACTCTTAGTCATAATAACTGATTGACTGAATGGTGTTCTATGCCACTTTATTATTAACATTATTGGAGTCATATGACAGGAACAGTTCATAAGTACCTGTTCTTGGTTTCACCAAATACTAGGCTAGGGATCTAAAGTACTTGCCAAAGGACACTCCCGTGAAAAACCCAATGCTTGAAGCAAGGATCAAACACAGGGCCTCCAGGTAATGAATCCTACAGTTCAACACTGAGCCATGCAGAACCCATTAGTCTATCAGCTGTAGGAAAAAAATACAAACCTAAATCTGTTGAAAATAGACTGTATAACTGACAATGTGTGCCTCAGGTGATTCTCTGAGCAGATTGCCAGTAAGGAACTAATTCCAGGACCTGAAATAAATCTGAATGTGATTAACGGTATATGCTAATATGCTGGGCCAGAAATATTATTATTGCAATTATAATTATGTTTTTTTTAACACCCGAAATAATTCTCAATTTCACTATACGCTGATACCTGGGCTAGAAATATACCCCAATTTGATTTTATGCTGAAACCAGGGCTTCAAAGGTGCTTATATTGGATTTCATGCTAATGTTAGGGCCAGCAATACTTCTATATATATACTGATATGAAATGTGTTTAAACTGGATTATGCCACCACGGCAAACTCCTTCTGGGTCATAGTAGTCAAATGCACTCCTGTTGGAAAATTTGACAGCAAACACTTTCGCTATACTGTTTTATACAAAAAAAAAAAAAAAAAAAAAGGGGGGGGGGGAAAAGAAGAACAGGAGTAAAATGTGTTTCTGGTGTTGATCTGATGATTTCTGTGGAAAATGAGTGGAAGTTTGTTATTTCTTGGGGAATTATTTTGTGCTTGTGACCACATAGAAGAAAATCGTCTTCTACGTGGAAGGGCCTCTTTTCACAGTGACTTTTCATGGGTAGTTGTGTTTGAGGTGGAACTGCAACAATGCAATCATTTGAGGGGCCATTTTTTTTACCTACTTGTGTAGGACACTGGACATACCTTTGATAGAAACAAACAGCAAAACTTTCGGTTTGCCAATAAAAGTACAGCAGAGGGTCCAGTGTGTTCTCTGTATTCTCAATACAGCAAAATGCATGTACCAGTAGCGTGACACCTTACATGGCGATATCAGAGCCTGAATTACATTTGATTGGTTGTTAAAAACAAGGCCTATTTGAACAATGCAACCAGTATTTTGCTAAAAGGTGGAATTGCTTGTAACAGTTTTCATATCCTTTCCATCCTTTTTGTCATTTTATTCTTTTTCTTGAAACTATGGTTTGCCTTCCTAAGCCAATCCGAATGTATTTATTAACTCTTTACCACACAATCTTGAGTTTTAATGATCCTGAGGAAGAAGCCTTTTGAAAACATTGTAGGAAAAGGAGAAAATGCTGGTAACCAGCATTTTCTCCTTTTCCCACAATCTTTTCTACCCCTCTCACAACATGTTTTAATTTTTCAGCCACATTCATTTTGTCATCTGCTAGTGCTTTCAATTTGGTATAGCCTAAAATTTGTTGTTTGGTGAAGAGTTAATCCATTTTCCACAGTATTTTCAGACTGTAACATGATCAAACCCAAATTAATGTTTTGTTTTGCTCTTTTTTTTTTTAAATCCTTTACCAGATGCCAACATTCTAAACATGTCTTTATTCAAAGCACTTGCAGATGACAAATCAAATGTGGATCAAATTATGGGTAATGTCTTTGAAAGAGTAGAAAACATAGTGGGACAAGAAAAAATGCTGGTTATCAGCATTTTCTTCTTTTCCCACAATGTTTTCAAAAGCTATGTTCTCTAGGGTCATTAAAACTCAGGATTGTATGGTAAAACGTTATATATCTGGAACACAAAGCTGGAATATTCACAGGAAAAAGAAGCAGAGGGCCATATTCATCTACACTTTCCAATATCTCTGAGAAATATTCTGATCAAAACAGTCTGGAGATTCAAACTTTTGGTTTTGTCTACTGACTCAAAACAATACTTCATTCATTTACTAGTCAAAGAGTTGAATTTCTCAACTAATACTGTCACAGCAGACTAATCCTGGCTTACCAATAAGTTTATACTCAGATCTACAAAGATTTTTGCTGTTCTCTATAACTTCCTGGGTTCCCTCCAAATATGTGTGAATGAGGTTCCATATATTATGCTTGGTTGAGACATCAGCATCTCTATATTCACTGAAATGAAATGAGCAAAATTTTCATGTAATTCAACTCTTTACCAAACGACAAAATTTTAGACTTATCCAAATTGAAAGCATCTGCAGACGACAAAATAAATGTAACTTAAACATTGAAATTTATTTTGGAAAGAGTAGAAAACATTGTGGTAAAAGGAGAAAATGCTGGTTACCAGCATTTTCTTTTCCCACAAAATTTTCAAAATGCCTCTCCTTCAGTCATAAAAACACAGGTTTGTTTTGTAGAGGGTTAAAGGAAAGCTGGTGGCTAGCAATTTCTGTTTTTCCCACAATGTTTTCTACCCTTACAGAGACAAGTCTTAACATCAGAGCCACATTAAATTTGTCGTCTGCAACTATTTTACATTTGGACTGGTCTAAAATTTTGACATATGGTATAGAGTTTTGACAGCTGGCCTGTAACCCACTGTTACAAAGACTATCTTTAACCAATTACCATACAATCTAAAGTTTTAACGACCATCAGACAGAAGGCTTTTGAAAACATTGTGGGAAAAGGAGAAAATGCTGGTGACCAGCATTTTCTCCTTTTCCCACAATGTTTTCTACCCTACTAACAATATATTTCATCATCTTAGCCACATTTGATTTGTAGTCTGCAAACGCTTTCAATTTGGTCGAGTCCAAAATTTTGTTGTTTGGTAAATAGTTAAACACACTTTAGTGTGAAAAAATTAAGCTGACACATGGGATCAAAATTTGTCAGAAATAAAAGTCCTATCTTTATGACATACAATTATTGCAGGAAAGAGAGTTAGTACTTGTAAAAAGCAACCACTTCCTTTCCCATTGTGCTTTCAGAACTTTGGAATGTAGGTAAATAAGAGGTAATGCATGAAATGCAGGGTCATTTTACTAACCAATAGAGAAAAGTCAAATCATCAATTTACATGAACATTAGATTCTTAGGATTAAAGGTTGCACCAAAGAGAACACTGCCGAAATACAACATCACCTACCTGGAGGACTGAATACTGTTAACCCTTTACCACACAATCCCAACTTTTAACAACCTTTAAAAAGCTTTAGAAAACATTGAGGGAAAAGGAGAAAATGGTGATAACCAGCATTTTCTCCTTTTCCCGCAATGTTTTCTACACTTCCCAAAACAAATTTAAAATTTTTCAGTGACAGTGAGTTGTTTGTCTTCAAATGCTTTCAATTTAGACTAATCTATAATGTATTGTTTGGTAAATAGTTTACCCCTTACCACAAAATGCCGACTTTTAACGACCCTGGGGAAGAAGCCTTTGGAAAACATTTTGGGAAAAGGAGAAAATACTGGTAACCAGCATTTTCTCCTTTCCCCACAATTTTTTCTTCCCTATCAAAGAAAAATTGCACCATTTCATCCACACTGAAATTGTCTTTTGCAAATGCTTTCAATTTGGACAAGGCTAAAATTTTGTCGTCTGCTAATGGGTTAAGAGGTATCAGGCATTGCCTACAGCTGTGACTCAAACTCAAATTCAAGATACACTCAAATACAATTACACACTGTATAGGTTGAACTCATTTTCATACCGTGTGCACTAAATGAAAGTCAACTGAAAGGACCTATTCAGAAAATTTTGGGGTGAATCAAATTAATTTCTTTGTAAAAACGATGAGGTATAATTTTCTCTGCAAGCATGAAGAATCTAGGTGATTTTTTATGAGATGAAACATGATGTCATCATACTTACTGTATTTCTCCTAATAAAAGCTCCCGGGAGCTATGTAAAACAGTGATAGGGAGCCTTTATTTTGTACCCAATTTGCAAAGCAAAAAGACTGTATTTTGTATTTCTTTGTGTTTTAGTGATTGTTAAGAGGAAATATTAATCAAATTAGAGGAAATATTCATCTAATTCTTCAAATATTGTCATTTTAATCAACTTATGTACATTAGGTTATCATGATTTAAGAGTTTTTCCAGGGGGGGGGGGGGGGAAGATCAAATTATATTTTTTGCATAAGCCTTCAGAAATTCTGGTGCAAAATCCAGAAATACCTTAAGATGCTACATATGTTATTCAGGAAATACCATCCAAAAGTTTTTGTTACACTTTCTCCTTTTCCCACAATGTTTTCTACCCTATAAAAGACAGAAATCACCATTTGAGCAACATTTAATTTGTCGTCTGCAAATACTTTCAATTTGGTCCTGTCCAAAATTTTGTCGTTTGGTAAAGGGTTAATGATTAACAAGCTATTGCTATACTTAATTCAATGATCAAACATTTCAAAGTTTTGTTTAACTTTAAAAAAATCTGAATATCTCCTTCAATACAGTTATAAAAAAAATATCAAGACCTCCATTTCTTAATACCTGACACAGTGTTCCAGGGTTTTACTCATCTTGTCCGCCAAAAAGTTGACATCCATGTCTCTCTCCTCGTAAACAAGCATCATTGTGAAGGCTCCACGCCATATTACTGATCTCTTTCCAAATGTGATTGTCTCGAAATTAAACATGTCATAGAAATCACAGAGTTTTGATGCCTGGGTATAAATGATGTATAAATGATGATGATAATTATTCAAACATGTAATACTTAAAATATACCTGTTAACAGTCTATAAATTATTAGATCGTGCCTCTTGATTATGATGATGATGTTTAGGAAGAGGAGGGAATGGAGGGCAGAAAATATTGTGGGAAAAGGAGAAAATGTTAGTAACTTGCATTTTCTCTTTTTCCCACAATGTTTTTGATCACTATGCACCATCATCATGATGTTATTGAAAACATTAATTAAATATTCTTAGTACTAATAATCATATGATGTATCTTTGGCAATGACTTTAATTTCCTCCTTAATAGTAAGTACATGTACATACTTGCAATACATGACAAATACAAAGAACCATTGTGACAGTAGACCTAGAAAATGTTATAGTTTGGTCTTACAAAATGAAAAAAATATCCCTAGGTCTCACAATGCTTTGGGGGAAAAATTTTGACACTTTCTGTTTTTATCTCTTCTTAAATTGCATGAATCATGTTTTTTTTTAAACAATATTCAATATTTCAACTAGATAGAGTCAGACAATTCTCCTATCCAATTAACTAAATACCATGAGTTTGATAACCCTGAAGAAGGCTTTTGTAAACATTAAGGGAAAAGGAGAAAATGCTGGTTGCCTCTTTCTTAGACATATAGGTTCTGACAGAAGTCAACACTTGAGCTTAAAGTTTATTGAACAAGTCTAGAGGCTTGCTTAATAACATTTTTAGTTTTTAACAAAATTTTATCCGACAGATTGACTGAATGGAGTTTTACACCGCTGCTTTCAACATTATTTCAGTCATATCATGGTGACACCTCACATATTAAAGTATTTCCTGGGTTTCACCAGTACTAGGCTAGGGCTCGGAGATGTCCTGCAATAGGACACTTGTGCGAAAAACCCAGTGAATCCAGTGAGACGCAACCCATGGTCTCCTGGTCTTGAGTCCTACACTTTACCACTGAGCCATGCAGGACACTATAATTTTACATGAAAAGTCAACAAATGTCAGATTCTTTCCTAACGTAACCAAATCTGACAAATTATACATCAGAACAGGCAAAACTGTTCATGTGCATGTTGGAATTTCCTTAGGTATAACTGAATTCTACTTTCGAAAAGAAGTATAAAATTATGTCATATGTGATGTCACATTGGACTTATCTAAAACATGTGTAATTTAATAGAATTTGTAATTGGTTTAATACACTGAAAACAAGGAAGGCTATGTGTTAAAAATCTCACCACTTCAAGCACATTTATCATCTTGTCTGCTGTAATAGTTTTCAATTTAGACGATTCTGATTTTTTTTTTCATCTAGTAAAGAGTTCACAGTGACAGATAAATTTCACTATGAGTTATGTGTATTAACATAATTCAGCTATGCTCTGTGAAAAGGGGGCTTAATGCATCTGGAAAAAGTATCGACCTATCAGTCTGCACAGTCCACTGTAACAGGTCAAAGTTTTTTGCTGGTTGTAAGTTTTCCGTATGTCTAAAGACCATTCTACCTTCAGACTCAGTTGGTTCTAACAAAGAATGGATTTTATGGATCCATAATTATGTGATGACTTGCTTGATATAATGCATGACTGAGATTTATTTAACTCCCTTTTGCCAGAGTGCTGATCATATATTTTTATGTATTAATCCTTAGAGTACAAAGCACAACTTTTGACAATTGCAGATAATGTAGCTTAAGATTAGACTCCAATTTATGGTCAATGTAGATCAAGATCACACAGTGTGCAATCTGGGCTTGGATCTACACTGGCCAATACAGTACTTTGTCAATTTTTTTGGCAAACACCCTTGAAACTACAGTATTTTGCCCTTCTTTGCATGACTACAAAAATTCTATTTCTTTCACTGTTGCAGAACTCACCACCTCCTCCAAGTTAACAGTCATTGCCAGTGTTAGAAACAAACATGTCAGGTTATACAGTCCTACATCATTTAATTCCTGGATTCTTCTTGGATAAAACTTGGAGTAAATTCTAAAAAAAAAATGGAACAAAATTAGTACCTGATGATCACTTGCTTTGAACTACAAACATTTAAATATTTATTGCCTGCAGATAACTTTTCTTGCTTCTGAGTTGACCCCTTTTGCAAAAATGTCGGCACAAGGAGAAATTGCTAAAAATAAGAAACTTCTTTTCACATGCATTCATATATTAAAGCAATGTTGATTATCATATTCCACAATGTTTTCTATTTAAAGACCTCCACTGTGCATTTATTTCAGAAGGAAGATATATAACAGTAACTCATATGCATGCAGTTCTGCTTTGAATGAATCTGAATTAATGACTGACACAAGAATTAATCTATAACAAGGCTTTAAGAAACTCACATAAAAAGTTCAGCAAAAACAAAATATTTCTGTGAAAGGAGGAAGTTACTTTCAACAGGACAGAATCTTTCATACAAATTCTATTGAAGTTTAAAAATTTGTCAATTCAAACAATTCCATGTTTTAAAGACCCAGAGGAAAAAGGGTTTTGTACATTCATTGGTATAGATAACATCATCATTATGGGAAGAGGAGAAAATGCTGGTGATCAAATATTTTCTCCTTTCCCTGAAATGCATATTATCTGCAAACACTGAATCTGTCTACAAATGTTGTGTCATCTGTTAAGGGGGTTAACTGCAGATCAACCAGTTTAAAAGTGATTTACAAACTTACCTCCCTTTGAATTGTCTCCATTCTTGCGCTTTGTTTCCTTTACCTAACTGCTGGCTTAAAATTGACAGAAACAGCTGAAAACTGGTCTCTTGAGCCTCTCTGCAAATACATATGGGTCATGCTCTGTGAAAAGGCTGACATGGGTTAAAACTATCTGCTGCATGTAAATTTTCTACTTGTCAAAGGACCATTCTACCTCAGGACTAACCAGTCAGTATACAAAATGGATTTTATGGATCCATAATTAAGTGATGACTAGCTTAGTATATTGCATTGAACCACCTTTTCATAGAATGTGTTTTTTAATTATACATACACGTAAACAATAGATTATTTATCTACCCTTAACCAAACACTTTCCTGTTTTAAAGGCCCTTTGCAAAAAAGCTTTTGAAAACATTGTGGGCAGAAGAAAAAATGCTGGTAATTAGCACTTTTTTCTTTCCTCAATGTTTTCTACCCTTTTAAAGTCAAATGTCCTTATTTGAGCAACTTTTGATAGATCATCTGCAAATGCTTTCAATTGGGACATGTCTAAGATTTTGTCCCCAGGAAAAGGTTGAAACAATGAAAAGCTCAAATCTGTCTTGATGTCTATGACACACTTAACTCTTTACCAAACAACAAAAATTTAGACTGGTTCAAATTGAAAGGATTTGCAGACGACAAATTAAAGATGGTTCAAATGGCAGAATTTGTCCTTGATAGAGTAGAAAACATTGTGGGAAAAGGAGAAAATGCTGGTTACCAGCATTTTCTCTTTTTCCCACAATGTTTTCAAAAGGCTTTCCAAGGGTTGTTAAAACCTGGGATTGTTTGGTAAAGGGTCAAACTTCATTTGATCTGTTACTCATTCTCCCTTTCTGACTCTCTTTTCTCTCATCCTCTCTTCTTTCCTCTTGCTTAGTCTTGTAATGTAGGTAAAATAAAATACACATAGCAAAACCCTTAATACACTGGCCTGGAAGGCAACAGCTTTTGAAAAACTAAGTGGGAAAGCAGAGATAGGAGTAGTAATTTCTCCTTTACCAACTTTATTTAATCAAAACCGTTTGTCACAAATACACTGCTCAAAAGAATTAAAGGAACACACAAATACCGAAATTCAAATCTTTCATTTTGCTAAACACCCAGTCTTTGTGCTCTGAAAACCACAAACTTACCTTTATACTAGACAAAGTGGCAAAATACTTTTCTTGTTTGATTTTAAATGCTGATAAGCCATGTTAAGAAGAATATCAAGGAATCTGTTTTCCTTATTCTTAAACAACTCACATTTTTCCAATCTTTTGTTGATATTTTAATCAAATCATATAAAAAAAAGAAAATGAGAAGAATAAAACGACACCTCCGGTTCTCTTAAAAGCCTGTGTGGCATATAAAAAAGGCTCCTTTTACCAGAATAGCCCATACATATTTTGTGCAAACCAAATCATTTTGCCTGTTCTGAGATTTTATAGTGTTAAGGCTGAATTAGCTTACAAGCAGAGGATTATTTGCATTGTCCTGTACTGAAAGAATGATCTTATGATAAAAATTGAGGACATGTGTTCCTTCAATTTTTTTGAGCAGTGTACATGTTTAAATTAAATAATGTTGAAAATGGTATAAATCATGAAACCAACAAACCTGTCTTCAAATCCAGATGTCCATTTTTTACAGCGACTATAAAAACCAGCTATTGATTTTTCCATACATGCCAGTCCGTCAACCACACTTGTGTTGCTTTGGAAAGTTTTATCCTACAATAATTAGAATCTTTCTGCATTCCTGTTTCATGAACATAAAATAATTTTGATCGGGGATAAAGTATGAATAAGCATCTAGACAAACACTTCTTTTTGTTTAAGAAAGATCTTTAATTCTTTTGTCTGACAACAAAATTTCAATTCCATCCAACTCAAAAATATTTGCAGAAACCAAATCAAATGTTGCTCAAATTATGGAATTTGTCTTTGAAACAGTAGAAAACCAGAATTTTCTTCATTTCTTCAACAACATTTTCAAAAACACTCTTTCTCATGGTCATTAGCCCATTAAAGCACAATTCCCACTTTTAACGACCCTAAGAGAGAAAGCGTTTGAAAATGTTGAAAAGGAGAAAATGCTGGTAACCAGAATTTTCTCTTTTTTCCACAATGTTTTCTTCCGTTTCTTGAGTATCAGTTCATTTGTCATCTACAAATTCTTTAAATTTGAAGCAGTCATGAGTCTTAAATTTTTTTGTTTGGTATAGTTATCATCTACACATATTATATGGAATGTTTCTGTAAAGCTGATATAACCACAAAATGGAATGCATATAAACGACTCACAGACACTGATTATAGGGACCACTAGTTTGTTTGACTGCCAGAATTATAAACCTATGATAGTGATCCGAGATGACACTTTAGGCAAATGTCCGAATACCCCTTTTCGTGTGTTGCAAGCCATATAATAACTTTGAAAAGATATATCCTCAAAATCCCATCTTAAATTAGAAATAATTTGATTCAACCTTAATACTTACCAATTTCCTATAGAAATAATCCCAAAGGTCACTCAACAGTCTGGTGTTAGGTTCCCAATGTGATGTTATATATAGACATGCATGTAAATGTCTCTTAAGCATGTTTTCTGATATATGTTGCTGTAAAAAGATGTAACGGGAAAGTGATACAGCAATAAAACTTAAAAAAATCTTGAAACTTTTAACTATAAAAGTGTCTCTTTAGAATTTTTCAAATTTTCGTTTTCATTGAAAAACATATAAATTCTACTAAATATACTTTTTCCTGCAAACTTAGAAAAACTGGAGGCTGTGCAGTCACAGTGTAAGACAAGAAGTATACATTCTATGAGACTTGGGATTCTGTAAAGTAACAATATGTTACTCGGTGTTAAAAATTGTGTTCACACGGTAAGTCAGGCTGGTGCTTTTTCATTAATTTTGATGAAACATTCATATCCAGTTATTTGTTTGTATGTATAGACCATATCAGAAACACTTATGTGCCCTTTGAGCCTTCCCTAGAGCAATGGGGATGCCTTGATCATTTGACCCTGCTAAAAGTACAGATGATTTTGTCCAAAAACAATGCCGTGTTTACTCGATTACTTCGCATTAAAAACCTGTTTTCTTAACGGAAAATGTATAATCAGTTTCTTTATTCATATTTTTCTGATAACATGTCAAAGTTTGGTAACAAAGTCGACTGCAGTATTCCTTATCATTTGTTTAAAATGGTATGTTGAGAAAAGGAATTTGTAAAGTCACTTGTAAGCGGTTAATAGATCTCAGGTGACTGTACAACTGAAAATTTCTCATTATGCCATTTCGAAAACATTTCCAGCATTTTCTCCTTTTCCAAAATGTTTTTCACCCTTTGATTTACAAATCCCATTATGTAGCCACAATTAATTTCTCATCTGCAAAATGCTTTTAACCCTTTACCACACAATCCCAGGTTTTAACGACCTTGAGGAAAAAGGCTTTTTAAAACATTGTGGGAAATGGAGAAAATGCTGGTAACCAGCATTTTCTCCTTTTCCCACAATGTTTTCTACTCTTTCATAAACAAATTCCACAATTTGAACGATATTCGATATGTTGTCTGCAAATGCTTTGGATTTGGACAAGTCCAAAATTGTGTTGTGTGGTAAAGAGTTAACTAGGACAAGTCCAAAATTGTGTTGTGTGGTAAAGAGTTAACTAGGACAAGTCCAAAATTGGGTTGTGTGGTAAAGAGTTAACTAGGACAAGTCCAAAATTGGGTTGTGTGGTAAAGAGTAAACAAGGACAAGTCCATGTGTGGTAAAGAGTTAACTAGGACAAGTCCAGAATTGGGTTGTGCGGTAAAGAGTTAACTAGGACAAGTCCAAAATTGGGTTGTGTGGTAAAGAGTTAACTAGGACAAGTCCAGAATTGGGTTGTGTGGTAAAGAGTTAACTAGGACAAGTCCATGTGTGGTAAAGAGTTAACTAGGACAAGTCCAGAATTGGGTTGTGCGGTAAAGAGTTAACTAGGACAAGTCCAAAATTGGGTTGTGCGGTAAAGAGTTAACTAGGACAAGTCCAAAATTGGGTTGTGTGGTAAAGAGTTAACTAGGACAAGTCCAGAATTGGGTTGTGTGGTAAAGAGTTAACTAGGACAAGTCCATGTGTGGTAAAGAGTTAACTAGGACAAGTCCAGAACTGGGTTGTGCAGTAAAGAGTTAACTAGGACAAGTCCAAAATTGGGTTGTGCGATAAAGAGTTAACTAGGCCAAGTCCAAAATTGGGTTGTGCGGTAAAGAGTTAACTAGGACAAGTCCAAAATTGGGTTGTGCGGTAAAGAGTTAACTAGGACAAGTCCAGAATTGGGTTGTGCGGTAAAGAGTTAACTAGGACAAGTCCAGAATTGGGTTGTGCGGTAAAGAGTTAACTAGGACAAGTCCAGAATTGGGTTGTGCGGTAAAGAGTTAACTAGGACAAGTCCAAAATTGGGTTGTGCGGTAAAGAGTTAACTAGGACAAGTCCAGAATTGGGTTGTGCGGTAAAGAGTTAACTGGGACAAGTCCAAAATTGGGTTGTGCGGTAAAGAGTTAACTGGGACAAGTACAAAATTGGGTTGTGCGGTAAAGTGTTAACTAGGACTGTTAACTAGGACAAGTCCAAAATTGGGTTGTGCGGTAAAGAGTTAACTGGGACAAGTCCAAAATTGGGTTGTGCGGTAAAGAGTTAACTGGGACAAGTCCAAAATTGTGTCGTTTGATAAGACATAACCCTCAGGCTGTTAAGCGCAACTCACCAACCTTTTGCAGACAGTAGAGATCAAGGTGAGACTGCACAGAATGTTGAATCTGATCTTTGATCTACACAGTCCAATACGGAAATACTTTCTCAAAAAAAAAAAAAAAAAAAACAGCTTGAAAGAGCACTATTAAGGGTTTTTTACCATGGTCTTGAAAGTTTCATTTAACTTTTTGGAGCAGGCTAACAGTTAACATTTTACCACACAATGTGGAGTTTTAACAACCCTGAGGAAGAAAACATTTGAAAACATTGTGGGAAAAGAAGAAAATGCTGGTAACCAGCATTTTTTTCTTTTCCCACAATGTATTCTACCCTATCAAAGACAAATTTCCTCATTTGAGGCACACTGAAATTGTCGTCTGCAAGTGCTTTGAATTTTGATGTCTACATTTTTCTTGTGAGGTAACGGGTTAAATAAAATATCTAGGAATGCTATCAATATGGACAAGTCTAAAAAGCTGTCATCTAGTGGATTGTTAGGTTACTTACAGAACTCAAGATCTTCTTCAGGATGGTCTGTAGGTCATGATAGTTACTCACAAATTTGTTTGCTTCCTTAAAGAAAAAAAAAGAAAACTAGAACTTGTTTTTCTACAAAAAAACAGATGTCTCCCCCCTTTTTGGTGTAAGAAGGATTGATATGTGACCAAGACAATTTCTAACTGAAATAATGGTCATTTTTCTCTAATGGTTTTCGAGTTATAGAGTGGACACAAAATTGTACATAAAATGAGTAAGGAAAATAATCAAAGGGAACTAACTCAAAAAATATACAAGCCAGAGTTATGGTTCTTGTGCATGACACTTTGTCTCGTGGTGCTTTACAAATGTGTGAAGTTTTATCAAAATATCTTAAAAAGTTTTCGAGTTATAGAGCGGACACGATTTGTGACCGAAAATAATCAAAGGGAAATAACTCGAAAAATATACAAGCCAGAGTTATGGTTCTTGTGCATGACACTTTGTCTCATGATGCTTTACAAATGTGTGAAGTTTTATCAAAATATCTTAAAAGATTTTCGAGTTATAGAGCGGACACGATTTGTGACGGAAAATAATCAAAGGGAAATAACTTGAAGAATATACAAGCCAGAGTTATGGTTCTTGTGCATGACACTTCATCTCGTGGTGCTTTACAAATGTGTGAAGTTTTATCAAACTATCATAAAAGGTTTTCGAGTTATAGAGCAGACACAATTTGTGACAGACAGACAGACAGACAGACAGACGGACAGACAGATAGACAGACAGACAGACACACGGGGAAAAACAATATGTCTCCTGACCCTGACAGGGGGAGACATAAAAACCATTTATTAAACTCACTGTAGTTCCCAATTAGTAAGGGCTACCAGCTTCTCTAATATTGCTAAACAGCCTTTTTGCGCACTGATTGGTATGGTAAATTTGAGTTACATTAAACATCTAGAGATTTACAATATATAGTGGACTCCCATTACTCTGTGAATTCTCATATCCTCATGAATCTATGCTTTATAGTGAATTTTTGTTGTACAAACTGTTCTTGTACCTCCTGTCATATTCTACAGGTGTAAACACTCCAGAGAGGCTCTATGTGCCAAACAATTGTGTCAAAATAGGATTGCAATCTAAAAAGTCATATTTTATCTCAAACAATATTTTTTTGTAAAACTAGAACAGAAGTTGCCAACTTCTTTTTTGTTCTAGTTTTACGATGCATTTTTCTGACAACAACTGAAAGTTTGACCAATTTAACGGAAACACATTATCAGACATATGATAATATCTATACTTTTGAATGATATGAATCAAAATTGTCTTCAATTTGACCCCAAATGGTTTACATTTGACAGCTAGTGAAACTTTAAACTGCATGGTAATAATGTTAGCAGAAAGGTAAGTCTTGCTTACCTTGTTTTGGTCATCCCGATACAGTGGAGAGACATTGTATATGATCCACATACATGTGCTTGTAGCGTCATCTACGTGAAATGATTCTGGAGGATTTGTCATCACACAGCAATCTAAAATTCATGAGAAGTTGTATGGTAAATAGTCTCAAGTACAGTAGTACTTGCATGTGACGCATCATCTGCATGAGGTTGACATTTCTGACAAGTTAAACTGAAATTCAATCATATATAAAAATGTTACAGACCACATACATGCACAGAAACACATTTTACTTTGCTGTGATCTTGACTTTTGACCTACAGACATGACTGTTGCTTACGAAATATCGTTTCCATGTGGTTAACATTTGTGCAAAGTTATTCTGAAATAAAGTCTAAGGGACAAAAGTTAAAACCAGGACATATAAATGTAATTGACTGACAGACAGATAGACTGAAGGACCAAACAAAAACTAAATGCTCTTAAACAAATTTTTCCAGGGCAAACACTTTTTATCAAGTCTGGATGTTTCCATAATTCTGATATCTGGCGAGAATGATAAATAGGTATAGACACATAGACAAATCTGTATATCTGGAGTTAGTTATGATGAGTCTTACCATCTCTTTCTAGAACAACCTCTTTATCTCTCATCTCCCAATCACAGATTGTTTTGATAATATGGTGGAGACTCAACCAGAAAAACTGAAATACAAAAAATCTAGTATCAATATGTAAATTCCTTGTCTCCACTTTTTCTCAAAGCTCTATCTGATAAAGCAATCACTATGTATAACTAGAGCTGTCACTGAATGTGACTTAATACCCCCGCCAGCGCTTTGACAGAAAAGAGTGTCAAGTTCAAGGGGAGATAATTCCTCAACCAGGAAGAGTTGACACTTGAAAATTGAGTCTTGCAAATCTTCAATATATGATCAGTATATGTGCAAAGTTTCAATACAATTGAAGGAAAACTGTAGGAGGAGTTTGCGACACAAAATTACTAGTATTTTGTACACAGACGGACACACGGACGGACACACAGACGGACGGACACACGGACGGACAGACAGACACACGGACAGACAGGCTGATTCCAGTATACCCCCGAAAACATTCGTTTTGCGGGGGTATAATAAAAAACATTTAACATTTAATGCAGAAAACAGATGAATCTATTGAGGCCTTACAAGCACTTTCTCCTTTTACCACAATGGCCTTGGAAAGTGTTCAGACTCAAACGAAAAAAAAAGTAAATTGTTGTGAAGTGTGCAGTTTTTTGCTTTCATGCAAGTGAAGTCTACACAGATATGTTTATCTTGACATACTTTTATGTAAAATAGTAATTTTTTTTACCTATAGTCACATATTACCTTGTGCAACAGTAAGAATCCTTGATATTTTACTATCAATTGACCTTTTACCACAAAATTACAACTTTTAATGACTCTTAGGAGGACAGGAAGTGAAATCATTTTGGGAAAAGAAAAAAATGCTGTTAACTAGCATTTTCTCCTTTTCCCACAATGTTTTCTTCCAAATGAAAAACAAATTCATGTTAGTAGTACATGTACCATTAATTTGTCATCACGCTTTCAATGTGTAGAAAGACTGAAATTTTGTTGTTTGGTAAAGAGTTGAGGTCCATATTCAAAGCATTTGCAGATGACAAAACCAATGATACTCAAATGATCTAATTTGTATCACAAAGGCTGGAAAATATTGTGGAAAAAGGAGAAAATGCTGGTTTCTTTCTCAGCGTCAGTAAAAAAAACCCAGGATTTTTTGGAAATTTTTTGGTGAGTAATGAGGTAAACAAAGAAAATTGATACTAAAAAGTGTAGAAGTACAAAAATAAAAGCAAATTACATCATATTTGACTCTTGGCAGAATCCAGCGATAGATTTCCGAGATGCCCCATCATTGTTTACAGCTTTGGCTCTTAACCAATTTTCTATTCACAAAAACATATCTCTTGAGTTTCTTTATCCCTTACAGCATACCCGGTACATTGGTCATCTGTCCATGATTTATGTTGACTAATTCTGAACCATTCTATAGTCTTTCAAATTTTAACAGCATTTTTTCTCTCTGGCTGTAAGGATGTATCCTTAACATAAGGAAATGATATACAAACCTCTCCATTTACTTGGCTGGTTCTCAACTGTGACAATCTAATACATAACAGCCAGAATTCTTGGACACATGTACAGGGAAACAGGCTGACCTTTCTGTATTCCTGACCTTGAACCTGACAAGTCATTTGATTGCAATAAATGATCTTGCTTTCATTAAAGTCACTATTATAGATTTATAATTCTGGCTATCAAACAAACTAATTGCCCCTATAACCAGCATCTGTGAGTCCTTTATATAAATTCCATTTTGTAGTTATATCAGCTTTACAGAAACATTCTATATTATGTGTGTAGATGAAAACTCTTCACCAAACAACAAAATTTAAGACTCATAACTGCTCTAAATTTAAAGAATTTGCAGATGACAAATAAAATGATACTCAAGAGATGCAATTTATTTTAGAAATGGTAGAAAACCTTGTTGGTAAAGGAGAAAATGCTGGTGACCAGCATTTTCTCCATTTCCCACAATGTTTTCAAATGTCAGGGTCATTAGAACTTTGGATTGTCTGGTAAAGGGTTAAAGTAATCACACATAACTGATTTAACATGTAAGAAGGTTGCCATTGAAATAAAGGTATATGATAGGAAAACTAAACTATTATTTCTGATTAAACCTTTACCAAATGACAAAATTTAAGACTTTCCCAACTGAAAAGCATTTGCAGACAACAATTTTAAATTTGCCTGAAATCATAGGAAGAATAGAAAATGTTAAATACCGACATTTCTTCTTTTTCCCACAATGTTTTCAAAAGCTTTCCTTTTCAAGGTCTGTGAAACTCAGGATTGTATGGTGAAAGGTTTAAGATATGAGACGAAGCCTTCTTGTCAAGGTATTATAGCTATGATACAAGAATAGAACCCGATCTCACCAAAGTTAGGTAGATGTACCTATAAAAGTTGGGTGTTTACTACAGTAAGGTGCATACCACAGTTAGGTACTTGCACAACGTAACATGCATGCCACAGTTAGGTACTTACCAGAGAAGGTACTCGCTGTTGTGGAAATCATACACAGTTCAATTGTATTAAGTATTCACCAATGGGACAATCAAAATGTCCTTACTCATGACAAGGTGCTGATATAACACTTTACCAAACAACCCAAACACTGTTTTCCATCTGATTAACTCTTTACCTGACGACAAAGCCTTACACTTAATCCAATTGGAAGTATTTGCAGACAATTTAAATGTGGCTCAATTGATAAAATTTGTCTTTGAAAGAGCAGAAAACATTGCAGGAAATGGAGGAAATTTTGGTTTCCAGCATTTTCCCCTTTTCCCACAGTTTTTGCAAAAGCCCCCTTCCTCAGGGTCATTAAAACACAGGACTGTTTGGTAAAGGGTTAAAGACAAATCTGCAAGTGTTTTAAAATTTGGCAAGTCTAAAATTACTTACATTCTCAAGGAAATAAATAAATGTTTGCCTAATGCAGGTTGCGGACTAAACGTAGGTGGCTATTGTATTTTACTCACTCACTTGATCATTAAATAATACATTTACTTCAGTTTTTAAAAGCCAAATTACCAAAGTTAGATACTTACAAAAGTCAGATATCTAGATTGTCCAATGGCTACAAGATCCCATAGAATAATGTGTAGCACTTGGTCAAACATTCCATAGTTCAAGTCAGCGTTCACCACTTCACAAACTTTACCATTGTAAACAGTATCATAATCTATAATGTATGAGTATTTAATCAATTACCTTCCTATATATAGAGACATCTGGGTCCATATTCACCAACCACTCTCAAGAACGTTCTCAGTCTTATTCTCCAGAATGTTCTAGATTTGAAAGTAACAGAACTTCTGATTGGCTAAACCAAATGGTTTAGCCAATCAGAAGTTGTGTAACTTTCAAATTTTGAAAATATTGGAGAACAGGAAAAAGAATGAGCTTTTTTTTTTTTAATTACTGCAATTTAACGCTGAGCAACTTCTCCATGTATTGAAAAAGCTTCTTTTCCACTTTTTTCTGACAAGTAGCTTTCATCATAACAAGACAATGCTTAAAGTATAGAGCAAGATCAACCCTTTACCCAACATTCCCATGTTATAATGATCCTCTGGACGAAGCTTTTGAAGACACTGTAGGAAAAGGAGAAAATGCTGGTAACCAGTATTTTCTCACTTTTTTCCCAAAATCTTTTTCTACCGTATCAGTGAACTTAAGCTAATTTGTACCAACTTTGAATTTGCCGTCTGCAGATGCAGAAGAGTTTAAAAATTGTTTTTGGGAAACGACTTGTGGATGCATGGACACACACATGGATGGACAAACATCACATCTGATGTACATTGCAAAAGTTCTTTTCCAGATCAAAACGGAAGATTCACCCTTAATTATCTTTACCTGGGTATTTAGTCTGTAGTAAATGTAGAATACACAGTAACTTCCAATAAACATCTAAATGTAAATGAAAGTAGCAGAAACCGACAGAACCCTGAAATAGATAGGCAGATAGTTTAACCCTTGACCACACAATCCCGACCTTGAACGACCCTGCAAAGGAAAGCTTCTGAAAACATTATGGGAAAAGGAGAAAATGCTGGTCACCGTTTCCCACAATGTTTTCTACTCTTTCAAAAACAAAATACAGTTTTTGAGTTACATTCATTTTGTCGTCTGCAAAAGCTTTCAATTTGGGAAAGTCTAAAATTTTGTCGTTTGGTAAAGACTTAACTGTTCAGCACCAGATACGTAAACTTGACCACTTTCGACAGTTGAAAATACAATCCACTTTACCTTGGAAAGACTTTTATCTGATAGATTTGACCGTCTTAGCAGACACTAGAGATCCAAGATTATACTGCCAAAGCAAAAAGTAACAATAACTCTTTGAGCAAAGATC
Organism: Hippopus hippopus; assembly: GCA_946811185.2. Taxonomy (NCBI): domain Eukaryota; kingdom Metazoa; phylum Mollusca; class Bivalvia; order Cardiida; family Cardiidae; genus Hippopus; species Hippopus hippopus. The sequence goes on from OX328101.1 coordinate 29,055,809, forward strand.
AGAATAAGTAAAACATCTTTTCTTCAGTACGCAAAAATTCCATTTTGGTTGTTTTGTTGACAAGAATATGTCATAGATAAGGAGCCATGTTGATGCAAAAATCAGACTGCATGTTCTGTGCAGTCTGATTTGGATCAGCAATTTCTACAAAAAATGTAGACTCACCTTTTGTGCCAAACAAGTTGACAACCTACAATCATAATAAACTTTACAAGTCTCACTTACCTGCGGCAAAGCAGTGTGAAATGCCAATTCTTTCACTTTGCTGATTCTCCCCATGTGGATTATTACACAGTGTATTTCTTTCAGCAATGTTAAGGCAAGCTCATTGTCTCTAATGTTGTCATTTCCAACATGTAGCAAAACCATTTCCAGGAATCTATTTATCTGGCCTCTCACTTTATCTGCATCAGATTCTGTAATAAACAGAAAGGTATTGGTATGATACACTTACAAATAGCAATCATAATTCATCACCAAACGACAAAATTAAAAGGTGAAATTGCCTTTTAGAAGGTAGAAAAATGTTGTGGGGAAAAGGAGAAAATGCTGGTTATAAAATCCTTCTCCTTCAGAGTCATTAAGGCTTGGGATTGTGGGAGAAAGGGTACACTGATACATAGCAAAAGTAGCCCTACGGGCAGAAAATGTCCCACACGTCCCAAGTTTTCGTTAGATTTAACCTTTCACCAAACAAAAAGATCTAGACTGTTCTAAATTGAAAGCATCTGCATAGAACAAATTCAAAATTAGCACAATTTTGTCAAATTTCTTACATAGGAAACATTATGAGAAACACCATGCAGAATGTTTGGGAATTTGTCGCGGCTATTCATATGGCTAGTTTAGAAATTTTTCTCAGCAAATCAGATGACTAAATTTGGAATTTAGCAACAGACTGTTAACAAGAATGGCTTACTGATAATATCTCCATTTCAAATACAAGAGGGACATGATGGCTTTGTGTGGCTCAAATGACTAACATGTACAAATCACATACACCAAACATTACAATTCTAAGCCAAATGGTTTTGAACAAAAGGACTTAAAAAGATTTCTCTATAAAAACCCATGAGAAAGTTGTAACTCCAGGGCAAGTCCATTTTTAAGCTATTATCATGATTTCCACCTATAACTATGAGCTATGATTATTTGAATCCTAGTTGAGGTCAATAAGATAGAGCCACATCTCAAACAAAACAGGTCTAGGCAGGATGGTTATAAAGAAGATTTTAAAAGTTTCCGTAATAAAACATGTGTGGCCGGGTTTATTTCAATTCAAACGCTAAATTTTGAACAAATTCAGAAGAGAACCATTACATGAAGCTAAGTGCCAAATTTGGTAGCCCTAGGCCTCAGGGTTAGGAACAAGAAATCATTTAAAGTTTTTTCACTGAAACATTAGAGGAGGAGCTTATTTCAATTCAAAGGCTAAATTTTGAACAAATTCAGAAGAGATCCATTAGATGAAGCTATGAGCCAAATTTGGTACCCTTCGGCCTTAGGATAGGAACAAGAAATCTTTTAAAGTTTTCAAAAAAAAAAAAAGTCTGCATAACACTTGTGACTCCTGATACAGGGCCAACTTTGAACCCAGGGCTATAATTTGAATAATCTTAGTAGAGGTGAAGCTACATGCCAAATTTGGTACCCCTTGGCCATATGGTTTAGAACCAGAAGATTTTAAAGTTTTTACTATATAAGACCACGTAAAACTTGTTAACCCCAATCGCTCGGGCGGGGAAATTTTTGGCCCAAGGGCTACACTTTGAAGAATCTTAGTATAGGTTTAATACCAGAAGATTTTAAAGTTTTCACTGTATAAAGCCGTGGTCACACCTTACATAATTAACCGTAGTGGGGAATGACCGTAGATGGCTGTAGTTGAACGTATTAAACGTAGTTGATCGTAGTTACATGTAGAAAGCCGTAGTTCAACGTAGTAATGAATATGGTTTAAACTTACGGTTTGCCCGTAGTAAGCGCATAATTTTTTAACATGTCCAAAAAATTGTTACAGTTAACTACGATGTTGTGACCCTACTGTGACTGTAGTTTGAACGTAGTTGACCGTAGTAAACGTTAATTGACCCTACTTAACCGTAGTGTGTTTAATACGTTCAACTATGGCCAACTACGGTAATTCCCTATTACGGTCAACTACGTAAGGTGTGACAGTGGTTAAACTAGAGGCGCTTGAGCGCCTGTATCGCTCCACAGGCCTGATATTTCTATAATGGCGAAAGGAAGTTTTTAACAATTATCATTCAATCCTGCATTTTAGCTCACTGAAGAAACAATTTGGTAGACAACCACCATAGGAACTTACCTGCAAAACAACAATGAAATCCAATGAATAGTTTTAGAGAAGAAATTTTTCAAAGATTTTACTATATACCATAAAAGGAAAATGAGTCTCCCATAAAAGCCATGTTTTTTGACAGATCTTTTTTTTTTTTAAGGAATTCTGTAAACCTGTATCTAAGGAACATTCCTGCAAAATAATAATGCTATCCAAATAGCGGTTTGGGAGGAGAAGATTTTTAAAGGTTTTTTACTTTGGTTGCCATGGCAACCAGAATTCTTCATGGAACACAATTATTTGAAGGAATTTGAAAGAGGACCACCAAAGGAACATTCCTGTGAAATTTGGTAAAAATCCAGTTAATAGTTTCTGAGGAGAAGTTTTTTAAAGAAAAATTTACGGATGCACGCACGGACGAACGGACGGACGGACGCACGCACGACGGACACAACGCCATGACAATAGCTCGCTGGCCTTTGGCCAGTGGAGCTAAAAACAATGACTGCAGCTTACCCATACTGAGCAGGCACAATTACAACGTTTTACCGTAGCTTAACGAAGTTGACCTTCATTTACCGTAGTTGTGCGTACTTAGGACATAGTTTATAAGTAGTTTAACCTAGTTAATCGTAGTTTGACGTAGTAATACCCTAGTTAACCCTAGCCACTATGCACGCAGTTGAATGTAGTTAACCGTACTTACACGTAGTTCGACCTACTTAGACTTTCTATATTGCCAAGTTTGAACCTACTTTGAACGTACTTCAACGTAGTTGACCATAGTAGCACTATGGCAGACTACGTTTGAAATGAACTACGGACAACTACACGCATGACCGTAAATGTGACCATTGCTTAAGCCCATATAAAACTGTGATCCCTTGGACAGCCCAGTTTTCCCCCAGGGCTATAATTTGAAGAAATTTAGTAGAGGTCCATTAGATGAAGCTAAATGCAAAATTTGGTAGCCCTAGGCCTTATTGTTTCTGAAAAGAAGATTTTCAAAGCTTTCCAATATTTTTCAGTTTTGTTGCCATGGCAACCAGACTTTTTTAAGAAATTCTTTGAAGGAATTCCAAAGAGGACTATGGCAGGATCAATTCTGTGAAATTTGGTTAAAATTGGGAGGGTAGTTTCAGTGAAGATGTTTGAAATAAAAGTTAACGCACCCATACACGCACACAGACGCACAATGGACATAGGGCCATGACATGAGCTCGCTAGCATTCAGCCAGTGGAGCTAAAAATGAGAAAACCCCATGCAGATGGCAACTTTCCATTGCAGCTGCTTTTTCTGTGAAAACATTAAGTTGAAAAAGTGACATCACAGTGTCAAAAAATATTTCAAAGGGTTACATGACATTTTTTTAAGAAAGGGTCCCTTTTGAAAATTAACAACTAGCCCAAGATTATGGTGAACATCTTCTGTACCTACATGTAAATGCCATCTTCAACAACAGTCACACTGTAAAACTATTTTCCTCCATTTAAATATAAAGTACAAGCTTACCAACATTTGGTGGCCTGGTTGACAAAGAAACTTGTCTCTGTAAATATGCAATCTTCTGCCTGTATAAAAATGAATTCCAAGAGAAAATGTATAATATAAGCATGAAAACCATAGATTAAATATACTACATGTATTTACCACTGGTAAAGTTTTAAACTTGTCTATATTGCAAACAATTGCAGACGACAAACTAAATGTGGCTCAACTTACAAGATGTAAGTTTGGATGGATAGAAAAACATTGTGGGGAAAGTAGAAAATGCTGGTGACCAGCATTTTCTCCTTTTCCCACATTGTTTTCAAAAAAATTCTTTCTCAAGTGTTGTAAAAACATAGTATTGTTTGATTATCAAAACAAAGAAATAGTGAAAATATCTTCCAAAATTCTTCATACAGTTTTTATCTTTTCAAAAGTTACAATAAACTCAGATTTTTTATAATCTCACCAAATTTCAAATGTGATTTACCAATGAATTTAGAAAGCCAATAGCTGGAAAATCATCAGTATAGAAGAAAGATGAAAGTAAGAAAAATATATTTGAGCCTCACTCTGGCAAAAGGGGGCTTAATGCATCTCCACGAATCATTATACCAAGCAAGCCATCACATACTTATTGACCCATAAAAGCCAATTTTTTTCAACAACTGACTAGTGTCCCTTCACGTTCCGTCCTCTTTATCAATTTCTAAAATCTAAATATAAAACTATTTTGAATTGGAAAAGCTAGAATTAGGGAAAAAAAAAAGTCCCATGAAGTCCAATTCTAGTTTCTCTTCCCGAGTATTCAATCTTGCTAATTGATAATCAGACGTTCCATTAAGTACTTTATTATTTGGGTACTTGTTCCCATCTCTATTTTAAATGGTGTGAATTTAAATTGCTTGCATTTTGACCCTGAATTCTTTACTTTTGGTTGCTATTTGGCTTTTAAATCAGCATTTGATGAGTTAAAACACACACACCACAAGAAAAACATAAGCACCGAATGTGAGTGCCAACACTCTACTGCAGACGTTTTTTGGTGAGAGTCCAAATATTTAATGAAAAAGGACATACCTGTATCAAAAATATTTTGTGGGTTACCTGCCATTCTAGTATGGGTTCTGCACTTGATAGTAAATAACTAGCCCAAGTTTGAAGTGTGTATCCTTAGTAGTAACAATGATGAGAAACAGCATCAAAGTATTTGCAGGACAACAATGCAGATGATGTCATGGCCCTGACAATACCTTTACATTTTTAACTCTTTATCACACAACAGAATTTTACACTAATTCAAACTGAAAGCATTTTCAGAGGACATAGTAAATGTCAATCAAAACATAAAATTTGTCTTTTAAAGGGAAGAAAACATTGTGGGATGAGAAGAAAATGCTGGTCACCAGCATTTTCTTCTTTTCCCACAATGTTTTCAAAAGGCCTCTTTTTCAGGGTGGTTAAAAGTCGGGATTGTGTGATAAAGGGTTAAAACAGCATAGCAAATAAAGATTTGTTACCTCATCATAAGAAATAAAATCTCTATGTTGACCTTTGTCAGTTTGGCTGGCCAGTGATGCTCAAATATTTCAACTTGACTCTGGAAAGGGACCTGTCTGGATTCTACATTCACTGATAACCTGTGTGTGAAAAAATGTAATCTGAAGCCTTTCTGCAATAAGATATGGGCCATGCTCTGTGAGAGGGAGCTTAATGCATCCGCGAAAAGTATCAACTCTGTCCCAAATGACAAAATTTTCGTCTTGTCCAAATTGAAAGCATTTCCAGACGACAAATTAATTGTGGCTCACATGATGAAATTTGCCTCTAAAAGGAAAGAAATCATTGTGGGAAAAGGAGAAAATGCTGGGTACCAGCATTTTCTCCTTTTCCAACAATGTTTTCAGAAGGCTTCTTTCTCAGGGTCGTTAAAAGTCGGGATCATGTGGTAAAGAGTTAACCAGCCTGTGCAGACCACGCAGGTTGACCTTGGTAAAAACTTTTTGCCTTTGGTAATTTTTCTGCATGTCAAAGAACCAGTGTACCTCATGATTCAGTCAATTGTTACACGAAATTGATTTCATGGTTCCATTATCATGTGATGAAATGCAAGGTACCTATAATGTATTACAAAGATGTTTTAAGCCCCCTTTTGCCAGAGCATGGCTCACAATATTCAAGCATGCTTCTTGACCAACAATAAAAAATTTTCGTGTAGATTGTAGAAAACAGGAAAGTGCATGAATTTAGTGTCTATTCTAGAAACTGAAAATGAGGGAGGATTTTTCACTCTCTATCTTAAAATAGGCGAGACAATCTCTAAAGAGATAGAAAACATTTAGTTCATATAACAGACTATTATTCCTGTCCAAAACTATACAGTAGGTATACTAACTGAAAAAAGACAGTTTCTGGAATATCCTTCTCTAGAAATTAAATTCATTTTTGAAAAATAGAGAAGAGTGAGACAGTTATGTAATTCATTCTAATAAAATTCATTACAATTACAGGAGTCTAAGACTAGGTAAAGTACACTGTTTTGGACAGAGGCATTTTGGCAGTGGGCCGTTTTGACCACTTCCTCCAAGGGAGGTTACTGTAAATTAATGGATATAATATACTGCAAAACAGCTTCAGCAATAGTGCTGTTTTATTCAAAATAACGGTATTTTCTGTGAGGCATGAGTAAAATAGATTGTTTTTGGAGTTTTTCGTAGTTAATTTTAACGTGAGACTGTCACACACTGAGTCTGAATTTGTGCGGGATCTAAAAAAAATTTAGCCTGAATCCCGCAATTGTGTGTCCTAGAATATACCCTGTGAATTTTTAAAGACTAATAAGATTATTAGCAACATTAAACAAAAAGAGGTATATGTAATCCCAAACTCTTTGCCAGGTAACAAAATCTAAGATTTGTCCAGATTGACAGCATATGCAGAGTACAAATGAAATGTAGCTTAAATATTGGCTGCTTTGCCACATAGACATAGGCATGACAATGTTCAGAAGAAAGAGATAGGAGTGAATTCTATCGCAATAACAGGACAAATGAAGTGTGGCTTGAAACATGGGTTACAGTTTTGAAAAGGAAGAAAATATTGTGGGAAAAGGAGACGATTACTACAGTGTCCTCCCTTTCTCTTTGTTTACGGAGTCTTCTTCTCTAGGGTTGAAAAAACAATAACTTATCTGGTAGAAGATTAATACATAAATGCACAGTATAGTTTTTCAACAACAGTGGCTACTTTCCCACAAACTGAAAGCATTTCCAGACCAAAAATTAAAGGTCAGCCAAATGGGGAAGTTTGTCTTTGATAGGGTAGAAAACATCGTGGGAAAAGGAGAAAATGCTGGTTACCAGCATTTTCTCCTTTTCCCACAATGTTTTCAAAAGCCTTCTCCGACAAGGTTGTCAAAACTCGGGATTGTGTGGTATAGGGTCAAGACAATGTTCAGCAAAGACAGAGAAATGAACCCTAACACAATGACTACATTGTATCAACCTTTGGCTGAGTTTGGAATGGAACCAGTAACCCCTCTGTTACAAGTCCTGTTTGTTACCTACTACATTACTATCCTTAGGTTAATCCTTATCCTGCAGAATAAATGAAATGAAACTTTCCAGCCAAAAGTAAAAACCTGAATAATGTTGTTTCTTTTTATTTTTCTGAGTGAGAAAAAATCTTCTTATCGGAAAGTGTAGATCCAAGATCAGACTGCACATTCTGAAAAAGGTCAGTGAATCGCACTTAGCAGTCTAATGGTTAATGAATTTAGAGTAATCTAGGACAGAAATTTATAGTCAGCAAGGGTATGTATGGAACCAAAAACTACAGATATGTAGTAGCCCTACTTTTACAAACATTTAAAAACTTCTTACTTTTCCAAGTAATTAGAATTCTGGTAACTATTGCCATGGAAATGTTCTATTCCAATTTTCACTTCACCAAGACATCGGAAGCTTGTAAGCGGGACCTCCAGCTCTAAAAAACAAAGCCAATGATTTTTATCAACTCCTCACCAAACAACAAAATTCCAGGCTTGTCCACACTGAAAGCAGTAGCAGACTACAGTTCTGATGTGCCTCAAGCGTGGTACATCAATATAAGGCTATTATCTGACACACTGAAAGTAATACAAAGTGACATAAAGGGGAAACAATTCCAGGAAACCAGCTTGCATTTATAAGCACTATGTAATAAATGAAAGGTACAATTCAGGAGTGCATGATAAAAGTTACTACTTTTCCATTCAAGTTACACATGAGCCATGCTATGTGACATGGGGGTTTAATGCATCTGAGGGCCTGCAAAGTCTGAGCAGGCTGACCAAGTTCAAAACTTTTTGCAGCTGTTATATGTTCTGCATGTCAAAGGACCATTACACCAATAGTTTCAGTCGGTTGTTTGACCAAATGGGTTTTATGGATCCGTAATAACATTACGACTTGCTTGGTTTAATCCATCATGGAGATGCATCAAGCCCGCCTTTTGTTGGAGCATGGCTCATACATGTATAGATTGTGTGAAAAACATACATGTAATTGCCTTTTAATCCCTTACCAAGCAATCACGACTTTTAACGACCCTGACGAAGATGGCTTATGAAAACATTGTTGGAAAAGGAGAAAATGCTGGTAACCAGCATTTTCTCCTTTTCCCACAATGTTTTCTACCCAATCAAGGACTACTTTTGCCATTTGAGACACCTTTAATTTGTCGACTGCAAAATACTTTCAATTTGGACATGTCCAAAATGTTGTCGTTTGGTAAAGAGTTGACAGGTATAACATAATTACAATACCGTTTATCACTGCTTCCTGTTCCTCAACATCTTCCCCCTCAAACCTGTCTGTTGGTGACAGTGGAGGTGTTAAACAGTTGTAGTCAATCATGAGGTGTATCTGAATTGCAAAAGAAAGAAAGCAGGTCAAATAGAGATATTTGTAAGTTTCTCTTCTATAATTGGCAGATCACATAACTGTCTTGCAAAAGTCCACTTCATGGCAAGAAAAGAAATTGCCCCCTATAAGCATTTTCTTTTGCTATGGTATTTTCAATTGCAATCAAGTAATAACTCTTTTCCAGACCACAAAAGTTCAAATATCACCATATTCAAAACAATAGTGGACAATGAATAAAAGAAGTCTCAGCAAATTGAATGGGATTGGACTTTGAAGGATGCCAGAACATTCAGCCCAAAGAAGATTCAGCCAACCAATAATTTTAGAGAAGATTTGGCTCAAGAACTTGGAAAACTCTGCCTGGAAAACGAGATAACTGGTTATTTCATTGTATTATAAGCAGATGATTATCAAGATCAGAATAAGTTTTTAAAAATAATACTGATCGATATGATTTACAAGTATTTTTTCAATTACAATGCCCATAAGGGTGTTCTTTTTTGCATTATTCATCACTCATCAGTATACAGTTGTGTTGGTTTTATACAATATTTGTTGATGGTTCCATTCTAAGATTGAGACGATTTGGCCTGGTGTTTTTATACATTAAGTTGGATATTTTGTTTGTATTTTTTTAATAAGATCTACTTGTGGTGAAAATTTTAAATGAATTGGTAGTTAGTTATTTCCCAATCCGCAAATATATGTGATTTTTGGAATTAAAAAAAAACTCATTCTTATACTTGCAAATTTTAATCAAATGCTTGAGATTAACCCGCTACCACACAATCCCAAGTTTTAACGACCCTGAAAGAAAAGACTTTTGGACAAATAGTGGGAAAAGGAGAAAATGCAAGTAAACAGTATTCCCTCTTTTTCAAACACTGTTTCTTACTTTTTAGGAACAAAATCTGTTATTTGAGCCACATTTAATTTGTCATCTGCATGTGCTTTCAAGTTGGACCAGTGTAAAATTTTTTCGTTTGGTAGAGTTAATTAGATTGATATTTTGAAAAATAAATGATCAGGAAGCTAACTGATACTGATAAGAAGCTTCATATATAAAATGTAGTTGAAAGAAAAATTATTGACACATAATTAAAGCTTACAGCAAAATTCCAACTTTTGTAAAATGTTTGAATGTCCCAAAAATATTTTCTACAGTACAAAGGGTTCAAAAAGATATAAAATATAGATGTAAACTGAAGGTTTCTGTTCAACTGGGGAGCCATAAACTTCACTCATCAAAAGAAATACAGCTCATAGGCTAAATTCTTCCTGTAATGTGATATTACATGTTAAATGGCTGTCCCTGCAATTGTCCCAAAACGTGTCCCCTCCATTACAAGCTTTTTTTCTCATATCCTCAACAAGGCCGCTTATCTCCAGAATCACAACACTGTTTTATGAAAAAAAAAATATATTTATGGAACTATGCAGTGAAATGAAGCAAAGTGATATGAGAAATTTCTGATTTTTATCATGTCTAATGGTCATTATTGATGAGAATGAGTCTCACCATCTGCTTTATGAATGCACTGTGTTCACAGTTGCAACAAATTAGTTTGCTGACTCGTCAACATCATTTGATAAGTTATTTTTGCAACTAGGAGTAAATTTAATAAGCTCCAACTCTTGAAAGAAAAAAAAATGAATATAATTTAAATTTTAAGCCAATGTTTCAAAATTTCAAACCCAAATATTGCGACACCATTTTTTTTTACCAGAAAAAAAATCAGTCTATAGGACAGATAAGGTCCAAGATTAGACTGCTTTTTTGTGCAGTCTGTTATTCATCTACTCTGTCAGCTGAAGTGTACGTAGTGGCACCAATCAGCCAAAGGGTAAAACCGCTGGGATCAAATACTGTATCAGACAATCTCAGACAATCAAAATCAAACCCTTAACTTCAGAATATTGAATTCAAAATTTCCAACTGACAATTTAAGCTCAAATACTGCAATTTCAAATTTCTTTTGCATTTAGTGACTACACTGGATAAACGACAGATATACAGTCTATATACAAGGATGGTCAGTTTATTGTAAATTCTCAGCTTGGCGACTGATTGTTACATAATGTTGCAATTATTTTATCGTTCAAAGCCACGGGATATTGATTATTGATTATACATGGTTTAGGTTCACCAAAGTCCAGAAACTCAACAACCAGTATGTGTAATATCAATGATATTTATAGAATTGTTGATAAGCGAGACTGCTAATAAGACATGTCCGCGAAATTTGGCAATGGTCATCTAACTTTACTAACTGGCCACATTTTGAGCCTGAACATGAATACAGCTTTTTATATCAAAACCTTTGAAAACTAGTTGAACCCATTGTATCAAAAAGTACTAGTGTACGATTTCAAGAGTTAAATGTTTGATTAGCACCCCGATATTGTATTTAATATTTATCTGGTTGTACAGGATTTTTTTTTTATTTAACAGACATTATTTTCGGACTGGGCATGCTTGTTTCTGTTTGCATATTCTGAAATAATAGTCTATATATCAGGCTATGGAAACTATCTTCATCATTCTGTAATGCAGTATGTCGTCCGCATCTAAAAGGATAAAGCTATTCATGTTTTACAGTCAGAAATCATTCAAAAACATTGCAGTAGCAGTTCCATTTCCTGCATGGTTAAAAGTGTTGTAAAACTGCAGTATTTACAAAAGACATTTCAAAGCAGTTATTATCAGTGTGCAAATTGACAACACAATACTCACTGCCACTTCACCTCAATTTATTACTGTGTTCAAATTAATAAAAAAATCACTGTCGGTCGTATCTTGGCTTATCATAAGGTGATAAATGTACAAAAACCAATAAAGGTACAAAAACCAATTATTAAGGTCCCAGATGTAATAAGTACATGTATACATGTACATGAATTCTTTCTCAATGAAAAGTGGTTCAGAAGCACTTTTTACTGAACCCTTGTCATGCTATTTTCAAAAGACATGCACAAGTTACTATTTCGAACTAATACCACAAGTCGCCCTTTGCTGTTTGCCTAGTGTCTGTTCAACATGGTCCATCAAATTCATTTGAAGACATAATTACTTTTAAAGAAATACACAAACTTTCCCATTTAGATACATGTATACAGATATTACAATGATTCTGATGAACTAATTGTCAAAGAATTCATTGTTTTGAAGTTCATCCTTTGACGTGCAAGACGTCTTGATTGAGCAAATCAGAAGTTTTACAGGCTTGTGTTATGTTTAAAACCATGCTATTCTTGAGAATGAGCGAGAGAGAGATTCAGAGAGAGTGAGAGAGAGACATGGAGAGAGACTCCTGGGGAGAGAGAGAATGGGAGCGAGTGAGCGAGAGAGACTCAGACAGAAAGAGAGACTTGGAGAGAGACTCCAGGGAAGAGAGAGACTGAGAGTGAGCTAGCAAGAGAAAGAGACTTGGACAGAAAGAGAGAGAGACTTGGAGAGAGACTCGAGGGGGAGGGAGAGACTGGGAATGAGTAAGCGAGAGAGACTTGGAGAGAGACTTGAAGAGAGAGAAACTCAGACAGATAGAAAGTGAGACACTTGTAGAGAGACTTGTGGGGAGATAGAGACTGGGAGCGAGCTAGAGAAAGAGACTCTGACAGAAAGCGAGACTTGGAGAGAGACTTTGGGGAGAGAGAGAGACTTGGAGGGAGCAAGCGAAAGAGAGAGAGGAAAGAGAGAGAGCGACAAAGAGAGATAGAGAAAGAGAGATTCTTCTCAGTGATAGATAACAGGGTTTGAGAGAGTAGTAACTCTCTCTTTTGCTAAAATAACTTACACACTGTTACATTGTAGCAGCACAGAAAGGTGTAGGGACAACTAGAGAGACAGACTCAAAGAAAGAGATCAAAGTTTTTTTTTAAATAACCAGTATATTAGGAAAAATAAAGGGAAAAGACCTGCCCCTGCAAAGTAAACATAGAAATAGAAATCTTAATTTGACAGTGTCTTTTTCCTTCTTTGAATGGGTCCGTTTTACAGAAATCAGAAAATGTTACCATTTACCCCAAAATCATACATGAAAATTCCCAAATTGAATCATGTTTCTCACTGCATAATGGAGTCCCTAGGTTGGCGTTAGAGATCGCTAAAATCACCATTAAATTTTACAACTGGCGACTATAAACACAAAAAAGCTGATATTGGCAATTGTGTAAAATGGGGGTGGATAATAAGAGACATCACTAGTAGTTTTAACTGTTCACTACTACATTTCCACCGACAGTTGCATTTGATTGGACAAAATGAACCTAGAAATATTTGTCTCATGCACACTTAATGATGTTTGCGATACAACTTTTTCAAGGTCAAGGCAAACTTGATTTAGCATTATGGGGTCGATATTACCTGATTTTGCTCTACATTTAATACAAATTCATATTAAAAGCTTTCACATATAAGACATTTGGCACAAGGAATGAAGTTCCTTTCTTTCCTGTCACTACAGAAATACTTCAGTATCAACACTGTAATAATAAATACCACTACACATATTTTCATTTAAAAACTCTTAAATTTAACTTGTAAAATATATTTATATCACACTATCCTTAGATTTAGAAAAAAATCCTTTACCTACACTAACTTTCGTAGCAAAAATCTTCCTTTAGTGAAAGGAACTTACTAGGACACTGGGAATGCTATTTATAGTTACACTGTATACGACAAAACTTACCCCTGATTCGGGGACTAGCTCCGATGTTATTTTTGTAATTGTTTCTCTGCTAGCCCCCACAGCAGCCACTCTTATGACCCATCTGGAGTGAAAAATTAAAATACCGGCATCGTTTCAAATGGCCGTATGCGTCAATCTTTTCTTTGTCAGTGAACAATAAGGTCCTGAATCGATAGACTAATGATTAATTTTTTCAAAAACACCGAAATAATTAAAAAATGACAGTGTTACCTCCTTGTAATTCCATTATTTCAGAATGTGAATATCTATTGATCTACTTCCCAGGATGTCGAAACTAGGCTTGACATTTACTGCACCCGTTTCGGAAGTCACTTCCAGTAAAGTTCTTTTCTTTCACAATTTATCGGCTTCTGTGTTATCAGCTTGGGCATTGAAAGGAACACGAAATGTACTGGATGTATTTCACTTACGAGGAGTCGTATTTATCACTTAAATTGCCGATCACACAAAATCATTTTTTCAAATTAATTTACCACGCATGTGCAGTTAACTGAATTTATAATGAGTGTTTGTTTACAAATCAGCCAGATGTGTTTATGTCAAATAAATGGTAAATTACAAAAGGATCAATGAAAACCTTGCACTAAACTTGGTGTCAACGTGAAGTTAAATCATTTATCAATCGATCGATTCATGTCCATTTTCATAGCTGACAAGCAGATTAAAGACACATTAAGCCAACTGAAAAATTACCGGTAAGATTTTGAGATTTCCAGATTGTATTAAAGAAGGGCTGCTGTGAAGGGTTGCGGAGACCCAATCACAAAAATAACATCGGAGCAACGCTTCAGACTGAAGGTATGCAGAACTTAAACACGAGTGTTTCGGTCTAAAACATTTAAATTCAACATTTGAATTTAATAGATATCAAAAAGATGTCATACGTTCACCCTTTCGTAAGAAAAACACTCCTTTCATAACAAAAAGTCTTCATTTCGCCGACAGATCTCTTTTTTAGCGAAAGGAAGCTCCTTTCGCTGTTAAGCTAGCCTTTTACCGCTAGCCCGACAGCAAAAAACTAGACTTTATCTCAGGCTTGTTAAAATTCTTATGTACTAGCCCGGTGGGCTTATGATATGCAGATCCTTGAAAAATGATTCTACTTTCATTTTTAATTGTAAACAAACCTTGTAAGCTGCTAATATCAGTCGATTAGGTCCCGAATTTGTCGCGAGTCGTCACATTTGTTTACTGTGCTGCGGTAATCACGCGGGCTTTTGGTTCCCGCACGCAACGCACATAGAGTTCTGTACTAAATCATGGTAGCTGGGCCAAGGGGAAAACTCGATTTGCAATCCGGTCACTCGTCACAACTCGGCCTATTCCGTACCTACATTCTTACTTCACCGGCATTCGGCACACCTCGGGTGATGGGAGCCATCATATTAGATGTAGGTACGGAATCGGCCGAGTTGTGACGAGTGCTTCACCGGATCACCCGAGGTATGCCGAATGTTACGGAATCGCCTAAAACACGGAACCATCCGATACGATACGGAACAGAAATTTAATATTTTGTGGAACTCGTTAGGATACGGAATAGCATACAGAGTGGTGCTGGCTCAATCAAGTAGCTACAATACGAGATATTTTAAATTTTTAAAGAAATGTTTTTTTTAACAATGCGGTATATCTTGCATTTTTTACGTCATAATTGTTTCATTACGTTATTATATAAATTGCACAGGCCGAGATAAACGCAG
The DNA here is from genome assembly GCA_946811185.2 of Hippopus hippopus. Lineage (NCBI taxonomy): Eukaryota > Metazoa > Mollusca > Bivalvia > Cardiida > Cardiidae > Hippopus > Hippopus hippopus. The sequence continues at coordinate 29,070,919 of OX328101.1, forward strand.
ATTTTATACACGAAAGAAAAAGGAAAACGTCTAAGTTGTCGCTAGGAAATATTAGCCTTTATCATGCTGAATAAGTTAAATGATACCTTCAAGTCTGATGTACAAGGCCAAACGTTGCTATTTCAAAGTTATTTTGGGCGAAAAATATCTCCTTATCGGACACTGTAGATCCAAGATCAGACTGCACGTTCTGTGCAGTCTGATCTTGGATCTACAATGTCCGCAAAAGGTCCTTGAGTCACCCTTAGCAGCTAAAGGATCAAGTTTTTATCAGAAAATAAGTCAGGGTGTGCTACATTCATTCCACTCCGGCCACAAGGGGAACAATACTTTCAGCGAAAACCAAGGCTGAGGTTAATTATTGGCGAGCTGATGGACATGAAGATGTCCACAACTGAGCTATTAAGTGGGGATTGAATGTAAAACTGTTGAAAGCCTTTGTAACTCTTTACCAGATTATTACAAAATTTTAGACTTGTCCAAAATGAAAGTGTTCGCAGATGAAAATGTGGCTCAAATAATTGAATTTGTCTTTTGGGGAGAAGAAAACATTGTGGGAAAAGGAGGAAATGCTTTCTCTGTTTCCCCACTATGTTTTTGAAAAACCCTCTTCTACAGAGTCGAGAAAACACAAGATTGTTTGGTAAAGGTTTAACCCCTTACCACACAATAACAAGTTTTAAAAACCCTGTAGGAGAAAGTTATTGTAAACATTGTGGGTAAAGGAGAAAATGCTGGTATCCATCATTTTCTCCTTTACCCACAAAGGTTTCTAACCTATCAGAGAACTTAAGTATGCTTGTACCAAACTCTAACTTATTGCCTGCAGATGTTTTGAATTTAGACATTTGCAAAATTTATCTTGCGGGAAAGGATTCACACTTTGGATTGGTAATTACTGAATCCTTGATTGATTCAACTGGCAGCATTTGTCATGTGGCAGGGCTCATGGGCAAGGTATTGTAGAACCTAGCATTGCACAGGTGAAAGCATGGAAGACATGCAATAGTGAGGTATTGTCCTAGTAAGACTGAAAAACTTTTGAAAGCAGTTCAACCCCTTACCATGCAGCAGAATTAGGCCTGGACCAAACTGAAAGTATTTGCAGATGATAAATGTGGTTAAAATAATGACTTCTGTCTTTAATAGGGTATAAAACATTGCAGGATAAGGAGAAAATACTAGCTACCAGCATTTTCTCCTTTTCCAACAATAATTTTAAAAACACTTTTCCCCAGGGACGTTAAAATTAATCGGTTAACCCTTTACCACATAATCAAATGTCTTAACGACTGTAGGAGAAACCTTTTGAAAATATCATGGAAAAAGGAGGAAATACTGGTTACCAGCATTTTCTCTTTTTTCCACAATGTTTTCTACCCTATCAGAGAACTTAAGAATGTTCTTGCTCATTCTGAATTAGTCATCTGTAGATGTTTTGAATTTGGACGAGTAAAATTTGTTGTGTGGGAAAGGGTCAAGGAATGCCAAAATTGAAAACATTTGTAGATGTCAGTTTGAATGTAGCTCAAATGATGGAATCTGCCTTTGATAGGGTAGAAAAAAAAATGCTGGAAATGGAGAAAAGGCTGGTTACCATTATTTTTTCCTTTTCCCACAATGTTTTCAAATTCCTTCCTGAGGGTCATTAAAACCCAGGATTGTGTGGCAAAGGGTTAACAGGTTGGATCTGTTATCAGGAAATCATTTTATGCATCAGCTTGCAGCATAAGTCATGTGGCAGTGGCCTTGAGCAGGGCATGACAGAGCCCAGCATTGCACAGGTGAAAGCTTGAGAGACACGAATAAACTAGATATTCCCCCAATATGACTGAAATACTTTTGAAAGCAGTTGAAGCCTTTGAACGACCAGATTGCACAATCTTAAATCTGTCTAGATTTCAAAAGCTTTTACAGACTAGAAAGTGAACTTAGCTTAGAAAGGATTTTTCATGGAAGGCATTCCCCTAAATATTCCTAAAAGCACATCTCCTCAGGATTGTTAAAAGCTGTGATTACTTGATAAAGGATTGAACAACTCAAATTATCTCCCTTTTATAGTATAATTAGAAGTGTAAGCTCACTTTGTTCAATTCCAAATTGTTTTGTAGGGTTTGTTGTTACATTTATTTCTGCTGCAATTTCCATGAAACATGCGGCAGACTTTTGGATGATGACAAATGAAATATTGTCCAAATGATGGGATTTTTGTCTTGATACAAAACAATGTTCAAAAGGAGATAATGCTGATTATTAGCATTTTCTTTTTCACTTTCCCACAATGTTTTCAAAACTATTCTTCCTTGTAGTCATTACCAAAAAATCTGGAGTTATAACAAACCTAAATAAGAAGCCTTTTGGAAACATTGTGGGAAAGGGAGAAAATGCTGGTAGCCAGAATTTCTTTTTTCCCACAGTGTTTTCTTATTAGAACTTAAATTTGTCGTCTGCAAAACTTGAGAGAGTCTAAAAATGTTGTTTAGGAAAGGTATGAAAGGTTTCTCTCTGTGCGTTTGTGTGCGCATGTGTGAGTGTTTGTGTGCCCATGTGTGTGTGTGTGGTAAAAGGGTAAAGATTACCTTCTTTAAATAATAAAATTTTTTGTTCCTTTTTCCACCATGTTGTTTATCCTTTCTCTTGGTCGTTAAAACCAGACTTTTTGGGACTGGATTTTTTTGTGTGCTTTAACCCTTTACCAAACAATCCAGAGTTTCAACGACCCCAAGACAGAAGCCTTTTGAAAACATTGTAGGAAAAGGGAAAAATGCTGGTATACAGTATTTATTTCTTTGCCCACAATATTTTCTGTTCTTTCAGAGACAGATTTCATCACGTTAGCCACATATAATATGTCATGCAAATGCTTTCAATTTTTACTGTGGTTTTATTTTTGGAATGATAGAAACAGTATAGGTAAAAGAGGAAATGCTGGTTTTAGGGAAATTCATTTGGAGGCATTTGGTCAAGTCTGTGACTCTTCAACTTACCTGATATAACTAAGACAAAGTCTCAATTCAAGCAATTTTTGTTAAGAAGAGGTTGTTCGCCATCATTACCTGCAAAAGAGATCATTTATGCCCAGCTCTTGCCACGAGAAGGCCACCTCTGTAAGGGCCAAATGTTGGGTTATCAAATGTGTCCATTACAAATTGTCCTTGTACAAACCATAAATCATAAAACCCAAATCTTTAACTTTAAACATTCCATATAATCAAGATAAATGATCAGAAACCTAATACTTATTGAAGTAACAGCAACAGCATATCAACGAACTTAACTGGTATATCTTTACAAATGATTTTGGTACCAATGTCTTGTAAGGAAAAAAAAGGATATATAATGTCATTCTATGATAAATTCTTTGTAAACAAAGGCAACAACAGTCATCTAAATCAATGACAACGCAGTTTAATTTACTGCTAAAAATTTACAGAGTAGGTACAACTCCCATTCCTGACCACAGTACAATTTTCACCAAGACATTTTTGTAGGTGTCCAAACTTCTTTAAACACATGCACAAAATGTATGTAGAAAAATTGGCCTCCTTCCTCCCCATCTGCCAACCAACACCACCTTCAAATAAGAGCTCCTGATTTAAGTGTACACCAAGACCATCATGCTAGCACATGTACGATCAGCACATAAATGTTTCTACATAAGTTGTGAACAATTAACAGAAATAATGTGGTAGTAAAACACCGAATGACTAGTCACTTACAGCTATGACAAAATTAATAAATATCTTACTGTCCATAACTAACTGTGAAAAAACAACAACTGAAAACTGCATGTAATATACAATCTATATAAACTGAGTTGTAAATGAATGTCAATAGCACAGAAAAGAGTACATTAGGAAACAAAAACAAAACCTTTAATTAATTCACCGCAAAGTAAGATAAACTATCCATATTAAAAAAAAAATTAATGTATTTTTATAACAACAATATTGGTGCGTGACTTGTAATAAAAGAAACAAGAGGGCCATGATGGCCCTGAAGTTGCTCACCTGAGCCTTTCGATCAAACATGACCCATTTCCAATCTCTTCCGAGATATTAAGACAAACATTCTAACAAACACTCATTAGTATTGGACTTACAACCATGGCCTCTAGAGTGTACACAAGCTTTTTCTAGAATTTTTGTCTCAGTGGCCTACTTTTAAGCTCAATATCACCTATTTTCAAACATGTAGAAATTATCTAGACAAACATTCTGACCACATTTCATGAGTATTTGAGAGAAATGTGGCTTATAGGGTGTACAGAAGGTTTTTTCCTAGATTTGACCTAGTGACCTAGTTTTTTATCCAACATGACCCATTCTCATATTAGTCTAAGACATTATCAAGACAAACATTCTGACCAAATTTCAAGATTATTGGACTGAAAATGTGGCCTCTAGAGCGTACACAAGGCTTTTCAAAGATTAAACCTGGTGACCTAGTTTTTGACCCAACATGACCCATTTTCAAACTCATGCAAGATATCAACACAAACATTCTGACCAAGTTTCAAGAGTTTCGGACTTAAAATGTGGCCTCTAGTGCATACACAAAGTTTTTCTAAGATTTGACCCAGTGACCTAGTTTTTGACCTGTCATGACCCATTTTCAAACTCGTCCTAGATATCATTAAGGCAAACAATCTGACAAACTTTCAAGATAAAAATTCGATGTACAGTGTAAACAAATGCAACAACAGTCATCTAAATCAGTGACAACATGAAACAGATTTAGTTTACATCTAAAATTCACGGAGTGGATATAATTCCCCTCCCTCATTACAATACAACTCTCACCAAGACATTTTTGTAGGCTTTCCAACTTCTACAAACATGTACACAAAATGTATGTAAAAAAAAAATAAGCCTCCTTCCTCCCCTTCAGCCATTCATCACCACCTTCAAATTGGAGCTCCTGATTTAAGTCTATGAGGGCTGTTCGATATGTAATGTGTATTGTACCACAGCGCAATAACGCTTTGCACGATTTCATGGATGATGATACGCTTGAATAGCTCTATTCAATACCTTTCCAACGGTATAAACACGAGCCTTCAGCTCCACATAGTTTTAAACTTATAGTCATTTCAATAGAGCTAGTCGTTGACCACTGTAGTAAAAATGGTTGGGAAACAGATTAAGAATATTAAAGAAATTAGAGCTTATATAAAAGTTCGCACAAAACTCGGTCATTCAGTAATGCAGATTTTTACTGAATATGGATCTGATAAGGTATCTTATGAGACAGTTCGTAGGTGGAGAAAGAAATTTCTGACTGGCAAAGAGTCCGTCAAAGATGCAGCAAAATCTGGCCGACCTGTGACTGTAACAGGCAAGCAAATGTCTCAAAAGTCAGGGAAATAATTGAAAGTGATGGCAGATACACGATTCATGATATTGCCAATGCTGTTGGCATATCGCTATCGCAGGTGCATTTCATTTTGAAGCGTATTTTGAAAGTACAAAAGATTTCTGCCAGATGGATACCGCATATATTGACAGATGACCAAAAACGGGTACGAGTACAAACCGCTAGGCAATTGCTCAAAATGTTTCCCAAATTCAATCAAAGACAATTTGCAAACATTGTTACTGGTGACGAAACATGGGTTCACTATTTCTAACCAGTAAGAAAAATTGGAAACAAAATATGGCTAACTAAACACGGTAGAAGGCCTGTAGTTGCCAAAAGTAGCATAAGCACAAAGAAGGTTCTTTATTGCATATTCTTCTCATGTGATGGTATAGCTGTACAAATTCCGGTGCCGAAGGGCAAAAGTGTTACAGGTTGGTATTACCGAGATGTTATACTAAACAAGAGCGGCAAATTGTCGCAAGATACGCCAGTCCCACCACCAGTTGTCGAGGGGGAATAATAATCGTAAAGGGCAGGTAGAGGAAAATAGTAGTGCAGCAGAAATCATGTAAGTGATTGAAATAGGCATGAATGTCTAATGTTAAGGAAACATGCATATAAAGTTTCAGGTCATTCCAACATGAAAAGACAAAGTTATATTGTAGAGAAGCATGAAAAGCTGTAAAAAAAAATAATGAATAGGGAATAATTCCAAAAGGGCATTAGGTAAGGTTACGGCTCCAGTGCATTGCACTTTTCATAACTGCAACAAACATGTTTACCAAGTCTCAAGTCAACTTGACTTGAGGTGACAAAGTTCCCTTCCGGACAAGCAAGAAATACTGTAAAAATGACGATCAAAGTGGAATTACTCAAAATCGGCGCTAGGTAGAGTTATTGTTCTTGCGCACTGTACTCCGTAATATTGCAACAAACATGCATACCAAGTATGAAGTCGTTCTGACTTGAGATGACAAAGTTATATTCTAGACAAGCACTTAATGCTGTAAAAATGACGATCAAAGGGAAATAACTCAAAGACAGCACGAGGTAGTTACAATTCTTGCGCACTGCACTTCCAAATATTGCAACAAATAAGCATACCATATTTCAAGTCATTCCTACTTAAGATGAAAAAGTTATGCTCCGGACAGGCAAGAAATGCTATAAAAATGAAGATCTAAGGGGAATACCTCAAAATTCGTGCTAGGAAGAGTTATGGTTCTTGTGCACTGCACTCCATAATTTTTCAACAATCATGCATACCAAATTTAAAGATGTTCAGACTAAAAATGGCAAAGTTATATTCCGGACAAGCAGAAAATGCTGTAAAAATGACGATCAAATGGAAATAACTGAAATACAGCACGAGGTAGAGTTATGGTTCTTTCGCACTGCACTCCGTATTATTGCAACAAACACAAATGCCAAGTTTCAAGTCAATCGGACTGGAGATGACAAAGTTAAGCTCCGGACAAAGAACTGGACTGTAAAAATGAAGATCAAAGTGGAATTACTCAAAATCTGGGCTAGGTAGAGTTATTTTTCTTGTGCACTGTACTCCGTAATATTGCAACAAACATGCATACCAAAACTGAAGTCATTCTGACTTGAGATGACAAAGTTATATTCCGGACAAGCACTAAATGCTGTAAAAATGATGATCAAAGGGAAATAACTCTAAGATAGCATGAGGTAGAGTTATGGTTCTTTCGCACTGCACTCCGTATTATTGCAACAAACACAATTGCCAAGTTTCAAGTCAATCGGACTGGAGATGACAAAGTTATGCTCCGGACAAAGAACTGGATGCCGCCCGCCCGCCTGGACGGACGCCCACCCGCCCGCCCGCCTGCCCATACGCCATGGGTGATCCCATAATACGGCCCGTCTTCAACGGGTGTACAAAAAGCTCAAGAAATATTATCTTAAACGATGCCCTGTGTCAGGATTTAGGCATGTTTGTCTACTTCATGATAATGCTCCATCACATACATCTGAGCTCGTGAAGCAATTTTTGAAGTCGGAGAAGGTTACCGTCTTGCCACACCCACCATACTCTCCAGATCTAGCCCCATGCGACTTTTTCCTTTTTCCGAAACTTAAAAAGTTCTTATCTGGTCGTCGTTACAAGTCCCGACAAGCCCTTGGCTTAGCCATCAGTCAGTGTCTCAGAGGTCTACCTAAATCAGCGTACCGTGACACATTTCAGAAATGGATTCAGAGATTGAAATTATGTATTTCAAACCGCGGAGAATACTTTGAAGGGATGTAATGCTCATTTCACTATTTGTGTCGAATGCTTTTGAGATATCGTACAATACACATTACATATCGAACAACCCTCGTACACTAAGACCATCGTGCATACACATGCATAATGAGTTTATACATGTTTCTACATAAATTGTAATGGAATACATTAACAGAAATTATGTGGTAGCAAAACATCTAATGAATAATCACATATAGCTATGGCAAATAAACACCTTGTCAATAATCACTACAGGATAAAAAACAGCAACTGAAAACTGCATGTAATAATTATGCAATCTACTGGTACACAAACTCAGTTGTAAATGAATTTCAAGAAAAAATTGGCTGAGTGCAGATTTCCCGGCTATCCCGAGATGTTAATCCCTACCGGGTAAATGAATTTCAACACTACAGAAAAAGAGTACATTAGAAATAAAAAACAAAACCGTTTAATATTATAAAAAGCATAAGTAAGATAAACTATCCATATTAAAAAAAAAGTATTTCAAAAATGCCATTCAGTTATTAAAAAAGATGAGTACCCGTAACTTTCACAATAGAAACCAAAACAAACTCCTGTGATAAATTTACAGACAGTCAACAAAATAGCATACTATCACCTTATCAACAAGTAAAAGAAACATCTGAACAACGACAACAAAACAAAATTAAAAGTCTAGACGCCTAGTATAGACATTTAAACTTAAAAAAGAAACAAGAGAGCCATGATGGCCGTGGATCGCTCACCCGAGTCAATAGGCGAAATTCACTCCACGTGCATAATTCGATTTCTGACCAATTGTCAGGTCAATTGAGCTTAAAATGTGGTCTCTAGAGCGTCCACAAGGAAATACCGTAAGTTGACTTAGTGACCTAATTTATCACCCCACGTGACCCAATTTAGAACTCATCAAAAAATTTATCAAGACAAACATTCTGAACAGTTTTCAAGTTAATTGAGCAATAAATGTGGCATCTAGAGTGCTCACAAGGTATTTCTTAAATTTAACCAAGTGACCTAGTTTATGACCCCAGGTGACCCAATTTCCAACTCAACCAATATTTCATCAAGACAAACATTCTGACCAATTTCCAAGTCAATTGAGCAAGAAATGTGACCTCTAGAGTGCCCACAAGGTATTTCTTTAATTTGACCTTGTGACCTAGATTATGACCATAGTGACCCAATTTTCAACTCATCCTAGATTTCATCAAGACAAACATTTTAACCAATTTTCAAATCAATTGAACAATAAATGTGGCCTCTAGAGTGCCCACAAGGTATTTCTTTAATTTGACCTAGTAACCTAATTTAAGACCCCATATGACCCAAATTTCGACTCATGTGAGATTTTATCAAGACAAACATTTTAATCAATTTTCAAGTCAATTGAGCAACAAATGTGGCCTCTAGATTGCCCACAAGGTATTACTTTAATTTGACCTAGTGACCTAGTTTATGACCCCAGGTGACCCAATTTCAAACTCATCCGATATTTTATCAAGTCAAACATTCTGACCAATTTTCAAGTCAATTGAGCAAAAAATGTGGCCTCTAGAATGCCCACAAGGTATTACTTTAATTTGACCTAGTGACCTAGTTTATGATCCCAGATGACCCAAATCCAAACTCTTCTGAGATTTTATTGAGACAAACATTCTGACCAAATTTCAGGTCATTTGAGCAATAAATGTGGCTTTTAGAGTGCCCACAAGGAATTACTTTAATTTGACCTAGTGACCTAGTTTATGATCCCAGTTGACCCAATTTAGAACTGACTGGACATGTGCTCAGGTGGGAACAGGTTCACTACATACCAAATAACTAAGCTCTATGCCTTCCAGTTTCAGAAAAGAAGACTTTTGAGGTTTTCCTTCTTTGTTCCTTTGTTCAAACTTGTGACCCCCGGGGTAGGGCAAGTTTTGACCCCAGCGGCATCATTTGAACAAACTTGGTAGAGGTCCACTAGGAGATGCTACATACCAAATATCAAAGCTCTACACCTTCCAGTTTAAGAGAAGAAGAATTTTAAAGTTTTCCTTCTTTGTTCCTATGTTAGAATTTGTGACCCCCTGGGCTGGGCCAGTTTTGACCCCAGGAGCATTGTATGAACAAATTTGGTAGAGGTCCACTAGGAGATGCTAGATGCCAAATATCAAAGCTCTACACCTTCCAGTTTTAGAGAAGAAGAATTTTAAAGTTTTTCTTCTTTGTTCCTATGTTCGAACTTGTGACCTCCAGGGCAGGGCCAGTTTTGACCCCAGGGCATCATATGAACAAACTTGGTAGAGGTCCACTAGGAGATGCTAGATGCCAAATATCAAAGCTCTACGCCTTCAAGTTTCAGAGAAGAAGAATTTTAAAGTTTTCCTTCTTTGTTCCTGTGTTAGAACTTGTGACCTCCAGGGCAGGGCCAGTTTTGACCCCAGGGGCATCGTATGAACAAACTTGGAAGAGGTCCACTAGGAGATGCTAGATGCCAAATATCAAAGCTCCATGCCTTCCAGTTTCAGAGAAGAAAAATTTTAAATTATTCCTTCTTTGTTCCTATGTTCGAACTTGTGACCCCCCGGGGCGGGGCCAGTTTTGACCCCAGGGGAATCATATCAACAAACTTGGTAGAGGTCCACTAGGAGATGCTACATACCAAATATCAAAACTCTACGCCTTCTAGTTTCAGAGAAGATGATTTTCAAAGATTTTGCTATTTTTGTCCTTTCTGTTGCCATGGCAACCAGAGTTATGGGTGGAATCCAATCTCTTAAACAACTTTGGTAGAGCTTCACTCAAGGAACATCCCTGCCAAGTTTCATCAAGATTGGCCCAGTGGTTTAGGAGGAGAAGATGTTTAAAGGAATTGTGGACAGACGGACAGATGGACGCCGGACAATGACCGATCACAATACCTCACCTCAGCACTTCGTGCTCAGGTGAGCTAAAAAGATTCAAATATTAAAATATATCTATAACCATCGTATAAGTACATGTAATTAATTGCTTACAAAATAGGGGAACAAAATGTGGGTGCATGGGCGGGTGAGTGTGTGTATGTGTTTGTGTACATATATATAAATAAACAACACATCATTCTAAGAGTCTTGTAATCCAGCTGGATATTTCACACATTGCTTGTTGTCCTGATTTGTAGGTTGCCACATCTGGAAAGGAAAATAACACAAATTTATATTTAAGCAAAAGTTCTCCCTTCTCCATTATGTTTACAAATTTTCTTTTGAGTCACAAAAAGACTGGACCATTTGGCATTAAAATTGAGCTATTTTCTAAATATGTATTTTTAACTCTTCACCAGACAATTCTATCATATAACAAAATTGAGAAAGAAGGCTTTTGAAATTATTGTGAGAAAATGCTGAGAAGAAGCATTTTCTCCTTTTTTCATAGTATTTTCTACCATTTCAAAGACAGAAATGATTTTTTAAACTACATTAAATTTGTCATCTAAAAATGCTTTCAATATGAATGAGTCTTGAATTTTGTTAACCCAATTTTAGATTTGTCTGTATTGGACACACTAGCAGACGACAAATTAAACATAACTTAAATTATGAGATACGTCTGTGAAAAAGGTAAACAACATTGTGGGAAAAAAAGGGGAAAATCCTGGTTATCAAAATTTTAGACTTGTCTACAATGAAAGCAATGGCAGACAACAAATTAAACACAGCTAAAACAAGTTGGCTTCTTTACAAAAGAAGCCAGGAGAGGTCAGCATCAATGTTTTAATTTCAATATACGTCGTATTTTGGTACATGTAAACAAGTAAAAAAGCCGCCGCGTAGAAACCTCATATGCTTTACATGATGCTCATTTGACCCTCTTGTCGCGTTTTCAAGTCGCATGATCTTGTCCAGTGGTCTTCTTTCTCTGTTTTAACGAAATTCTTCTTATTTTTGCTTCTGCTTAGATTTATTTGCTTAATGAAAAATTAATTATTTGAGAGGTCATTTGCAGCCATGGCAAATTAATATTACAAATCTTTTCTGAAATTCGTCATATAAAAATAAACCACGTCTATTTCCTGTTTCGGTTTTTAGCTCCACTGGCCGAAGGCCAGAGAGCTATTGTCATGGCGTTGTGTCCGTCGTGCATCCGTCCGTCCGTCCGTGCCTGCGTCCGTAAACTTTTTCTTTAAAAAACTTCTCAGAAACTATTGACTGGATTTTTACCAAATTTCACAGGAATGTTCCTTTGGTGGTCCTCTTTCAAATTCCTTCAAATAATTGTGTTCCATGAAGAATTCTGGTTGCCATGGCAACCAAAGTAAAAAACCTTTAAAAATCTTCTCCTCCCAAACCGCTATTTGGATAGCATTATTATTTTGCAGGAATGTTCCTTAGATACAGGTTTACAAAATTCCTTAAAAAAAAAAGATCTGTCAAAAAACATGGCTTTTATGGGAGACTCATTTTCCTTTTTTGGTATAAAGAAAAATCTTTGAAAAATTTCTTCTCTAAAACTATTCATTGGATTTCATTGTTGTTTTGCAGGTAAGTTCCTATGGTGGTTGTCTACCAAATTGTTTCTTCAGTGAGCTAAAATGCAGGATTGAATGATAATTGTTAAAAACTTCCTTTCGCCATTATAGAAATATCAGGCCTGTGGAGCGATACAGGCGCTCAAGCGCCTCTAGTTTGATTTCGCTTTATTTACAAAACCATGACAAAACAGACTGTGTATCATAACAATTTCGCCAGAAAATGGATTTTGACAGCAAATTGTATGGCAGTCTGCCTTTTAAACTCACCACTGTTGGAGAGGTCTGATGACCTCTCCAATTATGAGAAATGTCTGTGAAAAGGTAGAAAAACTCAGGAAAAGGAGAAAATACTGGTTACCACAATTTTTCCTTTCCCCACAATGTTTTCAACACTTCCTTTCTCAGAGTAGTTAAAACTCAGGATTGTGTGGTAAAGGGTTAACTCTTTACCGAATAATTCCACGTTTAACCCTTTACCACACGATGCCTACTTTTGACGACCTGTAGACACAGGACTTTTGAAAACATTGTAGGAAAAGGAGAAAATGCTGGTAACCAGCATTTTCTCCTTTTCCCACGATGTTTTCTACTTTTTCCAAAACAAATTTCAATTTTTGAATTACATTTATTTTGTCGTCTGCAAATGCTTTCAATTTGGACTGGTCTAAAACTTTGTCATGTGGTAAAGAGTTAAACAAACCAGAGGAAGAAAGCTTTTGACAACTTAGTGGTAGTCAGCATTTTCTCCTGTACCTAATTGTTTTCTACCCAGTATTTGTTCTATCTTTGTGGTTTGCAAAAGCCTTAAACCTTTGCCACTCTCTCTCTTGTATTAACAACCCTGAGGAAGAAAAGTGTTGAAAACATTGTGGGAAAAGAAGAAAATGCCAGTAACTAGCATTTTTTCCTTTAGCCACAATGTTATCTACCATATCAAAGACAAATTCCATCATTTAAAGTACTTACATGTACATATAAATTGTCTTTTGCAAATGCTTTCAATTCGACCAGTCACGCTTTTTGTCGAGCGTTAAAGTGTTTAATTTGGACATGCCTAAAATGTTGCTGTCTGGTATAGAGTTACTAGTACAGTTTACACTCTTGGCTATTAGCTATTGCAGTTATCTGGTCGTCTAGAGATAGTTGGGCATCGTCTCCTAATATGGAACAAGTTCCGTCTTCTTTTGAATATCCTCTCTTTGAATCTTCATATCGTCTTTTAAAAAAAATTTAAAGGCAAACTATTGTAGCCCTTTACCACACAAAAAAATATTAGACAGATCCAAATTGAAAGCATTTCCAAAGGACATAGTAAATGTGACACAAGTAGTGGGATTTGTCTGTTAAAGAAAAGAAAACATTGAGGGAAAAGAAGAAAATGCTGGTTACAAGCATTTTTTCCTCCCACAATGCTTCAAAAGCTTTCTTTCTAAGGGTTGTTAAAACTCAGGCTTGTGTGGTAAAGGGTTAACTCTTTACCAGGGGCAAAACATTTTAGACTCCTTGAAGCTAAAACCATTTGCAAGCGACAAAGGTTACGCAAATGTAGAGGAGAGGATAGAAAACATTGTGAAAGAGGGAAAAAATACTTGTTACCAGCACACTCTCTTTGTACAATAATTTTTGCTAAAGCCATCGTTAGTTCGTTGAAATATGGGATTCTGTGGAAAAGGGTGAAATAAATGTTTTAGTCATATTACAGTAGCCAGTGCACCTCTCCACGACTTCCTCATGTAATTTACTTTGCCAGTCCATATATTTTGCACAGCACTTTCCTAGCAACCTGCTTTTCTTTTAGCAAAAATATTATCAAAACAATGTTACTAGCATTGTCTCTTTTTTGCAGAATGTTTTCAAAAGCCTTCTTCCTCAAGGCCATTTAAACTGTGGATTGTGTGGAACAGAGTTGAATACAAATCCCATAATTTAAGCTATACATGTATTTGATTTGCCATCTGCTACTTCCTTCAATTTGGACATGTCTAAAATTTCATCACTTGAGTAAATTTAAGAGTTAAGTCTTTACCACACAATCCAGAATTTTAAAGACTCTGAGGAAGAGGCCTTTGAAAACATTGTGGGAAAAGGAGAAAATGCTGCTAGAATTTTCTCCTTTTCCCACAATGTTTTCTACCCTATCAAAGACCAAAATCATAAGAGGTACATTTTGTATGGTCACCCGCACATGCTTTCAATTTGGTCTAGTCCAAAATTTCCTCATTTGGTACAGAAATAAGAGATGGACAGACAGGCTGATTCCAGTATACCCCCGAAAACATTCGTTTTGCAGGGGTATAATAAATGAACAGTTGCAGCACTCTTTGATAAAGTGTTGAACCTTTAATCCATGCCATGGTCGTACTGATGTAACTGCCACTGTATGGGAACCATGATATAACTGAAAATAAAACTTGGTTAAATCCATGCCATGGTGATGTAACTGTCTCTGTATGCAATTCACGATATAACTGAACATTAACTTGGTTCAATCCATGCCATGATTGCACTGATGCAACTGCCACTTTATGGGAACGACGATATAACTGAACATATAACTTGGTTCAATCCATGTCATGTACCAAGGTAACTGCCACTGTGTTGGATTCACGATATAACTGAACATATCACTTGGATTAATCTATGCCATAGTCGTACTTATGTAACTACCACTGTATGGTAATCATGATATAACTGTACATAAAACTTGGTTCAATCCATGCCATGGTCGTACTGATGTTACTGCCACTGCATAAAATATATACGGAATATTATGTTGTAGTAACTTTCCTGGTGCTTGTATTTACTTCGAGCAGCGTGAGAAGATTTGATATCGCGCGAGACCTTCGGTCTCGCGCGATGTCAAAATTTTCTTACGCAGCGAGAAGTAAATACAAACACCAGGAAAGTTACTACAACATAATATTCCTTTTATTATATACCTACAACTTTCAACGACAACATTTTGCAATTGTTGACATTTTATTGGAAAACGGCAAACGAAAAGAGACAATTATTAGTGTGGATGGTAGTAACTCTGTTTTCATGAATGGCTGATCAATATTACAGCGTAACATTTTGACCAATCCAATCGCAAATCAATGCATGCTTAGTCCGTGCGCGAGACACGTCAGCATACCATATTTGGGACGGTATTTCACTGAGTGTTGATACAGATTTTTTTTCTGTCGTGTGTGTTATTTCATCCGATTCAACACATGTATTTGATCGGGAAAATTTACTGGTATATAATAAAACTAAATACACTACTTGGTCCAATCCATGCCATGGTTTTCAAGGTGATATTACTTTAATAATTTGATCTAAAACTTTTCTGTGTGGAACAGGTATGGTGGCTCACCTTTTCCATACAGCACGCTTGTCTGGACCATCAGACTCAATAAGAAGAAAGAAGACTTAGGCAGTATCATAGTTATAGCAAGCATTTGAAATCATCATGTATTTCTTTACTTATCTAGTTTTTAGACATATCCATAATGGAAGTTCAGTCTGCAGCTGCAGGCTCACAAAGACACAGAAATGTTTTGGTTAAGGGTTAGAGATATGACATTTAATACAGCTGAATACCAATCCATTAGAGCACCTGATCATAACAAACCTACAGGTGTCAAAATTATGCAAGCTCACTTACTTCATAAATGAAATGATAAGCATCACAACGAAACATTACTATATCTGTCATCACAACAGATTGAAGCCTCTCCAGGCTGATACCCTGCAGGAACTGTTGGATGGTCATTCCTTGACCAACGCATTTATTGACCATAGGCACTGTAAATTTGTGGCTGTGCAATGGAAAGGTTACACAGTGGATAACAACACTACTGAGACAGGGTATCAAAGAAAGGCTCAATCTAAAGAGGCCACATTTTCAGTCCAATACTCATGAAAGTTTATCAGAATTTTTGTCTTGATAAATCTGATATCTCAGACAGGTTTGAAAACAGGTGAAAGCAGGTCAAAAACAAGGTCACCAGGTCAAATGTTTGAAAAACCTTGAAGATTGTAAAGGCTACATTTTTAGTCCAATACTCATAAAAGTTGGCCAGAATGTTTGTTTTGATTACATCTCAGATGAGTTTAAAGGTGGGTGATATCAGGTCAAAAACTAGCTCACCACGTCAAATCATAAGTTTGCATTTATAATGAACCATTAATCCAATCTGATGGTGAAAAGGGTTATACAAGTTTTATCTCATCTAGGTTTTTGCTAATGCATACCAATATTTTCACAAGAGTTACTTAAACCATTTTAGGATTTCCATCAACAGATTTAATTTACCAGTTAAACTTTGGTAAAGGGTTAAGATAATAGGCATAATGTGTTTTGGTCTTCAGTCATTATACTAGTTATCTTCACGGAAAACAGCGCAGCAACCGTTCCATTGCTTGTAAATTTGATAGATAAAAATTACGCCATTTGCAAGCAGCATTCAATGGGGCAGTGAATGACATCATTTTTATTTCTGGATTAAAGGTTTCTTATATAACTCAGTTGTAGCCATAAATATCAAGGAGTGATTTTTCTTAAACAGTCAGACAAAAGTTTCTTGTTAAGTGCTCTGTAAAAAGGTATTTTAATGCACCTGCAAAACGTGTAATCCAACATTGGTCAGCAAAAGCAGTCTACTCAGGTTGACATGGGTTGCATGTTTGCTTTTGGTAAATTTTTCTGCATGTCAAAGAACCATTCAAGCCTATGATTCAGAAAGTTGTTTGGCAAAATGGGTTCATAGTATGCAACAAGTTGCATGGTAAAATGGAATATGTGTTACACTTAACATGTAAAATCAGGTATTATGTATTATAACTGAAAAATAACGTATTATGTATAATACCTGGTTCAGTAAGTTATCATACATTATAACTGATGTTTTATGTTATTTTATGAAATAAATAATTGTTAGGGGAAGAAATTCTACAAATTAACTGAAATTACTCTTATACTCTTCCATTCAATATCAAATTGCTTTATTTTGTAAATGTTTTCTTTTAAATAATTCCTTTATTATACTACCAGTTACAACTTGATTTCAGGTTACAACCTGGTTAAAAGCTCAATTGCTTTAATAGTCATAATTTTCTAACAACAAATAAACAGCAGTAAATAAACATGTCTCTATATCGATTAAATTTTTGATCCTGTTTTTGAAGTTGCGTTCTGTGAATCGCTCTGCAAGAGCTAGGGAACAAATAAGAGAATTCTGATATTGGGTGACCCAAAAGAAAAATGCCACCCATAAAATCATTGATAAAATTCACAACCTTTCTGCAATCCAACCATATTTGGTACAAATGAACTCCAATCTATGCCTGACTTGTCCACCAAGTTTCAGCCATGAATGTCGAACAGTCTTTCTTTTATCTCCATTCCATGATATGCTCCAAATGTGCACCTTTGCATTTCAAGCGACATGCAAAATTGACAATAACTCTGACACACTCAAAGAATAACATGCTCTGGGGGTGTCCCCCACCAGAAGATTGTATGCAGAGGCCTGAGTGCCCTCCATCTAGTACACTGCATGGGTTGCAATATTGAGACATGGAATCATCAGTCCCTATTGGTTTGAAGACCAGAAAGAACAGTAAATCACGATCAATACTGAACACTACCTAGTAGTTGTTAAGAAGTACTGGGCAGACGAATAGGTGTCGTTTGGGATGAACAGTGATTTAAACAGGATGGGGCAACTTTCTAACTTCAAATGACTCGTTGGAATGGCTGCTGGGACACTTTCGTGATCGTCTCATCAGTAGGAGGTGTGATCCTGATTTGGCTTCACACTCACCAGACCTTAACCCCCAAGATTTATTCCTGTGGGGTTATCTCAAAAATAATGTCTATCAGAACAACTCCTAGACTATTCCTGAACTGAAGAGGGCCATCACCACCAAAATCAGGGCAATACTGAGGAAGGAGTGCGTGTCAGAATTATTGACAATTTTGCATGTTGTATTCAGGTGTACTTGCATCGCAGACGTGCACATTTGGAGCATATCATTGAATGGAGATAAAAACAAAGACTGTTGGGATATGAAATTCGTGACTGAAACTTGTTGGGCAAGTCAGGCATAGACTGGAGTTCAGTTGTACCAAATATGGTTGGATTGCAGAAAGGATTGCGAATTTTACTAACGATTTCATGGGTGGCATTTTTTTTTTTTTTGGGGGGGGGGGGGGTGTCACCCTGTATGTCAAGATGTGTACCAAAATTCTATTAGGGAGACGATAAACTCTTCAAAGTCAAAGCAGAGAATTGTCCACCATTACTATTTACTCAGAAAGTGCTATGTTGTAGAGTGCAGTGATGTCAAGAAATTGATAAGGAATTATCTGCTGTATTTTTTTAAGTAAAGAAGATGCTTAAAATTCATGTCACAGTGCATGCTTACATAGCAACTGGACAAGGTGGAAGACACAAAACGATCAAAGACCCAAGTGACAAATATGCCAATACAATACAAGAAGCCCTGAACTTTTTTGATTTAAGAAATCGATGTACACCCTCCGTCAGAAGACAGATAAGTGAACAAGAACTACTTTCAAGAGTCGTTTTGAAGCCAGTTTTCTTTTTCAAAAGACTTTAGTTCCCGCACACCATTACACTTGAAAGACATGCAGTTTATGATGAGGGTAAAGTATAAAAGGGATAATGAACTATCAAGATCACTTGGATTTTTTTTTATTTAACGCCCACTTGGTCAAAACTTGCAGCAGAAGGAGCTTTTTATTTATGGCATATAATTTTGTTATTAGGAACACCAGCATTCCTTTAGTTTTGGTACAAAGTTCACCACAGTGAGTGCACAGATGGCAAAACGACAACAGCTATGGTCAGATCTTGTCATTTTCCGCGGTAAGCCATGTTATTATCCCCAGCGTCAAAGGTCAGTATGCAGAGCCAACTGTGATGCTAAAGATATGTTGGGGGCCTGGTTGGCTGATAAAAATACTACTGATTGGGCTATAGGACTTTAAATGCAAAAAAATGCCATACAAAATCTTTCATTTCCGAAGAAGTACTCCACAAACTCAAAAACGAGGAGAATTGACAGAAAACCATGTTAGAAACAATTCTAACAGAGCCTAAGCGGACTGTAGATGAAGCAACTGATGTTTTTGATATCAAACGTGTGCTTGATAAATATGAGTGTTATCATTTTGCGTTCTTTTTGTCATTACAATTTTCATGAAAAATTTCTTCTTCTAAAAATCAGTTACATTGTATTTCATGAATTAACTGAAAGTATCAGTTATTATAAATGTATAATAACTGACTGAATCAGGTATTATGCATAATACCTGAAATTTAGTTGTTATACATAAAAAACTGACTTTACAAGTCAGCTGTAACATATATGGCCTGCAACACGCGAAAAAGGGCACTAAGACATTTGCCTTCTGAAAATATCGTGGGATAAGGAAAAAATGCTGGTAACCTGCATTTTCTCCTTTTCCCACAAAATTTTCTACTCCTCTAAAGTCAAGTTTCAATTTTTGAGTCACATTTATTTTGTCATCTGCAAATGCTTTCAATTTGGACAGTCGTTTGGTAAAGAGTTAAAAGTTTTTCTTGAAAAGAGAACAGAGATTGCCTTAACTCTTAAAGCACAATATAAACCCAACAGACATATTCAGCCTGGAAATAGGTCCCAGTTGAATGCAATTTTAACGTTACTCTTGTTCAGGATGTCTCAGCAAAGCACCCATTGTTGGTAGATGAGACTGATCATTGTCATTAGACTGATTTCCTTCCAATGGAGCAATGATGTTCTAAACATAAGGCTTCTCTTTTCTCTTCCCTGCAGAACTTTTCAACCTTTGAAGGGAACGCAGGAAAGTCAACTTTTTACAGAAGTATTCATCCAATCAAAATGATTTCTTAAATGGACATTGAACAACCTAGCAATTATAATCAAATGAAACACCTATACCTGACTAAATGGTTTGTGTTTTCATACTTAATAATTTTTTCTTTTCTCAAGCAAAAATTTCCCAATTCGACTGATCATTGTCATAGATTAAACTGCACATTTTGTGCTGTCTGATCTTGATCTATACTGACTATAACGGCAACCAAAGTTGTGAGTGAATGAATGAATGTTGTTTTATGGTGCATCGACAGCTTAGGTCATTTAGCGCGCATATCTGTGTTAAAAGATATCAAAAATGGAATTTTTAAACTGAAAAATGTTTGAAAACATTAATGATAGTAAAAGGTTGAATTAAGAAGGATTATGTGTTATCTTAATATGCATAAAGGGCATTATTGAGTGACAGGGCAATCCCTATCTACTCATAATTTTTAAATGATATAGTTAACAATGTGATAAAAAGATTTGAACAAAATGTTCAATTGATACTAAGAAATTTTTAAATGAGGAAGAAATACGTGTTATTTTTTATGTGCATAAAATATGATATTGAGTGGCTGGGCATCCCTGCCTACTCCAAAGTTTTAGATTAAAAGGTAAGATTGAGAATATTTCTTTTCCTTGGAAATGAGTGTTAAAACTGGTAAAGATTGGAGCCTCCAATGGGATCAGTATACTCCCATTAAAGAGGTCCTGTCTCCAATGAGATAAGATGCCCCCAAGGGGGTCTAATCCTCCCATTAAGGAGATGTAAACTGAATATAAAAGCAGTGGTAGAAACTCAAAAGTTTTAGATTAAAAAAGGTAAGACTATGAATCAGCTGACAAGATATCTAATATAAAGGCGTATAAAGAATGTAAAAAGATGGGTAAGCAACTCCAGAGTAAATATCACAGTTTATTGTAAATGCCAATCTCCTTTATGAAAGCGATAATAGATTCAATGCTGACAGAATCAAAAAGATTTTTTAAACTATCGACGTTGAAATATTTTGAACAAACTGGCTGAAAGTCAATGCAATCTAATAGGATATGTTTTACAGAAAAGGATGCATTGCATGGAATACATTCAGGGGCATCATCTCTGGTCAAGAGCCAGGAATGTGTGATGCGTGAATGGCCAATTCAAAGTTGTGCAATTATCACTTCTTCTCGACGAACAGACCTGTAAACAGGGTACCATTCACCAAGGGTAGGTTTAACTGAATGCAGTTTATTGAAAACATCAGCATCCCACTGGGATTGCCAAGAAGATTGGATATTTGTTAAAACGGAGGATTTAAAATCCGTGTGTGGAACTTTAAAATCTGAAATTGGAAGGTTAAGTGCAGATTTGGCAGACCTATCGACATTTTCATTGCCTTTGATGCCTACATGACTTGAAAGCCAGCAGAACACCAATCTATTCATAGAAGAAATTTGTGAGATCCTTTCAAGGAAACTACAGATTAAGGGATTCTCAAGTCATTGATTTGAAAGCGCCTGTAATGTTGACAAAGAGTCCGAAAAAATAATGAAACGGTTGGAATTAGAATATTCAGCTAGATTAAGGGCAAGATCAATTGCTTTAATTTCAGCAGAGAAGATAGAGGAGTTGTTTGGAAGGCGGCACTTTTGGCTCCTTTCTCCATAAACCGCGGCAGCTGCTACAGAATTTCCCTCTTTAGATCCATCTGTATAGATGGGTTTGAAGGAAATATAATACTCCTTTATCTCGTTGTATCTAGCATGAAACACAGTTCTATCCGTGACAGACTTTTTGTCAGATGCAAGGTCAAATCTGAATTCTGCACTGTTTAGTGTCCATGGAGGGATTTCAAGGATTTTATAGTCGGCAATAGACTCGGTGTCTATGCCAAGGTTATCTACAATGGGCTCCATGCGGATACCAAATGGAGGAATAACATTTGGTTTCCTTTCAAAAAGATGTTTATATTGAGGTTTAAAAACAATGTTATGAGTTGGATTAAAACGATTCGACTTCAGTTTTAAAAGATATTGAAGTGAAAGTTTTTCCCTCCTGTAAGAAAGAGAAGGTTCCTTAGCCTCAACATAGAGACTATTGATGGGAGAAGGTCTGAAAGCTCCAAGTACAAGACGCAGACCTTCGTGGTGTACAGAATCGAGAATTTTGAGGTAAGATTTACGGGCAGATCCGTATACAATAGATCCATAGTCTAATTTGGAGCAAACTAAAGACTGATAAAGCCGCAAGAGGACTTTACGGTCTGCTCCCCATTCAGAATGGGCCACAACCTTAAGAAGATTAAGAGCCTTCTTGCACTTCTTTTTAAGTGCAGTGATGTGAGGAAGGAAAGAAAGCTTTCTGTCAAAGATGACTCCAAGAAATTTAAACTCAGAAACGACTTCAATTTTAGTTTTGTTGAAATACAGTTCAGGGTCTGGATGAACACCACGTAGATTACAAAGGTGCATGCAGTAAGTTTTGGACTTTGAAAATTTGAAGCCATTTTCATCAGACCACCTTTGCAGTTTGTTGAGACACTGTTGAAGTTGTCTCTCAATAATATTCATATTTCGAGATCTGAAGCATATAACAAAGTCATCAACATAAAGGGAACAGTCTACACCAGGACGGATAGCTTTAACTATACTGTTTATTTTTACACTGAAAAGTGTAACAGAGAGAATACATCCTTGGGGTACACCCATCTCCTGTTCACAGGGTCCCGAGAGAGTATTACCAACTCGGATGCGGAAAAGACGTTCATTCAAGAAGGCTGAAATAAAAAGAGGAAGACGGCCTCGAAGACCAAAGTCATGCAAGTCTTTAAGAATTCCATATTTCCAAGTCGTATCGTACGCGCTTTCAAGGTCGAAAAAGACAGATACTACATGCTGTTTGTTAATAAAGGCTTCTCTGACAAAGGTTTCAAAGCGGACAAGATGATCGATGGTGCCACGTTGGTGACGAAATCCACTCTGTACATCAACGATGAGGTTGTTTTTCTCTAAAAACCATACAAGCCTGTCGTTGACCATACGTTCTAGAGTCTTGCAAAGACAAATAGTAAGAGCTATTGGACGATAGTTAGCTGCGTCACTAGCATCCTTGCCAGGTTTTGGGATAGGAATGACTAGTGCCTCCCGCCAGGACGAAGGAAAATCACCTGACTGCCAGATATCATTAAAAATATCAAGTAAAACTGAGAGAGAAGTAAAAGGTAAGTGTTTTAAAAACTGGTAATGAACTCTATCTTGGCCAGGAGAGGAATCGTGAGCTTTATTTAGAGCAGATTTTAATTCTTTAAAGGTGAAGAGTTTATCATAATGCTCTGAATTAGAAGAATTGAAATTAAGTTTTTTCTTTTCTTCTCGGGCTTTATTCCTCTGAAACTTTTCAGAATAGTTTGCAGAGGAAGACTTTTTGCAAAAGGTGTCTGCAAGAGCGTCAGCTATATCCTGGGGTGATTCCAACGAATTATTGTTTATTTCAAGGTGACTAAGAGGGGACTGGCCTTTGCCATTGATCTTTCTGATCATGTCCCAGGTTTTTTTAGCAGTAGTTCTACTGTTTGATTTAGAGACATATTGTCTCCAAGCCTTGCGCTTACTTTCTCTAATGGTACGAGGAGCCTTTGCCCTGGAAATATGGCATAAGTTATGATTTTCTTTGGTAGGCCTGAGGTTAAACTTTCTAAGGACCAGTTTTCTGTCTCTGACAGCCTGTTTACAATCATCATAGTACCAAGGCTTGTCAGGACGTTTTGGATAAATTGTCAAGGTCTGAGGGACGGACTGTTTAGCTGCATCAATTAATAGGGAAGTAAAAAGTTTTGCGGGATCATCACAATCTCCATATTTGTCATGTGTAATGGTCTGTTCACAGAGGGTTTCAAATCTGTTCCAATTGGCTTTGGAAAGCTTCCATTTCTGCGGTCGAACTCTGCTGGATGGTTGAGTAGATGAAAAGATAATGGGGAAGTGATCACTTCCACACAAATCCTCAGTCACTTTCCAAGTGAAATTGGGAAGTAAGACTGGGCTGCATAAGGTTAAATCAATAGAAGAGTAGGATCCAGTTGTTGGATGCAAGTAGGTTTTGGACTTGTTATCATTCATGAAAGATAAAGAGTTGTTCGAAATGAAGCTCTCCAACTGTAAACCTCTCTGGTTGGTGTCATCACAACCCCACATAACATTGTGACCATTAAAGTCCCCAGCAAGAATATAGGGGGATAGCAATTGGGAAAAATGAGATCATTCAGATTGGTTTCATTGATAGGTGTGCTCGGGGGGAGATATATAGAACACAGTGTAACAGCACTGTGTAAAGATAACCTGATGGCAATAGCTTGCAAGTTTGTATTAAGAGAAATAACTTTATGAGGAATGTTGTTGTTAACAATAATAGAAACACCACCTCTGGCTTTTTCGCCTTCGGTAAAGATTTTATTGTAAATGGAATGATATTTGATTGAGATATCATCCTCTCGTTTAAGGAAGGTTTCTTGCAGACAAACAGCAACTGGTTTGTGATCATTGATTAAAAGGGAAAGTTCATCAAAGTTTGACTTCAGACCTCAACAATTCCACTGGATTATGGTATCCATAGTGCATGAGGAAAGTATAAAAGCTAAAGTAAAAAAAGAGGCCGTAAACCAATGCATTTTAAAATAGATTGGTTAAGAGTTAATTACAGTTGTCTCGGGTTTGGACGAGTGCCAAGTGTCAGCGTCCTTGTTCCAAGGAAATGGACCAGATAGAGGCTTCTGAATCTGAAGCCTCACTTTCCAGATTTTCAGCATCTGCATCCATGTCCTCTAGCTCTGAAAATCTGTTGGAGGTAGGGACAGGATCATTCACTCTGACTGAGATTTCACAAGATCCATAAACATCTCTGGATTGTGGTTTAGATTTGGAAGAAGACCTTTTAGGGGGTGTATGATTAGGTTTGTTATCTTTAGATGAGACGTTAGATTTAGTTGTAGACTGTGAAGATGGAGGTTAGGGTTTCTTTGGAGGCTGTTGTGAAGGGGGAGATGGCTTTGAAGTTTTCCATGAAGAGATATTTTGTGAAGAGGTAGATGGCTTTGAAGTTTTTTGTGAAGAACTACTTTGAGAGTTTGTGGAATTTGAGGATGCAGAAGAGGTTGTGTTTGTTTTAGATGCAGATGGAGAGTCAGGAATTAGTTTGGACAAGGTGGATGGAGGGAGAAGTTCTTTCAGCTCAGAAGCTACATCAGGAAATTTTTGAAGTAGGACTTTCGCAAGAATTTTACAAGTGCTGCAGTCGTCTTTTTCAGTTGATGAGCCAACAACACCTGCATAGCTAGAACTAGAAGATGTTTTCTTGCGTTGTTCAAATATTTTCCTTGCTTCTGGAAAGCTAACATTATTGTTGTATTTAATGGAAAGGATTTCTTTTTCTTCCCTCCATACAGGACACTCTCTTGAAAAAGTAGTGTTGAGACTTACAATTAATGCAAAGAGGAGGATTTGAACACGTAGTACTTTCATGGTCAGGTCCTTGATGAGCACATTTAGAGCATGTTTCTTGATTTGGACATTTACTGATGTGATGTCCGTACAGCTGGCACTTAAAACATCGCAAGGGGTTTGGCACATACACATCTACTTTTACTACTTGGAAGCCTATCTTGATAGAGGTTGGAAGAACAGGTGAAGAAAATGTTAAAATGTATGTGTTTGTAAGTCTCTGTTCTCCATCTCTGTGTACAGATATCCGCTGAACATCGGATACACCTTGTTGTTTCAGGTTGTCTTTAATTTCTTGTAAGGAGTTGCAGTATGTAAGCTCTTTGCATCTAATTACTCCTTCACAAGAATTCAGTGAAGGATGTGGGAAAATTTTAATGTCCATGTCAAAGATTTTTGTGTTTTTGAAAAGATTCAGTGCTTGTTGATTAGTGAGACATTCAACTAGGAGGGTCTGGTCTTTCAGTTTTTTAACAGATTTTGGAGTTCCAAGGATGCTAGATATTTGTTTTTCTATTATAAAAGGAGAGAGTTTTGTGACAGGTTTTGTAGGATCTTGGGACTGGATAACAATAAAACGTGGACAGTGAAAAGAAGAAGTAGAAATAGAAGGTTCCGTTTCAGATTCACTATCTGAAAGAGGGCGCTTGCTTTCATTGAGCTTGGCCTTTTTTTGGGACCCCATGTGTGTGTTAGAAGTTTCACCACCGATGCTCCCCATTCGCCACGGAGCCCAACAAGGGGACATGGTCCGGGGAAAACCCATTCGCAGACCATGACAGGGATACATCAGTGGTATTACTCGGTATGAAAGGGCTAGACTGGATGGATGCATTCTCGCAGAAAGTCCTAACAAGCTTAGACAATCATTGACAGGTTACAAATGTCAGCCAAATACCAAAGAACTTTCACCTGATTGACCCATGAGCCCTCACTACCTTCTAGGGCTGAAAAAGAAATATAACATCTGAAAAAGTTGTGATATGAATGTGTGGATTAGATATGGAGACGATGGTAAATTCAATTGAGAGGAGGTAAAAGTAAGAATATATCAGATGCACTAGGGCAAGGCATGACCAGCCGATTGATCAGGACGGGCCTTCCTGACCTCTCGTTTAGTTCAATTCAAGGCCAAAGGGGTGTGTTGTGTAAACAGAGCTATCTAAGGGCCGAGCCCCGAATCCACTCAACCACCAGGATCCCGTCATTGAACAACATGAGTTGCAACCCACGGCAAACAGGCAGGCACAGTGGGGGGGGTCTTACCCCTGCTGTAGTGCGACAGCTGATCTATTTCTATCCCTCCGCCCAGCTGGGGGTACAAAGTTGTGAGCAGGACTTTAACTGTTAACACAGTTCAGGAAAACAATTTTTGAAGGTAAGCAATGGCTTTCTACAAATAAGTGCTCCTTTTACCACAATGCAATCAAAATGAGTCTTTTGCGATAGCATACAAAGCCAAATTTTTAACTCAGCAATGGGTCCAACTCAAAGCAACCACAAAAACAAGAGGGCCATGATGTATCGATCCACTACAAGCCAAACATTACAATACTTGGCCAATAGATTTCAGCTAGAAGACCTACAAAATTTTTTCTATAAAATCCTGAAGAAAGTTATGACCTTAGGGCAAAGCCATTTTTGACCACAAAGCTATAATTACTTGAATCCTGGTGGACGTCCCCAAGATAAAGCCCCATACCAAATAATACAGGTCTAGAATGTGTGGTTATAAAAAAGAAGATTTTCCATGTTTCCTCAATAAAAGGCCCTGTAAAACATGATACCATTGAGACAGGGCTAAATTTAGTAGCCCTAGGTCTTATGGTTAGTAACAAGAAGATATATAAAGTTTTCACATGTAAAACATGTGACCCCTAGTGTGGGGACAAACTTGACCACAAGGCTATTATAATTTGGGCCCTCTTGGTAGAGGTCCACTAGATCAAGCTACATGCCAAATTTGGTAGCCCTAGGCCTTACAGCTAGGTACAAGTAAATTTTTAAAGTTTTCCCTATATAAGCCCATGTAAAACTTCTGACCCCCAGGGCAAGGCCAAATTTGATCCCAGGGTTATACTTAGGGCACCCTTGATAGACACCCACTAGATAAAGCTACATGCCAAATTTGGTAGCCCTAGGCCTTATGTCTAGGTACATGAAGATTTTTAAAGTTTTCCCTATATAAAGCCCGTATAAAACTTCTGACCCCTGGGGCAGGGCCAAATTTTACCCCAGGGCTACAATTTTGGCACTCTTGGTAGAGGTCCATTGGATAAAGCTACATGCCAAATTTGGTAGCCCTAGGCACTATGGCTAGGTACCAGAAGGATTTTAAAGTTTTCCCTTATAAGCCCATATAAAACTTTTGACCCCCGGGACGGGGCCAATTTTGACATCAGGGCTATTATTTGAAAGAACTTGGTAGAGGTCCAATAGATAAAGCTACATGCCAAATGTGGTAGCCCCAGGCCTTATGGTTTCAGACAAGAAGATTTTCAATATTTTTCAGTTGCTATGGCAACCACAGTTTTTGAAGGAATCAAATTCTTTCAAGAAATTCTAAAGAGGACCATGGTAGGAATATTTCTGTAAAGTTTCATCAAATTGGTTTGGCAGTTTCAGAGGAGATGTTTGAAATAAAAGTTAATGCACGCATGGACGGATGGATGCATGGACGGACGGATGGATGCACGGAAGCACAGCGGACACTGGGCTATGACATAAGTCTGCTGGCCTTTGGCTAGTGGAGCTAATAAAACCTCATGGTGGATAAACAGGCAAACAATGTCACTAAGGCCATCTTTTTTATATCAGCAAATAAAATTCACTGGTCTACAACTAAATGCAAAAACGAATGCATCATTACCTTGTACCCATTCTTCCATTCTGCTCTAGCGCAAATCTGATCATTTGAAAACGTGAAGAAAGTAGCCAAGCAGAAGGAGTTAATATCAAGGGGCAATATTCATATAACTATGTCACCAGCGTTTTTAGTTTTAATTTTATCATACCCAATACTGATTCCATTGAACACAGGAGATCTACAACATGTACTTTCCTAGATTCGAGCCCGGCCAGCTAGCTCAGTGATTAGCCTATCAAACCCATGATCTGGTGGATGTGAGTTTGATACCCGATTGAGGCAAAGTTTCTTTTCAGCGATTTTTCGCCTCTCACCTCTGATGCATGTGAAAAAAGCAGTCAGTGACATGGAAAGAAACTCATGTTAGTATTGGTGTGAGAAAGCCAGGAAACACATGAGTAGGTGCACCGACCACTGTGATATGACCTAAGCAATTAGAATGGTGTTAAACTCCAATACAAACAATCAATCAGTCAAACAATCCTAGTTTCCTACCATACTACGAAAAAAAAGTACATATATAGCCCTATTTACAATATATCAGAATGTTAAAAATCATTTTTAATTTAACAATGGTTGATTTAATGTTCTCCATTTCATTGGAAGTAATTTTTCCAAGCTTGGTTGATATTTGAGAGTGCATGAGCATAGTTTAACACTGTATCACTTTGCCACATTTGCCATGTAACTCATTGCAGTACCGTGAAAAAAACAAGGTCTATATAAAAATCCAAAGTAGCCCGAACATTGATTCATATAGCGTTGTCATCCTCAGGATACACTCTAACTTTGTCTATAAGCTGAAAAATCCATAATGTCTCGAGTACAAAACGAAACAACATTTACTCTCATGTCCCAAAACGTGTCTGGTCCTCTTCATAAATTAACAGTAGGAGGGATCTGCCCACGACATAGCTCATAAGATGGTGGATTTAAAACTTTCTTACTGTGTAGGGTTCATGGTGTAATAAATGAGGAAATTACAAAGCTATCTCAAATGTACCACTTTGCCCTGTGTGTCATTTTGCCCTGGTCTTCCCTACAGCGGATAATTCCTTATCAATTTCTTGTCATCAGTGCACTCTAGAATATAACATTTTCTAAGTCAATAGCAATGGTGGACAATATTCTGCTTCAACCTTGAAGCCCAGTGGGAACCCTGACAGAGACAAAGACAGTATTTTCTCTCTTTTCCACAATGTTTTTAGCCTTTAAAACTTAATTCCATTAATTGATCCATACTGAAATTGTCTTCTGCAAATGCTGTCTATTTGGGCATGCCTTGAATTTATTCTTTTCGTAAAGAGTTGGGCTGTTTGGATTGGCCACTACTTTAAACACTTCAACTAAGTTTGTGCTCAAACTGAAAGTTTTATTCATGCTTGAGCTAGTAAGTATACCTTTACCAGACGACAAAATTTTAGCCATGACCAAACTGAAAGCATTTGCAGACGACTATTTCAATGTGGCTCAAACGGTTGAAGGTTTTCTTTGGTCGGGTAGAAAACATTGTGGGAAAAGGAGAAAATGCTGGTTATCAGCAATTTCTCGTTTTCCCACAATGTTTTCAAAAGGCCTCTTCCTAGGGTAGTTAAAAGTCAGCATTGTGTGGTAGAGGGTTAAAACTTCAGTAACTATTCACTTATAACAGTTTTCAGCACCTGATTTAGTCAACCAGCATATTAACAGGATCCATAACCCTTTCTCAGATAACAAAATTTCAGCCTAGGCATAAATTATATGACGGGAACTTTCTTTGAAACTATAGAAAATATCATTGGAAAGGATGATAGTGCTGATTACCAGCATTCTCTCCTTTTTTAACAATGTTTTCAAAAGCCTCCCCCCTCAGGGTCATTAAAACACATGGAAATTTAGTAAGTCTTCACCATTCATCACTGAAATTTTAGACATGTCAAGATTGAAAGCATTTATAGCATATAGCAATTGAATGTGGCTGCAATGCCAGAATGTTTCTTTGAAATGTGTTAAAACATTGTGGGAAAAGGAGAAAATGCTAGATACCAGCTTTTTCTCCTTTTCATAAAATGTTTTCAAAAACCTCCTTTCTCATGATTTTAAGATCCTCTATCTGACCACGAGACTGCTAGGCACGACTCAAGGACCTTTCATGGACAGCGTAGGTCAAGATCAGACTGCACAGATCTTTGATTTACTATTTCCAATAAAGAAGCTCTCTGTAATAGCAACATTTGGATTTTTTAAATCGGCTTGAAAGTTTCATTTAACTTATTTAGCAGATATAGGGTAATAAACATTACAAGGATGGTGACACTGAATATTAATTAACTCTTTAACAAACAACAAAATTTTAGACTGGTCCAAATTGAAAGTGTTTGCAGACAACAAAATTAAGGACACTCAAAAATTGAAATTTGTTCTGGGAGGGCAGAAAACATTGTGGAATAAGAAGAAAATGCTGGTTACCAGCATTTCTCCTTTTCCCACGATGTTTTCAAAAGGCTTCTTTTCCAGGGTTGTGAAAAACAGGGATTGTTTGAGAAAGGGTTAAATAACTTAGTAGGTAAAATGTGGTATTATACTGCAAAGAAATTTCTTGTGATCTGATTGGATAATATGCCCCGAACATGTATGTCATGTACACTGGCAAAACCCACTTAAAAGCAGTTCCCCTTTCGGCAGCCTCATATCCATGACTACACTTTCAGCAAAACATCCAAATTGGCACCGTCAATTGGTCGATAGGAGCTGGGCTCTTACACAAACATTCTAGAATGAGTAACAACCATTTAGCCTGGAGAACATTTGAAATTAATAAGCAGGTTGTAATGTAATGAGTTACCTCCCTTATAATGTTACATATCGTCGAATCATCTAAAATCGCGAAACATCGAAGTTCGCGACCATTTTGTTTTTCGAATAAGTCACATGATACTTTATCAAAATCGAGGCTGGTGAGGTCATACTGATGGTTGAATTAGTTATCATCTGCAAAAGTCACAGAAAAATGAGGTTTAAGTCGGCAAATCAGCTACATGGAAAAGCTCATTTTCAGAACAAGTAATTTCATTGGTGCAAAGACCCCTTCCTATAAAAACTACACACTATTCCAAGACAGAACTACATTGGAAAATTATCAAAATTATCATACTTCCATGATGCTTCTTTGTTAATGGATGTCACGTGACCGTGTTAGATGTGTAGATCAAGGTCAGTCTATTTTTAAATTACTGGTTTTTTCTGACTTTCAGCGAATATACCTGCATGACAAGATGCCTGCCTTGAGTCCGCTGTGTCATGCTCGCTGAATAAATTTTGTGAATATTTGAAATAAATCGGGTATGTATTGTGTACTTGAAGGAAAATAATTGAATAACACATACAGCCAAGTAGAATTTCAATTTTACCCCTACAACTTAAGTTAGTAAACGCCGAAGCTTAATACCGCGATTTTCAGTCTGTCAAGGGTACATCATAACATGTATATGAGCTATGCTTTGTGAAAAAGGTCTTAATGCATCTGCGAAAAATATCGACCCAGGTCAGCCTGCGCAGTCCATGCAGCTGACCTGGGCCAAAACTTTTCGCTATTGGTCAATTTTCTGTATGTCAAGGGACCAGTGTACCTTATGATACAGCTGGAAAAATGTTAGACATACTGAATTTTATGGATCCCTATTTATGTGATGTATTGCATGGTATGATGCATCACGGAGATACATTAAGCCCCTGTTTGCCAGAGCATGACTCACATGTGAATGACATTGTGCTATCTTTAACCCTTTACCGCACAATGGTGACTTTTAATGACCCTGGGAGAGAAGCCTTTTGAAAACATTGTGAAAAAAGGAGAAAATGCAGGTCACCAGCATTTTCTCCTTTTCCCACAATGTTTTCTAACTTATCAGAGAAAAATTGCACCATTTGAACCTCATTGAAATTGTCATCTGCAATGCTTTGAATTTGGATAAGGGTAAAATTTTGTCGTCTAGTAAAAGGATAGTGCATGTCCAAGGATACTGGTCCCCCTTCATGATTATACATTAAAATCTTTCCTTGTAAAAGATCAATGTATGGTCACAAAGTATTATCTGCAAAAATATTGCAGAGGTGTCAATGGATACCATCCAACTCATTGTAGCCAGCTTTAGGACTGAGTGTGTACATATAATAATTTGTCATCATGAAATTATTGTCATTGTATATAATGCTAATGTGAATCATGTGTACTAAAACAAGAGTGCCACTGTCACAATATACGGCGCCACATCGCAAAACCCTGACAATATGCAATAGGTCACATGATGAGAAACATTCTGCAAAAATTTCATCCAAATCTGTCAAGAAACGTGGGAGGAGTTGCGTTCACAAGAAATGGACGTACGTACAGACGGACAGACAGACAGACGATGGACGTATGGACAGAGAAGATGGCACCAATATATGTCGCCTACAGCAGCGTAAAAAAATATATTTGTATGCCAATAATACTTTAATGTACATAATGTATGGTAAAACTATGTATTGATTGATTGAATGGTGTTTTATGCCACTTTCAACATTATTTCAGTCATATCACGGCAACAGCTTACATAATTATTCATATTTTCCTGGTTTTCACCAGTACTAGGCAAGGGCTCTGAAGTGGTAAAACTATGTAAAAAAAACTACAACCAGTGAAACTATGTAAAAGAATTATAAACAGAAAAAGCATGACAATCTGAGGCCTCAGGATGATTAAAAAAAATCCTATCATTTTAATGTTTAGACAATCTATACGGTAATATATAAAAGATAAATTTAATTGCTTTGTTGGAAAGTAAATGCACTTTTATTTGTAATCTGTCATTTGTTTATAAAGGAAAGCACCTAAAGGGTTTAGAAAGAATAAAGTATTTAAAAATGCATAGTTATTTGCAATCTGTCATTTGTTTATGAGGGAAAGCAGCTAGCGGGTTTAGAAAGAGTACAGTGCCTAAAAATTATTCTAATTTGCAATATGTCATTTGTTTATGAGGGAAAGCAGCTAGCAAGTTTAGAAAGAAGTGCTAAAAAATACAAGGTGGCAGACTGGAGAAAACATCGGCTGCTACCAAATAAACATCACTGGAACAAGAAAATTAGTTTCCAATGAAATTCTGCCTTCACTCTGCATATCATGTCATGTCACATCATTAATGAGAGATGTCTGTGAAATATTTTCACTGTCGCACAAGGGGTTCAAGAAATATTTTAGTACATGTTAGCTTTAAATACAAACTTTAGCTTGTGATACCCTGTTTTGCATGTAGTCACATCAAGGTAAACATGTATGAATTATCTTATAAATTAAAGGAACAAGTGACATGGAGTGCACAGAAAAACCATAGACAGACAGACAGACAGACAAATGTAAGAAGCATCTCAATTGGACTTTGAGAGCCTTCATGAAAAATGCTCGTTTTGGTATTTACCATTATGGCAATATCTCAAAGTGACAAATGCTTACAGTTTGGACAGGTCTAAAATTCCATCATTTTGTAAAGATTGTAAACTTCATATAGCTTGACTCCTAGTAAATTATAAGTCAACATCTCACAATAAAAGCCTCTGATGGATTTGAACAAAGTGATAGTCTTAGATTTAATAAATTTTGGCAAAATGTCTAATTAAAATAGAAGTGTAAAAATGACACAAAAATATTTCAAAAATTAATTGCTCAGACTTTCTTACCTGAATGGGTAGTTTCCTTGCACTGTTCAGTATCCAGGAAATTAAGGTGGTGTTGCAGACATTGATAGGCAAGAACTAAGCAAAATAAACACTGGCTTTGGTTCAGGAAACATTTTCTTGTAACACAGACAAGGTACAACTTTAATTCTCCTATTTTCAAGTTATAGCTTGGGTCAATGTCAGCTAGCCTAATTCTGATAGGGGTCAAGGTTTTTATGTATAAATCTTTGGGGGTGTTTAGATTCCCTTCATTGTAAGTCATGTTTGGACAATTGTAGGCAAGATATTATTGTATGCAAGCTAATTACTGGTATGGGTCCAGGCAAACACGCACCATAATGTACTTTTTTACTGGTATGGGTCCAGACACCATAATGAACTATGGCAGAACTTGCTATACTTCTGACAAACTTGGGTTAAGCTTTTTTGTCAGATTGTTAAATGCTACATCAATGGACTTATTTATGCCTCTCAACAAGAAAAGGTAATATAAGTAGCTTTTATTGACTTTGCAAGCAATATAAGTAGCTTTTATTGACTTTGCAAATTAAACACGGCTGCCCCTGAATAGATCGACAACTTTTCTAGCTTGCCTTGATCCGTCATTGGTGACAGCATAAACTCTTTATTTGTAGACTATTGTCAACCTGAAATTTACCTGGATTTCAGCTAGTACTAGGGTAGCTTGTATAAAATATCTTGACTACAGTTATTCTAACTATTGACTCATACTGGTGAGAATCTTACTCTTCCCAAAAATTTATGGATAGAAAAACCAAAAAACCAAAAATACACTGCAGGTATGAATTCCTAATCAAATTTATATTTCATGTATACTTACTAGTGCAGCAAAATCACCAATTTGGCCAGGACAACTTGTCTGAGCAATTCATTTCAAAGACACTGTTTATTGCAATAAGGTCTTTCCCATATTTTTTAATGTTATCACCTTACCAATGTCATTTTCAAACTAAACTGAAATAGGTTTAACTCTTTACCAAACAATCCCGACTTTTAACAACCCTGAGAAAGAAGTCTTTTGAAAACATTTTAGGAAAAGGAGAAACTGCTGGTAACCAGCATTTTCTCCTTTTCCCACAATGTTTTCTACCCTTCCCAAGACAAATTTCAATTTTTGAGCTATACGCATTTTCACATGTCGTCTGCAAATGCTTTCAATTTGGACTGGTCTATAATTTTGTCGATTGGTAAAGATTTAAGTCATCAAACTCTTGACATCAATGCTGTTACTAAAGGAATGGAATCTAATCTATATAAGTTAAGCTTTATATAAGCTATGTATGTGAACATCACATGTAAACAAGAGCCAGAAGTCTTTTGTGTAGTTTTAGTTACCAGTATATTACAACTGTATTTCAGCTATATGTAGATATTAGCCAGAAATTTTTTGTGTAGTTTTAGTTATGTTACAATTATAATTATAATTATCATTTCAACTAGATACTTGTTTGCATAAATCTTCCATCAATATGATGATAAAGGATGATTGCATGTTATGTGAGACCTCTGCATGTCATCTGATTATGGTAGAAATTTGTGTGAATTTTTTTTTTTTATGATTTGGTAAGCAGCTGAAGAGATTATGGAGGACAAACAAAAATTATGACACATGGATGGACAGACAGACAGCGATATAGGCAAATTCAATGCAATCAACATGTCTTTCCAAAATAAATTTATGGGAGACATAGCCATGTACACCAACTTGTCATTGGAAGAAACGCCTTTGAAAACTTTTCTATACAATACTAGATCAGATATTGAGCACTAATATGATTCTACTTTAGCTAAATAATGTCAACATGGTTATGATGGCCCCTGAGAATTTTTAAGGACCATTTCCATGATATAATATTTAATATAATCTATAATATACAATGTAAAATATATTATCTTATGCAGACATTAACCTCTGAGTATGCGAAGCCTTACCAGGGTCCAGACTTTGGCTATAGGTCAAACTGTGGTAATTTTCCTCATGATTCACCTGGTATTTAGACAAAATTAAGTCAAACTATGTGACAGCTTGCTTTGTATAATGCATCACAAAGTTGCATTAAGCCCCTTTTCCCCAGAGTGCTGCTTACAGTATCAATATCTATTCTGTACAAGTGCTTTTTTGTGAAGTTTTATAAGCAGTAGAGGTTCTGATGACATGATGAGTGTGACTGATCTTCAGAATTGGACAAAGTTCAAGAGATATTAATCGGCATCAAATTCTGTGTTTTCGACCTTTTAACTGCCGCTATGACCTTGACCTTACAGACAGGTATGCAAAACTTCTACTCTGCATGCCATCAAGTATCAAGAATGACATGTGTGGAATAGTTTTAAGACCAGGCAAAAGGTTAAAAAAATATGAGAGCAGACCTTTATCTCCTAGCAAAATTGACATTGACATGCAGATATGATGCAGGACAACAGTATGATGCTATGTAACAAGTATCTACACATCAGACCATATGGTCTTAAGAGAGATGCTTCTTTTAAAATGGTTACTTATGTCACTTTCTGTAAAATATGTGTACCCATATGTTTCTTTCTGCAAAATATGTGTACCTGGGGCAGGACCAGCTTTGACCCAAAGGGCACAATTTGAACAACTTTGACTAGGGACCACATTATGATACTACTGTATTTATCATGTAGGCTCCATGGTTTCAGACAAGAATAAAAAAATAAATTTCTGAAACAGATTCCTACAGAACACAAAGTAAAACAGGTGACCCCTTTGCAGGCCCCTCTGTGACCCAGAAGCACATTTTGAACAACTTGGATTTAAATGAAATATTTTATAATGCTGAGACCAAATATCTGGCTCATGGCCCAATAGTTCAAGACAAGGAAAGTAAAAAAGAAAATGAAACTGTAATTCTGCAAAATAACTGACCCATGTGCAGGACCTGTTTTGATGATGTTTACTTTATTTATACAAGACCATGTGATGCTACATGATATCAACACACCAGGCCTAATGGCTTTAGAGGTGGTTTTCATTACTTGTATAACTATTTTTATTTTTTTGGAAATATGGACACCCTGGGCATGGCAAACTTTTATAGCATATGACCAATTTTAATAACTTTAAGGACCATTCCTTGATGCAACATACAAAATTTCGGTGCTGTTGGCTGTGTGTTTCAAGATAGAAAAAAAAAAACCTCTGTGTACAACACTAAACCCTTGGAAAAGGGCCATCTTTGACCCAGGACTTAAACTTTATCCAAGAATCTTCTTTTGATACTACCGGTACTCACATAAATGTAAGACTTAAGGCCAAAAATCGTCATAGTTTCAGCCAAGAAGATTTAAATAAAACCTTTAGAACTCTATATAGATCAACAGACCTTGGGAACAGCGCCATCTTTGACACTTTGTGCAGGACTTGAACAACTAAGATAATTATGGTAACCTTTTAGACTTTTTCTAATCCAAAGCACTTAAGACAACAAAATAAGTGTAGCTAAAATGGTGGAGATTGTCTTTGAAAGGGTAAAAAACATTGTTGGAAAAAAGAAAATGCTGGTCACCACATTTTCTCCTAGTTACTAGCAATGTCTTCCTTCCCCAACAATATTTTCAAAAGAGCCTTTTTCCTCAAGGTCACTAAATTCAGGATAATGTGGTACAGGGTAAAGACTCCAAGTCGCCATAGTTTCAGCAAAGATTTAAGATTAAAACATACAGAATGCCATGTTATACATTAAGCCCCCTTCTTCCATGACATGACATTTTATTAGATATAAATAAATAATGATTGTCTAATGCTTATGATAAACAATATAAATATGAATGAATGAATGAATGTTGTTTTATGGCACATCGACAGCTTTGGTCATTTAGCGTGCATATCTGTGTTAAAGGATGATTAAAGTGGAATTTTTTAAACTGAAAAAGGTTTGAATACATTGATAATAGTAAAAGGGTTTAATGAAGAAATATTATGTATAATATGCATAAAGGACATTATTGAGTGACAGGGCAATCCCTATCTACTCTAAAGTTTTAATGTGCATAAAATATGATATTGAGTGGCTGGGCGTCCCTGCGTACTCCTAAGTATTAGATTAAAAAGGTAATACTGTAAATATTACTTTTCCTTGGAAATGAGTGTTAAAACTGGTTAAGTGTGGAGCCTCCAATGGGATCAGTATACTCCCATTAAAGAGGTCCTGTCTCCAATGAGATAAGATACCCCAAGAGGGCTAATCCTCCCATTAAGGAGATGCAAACTGAAGATGAAATGGTAGAAATATGGGTTTACACAACATGTTAAAAGGTAATTAAGAAAGTATCACAGCTTGTTGTATAGACCAATCCTTTTGATGAAGGTGATAATTGAATTAATGCTGACTGTGTCAAAGAGGTTGTGCATACTGTCAACATTGTAGTATTTTTCACGAATTGTATGAAAGTCAATGCAATCTAACAGAATATGTTTAGTTGTAAGGTGTTCATTGCATGGAATACATTCTGGTGCATCTTCTCTGGCTAAAAGCCAGGAGTGTGTTAACCGAGAATGTCCAGTTCGAAGCCTTGTGATTATCATCTCTTCTCGACGAACGGACAATATAAATATGAAGTATCATAAAATTTTGTCTGATAGTAAGAGTTATTTGAGCATAATGGAAATATACATCAAGCCCCCTTTTTCCATGACAGGGCATTAGATAAAAAAAAATCCATGACAGCAAACTATGATAAAGATCTCATAAATCTTGTTTCATTAATTTTCGTCACTGGTTATAGAAGATATCTGTCAGGATGGATGGACGTTAATTGATTGATTGTATGGTATTAAATGCAGTTTTCATCATTATTTCAGTTACATAGCTGCTGCCAAGCACCTATCCATGCTTTCCTGGAGTTTCTTTTTACCAGTACTCTGCACAATATTTTTCCAAGCCACTAGGTGCTTTCCAACATAACCATTATTGAAACAATGATAAGCGGTGAATGAGGAATGAATCTGTCACAATGACTATCATCAATCCTTGGAAAAAAATTGGCAGAGCTGGGGATCGAACCAGCGACCCATTATTCTTGATTCCCGTATGCTACCGACTGTGCAAACAGGGCTCAGCGGATAGACGGACAGATAGACAATGCAAAAACTATTTAAAACTTACAGAACTACATGTACATGCACAACGACAGATATTTCGAACAGGACCATCTTTGACCAAGGATGCAGGACTTGAACAACTTTTAGATGAATACTGATCTTTTGATGCTATACACTAGATATTTAGGCTTTGGCCTAACATTTCCATAGTTTCAGCAAAGAAGATTGAAAAAAAAAAACAACCTTTTAGAACTACATGTACAACAATAGACCTCCAGAACAAGGCCATTTTTGACACTCGGTGCAGGACTTGAACAACTTAGATGAATAATTAATTTTTGATGCTACATACTTAATATTCAGAGCTTTTCCCCAAACATCTCCATAGTTTCAGCCAAAAAATTTTTAAAAAAGACAAAAAATATATAAACCCAAGTACAACAATAGACCTTAGGAACAGGACCATCTTTGACCCCATGTGCAGGACTTGAACAACTTTGATGAATAAGTGTCTTTTGATGCTAGATACTTAATATTCAGTCTTTGGCCTAACATTTCCACAGTTTCAGCCAAAAAGATTAAAAAATAATGATAGAACCCCCAATGTACATGTACAAAAACAGACCTTGGGAACAGGGCAATCTTTGACCCCCATGTGCAGGACTTGAACAACTTTGAAAATAATTATCTTTTTATTTTAAATACTAGATATTCAGACTCTTAGGTCTAATATCTCCATAGTTTCAGCCAAAAACATTAAAAACAAAAGTGCCATCGTCACAACATACGCCGCAGCATTGCAAAACCCTGACAATATGTGATAGGTCACATGATGAGAAACATTCTGCGAAAATTTCATCCAAATCAGTCAAGAAATGTTGGAGGAGTTGCGTTCAAAAGAAATAGACATACGGACGGACGGACGAAGGGACAGACAGACGGAGAAGATGACACCAATATACGTCCCCTCCAGCGGCGTATAAAAAAAACCTCATAGAACCCAAAGTACAACAACAGACACTGGAAAAAACAGGGCAATCTTTGACCTCATTTGCAGAACTTGAACAACTTAGATTAATAATTATCTATTTATTTTATATACTAGATATTCAGACTGTTAGGTCTATAATCTCAATAGTGTCAGCCAAATAGATTTTAAAAATCATAGAACCTCAAGTACAACAACAGACCATGAGAACAGGGCCATCTTGGACCCCATGTGCAGGACCTGAACAACTTCTATGAATAATTATGTTCTGATGCTAAAAACTTATTATTTAGACTCTTTGGCCTAACATCTTCATAGTTTTGGCCAAAAAAATTTTTAAAAAATTTACAGAACAACAGACAACAGAACTTGGGAACAGGGCCATCTTTGACCCCATGTGTAGGACTTAAACATCTAAGGTAAAGAATGATTATATATTGCTTCATACTTACCCAACATCTCCCAAGGTTCAGCCACAAAGATTTAAAAAAAAAACTATAGAACCCCATGTAAATGTACAACAGACCTTGGGAACAGGCCATCTTTGACCCTATGTGCAGGACTTCAACAACTAAGCTAAAGAATGCTCTTTTAATGCTATGTACTAAACATTTAAACTTTCGGCTTAAACTCTCCATAGAAGATTAAATAAAAAATTATAGAACTCAATGTACTAAAACAGACCCTTGGTACAGGGCCAATTTTGACCCCTATGGCAGAACTTGAAGAAACTTATTTTAAGATTCTACGCTCAACGATTTCAGATGAGAAGAACAGAAAAAAAAATCGTTTAGGAAATCTTTAGTCTAAGGGCATACCATCTTAGACTTCCTGGTTCCAGTCAAGAAGATTGGAAAACAAAAGAAAAAAATTACAACACTATACAAATGTGACAATCAGGCAGAATTATTTCTCCAAAGAGCACAGTTTAAAACAACCATAACTCTTAAACAAATGACAAAATTTTAAACTAGTCAAAATTGAAAGCATTATGCTGACAACACATAGTGACTCAAAAAGTAAAGTTTGTTTTAACTCTTTACCACATGACAAAATTTTAGACAAATCCAAATTGGAAGCATTTCCAGAGAATATAGTAAATGTGGCAAAAGTAATGAGATTTGTCTGAAATGATAATAAAACATTGTGAGAAAAGGAGAAAATGCTGGTTACCAGCATTTTCTCCTTTTCCCACAATGTCTGCAAAAGCTTTCATTCTGATGGTTGTTAAAAGTCGGGATTGTGTGGTAAAGGGTTAAGAAGGATAGCAGATATTGTGGGAAAAGGAGAAAATGCTCTCCTTTTCCTACAATATTTTCAAAAGACTTCTTTCCCAGGGTTGTTATAAATGTGGACTGTGTGGTGAAGGGTTCATTATTCATACCAAGCATCTAGCCAATAATTATTCTTTTGAAAAATCCTAAAAATACCCTCATACATGTTACTTCAAACACAAATATATTGGTTCCGGACAATATTCTATTAAAAAATCCTAAAAATACCCTCATTCATACGCTACTTCAAACACAGATACATTGGTTCTGGGCAATATCTTATTAAAAAATCCTAAAGATACCCTCATTCATGCTTCTTCAAATAAAGATACATCAATATGGACAATATTCTATTAAAAAATCCTACAAATAGCCTCATTCATATGCTATTTCATAGGTTCCGGACAATAATCTAATAAAAAATCCTAAAGATACCCTCTCATTCATGCTACTTTAAATACAGATACATCAGTTCTGGACAGTATTCTATTAAAAAATCCTAAAAATACCCCCATTCATGTTACTTCAAATACAAATACATTGGTTCTGGACAACATTCCATCAAGAAATCCTACAAAACCTCATTCATGTTACTTTAAATACAGATGCATCAGTTACGGACAGTATTCTATTAAAAAATAAAAAAAAAAAATAAATAAAATACTCATCCATGTTACTTCAAACACAGATACATTGGTTCCAGACAATATTCCATTTAAAAATCCTAAAAGTCCCTCATTCATGTCATTTTAAATACAGATAAATTGGTTCAAGACAATATTCTATTAAAAACTCCTAAGAATACCCTGTTTCATGTTACTTCAAACACAGACACATCGCTTCAGGACAGGGCTCTTTTAAAAAGTCCTAAAATTACCCCCATTCATGCGCTACTTCAAATGCAGATACATTGGTTCCAGACACTGTTCTAATAAAAAGTCCTAAAAGTACCCTCATTTGTATGTTACTTCAA
Source organism: Hippopus hippopus (assembly GCA_946811185.2). Lineage (NCBI taxonomy): Eukaryota > Metazoa > Mollusca > Bivalvia > Cardiida > Cardiidae > Hippopus > Hippopus hippopus. The sequence continues at coordinate 29,113,272 of OX328101.1, forward strand.
ACACAGATACATCAGTTCCGGACAGTGTTCCATTACACAGTCCTAAAATTCCCCCATTCATGCCCCACTTAAAATGCAAATACGTCAGTTTCAGACACTGTTCTAAGAAAAAATCCTAACAGTACATTCACATGTTACCGCAAACACTGCTTCATTGGTTCCAGATGGTATTCAAATAAGAAAATCCTAAAAATACCCTCATTTATATGCTACTTCGAACAGTGGTACATCCGTTACAGACGATGTTCTATTGAAAAATCCGAAAATTACCCTCATTTATAAGCCATCTAACACAGATACATTGGTTCTGGACAGTATTCTATTAACAAATCCTAAAAAATCCCTCACTCATACGCTACTTCCAACAGATACATAGGTTGTGAACAGTATTCCACTGAGAAAACAAAAATTACCCTCATTCATATGTTATTTCAAAAACAGATACACCGGTTCTGGACAGTATTCTAATAAAAAAAACCCTAAAAATATGCTTATTCATACACTACTTCAAACAGTGATACATGGGTTTTGGACAATTTTCCATTGTAAAACCCTAAAAATACCCTATTTTATATGCTACTTCCAGCACAGATACATTGGTTCTGGACAGTATTTTAAAAAATCTAAAAATACCCTCATTCATATGTTACTTGCAGCACAGATACATTGGTTCTGGACAGTATTCAATTAAAAATTCCTAAAAATACCCTCATTCATATATTACTTCTAACACCGATACATCAGTTCCTGATAGTATTTAAAAAAAATCCAAAAAATACCCTCATTCATATGCTACTTGAAACAGTGACACATTGGTTCCAGAAAACATTCTATTGAAAATCTGAAAATTATCCTCCATTATATGCTACTTCAAACGCATATACACCTGTTCTGGACTGCATTCTATTAAAAAAATCCTAAAAATACCCCCATTCATATGCTACTTCAAACAGTGATACATGGGTTCAGGACAGTATTCTATTAAAAATCTTAAAAATACCCTCATTCATACGTTACTTCCAACACAGATACATCAGTTCCAGACAGTATTCCACTGAAAAATCCTAAGAATTCCCTCATTCATGTTACTTTCCAACGTCAATTCAGCAAGAAATGTGACCTCTAGAGTGCCCTAAAGGTGTTTCTTTTATTTGACCTAGTGACCTAGATTATGACCTCATGTGACCCAATTTTAAACTCATCATAGATTTCATCAAGACAAACATTTTAACCAATTTTCAAATCAAATGAACAATAAATGTGACCTCTAGAGTGCCCACAAGGTATTTCTTTAATTTGACCTAGTGACCTAGTTAATGACCCCAGGTGATCAAATTTTAGAATCATATGAGATTTTATCAAGACAAACATTCTGACCAATTTTCAAGTCAATTGAGCAAGAAATGTGGCCTCTAGAGTGCCCACAAGGTATTTCTTTAATTTGACCTAGTGACCTAGATTATGACCCCAGGTGACCCAATTTCAAAGTCATCCAATATTTCATCAAGACAAACATTTTAACCAATTTTCAAGTCAATTGAGCATGAAATATGGCCTCTAGAGTGCCCTAAAGGTATTTCATTTGACCTAGTGACCTAGTTTATGACCCCATGTGACCCAATTTTTAAGTCATCCTAGATTTTATCAAGACAAACATTTTAACCAATTTTCAAATCAATTGAACAATAAATGTCACCTCTAGGGTGTCCACAAGGTATTTCTTTAATTCGACCTAGTGACCTAGTTTATGACCCCAGGTGACCCAATTTTGAACTCATCCTAGATTTCATCAAGACAAACATTCTGACCAATTTTCAAGTCAACTAAACAAGAAATGTGGCCTCTATAGTGCCCTAAATGTATTACTTTTATTTGACCTAGTGACCTAGATTATGACCTCATGTGACCCAATTTCGAACTCATCCTAGATTTCATCAAGACAAACATTTTACCCAATTTTCAAATCAATTGAACAATAAATGTGACCTCTGGAGTGCCTACAAGGTATTTCTTTAATTTGACCTAGTGACCTAGTTTATAACCCCAAGTGATCCAATTTTAAACTCATCTGAGATTTCATCAAGACAAACATTCTGACCAATTTTCAAGTCAATTGAGCAAGAAATGTAGCTTTTAGAGTGTCCACAAGGTATTTCTTTAATTTGACTTAGTGACCTAGATTATGACCCCAGGTTACCCAATTTTGAACTCATCCTAGATTTCATCAAGACAAACATTCTGACCAATTTTCAAATCAATTGAACAATAAATGTGACCTCTAGAGTGCCCTAAAAGTATTTCTTTAATTCGACCTAGTGATCTAGATTATGACCTCAGGTGATCAAATTTTGAACTCATCCTAGCTTTCATCAAGACAAACACTTTAAACAATTTTCAAATTAATTGAACAATAAATGTGGCCTCTGGAGTGCCCTAAAGGTATTTCTTTAATTCGACCTAGTGACCTAGATTATGACCCCAGATGACCCAATTTTGAACTCATCCTAGATTTCATCAAGACAAATATTTTAACCAAATTTGAACGGACTGAACACGTTTTTGTGCTCAGGTGGGCTAACAAACTTAGAACAGGTTCACTACAAACCAAAAAACAAAGCTCTATGTCTTCCAGTTTTAGAAAAGAAGAATTTTAAAGTTTTCCTTCCAAGGGCTGGGCCAGTTTTGACCCCAGGGGCATCATATGAACAAACTTGGTAGAGGTCCACTAAGAGATACTACATACCAAATATCAAAGCTCTACGCCTTCCAGTTTTAGAGAAGAAGAATTTCGAAGTTTTCCTTCTTTGTTCCCTTGTTCAATCTTGTAACCCCCGGGGCGGGGCCTGTTTTGACCCTAAGGGCATCGTATGAACAAACTTGGTAGAGGTCCACTAGGAGATGCTACATACCAAATATCAAAGCTGTATGCCTTCCAGTTTCAGAGAAGAAGAATTTCGAAATTTTCCTTCTTTGTTCCTATGTTCGAACTTGTGACCCCCGGGGCAGGGCCAGTTTTGACCCCAGGGGCATCGTATGAACAAACTTGGTAGAGGTCCACTAGGAGATGCTAGATGCCAAATATCAAAGCTCTATGAAGAATTTTAAAGTTTTCCTTCTTTGTTCCTATGTTGGAACTTGTGACCTCCGGGGCATGGGCCAGTTTTGACCCAAGGGGCATCATATGAACGAACTTGGAAGAGGTCCACTAGGAGATGCTACATACCAAATATCAAAGCTCCACGCCCTCCAGTTTCAGAGAAGAAAATTTTCAAAGATTTTTCTATATTTTCCCTTTTTGTTGCCATGGCAACCAGAGTTATGGGTGGAATTCAATCTCTTGAACAATTTTGGTAGAGCTTCACCCAAGGAACATCCCTGCCAAGTTTCATCAAGATTGGCAAAGCGGTTTAGGAGAAGAAGATGTTTAAAGGAATTGTGGACAGACGGACAGATGGACGCCGGACAACGACCGGTCACAATACCTCCCCTGAGCACTTCATGCTCAGGTGAGCTAAAAATCCTAAAATTACACTCATTCATATGTTACTTCCAACACAGATACTTCTGTTCTAAACAGTATTCTATTAAAAAGATCCTAAAAATTCCCTCATTCATACATTACTTCCAACACATGATACATCGGTTCCAGACAGTATTCCACTAAAAAATCCTGAAAATTCCCTCATTCATATGTTACTTCCAACACAGATACATCGGTTCTAGACAGCATTCCACTGAAAAATCCTAAGAATACTCTCAATTATATGTAACTTCAAACACCGATACATCGGCTCCAGACAGTATTCTAATAAAAAAAAAAAAAACTAAAATACCCTCATTCATACCCTACTACAAACAATGATACATAGGTTACAGACAATATTCTACTGAAAAATCCTAAAAATACCCTCATTCATACGCTACTTACAACACAGATACATTGGTTCTAGACGGTATATAATTAAAAAATCCTAAAAATACCCTCATTCATGTGCTATTTCCAACACAGATAAACCTATTCTGGACAGTATTCCATTAAAAAATCCTGAAAATGCCCTCGTTCATATGTTACTTCAATCACTGATACATAGGTTTTGGAAAGTCTTCTTATAAAACATTCTAAAAGTAAACCATTCATATGCTACTTCAAACACAGATACATCGGTTCCAGACAGTATTCTATTAAAAAATCCTAAAAAAAACCCCCCTCATTCATTATGTTTCTTCAAACACTGATATTTCGTTTCTGGACAGTTTTCTTATAAAAAATCCTAAAAATACCCTCATTCATACACTACTTCAAACAGTGGTACATTGGTTGAGAACAATATTCTATTGAAAAATCAGGAAATTACTCTCAATAATATGCTACTTCAAACAGTGTTACACTGATTCCAAACAATATTCTATTGAAAAATCAAAGAATTACCCTCAATAATAGGTTACTTCAAACACACATACATGTTGCAATATACAGGTCAAATTCCTTATAAAAGATGCAATATTGGTCTTATAATTCTTCAGGGAATTCCCTAAACAATCAGAAATTGTTGTTTTTGTAAGAAAAGAATAGATTTGGTGTCCAACACTGTTTATATGTATTATTTTTCATAGGACAGTCTGAAAGGAAAATACTATCATTGCCAAAATTAGGCAGGATTACACAAATGAAATGCCACCAAAGACTTTTTCACACTTATTTGGTTACTTTTTTACCTTTGAAAGTTGATCAAGTTTATACTTTAATAAATAAATCTTTTTCATGGTTTGGCAAGATGATGATTTCACAGAATTATAATCTGCCATACAAGTTTAGTAATACTGTACTCAGCAAAATGGAAAGAACTTTTAGATAAAAATATTGAACAGCAGTGTCCTTGAATAATAATACAGTGTATTAGGACTATTTTATGTCCATCTAACTTGTGTCAGCTTAGAAATTTGATTGACTGTGCAGTAGGTTCAGATCCAGTTAGGAAAAAGGCAGGAGGGGGGGGGAAGAACGGCAACAAAATGAAGAATAAGCAGTGTCTTTTTTTTCTATTTCAGGTGAGTTCTAGAGCAAACCTGTAACTTTCATTTAACAGCAAAGTGGACATCAAACTGAAATATATATCCACTGAAGTTAACTAGTTAAGAGGATAAATATTGTGGAACCTTACTTTGCTATTGAGCCACCAGCCCTGTCATAACCCAAGAATCACCTCTAACCCAGCATTCCAGAACTCCACATCAAAAGCGAAAGAGGAGTCACGCTTATATCAAAATAATCTGGGTATAATTTCTCAAGACATGTTTTGGTATCAAACAAAAGTTGATTCTAATCCCTGCAAGTTTCAAAGCAATGGGACAAAAAATGTCGACTTTGTTGAGTAAACAAGAAAAAGTCATCAAACGGCAGCTTTTCCTAAACTGATCATTCGACTTTTCTCCATTTTCAATCAGGTTCAACTCTGTGATGGTACAAATAATCAGTGCAAATTTCAAGAGAATTGGACAAAAGATGCATATTGAAGTATGTACACAAGAACTGCAAATTTTTAACTTTACATGGCCTTTCCCCATCAAATCGTAAGTTTTTCTTCAAATTCAATAGGATGAAAACTGTTCATGATAAAAAGAAACTGCACAAAGTTTAGGAAAACTGGACCTAAAATGCGGATGTTCCTGTGTAAATAAGAAAAAAAAAAGAACAGAAAGACAGATGTACAGATAGGCAGCCGACCAAAATCACAATATGGCATGGGCTCTTTAAACAGAAGGCCAGTAGAGCTATGACTATGAAACTCTTTGCGAAGGATGAGACAGAAAAGGAATCCATGTAAAACAATTCAAACAGGGACAAGGAGTTCACATGGATCTTTAAGCCCTTACTGTGACCTTGTATATAGTGGTATGTAAACCCTCAATCCTGCATGCTGTCTTATTAAGGCTGAAATTTAAGTGACATATAAGCAAAATTTAGGTAATCAACTCTGGGCTTTGGAACATGCACACAAAAATAAGACAGGTGCCCTGACAGACAGACAACTCTACCGAAGAAAAGCTGGTGGAGAAGGGTGATGCTCCATATCGGTCTCCTCTGTTTCTGGGGACTCTTACCACCCATATGTCACAGAGGTGAAGGCAGCCACCTATTTCTAAGGCCCCGAGTGGCAGGGGCCCAGCATGGAAACAAACTTAGAAACTATAAAATTCAAGGGCCATGACTGAGAAAAAATGATCAAACCAAAACATTGTCAATGTCATCCTTCCCACAAACTTTTTTAAAATTCCAAAAAGCTCTGAAATAAAATTAGAAATTAAACTATGACAACGAAAACTTTTATGTCATGCTTTTTTGGTAATTTAACTGAAAATAATGGCTGATTATATGCAATGCTAATTCATGGTTACAACCAGTCAAACATAGCACTACCTACCTACATACTACCCCTCCAAACCCACCCATTCCCACCGCTACCCGAACCTAACCCCACCCCACCCCACCCCTCCCGAAAACCCACCCCCTTCCCTCCACAAACCTTCCAACCCCCAACCTTCCCCAAACCCACCTACACCCTCCCCACCAAAACCCAACACACAAGCAATACCCAACCCACAATCCAAAATACTTCCTGCCATTCCAAATCCAACACAACTTTAACCAACCCATCTACACTAAGAATACTCTCCCTTCCAATTCCCAAAAGTAGAATAGTGATAGCAATAAAATTACATTTTACATACACAGAGCAATATAGTAAAATGACATGTGGTTCCAGTATTCTTTAGATTTAATAAAGAAAGCTCAGGTACAGAAATCATAACTAGGGTTCTACAATTTCTAGAATGCCTTTGTTATAAACAAGTCCTAAATTCAGCATGAAGAAAACCACAGAATAATGTAAAGCAATAATGAGAAAAACAAAATAATCCATAACAATGACCTGTGGTTCCAGTAAACTGCCTTTAGCATCACTATCTGATTGATTTTGAAATAAGTGGGTATGACTAAGAAACAGGGACTAGGGCTCTTCATTTGTAGAATACTTCCTTTGCAATATGACTCAGTAAGACTATAGTGTCAAATAAACTATCCTAGACTATGAATGTTTGTTCTTTATGACCCTTTCTGTAAGGTTGTAAGCTTGGAAAATTAAATCTGGCTAGAATAATGTGATTTCTCTTGGACATGGATGAAAAAGTTTTCAAATTGCCGTCCAAATGGTCATCAAGAGGAAATTGTGTTGTAAATATGTCATGGTTTCTTGAAAGAGTTGTAAAAGTAAGCTTATTGACTAAATGAAAATATGTTTAATGATTTTTTTCTCATTTCATAACATTTGACTCAAGGGCTATAATGCAGTCCTTCCTAAAGCAGGATTACTTTTGACCAACAGCTATAATTTCAACAATCCTTGTAGAAAGGTTTGCCAAATATTACTGCATTCCACATACAACAAGTATGGTCTCACACAAGACCATCCGACAAACCATAAGACATTAAATCATTTCTTTTTTCTTTTCTGAATTATGGACTTCTAACAAAACATCATGTTACACATGGATAATAGAAATTGAGCTTTCCTTCTTTAACAATCTACGAAAGTCTCACAGGAGTTTTTTACTTATATATTCCTGGAACAAAACTCCTGAACATGTGACATTGCATGACATGATGATTATTCTTCACATTTTGGTTTCAGATCTGAAACATGAGTGCTTGAGATTTTAAGTAAAGGACTGAAATCTCCTGGACTATGGATGAGCACGAACTTTTGGTAACATTAAATTCATAATGTTCTCTAGTCACTTCACACACACAACACACACAAACTATCACTTCTAAATATACGCACAATTTTTTTTTTTGGTAAATCCTTTTTTCACTTTTTTTCTATTAAAATATATTGTTTTCTTTTTCTCTTTTTCCATTTTTTTTTTTTTTTTTTGGTATTATTATTATTATTATTTTTTTTTCTTCTTTTTTTCTTATACTTAAAATATTTCAATCTTTTTGTACTTTTCTTTATATATTTTATAGATTTTTTTTTTTTTTTTTTCAACTTTACTTTTTTTTTTTTATAGCAAGCAGTATGATAAAATATATAAGAGGTCAATAATGGAATTGTACATCAAGTCTCCTTTTTCCATAACATAGCATTTCATTAAATGAAAACAAAGAAAATATACATCAAGCCCCCTTTTTCCATGACACGTCATTATATATATAGAAAAAAATAGTATAAACGAACTATCCAATGGCAGACATGCATGAAGTCTCATCAATTTTCATCAAGAACTTTACAAGATATCGGTCTGGGCGGACAGATGGGCAAACAGACTATTACTGGTCCATAATGAAATTATACATTTAGCCCCCTTTTTTCATGACATGGCATTTTATGAAATGAAAACAAATAACTACTGTCTGTGGCTTATGATAAACAACAAAGATGAAGATTCACAACATTTTGTCCTGTAGTTAGAGATATTGTCCATACCGAAAATATATGTCAAGCCCCCTTTTTCCATGACATAATTATTAATGAAAAAGGCTGAAATAATGTTATTGGCAGACTATCATAAGGAATACGTATGAAGTTTCATAAATGTTCATGTAGGATTCTGAGTTAAAGAGATATTGATCCCTAATGGAAATATACATGAATCCCCCTTTTTCTATGACACCATATTGAATATCAAAACAGTAAAAAAAACTCTGCGGCCATCATAAGGAACAAGTGTATGAATTTCCATTAGTTTTTGTCAAGGATTTTAGAAGATATCTGCCCTGAAAGACATATGACCAGACGGTCATTGGTCCATGATGAAATTAAACATTTAGCCCCCTTTTTTCATGACGTGGTATTTCATGAAATAAAAACAAATAATAATTGTCTGTGGCTTGTGATAAACAATATAAAAATGAAGTTTCATAACATTTTGTTATGGTAAAAGATATATTGGTCCATATTGGAAATATACATCAAGCCCCCTGATTTTCCATGACATGGCATTACAAAAAACAAGAGTTTATATAACTGTGGTGTTACATGGTCAATCTGGATGAAACGTTTTTTCCTGCATTTCCTAATGGTAGTTGATAGACGTGACAATTTCAATGGACAAACTCTGTATAGTTTTCAAGATAAGACTCAAAACATCAAAAATACATTTTGACCGTGTTACTTAAAGATGGCCCTTCAGATTTTGGGACGAAAATTTTACAAAAATACAAAAAAATCATCCTTATACTCCCAAAGCCTTTTAATTTTCATTCATAAAACCCCAGTAGTCGAAAACCATTCGATAACAACAGAAATAAGAGATTTACTACGGCCCAGGTTGACACTGACGGGAAACACGGTCTATTTTTACATGAGCAACTCGCTCATTTACATACCTGAAATACACAGACGAAGCTTCAAACATAGCGTCCGAAGAAGACATTATGGAAAATAATTACATGTTTGTTATGTTATGGAATTTAAGCATCATTAGTCACGTGCCAGTCACTTGACATTCCCACAATGCTTTTTTGATTTTTGGCACGAAATCTAAAAATACCTTAAGAGGCTACGTAGCCTTTTAAGGGAACACCATCAAAAAAATTTTTTTTGTATTTTTATGATTCTTAATTATTGATGATTTGTATTGTTTTTTCATATAAATTTCAGTGATATATGTATTTTTTAATTTGGTGAGATTTCAAATATCTAAATACCCACCTTTAAAATCAGTCCCAGTCTGCCATTTTGCATGGAATTAAGAAAAGAAAAAATTGTATTGGTTGAATGGGTTATTGTACACATGTATAAAGTTTCATGAAATTCTGTCCAATGGTATTGAAGATATTCTTCCGGATGGAGGCACAAACACGCGGACGGAAAGACGGACAGACAGATGGACAACACCAAAACTATATCGCCTTCGGCGGGGGATAACAAAGCCAAATAAATGAAATAGAAGTTTTTCTATCACTATATATGATCCATGTCAAACTAGAGCCATCACCAAACGTGATCATACCCCCCACCAGCTCCTTGTCACAAAACAGGTCTTTCTCACAAAAAGCAGAATGGTTTAGTACAAAAGTACAAGTTGAAAAAAGTTCCAAGGGAAGATAATTCCACAACAAACCACACCAGGTTCATGAAAATTGCACATACACAACTTCATATATATAAGAACTCTGTGTGTAAATTTTAGTTCAGTACCTGAAAAACTGTCAGAGTATTTTGCCGGACAACTTTGTGTCTACAGACAGACGGACAGATGGACAGACAGCCATGACGATTCCAGTATATCCCCCTCCACTTCGTTAAGACAGGTGCCCTGACAGACAGACAACTTTACCAAAGAAGAGCTGGTGGAGAAGGGTGATGCTCCATATTGGTCTCCTCTGTTTCTGGGGACTCTTACCACTCATATGCCACAGAGGTGAAGGCAGCCACCTATTTCTAAGGCCCCGAGTGGCAGGGGCCCAGCATGGAAACAAACTTAGAAACTATAAAATTCAAGAGCCACGACTGAGAAAAAATTATCAAACCAAAACATTGTCAATGTCATCCTTCCCACAAACTTTTTTTAAAATTCCAAAAAGCACTGAAATGAAATTAGAAATTAAACTATGACAACAAAAACTTTTATGTCATGCTTTTTTGATAATTTAACTGAAAATAATGGCTGATTATATGCAATGCTAATTCATGGTTACAACCAGTCAAACATAGCACTACCTACTTACATACTACCCTTCCAAACCCCAAACCCACCCATTCCCACCGCTACCTTAATGCACCCCCACCCCTGCCCAAATCCACTACCCTTCCCTCCACAAACCTTCCAACCCCCAACCTTCCCCAAACCCACCTACACCCTCCCCACCAAAACCCAACACACAAGCAATACACAACCCACAATCCAAAATACTTCCTGCCATTCCAAATCCAACACAACTTTAACCAACCCATCTACACTAAGAATACTCTCCCTTCCAATTCCCAAAAGTAGAATAGTGATAGCAATAAAATTACATTTTACATACACAGAGCAATATAGTAAAATGACATGTGGTTCCAGTATTCTTTAGATTTAATAAAGAAGGCTCAGGTACAGAAATCATAACTAGGGTTCTACAATTTCTAGAATGCCTTTGTTATAAACAAGTCCTAAATTCAGCATGAAGAAAACCACAGAATAATGTAAAGCAATAATGAGAAAAACAAAGTAATCCATAACAATGACCTGTGGTTCCAGTAAACTGCCTTTAGCATCACTTCTGATTGATTTTGAAATAAGTGGGTATGACTAAGAAACAGGGACTAGGGCTCTTCATTTGTAGAATACTTCCTTTGCAATATGACTCAGTAAGACTATAGTGTCAAATAAACTATCCTAGACTATGAATGTTTGTTCTTTATAACCATTTCTGTAAGGTTGTAAGCTTGGAAAATTAAATCTGGCTAGAATAATGTGATTTCTCTTGGACATGGATGAAAAAGTTTTCAAATTGCCATCCAAATGGTCATCAAGAGGAAATTGTGTTGTAAATGTGTCATGGTTTCTTGAAAGAGTTGTAAAAGTAAGCTTATTGACTAAATGAAAATATGTTTAATGATTTTTTTCTCATTTCATAACATTTGACTCAAGGGCTATAATGCAGTCCTTCCTAAAGCAGGATTACTTTTGACCAACAGCTATAATTTCAACAATCCTTGTAGAAAGGTTTACCAAATATTACTGCATACCACATATAACAAGTATGGTCTCACACAAGACCATCCGACAAACCATAAGACATTAAATCATTTCTTTTTTCTTTTCTGAATTATGGACTTCTAACAAAACATCATGTTACACATGGATAATAGAAATTGAGCTTTCCTTCTTTAACAATCTACGAAAGTCTCTTAGGAGTTTTTTACTTATATATTCCTGGAACAAAACTCCTGAACATGTGACATTGCATGACATGATGATTATTCTTCACATTTTGGTTTCAGATCTGAAACATGAGTGCTTGAGATTTTAAGTAAAGGACTGAAATCTCCTGGACTATGGATGAGCACGAACTTTTGGAAACATTAAATTCATAATGTTCTCTAGTCACTTCACACACACAACACACACAAACTATCACTTCTAAATATATGCACATTTTTTTGGTAAATCCTTTTTTCACTTTTTTTCTATTAAGATATATTGTTTTCTTTTTCTCTTTTTCCATTTTTTTTTTTTTTTTTGGTATTACTATTATTATGATTATTATTTTTTTTTTTCCTTCTTTTTTTCTTATACTTAAAATATTTCAATCTTTTTGTACTTTTCTTTATATATTTTATAGATTTTTTTTTTTTTTTTTTCAACTTTACTTTTTTTTTTTTTTTTTTATAGCAAGCAGTATGATGAAATATATGAGGTCCATAATGGGATTGTACATCAAGTCTCCTTTTTCCATAACATAGCATTTCATTAAATGAAAACAAAGAAAATATACATCAAGCCCCCTTTTTCCATGACACGTTATTATATATATAGAAAAAAATAGTACAAACAAACTATCCAATGGCAGACATGCATGAAGTCTCATCAATTTTCATCAAGAACTTTACAAGATATCGGTCTGGGCGGACAGATGGGCAAACAAAACAGGTCTTTCTCACAAAAAGCAGAATGGTTTCGTACAAAAGTACAAGTTGAAAAAAGTTCCAAGGGAAGATAATTCCACAACAAACCACACCTGGGTCATGAAAATTGAACATACACAACTTCATATATATAAGAACACTGTGTGTAAACTTTAGTTCAGTACCTGAAAAACTGTCAGAGTATTTTGCCGGACAAATTTGTGTCTATGGACAGACAGTCTTGGTGATTCCAGTATATCCCCCTCCACTTCGTTAAGACAGATGCCCTGACAGACAGACAACTTTACCAAAGAAGAGCTGGTGGAGAAGGGTGATGCTCCATATTGGTCTCCTCTGTTTCTGGGGACTCTTACCACTCATATGCCACAGAGGTGAAGGCAGCCAACTATTTCTAAGGCCCCGAGTGGCAGGGGCCCAGCATGGAAACAAACTTAGAAACTATAAAATTCAAGGGCCACGACTGAGAAAAAATGATCAAACCATAACATTGTCAATGTCATCCTTCCCACAAACTTTTTTTAAAATTCCAAAAAGCACTGAAATGAAATTAGAAATTAAACTATGACAACAAAAACTTTTATGTCATGCTTTTTTGGTAATTTAACTGAAAATAATGGCTGATTATATGCAATGCTAATTCATGGTTACAACCAGTCAAACATAGCACTACCTACTTACATACTACCCTTCAAAACTCCAAACCCACCCATTCCCACCGCTACCTTAATGCACCCCCCTTCCCTCCACAAACCTTCCAACCCCCAACCTTCCCCAAACCCACCTACACCCTCCCCACCAAAACCCAACACACAAGCAATACACAACCCACAATCCAAAATACTTCCTGCCATTCCAAATCCAACACAACTTTAACCAACCCATCTACACTAAGAATACTCTCCCTTCCAATTCCCAAAAGTAGAATAGTGATAGCAATAAAATTACATTTTACATACACAGAGCAATATAGTAAAATGACATGTGGTTCCAGTATTCTTTAGATTTAATAAAGAAGGCTCAGGTACAGAAATCATAACTAGGGTTCTACAATTTCTAGAATGCCTTTGTTATAAACAAGTCCTAAATTCAGCATGAAGAAAACCACAGAATAATGTAAAGCAATAATGAGAAAAACAAAGTAATCCATAACAATGACCTGTGGTTCCAGTAAACTGCCTTTAGCATCACTATCTGATTGATTTTGAAATAAGTGGGTATGACTAAGAAACAGGGACTAGGGCTCTTCATTTGTAGAATACTTCCTTTGCAATATGACTCAGTAAGACTATGGTGTCAAATAAACTATCCTAGACTATGAATGTTTGTTCTTTATGACCCTTTCTGTAAGGTTGTAAGCTTGGAAAATTAAATCTGGCTAGAATAATGTGATTTCTCTTGGACATGGATGAAAAAGTTTTCAAATTGCCATCCAAATGGTCATCAAGAGGAAATTGTGTTGTAAATGTGTCATGGTTTCTTGAAAGAGTTGTAAAAGTAAGCTTATTGACTAAATGAAAATATGTTTAATGATTTTTTTCTCATTTCATAACTTTTGACTCAAGGGCTATAATGCAGTCCTTCCTAAAGCAGGATTACTTTTGACCAACAGCTATAATTTCAACAATCCTTGTAGAAAGGTTTACCAAATGTTACTGCATACCACATATAACAAGACCATCCGACAAACCATAAGACATTAAATCATTTCTTTTTTCTTTTCTGAATTATGGACTTCTAACAAAACATCATGTTACACATGGATAATAGAAATTGAGCTTTCCTTCTTTAACAATCTACGAAAGTCTCACAGGAGTTTTTTACTTATATATTCCTGGAACAAAACTCCTGAACATGTGACATTGCATGACATGATGATTATTCTTCACATTTTGGTTTCAGATCTGAAACATGAGTGCTTGAGATTTTAAGTAAAGGACTGAAATCTCCTGGACTATGGATGAGCACGAACTTTTGGAAACATTAAATTCATAATGTTCTCTAGTCACTTCACACACACAACACACACAAACTATCACTTCTAAATATATGCACATTTTTTGGTAAATCCTTTTTTCACTTTTCTTCTATTAAGATATATTGTTTTCTTTTTCTCTTTTTCCATTTTTTTTTTTTTTTTTTTTGGTATTATTATTATTTTTTTTTTTTTTTCCTTCTTTTTTTCTTATACTTAAAATATTTCAATCTTTTTGTACTTTTCTTTATATATTTTATAGATTATTATTTTTTTTTTTTTTCAACTTTACTTTTTTTTTTTTTTTATAGCAAGCAGTATGATGAAATATATGAGGTCCATAATGGGATTGTACATCAAGTCTCCTTTTTCCATAACATAGCATTTCATTAAATGAAAACAAAGAAAATATACATCAAGCCCCCTTTTTCCATGACACGTTATTATATATATAGAAAAAAATAGTACAAACGAACTATCCAATGGCAGACATGCATGAAGTCTCATCAATTTTCATCAAGAACTTTACAAGATATCGATCTGGGCGGACAGATGGGCAAACAAAACAGGTCTTTCTCACAAAAAGCAGAATGGTTTCGTACAAAAGTACAAGTTGAAAAAAGTTCCAAGGGAAGATAATTCCACAACAAACCACACCTGGGTCATGAAAATTGAACATACACAACTTCATATATATAAGAACACTGTGTGTAAACTTTAGTTCAGTACCTGAAAAACTGTCAGAGTATTTTGCCAGACAAATTTGTGTCTACGGACAGACAGTCTTGGTGATTCCAGTATATCCCCCTCCACTTCGTTAAGACAGATGCCCTGACAGACAGACAACTTTACCAAAGAAGAGCTGGTGGAGAAGGGTGATGCTCCATATTGGTCTCCTCTGTTTCTGGGGACTCTTACCACTCATATGCCACAGAGGTGAAGGCAGCCAACTATTTCTAAGGCCCCGAGTGGCAGGGGCCCAGCATGGAAACAAACTTAGAAACTATAAAATTCAAGGGCTACGACTGAGAAAAAATGATCAAACCAAAACATTGTCAATGTCATCCTTCCCACAAACTTTTTTTAAAATTCCAAAAAGCACTGAAATGAAATTAGAAATTAAACTATGACAACAAAAACTTTTATGTCATGCTTTTTTGGTAATTTAACTGAAAATAATGGCTGATTATATGCAATGCTAATTCATGGTTACAACCAGTCAAACATAGCACTACCTACTTACATACTACCCTTCAAAACTCCAAACCCACCCATTCCCACCGCTACCTTAATGCACCCCCCTTCCCTCCACAAACCTTCCAACCCCCAACCTTCCCCAAACCCACCTACACCCTCCCCACCAAAACCCAACACACAAGCAATACACAACCCACAATCCAAAATACTTCCTGCCATTCCAAATCCAACACAACTTTAACCCTTTACCACACGGCAAAATTTAAGACCTATTGAAATTGAAAGCATTTGCAGAAGACAATTTCATAGTGGCTCAAATGACGCAACTTTTCTTTGATAGGGTAGAAAACTTTGTGGAAAAAGGAGAAAATGCTGGTTACCAGCATTTTCTCCTTTTTCCACAATGTTTTCAAAAGGCCTCTTCTTCAGGGGCGTCAAAAGGCGTCATTGTGTGGTAAAGGGTTAACCAACCCATCTACACTAAGAATACTCTCCCTTCCAATTCCCAAAAGTAGAATAGTGATAGCAATAAAATTACATTTTACATACACAGAGCAATATAGTAAAATGACATGTGGTTCCAGTATTCTTTAGATTTAATAAAGAAGGCTCAGGTACAGAAATCATAACTAGGGTTCTACAATTTCTAGAATGCCTTTGTTATAAACAAGTCCTAAATTCAGCATGAAGAAAACCATAGAATAATGTAAAGCAATAATGAGAAAAACAAAGTAATCCATAACAATGACCTGTGGTTCCAGTAAACTGCCTTTAGCATCACTATCTGATTGATTTTGAAATAAGTGGGTATGACTAAGAAACAGGGACTAGGGCTCTTCATTTGTAGAATACTTCCTTTGCAATATGACTCAGTAAGACTATAGTGTCAAATAAACTATCCTAGACTATGAATGTTTGTTCTTTATGACCCTTTCTGTAAGGTTGTAAGCTTGGAAAATTAAATCTGGCTAGAATAATATGATTTCTCTTGGACATGGATGAAAAAGTTTTCAAATTGCCATCCAAATGGTCATCAAGAGGAAATTGTGTTGTAAATGTGTCATGGTTTCTTGAAAGAGTTGTAAAAGTATTGACTAAATGAAAATATGTTCAATGATTTTTTTCTCATTTCATAACATTTGACTCAAGACTTATAATGCAGTCCTTCCTAAAGCAGGATTACTTTTGACCAACAGCTATAATTGGAGAGGTCTGATGACCTCTCCAACAGTGGTGAGTTTAAAAGGCAGACTGCCATACAATTTGCTGTCAAAATCCATTTTTCTTGCGAAATTGTTCTGATACACAGTCTGTTTTGTCATGGTTTTGTAAATAAAGCGAAATCAAAAAACCGAAACAGAAAATAGACGTGGTTTATTCTTATATGATGAATTTCAGAAAAGATCTGTAATATTAATTTGCCATGGCTGCAAATGACCTCTCAAATAATTGTAATTTTTCATTAAGCAAATAAATCTAAGCAGAAGAAAAAATAAGAATTTCGTTACAACAGAGAAAGAATACCGCTGGACAAGATCATGCGACTTGAAAACGCGACAAGAAGGTCAAATGACTGTCATGTAAAGCATATGAGGTTTCTACGCGGCGGCTTTTTTACTTGTTTGTTTATATGTACCAAAATATTTTGAAATTAAAAGCCAATAAACTATTTGAAAACATTGATGCTAACCTCTCCTGGCTTCTTTTGTAAAGAAGCCCACTTGTTTCAACAATCCTGGTAGAAAGGTTTGCCAAATGTTACTGCATACCACATATAACAATTATGGTCTCACACAAGACCATCCAACAAAAGCACAAGACAGTAAATCATTTCTTTTTTCATTTCTGAATTATGGACTTCTAACAAAACATTATGATACACATGGATATTAGAACTTGAGCTTTCCTTCTTTAACAATCTACGAAAGTCTCTTAGGAGTTTTTTACTTATATATTCCTGGAACAAAACTCCTGAACACATGACATTGCATGACATGATGATTATTCTTCACATTTTGGTTTCAGATCTGAAACATGAGTGCTTGGGATTTGGAAGTGAAGGACTGAAATCTCCTGGACTATGGATGAGCACAAACTTTTGGTAACATTAAATTCATAATGTTCTCTAGTCACTTCACACACACAACACACACAAACTATCACTTCTAAATATACACACATTTTTTTGGGGGTAAATCCTTTTTTTCACTTTTTATCCCATAAAATATATTGTTTTCTTTTTCTCTTTTATTTATTTATTTATTTTTTTTTTTTTGTATTATTATTACTTTTATCATTATTTCTTTTTTTTCTCTCTTTTTTTCTTATACTTAAAATATTTCAATCTTTTTGTACTTTTCTTTATATATTTTATAGATTTTTTTTTTTTTTTTCAACTTTGCTGTTTTTTGTTTTGTTTTGTTTTGTTTTTTGTTTTATAGCAAGCAGTTGGATGAAATATATAAGAGGTCATAATGGGATTGTACATTTAGTCTCCCTTTTCCATAACATGGCATTTCATTAAATGAAAACAAAGAAAATATACATCAAGCCCCCCTTTTTCCATGACACGTCATTATATATATAGAAAAAAATAGTATAAACCACCTATCCAATGGCAGACATGCATAAAGTTTCATCAATTTTCGTCAAGAACTTTACAAGATATCGGTCTGGGCGGACGGTGGGCAAACAGACTATTACTGGTCCATAATGAAATTATACATTTAACCCCCTTTTTTCATGACATGGCATTTCATGAAATAAAAACAAATAACTACTGTCTGTGGCTTATGATAAACAACATAAAGATGAAGTTTCACAACATTTTGTCCTGTAGTTAAAGAGATATTGTCCATAATGAAAATATACATCAAGCCCCCTTTTTCCATGACATAACTGTTAATGAAAAAGGCTGAAATAATGTTATTGGCAGACTATCATAAGAAATACATATGAAGTTTCATAAATGTTCATGTAGGATTCTGAGTTAAAGAGATATTGATCCCTAATGGAAATATACATGAATCCCCCTTTTTCTATGACACCATATTGAATATCAAAACAGTAAAAAAAACTCTGCGGCCATCATAAGGAACAAGTGTATGAATTTCCATTAGTTTTTGTCAAGGATTTTAGAAGATATCTGCCCTGAAAGACATATGACCAGATGGTCATTGGTCCATGATGAAATTAAACATTTAGCCCCCTTTTTTCATGACGTGGTATTTCATGAAATAAAAACAAATAATAATTGTCTGTGGCTTGTGATAAACAATATAAAAATGAAGTTTCATAACATTTTGTTATGGTAAAAGAGATTGGTCCATATTGGAAATATACATCAAGCCCCCTAATTTTCCATGACACGGCATTACAAAAAACAAACAGTATATATAACTGTGGTGTTACATGGTCAATCTGGATGAAACGTTTTTTCCTGCATTTCCTAATGGTAGTTGATAGATGTGACAAGTTCAATGTACAACCTCTGTATAGTTTTCAAGATAAGACTCAAAACATCAAAAATACATTTTGACACTGTTACTTAAAATCACTCCCAGTCTGCCATTTTGCATGGAATCAAGAAAAGAGAAAACTGTTTTGGTGGAATGGGTTATTGTACACATGTATAAAGTTTCATAAAATTCTGTCCAATGATATTGAAGATATTCTCCCGGATGGAGACACAAACACACGGACGGAAAGACAGACAGACAGATGGACAACGCTAAAACTGTATCGCCTTCGGCAGGGGATAACAAAGCCAAATAAATGAAATAGAAGTTTTTCTATCACTATATATGATCCATGTCAAACTAGAGCTATCACTAAACGTGATCATACCCCCCACCAGCTCCTTGTCACAAAACAGGTCTTTCTCACAGAAAGCAGAATGGTTTAGTACAAAAGTACGAGTTGAAAAAAGTGCAAGGGAAGATAATTCCACAACAAATCGCACCAGGGTCATGAAAATTGCACATGCACATTTTCATATATATAAGAACACTGTGTGTAAATTTTAGTTCAGTACCTGAAAAACTGTCAGAGTATTTTGCCGGACAAATTTGTGTCTACGGACAGACAGACGGACAGACAGCCATAGCGATTCCAGTATACCCACCTCCACTTCATTAAGACAGGTGCCCTGACAGACAGACAACTCTACCAAAGAAGAGCTGGTGGAGAAGGGTGATGCTCCATATCGGTCTCCTCTGTTTCTGGGGACTCTCACCACCCATATGCCACAGAGGTGAAGGCAGCCACCTATTTCTAAGGCCCCGAGTGGCGGGGGCCCAGCATGGAAACAACCTTAGAAACTATGAAATTCAAGGGCCACGACTGAGAAAAAATGATCAAACCAAAACATTGTCAATGTCATCCTTCCCACAAACTTTTTTTAAAATTCCACAATTCAGATAATTCCACAACAAATCGCACCAGGGTCATGAAAATTGCACATGCACAACTTCATATATATTAGAACACTGTGTGTAAATTTGAGTTCAGTACCTGAAAAACTGTCAGAGTATTTCGCCAGACGAATTTGTGTCTACAGACAGACGGACGGACGGATGGACAGACGGTCAGACAGCCATGGTAATTACAGTATACTCCCCTCCACTTCATTGTGGGGGGTATAATAAAGGTTAACTAATCTTGGTCTAGAATGAAGCAACAGACAGCATCGATTTAAGATCAGACTGCACTTTTCAAAATAAAAGAACTGTGCACAATTTGAATGAACAACAATGATCAGGCTTAAAGCCCTGAATGTATAAAAAAAGTGGAATTTTTCACTGACTGGGCAGAAAACACTGTTGGAAAATGGAGAAAATACTGGTTTCTCCTTTTTCCACTATGTTTTCATAAATCCTTTGTCTCAGGGTCGTTAAAACAAGATTGAAAGGTAAAAGGATAAACCAAGGCCACATAAGGAGAATATTCCAAGTGGCATAATCTCTGATGTACAATATATTTTGTGAGGTATTCTTGTGAGAATAGCCTTGAAATTGCGTTATCTATCAGGGCCAAAATCACTATAAACCTTGGTGATTTGGCAGCAAGTTCAATCACCTCTAGGAACATACCCTGTGTTGGTAACCTGTTGATGACAGCATGACACTGGCATGTCACTATCACACAAGTGGGGTGTGATGGGACAATTCTGGCAATCTTCAGAACATCACTGACGACAAGCTGTTGGTATTCCATCCCAAAGCGGGGTGTAACCTCGAAAGTCTGTGGTCACAGCACACAATGCAGCTTCTTTTCCAGGATAAAACCAGGGAAACATCAGGTGTATGAGAATGTTAACCCATTTCTAGGGTGAAAACACCCTCTGATTACCAGCTACACTTCACTGGGAGGAACCCAGCAAACACTGTGATGATTGTGAGAGTGGGGCTTTAACAAGAGACTTGGGCTGATTTTTCTTAAAGTGGATTCTGAATTTGTGTAATCTGACCTTTCTTGAATTGCATAAAAGAGACTAGTAACTAAAAATCATGAGCCAAGTACAACTTAAAGTTCATTTTGCAGATATGGTAGATCAAGTTCAGACTGCACAGTGCATGCAGTATCATCTGTGATGTGCAATGCCTGATGTTTTGTTTGGTATTCTGATGAAATCAACCTTGAAGTTACATGATCTATGCCTGTTCTATTGATTTTAATGGTCCTTTTCTTATTGGGCAGGCACTTTCAAGGGTCAAGCTTATACCATTACCCCCCCATTTAGAAAATTCTAACTACTCTAACTTGTACACTGCTAAAGAAATCAAGATCAAGCTTGTATATGTTATGCCTTAAATGTAGAGAGACTTATACATAAAAATACTGTTCAACAAATGGAACAACAGGCCCAGGAGAGCCTAAATCACTCTACCAGCAACTACTGACCAGTATAGTGAAAGAAGCAGTTAAATTCATGCTAAATTTTCCTACAGTATGTATCATCAGCTTCAAGCCATAAGGGAAAATTCTCTGATTCCTTTAGAGCAATATTTCAGGAAATTTCTGTCATTTTCTAACATCCATTAGTCACTAATGCTAAAATAAAAAAAAAACAGGTTTGCACTGGGCCTGAATGCGTGCCAGTCAGAGTAACAGAATAAAAACAGCCTAATACATATCTTGCAAAGGACAAATAGGGCAATGATCAAGGAAAATCTTCAAATCTTTAGAAATCAGCCCAAATTCAACAGGGCTTTATTAATCACTGTAATACACAATAGCATCAAGCTTTAAAAAAAGTGCAACAAATAATTTGGACTTCGTTTTGTACACAAGAATCAGTCAACAAATACAGTATCTTTGAAATACTGAGGGACAATGGGAAAATGCTTGTAAACAACATTTTCACAATATTTTGTACCATTCTTAAAGACAATTTTAAGTATTTGTTTTCTACAAATCCTTTCAATTTGGTTGTGTCTAAAATTATGTTGTTCGGTAAAGAGTTAATACAAATAATCTGTGCAAGTTGCAGAAATATCAAAAACAAAAACAAAAAAAAAATATAGACCTTATTGTGTAAAAAATCAAACTTTTCCTACATGTTGGATTTTCTTAAAGTTCAAAGGGTTTCACACTATGGATGAATTGAATAATGTGCATAATTTTTAAAAAGATAAAACTACAAATGTTGACTATATCACAAATATAATGTATATAAATGGACAGATGGATGGATAGATGACAGAAACCTTGCCTTGGCACTGGCTCTTCCGGCCTTAGGCCTGTAGAGCTAAACAATCCACTCCTTGAATTTTCTCTCATATTAACTCTCTAAACACAAATTTGAAAATAACTTCAATAAAGTGCAATAATAAATGAATTTTGTAAATAAACCCTTATGATTGTATGGTGTTTGATGCTGTTTTTCAACATTATTTCAGTTATATTGCTGCAGCCAGACCTATCCATGTTTTCCTGGAATCTCTTTTACCAGTACTCCGCACAATCTTCTTTCCAAGCCACTGGCTGCTTTCCCACATAATCATCGTTGAAACAATAGTCAGCTGTGAGAGAGGAATGAATCCTCAGAAAGAAATTTGCCGAGCCAGGTGTTAGGGGAAGGGGGGGTTCATAAAGTCATAAAAAATCTTAAAAGCATGTTGTAAACTAAAAAAAAGGTAGAAAATTTTTTTATCAATTTCACAAAAACTTTCCAAAACTTTTTATTTGCTCTGTTTAACATCAGGGAAATTCCAGTCAGAAAAAGTGCAGAGTTGATTACTCAACAGGAGACAGAATAGTGGAAGTCTTATGTCTTAAATGAAAAGACCAAGATTTTCAGTTTCTCAGCACAAAAGAGGAGATATACTGCCTCTAAAGTTGGATCAAAACAAACCAGAATGGTTATTGATCTTTCAGGGGCAGATTGTAGTAAAAAAAATCATCCTCTCAAGCTTTATTTTCTCTATCAGAGATATCAAAGCTCCTAGTACATTAACTGTCACCAGCCAGTTTAAAAAGAAATTATTTGCGGGCTGGAATCCAAAAAGTAAGTGCAATGGTAAGTAAAAATATGCAAGCCATATACTGATTTGGATCCAGGAAAAACTCCTCATGTAAGATGTATTTTGAATTTGGTAGGACTGAAAATTAGCTCCACAAGTATTAGGTTATAACAAGGGCCAATGTCAGCTACTCTAATACTGGTAAGAGTCTAGGTTGTATCCATACAGTTAAGGAAGAGTTTGAGTTACACCATTTTAAGTCCTGGTTAGGACAATTTCAGGCAAGATTTGTCACACAAGCTCGTTACTTTTCAACGTCCAGGAAAAAATTCCTCTGAAAAATATATTCAGTTATAACTCGCCTAGTACTGGTCTTTACACATTTTTTGCAGTCTAGTCTTGATCTCTGCGATATGTTAAATTTATTTAAATCACCATCTTTGATTGGAAGGTGAAAAAAGTCCACTGAAGTGGTCTGTAAAAATGGTCTGTCCTGTAGGTGATTTACTTGTTAATTATTTTCCATTTCTTCATTTTGAAGAAATACCTCAGATGTGTAAGATTGACTGTACACTTGAACACAGCTGACCCTGAATAGACCGACAACTTTTCTAGCTTGCCTTGATCCGTCCTTGGTGACAGCATCCTCACCCCATCTGTGGACAGTTGCCAACCTGCCATTATCCTGGCCAACCTGCCATTATCCTGGACTTAAGCCAGTACTAGTCTAGCTTGTATAAAATATCTTGCTAACTATAACTGTACAAACCATGACTTATTCTGATGGAAATCTTACCCTCCCAAAAATCTATGGATACAGAAAGATAAGGGCTGTTGTAATGAATTCTCTACAATTATCTGCATTGAATAGAGACAAATAAATCATGCTGGGATTACTTTCCTACAATTATCTGCCCCTTAATAGGTCAACAAGCTTTCTGGAGTGGCTTGATCCTTCGTTGGTGACAGTCTATTTCAACTTTTCTGTTCGTAATACGAAAATCCTTTGGATTTTAGAAGAGATAACTCACTACTTTGACTTCAGCGGCGTTAAAAAGAAAATGAAAAGTATTTTTGTGTTTTTTCATGACACTGTCAAGTTTTTTATAAACAAAAGGATGACAATGGTTCTATATTGCTCACCTG
This sequence comes from Hippopus hippopus, assembly GCA_946811185.2. Taxonomy (NCBI): domain Eukaryota; kingdom Metazoa; phylum Mollusca; class Bivalvia; order Cardiida; family Cardiidae; genus Hippopus; species Hippopus hippopus. Next base: position 29,137,685 of record OX328101.1, read on the forward strand.
AATTAACCTGGAAAGGTAAGTTTCCTACTGACAAATTCCATTCTTTTATGGTCAAAAACAATGATCTTCTGCTTTACTTTTTTTTTTTAAGATTTTGTGCATGATCTACAGATCAAGATAGATCACATGGCTTGTATTTATCATTCTAGCTGACAGATTCTTTAGAAATTTTGATTCTTAACCAGTCTATGGAACTATTTGTAATACTTGTAACCACAGGAAGGTGGACCATCAGTGATCAAAGTGACCCAATTTGATAAGGGACCATCTTATGATAATACATACCAAATATCAAAACTCTATGCCTAGTGTTACAGACGAAAAGATTTTCAACGTTTTCACAAAGAAATGTATACAAAATAATAGCTTGAAAATTTGCCTTAAAAAAAAATAGTTCCACGGTCAACTTATGATAACCATTTTAACACTGTTTGTTACAGCCTGATACTGGTTATCTAGGCAAAGTTTGACAATAAGACCAGGGCCCAGTTTTACCAAAAAAACTTGTGTCTCTTATTTTACTCAAATCCCCTAACTTTTGACTTAAGTTTGGTATTTGAGACACATTTCACTAATATTAACAGGCTGTCGTTTCATTCTAAAATCCTGAGTTAACACAACATTTCAGACTGAGCAAAATATAGACTTACATCAGGTCAGACTAAAGTCCAATATATTGCCGAGTTGAGCCTGAAATGTTGTGTTACCTCATGATTTGAGAATGTCACTCAAGTCTGTAAATCTTAGTAAAATGTGTCTCAAATAATAAACTCAAGCTAAGCTGCAATATAAGTTAGTTGATTTGAGTACAAAAAGAGACCTAAGTTTTTGCATGAAACTGGGCCCTGTTTCACGCAAAACTTAAGTCTCTTATTTTGCTCAAGTCTGTTGAAGGACCCCATTTCCAGCTTATGTTAAGTCTGTTACTTGAGAGATGAGACCCATTTTACTCATATTAATGGGCTTTAGAAACATTCTTAAATCCTAAGTTGACACAACATTTCTCACTCATTTCAGCAAAATAATGGAATCAAGTCTGTTAAAATGATTTCAGTCAATTATTTTGACAAGCTGAGTCTGAAACATTGAGTCAACTTGGGGTTGAAGAATGTGTCTAAAGCCTGCAAATGTTAAAGAAATCTGACTGAAATGACCAAGTCAACTTAACTCTTTACCAAACAATCCCTGGTTTTCACGACCCTGAGAAAGAAGCCTTCTGGAATCATTGTGGGAAAAGGAGAAAATGCTGGTAACCAGCACTTTCTCCTTTTCCCACAATGTTTTCTTCCCTTCCCAAAACACATCAATTTTTTAGTCACATTAATTATGTCGTCTGCAAATGCTTTCAATCTGGACTTGTCTAAAAGTATGTTGTTTGGTAAAGAGTTATGTCAGAGTCTGTTAGTGGACCAGAGCAAAATAAGACTTAAGGTTTTTTGTGAAACTGGGTCCAGGTTTTTGCTATTTCAGCACCAGAATCATCTTGGTTCTTGTCCTGAATAAGAATAACTCTTTAAATTCATCTCTGAGTTTAAACACTACTTTCATTTGCCTCAGTTGTTTCTAAAGACAGGCAATTTATGTAACTAAGGGTTGACAAATGCATGGACTACAAGCAATCACAATTGACTATAGAGAAAAGGCTGTCTCTGCCGTTACAAAAGAAAACTCTTCTAGGTGAGCAATTTTTCCATTTGCCTACATGTATTTTTATTTATAGTCTTGTCTTCATTTTAGGTAAAATAGATACAAACTTATTCTGCATTTCCCTGGCAGCATAAAAATTAGAGCAGTCAAAAAAAAAATATGTTGGGATAATTGTATAAGCTTGACCTCCTTACTCTTAATCCTGTACTGAATAAAGCTTTGAAAAAATTGTGAGAAAAGAAAATGCTGGTTACCACTGCAAAGAAAAATCCATCCAAATTTCAATTTGTCTGTAAACAAGTCTAGTTTTTTTGTCATTTGGTTAAAAGTTAACCCTTTACAGAATAATTTGTGATTTTAAAATCCTAAGTAAGGAAGGTGAGGAAACTAGAGGCCCTTGAGGGTCTGAATTGCTCTACTGGCTGTAAGTTTGCTTACTAGTATTTTCTAGCAAACTATCGTTGATGTTAAAAGGAAAAAGACAAAAACACTGACAAAACATGGTGGGGGGGGGGGCTGTAATTGGGCTTGAATCAACTAATACAGCAGAATAAGTAGGCATGAAGAATTGAACAATTAGTGAAATAATCAAAGTAGAATTTGTTGAAACCACTTGTTTGGAAATCTGACAAGGATTTAGTACTTGTTAGATTGCTGCTCATTTTGACAAAAGTTTTGGATTTCATGCAGTTTACATGAACCAACAATGTGGACTTTGTTGAATAAACAAGACAAGTCATTAAATGGCTTCTTTTCCTTAACTGATGCTGGATTTTCTTCATTTTCAAAAGCGTAAAATCCCTTGATGATTATACAAGTGATCTGTGCAAGTTTTAAAACAATTGGATCAAAATTGCCTACTCAATCAAGTAAACAAGAAATGCAACTCAAAATGGCTACTTTTCCTAACAGGGTTAAAGCTATTGATGATAAAAATAACCTTTGCAAGTTTCAAGAAAATCTGACAACAAATGTAGTCTTAAACTGTGTGGCAAGTAAGACAAATGTTTAACTTTAAATGGCTACTTTTCCCTTCCTAACTGTCACATTTTTTTCAAAATCGATAGAGTTAAAGCTATTGATATTACAATTGATCTGTGCAAGGTTTACAAAAAGCTGACCACAAAGGCAGACTTTATTGTGAAAACAAGAAATGCAAATGTTCTACTTCAAATGGCTAATTTATCCATTTTAATCATCAGATTATTTTCAAAATCAATGGGGTTCAAGCTAATGATGATATAAAGAAACTGTGAATGTTTCACAAAAATGCAACCGCAAAATGTGGACCTCATCGCATCAACAAGAATTGTAAATTTTTAACTTTTTATGGCTACTTTTCCCTTACTAATTGGGACATTTGTTTCAAAATCAATAGGGTTTAGGCTATTGATGATATCAAGAAACTGTATAAATTTTATGAAAGTCTGTCAAAAAATTTGGACTTCAATGATTAAACAAGAAAAAGACTAACAAACAAATGGACAGACTGACTAGGAAAACCACACCATGACATATGCTCTGCTGGCCTTTGGCCAATAGAGCTAAAAATTGAGAGTAGACAGCATTTTATTTGTTTATGTATTGTTTTCTGCTTTTTGAAAGACAAATCTTATCAGTGGAATCACAAGGAATTTTTGATTTGCAAATACTTTCACTTTCGATGATCGAAATGTTTGGAAAGAGATAAAGTGCCTGCCAAATATGAAAAGGATATCTTAAACCAATAGACAAGACACAGATATTGCGACTTCAAGGTTTCTTTCACCATCATACTTCACAAACTGTCAGACAGTGTACATCAAAAATGTGACTGCATGTTCTGTACAGTCTGATGTAAATCTACACTCTGCAATAGGAACTAAAAGTTGTACTTGACTCTAAAAAATTCAAAATCTACTTTACTTAGAGTCATCCCAAGTCTCTAATTAAATCCCATTCTCACACTCACAGTCATGATAATGGTCTGAATTCCTCATGGTGAAGAGTAGCACGTATACCAGGGGCATTTCCCCGAAAAAATGGGGTAACACTCTCACAGACCCAATGTTACCTGGTTTTGTCCCAGTTCAAGAAGCTGGATTGCATGTTCTGACCAAAGGCTACCGAGGTTCAGCCCTAGTTTGTGACAGACTACTGCAGGTTTGCCGCCAGCAATGTTCCAAAGATTGACAGAATCGTCCCATCTCACCACAATGGTGTGTGGGTGCCACACCGTTGACTTGCTGGCATTCACAGGTGATCATAACAGACTGTGCTCCTAGAGATGATTCAATTTAGTTCCAAATTACCAAGGTGTATCTCTGTTTTGGCCCCAACAGAAGGTTGCTTTCACCAGAGAAGGGTTTAAGTGCCTGCCATATAAACAAAATGACAATTTGAGGAAGAAAAGCATGGTAGTCATACATCGCTCACCTAAGTTAACAGGAGCTGAAACTGCAAGACAAAATGTAAGACTCATACTAGCTCAGAGTTTGAATCTTGATTGTTTTATCTTCATTAGGTAATAGCAAAATGTGCTGTAAATGAATAGTACTGTTATAATCTAACTGCTAAAACCTATTGCCAACTGAACTTCCACAAACATAGCTCAAAGAGTGTTTAAGAAACTGCAGGTTTCACTCTTCCTGTTTATAGTAACAGTGTAACATCAATGAAGGTGTGCACATCATCTGCATATAAAGATCTATATTACAGTGAAGTTTCACAGCCATAACTCATAGAATGTTAAAAACTACAGGACCAAAGGAAGAATTTTGAAGTTCTTCCAATAGAACACTATGTAAAACATGAGACCCCTGGGACTGGACAATCTTTAACATCTTTGGGTACAATTTGAACAACTTTGAGAATGGATCAACCTATGTAGTAGACACATATTGCTGAAAGAAACTTTGGACCTCTATCACAAATATGAACCGAAGTCATCATACAGTTTTGAAGATGTGGGTTCTTCAAAAAATTTAAAGTAAACTGTTAATGACCAATACGAAATTCAAAAGTAAGTTCAAAATGATTAGCAATTGAAGGTACAAAACTAACAAAAATGTACAAAGTTAACAGTGGGTATGACAAAAATATACATAAAGCTTAACCTAACAATCCAGAGTTATAACAAACCTACAGAATTATTGCAAAGAAAACTTCAACGTAAAATTTCAAAATTGGTGACCTTGACCTTAAGATTGTGAGTATGGGCATGGCTAGGGAATGGCTCAATTAAACTTTGGACCTGTATCTGTTATCAAGCCATATTTGAACCTAATCCATCATTCAGTTTGGAAAATATGAGCTCTTAAAAAACTTACAGAAAGTATAACTTTGATGTACAGTATTAAAGTCTACAACCTGGACTTTAAGATCATGGGCACTGCACTGCTGACAGAAACTTTGGACCTACCAGTATATCTATCATTGTAACAAATGTGAACCAATCCATATGGTTTGGAAAGTGTCAGCTCTTAAAAATCTTAAATGTAAAAAGATGTAAATATAAATACTGCCTCCAACACAGATGCCAACACCGTGAGTAGTAAAATTATTCATATTATTAAAATCATATTGAATCAACCTTTGATTGACATGTCCAGAGGAGTTTGGACATTAAATTCAATTTTCTTTCATCCATTAGTGTCTGGGGGGAGTTTTTGTAATTGTGGTTGAACAGACATACAATTGTTGGACAATAAGCAATCACAATGGCTCACATGAAGCACTTCATGCTCAGGTGAGTTTATCGGTAGTAAAGGTATAATTAAAGCAATTTCAAGGTTGCTCTCACCAGAATACCTCACAAAATATCAAAGTGTACATCAAAGTAGGGACAACATCCCTGTGCAGCCTGATCTTGATCTACGAGGGCTGTCCCATTAAATCGTAGACAATGGGAGTGACAATAAAACTGAGGGATACAGTTTAACGAGATTCTATTCATCATTTTATTAAACTAAGCTTACTATTTGCTGAAAACATCATTAAGATATAAAGTATAGTCATTAATTTACAATTTTGAAATATATCACAAATTGCCAACCAGTGCACATTGTGACGTTAACAACTGCATGTAACGGTAAGCTTATGCTCTTTAGAAATAGCACATCACTGCTCTAAAATATAGCACATCACTGCTCTAAAATATAGCACATCACTGCTCTAAAATATACATACTTGTAAAATTATTGCAATCGGACATTAAGAAATCTTTTTTTATCAAGTGTCTACGATTCAATGGGACAACCCTTGTACACTGTCTGCAACATGGGAATATAGCTTCTTACAGAGTAACAACAGATGGTTTTTAAGGAGTAACAAATATACTTCTCAAACCTTGCTGAGGACCACTTATTCTCATCAAATTATGAATATCACGTCCTATCAAAATTTTACAATTCTAGCACTGAAATATACACATTAGCATTGGTGGTAGCCTGTAATTGTTTTTGTCTGTATAGCGTACATGCATGGGAATCACACAATCACAACAACTCCTAAAAGTCATGTTTTCTCTTTGTACATGCAAATACTGTAATCTCACATGTTATTTTACATAGTCTCGCCGACAGATAACATACCTTCTTCATACATAGGCAGTTTTTCTTTGGTGAGTGCGAACATTAAGAACTCACATATACAATTTCACATAGGCTGGCAGGGCCCGCACTGCCGATTGCTATTTTCACCAACTGCGAAAATTCTGAACAAAAGGCGAATGTTTTCTTTAACTGGCGAAAAATAAGCGGCGAAAGTTTTTTTTTTATCGGCAATTCTTCAGTTTTTGTCTCAACTCACAAGATAAGTGGGGAAAGGGTGAAGCAGGGAACAAGCTACAGGGCGACGTGGGCAAAGAAGTCACCTTCAATGGCTCAACTTCGCCTCGTCAAGCTTGCACGGCGAAAAAACTTAGCCTTAAAAAATTCCCAACCTGGCTATATTCGTGAAATATTGGCAATCTAAGACAAAGGGTGACATCAGTTATCCTTTATTAACTTTGTCAATTTAGACTAGACAGCAAAGTGTTATGATCTTTATCTGTTACAAACTCGCTTTAATCTACCCCTTTATCCCACTAAACCGTGTCTTTTTTTCCCCACAGGTGAAGAGTCTGCTTATTTGTTTAAATGACGTCAGACAATCAGTACTGATTCTCAGTTCATGAATAGTCGTAAAATAAAGATGAATTACCTCTTCTTACTGCTGGAGATATTCTTTACAAATATTTTTTTTAATACATTACAATGATGGATGGTAAACCAAAGGATTAAAAAATCTTGAAAACAATCATTTGCCTTCCTCACATCAGCAACTCAAGCAAAATCTGCAGTGCAGTGTTCTATTTTCAGCATTCTATTTTTAGAATACTCTACACCTTTTCCTTCCTATCAGCTTGTTTATTGATCATATAGATTACGTCTCTGTAAATCTTGTTAAGTTTAATTCTTTTAAATTTTACCAAGTCCTAGTTATGTTTTTGAATCAGGATTGTGGTTGGTCCTCATTACAGCCGTGAAGAAGTTATTTTTATTTTCTTTTCTCATCACTCTGGACATTATTTGTAATCTGATGAGAAATGTCAGGGTTTGAAGTAATGTGTGACTCTGCATCAATGGGGTCATAAATTACAAGGCAATCAAAACCCAAAGGTCAGATAATGTTCTTTTGAGACAACAAGTAGATGAAAATCTTTTCTCAGTTTTTTCTTTGATAAGCAAATCATATCCAAAAGTGATAGTAAGATTCAACTGTTTTTCACTCAAGGTAGGCATACAGGAATTCTTTCATCACATACTATAATTTCTCCTGTAAAGTTCGTGGAAGAAATACTGTCTACTTGTAGAACAAGTCTGCTTCTGGATTCAAACAGAATTTAACTACATTGTGTTTTTACCATGTTTTTTTTTTTGTTTTAGGAACCCACACAATGCCAACTTTTTAAGTACCTCAATAAAGAAGACTATGAAAACATGTGAGAAAAAAAAAGCTGGTAACTAGCATTTTCTCCTTTTCAAACAATGTTTTCTATCCTATCACAGACAACTTCCACTATTTTGGCAACATTTAAATTGATGTCTGTATAAGCTTTGGGTTTGGATGTGTCTGATTTTGTGCCATGTGCTAAAGGATTAAATCCCCATCATGATAAAAGACTTTATGTAATTTTCATCATTCATGTCTGTACAAATGAATTAAGATTAAAAGAAACATATAAAAACCTTGTTCTCTGTGTCTGATACCTGAACGGAATAAAGGGGGATTAATGGTGGTAAAAAGGAAAGTAGCGAAAAATTAGAAAGAAATGGCTCATAAATTAAGAAAAATGGCGCAAGAAATGGCTAATAAATTAGGAAAAGTTGCGAAAAAAATGGCTCATAAATAAAAAAGTGGCGAAAAGTTTTTTAAATTGGCGAAAATAGTGGCGAAAGAAAAGAATAAGCCACAGGCAAGTATGGATAACCAAGGTTTGAGGAGATATCTTTTGCCAGATATCATGAACAGGGTTGGATGTTACAGACAGGCCCAAACCCTACAAGTCAGAGTTGTCCTTTATCATATCTCAGTCTTACAAATGTGGTAGCAATCCGAAGTTTACGATATGTGATATCAATATGTAAAAATTCTACAGCTGTCATAATGATCACAAAAACATGTACATACATAACCTTGAATTCCACACTGATCAATAACTAAGAGATGACAACCTCAAATTCAACTTTGATTTTCTAATCCTCTGTTTTAACCACTCAAAATTCAGTTTGAAATGAGTAATTAAAGGTACAAAACTACCAAAATGGGTACAGAATTAACAGTGGGGAGAACATGACAGGAATGATAATTACCCCTTTACCTAAAAATCCTGAGCTACATGTATAACAAACCTAAGGAAGAAGACTCAAAAAAATTGTGAAAAAAAAAAGAAAAAAATGCTCATAGCCAGCATTTTCTCCTTTTATAGCGTTACATTGTTTTCTATCCTTCCATCATCAGAGTACCATTTATTTTTGTCCTCTGCAAATGCTTTCAATTTTGGTCAAGTCTATATTGTTACTGTTTAGTAAAGAGTTAAATTGACTAAATGTGTAAGAAATGAACAGAATGAAGTCCAATCAGAAAAAAAAATTACCAAAATGGAACAACCTTTAAAGCAATAACCTTGAAACTTTCCCAGGGTGTCCACAATTGGATTAAAGCAAATTTCCTTGACTTTTCCTTGACTAAAACCAAATTTCCTTTTTTTTTTCTATTTTGCAATGACATCTGTTGGCCTCCTCCTTCCCCACTGCCAACCTTTTCAACCTTTTACTTTACAGCAAGTGTATTGCTCTGTATACATGTATTTTTCATTCTGTTTTTTTTTTTAAGTTTGTTTTTCTTTGACTTTAGTGTCTGTTTTTCTTTATATACATGTACATGTATTTTCAAAAGTTATTTATACTGTTGGATGATTGCTTAAAATCAAATACATGTCATAAATCAGGGAAATATAATGGCCTCCTCCTCCCCTACAGCCAAACCCTTACCAGCTTTTTTCACTACCAATTGACCTTTCTGTAAATGCGAGTTTGGCATGCCCACCTTAGTAACGCGGTATTTCGGTTGTCAAGCCTGACAAACAAACCAGAAAATGGCGTCGAATACAAAGAGAAAGAGCGTTTATTTCAGTTTTATTCTAGCTGATATTTCGCTGTAGGTTAAATATCCCAACTTTCCCCCCCAACATTCTTATAAATTCGAACTTAATCGACAACTTAAACAGAAAAAATACTTAAAATAATGTCATATTTATGAGAAATCGAGAAGTAAAAATAATGCAAATATGTTCTGAATTCTATGTTCGGTCACAGCATTTCAAATAAAAATACATTGTGAGTAACTTCTGTCGGCAAAATGTATAATTAGTTAAAGGGCAAAAGTTTTTAAGACATTTCGTCAGTATATAACATAATTTGACTGTAAACAATATAGGAAAAGGATTTACAATTTAACCCTTTACCACACAGTCCAGTCCCTCATCGACCTTGAAGGAGACTTTGAAAACATTTCTCTCTTTTCTTGGCCGTTTTCTACCTTTTCAAAGACAAATCTCATCACTGGAACAAACATTAAACATGAAGAATATGCTGAGTGTGTAGATATAGATCAGACTGCGAATAGTATGCAGCGTAGTCTTGGATTAAAACAATCTGCTACTTACATTATTAAGCATACTAACAGTAGATTAAAGGTCTTACTTCTATTCTGTTCTGTTTCAGAACTTCAGTTTAAAAGGCAACTTATCTTAAATCAACTTTTGATTTAGCCATATTTAAGTGGATTAGCACATCTGTCATTTCAAAGGGTATGTCGGTAAACTGTTAATTTGATAGGATGTGTCTTTGATTGCAAACCAAAATTGCCGCTCTAATCCGCTTGACCACCTGTTGTCTCAGTATATCATTGAAGTTCAAAACAAACTGCCGTCAATGATATTGAAAGTTTGTTAATTGACGGCACACTTAACACATTTTAAAATCATCAAACATCCAGTTTCCCTTACCCAAAATTGAAATTTTTCTGTTGATTCAGACAATCTATGCATATTCAAATTGCGTCTAATTCAGTGTATTTTGTTAGCGAATATGATGTTGAGACGACTTAATTAGCCCCACAAAAACAATAAGCATCTTAAATTCCATTATTCTTTGGTAAAACTGAGTTATGTTTAGGTATTTGTGTTTCATTCTTTCTCATTAAGGTTCAAAACTTTGCTGACACATGTAAATCTATTGCACTGTCCTTCACCCGCGAAATTCAGACTTTTTGTACTTCTTTAACGTTGTGTAAATTAGTTAAAGCATCTCAAAGTTAACGAGGATGTAGGCTTATCTTATCACTACAAATCCATGTATTCTGGTTACCAGTATCTTCTCCTTTTCCCATGTTTTCAAAAGCCCTCCTCCTGAGGATCTGCATTAAGGGTTAAGCACAATAAAATTTGAAAGTAGTTATCCAACAGACCTTGTTGGTGATTGAAACAGCAATTTTCTTAGATGGGTTTTTCTATGCCTATTTTTGCAAGTACTTTCTAAAATGACATTTATACATACTTTTGTGCATACATTACGATTCTTATTGATCCGTGATGGATGAAGCTGTTCACGAGGTCTTCCACATAGTTTTATCCACCGAATATATTTTCGAGATGCATTTTCGGCTTTGGAAATGGGACAAATTTAATTCCCCCTGTATTCTATCTGGATAACCTTTATCAGTGTCACACAATTTGTAACTACACCTTTTCACTATTTCACAGATTTTTATTGACTGATAAAAGAAATTGCTGTTTTGATAATTAAATAGATACGATCAAATTATCTTACGTCTGTAACATACTGTGTCTAACTTTATTGTTTACATGACGCCCAATGCTGCGTTTTGATTGGCTGATAAGCCTGCGAAGACCTGTCAATCAAAACCGGCAGAAAGGTCAATTGTCATAGTATTACTGTTTGTATTTTAAATTTTGTTGTTCTATTTTCTTATCATAATTCAGGCAGATACAATTGCCTCTTCCTCCCCTACAGCCAAACCCTTATCACCTTTTTTCACTACCAGTTGTCATTGTATTACTCTTTGTATTTAAAATTTTGTTTGTTTTTCTTGTCATAATTCAGGAAAATATTATGGCCTCCTCCTCCCCTACAGCCAAACCTTTACCATGTTTTTTTCCTACCAAATGTCATTGTATTACTATTTGTATTTTAAATTTTGTTGTTTAATTGTTTTTCTTGTCATAATTCAGGGAGATATTATGGCCTCATCCTCCTCCCTGTAGCCAAACTCTTACCACCTTTATTCACTAACAACTGTCATTGTGTTACTATTTGTACTCTAAATTTTGTTGTTTGCTTTCCTTGTCATAATTAAGGGAAATATTATGGCCTCCTCCTCCCCTACAGCCAAACCTTTACCATGTTTTTTTCCTACCAAATGTCATTGTATTACTAATTGTATTTTAAATTTTGTTGTTTAATTGTTTTTCTTGTCATAATTCAGGGAGATATTATGGCCTCTTCCTCCTCCCTGCAGCCAAACTCTTACCACCTTTATTCACTACCAACTGTCATTGTGTTACTATTTGTACTCCAAATTTTGTTGTTTGCTTTTCTTGTCATAATTAAGGGAAATATTATGGCCTCCTCCTCCCCTACAGCCAAACCCTTACCACCTTTTTTCCTACCAGTTGTCATTGTATTACTATTTGTTTTTTAAATTTTGTTGTTGGTTTTTCTTGTCATAATTCAGGGAGATATTATGACCTCCTCCTCCTACCCTCCGGCCCAACACTTACCACATTTTTTCACTACCAATTGAAATTGTATTACTATTTGTATTCTAAATTTTGTTGTTTGTTTTTCTTGTCATAATTCAGGGAGATACAACTGCCTCTTTCTTCCCTACAGGCAAACCTTTACCACCTTTTTTCACTACCAATTGTCATTGTATTACTCTTTGTATCTTAAATTTTGTTGTTGGTTTTGCTTGTAAATCAGGGAGATATTATAGCCTCCGTCTTCCCCTACAGCCGAACCTTTACCACATTTTTTCACTACCAATTCTCATTGTATTACTCTTTGTATCTTAAATTTTGTTGTTGGTTTTTCCTGTAAATCAGGGAGATATCATAGCCTTCGTCTGCACCTACAGCCAAACCCTTACCACCTTTTTTACTATCAATTGTCATTATATTACCCTTTGTATCTTAAATATTGTTTTTTATTTGTTTTTCTTGTCATGATTCAGGGAGATACAATGGCCTCCTCCTCCTCCCCTACAGCCAAACCCAACCACATTTTTTTCATTTCCGATTGTCTTTGTATTACTAATTGTATTTAAAGTTTGTTAGTCAATTGTTTTTCTTGTCATAATTCAGGGAGATACAATGGCCTCTACCTCCCCTACAGCCAAACCCATAATATCTTGCATTTAATTGTTCTACACATGACCTTTAGTAGTGAGAATCAATTTTTTTTCAAAATTTATGGATAAAACCTAGACCATAACCAGTATTAGGGTAGCTGACAGTGGCCCTTGTTTTAACCTTACACTTGCCTTTATGATTGCAAGTTACATAATTACAAGTACTAATTGTTCTTTCCCTTTCTCCATGGTTGCAACTTCCACTATTTAGTGTAAAGTACATGCTGTATCAAGAATTTTTCCTTGACCCAAACCAGTAAGTAGCACCTAATAAAGATCTTGATTGTAATTGTTCTAACCATGAACAACTGGTATACTCATGGGAATCTAACCTTTACAAAGATTAATGAATAAAATATTGACCCTTACAAGTATTAGGGTAGCTGAAATTGGCCTTTATTATAACCCATTACTTGTCACCATGGTTTCAAGTTAGACTAGTTTATGTAAAACATGCTCTTTGAAGAATTTTTTCTTGACCAAAACCAGTAAGTATCACATATAAAATATCATGCTTGTAATTGTTCTAGACATGACCTATACTAGTGAGGATCTAACCTTTTCAAAATTTACAGATAAAACCTAGACCATAACCAGTATTATGGTAGCTGACATTGGCCCTCATTATAACCTTACACTTGCCTCCATAATTGCAAGTTACATAACTGCAAGTACTAATTGTTCTTTCCATGACTTACCATTATATTAGTGGAATTGAACTCTTCCGAAATTTAACAGAAAAAAACAGACCCTAACCAGTATAAGGGTAGCTGACATTGCCCTTTATTATAACCTATTACTTGTAAAGCACATGCCCTATGATGAATTTTTCCTTGACCCAAACCAGTAAGTAGCACATATAAAGTATATTGTCTTTAATTGTTCTATCCATGATCAACCATTATACTAGTGGAAATGACCTGTTCCAAAAGTTAATGGACAAAAACATAGACCCTTACCAGTATTAAGGTAGCTGACATTGTCTCCATGGTTGCAAGTTCTACCATTTAATGTAAAGCACATGCTGTATAATGAATGTTTTCTGTTTTCAAACCAGTGAGTAGATCATATAAAACATCTTGCTTGTAACTGTTCTAGCCATGACCTATACTAGTGAGAACTGATCTCTTCCCAAATTTAGTGGATAAAAGCGTACACCATAACCAGTATTAGGATAGTTGACATTGGCCCTGTTTGTAACCTAATTCTTTCTTCCATGGTTGCAAGTTCCACCAATAAGTGTAATAAATGTATAACACAATGCTCTATGAAGAAATTTCATGGACCAAAAAAAGGTAACCAGGTCATATAAATATCTTTCCTTTACCTTTCTAACCAAGACCTATACTAGTGAGAATTTAACTTTTTTGAAAATTTATAGATAAAAAACCTTGACCCAAACTAGTACTTGGGTAGCTTACTTAAGCCCTTGTCATAACCAAATACATGTCTCCAACTCTCTATGGTTGAAAGTTTTACCATTTAATGTAAGGAACATGCTCCATGAGGAAATTTTCCTGGACCCAACCAGTCAGAGGCTCATATAAAATATCTTAACTGAAATTGTTCTTACCATGACCTATCCTAGTGGAAATAGAACTCTTGCCAAAATATATGGATAAAACATTAACTCTAGCAAGTATTAGGGTAGCTCATATCTGTTCTCTTAATATCCTTACACTTATTTCAATTGGTTGCGAATTCTACCTTTTAATGTAAGGCACATGCACTATGAAGGATTTTTCAAGGTTGGAAACCAGTGAGTAGTTCATATAAAACATCTTGCTTGTAAGTGTTATTGTTCTAGCCATGACCTATACCAGTGAGAATTGAACCTTCCAGAAATTTCTGGATAAAATTGAACTCTTTTCAATATATGGGTAACTGACATTGGCCCTTGTTATAAACTTATATTTGTCTCCATGGATACAATCTCTACCATTTAATGTGAAACATATGCTTTATAAAGATTTCCAACATCCAAACCAGTGAGCAGCTCATATAAAAACTTGGCTTTAATTGTTGTAACCATGACCTTTGATAGTGAGAATCCAGCCTTTTCCAACATTTATGAATAAAACCTTTACCATAACCAGTATTAGCGTAGCTGACATTGGCCCTTGTTCAGAACCTAATACTTGTCCATATGGTTGCAAGTTCTACCATTTAATGTAAAGCACATGTTCTTTATGAAGAGTTTTTCCAAGACCCAAACCAGTAGTAGCACATAAAACATCTTGCTTTTTATTGTTCTAACCATGAAAGGCAGATGTACTAGTGGTAATCTAACCTTTTCAAAGATTATTGATAGAATGTGGACCCTAACCAGTATCAGGGTAGCTGACATTGGCCCTTATAATAACCTTATACTATCTTCATAGTTGCAAGTTCTACCAACCCATGAAAATCTTGTGCTGTAGGAGGAAATTTTCCTAGATCCAATCCAGTAAGTAGCACATATTAAACATATTGCCTGTAATTGTTCTTTCCATGACCTTCCATTATACAAGTGGGGAATAAAACTCTTCCGAAAGTTAATGGATAAAACTTTGGTCCTAAACAGTATAAAGGTAGCTGACATCTGCCCTTATTATAGCCATATACTTGTCTCCATGGTTGCAAGTTCTACCATTTAATGGAAAACAAATACTCCACGGAGAGATTTTCTTGGACCCAAACCAATAAGTAGCACAAATGAAAAATCTTGCCTGTAATTTTTCTAAACATGATCGGTACTATTGGGAATACAACTTTTCCCACAATTTATGGATAAAGCCTTGACCGTTTCCAGTAATAGGGTAACTGACATTGGCCCTCATTATATCTTTATACTTGTCTCCATGGTTGTTTTCTACCAATAATTGTGCAGCACATGCTCTTAAAATTGTAGCTGAACCATATCAATAAGACACACAAATAATTATATTGCCTGTAATTGTTGTAACCATGACCTTCCATTACACCAGTGGGAATAAAACTCTTTCCAAAGTTACAACCAGTGGGAATAAAACTCTTTCCAAAGTTAATGGATAAAACAAAGACTCTAAACAGTATAGGTGTAGCTGACATTGGCCTTTATTATAACCTAATACTTGTTTCCATGGCTGCTAGCACTACCATTTTATGTAAAACACATACTCTTTGAAGAAATTTTCCTGGACCCAAACCAGCAAGTAGCACATATAAAGTATCTTGCCTGACATCATTTTTCTAACCATGGTCTGTAC
Organism: Hippopus hippopus; assembly: GCA_946811185.2. Lineage (NCBI taxonomy): Eukaryota > Metazoa > Mollusca > Bivalvia > Cardiida > Cardiidae > Hippopus > Hippopus hippopus. The sequence goes on from OX328101.1 coordinate 29,153,512, forward strand.
TGGTGGGAATCTAACTTTTCCCACAATTTCTGAATAAAACCTAGACTGTTTCCAGTAATAGAGTAGCTGACATTGGCCCTCATTATATCTTTATACTTGTTTCTTTAGTTGCATTCTACCAGTAATTGTACAGCACATGCTCTTATAAAGAATTATTCCTACATCCAAACAATGAGAAGCACATATTTTATCTTGCCTGTGATTGTTCTAACCATGACCAGCACTAAAGGTAGTCTATTCTTCCCAAAATTTGATGAGAAACCCTAGGCCCTAGTGCTTACAAAATTAATAAAAAAGCATTTAAAAATGCCCATAACATTGCATTTATTTACTAAAAAGGGACATGCTGACACTAAGGACAACTGACTCCTTTACATTTTCATCAACATTAAGCAAAGTCATGAGGAAAAAAAAGAGCTGAAAAATCAAATGTAGCATAGAAAGGGCCACAACTCTGCAAATATTCATTACAAAGGGATATGCTGACACTATGCACAATCAGTTATCGACTGTAAACTCCTGTAAAATTTCACTGAAAATGGGCAAGGGATTTAAGAAGATAGGAGCAGCAAATCAAATGTAACATTTAATATATGAAGGACTACATACTGCAAAACTCATGGCATAGGGACAGGATGACTCTATGCACAACTACATATTGATTATGTGAAATAGCATCAAAAGTGTGATGAAATGATATTACATCTCATATAAAAAGACAAAGCTACTGATCGCAAAGTAATTTAAAGGGGCAGTAGTATATGATTATAAATGAGTGTGTTCAGTGATACTTTAATCGTTAACAGGGGCAATAGTATATAAATATCAATAAGTGTGTTCATTTATGGATATTTTAATTGTTGAAAGGAGCAATAGTTTATAATCATCATTGAGTGGGTTATCTTATTTGAAATGTTATTATTCATGAGCTGATTCAGTTATATACATTTTAATTGTTAAAAGGAGCTATAATATTTACATCTGATCATCCATGAGTGGTTTCAGTTATAGACATTTTTATTGTAAGGAGGAGCTATGGTATATACCTGTAATTATCCATAAGCAGGATCAGTTATAGACATTTTAAGAATTAAAAGAGGCGAAAGTATATACATGTAATTATATATGAGTAGTTTCCATTACAGATATTTCAATCGACACATATTTCAATGATTAAAAGGGGGCTAGGGTATTTACATGTAATAATCAATGAGTGGCTTGAGTTATAGACATTTAAATCGTTAAAAAGAGGCTATAGTATATACATGTAATAATGAGTGGCTTGATTTACATTTAAATCGTTAACAGGGACCTGAAGTATGTACATGTAATAATCCATGAGTGGCTTAACTTACAGATATAATAATCATTAAAAGGGGCTATAGTATATACATGTACATAAGACATACAAAATCTTTTCCATAAAATCCTACAAGAAAGTTATGACCCCAGGGAAAAGCCATTTTTGGCCACAACGCTACAATTACTTGACTCCTGATGGAGGTCCGCAAGATGAAGCCCCATACCAAATAATACAGGTCCAGAAGGTGTGGTTATAAACAAAAAGGCCCTAAAAAAATGAGATCCCTAAGACAGGGCTAAATTAAGTAGCCCTAGGTCTTATGGTTAGTAACAAGAAGATTTGTAGAGTTTTCACTATAAAAGCCCATGTAAAACTTGTGACCCCTGGGATGGGGTCAAACTTGACCCCAAGGTTATAATTATGGCCCTCTTGGTTGAGGCCCACTAGATAAAGCTACGGTACATGCAAAATTTGGTAGCCCTAGGCCCTATGGCTAGGTACCAGAAGAAATTTGACCCACGGGCTATAATTTGAAGAAAGTTAATATAGGTCCACTAGATAAAGCTACATGCAAAATTTGGATGTCTAGGTACAAAAATATTTTTAAAGTTTCCCTATATAAGCCCATGTAAAACTTGTGACCCCCGGGATGGGGCCAAATTTGACCCCATGGCTATAATTTTGGGCACTCTTGGTAGATTCCCTCTTGATAAAGCTACATGGCTAAGTTAGTAGCCCTAGGCCCTATGGCTAGGTACCAGAAGAATTTTAAAGTTTTCCCTATATAAGCCCATGTAAACTTTGTGACCCCCCCCCACCCCGGGTGGGGCTTAATTTGACCCCAGGGCTATAATTTGAAGAACTTGGTAGAGGTCTACTAGATAAAGCTACATGCCAAATTTGGTAGCCCTAGGCTTTATGGTTTCAAACAAGTAGATTTTCAAAGATTTTCAATATTTTTTAGTCTTGTTGCCATGGCAATCAGAGATTTTGAAGGAATCAAATTTTTTCTAGAAATTCTGAAGAGAACCATGGCAGGATCATTTCTGTGAAGTTTCATCAAAATTTGATGGGTAGTTTCAGAGAAGAAGATGTTTAAAATAAAAGTTAACGCACACACGGACAGACACATGACAGACACCAGGCCATGACATAAGCCCACTGGCCTTGGGCCAGTGGAGCTAATATAAAACCAGATTTCAGTTAAACAGGAATAATATAAACATAACATTAATTTTTTATGTCACTTTCAATCCATGCATATATGGCAAAATTTTAGGTACACTTTTTGTTATCCATTTAGAATATAAAAACTTCAGTGTTTATAAAAACTTCAGTGTTAAACGTAATCATCAGATATTTTTTCTCTCATGTTTGAAAGCTGAAAAAGCAAGTTTTTGGTGCCATTCTTTTGAACAGAGAGACAGAACATTATTTCTATCAGTTATACAATTGTTTCTTGGTAAATATTTACAGAAAGATAATTATTGTCTATTCTAATACTGAATAAAGAACCCTAGAAAATTAATCGTTGATAGAATTATAATGCATCACAATATTGCACCTTCCATAGTAATGGCATTTTGATAATGGTTGTTCTGATAGAAATAGCATGAAAAAAATTATGTTTACCCTTAATAGTCAGCGCTAATCAATCTCTACGACTGTGAACAACTTAACAGACACTTTTCAGTCTAGAAGAGACACATAGTTTGACTTTCAATAATATTTTTGCCACAAAAATATCAGAAAAGTGAACAAGGCCAGCATTTTCTACTTTTCCTGCAATGTTTTCCACCCTATCAAAGACTGAAATCATTGTTTGAGCTAGATTTGACTTTTTGCCTTCAGATGCCTTTAATTTAGTTAGGTAAAAAATATTAATTAGAGTTATGACCCTGTAAAAGAAGGCTAAAGAAAACATTGTGGGAAAAGGATAGAATGCTGGTAACCAGCATTTTCTCCTTTTCCAACAATCTTTTCCAGCCTTTGCACACATGATTTTTAGCTTGGCTGTATTCACAGAAAATGACAAGCTATTGTCATAGTCCAGGCACCATCTGCATTACCATCGTCTGAAAACTTTGACATTTTGTAATATCTCTGTAATTATTGAAGATATCTACTTCATACTTGGATAATTTGTTATACAGTGAAAGAGGAACTCATACTACAGGGGCAGGTAACCATCAAAGTATTTGAACTCAGTTATACCACTTTTTTGTCTTGAAATTCTGACAAAAACTTTGACATAATGTAATATCTCTGTTATAACTGAAGATATTTACTTCAAATTTGGACAAATTGTTCACTTTCACAAGGGGAACTCGTACAACAGGGGCACATAACCATCAAAATATTTTGCCACATGTATGCCCCTTTGAAGACTTAGAATTTTCATAAAAACTTCGACATTTTGTAATAATATAACTGCTTTTACTTCATACTTGGACAAGTTGCTAACTATCAAAAAGGGAAACTCATACAACGGGCAGGTAACTATCAACATATTTTTGCCAATTATTGCCCCTATTTTACTTATAATTTTCACTAAAAATCAAGCAATTGCAGCCGAGCGTTGGCACCCATATGCGGTACTCTTGTATTGTCCAAGGTACATTTGTCTTTTGTAAATGTTCACAATTTGGCAGAGTCTCAAATTTGGTCACATGGGAAAGAGTTAAAGATTAACACCTTATTAGTTCAACTCACATTAACCATCAGTTCACAAAATAATTCTCTAGAATTCAAATTATTGACAGTTAATCAACACACTTGACAAACTCCATCAAAATCTAACCACAAATTGTTATCTTTTATATGGTAAAAAAACCTACTTATTTGAGTTTAATGAGTTTTAACAGCACAGCTTTTCCCTCAATGTTTTCAACCCTATCAAAGGCAGAAATTGTCACTAGACCTAGATTTGATTTTTTGCCTTCAATTGCTTTAAATTTGGTTGAGGAAAAAATCATTCTACAAAATAATTAAGTAGAATACAAACTGTTGACAATCAGTAACATACTTGACAACTCCATGAAAATCCAGCCACAAATTTCATATCTCTCATGTGTACAAACAAATACTATGTTTTTACATCCGTTGTAATAGCTTAGGTCATATCACGGCAGTCAGTGCACCTTTGCAACAAATACATGTGTTTCCTAGTTTTCTCACACCAGTGCTGACACAACTTTCTTTCCAAGCCACTGACTACTTTGCTCACATACAGCAGAGGTAACAGGTGAAAAATTGCCAGAAAGAAAATTTGCCTCAACCATGTATCAAACCAGCAATCAATAATTCATGAGTCAGATATGCTAACCACTGAACTAACTGGCTGAGCAAAAAAATGCATATATACACTGAGAGATGGACAATGGAAATACCATCACTGAAGGGAATAAGGGAGTTTAACTCTTTACCAAACAACATAATTTTAGACTAGTCCAAATTGAAAGCATTTGCAGACGACAAATTAAAGATATCTCAAATGGCAGAATTTTCTCTTGATAGAGTAGAAAACATTGTGGGAAAGGGAGAATATGCTGGTTACCAGCATTTTCTCCTTTTCCCACAATGTTTTCAAAAGGCTTCTTTTATGTGGTTGTTAAATTTGGTTGGTTGGTTGTATTGGGGTTTAACGCCACTTTAACAGCTAAGGTCATATCATGGCGGTCGGTGACGCACATGTGTTTCCTGGCTTTCTCACACCAGTACTAACACAACTTTCTTTCCAAAGCCACCGACTACTTTTCTCACATGCTTCAGCAGAGGTGAGAGGCGAAAATACGCCGGAAAGAAGGTTCGCCTCAACCGGGTATCGAACTCACAACCACCAGGTCATGAGTCCGACACGCTCACCACTGAGCCACCCGGGCGGGCTATGTGGTTGTTAAAACCCAGGATTGTTTGGTAAAGAGTTAATGCATCTGCAACAAGTTTCAACCTATGTCAACCTGCGCAGTACTTTAAAGCTGACATGGGTAGAAACTTTTTGCTTTTTGAGCATTTTCTGCATCTCTAAGGACCATTCTTCCTATTGATTCAGCCAATTCTTATGCTAAATGGATTTTATGGATCCATAATGATGTGATGACTTGCTTGGTATAATGCATCTGGAGGCCAGCCACATTTTCTTTCCATTACTTATGAAAGGTGGTCAGAATATTTGTCGTGATGATATCTGCACAAGTTTGAAAATGGCTATGTTTGGCTAAAAAGTAAGTAACTGAAACAAATACTAGAGAAAAGCTTGTATACACTCTAGAGGCCATGTTTTCAGTCCAATTTGTTAGAATGATTGTCTTAATAATTTGAGACAATCATATCTCAGGAGAGATTTGAAAAAGGTTATGTTTGGCGAAATGGCTCAGGTCGAGGGACTTAAGGGCTAACCTTTTTTATTATAAGTTTTCTGAGGTAAATTAGGTTCAGGGGGTAATGAGTCAACACTTTACCAAAAATCCTGAGTTTTAACAACTCTGAGTAAGACAGCTTTTGAAAACATTGTAGGAAAAGGAGGCAAAGCTGGTAACCAACATTTTCTATTTTTCCCTCATGAGCATCATTCTTCTCCTTTTCCCATAATGTTCTCTACCTTTTAAAAGACAAGTCCCACCAATAGAGCCACATTTTGGACAAGTCTAAAGTTTTATTGTCTGGTAAAGAGTCAACACTGATTAGAGATGATACTCACCTGATTCACATGACATTGTAAAATTTTATTCTGTAAGGGTCTTGTAAGTGTTAGTGCCCCTGTCACACTGTGTACTTCTAAGTCATCAGATACAGATGTGTCCTCTTCAAAATTGAATACTAGAATATCCTGTCATTATCTGGAAAAATAAAAAACAAAATATACCTATGGGAAAAAGTTTAGCATGTTCCATCCCATACAGTTAAAACAATTCTTTTGCCCAAATGTATCATTTTCTTTAATATCTATGTTTAGCGTTTAATTATATTTAACCCTTTCTCAAACAATCCCTGGTTTTCTCGACCCTGAAAAAGTAGCCTTTTGAAAACATTGTGGGAAAGGAGAACCAGCATTTTCTCCTTTTCCCAGAAAGTTTTCTACCCTCCCAGAACAAATTTCAATTTTTGAGTCATGTTAATTTTGTCGTCTGCAAATGCTTTCAATTTGGACCAGTCTAACATTTTGTCATTTGGTAAAGAGTTAACTCTTTACCAAACGACAAAATTTTAGACTTGACCAAATTGAAAGCATTTGCAGACCTACAAATTAAATGGCACAAATCATAAAATTTTTTTTTGAATGGGTAGAAAACATTGTGGGAAAAAAGAGAAAATGCTGGTTACCAGCATTTTCTCCTTTTCCCATAAGGTTTTCTAAAGGCTTCTTCCTCAGGGTCGCTAAAAGTCCGGATTGTGTGGTAAAGAGTTAAATGAATGGATGAAATGCACCACACAAAATAAAGTCATATGCCATGTTATTTTGGTCTTTGTTTACCTCTTTTTCAAGGAATATAAAATAGGCTTAACTTTTGCCCTTAGGTATAATACATAAAGTTTAACCCCTATGTGTATTATTCTTTGCATATTTTCCTTATTGCCTCAATCTTTTACTAGAGAACAAAATTGTATTCCTGTCCAATTAGAAAGCATTTGGAGGCAGCAAAGAAAACGTGGCAAAATAACTTGGGTGTGAAAGGGTAGGAAACTTCATGGAAAAAGGGGATTTTAATGACGTAAAAAGATAATGTTTTGATAACACTGAGCATCACTTGAGCTACACTAAATTGGTAGTCTGCAAGTGCTTTCAATTTGTTGGTGTCCAAAATTTTGTCATGCGACATAGAGTAAAACAAAGAGTTAACTCTTTACCAAACAACAAAAGTTTTAGACTGGTCCAAATTCAAAGCATTTGCAGACGACAAAGTAAATGTGACTGAAGAATAGAAATTTGGTTTGGGAAGGGTAGAAAACATTGTGGGAAAAGGAGAAAATGCTGGCTACCAGCATTTTCTCCTTTTCCCAGAATGTTTTCAAAAGGCTTCTTTCTCAGGGTCGTTAAAAGTCGGGATTGTGTGGTAAAGAGTTAAACAGATTATGATGATATCATTTTTCACTTCAAAATGACCAGCCTCTTATCTAGAAACTGTGTTTGCTCCATTTATTTATCACCACAGCCCCATTTTACTAGGGTAGTTACAAACAAAATTTTCTAAGTTTTTACGCAACTCTAGAGAAAATGCTTACATGCGTTTTACTAGAAAAGTTCGTAACTAATTCGAGCTCAAGTTTTTGCATTACTTTACGAAAAAAAAAACCTGCCTTAACTTTTGCGCAAGTGTGGCTAATATTAGAGGGGTTCGAACTTAGTAGAATAATTAAGCAAGAAACAATTGAAATAAAAATACAGAATGGCGAAGTACAGGGTTCGGTTGAATAAATATATAAGCACTGAGACTAGGAAGATGCTTCCAATGTTGCTGGTCAGCAACTATAACATTTTTTTAGATAACAAATAATATGAGCTATGCTCTGACAAAAAAGGAGGCTTAATGCAATGCGAAAAATATCGGCCAATGTCAGCCTGCGCACACCATGCAGGCTGACTTTGGTCAAAACCTATCACTATAGGTCATTTATCTGCATGTCAAAGGACCATCCTACCACACAAGTAAGTTGGATGTTTAATTAAATGGATTTTGTGGATCCATAATTTTGTGTTGAATTGCTTGGTATAATGTATCACGGAAATGTATTAAACCCCCTTTTGAGAGAGCATGACTCATTCTGTTTTATTTTACATGTATATACACACCCTTTATAGCACGAATTAAAGAAAAGACTTGCGATACAAAAGTTCATTTATTATTCTGTAAATACCTTCACATACTAACAGACATGTTGCTGAAAGTAGGCAATATCTTTTAGCATTTTCTGCTTTTCTCAGAATGTTTTCTACCCATCTAAAGCCAAATCACATCATTTGAATAAAGCTGTCATCTGCAAACCCTTAACAATTAAACATGTCTAAAATTTTTGCAGTTTTTGTAAGGAGTTACCTAGTTACCTCCTACAGATGTACAGATGACTTTTTGTGCGTTGCACAAGGCAGCTTTTGTTATGGGTGTAACAAAACATCGGACAATCATATCCCGGAAACAAGCATGTTGATGCTACTGCATCGACTGCTCAGTTGAAAATCAATAACTATTGCCGAAATTTACCTCATCCACCCTGACCCATTTTCAAACTCATTTAAGATGTCATCATGACAAACATTCTGAGTTTCATGAGTATTTGACTGAAAATGTGGCATCTACGGCATACACAAGGTTTTTAAAATCTAACCAAGTGCCCTTGTTATTGACCAAACATGACCCATTTCCTAAATCATCCAAGATGTTATCAAGAGAAACATTCTGACTAACTTTCACGAGTACTGGACTGAAAATGTTGCCTCTAGAGCGTACCCAAGTTTTTTCACACATTGTTCCAAGTGACCTAGTTTTTGCCCAGATGTGACGTATGAAGTTTCACCAATTTTTTCGTCAAGGGTCTTAGAAGATATGTATGGACAGACAGGCAAACAGACAGTTATTGGTCCATTATGAAATTATATATTAAACCCCCTTTTTGATTGACATGGCGTATCATTAAAAAAAAAACAAAAAAATGATTGTGACTTATGATTATAATATAAATATGAAATTTCATAAAATTTTCCCAGTAGGTATAGAGATACTGGTCCATAATGGAAATGTTCATCAAGCCCCCTTCTTTCATGACACATCAAAAAACCAAAAGGTTATCAGTGGACAATCATAAGGAACACATGTATTAAGTTTCATCCAATTTTCATCAGGGTTCTGAGAAGAAATCCATCTGTAGGGACAAACTTATGAATAACAACACCACCCCCCCCCCCGGTTGGCGGAGGATAATAATTAACCAATTATCAACCTGTGCAGTCTGATCTTATCTCCCATAAAAAGCCACTCAAAGTTATGCCTTGTATTTTAAAGGTGAAATTAATTGAATGGTGTTCAATATGCTGAACAATTTATTCAAAATGCACAAATTAAAAGATGTCATCAATGTGGCGGAAGACCAGTCTTCTACCACCAAGAAAGAAAATTTTCATCATATAAAATGCATTTCAAAAAAAGACTGACTTGTTCCGTGTCTGAACCAGGGCACGCGATTGCGAGAATCGCACGAGTTTTTCATCATTCACACATATTTTCAAAACCAGTGTGCGACAATCGCACGCAAAAAATAATTAGGCAATTAGTGTTTGATCACTGATTAACGTTTGAATGCCGATGTGAAAATCGCTTTCACAGGAAGCACAACTGTACAGGGATCGTATATGACATGTAATTTACGATCCCTGAACTGTATTAGATCATTCCTACAAATCAAGAGTGACTCCCCTTTCTTACCTCATGAATTTTTATCATTCGTCACAACTTACATCACCCTAGGATGCCGAATAGGATTTTTATTTTACGCAAAAATGTCTGCCATTTTTCCTTCTGGATTTAAATATAGATCGATAACAGGTCTCCAACTCTTATTTATCAAAATAAATACAGCAAAGTACTGCCGTTCCATCCATATACAAGGCTGTCGAGATGAATTTATTTTGGTATTACTTTATTAGTTTCGTATTAATACGATTCCCAGGAGTTGAATTTTTTTTGCATGTAAACCCAAACAAATACCAGACGATATTGACAGTTCTGTTTTCTAAGATAGACAAAAATGTCGAGTTGCTGATTTAATCACACACAGACTGGGTGGCAATAAAGGTGAATAATTACTGTTGGAAAATCTGTTGTTCAACATATAGAGGTTATTACACGTCTGATGAGGGCTGGAGAGTGATATCGGCCTGCCACCTTGATATCTGCCCCGAGGGCTTTAGCCTGAGGGCAGATTGCGAGGTGGAGGGCCGATATCACTCTCCGGCCCTCATCAGCCATGTAATAACCTGTTTATTACATTCATTCATAATTTGCTCGTTTTTGTTTTTTCTAACATGTTTAAAAAGTTAAAACAGAGAAATTCTTGTCTTCGTTCAACACAACTCCTTTTTCCGCGGGTAAACGTCACGTTCATGACGTAATCATGCGTCATTCATTATGACTATCGCAGCTGCAGTATAAGGCCGTTTAAAATAAACAGTTCTTCATCTTTATGCATAGTTAAAAAGATGTCAGTATGTGTGTTTTTCCGTACCAAATATTCAATTTAGTATAATACGCATTATAAATGAGAAACAGGATAAATAGAATAGGTAGTTGGTGCTCTGGATTGGGAAACTTAATCAGGCTTGGCTCCCCTAACTCAACGTAAAAAATTCACAGAACTATTAGCCTTTTGACACCATGCCTTACCCGATAAACTTTCCCAATCCAAGACAACAACAGTCTATTCTCTACTTATCGTGTTTGCTGGTTTTGGGATTCAATCGTTGTCTGTAGTCCTGAAGATTTGTCGGCTAGCGACTGACGGACTGATTCAGCCATTTTTTTTTCAAACTAGCTATTTTGAGAACGTTAGTTTACGAGCGAGTGTTCTGTTGCTATAGATTTAGAACAAATATCTTGTCGACAGGCAGGATATCAGATATCAGCCCATTGCCCCGCCATATCTGCCCTCGCGTGACACTGATATGACACCATTTTCAGCTGAAAATGTTACTATTATTAGTAACAGAATGTAATAAATATGTATATGTCACAGCCAGTGTGACGCAGAACTGATGAAAGCATAGGGACTAGCATTTTAACATCTATTTACAGTTATGACTTTCAAGTTTCAAAGTAAGATTTTGTGTTAGGTATGAACAAGGCTGAGGCAAAGTAGTTGGTACTACAGAATTGAAAGGTTTAAATGAATGATCCAAAAGAGATTAGTTCTGTTTCTTGCTTTTTGAAGTTGATCTTGATCCCCCATACTTTTCAGAAATCCCCCATACTTTTTAGAAATCCCCCATACTTTTCAGAGTGATGGAGGACAGTCCCCCACTTTTTTCAAATCCTAGATCAGACACTGCTTGTCATGGTATACAAACAGTATTGCAGTGTATTTTCAAAATTAAGTTGTGCATTTCCAAAAGAGTATTCTTGATCTGTGGAGTCTGCAAAACTCCTGTTAATTGTTCATAAAAACTAGAGCTATCACTAAAGGTGATGAATACCCCCCACCGGCTCCATGTCAAGAAATAACTTTTTGTCACAGAAATGCATAATGCCTTTGTCCAAAGTGTTAAGAGACTATTGCACAGCTAATAAATACTGAAACAAAATAAAGAAACTTTGAAAAAGAACCTGAAATGGGCTCCTCTTCAATTTTCCTGGATTTGGAAAAATCATTCAACCAGCACCAAATTATAATATGCATATCTTAACTTTGTATTGAAACTTCCTATGTGGTTTAATAGAAACCTGTCCTGTTGGTTTGGAGAAATAGCTGGGACTAAAACAAAGTTTGTGAGGGTTATAATAAGGCAGTTTGATAATCAGGGGAGGTAAATAACAACATATATATATCTCTAATAAGAGGAGTTGTTTCCCTTGATAAGTGATGTAAATACAAGCAATTTCGTTGAAATGATATCTCCGGCCGAAAAAGACCTTTTTTGATACAAACATATTAAAGGTATTGTGTTTTGCATGTACATGTGGCCTTCTTGTTATTGGTCCATGATGAAATTATACATTAAGCTCCCTTTTTCCATGGCATAGCATTTCATTACATAAAAAAATATATAAGAGGTCCATAACAGGATTATACATTAAGTCTCCTTTTTCCAGAACATGGCATTTCATTAAATGAAAACAAATAAAGAAAATATACATCAAGCCTCCTTTTTCAATGACACGTCATTATATATATAGAAAAAAATTGTATCAACGGACTATCCAATGGAAGACATGCATGAAGTTTCATCAATTTTCGTCAAGGACTTTAGAATTTAGATATCCCTCTGGCGGACGGATGGGCCAACAGACTGTTATTGGTCCATAATGAAATTATACATTTAGCCCCCTTATTTAGAGATGAAGTTCCATAACATTTTGTCCTGTAGTTAAAGAGATATTGGTCCATAATGAAAATATATGTCAAGCCCCCTTTTTCCATGACACGACATTTCATGAAAAAAGGTAAAATAATGATACTGGCGGACTATCATAAGGAACACACACTATCATAAGGAACACACGTATGAAGTTTCATGAATTTTCGTGTAGGATTTTGAGTTAAAGAGATATTGATCCCTAATGGAAATATACATGAAGCCCCCTTTTTCTATGACACCTTATTGAACATCAAAACAGCAAAAAAAATTATGAAACTCAGCCGACATCATAAGGAAGAAGTGTATGAATTTCCATTAGTTTTTGTGAAGTATTTTAGGAGATATCTGTCGGGAAAGATCGATGAACAGATGGTCATTGGTCCAAGATGAAATAAAACATTTAGCCCCCTTTTATCATGACGTGGCATTTAGCCCCCTTTTTTCACGACATTGCATTTCATGAAATAAAAACCAATAACTATTTCTGTGGCTTGTGATAAACAATATAAAAATGAAGTTTCATAACTTTTTTTTAAGGTAAAAGAGATATTGGTCCATATTGGAAATATACATCAAGCCCCCTTTTTCCATGACACGGCATTACAAAAAACAAGGGTATATAACTGTGGTGTTGCAAGGTCAATCTGGGTGAAACTTTTTTTCCTGCATTTCCTAATGGTGGTTGATAGATGTGACAAGTTCAATGTAAAAATGCTGTATAGTTTTCAAGATAAGACTCAAAACATCAAAAATATACTTAACCGCGTAACTTAAAATCACTCCCAGTTGGCCATTTTGCATTGAAAAAAAAAAGAAAGAAAGCGTCTCGGCAGAATGGGTTATTGTACACATGTATAAAGTTTCACAAAATTCCGTCAAATGGTATTGGAGATATTCACCCGGACGGACAAACAGACCGACAGACAGACAGACGGATGGACAACACTAAAACTATATCTCTCCGCCTTCGGCAGGGGATAATAAGGCACTATATTAGCCCTTGTTAAACTTGTGACCTCCGGGATGGGGCCAATTTTGACCCCAGAGCTGTAATATCAAACTAGAGGCCCTTGAGGGCCTGAAATCACTCTACTGGCAGTGATTTTGCTTTTTTGCTAGCATACATTACTAATTCATGATGCAAAAAGAAAAAAGACAAAAACACAAAAAAAGGGGGGGATGTTCTTACAACTGGGCTTGAGCCCACTAAGACAGTGTAAGTTGGCATGGTAAATTGAACAAACAGTGAAAAAAAAATGAAGTGCAATTTCTGAAAAATAACTGTTTGGAATCCAGCCAAAATTGATAGGGTTTCAGTACACCTTGTATTAAACAATCCCAGCAAATTTCAAAGAAATGCGGCAAATAATGTGGACTTTGTGGAGTAAACAATGCTAAGTTATCAAACGGCTGCTTTTCCTGAAGAGATTAATAGAGTTCAATCTCTTGATGAACCAAACAATCTTTGAAAGTTTCAAAAGAATTGGATCAAAACTGCGGACTTCATTGCCTAGACAAGAAATGGAAATTTTCAACTTCAAATGGCTACTTTTCCCAAACTGTTTGTTGGATTTTTTTCCAAAATCAATAGGCTTCAAGCTATTGATAAGATAAACAACCTGTGCAAGTTTCACGGAAATCTGACAACAAATGCAGACTTTATCGCGTAAACAAGAAATGGAAATTTTCAACTTGAAATGGCTACTTTTCCTATACCGTTTGTTGGATTTTTCCAAAATCAATAGGCTTCAAGCTATTGATGAGATAAACAAACTGTGCAAGTTTCACAGAAATCTGACAACAAATGCAGACTTTATCACATAAACAAGAAATGGAAATTTTCAACTTGAAATGGCTACTTTTCCCATACTGTTTGTTGGATTTTTTTTTCAAAATCAATAGGCTTCAAGCTATTGATAAGATAAACAAACTGTTTCATGAAAATCTGACAACAAATGCAGACTTTATCGCGTAAACAAAAAATGGAAATTTTTCAATTCAAATTGCTTCAAGCTTTCAGCCAGTAGAGCTAAAAACCTTGGTAGAGGTCAATTAGATAAAGCTACATGCCAAATTTGAATGAATAGTTTCAGAGAAGATGTTTGAAACAGTTAATGCATGCACAGACGGACGCACAATGGACACTGGGCCATGACATAAGCCCGCTGGCCTTCAGCCAGTGGAGCTAAAAAGGAGAAAATGCTGATTATCAGCATTTTATCCTTTTCATACCATGTTCTCAAAAGCCTTCATCCCTAGTGACATAAAACCATCAGATCATCCGGTGAAGGACTAATATGTCAGAGCCAAACTCTGGCAAAAGGAATTTAAATGCATCTCAGTGATGTGTCATACCAAGCAAGTCATCATGGATCCATAAAGTCCATTATGTCTAACAACCAGCTCAATCATGAGTTAGAATGGTCCTTTGAAATACTTCAAGATAGCAAAAAGTTTCGACACATGTAAGCCATGTAGGCTGACATGGGTCAGAATTTTTTGCAGATGCATTAAACCCCTTTCCATGGAGTATGATCCATAAAATTTTCTATATTTGATACCTACCAGTTTGAGGATCCGTCTGGTACAAATTCCATATCCTTTAGTTCATTGATGGACAGTGCCTGAAAGGAATGATTTGCTGAAGTGAGAATGTTGATAGTTCAATTTTGAGAACTGGGCCAATATTCACCACCTGTCTTAAATTTGCAGAAAACAAAAGAAGTTGACAGAATAACTGAACTTGGATTAGGAATAGGTTGAAAACATTGTTGGAAAAGAAGAAAATGTTCATTATTGGCATCTCCTTTTCCAAAAATGTTTTCAAAAGGCTTTTTTCTCAGGGTCTTTAAACATCAGGATTGTGTGGTATAGGGTTAAAAAGTATTCTTAAACATTCTTGATTTAGATAATAATTCAAACCTGATTTGCTGAACCATTTGGTTTCGCCAATCAGAAATTACACTACTTTGAAATTTTCAAAACTTCTTGAGAATTAGACGAGTGTCGATAAGAATGGCTGATAAATATGGGTTCAGATCAGTGTCCTATCAATTTTGAAATGTAGTGGACTATGTAAATCCAAGATCAGACTGCACAGAAACTGTAGTCTGATCTTGATCTTTGCTGTCTGCAAAAGCAACTAAAGTTTGTTTCTTGCTTCGAAGTTAAAGTTTTTGAATTATTAACTTAAAACTGTGTGTGAAATTCGGGTACTTACATTGAAACTGTATCTGAAGATACTGAAATATTTCAGCCATCTCAGGAAAGCAGGAACTGTCTCAAGGTTCACCAGTAAACCACTAAACACCTGAAATATACAAATATCAAATTTGTAGTAAAAGAATTTGAAGATACATGTACTTAAAACTTATGACCCTTAACCCTTTACTGAACAATCCCAAGTTCTAAAAACACTGTTGGAAAAGGAGGAAATGCTAGAAACCAGCATTTTCTCCTTTTTCCACAATGTTTTCTACCCGTTCTTGGACAAATTTCATCTTAGAACCGTATTTATTAGGCGTTTACAAATAGCTTTCAAGTTGAACCTGTCTAAAATTCTGTCGTCTGGTAAACAGTTATACTGAAAAATGAATTAAACTGAAAATTTCATCTGAAAGTAAAAAAACACAAAATCTACTCTAATTTCAGAGGGTGTTTTTGCCTGAAAAATCCTGCCATTTCAGAATGGATGCCAAGATCAATGATCAGACTGCACATTCTGTGCAGCAAGATTTTGATATACACCGTCTGCAAATGAGTATTCAGTCCCACTTACCGGCCTAAGTAACTATTTCAAGTAAGTATATAGTTGGAAGATGTATGTACTAGCCATCATTTTATCACTATGATCCTCAGTCATTTCAACAGAATTTATCTCACAATGGTGTTTTTTTCTGTACATTTTTACCAAACATCAAAAAATCCATTTACTATAAGGATGTTCTTAATCTTGCCTGCATTAGGCTTGTTTCAGGAGGAAATATATTACGAGGTTAATTTTTAAAGCACCTTTCACAACTATAGTTACTTTTGTATTAAGTATGGATCAAGATCAGCTACACAAACAATGCAGTCCGATCTTTTATCTACCCTGTCCACTATGCAGAGACAGTCTGGGACAGAAAAACACTGAAATTACAATTATCTGGGTTTTATTTTCGACTGAAAATGTCTATTGGGTTTATTTGGTGCTCTACGGTTTTACTGAATTTTTAGGAAAAATATACAGTCATGTGCTCTAGAATATAAAAAATAGAAAAGATAAACCTCTCACTCACCATCATGATGACATAGCACATGGCAATAAGCAGGTTGGCAACAGCAAATATTCTGATGATAGTACTCAGCAGGAATGAAAGAGCCGAAGTAGATAGGGATACCAGGAAAAGGGACAGGAAATAGCAGGAATCTGTCAAACTCAGATCTGTACCCTGTAAACAGATTTCATTTTCTACTAGATTACTGGTATTCATCTTTTTGAAGACCCTGAGAAAAAAGGCATCTGTAAAATGGTGTATATAGGAGAATATGCTTGAATCCGGCATTTCCCATATTTTTTTTTCAATAAAATTCTACCCTAGCTTTTTGAGCTACATTAACTTGTTGCCTGTAAAATTTCCAAGATAAATTTGTCTAAAAATTATGTTATCTTGTTTAGAGTTAATCTTGATACACACTGATTATCTATATACTTCAAGGACACTTTCTGCTCTTTAACAGACAACAAAATTTTGGACTTGTCCAAATTGAAAGTGTTTGCTGGATCAAATGTAAATCACATGTTGAGATTTTTCCTTCACAGGGTAGGAAATATTGTGGAAAAAGGAGGAAATACTGGAAATCATCATTTTCTCCTTTTCCCAAAAGGTTTTACAAACCCATCATCATTATCGTCTGCAACAATCACAGGAAAATGAGGTTTAAATAAGTCAATTTGCAAATTGTAAAAGCTCATATTCAAATTATGTACTTAGTAGAGGATCTTACATGAGTGTTTATGTATTATCATTTTTATCAAACGAGTTGACTAAAATTGTATGACTCAAGCCTTGACGAGCGTCAAATACATTTTAGTCAACAAGTTTGATAAAAATGACAATACATAAACACAAATGATTCTATTTATCACATAAAATGAATGACAGAAAGAAAAATATCCCACATCATCATCCTTAGCCTCTATACCATTCACCACTCCATGTTTACAGCTGTAGTTTGGTTTCAAATGTGTACATACACAAGTAGATAGTTCTTTGATATTTACACCGAAAGTAGAATAAAATAGTTTATAGAGGGGTTAAGTCATCTTATTTCCGCAATAATTTTGATTTTTAAGAGACTTTCCCTGCATTTCTTAGTTTTTATAAAGCATGAAAATCAAAAACTTTCCATGCGTATATGTCTTAGCAACAATCACGTTTCTTTTTTTTTCATGAAATGGCGTAGCAGTACAAATTCCCACGCACGCTGTGGTTGGTTTCTCTGGCTTCACGCACTCATGACTGAAAATTGACTAGTACCTGGACCCAAAAAACGATAATACACTAGTGTATTATCAAAAATAAGTCATGGGTTTAATACACTGCCATAGGAGCTTTTATGTGATAAAAGGGGATATTGCTTAACTCTTTACCACACCAGAAAATTTTAGACTGGTCCAAATTCAAAGCATTTGCAGACAACAAAATAAAGGTTACTAAAAAATTTAAATTTGGTTTGGGAAGGGTAGAAAACATTGTGGGAAAAGGAGAAAATGCTGGTTACCAGCATTTTCTCCTTTTCCCACAATGTTTTCAAAAGGCTTCTTTCTCAGGGTCGTTAAAAGTCGGGATTGTGTGGTAAAGAGTTAAAATAGTGTTTTCACATAATTAAATATCATGTATACAAGGTAAGTATTCACATTCATGTTGCTTATTCATAGTTTACAAGACTGTTTCTAGAACTGTATACTACAAATTTGTTTCAGGTGGTATCAAGTTATAGCGACAACACTAGTGATCTATGAACCATGGAAAAAGTGAAGTAGGTCTCAGAGACACCATTTCAGGTACCCTGTAGTAATCTTATTGTATTCATATGCTAATACTACCATATGTCTTGATTTTTTCCCTAGATATCACATCCATTAATCCAAAACAAATCAATTCAGGCTGTTTATCTTGTGCAGTCTGATCTTGATCTCCCTTGTCTGAAAAGGCAACTCAACATAATATTACGTCATAAGCTACCATACTCTAAAAGTTATGGTATTAAGTGTAATCTTACCCAACATAAAGTAGGTCACAGCTGAGAAGCAGAGAGTAGGTAGAAATCTCATTGGTATAATGTCACAGACCACAATGGAGATGAAATAGGAGGACACTCTGTAGAAACCACTCACATTCTCATGTCTGAAAAAGAGCACACAGTCATGCTAATATTCATCCTTTTTTTATTTTTTATTTTCGTTAAACACGCTTTTATGACTATATCTGTCTTAGCAGTCAGTGTAGATCAAGATCAGACTGCACAACATGTGCAGTCTGATCTTTGGTCTACACTGTCTGCTTTCCTGAAACACTTTAGACAAAAAGCAATCATGATTTTGTAACTATTTTGCTCTTATTTGTAAACTTAACCCTTAGAGCCTTAAACAAATGTAGTTGCCTTTGCAGCCAGTGAAGATCAAGATCATACTGCACAAAACGTGCAGTCTGATCTTTGATCTACACCGTCTGCTTTCCTGAAACACTAAAGACAAAAGCGATCATTATTTTGTAACTATTTTGCTCTTATTTGTATGCTTAACCCTTAGAGCCTTTAACAACTATAGTTGCCTTTGCAGCCAGTGTAGATTAAGATCAGGTTGCACAAAACATCTGCTTTGGTGAAGCTCTATAGAAGAAAGCAACCATGAAACTGCTATTATTTGGGTTGTGTTTCTTAGATGAAAAGGTCTAATGGGTTTATTCAGCACTCTAAGATTAATAAGTGTGTTAGATTCATTTGGCATGCTAAGGATTAATCTTTAAAAGTATGGCGCTCTAACAATTAATAATCTTTAAAGAATGCAATGAAGCAAGAGAAAGGTAATGCATTTCTTGACTAGGAAGACATTGTACTTACAAGAAAATTGCTCTGTTCTTTATAAACACTTCCACAGCTGACAAATTGCCAAATACCATGATCATAATGATGAAGAAGAAAGCTCCAACCCTGAAATCAAAAAGTTACTCGATTGATTGAATGATTGATTGAATGGTATTTCTCACCACTTTCAGCACAATTTCAGACAGATCACTGTAACAGCTCACTTATTTATGTATGTCCTGGGTTCCACCAGTACAAGACTATGGCTCTAGACAGTTTTTCCCATGAAAAACCCATAGCTTCAAGTAAGGTTACAGATTGATAATCCTGCAACTTACAACTAAGCCACAGAGGACCCTCCTCTCCGCCCCTCAGCAAATAAAACGTTTGTGTATTTTACAAATTTTTAACTACTTGTGGGTTTTCCAAATCTTTCTCTCATCCAACTTATTTTGTGAAAATCTGTTCTGGGTTCTTTAACCCTTTACCTTACAATCTCATGTTTTAACGTCCCTGAAAAAATAATGTACTGGAAAAGATTGTGCGAAAAGGAAAAAATGCTGTTCACCAGCATTTTCTCCTACTGTGTTCTCTACTCTTTCACATAAAAACTCTAGAATTTGGGCCACATTTAAATTGTTATCTGCTAAGGCTTTCAATTGACACAGGTCTAAAATTTTGTCGTTCTGTAAAGACTTCAGTGAAAAATTCAATAACTTAAGATATTGTAAATGAAGTAACATACTCTAGGCATAAACAGTGGTAATACCCAACTTGATCGTGGTAATATTATCAAGGCTGGTAAGAAGCCTACAAATATATGTACTGACCTGTTCTGAAGTCCTGAGGTACACAAGTCATCAATCTGCCAGTAGATGGCACCAACAACAACACCAAATATAATCATAGTCAACACCTAGATGAAACAACAGTTGTTAGTGACATATCATGAAAGGTAAAACCCTTTACCACACAATCCAGAATTTCAACAACCCAAAGGAAAAGGACTTTTGAAAACATTGTGGGTAAAGGAGAAAATGCTGGTTGCCAACATTTTCTCCTTTTCCCAGTGTTTTCTTCCCTTTCAAAGACTCACTCCATTATATGAGCAACATTTAATTGTTTGTCTGCAAATTCTTTCAACTAGTCATATGGCCTAAAGGAACAATAGGATTAAATTCAGACAGAATAAAATTGTTAAAATGTATTCATTTATCATGCTTCGGTAAGAGAGCTCCATAGCTCGGTAACATAATAGGATTTTAAACTGATTTGGATCCCGCTTAGTTTTGCCCATGTCTTTTCACGGATATTATTATAGGTATTGCAATAAGATACAGTTTTCTCTCACCACTGATGATTGTTACCACGGTGGTGATGTGGGAAAGCAGTCAGTGACTTCGTAAGAACACTGTGTTCAAACTGCAGGAAGGCATAAATAGTTGCACTGGCTGCCATGATTTAACTAATTTATTGTAACAATATAACAATTATGCATCTTACCTGTGAAATTGATACAGCTGGATTTCTGACCAAATTTTTCAAAGTTCTCAAACTGCAGTACACAATCTGAAAGAGAAACAAAGGAAGATATACATTGTTGCATCTTTCTTGCAAGACGTAAGTCAAACAGATCATGAACCACCTTGTACATACTGTCAGTTTTGTTTGACTGTTTTTGAAGTCTGACCAGTATCTACAATATTCCTGTTTCATCTTTTCAACTCTACACCTTTCTACTGAGCCACATGACTTATACAAGGACCCTAAAATACTAAACGGTCAGCGCATGTAAACTGGAATTTAGGGTATAGCAGAATACGAGCAAAAATCAACCATTGCAGTTTACATGTCCTATCCCAAATTCTTTTTTTTATAAGATTAATCACTGCAGGAACATTAAAATATAATTGAACAGCCTGAAGATGATCTAGCAATATACATTATAGACCAATTGTCTGACGAGGTTTGCTCAGGTTCACTAAGACAGGGATCAGACCCAAGGCATTATATGTCAAATCTCATACAAAAGATAGTGGGTTATTCTACATGTACCTAAGAAAAGGAAATTGCTGATAAGCCATTCCTACCTGAGTGAAAATACCAGTAGCATATTCCACCTTCGGTATCATATTGAGTGTGCGGGACTGAAGTTTTTGTTTGTAATCTTGTTTGATGGGATCTAGCTGGCTTCTCAGTCTGTGAGGGAACAAGGGCAAAAGCATAATTGAGCATAATTGAGCCATGCTCTGTGAAATGGGGGCTTAATGCTTCTGCAAAAAGTATCGACCCATGTCAGTCTGCACGTTCTGCACAAGCTGACATGGATGGAAATTTTTCCGTATTTGGAAATGAACTGCATATCCAAGGACTACGCTTCCTCCAGATATAGTCAATTGTTTGACTAAATGGATTTTATTGAACCACAATTATGACATGACATGCTTGATATAATGCATCACCGAGATGCATTGAGCTCCCTTTTGCCAGAGCATGGCTCATATTATAAATATTCAGAGATTTAAATAACTGATCATTACCAAATGACAAAACTGCAAACTATCTAAAAATGAAAGCATTTGTAAAACACGAATTCAGTATTGATCAGATGGTAAGATTTGTCTGTGATAGGATAGAAAACATTCTGGGAAAGAGAGATAATGCTGGTCACCAGCATTTTCTCCTTTTCCCATAATGTTTTAAAAAAGCTTCTTTCTCAGGGTCTCTAAAACTTGGGACGAAATGGTAAAAGGTAAATTTTGTGGTGTTCTATAATGCTTTCAACACTACTTTGGTCATGTCACTGTGGCAGTCCATTATTCATGTGATTTCCTGGGTTTTACCTGTACTGAGCCAGACACACTGTGCTCTTGTTTTTCCTGAAACATTATCTCTGTGATGAGATCAAAGTTGTATCAATGAAGTAAATTTCAACGAGCACTGCAAACAAACTTTTTACCACAGAGTTATGCCTAGGTCACAAATAAAACGGGCGCCAGACGATTTCTTCCAACTTTGCCGATTCAAAGATTTGAGACATTGGGTGCCTTACGATTTTAAGACATTTTGCTCAAGCAGTCACAAATCAAACAGGCACCAGACGGCAGTTTCTTCGGAAATGCCGTGTGTGCGCTTTTCAGTTCAGAAAGGCACCGGGCGGCGAACGGACGGACATCGGGCAGTGACAAGACGGCGCCCGTACCGACATCTTTCGGACTTTGGGCTGCTGTCAAGCTACTGTCCGGTCACCGAGGGGTCACTGTACAATTTATGCTATCATTTGCGGTCAATCATTCCTTAGAAACAGACGTTTAAATTATATCACTGAGAATATTGAATAATGCCTGTCCTCACTATGCGGCCTCTCCCAGCACTCTCCTGATTGTAAACAGCAGCAGGGGCTATTAAAGCTCTCTGCCTTCGCCGAGCAGCTTGCAATCTCTCTTGATGAAGGAGAAGATTCAACAGATTTGGTGGCGGTATAAGTGCCATCTACACTTTAAAACTTATGAACTGATGAGGTTAGATATCAATATACACTTGTATAATATAATGATCATGTCGCCAAAGTTTATGTTTGCTGTCCGGTCGCTGTCCAGAAAAAAATCACAAAATCAAAGCCGCCAGGCGATCTGATGATTAATTACAATTGGGCAGTGCCCGTCCGGGCTCCGTCCTACGCCTGGACGGAGGCAGTCCAGTCGCCTGATGGAGACAATCTGGTCGCCGGACAATTTTGAGATAAACGTTTTCATAAAAATTGTCAGGGCACCGTCCAATTTCTGCAGGCATCGTCCAGTCACCGGCCAGCGCCCAGAAGGAGCCTGAACAATGAGTTAACGGGCTCCCTGATGGCCCAAAAATTGTCCAGTCGCAGTTGAATTATAACTTTTTTCTAAACTTCGAACAGGCGCCAGATGGCGTATCAAAATTGAACTGCTGCCGTTCAAATTGAGCTGCCACTGCACAGTCGCCGTGCGGTCCCCGGATGATTGTGTAAAAATCTCCTGAAAAAATCGCTGTCCGGCGGCAGTTCGTTACTTTTGACTGGGGTATTAACTAGAGCTATTCACACAGGTAAATGGAATATTTATCGTAACTGGGTCATGCACGAGATTTTTACTGATCTTTCATTCTTTGTTCAAGCAGATCTCACAGAAGGTTTTTTTGCGAAGGATATTCGAAATTGAGCATTTTTTTTTTCAATGAAAATAACAATATCGCTGAATAGATAGGGGGAAAACTATGATAAATCTACACGTGTAGAATTTGATAGAAAATCGGAGGGCGGGAAAGACAACATTCAAAAGCATGAACACGCTCGGATCAGAAAAGGCTAGATCTCGAAGGAAACCAAAACAAGATCAGTTCACCACGCTACTAAATGTATTACCAATCATAAAAATCTACATCAGATATAGAATGAATGACAAACTTACTTTGTTTTCCCAAAATGAAATGCGATTTCTTTGTCTTGGCCAGGGATCGTTGATCCCTGGCCTTGCACAACCACCTCGACGCAGTGTCACGTGACCGGTTTTGATTGGTTAATTAGAAAATGCACTGAAAAGCAATGAAAATTTTCACCAAAACAAATTTGATATTGAAATACAATTACGGTTCCGATGCTTTAGATTGATCTTATTTCTGACATTTCCTTTCCCTGTGAAAGGTTACCCCCATTTGGCACTCGTCAAAACTCGGCTAATTCCGTAAATAGGCCTACATATTGTTTACAGTTTGCATTTCAATATTATACTGACATGCTGTATATGTTCATCTACTCGTATACAGATTAAATTTCTATAAATTGACATGCTTTTATTTAATCAGAAATGGGGGTAAAACGAGTGGGGGAAATGGGGGGGGGGGGGAAATCTAAAGGTGGTTAAAATATAATTTAGGTCTACAACATGAGAAAATATTTCTCGTGTCCTTATTCAAAGCATTTGCAGACGACAAATAAAGCCTGTACCAAACAACCTCGTGGTTTCACAGCCCGAGGGGAAAAGGGCCTTAGAAAATGATGGTAACCATCTAACAACGAAAGGAACTTCCTTTCGCGATAGGATCGAGGATAACGTCTATTCAGCCGCCCACCCGGCAGTGCAATATCGAGATCAAAGGAACATCAGTTAACCCATCATTCATTTTCGTAAAGAATAATATGACACCTATTTCTCTTTAAAACTTAAAAGATAATGGAATATAAGTATTTTGTGAAGGGAGAATGAATGGGTTAAAATTTGAACTGAAGCTACGTTCCTTATTTTCATGATCTAAACTCTGACATAATTTAACGTTACAGTTATAATATCCGTTTGAAGGGGAATGAATAAAAGTGCAACAAACGGAATCTTCGATGATTCTTTTGAGGTCGGGTTTGTACATGATTTCTGTAAATTGGCTTTCGCTGCCTCCTTACGTGGGGCATTGATAAAGTAATAATCAGTCAATTTTTTTAAAATATCATTATTCGACGCCTTTCGGGCAAGTTTTGCAGGGGCCTACATAGAAAGAGTGGAATCTCCTCTACACATACATCCATGAAGAACTTGGGGTAAGCTTACACAGAGAATTAAACTTTCACTTGAAAGTACTTTTATTATGGACACTGCGCTTCAAAATGGCAGACATAATGTTCAGTTTTCAGGAAGATCAAAGAGCGTACTGCCAATTTCGCGCATGATTGCTTGGTTTTTCTGCGCCTGATATTAAGTCCGAATTAGACAAAGTTTATGGATATAGTGCACTATCATATGCCACAGTTAGAAGATATTTAAATCTGATACTAAAACGGATATCAAAGATGAGCCTCTATTTGGCAGTCCCGCAACAGCAACACCTGGAAGTGATGTTGCTGCAGTGATTTAAGCAGCTGTAGAGGAAGATGTCCGATACATAATGGAGGAGATCAATTATATAGCATTAATTCGTCACCTGTTTTTCATATTCTGACTGATCCTTTTAACCTACATAAGGTTTGCGCCCGGTGGATACCCCACCTTCTTTCTAATGACTAAAAGAGTGGTGCGTGTTAACTGCAACACATCTGCTCTATAGATAGGTACGATAATGCTAACCAAAAACGCATGAATGAAATTGTAACTGGTGATGAAACATGTAATAATTTTTATGAGCCAGGGGGCAAGGAAAAAACAAGTGTGGATCTGTGAAAATGACGAAATACCCCAAATTGGGCGTAGAGCTCGCACCACGCCCCACCATGTATGCAATTTTTTTTTAATGCCAGGGAATCATATGTTTTATTGCAAGGGAATTGTAGCTACAGTCCATGTACCAGAAGGAAGGAGTGTCACAGGAGCCTTTTGCTGAGATTCTGTTCTTTCGGTAGTTCAGTGTTGAGCTCTAGGCTTCAGCCCGTCAAAGTACCAGCGTGCGCGGAATCAAGCTCCTCCGTGAGAATGCTCACAAATCAGCCGTGGTCCTTTCTTACCTTAGCGACAAAAGTATTGTAAGTTTACCACAACTTTCATCTAGCCTTGATCTCGTTTCATGTCAGTTTTGTATCAATCCATACGTTAAAAAACTACATGAAAGGTCGCCACTTTGAATCTCGTCATGCCGTCGGCAGAGCGCTTTTCCAGTGCCTCAACACCATACTCAAAGATGCCCTCTGCAATGCATTTTCCGAGTGGATATGGTGTCTCAAAATGTGCACATGAGTAAAGGAGGTATACTTTCAAGGGTTGTACTAACCATTTACACAGAAATATTCCGACAACAACTACAGCGCAACACTGATTAATACTTTTTAAATGTCCCTCGTAGAGACACTGAACGGATTCTGACCCTTTACTGAATAATCCCGAGTTTTAACGACCCTGGGAACGAAGGAGTCTTGAAAAATATTGAAAAAGGAGGAAACGCTCGTGACCCGCATTTTCTACTTTTCCCTAAATAATATCTACCGTTTGATCCACGTTTAATCTGTCGGCTTCAAATGCTTTGGATTTGGACAAGTGCTAAGTTTTGCGTTTGGTAAAAGGTTTTAATAGAATAAGATTTCACTCACTTCTTTAAAAGATTCACTATCGTAAATCAGGGAAAAAAAAGGAGAGATGAAGAAAAGAACAGTAGAAGTGCCATAGTGTTTTTTTCCCTATTTTAACATGGATCTGATTGTTCAGTTCATGTTTGCCGGACCCGGTAGCTAAGCTGGTAACGTACAGGGCCTGGGTTCACGAAAAAACTTATGTCCCTTATTTTACGCAAATCCAAAAAAGGTCCCGGGTTCTGACTTAAGTAGTGTTCGTTATTTGAGATGTATTTCAGTAACATTAACAGACTGTAGTAAGGTTCTCAAATCCTAGGGTGACACAATGTTTCAGGCTCAACCAAGCAGTATAAATGGACTTAAGTAAAATTAACAGACTTAAGTCCATAGAAAAAAAAAAAACTCAACTTAAGTCAGAAAGTAAGTCTGTTTGCTGATGTGAGTAAAATAAGAGACTTAATTTTTTTTCGTGAAACGGGGCCCAGGGCTTGAAACGCTGGAAACGTTTGTTCGATGTACATATTTATATAAAATTACCAAAGCGATAATATTTTGTAATCTAAAAAGAGAAATGGATAGTACATACTCGTGCATGTAGCTGGGTGTTCCTTTGATCTCGGTGTTTCATGGCCAAAGTGGGTTACTTGCAAAAGCGCTGCACTATGTACATGCTAGACGCAGATTAGTTAACACAGACGTGTCATAATAAAGTGTCTCCTTTTCCATCTTATGTTGATCATTTGTACATATAGGATTTGGAATTATTAAAATCTGTCACAGAGGGTAAGTCCATTCTAAATTCGAAGCCAAGTGATGCATTTATTCTGTCCGCACACATTTTGTTTTTAAATGCAATATTATAGATCCCTGTTTTAAAATAACTGCATATTGGAATTCGTTTTTTTTTTTCCAACTCGAGATCTTGCCTTGCAAAACCAAGGCAGCCTGCGAGAAATGTATTATTTCTATCTCAGGGCTTCTTTTTGGTCAGTAAATAATGTAGTCTGCATGCGAAAATCACGTTTTTATTTTGTCTCTTCGAAAATGATAGTTGATGCAAGTACTGGCACTGCAGATATATTTGCATAATTATGGCGTTATCATGATGTGGTTATTTAATTCATAACTGCAACAAGTTTAGGCATCTTTTTTGCAAATGCCTGAGAAATCCAACACAATATTACCTGAACAAAACTAACGTTCGCTAACAGCGTCCGATAAAGAGCAGGTCAGACTTGTTGAGGTTACCTTAGTAGTAGTGTATTTACCCGATCTGGGCCAAAACGCTTTGTGTGGTGCGTATCGCATCGCATCGCATCGCGTCATCGCACTACGTATCGCACCACATATCGCGTTAAATCCCCGGCCACATCGCACCATGTCGTATCGCATCGCACCACGTATCGCATCGCACCACACCGCACCACGTATCGCATCGCATCGCGTCGTCACGCATTTCTCTCTATATACGTAATGGATTTCTCACCCATTATGTATACCCGATCTGGGCCAAAACGCTTTGTGTGGTGCATATCGTACCGCATATCGCATCGCATCGCATAGCGTCGCGTCATCGCACCACGTATCGCACCACGTATCGCGTTAAATCCCCGGCCACATCGCACCACATCGTATCGCATCGCACCACATCGCACCACGTATCGCATCGCACCACACCGCACCACACCGCACCACACCGCACCACGTATCGCATCGCATCGCGTCGTCACGGATTTCTCTCTATATACGTAATGGATTTCTCACCCATTATGTATACCCGATCTGGGATTTCTCACCCATTATGTATACCCGATCTGGGCCAAAATGCTTTGTGTGGTACATATCGTACCGCGTATCGCATCGCATCGCGTCGCGTCATCGCACCACGTATCGCACCACGTATCGCGTTAAATCCCCGGCCACATCGCACCACGTCGTATCGCATCGCACCACATCGCACCACGTATCGCATCGCACCACACCGCACCACGTATCGCATCACATCGCGTCGTCACGCATTTCTCTCTATATATGTAATGGATTTCTCACCCATTATGTATACCCGATCTGGGCCAAAACGCTTTGTGTAGTGCATATCGTACCGCATATCGCATCGCATCGCATCGCGTCGCATCATCGCACCACGTATCGCACCATGTATCGCGTTAAATCCCCGGCCACATCGCACCACGTCGTATCGCATAGCACCACGTATCGCATCGCACCACACAGCACCACGTATCGCATCGCATCGCATCGCGTCATCACGCATTTCTCTCTATATACGTAATGGATTTCTCACCCATTATGTATACCCGATCTGGGCCAAAACGCTTTGTGTGGTGCATATCGTACCTCGTATCGCATCGCGTCGCATCATGGCACCACGTATCGCACCACGTATCGCGTTAAATCCCCAGCCACATCGCACCACGTCGTATCGCATCGCACCACACCGCACCACGTATCGCATCGCATCGCGTCGTCATGCATTTCTCTCTATATACGTAATGGATTTCTCACCCATTATGTATAACCGATCTGGGCCAAAACACTTTGTGTGGTGCATATCATACCGCATATCGCATCACATCGCATCGCGTCACGTCATCGCACCACGTATCGCGTTAAATCCCCGGCCACATCGCATCACGTTGTATCGCATCACGTCATCGCACCACGTATCGCGTTGCATATCGCACCACGTCGTATCGCATCGCATTTCTCTCTATATACGTAATGGATTTCTCACCCATTATGTATACCCGATCTGGGCCAAAACGCTTTGTGTGGTGCATATCGTACCTCGTATCGCATCGCGTCGCATCATGGCACCACGTATCGCACCACGTATCGCGTTAAATCCCCAGCCACATCGCACCACGTCGTATCGCATCGCACCACACCGCACCACGTATCGCATCGCATCGCGTCGTCATGCATTTCTCTCTATATACGTAATGGATTTCTCACCCATTATGTATAACCGATCTGGGCCAAAACACTTTGTGTGGTGCATATCATACCGCATATCGCATCACATTGCGTCACGTCATCGCACCACGTATCGCGTTAAATCCCCGGCCACATCGCATCACGTTGTATCGCATCACGTCATCGCACCACGTATCGCGTTGCATATCGCACCACGTCGTATCGCATCGCATTTCTCTCTATATACGTAATGGATTTCTCACCCATTATGTATACCCGATCTGGGCCAAAACGCTTTGTGTGGTGCATATCGTACCTCGTATCGCATCGCGTCGCATCATGGCACCACGTATCGCACCACGTATCGCGTTAAATCCCCAGCCACATCGCACCACGTCGTATCGCATCGCACCACACCGCACCACGTATCGCATCGCATCGCGTCGTCATGCATTTCTCTCTATATACGTAATGGATTTCTCACCCATTATGTATAACCGATCTGGGCCAAAACACTTTGTGTGGTGCATATCATACCGCATATCGCATCACATCGCATCGCGTCACGTCATCGCACCACGTATCGCGTTAAATCCCCGGCCACATCGCATCACGTTGTATCGCATCACGTCATCGCACCACGTATCGCGTTGCATATCACACCACGTCGTATCGCATCGCATTTCTCTCTATATACGTAATGGATTTCTCACCCATTATGTATACCCGATCTGGGCCACTTTGCCACTTTGTCCACATCGCGTCGTATCGTATCGCGCCGTATCGCATCGCACCACATCACACCACATTGCACCACGTATCACGTTCATTTCTCCCTAACGGATTTTTCACCCATTATGTATATCCGATCTGGGCCATAACGCTTTGTGTGTTGCATATCGCATCGTGACTCGCCAGCTCGTCTGGTGCACGCGTCGCACTCATTTTGACCCCAGCGCTCATTTCTCTCTAATGGATTTTTTATCCGCGAAATTTTTTTGAAACTTTGCCTTTAAATTACCATGAAACTATAGCCTTTAGTATGGACAAACTAAAATCGTACTTAGACGAATGCGGGAAACCTCAAGAGGAGATCATTCCGTCACCCTAAGTAATCACTCGAGCCCATACCAACGAACCTGATTCGAACGATGTAATGTCTTACAGGTTGGATGTTGCTATGGACATGTTTGAAGATTATGTCAACGATCTAACCGATAAAAAGGTTAAAAAGTTTACCCAATTATTAAATAACCACGATATATACGAAATAAAAGCGTATTTGAACGATTGCGATGTACCTTTCGAGGAGATTATACCTCTAGTCGAATTATGGGATGGGACGGACGAGAGGAGAGCCTACACTGTCAATCGTTTTAAAGAGTTATGCAGTCATTTAGCCAATGAAATGATTAGCAAGTTTATATGCTTAGGTTTCGGAGAGGAGCCCCTTAATATCTGGGAGTCGAGATTAAGAGTTTTGTTTGGAAGAATAAACTTTAAATATCATGATCAGCAAAATATACTATGTCTTATAGATGCAGACAAGGAGGATGCAAAAGAACGTTTTAGAAGGATAATCCGCAGAAGGAATACGCACGCCAGGAGGGTGAAGTTCTTAAATTCAGATCAGATAAAATTAAACGAGCTTTTAATTTATAAAGGGTTCTGCGAGATAGTAGATAACGTTCCTCTCCCGTTGAAGACATGCCGTTATACCGATTAATAATTGAGTAATCATCTTTCCTATAGTATATTAGGAAATATGATTAGAGCGGAGAAAATCGAGGACTTTATTTATTTTCCAGACCTGGTGGGCATGAACCACGTGTACCTAACTAAACGCGTGAAACCTATGGTCTACAAAATCTTTTCCGAGTGTTTAGTAGAATACGGCAGAAATTTTAATATAGTAGTAGGCGTTACGATAAACGATATAGATATGATAGATCTATTTAACCTTCTACCTGATGAAAAGTCCTGTTTCTTACATAAATTCGATCTCCACATGTGTATAGAGTTAGAGGCGTTAATGCGTAATACTACTATCGACGACGAATTAATGAGAACTTACGAATACCCAGGTACCTGCGAAGAATACTCGCCTTTTATTAAAATAGTTAGACATTTAGACTTTAAAAGAGGAAGATTTCTTATAGGAAACGAAGCAAGTAACACGGAACTAGAGCTTAACGGCACTAAAACCTTTAAGGAATCTTCGTGTATAATATGTTTAGAATCTCCACCTTCGGTTCTATTTTGCAACTGCGGACATCTATGTATGTGCGATAGCTGCTTTACCCACTACGAAACAAGTAATTGTCCTATATGTAAAATGATAAATAGTATAATAAGGAAAATATAACTTGTTTGAAGTTATATTTTTTACGAGTCTAATTCTATCAAAATAGATACGTAAGCGTGTGATACATTACGGGTGTCTGTTCTCGAGATAAAGTTTACGATGTCGCATTGTTTTACCTCCAACGCCACTGGGAAAACCGTACAGCTACAAATTTCGTTCACTTTTTTAATAATGGAGTAATCAACCTGTTCCATTCCGTTTACTGCAATATTAACTTTTACCTCTTCTTCTAGCGCATTAGGATCCTTTTTAATAATTGTTAAACTTCCTCTTATAATTCTACCTGATGCATTCATGCAGTAACCCCCTAAACCGTGTTTGCGACCCGAATTACCATTACCAAAAGAGAACTCGTAATTACCATCTCCAATTGGTCCTTGTTCTTCAGCCCACACGGTTATAATAGGTTTAGGTTTATATGCTCTGAAGAAACGTTCCATATATTCTCTATTGACAGCGTCTCTCGAAAATTTCGGATCCGTGATATTATGTATTCTCGAGTTATCCATATCAATATTTTGTTTTACTAGTAGTTCACCATTTATTTTTATTGAGAAAGATTTATACATAGCGCCTTGACCACCTCTAATATTTTTAACGAGATCATCAACATAACCTTTAGTAGTAGCGGCATCTTGGGATGCGGGACTCGCTAATCCGGTAATCGAGTGATCATTCATATCTATTCCACCAGCCATTGAAAAAGATCCGTCTTGTTTTCTCGTTAAAGCTTTTTCACTCGCAGTAACCACCTCAACAAGGGTATCTACGTAAAACTTATTTACAGCTTGATCATTTTCTAAGGGGCTTCCAACATTTTTAATTCTTCGTCCTCCCATAGAAACATCGGAAACTGCCATATACCTACCAGCTCCATAAACGAAAGCTCTATTTGGCTATCTACGTATCTTTTAGTTGCTACATCTTGGGCATCTGCGGGATCCAAAAGATTATTCAAAGTATACCCCCGCATATCTATACTCGCAACAGCGGAAAAAGTACCGTCTCGGTTCTCTACTATTGCTTTACCACTTCTATCCACGTAATTTTTTGTAGCAGCTTCATTAGGTTCTCTAGGCTCCTTAACGTTTTTTATCTGATTAAAACCCATATTTAAATATCCATTAACGTGGTATCCTCCATTCTCTAGGAACAACCCAGAATTTTCATCGACGTAATGTTTTGTAGCAACGTCATGAGAATTTACCGGATTACCAACCCTCGTTAATGTATTACCATTCATGTCTATAGAACCAGTAACAACGGTTGTTCCATCCTTACGTAAGAAATTATTATTTATATAAGCGAGTGACGCACCATCACCAGTTGTGCCGTCATCATCTTTCATTCTTCCAAATTTGTCAACGGGCATTTTTTATAATGCTAAAAAAGTTTATTTAAAACGTCTTGAAACTTTTTCACCTCGGATAACTCTTTTAGAATGTACAAACATAAATGACAGCAAAATACTTGCCCCGCTCGTTGTAATTGATCGGTATTGTACTGTATCGGGCTTTTTAAATACTCTCGAATTTCGATAGGTGGTTGCACGCCATAACTATCAAAATAAATTTTAGTTTTACCATTTTTATACCAAGCGACCCAATGTGTACCAGGTCCACCACTTTTATCAAAGTTTACTATACCGCATTCTTTTTTACTCGATTTTCTCGGTAATGTATCTAGTAAAAAAACTCCTCTGAAATAAGGAATCTTTAATCTTTTAGCGGCATCCTCCAATTCGAAATTGTTCAACGGTTTATTCGGTAAAATTACGTTTTCGATCGAAATACTCGACATTTTTTTATAGTTAAATATTTCTAATGTCTTTATTGACAACCCACGAATTAAATTCGTCGGGATAACCTATCCACTTTACGAGAGATTTCTTTTTTCCTTTTTTAATAACCTTTTCTATTCTATACAGCTCTTGACTGGTTTTCTGCAGTTCGGGTTCATAAAAGGTACCTCGTATTTCTTCTCCATTAAAATCTTTAATTTTATACGTTACGGGTGATGTAAGTTTTACTTCAGAAACTGTAAAAACCTCCTCAGTCCATCTCGTTGTATAACCTTTCTCAAAAGTCTTTTTCTTTTTACTTATCCTTACTCTATCTCCGACGGAAAACTTAGGATCTTCTTTTATTTCGAGAGGGTAAAGGTTTCTCCAAACTTTGGTTTCATTTCCTTTTTTACTAGCGTCTACCGGGGTCATCTTAATAGATGAATGTCTCGCGTTATTATATTTTTTAACGAGATCCGGTAGCGTCGATGTAAACGTTTGTGGAGTTAGCGGAAAAATGCTTCCACATTTTTTCTTTCATTGTTCTAATCCATCTCTCAACCACACTAGATTTTTCCTCATTTTCGGTAGAATATAATTCAACCGAGCCTTTAACATCCTCGTTATAAAACTCTTTACCCTTATCCACCCACATTTTTTCGGGTTTTCTCTCCTTAAAAATACTTTTTAACGCTATAGCGACAGATTTCCCCGTTTTGTCTTTTAACGGTACCAACCATCCGTATTTAGAAAAGATGTCAATAACAGCGAGAAGGTATTTAATGTCGCGATTAAACTTAGAAAATGCTTGCATGTCTACTAAATCCGCAGCCCATATCCTATCTATACCGTTTACTATAACTCTCCTTTTCTTAAATTTTCTTCTTACGGGTTTATAAAATTCTTCCGCTAAAATTTCCGAGTTTTTTTGATGCGTCAGGGATGGCGACTCCCATTCCAAATTTCATCTTCGTTCCAATGAGTTTACTTACCAAACCCCTTTCCATTTTTTCTCTAATACTAGGATTGTAAATACCTTTTAACTCCGTTAACATATTTTTATCACACACTGAGTTTCTTGTAGCAGTATCATCATGCTTAAGATAGCAAACATCGTGATGATAAGCGGCTTGATCTACTCTATTTATAGGTTTACTCCATTCCTTCGGCGTTAAATCCGGATTGAGTCTTTTCTTTAATTTAGTGCCCGGCCCCGTAAAGTTGTGCCCAGGGAGATGCATTTCAACGGGTAAGTTGTTTATAAACTCGTTTAAGACGCTACCGCCAAGAGCTAGTTTTTTTTTATAAATTGCGTTTTAGTTATTCCGCAAATAACGCATTTACCCCGCATCATATTTCTTCCATTTCTCGAAACGGTATATTTTATATCGTTCGTATTAGTACGTTTTTTACATTTAACGCAATACATTTTA
Source organism: Hippopus hippopus (assembly GCA_946811185.2). Lineage (NCBI taxonomy): Eukaryota > Metazoa > Mollusca > Bivalvia > Cardiida > Cardiidae > Hippopus > Hippopus hippopus. The sequence continues at coordinate 29,188,481 of OX328101.1, forward strand.
TATATAAAAATAAAAATATTTAAATTAAAATGGATATTATGAACTTATCATGGAATGAAGTAGTATCAAAGAGATTTAATCACTCCCTTTTACCGAGAAGTATTAGAGGTTTAATTATAGGCAAATCAGGATGCGGTAAAACTACTTTATTGTTAAACCTTTTACTCAGACCAGGTTGGCTTGATTACAATGATTTGAGCATTTTCGGAAAAAGCCTTTTTCAACCGGAATATCGAATACTAAAAAAGGCATTTGAAGAAAAACTACCGAAAGAGTGTATCTTAAGGTTGTTTAACACGCGTGACGAGATACAAGAACTAAACATTGTACCAACAGCTTTAGTCGAAGAATGGATTAAAACGATTAAAAACAAATTGGATATAAATTGCAACTTCTTCGAAAATGCTAGTGTTGTGCCTGACTCGGGAAATAAAAATCTAATCATTTTTGACGATTTACTTTTAGAAAGGCAAAATAAATGCGAGTGTTATTACATTCGAGGAAGGCATAGTAATGTTGACTGCTTTTACCTCTCACAGAATTATTTTAGACTACCGAGACAAACTATTAGAGAAAACGCTGATTTTATTTGCCTTTTTCCGCAAGACCTAAAAAACGTTAACCATATTTATAACGATCATGTAGGTGAAGATATGCCTAAGGACGAGTTTAGAAAATTTTGTCAAAAGGTGTGGGAAAAACCACACGGTTTTGCTATTATCGATCTAACCAGTAAAAAGCATGATGGGAAGTATAGAAACGGGTTTGGTAATTTTTATATACCGATGTCAGTATAAAGAAATGAAATAAGTTAAGAAAGAAATATTAATTATAGTTATAAAATGATAAGAAATAAAATAGAGACTGGTATAAACATAGCTGTTTATATAATGGATAAGTTTATGGAGGAATACGGTCTTAGCGGTACTGACTTTAGGGGTTTAGTGTTTGACAATGAAGTAGAGGAATTAGAGAAACTCCGAGAGGCTGATAATAATGAAAGTGATATGCCTTGGATAGCGGCAATAAAATTGAGAGGTTTATATAATGTGATGAGTAAATTAGAACAAGATTTGACTAAAACGGGCGAGGTTCGTCTTTTATTTGATGAACTAACAAAAGGAACCGAGAAAACTTCTTTAATATGCGCTTTTTACGATATACTAGAAAGTATTATTGATGACATAAAAAATATTTAAATATAAAAAATATTTAAATATTATAAAATGGAAGATCTTTTACAACAAATTGTAAAAAATACGGAACACAAAACATCGTTTCAAATTATAGTAAGCGACAACAAAACGCGTTTTAGAACGAGGTTTAATCCTCCGATTCAGCTGGAAAAGGATAAAGTATACGAAATAGCTTTAGTAAACCTCGAAACATACTACTCTTTTCCAAACATTGATGAAACGAACAACACACTCGTTTATTCTCCGGACAATGGCACCTCATGGATTAAATTAAAAATACCTGAAGGAAGTTATGACCTTGTTGACATTAATGATACAATTCACCAGGAAATGAGAAACAAGAGGGCCATGATGGCCCTGTATTGCTCCACTGGCTATTAAGTAAAATTCTGGCCAGTCGTTTCAGAGAAGAAGAATTTTTAAGAATTTCTAAATTTCCATATAGTGCAAGTAGCCCCCATTCACCAGAGCCACATTTTTTGACGGATCAAAATTTTACGAACAATTTTTGAAAAAGGTCACCCAAGCAACAATCCTGTGAAATTATTTCAAAATCTGACCTGCTGTTTCAGAGGAGAAGATTTTTAAAGAATTCCTTCATTTCTGTATAGTGCAAGAAGCCCCCATTCACCAGAGCCACGTTTTTTGACGGATCAAAATTTTACGAACAGTTTTTGAAAAGGGTCACCCAAGGAAAAATCCTGTGAAATTATTTCGAAATCTGACCAGCGGTTTCAGAGAAGAAGAATTTTGAAGAATTCCTTCATTTCTATATGGTGCAAGAAGCCCCCATTCACCAGAGCCACATTTTTTGACGGATCAAAATTTTACGAACAGTTTTTAAAAAGGGTCACCCAAGGAGCATATCTGTGAAATTATTTCAAAATCTGACCCGTGGTTTCAGAGGAGAAGATTTTTAAAGAATTCCCTAAAAAATTCCATTTGGTTGCAATGGCAACCAGAGTTTTTGATGGAATCAAATTCTGTGAACAGTTTTTAAAGAGGACCTTCCAAGGAACATTCCAGCCAAGTTTGGTCCAAATCCGCCCAGTGGTTTAGGAGGAGTTGATGTTTAAAGAATTGTTGACGACACACGACGCACGACGGACACCAGGTGATCCTAAAAGCTCCCCTTGAGCACGTTGTGCTCAAGTGAGCTAAAAAGTTAACATACGGATGGACGCACAACGGACAACGGGCCATAACATAAGCCTGCTGGCCTTTGGCCAGTGGAGCTAAAAAACTTGTCTAGCACCAATCATGTATCACTGCAGCTTGATAATCAAGGGAGGTAAATAGTAACGAACTTTATCTTTCATAAAAAGAGTTATTTCCCTTGATTAATGTTTAAATTGAAGTGACAATATTTTGAAGCCCATGTTAAACTTGCGATCCCTGGAATGAAGGCAATATTGACCCCAGACCTACAATATGAAACTAGAATGTGTGGTTATAAACAAAAAGATTTTTTTAATCTTGCCCAATAAAAAGTCATGTAAAACAAGTTTGCTGAATAAAAGGCCCTGTAAAATATGTGATCCATGACACAGGTTTATCAAGTTTTCACTATAAAAGCCAATGTAAAACTTGTGACCCCTGGTGTGGAGTCAAACTTGACCCCCAAAGTTAAAATTTGGGCTCTCTTGGTAGAGGCCCATTATATAAAGTTACATGCAAAATTTGGTAGCCCTAGGCCTAAATATGGCTATGTACAAGTAGATTATTAAAGTTTCCTTATATAAGACCATGTAGAACTTGTGACCCCCTGGGGTGGGGCTACATTTGACCCCCTGGGCTATAATTTGGACACCCTTGATAGAGACCCCCTAGATAAAGCTAAATGCAAAATTTGATAGCCCTAGCCCTTATAGCTAGATGAGAAAGATTTTCCTATATAAGCCCGCCCATGTAAAACATGTTACCCCCCGGAGCGAAGTCAAATTTGACCCTCGGCTATAATTTGGACACCCTTGGTACAGGTCCACTAGATAAAGCTACATGCCAAATTTGGTCGCCCTAGGCCCCATGGCTAGGTCAAAGAAGAATTTTAAAGTTCTCCCTATATAAGCCCATGTAAAACTTGTTATATAAGCCCATGTAAACTTGTTACCCCCGGGCAGGGCCTAATTTGACCCCAGGGCTATAATTTGAACAATCTTGGCAGAGGTCCACTAGATAAAGCTACATGCCAAATTTGGTAGCTCTAGGCCCTATGGCTAGGTAGAAGAGGAATTTTAAAGTTCTCCCTAAATAAGCCCATGTATAACTTGTAACCCCCGGGCCGGGGCCAATTTTGACCCCAGGGCTATAAATTGAAGAAACTTGGTAGGGGTCCACTAGATAAAGCTACATGCCAAATTTGGTAGCCCTTGGCCTTACGGTTTCAGACAAGAAGATTTTCAAAGATTTTCAAAATTTTTCAGTTTTGTTGCCATGGCAACCAGAGTTTTTGAAGGAATTAAATTCTTTCAAGAAATTCTGAAGAGGACCATGGCAGGATCATTTCTGTGAAGTTTCATCAAAATTGGATGGGTAGTTTCAGAGAAGAAGACGTTTTAAAAAAAAGTTAACGCACGGACGGACGCACGGACGGACGGACGGACGCACGACAGACAACAGGCCATGACATAAGCCCGCTGGCCTTAGGCCAGTGGAGCTAAAAATGGTCATTATGATAGAGTTAATGAAGAGTATTATATTAACTTTTCTGCGAACACCAATACCCTAAAGTCTGTTCTTACTATAGACGATGGTTATCAAGTAGATTTTAATCAACCAGGATCCCTTGCTAAAGTATTAGGATTTACTCGCGCTAAATATACGCGAGGATTTCACGAGTCGGAGAATGTAGTAAACATTCTTAGCATAAATAGTTTGCTCGTTAACATAGATATTATTTCGGGAAGTTACGTTAATGGTTCGACAAAAAACACTATTTACTCTTTTTTCCCAGATGTTGCACCCGGATATAAGATAATTGAGTCGCCAGTTAATCTGGTATACTTACCAATAACGTTAGATGAAATACATAACCTAGAGGTAAATATTACGGATCAAGATGGTAATTTACTAAATCTTAGGGGCGAAAATTTAACGATTAGGTTTCATATTAGAGAAGCGAGATGAGCTGACTCACCCTGCTTCGTCAGGGTTAAATAAAAAAAAATAGTTATATATAAAATGAGGAGTTACGTTAATGTTAAAGTAAATATATCGGAAGGACAAAAGGAAAAGCTTCAACACGCTGTTAAAGCTAGTTGTCCAGTAAGTATTCGTTTGGGTCACGAAGATTTACGCGGTAATGATGTTTTAGCAATTACTGATTCACAAGCGAGGAAAATAGCTAAAGCCTATGAGGATGGTAGAGGTATAACTATTAGAATGTCCGCGAAACAACTTAAACATAACACGAAAATAGAAGGGGGTTTTCTCGGAATGTTGGCCGGGTTAGCTGCTAGAGCTTTACCGATGCTCGCGAAAACCGTTTTACCGGCTTTAGGCGTTGGCGCTCTTTCCGGATTAGCTCAATCAGGCGTGCAAAAAGCGATGGGATCGGGTCTTTATCTTAAAAAAGGAGGATGCGTTTGTCAAGTTGAAACTGATGGATGCGGATTATACTTAAAACCGTATAAAGGTAAAGGGTTAAAGTCTGTTGGTGATGGTTTGTATTTAAAACAAGGAGGAAAAATGTATGATGGAAGAGGGCTTTTACTCGGACCTAATAGTCCATTCGCTAATATAGCTATCTTAGGAGCTATATTATAACGGAGTTAGGATAAATATTATTTATAACGAAATAAAAATGGATATTCATAAACTCGGTATAAAATCTAATATCTTCACCCAACATAAAACGTGGCTCCCGAGGATCGCCAAGGGAATATTTTGGAAACCTCATTTAGACGGAGTAAGATATCCTCCCTTAAAGCATGATCCTTTAAAATGGAAAATATACTCGCAAGTAACTATCAAGATTCCTCCTCGTGATGGCACGAGACTTTCGCTAGGATTTGGTTATATAACTACACGAGGAGTTGTAATGATATCTGTTAGTAATAAATGGAAAGGTAGTTTAACCATTCTTAATGGAGCACATCTTGATAACGAAGCTGATGATATCTTAGTCTACATTTATAATTTCTCGTGAGAACCGATTGAAATACCCGAGGGAGAGTTATTCTGCTATCTTTGCTCGAGATAAAAGAAATTATTATTTTAATAAAATGACAGATACGGATCAAAAACATCCTAATAAAATCTATCCCCCGTTACCTAAAGAACGAGAAAATGCAAGCGCTCCACCTATTGAGAGGGATGATAAAGGTCATTCCTATCGTTTACAAAAAATATCCGAAGTACGTGAGTTTCTCAAAAATGAAATTCGAGAAAGAGAAGCTTTAGCCAAAAAGTATTTTCGTGCCTCTAGAATAGTAGAGAACGTTGATACCGTCCTGGTAACTATAACAATGGCTTCGGGGGTAGGCGGAATCGGTTTACTATCTACCATCGTAGCTATTCCAGCCGTAATAGCGTTAGAAGTATCGGCAGCGGTAACCGGTCTTCTTTTGTTAGTAGGTAAGTACGTTGTTAGAAATAGTAGAAGCAAAGGAGAAAAGCATCAAAAGATTAGAATGTTGGCTGACGCAAAACTAGATACCGTTTCAACGCATATATCCAAAGCTTTAATTGACAATTATATCTCTGATGATGAATTCAAACTAATTATGGAAGAATTAGATAAATATAAAAGCATGAAGGAAGAGATACATACCAAGATCAAGAAGAAGATTTCCTCAGAAAACGAAGAAAGCTTGATAGAAAGGGGGAGGCAAGAAGCACGTGAGTCCTTTCGGAGGCTTGTTGAAAAGAATTCCTCGGCTACGATGTAATCTCCCTGAGATTCGATGTAAGTGTGTTTGCGAAATAGGCGATACCTCGGACATGTAATATATAAGAGAATATATAATGATCTTATATATTACGTTCCCTCGACGAGCTTGGGAGTCAAAAAACTGTCTCGAAAACTGCGTTAAAAACTGTCTCGAAAACTGCGTTAGAAACTGTCTCGAAAACTGCGTTAAAAACTGTCTCGAAAACTGCGTTAAAAAACTATTTTAGTAATTAAAAAAAATGTCTTTTTTAAAAATCGCTGATCCTACAAAAAGGGACTTAATCGTAAAAGAGTATCTCGAAACGAGAAAGAATATTTGGGATAATCTACTAGCGGAGAGAACGGGTGAACAGCAACTTCAAACCGATCTTTCAAAGTTTTTTAAACCTATTACGGAAACGCAAAAAGCTATGGCGAAGGAGATTACGGAAGAACTTAAACCTATTAAAGAGGGTATCGAAGCTATTAAGTTTCCAGCCTTTCCTTCTATCACAGCTTATGATAAACCATTGGGAAAAGAAGATACACAATTTATCGGAGAAATAGCGGAAAACTATTTAAGAAAGTTTGTTACTAAGTCTGAAGCTGATACAACGTATGGACTATATGATAGAAATGGTAATTTTTATATCGGTAACAAACAAGCTCCTATTACAGACAACAATATTTTTTGTTGACGGTGAAGAATATGAAGGCACCCCCGGTCTATGGGAGTTAATCGTTTCTAAGAATCCGGATGATAATATTTATACGAATGAAGATTACGACAGTTACGCGAGATTGATCTTAAAAACCAACACTCTTCATCGTAATAACGATCCGAAAAGTAAATATCCCAAAAGCGGTAAAGGACAAAAATGGAAAAGGGTACTCAAAACCATTTGGGATAATAGAGGGTATTTTGAGGGAGAGGGTATCGTCGTTATCCCATCCGACCCTAACGCGTTAATAGAAAGACTAGACCTGTTATTAGCGAGTAAAAAAGCGGGTAACACGGGTGTAAGAAACGAGTTAGTGAGCATTTGCGACGAATTAAAAAGACAAGGCGTTTTAAATTCGAACGTTTATAAAAATTTAATGTCTATACTATAAAAAATGATCATCGTTAAAAAACACGGATTTAAAAGAAGGTATTCATACGGTGGTGCCGGAGTCTTTGATAGTATCGCTAACTTTTTAGTGAGGCTTTTTACTAGTAGCGCGGCTAAACAAGTTGCGTCTTCTGCCCTCGATGTAGGAAAGAGTGTAGCTAAGGAAGGTGCAAAGAAAGCTTTAGAGGTTGGAAAAAGCGCGGCTATAGATGTACGGAAAAAATTAGTTACGAAAGCGTTATCCTCAACGAAGCGGGGCGAGTTATCCCCAAAATCGTTATTTGTTACAAAAATACGTAAAACCCGAAACGCAAGACATTAATACATTAATAGATGGATATTCTCTGGCGAAGACGGAGAGTGCCATTGCTATTCAAGACTTAGTTAAAAGATTAAACGGAGGAGCGGGTATTAAAACGGTATGAGTTAAGAAAATTATATTCGCTATATAAAAAGAGAATGTTAATATTTGATCGCGTAGTTCATAAAAAATATAATACTAGTTCTATTAATATAGCGGGCGCATTTTTACCCCTGAAAGATTGTGAAATCTTAGATATTAATAAAACGAAATACGGTTATAAAAAAGCTGTTGTAAAGTTATCTCCCGAAAAAGTAATGAAGATGAAAGAGATTGAGGAAGAGGTGAATGAACGGTTACGAGAGTGGGGTATACCCCGAGTAACGATTGTATACGGTAATAGAGTTTATCCTAAAACTAAAATGGAAACCGCGAATAGCATTAAACTCGGAGGTGTGTTTGTTAATGATAAAAATAAGTGTTTTCCCCAGCTTTGGTTAGAACGATTATAATTTAAAATTATAATCGTTATTATAAAATGGACATTTTAAAAATCACCGAACCAATTTTAAAAGATGATAGTATTGTTGAGTATGAACACCATGAGTATGAACCAATCACTGGTACACACCTCAACAACTCGGGAGGAGATATTAGGATTAGCATCGAGACTCAAGATATTTTTACTCATCCTAGTGAGAGTTATTTACTTATTGTAGGCGAATTAGTAAGAAGTGATACTGGAGCAGTTTACGATGCTAACACCAATATTTCTTTAACAAACAATGGTCTCATGTATCTTTTTAAAAATATTAAGTATCAACTTTCGGGCATGGAGATTGAATCCGTATTGAATCCTGGCCATGCTACTACGATGATCGGTTTGTTAAAATATCCCGACGATTTTTCTAAATCGCAAGGATTAAATCAATGTTGGTATAAAGATACAACAGCTAACGCGGCTGCTGGAAACACAGGTTTCGTCGTAAGAAGAAATTATATTATTAATAATCCTCTTCCAAGAGGTACCTTTAGCTTCAGAGTTCCATTAAAACATATATTCGGTTTTTGCGACGATTACGATAAGATATTGTACGGGATGAAGCAAACTCTCACATTAACGAGAAATGATGATAATGATGCGGTCTTTCGAGATGGTGCTGCTCCCGCTGATGGTAGAATTAATTTACTTAGAATATCTCGGTTTATGCCACACGTGCTACCCGCGGATGGAGAGAAGATGGAACTTTATAAGATTATCGAGAAAAAAGAAAAAATACCGGTCGGATATAGAATGAGGCAGTGCGACTCTATCGCGGTTCCTCAGTCAACATCATTTACCTGGAGACTTTCTGTCAAATCATCTCCCGAAGTGCCACGTTTTATCATTGTTGGTTTTCAGACTGGTAAAAGTGGTGATCAAGAGCAAAATCCGGCTATATTTGATCATAGAAACGTTAAAAATATTTATGTTACGTTAAATTCTACTAGATATCCCGCTGTTGATTATAATCTTTCATTCGTTGCGAACCAATTTAGTAGAGTGTATGGTGACGCTTCTCTATTTAGATCTAAGTTTTATAACATGAATGAAATGGTGTCAAACCCTAACATTACTCCCTCAGATTATAAAACCCTTTATCCTTTGTTTCTGTTTGACGTTTCCAAACAGAGCGAGAGATTAAAATATTCCGTTACTGATATACAAATCAAAGCGAGTTTTACCGAAAATGTGCTCGAGAACACGGAGGCATATGCCGTTATTATTAGCGATAGGTTAATTAACTTCCAGTCTGACAGAAATAAAATGAGTGTAGTGTATTAAGATATTTCTTCCTATATAAAAAAATGATAAAGATTACGGTTTTAAAAGAAACTCTTAGACAAAATAATATAAATTTTTACGGTTACTTAGATGCATATTTTTCAAGAAATTTCGCGGATAAAAAATCCATTAGGGAGAAATGAGTGCGGCGTTTTGGCCCAGATCGGGTATACATAATGGGTGAGAAATGAGCGCTGGGGTCAAAATGAGTGCGACGCGTGCACCAGACGAGCTGGCGAGTCACGATGCGATATGCAACACACAAAGCGTTATGGCCCAGATCGGATATACATAATGGGTGAAAAATCCATTAGGGAGAAATGAACGCGATACGTGGTGCGATGTGGTGTGATGTGATGCGATGCGATACGGCGCGATACGATACGACGCAATGTGGGCAAAGTGGCCCAGATCGGGTATACATAATGGGTGAGAAATCCATTACGTATATAGAGAGAAATGCGATGCGGTGCGATGTGGTCGGGGATTTAACGCGATACGTGGTGCGATACGTGGTGCGATGATGCGACGCGATGCGATGCGATACGCGGTACGATATGCACCACACAAAGCGTTTTGGCCCAGATCGGGTATACATAATGGGTGAGAAATCCATTACGTATATAGAGAGAAATGCGTGACGACGCAATGCGATGCGATACGTGGTGCGGTGTGGTGCGATGCGATACGTGGTGCGATGCGATATGACGTGGTGCGATGTGGCCGGGGATTTAACGCGATACGTGGTGCGATGACGCGACGCGATGCGATGCGATACGCGGTACGATATGCACCACACAAAGCGTTTTGGCCCAGATCGGGTAAATACACTACTACTTACCTTTGTTGACACCGAGAAATAATTTCTTTGAGCGAGATGTTGAATTATCTGGCGCTAGGTGGCATTTTTCAAATACAAACCTATCTGATTTTGGCATTCTGGGTACAGGACCGGACTACCTTTCAAAACGGCAACCGTTACTTCGAATTTCAAAATAATAATAACGATTTCTCAACAAAACGCTACCTGGTACGATTTATCTAGCGGTGGTTGGCTAGCATGTAACCTATGCACCAGTCATTTATAAACACAGCCTCTATAAGCTCGAGAAACAGCCCCAGTATGAGCCCAGCATATTCGGGACGTTATTTTTGTTGTCAAACCCTGTAAGCGTAAATTGCGGTTTTTTCTATGTCTATGTTTAGAACTGTATGCAAAGATTTTCGGTAAACAGGTTTTTTTTTTAATTAGTTTTTTTCCGTGTAAAAGTATCGTATTTCTAGGAAATTTGGAGCGATAACTAGGCTTGATTTTACCACATATTTATTGTTTAAAGCCATTTTTCGCCTGCTACTTTTTTAGTGTCAGAGTAGTTCTGTTTACGGACAGCGTAGTAATATTTATCCTGCTTAGGATAGTGATGCGTCATACGAGGGAGGGTCAGAAAATTCATAGAACAGCGTATTGGGTCAAGCGTAACACAACATTTCTTTCCGTATTTTGACTACACAACATATCACCACTTTGAACATATCAAGTTCACTTGTCACAACATATTTGTGTGATTCTCGGAGGTATTGCAAGTTACTGACCATCAAGCAATGATGGAAAATTAAAATGTTGAGTTTAGGGCACAAGTCAAGGATTGCACAAGCTGCTATTCGCGAATGTAAGTTTGAATAACTAAATCACCCACCCTACAGTCCAGATCTGGCCCCCAGTGATTATTACCTATTTAGAAATTTGAAATCCCATTTGCGGGGAACCAGATTTCGTGATGATGATGAACTCAAGGCTGCCACAGAGGCATGGTTTGAGGACCAAACCGAAAACCTCTATTTCAAGGGTATAGACAGTCTGAAAGACAAGTGGGCTAAGTGCATCGAAGTAAATGGGGGACTATATTGAAAAACAATAATACAATACATGTATATAGTCTGCTGCTGAAATATATACCTCGTTCTACGAACTTTCTGACTGCCCCTCGTAGTAGACGGGTTAAATCTCCGAAGAATATGACATCTGCAGACAACGCGAGATATTGCGGGTTGCGGTTTTGAAAAGTTACCTGGATAACGAAAATCACGAATAGGAACGATATTGTACAGCGATACTAAACCACAAGTTTTTTCGATCAAAAGTTCTTAAATTCAATTTGTAAATTTCATCAAAATCAAGGAAATATTAAGTGTGACAAAGAAATCTCTCTTTAATTAATTCAACCCATATTTCATAGCAAACAATCTTCCTTTCGTGGATGTGACCCTTCTTTCGCGAAAGAAGTTCCCTTCGCTGCTCAGCTTTACCGAGATACCCCCTCCCCCATACTGGACCGAATTTTTGTAAGATTGTTCAGATTAGTCTATGTCCACCATCAATGCATAAATTACTTTTTGTTCTTTAATCAAAAATGGTAATTAAATGGATGCTATTTCATTATTCATTCCTTCCTCATATGACAAGGTTTAGGCTCTTTAAATGTAGCTGCAGACAACAATTTGGAAACTGATACAAATGAGCTGAAGTTCACTCTTATGATTAAAAATAATCTTGGAACAGGAGAAAATACTGTCTACCAGAATTTTGTCCTTGTCCCATGATGCTTTCAACTGACTATTTCCTTTAGGGTTATTAACCCTTGTCCTGCTGAATAACTCAAATGATACCTTCAAGTCGATAGTAAAATACCAAAGGTTGCTGTTTCAAGGTAATTTTGAGGATGATAAATATCTCCTTATCGGACAGTTCTGTGCAGTCTGATCTTGATATACAATGTCCGCAAAAGGTCAGTGAGTCGCGCTTAGCAGCCTAAGGGTTAACATGAGTGTTCAGTAAAGTGTTAAAATAAACCCCAATCAAAATTTTCTCCAGATCCAGATGTCAGATGCCAAGGAAACCTGACATGGATCCATAATTACGTCGTATACTGGTCTATCCCACGGATTGATATAAATGTATAGCTTGTGTTTGTATAAGGGTACACTTATGTGTCTTGCTATAGAGCTAGCTTTTGTAGCAATGTGGTAGAGCGTTTGCCTACGGAGTTTGGACCTGAAGGTTCTAGGTTCAATCCCAGCCTTTGGGGCTATTTAACAGAACTGTTACAGATACATGTAATCAGTATTCAGAACACCTTACGGTTTGTCCAAACATGGCCTATATTTGATCCTTGAATTTTATGTCATGCAAAGTTAAATTTGGAGAATTTTTGAGGATTTTTCTTTTTTTAGCCCTTTAACACACAATAAATCCTATGTTTTATGAGTCATGTGTAATAGCGCTTATGAAAACAGTGTTGGAAAACAAGACATCAGTATTTCTTTTCTTTTTTTCTTCCAGAATTTTTTTCTGCCCTTTACAAATACAAACCACATAATCTGAGGGCTCCATATCTATTGAATTGTTTGTTTATGCTCTAAACAGCAAGCTATTTAATTTTTTGCCACAAATCAAATTATTTCGTAAAAGGCCAATAAATACTACCAGATATATATTTCTTTTCATATAAAGTGTATGGTTAAATTCAGTAAAATAATGCGATTTTGGGCGTTTGATAATGGAATTGTAGGCTACTTTAGCAATAGGTCACTCTGTTTATTTTTATTACACCACATATGACGTCTTGGTACTGATTTGAACATATAAATCCTTGTTGATGGCGCATGTTATTAAGTACCTTTTTCCACTATACTTTACTTGTAAGATAACATATAGGCCATGGGGCAGGGCGTATACCTTTGCTGAACAAATGTTGTTGCTTAATGTTTTGTATATGCACGTGTCACTATAATAACACTCGCTCAATCGATCACCGGCTCGCCCGCCCGCCCGTCCGGCCGCTCACTTACTCACTCACTCACTCACTCACTTGTGCAATACTCATCTGGGAGTTTTTTTATAAATGTAATTTTTATACAATGTGGAATAAAATGATGTGTGGTGTGTTTATATCACCGTATATTTTCTCATCATTGATTATAGGATATATATACTTCAATTATTCCGAATTCATGATGCATTCATTCAGTGCAAAATTGTCGGGAATATACGGTGCACACCTGAGATGTTTTCACTTCATGTTTCTTTTTCACTGTGAGGAATGAAATAACGTTGGATGAATAAAACGTCCCATATTATCTCATCAATAATCATAAATCATCTTTCATTATGACCCTTTGAGCATGTTTCTGTATTTTTTATTCTAACATGACACGCAAATTCGGCTCTATAAACACAGTGCAAGGAAAGCGTGGTAAAATCTGCGACATTCCATGCAGAGTGACGTCATTCTGTATAAAGTAAGTTAGAAAATAATCTTCATCCGCGTTTTGACTCTAAGGATGAACTTGTTTTCCTTTCATAAAGAATTGGTAATGTTAGAATCGAAATAATCTTCTTTCTATCGTGGTTTATCGTTCAATAAACCACGTTGTGAGTTATGAGGCGCAATGAATAAACCACTCGGGCTATCGCCCTCGTGGATTATTTATTGTGCCTCATAACTCACAACTGTGGTTTATTGAACGATAAACCACGATAGGAAGAAGATTATTTCTTAAATATTTTACTATTGGGCGTCAAATTAAGTTGGATGTACGAATCGACTGTAGGAAAAAATCCCATGCTACAAAAGCCCCGCAGACTCAACCATAGGACAAAACTACTTTTTAAATACTGCTTAAATATAATTATGCAATTTAAACTTCCTTCTTATACAATACGAAATTCTATAGTATGTACAGTGCGTTTTTGCACGTGTAATTTTTATACAAAATAATAGGACATACATATTTATCATACCGAATTTTAAGACCATCATAGAAAACAAAATTATCGGGAATATACAGTACACACCAGAGATAATTTATATATATCATTTCTGTTTTACTTTGCGGAATGAAACTGTGTTGGTTGTAGAGGAATAAAATAGAGTTTAGTGCACAAAATGTCTCATATTATCTTATCAATAATCATTGGACATACATATTTACCAAATTCTGAGACGTCCATTTGATACAAAATGACAGGAAATATACAGCACACTCTTTCAGCGTGTTTCTGTGTGTGCGAGAATTTTTTAATATATTTGAAAACAATTAACGTTTTGTATAAATGTTATTATTGGGCTTCAAATTAAGTTTAGTGTATGAGTGGACTTTAGGACGAAATCCCCGTGCTAAAAAAGCCCTACAGACAAAACCATACGACAAAACTCCTTTTTAAAATACTGCTTAAATATTATGTCAGTAAAAATTCATTATTAAGTTTGATCTCATGTTGTTTCATCTATTAATGATATATCATTTATTTGTAAGATATTTATCTATAAGATATGATCTAACAGATATGTCAATGTCAGATTGGGAATATGTGAACAGCCATGATTCATATAAATTTTCTCGTGGCAGAACATCTTTAAAGATAATTCCTTTGAAGAGAAGTCCGGTATCAGGCTAAACTGCGAATAACCAAGATGTGGATCATTAATATTATGATTCTGTGAATATTTTATATGCCACACATGTTGGTTTGAAAGCTGCAACACATATGTAGGTATACCGCCGACCCAGTCATTACGCTTCTACAAAAGCAATAACATGTTGTGAAACACTGTTGTATCTCATATCCGGCTTTTATTTAAACTGTGCACGCTTTGAAAGCATTGATACATACGATATCATCTGGTTGTTTTACGGAGTGATTTTCAGTCCAATTTTTGGTAAAATTCAATGGCCAAGTGGATAGGGTCTAGGATTTAAGATGGGATGTTCCTGGTTTGATTCTCACTTGCGCTTACAATAATGTCAGTCACTGCAATGTTTTGTATACATGTTCTGCGCAAAGTAGGAATTCTCATTTTGCCGGGCGAAGTAAGAATTCCTGTTTGGCGCGATTCTATTACGGAATTGTCCCTTCGCAAAGTAGGAATTGGAACAAAATGATAATCAATTATCTCGCCTGTGCAAAGTAGTAATCGAGGATAGCGTAAGGATATTTATTTTCTCACGTTCATTTTCATATTTTCATCATTTTCTGGTCATTATTATTGATGTTTGTTTATTAGTACAGCGATACTATTGGTTGAGAGTGATTGATACTCATGGTAAAAACTGTCTCGAATTTAGTTCTAACTAAAATAGCGTTGAAAGGCACAATAACATTTAAAAATCGGAATAAATGCGGCTTTGTCACTAAACCATGTGCTCAGCATCATGTTTTTCAAGTTTAGGTCGACAGGATAATGATAAATAATAAATAAGGTAGCATGTGTTTTATTGTTTAACATGATAACCAAAATACCATACTAATATTAAATATTAAACAAAGATAAAAGAATTACGTAATGAGAAATAAATGGCATGTGTTGAAGCATGAGCATTGTTGGAGAAGGAAAACAATATCTGCAAAATACCACGCAATCCAAAGTTTTAATGACCCTTAAGAAGAAGGCTACTGAAAACATTGAGCAAAAACTAGAAAATACTGTCAACTAGAATTTTCTCCTTTTTCCATAATGTTTTCACTTGAGCTACATTTAAGGTCTACGGCCCCTAACTCACCGGTAAACATAGAGGTTTTCGTAAAGGCTATTCAGCCAATCTCGGCAGCTTCCGTCTTTTAGTATGAGAGTTAGAAGCCGTAGACTCGCTAACTCATCGGTAAATACCGTGTAACATCGACATTTTCGTAAAGGCTATTCGGCCAATTATGGAAGCTTCCGTCTTATGATATGAGAGTTGGGGACCGAAGACTTTAATTTGTCATCAGCAAATACTTTTGAATTTGGTTGTATCTAAAAATTTGTCACTTGGGCAGTAAATCTATTTAGGCCTCAGTCTTACGATATCACAAAGATATCTCAGGATTAACCGTTTAGCTGCTGAGCACGAACTAGATGCGTTTTGTAGAGAATGTAGATCAAAATCAAACTGCACAAGATATGTAGTATAATCTTGGATCTACATTGTTTGATACTTTGAGATTATCCCTGGTGAAAAGAACTTTGATACTGCACTATTTTGTAGTTTTACCCTTTACCACTTAACCTAATTTTTAACTAGTTCAAAATGAAAGCATTTGCAGACAACAAGTTATATGTTGCTTAAACGACGGAATTTGTCTTTGAACGAGAAGAAAACATAATGGAAAAATAATAAATTGCTGGTTACCAGGATTTTCCCTTTTTCTCACGATGTTTTTATAGTTTAGCATGAAAGCATTGATCTACACCTTCGTCGTTGCTTGACCTTAGTTGCTTCATGTGGGAATGGAGAAATATCTTCAGTTGCAAGACAATCCATCATGTTTTCTGTTTCTTTACATTTTTTGTAAAGAAATCCCTTTGGATATTCTTACCTTGTCCGACTATTCTCACTTTGCTCTACCCTTTGAATTCTTTCTTTGTCCAAGCCCATTCCTATTTGCGCACAGACCATATCTGACCATAATGCGATATTTATCCTGTCACTTCCGGGTTTACCTGACGGATAACAGGGTGCCGTATATTTTTTTTGTTATCCGTCAGTTGGTCACATGACCGCTAAGTGCGCACCTGCTGACTGGGACTATTTTCAACCAAGCATCTTACTGCCGTAATGAATTAATCAATCGCTAGCGAATACTTTTGCTCGTTTAATTAATAGTCTGTTATGTTAAAACATATTGTCTTCTTCGCTACAATATTTTTCTGCGGATATACGTCACGTTTGATAATTATGACGTAGCCAATATCATTCATGACGTCATTATTGCAGCTGCATATCCAGAGGGTTTTGTAAACACGGTTCTTCATTTTTTAAAGTTTCTCATAGATCTAGTGAGAAAGATGTCAATATGTGCCTTATTTCGAGCGAAATGTTCAATTTAGTCGGATTTTGGATTGTAATTGAGAAAAGGGATAAATGAAATAGACGGTTGGTGTCTTGGATTGGGAAAGTCGATCAGGCTCGGCTCCGGAAATTTATAAAAGGTACGGTCTTTATCAATGTTTTTTTTTTCGTTTGTTTGTTTTGTTGTGTTCCGTTACAGTGGGTGACAGGATAAATAGAATAGATGGTTGGTGTCTTGGATGGGTTAAGTTTATCGGGCTCGGCTCCGAAATTTATCCGGTTCGCCTTCGGCTCACCAGATAAATTCCTCCGCCTTGCCCGATAAACTTAACCCATCCAAGACACCAACCATCTATTCTCTATATCTCCCTTGTGCAATTCTAGAATTATCCAGTACAATTCCGGAAACGGCGGACAAAGTAGCGCAGGACAATTTCGGAATCGTACCCGGATTCTTTCTTTCAACCGAACATATACATGTATATAATTACACATAGGCAATGAAATGATATGGAGTGTATTTATCACCCCATATTTTCTCATCATTAAATAAAGGACTTACATATAAATGTTCCGAAATTTAGAGTGAGTAAATATAAAACGATAATCGACAGAATGCACCATGCAAATCTGGGGCGTTTTTCTGTAAATGTGATTTTTATACAATCGCTAATAAAATAATGTGGGGTGTATATATCACCCCATCTTTTCACATAATTATTATGAGACATACATGACAGTAGCTATACTGAATTCATAGTGCTTTCTTACAATACAAAATTCTAAGGAATTTACAGTGCAAATCTTTGGTGTTTTTCTATACATGTAAATAGTATACAACCGGTAATAAAATGTGGGGTGTATGTATATATTACCCCATACTTTCTCAGCATTGACTAAAGGATATAAACTTTAGTTATTCTGAATTCATGATGCATTCATAGAATACAGAATTATCGGGAATATACAGTGCACACCAATGATAAATACTATACATTACTTCTGTTTTACTTTGAGGAATAAAATTGTGTTGGGTGTAGAGGAAATATATAGTGTATAAAATGTCTCGTATTATCTTACCAATAATTATTGGACATACATATTTATTGTATCAAATCCTGAGACGTTCATTTAATACAGAATTATGGAAAATATACGGCACACTCTTTCATCGTGTCTATGTACGAAATATAGTTATTTTATATATTTAGGGAAAAAAAATACGTTTCTTATAATTGTTTTGATCTGGCTTCAAATTAAGTTCAGTGTATGAATGGACTTTATGACAAAATCCCCGTTCTAAAAAAGCCCTACAGACTAAAACCATTGGAAAAAACTTCTTTTTAAAATACTGTTTAAGTATCATGTAATTAAAAGTTAATTCTTAAGTTTGACCTTGTGTTGTTTCATCTATTAATGATATTTTATTTTTTTGTAAGATATTTTTATCTTTACGATATGATCTGACAAATATGTTTATGTTAAATGGGGAATATGTGAATAGCCATGATTTATATAAATTTTCTCGTGGCAGAACATCTTTAAAGAATTTTCATTTTAAGACAAGTCAGGGATCAGGCTAAACTGTAAATTATACCGAGATGTGGGTCATATAGATTATAATTCTGTGTATATCATAAATGACACACGTGTTGATTTGAAACTTGCAACACATATGTTTTCAAGTATACCGCCGACCCAGTCATTACGCTTCTACAAAAGCAATGTTGTGAAGCACTATTGTTTCTCATACACGATTTTTATTTAAAGTGAGGGCTTTGAAAGGATTGACACATACGATATCATTTGGTTGTTTTCCGGAATGATTTTCAGTCCATTTTCTGGTAAAATGCAATGGCCAAGTGGATAGCGTCTGGTATTTAACATAGGATGTTCCTGGTTTGATTCTCACTTGTGCTTACAATAACATCAGTCACTGCAATGTTTTTTATACATGTTTATGATTACACATAGGCAATAAAGTGATATGGGGTGTATATATCACCCCATATTTTCTCATCATTAATCAAATGACTAACATATAAATGTTCCGAATTTATGGTGTGTACATGTAAAACGAAATTCTACAAAATGCACAGTGCAAATCTGGGGCGTTTTTCTGTAGATGTGATTTTTACACAATTATGAATAAAATAATGTATATATCACCCCATAATTAATCATAAGACATACATAATAATAGTTATGTTGAATTCATAGTGCTTTCTTACAATACAAAATTCTAAGGAATTTACAGTGCAAATCTTTGTTGTTTTTTCTACACATGGAAATAGTTATACAATCGGTGAAAAATGTGGGGTGTATATCTCACCCCATATTATCTCAGCATTGATTAAAGAATATATACTTTAGTTATTCTGAATTCATGATGCATTCATAGAATACAAAATTATCGGGGATATACAGTGCACACCAGAGATAATTTCTATACAGTATTTCTGTTTTACTTTGAGGAATAAAAAGAAATAAAAAAATGTTGGATGTTCTGTATGGACGAGAAATAGTATTCATATATATTTTTAAAAAAAAATAACATTTCGTATAATTCTCATAATCAGGCTTCAAATTAAGTTCGGTGAATGAAAGAACTTTAGGACAACATCTTCATGCTTGAAAAGCCTTACAGACAAAACCATTGGACAAAACTTCTTTAAAAAAAACTCGCTTAAGTATAATGTAATTAAAAGTTTATTCTTAAGTTTGACCTTATCTTCTTTCATCTATTAATGATATATTATATATTTGTAAGATATTTACCTATAAGATATGATCTAAAAGATATGTTAATGTCAAATGGGGAGTATGTGAAAAGCCATGGTCTTTTGAAAATTCCTTGTGGTAGAATATCTTAAAGGATTTTTTTATTTTAAGAGTACTCCGGTATCCGGCTTGACTGTAAATAATACCAAGATGTGGGTAATATGTATTGTGATGCTATATATATTACATATGTAACACATGTTGGTTTAAAAGCTGTAACACACATGTAGGTATACCGCCGACCCAGTCATTACGCATCTACAAAAGCAATGTTACGAAACAATGCTGTTTCTCATACACGACTTTTATTGAAAGTGAGCGCTTTGAAAGCATTGACACATATGATATTATCTGGTTATTTTCCGGAATGATTTTCAGTCCAATATCTGGCAAAACTCAATGGCCAAGTCGATAGTGTCTGGTATTTAAGATCGGATGTTCCTGGTTTAATTCTCGCTTGTGCTTACAATAACGTGAGTCACTGCAATGTTTTTGTTTTTAGCTCACCTGAGCACGAAGTGCTCAGGATGAGCTATTGTGATCACTCACCGTCCGTCGTCGTCCGTAGTCCGTGCGTCCGTCCGTTCACATTTCTTTGTTTACACTCTAGCATCTACAAATATTAAGCAATCAGCACCAAACTTGGTCAAAATATATATGACCATAAGATTTCGGATGAGTTCGATTATGGGTCTAATCGGACCAGAACAACTGGAGTTATTTGCCCTTGAATTAGAAAAATAGCTATATTTGACTTTGTTTACACTCTAGCATCTACAAATATTAAGCAATCAGCACCAAACTTGGTCAAAATATATATGACCATAAGATCTCGGATGAGTTCGATTACGGGTCTAATCGGACCAGAACAACTTGAGTTATGTGCCCTTGAATTAGAAAAATTGCTATATTTGACTTTGTTTACACTCTAGCATCTACAAATATCAACCAATCAGCACCAAACTTGGTCAAAATATATATGACCATAAGATCTCGGATGAGTTCGATTATGGGTCTAATCAGACCAGAACAACTGGAGTTATTTGCCCTTGAATTAGAAAAATTGCTATATTTGACTTTGTTTACACTCTAGCATCTACAATTATTAACCAATCAGCACCAAACTTGGTCAAAATATATATGACCATAAGATCTCGAATGAGTTCGATTATCGGTCTCTGAGTTTTTTCCCTTTGATCATCATTTTTACAGCATTTTTTGCTTGTCCGGAATATAACTTTGTCATATCTTGGCTGAACATCTTCAAATTTGGTATGCATGATTGTTGAAAAATTACGGAGTGCAGTGAACAAGAACCATAACTCTTCCTAGCACGAATTTTGAGCTATTCCCCCTTTGACCTTCATTTTTATAGCATTTCTTGCTTGTCCGGAGCAAAACTTTGTCATCTTAAGTAGGAATGACTTGAAATATGGTATGCTTATTTGTTGCAATATTTGGAAGTGCAGTGCACAAGAATTATAACTTTACCTCGTGCTGTCTTTGAGTTATTTCCCTTTGATCGTCATTTTTACAGCATTTAGTGCTTGTCCGGAATATAACTTTGTCATCTCAAGTCAGAACGACTTCAAACTTGGTATGCATGTTTGTTGCAATATTACCGAGTACAGTGTGCAAGAACAATAACTCTACCTAGCACGGATTTTGAGTAATTCTACTTTGATCTTCATTTTTACAGTATTTCTTGCTTGTCCAGAACAGAACTTTGAAGTCTCAAGTCAAATTGACTTGAGACTTGGTAAACATGTTTGTTGCATTACCTGCCCTTTGCAATTATTATACCTCCTTGACAACTGGCGGTGGGACGGGCATATCTTGCGACAATTTGCCGCTCTTGTTTCATTATCATTTGGCCTTGAACCTCGATATTTGGTATTTATCTTCATTGTAGACCTTTACTGCTTATTACTCAGGTGAGCGATATAGGACCATGATGGTCCTCTTGTTTTTAAATGTATATGATTACACACAGGCAATAAAATGATATGGGGTGTAATATCACCCCATATTTTCTCATAACTAATTAAATGACTAACATATAAATGTTCCGCATTTATGGTGTGTACATGTAAGACGAAATTCTATAGAATGCACAGTGCAAATCTGGGGCGTTTTTCTGTAACTGTGATTTTTATACAATTACGAATAAAATAATGTGGGATGTATATATCACCCCATCTTTTCACATAATTAATCATAAGACATACACAATAATAGTTATACTGAAATCATAGAGCGTTCTTACAATACAAAATTCTATGGAATTTACATTCAAATCCTTGGTGGTTTTTCTATATACATGTAAATAGGTATAAAATCGGTAAAAAATTGTGGGATGTATATATCACCCCATTTTTTCTCAGCATTGATTATAGGGTGTAAGTACTACAATTATTCTGAATTCATCATGCATTCATCAAATACGAAATTAATTTGAAGAATAGAATTGTGTTTGATGTAGAAGAAATATATAGTGTTGAGTGTATAAAATGTCTCGTTTTATCTTACCAATAATCATTGGACATACATATTTATCGTATCAAATCCTGAGACGTTCATTTAATACAGAATTATGGAAAATATACAGCACACTCTTTCATCGTGTCTCTGTATGTACGAAATATAGTATTTTTATATATTTTAAAAAAAAATTACGTTTCGTATAATTGTTATGATCGTGCATCAAATTAAGTTCAGTGTCTGAATAAACTTTATAATAAAATCCCCGTTCTAAAAAAGCCCTACAGACAAAAACCATTGGAAACAAGAGCGGCAAATTGTCGCAAGATACGCCCGTCCCACCACCATTTGTCGAGGGGGTATAATAATCATAAAGGGCAGGTAATGCAACAAACATGTTTACCAAGTCTCAAGTCAATTTGACTTGAGGTGACAAAGTTCTGTTCCGGACAAGCAAGAAATACTGTAAAAATGAAGATCAAAGTGGAATTACTCAAAATCCGCACTAGGTAGAGTTATTGTTCTTGCACACTGTACTCCGTAATATTGCAACAAACATGCATACCAAGTTTGAAGTCACTCTGACTTGAGATGACAAAGTTATATTCCGGACAAGCACTAAATGCTGTAAAAATGACGATCAAAGGGTAATAACTCTAAATTCGTGCCAGGAAGAGTTATGGTTCTTGTGCACTGCACTCTGTAAATTTTCAACAATCATGCATACCAAATTTGAAGATGTTCAGACTAGAGATGACAAAGTTATATTCCGGACAAGCAGAAAATGCTGTGAAAATGACGATCAAAGGGAAATAACTCAAAGACAGCACGAGGTAGAGTTATGGTTCTTTCGCACTGCACTCCGTTTTATTGCAACAAACACAAATGCCAAGTTTCAAGTCAATTGGACTTGAGATAACAAAGTTATCTCTGGACAAGCAGAAAATGCTGTGAAAATGACGATCAAAGGGAAATAACTCAAAGACAGCACGAGGTAGAGTTATGGTTCTTTTGCACTGCACTCTGTATTATTGCAACAAACACAAATACCAAGTTTCAAGTCAGTAGGACTAGAGATGACAAAGTTATGTTCCGGACAAGCAGAAAATGCTGTAAAAATGATGATCAAAGGGAAATAACTGAAAGACAGCAGCAGGTAGAGTTATGGTTCTTTTGCACTGCACTCTGTATTATTGCAACAAACACAAATGCCAAGTTTCAAGTCAATCAGACTCGAGATGACAAAATTATGCTCTGGACAAGCAGAAAATGCTGTAAAAATGACGGTCAAAGGGAAATAACTGAAAGACAGCAGCAGGTAGAGTTATGGTTCTTTCACACTGCACTCCGTATTATTGCAACAAACACAAATGCCAAGTTTCAAGTCAATCGGACTGGAGATGACAAAGTTATGCTCCGGACAAGCAGAAAATGCTGTAAAAATGACGATCAAAGGGAAATAACTCAAAGACAGCACGAGGTAGAGTTATGGTTCTTTCGCACTGCACTCCGTATTATCGCAACAAACACACATGCCAAGTTTCAAGTCAATTGGACTGGAGATGACAAAGTTATGCTCCGGTCAAAGAACTGGACACCGCCCACCCGCCCGGATGGACGCCCACCCACCCGCCATGGGTGATCCCATAATACGTCCCGCCTTCGACGGGCGTATAAAAACTACTTTTTAAACTACTGTTTAAGTATTATGTAATTAAATGTTAATTCTTAAGTTTGACCTTGTGTTGTTTCATCTATTAATGATATTTTATTTATTTGTAAGATATTTATCTATAAGATATGATCTGAAAGATATGTTAATGTCAAATGAGAAATATGTGAATAGCCATGATTTATATAAATTTTCTCGGGGCAGAACATCTTTAAAGATTATTCCTTTTAAGACAAGCGCGGTATCAAGCTAAACTGTAAATTACACCGAGATGTGAGTCATATAAATTATAATTCTGTGTATATTATAAGTGACACACATGTTGATTTCAAAGCTGCAACACATATGTTTTCAAGTATACCGCCGACCCAGTCATTACCCTTCTACAAAAGCAATATAGTGAAACACTGTTGTTTCTCATACACGATTTTTATTTAAAGTGAGCGCTTTGAAAGGATTGACACATACGATATCATTTGGTTGTTTTCCGAAATGATTTTCAGTCCAATTTCTGGTAAAACGCAATGGCCAAGTGGATAGCGTCTGGTATTTAAGATAGGATATTCCTGGTTTGATTCTCACTTGTGTTTACAATAACGTCAGTCACTGCAATGTTTTTTTATACATGTATATGATTATACATAGGCAATAAAATGATATGGGGTGTATATATAACCCCATATTTTCTCATCATTAATTAAAGGACTAACATATAAATGTTCCGATTTTATGGTGTGTACATGTAAAACGAAATACTACAAAATGCACAGTGCAAATCTGGGGCGTTTTTCTGTAGACGTGATTTTTACACAATTATGGATAAAATAATGTATATATTACCCGATCTTTTTTTTTTACATAATTAATCATAAGACATACATAAAAATAGTTATGTTGAATTCATAGTGCTTTCTTACAATACAAAATCCTAAGGAATTTACAGTGCAAATCTTTGTTGTTTTTTCTACACATGGAAAAAGTTATACAATCGGTGAAAAATGTGGGGTGTTTATATCACCCCATATTATCTCAGCATTGATTAAAGAATATATACTTTAGTTATCCTGAATTCATGATGCATTCATAGAATACAAAATTATCGGGGATATACAGTGCACACCAGAGATAATTTCTACACATTATTTCTGTTTTACTTTGAGGAATAAAAAGAAATGAAAAAATGTTGGATGTTCTGTATGTACAAGAAATAGTATTCATATATATTTAAAAAAAAATTAAAGTTTCGTATAATTCTCATAATCAGGCTTCAAATTAAGTTCAGTGTATGGAAGAAGTTTAGGACAAAATCTTCGTGCTAGAAAAGCCTTAGACAAAACCATTGGACAAAAATTCTTTAAAAAAAAGGAGTGTTATGAAACAATGTTGTTTCTCATACTAGACTTTTATTGAAAGTGAGCGCTTTGAAAGCATTGACACATATGATATTATCTGGTCATTTTCCGGAATGATTTTCAGTCCAATATCTGGCAAAACTCAATGGCCAAGTGGATAGTGTCTGGTATTTAAGATCGGATGTTCCTGGTTTGATTCTCGCTTGTGCTTACAATAATGTGAGTCACTGCAATGTTTTTTTTTTTTAATGTATATGATTACACATAGGCAATAAAATGATATGGGGTGTAATATCACCCCATATTTTCTCATCATTAATTAAATGACTAACATATAAATGTTCCGCATTTATGGTGTGTACATGTAAGACGTTATACTGAAATCATAGTGTTTTCTTTCAATACAAAATTCTATGGAATTTACAATCAAATCCTTGGTGGCTTTTCTATATATGTAAATAGCTATACAATCGGTAAAAAATTGTGGGGTGTATATATCACACCATATCTTCTCAGCATTGTTCATATGATATAAGTACTACAATTATCCTGAATTCGTGATGCATTCATCGAAATTATCGAAAATATACAGCGCAAATCCGAGATGTATTTACATACCTGTTTTTTTCCCCCCACTTTGAAGAAAAGATAAAGATCGGTGTATAAAACATGCAGTATTATCATGACAATAATCATAAGACATACATATTTATCGTAACAAACTCTTGGACGTTCATTTAATACAGGATTATGGGAAATATACAGCACACTCTTTCGGCGTGATTCTGTATGTACGAGAAATAGTATTTTGATACATTTAAAAACTTTTAACGTTTCGTATAATTTTTATTATCGGGCTTCAAGTTAAGTTCAGTATATGAAAGAATTTCGTGACAAAATCCCCATACTACAAAAGCCCTACAGAGAAAACCATAGGACAAAACTACTTTTTAAAATACTTCATTAATATTTTGTAATGAAAGGTTCACTGTTAAGTTAGATCTTATGTTGTTTCATCTATAAATGATATATCATTTATTTGTAAAACATTTATCTATAAGATATGATCTTACAGATATGTTAATGTCAGGTTGGGAATATGTAAACAGCCATGATTTATATAAATTTTCTTGCGGCAGGATATTTTTAAAGATAATGTTTTTTAAGAGTAGTCCGGTATCTGGCTTGACTGTAAATTATACCAAGATGTTGGTCATATATATCATGATGCTATATATATATTATATATGCCACACATGTTGGTTTAAAAGCTGCACAACATAAGTGGGTCTTACACAGACACCCATAAATAGGACTCTGTGTGTGTGTGTGTGTGTGTGTGTGTGTGTGTGTGTGTGTAATTGGAATTTTAAAAATTTCTACTCGGAATTTGAAAATGGAGAAAGTGCGCATTCAAGTACAGCATTTTCCATTTATTAAAATGATCTTAAAAAGCAAACTTCTGTCGGGGCATTAAAGGCAATACTACGGAATTATATACGTTAGTAATTATTCAAAGTGATATTAAGATCGTAATTCACGTCCATGTATTTACATTTTTTATAAGTTACCTTTTCTTTGTGCTTCATTTTTTTCAAAAAAAAAAGAGGAAAAATATTCTACAACGTTCAAGGCTTCTAAAACATGATCTTCCTGCTTGTCAAAAAGTATCTTAGCATACTTGTAACAAAGTAAATCTTTACATTTCTACTCCAGAATTACAGACTTTGTCACGGCATCTCCAAATTTTTTCTGATCATAGCCTTCACAGTTGGCACAAACCACCGAAAAACAAAATTATTTTTCAAGTCTTTAAGAATCTGAATCTATTTAACCACATCATGATAACTATTACTATACATATTTCGCTCAATAAAAAGTTCTCTAAACCGTTTTCTGCACAGGCCTTGCACAAACCTTTAAAACTTCTAATGTAAATTTCAAGAGCCATTGCAAACCTTTGACCAGCAGCGACATAAAATGTTGTATGCACAGTAATAGGTTCGGTAATAACTTTAACCCTTTGACTACATAATGAAATTAATATACTGAGAAAGGAAAAAGAAACATGAAATTTTTATGTTTACAATATCTTATAAAATATTAAAAAGTATTACACAGGCTATGTGCTGTCTGATCTTGATCTGTTTCTGTCATTTTCGAGCAGTTTCAACCCTTAGAGCACTAGGCACCACTTTGGTAATTTCTGTAGACAATGTACATCACGATCCATACATTTTCAGGGGTACAATAGATCAGGACAATACTGTTTAGAACGTACAGTCTGATAACAACTTAAATGCTAAATTTTACAGGGCTCATAAGGTAGATCGTCCATGTAACAAAAATCCATTCGACTAGAGTGTCGACGAAGGGAAGAAAAAGGGTTATCTTTTCACAAGCATTCTATAAATAGCGGACGTTAACTGTGGAGGGAGGTAACCAGTCTATACCTTGATCAAAGGTTAACCGCCCTGTTATCGTTACAGACTTAGATTGGACGAAAACTTTTTGCATAAAACTGCTTCTGATTATCATATTCTAAGAAGTTCTCCATCTCATGATTATCATTATTTTGTTTTGTAAAAAAAATTAGATAAATGCGAAAACCGTTGAGAGGTGGGAAGGCCTGTGAAAAACAGGAGGCATCACAACTTAATTTGGGAACACAGAAGGAATCCTATAGGTTGGAAAAATTCGGGGGAGTAGCTAATAAAAGGAAGCTTATTTCTCTGTATTTTTATTGTTATTTGGGAATAAACTAATATTGCAAGAAAACAAGGCTTGATTTTCATGTAGGTGTGATTGAATATCTAAGACAGTCATGCGGAGTAATTTTGCATTACTAACACGACATTATTAGATATTTTGCAAAAATTATAACCAATCGAATAATTACTGATCATCTACATGGTAAATAGTTTAGGTACATTCCTACTGCGGCTTCCAATAACCTGTTACTGGTGAAAATCAAGAGAAATTAAGAAATATTTGCGTAGAAATGATGTATTGTGGTAGGATTATTTGTACCATGTGATGACGAATTCTTTACACAATTACATGAGCATTAATTAAACACAGCCAAAAATAAGTGAAACATTACCATGGCCTGCAAGAAGCCCTGATCTCAACCCGATTGAGCATTTGTGCGACCATCTGGGGCGTCAAGTTCAAGTTAGGGATCCACCCGTTCAAAATCTAAGGGAACTGGCCAAGGCACACTCCATGACGAGTGGCAGAGGATCCCAATGATGCGAAATCAGCGTTTGATTTCCAGTATGAGGAAGAGGGTTGCAGCAGTTATCTGTGTGGGGGAAGGATACACCAGATACTGATCAATGTCACCATCGCTGTTGGCTCAGGCATGAACACTGAAAGTTTTTTGAGAATTTCGTGTAGGCCTGCGTCAGATCATTGACCTAGTCTCTGTGACCATGATTTTGGACATGATCATTTTTTGACGTTTTCAGTGTCCTTATCTAACTGCCAATAAATTTATACATCTAAAAGTAGAAGCAAGCGTGGTAGTTGATCGATTGACACCTTGGAGTGTGAAAGTTAATAAAACAATATTTCGGGAGCATTTGGTTTTAATTCTTAATCCTTCGATTTCTTTTGATTGATTTTTTTTTTTTTTTTAATGTGATTTACATTAGAGAGAGAGACAGACAGACAGACAGAGACAGAGGTGTTCATCTGAGTGAAATATTTAGTTTTCCGTTTACCTCGTACACTCTGACCGTAACCCTCTCGTTTTTACATTGTAAATGGCTTAGGGGAAAATGAAGTGAATTTTAATATTGTTTGGTATTTGGCGACGAAAATTCGTCGAACTGTCCCGTCAAACAAATCTGCGATATATACATGTGAAATATTATATAGACATTCCACAAGGCAATCATAGAAAATTACAGACAATCTCATGGTGACTAAATGTGCCTGTCAATCACAGGTACAAGCTTTTCAGTCAATCACAATACATCATTTATCCATTAAATCCCTCATCAACCATTTTCATCCACGATATTTGTCAAAATTTGACATCTGTAGAACAAAGTATCAGGGAACTCTCTCATCTGGGAATTGTCACGTTTCTAAAGGTGATAAGGAAGTTATCAAACGGCTGATACTCTTTAAGATAGATCACGGAGCGTAGTTCGCTCTAAGTTTGATGCATGATACGATCACGGAGCTTTAGTTTCGTGATTATAAGCATTTCCCAATATTCATTTATCTTTGAATTCAGACCTGCACATTTACAGCCAGCTGGCCTGTCAAAGACATGAAAGTTCTCAGATCAAGATCTCATTGTTTAAATAGCATAAAACAATGTCTACATAAGATATCAATCCTCGGAACCCACAGTGTTTTAAAAGAAATTTTGATTTACAGAGTAAAAACTAAATAGGCCCCTTTAACTCTTTACCACACAACAAAAATGTAGACTTGTTTGAAGTCAAAGTCTTTGCAGACAACAGATTGAAAGTGGCTCAAATGATGAAATTTGCCTTTGATAGGGTAGAAAGCATTGTAGGAAAAGAAAAAATGCTGGTTACCAGAATTTCCTCCTTTTCCCCTCATTGTTTTCAAAATCCTTCTTCCACTGGGTTGTTAACACTCAGGATTGTATGGTAAAGAGTAAAAACCATTATACATGTTATGAGAGGTCACACAATGGCTCTATAAGTTTTAAAACCTAGTTTTTGTTGATAGTATAGAATCATGATGTCTGCCATTGTTTTCATCGAAAGGAGTGTATTTTCCATTACTTTGTTGAAAGAAGTAGTAGATTCCTATTTTCCAATTTGTAGTTTAAATTTTTCTTGTTCTAGTAATATTCTTTCTGTATCAAGTTTTAATTCTAGGACATTTCCCCCCAGGACATTCCCCCTCCCTGGACATCCCCCCCCCCACCTTGCATTGTGTGTTTTTTAGATTAGGTAGACAGACAGATATATAGATAAATAAAACCATAGAGAAAGATATATATTTAGATGTTCAATCACAACCAGCACATCTGAATGAAGCAAAGCACATATCAAACATAAATGTAGCAACAAATACACATACATAACACAAAAGTCACTGTTGAAATGTCTATACAAAGCACATAAGATTTAATCATAACCAGCACATCTGAATGAAGCAAAGTACATATCAAACATAACTGGAGTACATATAACAAACTGTGACAACCAATATACATATATAAAACAATAGTCACTGTTAGAATGTCTATGTTTCTACATGAAACACAAAAGATTTAATCACAAGCAGCACGTCTGAATTAAGCAAAGTACATATCAAGCATAAATGTAGCAACAAATTAATATACATACATAACACAATAGTCATTGTTGAATGTCTGTTCATACACAAAGATAATAATATAACTACACAGTATACAAGTCCCTGTTAACATCAAAACTGAAAATTCATGGCGACACCACGAAGATAGTCTAAAACATGCCTGTCCTCGTACTCTCCTACTACCCTTAGTATCCTCCTCACACAGTCCATATAACGTTTCCTCTGTGGTGGTGGGGAGTTTCCAGCAGTCACCTGGGCCCGCGTGACCTCCGTCAAAGCCTGCTCCCTCTTGAGCACATCAATAAATCTCCAAATGTTCGGGTGATGTGTGCCTACTGCGCTCTGAAACCTGCGGTGCCAACCCTCTGCGTTGTTGTTGGTACGCGGAAGCTGCTCCAAAGTTCGCTGCTACATATTCCAAGACTCCGGGCTCACGACGTCCACAACGCAAACACCTCCCAATGAACACATCCTAAAATAGTCTATTATAGGCTCACCTTCATGTAGTAATTCTTGGGACAATGTGTCTAAGGCATCCTCTATGTCATCTGTCGCAACAAATGCCAAAGCTGGAATCATGGGCATCTGCAGCGCAAACTCCGGGTCCTCCTGGTATTGGACCTGCAAACCATTGTCATGTATCCTGCAGTACACACACTAGGACAAGTGATAGAAACAGCCATTCACAGGCACATTTGGAAAAGCAGATAATAATCCATTCTTTGCTGCTGGCTCAAAGTCTATCATCACGGAATCTGGGTCCAAATCATCTTCAATTTCCATAAGTTTGTTGAAAAGTGCAGCATATGTGTCCTCACGCTTGTTTGGCAACAAAGCATACACACATGGTAGAGTCCTGTCCCCTACAAATGCATTCATGGTGTACAGTTGGTAGAAGAGTGATGGAGCAGTCTTGTAAGTCCCATCTGCAAACCAGTGGTCGGCTGAAGCTAAAGTCCGCAGATTCCTCTGAGTGCAGTACAGTAACATTCTACCACTAGGCTGGTCACCACTGTCGAGCAGAAGGAAGTTCTCTCCACCAAATGTAATGCCGTACTGCTGAGGAATCTCCATAGTAGCAAGGTCTAGTGGCATTGGCAATGGGTTTCCAATAAGCTAAAATAAGATGTGTAATTAACAATTAACAACTGTATAAGAATATATACTGTTAAGGTATTCCTATCCTTAAGCGGAACATCTATTTCCACTGTAATTTTACTCTGGAAAATATGATATCATTAAAAATCATCACTATTGTAGCATCTTAACCGAGCCACTTTTGGAGGTTTTGCCTTCATAGAATTATCATTTTCAATTCTAAAATCACTATATCCTCAATTCAAAGAGAGATTATTATTACCTCCCTTTACAAAAAAGTAATAGAGGTATGAACAGAAACTTTTAAGATAGACATTTAAAGAAATTATGGGCGTTTAAAAGTATTTAAGAATTATTGAATCACTATAAATTCTCAATAATCTAACAACAAAAAAAAAAAAAAAAAATATGCCATGTTGACCAGAAGCTTCAATTGTTAATACTTGATGAAACAAAGTCTACATGTACATCATGAGAATTTATGTGAATCAGTTAATTAATTCATTGTTATATATGAAAAAAGGAACTAAAACTAATTATGTATTTGTATACACTTGATCAGCATCATATTACTAATAACATTGTTTAGTTATAATATATAGTGAAAATATATTAAATTATTATCCCCCGCCGAAGGCGGAGGGATATAGTTTTAGCGTTGCCGGTCTGTCCGTCCATCCATCTATCCATGTGTCCGTCTGGGACAATATCTCCAATACCGTTGGACGGAATTTCGTGAAACTTTATACATGTGTACAATGACCTATTCCACCGATATCTGTTTTTTCTTTTTTTGATTCGATGCAAAATGGCTGACTGGCAGCGATTTTGAGTTACGCGGTCGCGTAAATTTTTGAAAAGGTCTTTTTCGGGGGGGGATATCATTTCAATGAAATTGCTTGTTAAATTGTAAGAAGATGAATACTTGCGTAATTAACAATTAATAATTTTTATAAGAATATATTGTTAATATTTGTTGAAAAAGTATACATGTAAATCATGTGAATTATTATATATATTAAAAATAACTAAAATTGATTATGTAACTTTATGCACTTCAACATTACATTACTGATATGTAACTGGGTCATTCTACCGAAGAGGTATATTTTTTATTACCAAATATTCGAGTTTTGATACATTTCCGACGAATATGAAAATATGTTTGTTTCACGTATGAATACCTATATATGCTATTTATAATGCGTGCAGCGCGGTTTTTCTATTATGTAAGCGCACAGCGGGCCAAAAGAGACACAGGTTAAGAATATTGTTCCACTCCGTCACAATATTTAAAGTACTTTTAAAAGGCGATTATTTTTCTCTAGTTTACTAACTTTGGTACTTACGATTTGTTTAAATGCAAACTATTCCACCTTGATGAAAAAAGTCGACATTTAGGAGTTGAATTTTGAAAAACACATTAAGGATTAACTTGTCCCTGATTTTTGACAAATCTTGAAGACTTCTAAATAATGAAACTTTACCATCGATTATGACAGCAAAATTGTACTAAAACTAATGAAACTATAATAAAGGTGCCGTGATAAATCTAGAGAATTGTGAGTGCTGGGTCGACTCTTCTGTACTCTTTTAAAAGTTGACTTATGACTTCGTTACGGTACAGACAGGGGTGTTATGGAAGGGACAGATCGTTATGGAGTTGACTGGAACGCATTGTAGGGAACTTAAAGACGCTTTATTCTTTAACAAAAGTACAAGATCACAAACCCTGTGAAAGAAAACCAATAACAAACAAAAGTTCTAAACAGCACAAAAATGCACAACACTGTTATTACCACCTAAATAACAATATTCATGTCCGTCTACTCAATGAAGGCTTAGTCTCAATGACTCATTGAGTTATTCAGTGGCTTCACCAGACACAAACCATGTCTATCTTGAATTTTTAGCCTTTACCAGATGACAAAATTTTAGCGTTGTCCAGATTGAAAACAATTGCAGACGACTATCTTACTTTGGCTCAAATGGTGCAATTTTTCTTTGATAGGGTAGAAAATATTGTGGGAAAATGCTGGTTACCAGCATTTTCTCCTTTTCCCAAAATGTTTTCAAAAAGGCTTCTTTTCCAGGGTCGTTAAAAGTCGGCATTGTGCGGATTAAATGTTTAACTTTTTTTTCAATTTCTGCCTTTTTATCCCCTGCCGAAGGCAGAGAGATATAGTTTTAGCGTTGTCCGTCCGTCCACCCGTCCTTCTGTCTGTCCGTCCGTCCTTCCATCCATGTGTCTGTCCGGGACAATATCTCCAATACCATTGGATGGAATTCCGTGAAACTATACATGTGTACAATAACCTATTCCGGCGATACATTTTTTTTTTTTTTTTTTATTTGATGCAAAATGGCCAACGGGGAGTGATTTTGAGTTATGCGGTCGCGTAAATTTTTGAAAAGGTCTTCTTCGGCGGGGGATATCATTTCAACGAAATTGCTTGTTTTATTTGGAAGTGCCTGGTGGTCACTTTCTCAGGGATCTATTAGTGTCACGAATTGTTCTTTATTATACCAAAGTACATCATCGAGCATAGGGCAGAAAAATCTGTTACGACCGATCGAGTGCATGACTTGCACTTCGATCTCTCCGTCATCAGCATCCAAAATGACTCCAGGATATGGTTTGGCGTCATAAGATACAACACAGTATAAACCTTTGAGGGACTCGTCAATCTCCGGTACTCCTGTAATAGATTTTGAATACAAAGTGACTTATTGCCTTCTTTGTGTGAAACCATGTAGAAACAAGAAAAAAATTACCTAGAAAGAACAACAGACGACTCCTTTCCGCCAAATCCATTATGAAAACAATTTGCTGCCACAGATTGTAATAGTTCCTTTTAGTGATTAAACCTACAGACGTATTTTGCGATGGTTTAGAAAATATTGTGGAAAAAGGCCAAGTAAGACAGGTCGCCTGTAGGAGATACGTAAATACATACTTTTGAATAGTAATGGATTAATACTAGTACTCCATATCAATAAATGGTCTAAGAAAGACTATCTTTTGATGCTAAACGGCGGAAAGTGTCGACCCAGAACTGCATGTGAAAATTGCACAGGCTGATCTGTATCGATACTCTTTGTAGATTAAATATGTATTTTCTTATAACATGACAGGCATATAATTGTATGCCATAGAGCTTACCATGAGTATTCGTTTTGTGGCTCCACATTTGAATATTCAGAAAACTCCACGAGTTCTGGACTAAAACAACAATACATGCCTGGTGCTCTACAAAAACAACTCACTTCTCGATGTGACATCTCACCAGCTGATGATGTAAAAAATTACAATTGAAACATGACAAAAAGTTATTTGTCATATTTTGCAGAAATATGGATATAATATACTTAGTTGATATTGGGTTTTATGTCTGGGTAACGATAAAACGTTGAAGTGGAATGAACAGAATGGAGTGTGTAGAAATGCCAAAAATGCATGGATTGGTGCACTGACCATTATGATAAAGTTGAATACTGTTGTAGACGGCAATGAGGACCAATCTAGTAATCATCAAAATATTACTTTTGCTGTTCAATAAACCGTTTATTGGACTGTAACTCCTTTTTTAGCTCACCTGAGCACGAAGTGCTCAAGGTGAGCTTTTGTGATCGTGCTGTGTCAGGCATCCGGCGTCCTTTGTGCGTCATCAGTCGTCCGTCATCCATCGTCAACTTTTAGCTTGTGTATGCTCTACAGGCCACATTTTCTGTCCAATACTTATGAAAGGTGGTCAGGATCTTTGTTTTGATAATATCTACAATGGGAAAATTGGCTATGATTAGCTAAAAAGTAGGTCACTGAGAGAAATTCTAGAAAAAGCTTGTGTACATGCTAGAGGTCAAATTTTCAGTCCAATAATTATAAAAGCGTAGTAGAATGTTTGTCATGATATCTCAAAAGAGATTGAAAATGGGTCATGTTTGGTTAAAAGACTCAGGTGAGCGACTTCAGGGCCATCATGGCCCTCTTGTTTTTTAAAGGGATTGTCGATTACATCACAGCACTTCGCACACTAACCTAAGTGTATGAGCACTGTTGTACAAAGCATAATTCATTTGATTTTGAATGCTGGCTGTTATACACCGATCTACACAATCTTTCGGTTATATTTCAGCGAGTTTTCCTGGACTATTCCCGCAACCCCGAGCGGCAAGGAAGATAGTCATAACTATCATTTTTAGAGTCTCTTTGGTATGACCGGGCTTGGGTCGAACAGGGTAACGTTAAGGGGTGGGGGGAAGAAACAAAAAAACGTGGAACCCATGTTTATTTTGACGTCTGCAAATGGTTGAAGTTGTACGGGTCTACAATCTGTCATTTTGTGATTGGCTAGATCAAAATCTATTTTTAGGCCTAATGCCTCTGTAATTACCTGGTGGATTTTCTTTGTTCCTTGGACTGGTTTGATGTTTTGTGACTTTATCTCTTTTTCATAATGCCCAATGTCTTTGTCATTGATGAGAAACAACCTTACAGCTACATTTGCACCAGTTAGTACATCATAAAGGCATTTTGAATCAGTAGTATCAATACCATGGGCCACAGCTCGATCTGCTTCTCTTTTTATCACAGCCCCAATACCGTCGGGAGCTTCCTTGCCGTGCCCAGCCTCCGAGAAGTTCCAGTTCACAGTGTTGTATCCCATACTGATTAGGTATTTTTGACATCAGGTAGAAATTATCTTTACACCGATACTGTGTTGTTGGTCCATCGCTTAGGACAAATAGGTTCGTGATCATCAGATGTTCTTCCTTTACAAGTTTCAGAACTGGATAATACCAGAAGGACTATGCTTTTGGTTGTCTGATATTGAGCAAAACAGCAAATGGTCCTTGTGGGTGTATATAATTCCGGTATGAAAACTGATTTGGTGTTGGGATGCACCGAAGTGCATACTCTGTATCTCTGCACTGTACTTGCAAGAAAAGTCAATATGAATTAACACATCACTTTCTGTCAACCTATCTTTCAATTGTCGAATGGCTTTGCATTGGTGTTTTATATTGTACAGGTGTCTACAACATTTACTCAGTTCCTCTTTGAATTCATCAACTAGTCGCTGCACGGTACTTTTCTCACACTCTTTTACTATAACACTGACCATTCTTGTATCACTGCACCTTTCTCCTCCAGATGACGGAAATTTCTCTACCTTCTTTGTCCTCCACTCATACCATTCTACCATTTGCCCTTGCTCATAATTTCCTATTTCAATCTTTCTTCTAGAACAATCCTTACAGGTCCTATACATAAACTCATTACTGTCATTACAGCATGTGATCCCAGTGGCAAGATCGTCCAGATCATTGCTATTGATAACTTTCAGTTGTTTTAGTTTGTTCACCTTGAATTGGAAATTTTCATGATGTTTACAGAGACATGTTTCTCTGTCTGCTGCAGAAGCATGCCTGATATAAAAAGGTTTCAATCTGCAGAAAAGCGAGTAGGATAATCTTCTGGAGTTATCCTCTGTGAGATATTTTAGGTGTAAATTCTTCAGTGTGTCGTTCTATAGGTAAATCTGTCTCTTTACCTTGGCACTTGTTTTTGTTGATTTTTTGCCAGCTTTCAGCCTGCTATTGTCATCACGGCACAGATATTGTTCTATGTCGGATTTTAATCTTTTGATGATGCCTATCTTTCTTGGTTTTCAGACGTATGCAATATCACTGGAAATTGGCTCTTTGATCCTTCTTTGTGTCAGATTGAGATGCTGTTTGGCAGCCTTTTTCATCCGGTATTTCTTTAGTAGTTTGTTGCAAACGGCTTGAGCGAGCAGGTGTTTTGATCTTTCTGACTTTGTTTGTTTGTATTTCTCTTTTATACCCTTACCTAGTACATGGTGGAATAACAAGGTTTTTTTCACTGGCGTACTAACCCTCTGACCTCTTAACATTGAAGTTGTTTTAGTTCTAGGAGAATTTAAATCTTTTGTTCTCTGGGATTGGCGATATAATCTCTTTCTATATTTTTCTATTGTGTGTCTTTGATTGTCAACTATTTGTTTCAGCGTCGCTTTTTCCCGCTATGCTTTTGATCGATCTTGTCTTACTCTTTGTCTACCTTGGGTCAAGTTTAATTGTATAGGAAAAGGTCCAGGTGAATGGGGTGGTGTGTTTAGTTCCATGGTTGATACTCTCTTCCTGTTTCTTTCATCCTGCTTTGTTAATTTCCACCTTCTTCTTGCCGATCTTTTCTCACGCTCGGTCATATCTGCTATCAATTTTGTATCTCCCTTCTCTTTTCTCTTGTGATACCTATTTCTTTCCTTCTGTAAATACGAAGAATATTCAGCTTCATTCTCCTTTTTCCGAAGTCTGTACAGCCGGGCTCTTTCGGCTCCACTGAGTGGCATCTTTCAGGTGTTTTATTTTTTTGCGATGGTACTGCAGTTTATCCTTAGCTGCTAATATTTCATCAAAAATGTCGCAGACCTCTCTTGCCCAATCTCCCCTCTCTTCCTCTGATGGGTGATGTCTTAGATATTGAAAGAAAATCTTTTCTAGAGTGTTCAAACTGTCTTCAAGAGCGTCTGTTTGCTGTATTAATTCTGCTTTATTGGATTCTGAAATGATATATTTGTGAAAGTAATTGCACGATCACGATAATTGAATGATATATTCATTGTTTTTTCAAGAAGGGACTTTCTCTTGCCAGTGCGATGGTTTTGTAATTTAGGGGTCTTGGGTTCAAATCCCACTGCCAGTACTCGTCCTGTGAAAATGCTTTAGTAGTGGTAAAAGCCATGAAACACATGAGTAAGTGTACTTCGCCGTGAAATGAATAAAGACTTGTTGGAAGTGGCACTAAGTATAGATCAATCACCTTGTCTATTAATAACCCAGATAGGTCTGCTTTAACCCTTTACAACTCGCTTTATTTAAATGGATAATTCATTGGGATAAAATGTATTGTGGTATTCTCTGACACTGTAGAAAAACATTGTTAGAAGAGGAGAAATTGCTTGTTTCCAAACATGTTACAGTTCAACCACAAAAAAAAACGTGTTTCCGCTTTGGAAAGTTTTTGCATAGTAGAAAGTCAAGAAAAGTGTCACCACCGTAACTACTTCGTCCATACCGTGACGGGATATTGTGTTGCGGTGGTGACTGTGACGGAGGTGACGTTTCATACTTTAAACAGGGCACATGCGATATAAAACCAGTACATGTGATGAACAATTGTCCAGATTTAATTTAAGACGTCACCCTTCTATTCAAGTTAAAATCGCCTTGTTTTTAGATTGAAAATATAGCATAAAAGTAATATACGAATAGGACATATCATAAACATACGGAAAAGTTCTTACCAGTCATCTGTTGTCTGTTTTAGTACTCGAATTCTTTCGTCTCATGAACTTGGCGCCATTGATTTCCCAAAGGATGACACGATGACATAAAATATGACGTAAGCAATATTGGCGCTTGTAAAATTCACAAAATTGATTTCTTTATCAATGTGGCGGTGGTGACAGGTTTGTATAGGGCTGAATGTTATTTCGGATTTCAGTATCAGTTATGTTTAAAATGCTATCTAGAGCTTTGACTCTGAAATAAACTTAAAAGCATACACAATGCTTAAAACGTGCATGAAAAATCATTCAGATGTATGGTTATTGGAACTTAACAAGTTTTTTAATCTCGTTACAATGGGGACATATGCTTTTCGCGAGTTTAAACTTTTAGGGTTAATATTTTGGCAACTGGTATTAATAATTTCTTATGACTGTGATTTTCATTTCATGCAGACTGGATCATTACGTTGTCAAGTGAAAGAAAAAGTGGTGTAAGTTCCAAGAATATGTTTTTCTGTCGAGAGAAAATGCTTGGGACACGATATATAAGTTTTCGGTAAAATGACCCAACTATGTACGTATTCCATTGTAAAGGGATAATCAACAAAGAAAACAGATCCGATAATGGTAAAGTCGATGAATGACAGTCACCAACAAAGGTATCTTTTTAAATCTTGAAACAAAGGACCAGTTAAAACTAATTTCGTTAAGTGAACTCCTATCAGTGATTAATGAAAAGATCAATTGTTTGCATGAATGTAAACTATAATCTATTTAAAAGTTTTGATTAATCTGCTTAAATAACTAATTGTTTAGTTGATAAAGTCAACTACAACTTAATTAAAGCCTAATCAGTTGCTTAGATAAAACATAACACAAGTTATAAAGGTAGGTATAATTGGTTTAATTGATTAATGGAGTACCTATAGCAAATTTCCTGTTGACATATTGTCCTTAAATCAGAACAGAGATAATATGAATTACTTTCCCTGAAGAAGATGACAAAGGATGATTTTTTTCTGAAAACATTGTAGTAGAAGGAGAAAATGCTGGTAAACAGCGTTTCGTCCTTTTTCCCATGCGGTTTTCTACCTTTTGACCCTTTCCCACACAATCCTGACTTTAAACGACCCTGAGGAATATGGCGTTTGGTAACCAGCATTTTCTCCTTTTTTTCCATTAGTTTTCTATCTATTCAAAGACAAAAAAATCATTTTAAATAAATAGCCCCATTGAATTTGCAAATGCTTTCAGTTTCGACGGTTCTCAAATTTTGTCAATTGGTAAAGAGTTAAAGGGCAAACCTTTTGTTTTATTTGATCAGTCTTCACATTTGATTTATCTTTGGCCAATGCTTTGAATCTGGACTAGTCCAAAATTTCATTGTCTGGTAAAGAGTTGCAGCCAGACAATGGAACTGGGAACTGTTATGGATTAATATGCATAAACAAACAGTTTTGATTTTATAGGGGTTTCTTAACCCTTTACCACACAATGACGACTTTTAACGCCCCTGAAGAAGAGGCCTTTTGAAAACATTGTGGGAAAAGGAGAAAATGCTGGTTACCAGCATTTTCTCCTTTTCCGACAAAGTTTTCTACTCTATCAAAGAAAAGTTGCGTCATTTAAGCCACTATGAAATTGTCGTCTGCAAATGCTTTCAATTTGGATAGGTCTAAAATTTTGCCGTGTGGTAAAGGGTTAATATGGCATTCAGGAAAAGAATTAATGAAAAATGCCGCTTCTCTTAATCAATCAAAGTTCTGGCAAAATACTGTCATCCCCGTAATGATCATTACCGAAACATCAAGTTGCGTAATGGAAATGTTCGCTCCATTACGGAGTTGACTTAAAATGAAAAGACTTCATAAAATACTTGTCATAGGTATAAAATAATTAGAAATAACTGCTTTTGATTTGAAGAAATCACAAATATTTAATCTTCCCGTTCATTTTTACTGGATGCAACTGTATTCTCCACGCGACATTGTGTCAGAACATCAAACCATCGCTGTCGCTTCCAAAGTTTCCGTGTTCATGTTGTCTGCGCATGTCATATTCTTCGAAGATTCGACCTGTCTGCTATGACGCATCACGGATCCCATATACATGGGAAAAGTAGGGCTTAAACCGAAGCTATTACCCAAGCCTGTGGGGGCTGTTTTAATAAATGGCCGGTGCATAGGTTTCATGCTAGCCGATTATAGCTGAATGAATCGCATCAAGTAGCGTTTTATTGAGTAAACGTTTATTAACGAGCGAAGCTCGTTTTGCGGTAACACCGTTCTAGATTTTTAAAAATGAAATTCCGACTTCATTCTGGGTTTTAGTCTAAATCTAAATAGGGATGACTGAAAAACTGAGTGTCTTCCGGTTAGTCGTACAGCGTCACACGTATGTCAATCTTTCGCACAAGTACCTGATTGGTCAAAAATGACAATAAATATCTACCGATCGAATGATTACTTAAAAATCATTATCAGTTTAATGAGTAAAGATTATCTAATTTCGTACTTACTTTCAGCGTATTAAATGTCTATTTGTGTATGAACATACGCAATGATCTATGCTAGCAAATAATGACGTCATAAATCATACTATTCTTACGTCATGCACGAGCCGTTTTTTCGCAGAAAATATTGTGTCGTAGAAATCATGACTAACTAGTTTATTGACTGTTTCAAAATACCATTTAGAGAGAAAGCCGGATTTATGATCTGTGAAAAGGGGTCTTACTGCATTTGCAAAACTTTCGACCTAGGTCTGCCTGTGTAGTCCGCGCAAGCTAACCTGGATCAAAACTCTTTGCTAGATCTATTTTTCAACGTTTTGAATGTCAAAGGACCAGTAAGTGTGCCTTTTGATTCAGTCAATTATCATACAATATGGATGTATAATTATGTGATGACTTTCTTGGTATCATGCATCACGGACATGCATTAAACCCTCTTTTACCGCAACATGGCTCAAGATTTTTGTTTGTTTTTTTCCTTTCGTGTGTTAATCTATATTCATTGCGGCGGCAAGTGCACCTACCATGCGTTCAGGACTGAAGTTCCTTTTACCAGTACTCTGCTCAATATTCTTCTCAACCTACTGACCGATTCCTCGTAAAAGTCAAAGTCTCTCTTATATAGGTCTAGATCTACATGCAGTGAGGAAATATTCCCGTATAATGGTCTTTACAAGTGTGTGAACCAATAATTATTCCAAGTTATTTTTCTGGGCATAAATTAACGAAAGTGTCAAGGAACTATCTTTCTTTTGTGAAGGAAATCAGGGACATTCGCCCTATTTCACATGTACAAATCTACGAAAGAAAAATGCTGTCTACTTTTGACAACGCTCAAAATTAGTTTTGGCAAAGCCGGAATTCGAACTCACACCCTTTGATTTCAAGATCTAGAATCTAGCTCGTCATTCGAATTAATACATCTATATATGTTCCACAAATCATTCACGTCGCTCGTATTGAGGCTTTGCCTTTTTCATATTATATCTTGAAATTCAAAGTAACGGTTGTCGTTTTTAAAAGTAGTCCGGTTCTGTACCCAGAATGCCCGAAATAGATAGACGTGTATTTGTAGAATGCCATCTAGCGGAAGATAATGCCGTGTTCAATGTGTTAAATATTACGTTACTCCCGTCATTTTATCAAGGGGAGTAAAAAAATCCCGCTTTTCTCTTCTGCACCACGGAAATGATCGGAAAGAACGAGACAACTTTTTGATGGATGCATTATTAACTATTTATTTGTTGTTCAACAATGATTTTATATTAGTAGAAGCAACATTACATGTGACCGTTTCTCAAACGGTACACAAGTTTCTAAAAAAAAAAATGGAATCAGCCATTTACACCATCAGCTATGTAAAGCAAGATTTTTCTTTGGAAAGAATGTTGAAATTGCTATATTTGGGCTTTGTTTGTCGGTTTGTAATTAATTCATTTTTCAGTTTAAGGGTAAAGCTTTGATTGTCTGAGACATTTACTGATCCCTGCTGTTCGGCCCTTAAACTGCTTTGTGTGACTAAGTGCACTTTTTACTGACAATGTAGACCAGTGATAAACTGCACAAAAAGCGGTCTGATCTTAAACGTAATCCGTCCAAATCCACATTTGCTGACAGTGTAGAATAATAAAAGGCTGATTTTTGCTTTTTGGTTAAAAAAATCCTTGATTCCGGAATTTATCATTAGGTGGATGAACTCAGCAGAAAATTCGGCGTTTTGGGAGTACCAGTTTAACCCTTTATTATACACTTCCGAGTTTTAACGCCTCCGAAAGAAAAGGCTTTTGAAAAATTGTGGGAAAAGGAGAAAATGTTGGTAACTAGGGTTTTCCCCTTTTCCCACAATGATTTCTACCCTTTCAAAGACAGAAATTATCACTTGATTTACATTTGATATGTTGTCTGCAAATACTTTCATTCTGGTTGAGTCCAAAATTTCGTCATTCGACGTGAAAATTTGATTTATGTAGCAGTCAAATACCGTAGCAAATATAATCATATAGTGCAAACTAGTAAACACTGCCGATGAATTACTTTACAAATTTAAGACAATAATTAATGCTTGTAGGATAGCAAAATTGTCTCTAATTTGCTAATTTACTGACAATATCAGCCTGAATTTAGGTCTTTGACGTATTATTATGGCTACGGTCAATCAATGGCACAAATAATTCAGACAATACTGTACACATGCTGCAACTTTCAGTAGTGTAGAAAACACGTTGAAAGATCAGAGTATATTGCATGACATTCTGCTTTTTCCGAATTTCAAAGACATAAGAACTCATAAGTACAAAGAATAACAAGTTTACCTATTTCTTGAGTTGTTTTTAAACTG
Source organism: Hippopus hippopus (assembly GCA_946811185.2). Taxonomy (NCBI): domain Eukaryota; kingdom Metazoa; phylum Mollusca; class Bivalvia; order Cardiida; family Cardiidae; genus Hippopus; species Hippopus hippopus. Next base: position 29,232,475 of record OX328101.1, read on the forward strand.
ATTTTTTTCGGATTCTGAGGACCAACACAGCATTTTCTTATCAGATCCATTGACATCGAGTATCAAGTTTCCTACCCGCGTTCTAGACCTATATCAAAGATTTAGTAGCGATAAATTCACATCGTTCAAGCAAGAGTTACTTGTATATAAAAGGTTTCTTAGGATGGAATTACATCATTCAAGCAAAATACGTTCAGAACTAGTTTATTAACAATGGATCTCCCTTGCGGACATTGCAGACCAAGATCAGACTGCACGGAACAAGCATCGGATCTAGATCTCTATATTATCGGCTATTCGTTAAATATGTTATCCAAAACATTCTTGAAACTGCTATGTATTTTCTCTCTTGGAAAGTCTATTTAGTTCTCTAGCGCATTGATTAACCATTTCGGCGCCATGGGCGAAAAAGTTACTCTTACGGACGGCATAGATCAAGATCAGACTGCACAGAACGTGCAGTCTGATCTTGGATCTATTCCGTCCGCTTTTTTAGTCAAGCCTATGAGACTAAAATCCTTCTGAGTCTCAGTGGATTCTATTTTCAGGCATCGCAAAGGATCGAGTTTATATATTTGGCACTGATAGAGTTAAGGGATAGATATATCAGTCTCTGGTGCCGGCAGGGATCGTATATATATGAACCATGCTCTGGCAAAAGGGGGCTTAATGCATCTCCGTAATCCATCATACCAAGAAAGTCATCACATACTTATGGATCCATAATAGCCACTTTTTTTAACAACCGACTCAATCATGAGGTAGACTGATCCTTTGACATGCAGAAAATCTACCAATAGCGAAAAGTTTCGGCCCAGGTCAGCCTGCGCGGACTGCGCAGGCTGACCTGGTTCGAAACTTTTCGCAGATGCATTAAGCCCCCTTTTCACAGAGCGCGGCTCATATATATATAGCATCCCTGGGTGCCGGTAAAGAAAATCTTTGTACACATGGAAAAGAGCACTGCAATTTGTTCTTATTCATCAGTATCTTGTATTTTCAAATACTTATGATACTTGGTCACTAGATCTACAGCTGTCTAACAGTCATACATGGATTGAAAATGCTATAAGCTAATTTTATTATGGGCTGATTTGATCCTGAATCAAGCCTATATATTTCAAATTTCGAAATATATTGTCCCAATTTTCGCCCATTTCTAAACAATGCCGAGTCTTAACGACCTCGAGGATGAAGGCTTTTGAAAACATTGTAAGAAAGGAAGAAAATACTGTTAAACAGCATTTTTCCATTTCACCACAATGTTTTATACCCATTCTGTGACAGATCATTTTACTTGTACCAATTTGATTTGTCGTTTGCAAATGCTTTGAATTTGGACCAGTCTTAAATATTGTCTGTTGGTAAAAAGTTCAAACGAACTTTCATCACCCCAATTGTATTGATATTTCACTATAACATTATCATGTACTATTCTTACAATTAATTGGAAAATTCGTCAAACCTAATTATTCATTCCTGGAGTTATGAGTTCTACCAATTCAACGTACCCATTTAAAAGACACAATACTTCGATAGGTAAAGTTGGGACGAATAAGACCAGGTGCAAAAGCACAGGAACGAAAAAGAAGATATCCTCCGAAAACTCTTCAGAATGAAAGTGAAGCTATATGACGTGAACGTGACAAATTTGTTACTAAATTTAGACTGGGAAATACGTACATGTACTTAATTGTCAAAATGGCTTCTACCGATGTAATTATTTGCCACCTTTGCTTTAAAATAGTCAACGACAAAAGATCCTACAGAAGGATTGATTTATCGGACTACCTTAGTGTGTTAGAACTTCCTAAAAATGACTCCTATCAGAAAATAAACACTGTTTGCGCCAATTGTAGCAACCGAGCAAACCGGATAAAAAATTTCGAAGAGGCATTGCAACATAAAATTAGAAAATTGAGGGAGGAGAAAGAGGGCCTTGTACGAGAATTTCGAGAACTACCGGGTTTGCAAATAGTCACGTCTCGAAATATTTCAGCGGTATCGACAGCCGGTAATATTCTGGTTCTAGGTAAGGCTAACTAGGCGATGCATGGAAATACCGGAACGGACCGGGATGGACTTGAATATACCGGTATAGCTAAACAGCGAAAGGAACTTCCTTTTGCAATGAAAAGAGGGACGTGCATGACATAAAGCCACAGGCAATGGACTTTCATTTTGATGGAAAAATATTTAGTATCTAAATTGAGAAAGTCGGATAAGACACAAACCTTCCTGGAAAAATCTAAAATTAGAGAATGGAAAAACTAGAATCCTGAGAATGAACATGAACTGAATTGAAAAGATACGATACTGGAGTATGGAAAAACCTGACAGGCCCTAAAAAGCCAATGGACTTTCCAGAACAAAGGGAAACCAGGTATGGACCTAAACCCTATCAGAAACATTAAATTCTTGACATATTATCAGAATGAAAATGCACTAAAATGAAAAGACCAGATATATTGGGGTATGGACAAACTTCCATGTGTCTCCCCTCTTGGGATCTGTTCGGTTTTTTCAATACTGTAACTCTTTACCAAACGTCAAAATTTTAGACTGGCCCAAATTGAAAGCATTTGCAGACAACAAATTAAAGGTGGCTCAAATGGTGGAATTTTTCCTTAATAAAGTTGAAAACATTGTGGGAAAGGAGAAAATGCTGGTTACCAGCATTTTCTCCTTTTCCCACAATGTTTTCAAAAGCTTCTTTCCCAGGGTCGTTAAAACCCGGGCTTGTGTGGTAAAGGGTTAATGACAGATCCTTTAAATTTAGTTTATGTTCATTCTCATGATTCAGATGATTCCTGTCTCAGTTATTTGATGTGTCTGATAAAGTTAAGATCCGTTCCTGGTTTTCCCCTTGTTTTGAAACTCCATAGGTTAATTTTTGTGGTCTGTTCAAGTCTTTCTCAGTTTTTCCATACCCCAATATTGGATCTTTTCATTACCATACATGTTCATCCTAATTATTCTTACGTCCAATATTTGATGTTTCTGATAAAGTTTAGGTTCATTCCCGGTTTTCCCATTGCCATTGTTTTTGTAGTCCATAGACGTTTTTGTACTCCATAGACGTAAGCTTTCATGAGGTCGGACCATTCAGTTTCGTTTCATTTTTTGTCATTACCCCAATACTGATCAATTCATTTCTTTTTCATTCTTATTATTCTGATGTCCAGTATTCAATGTTTTTGTAAGGGTTAACTCTTTACCAAACGACAAAATTATAGACCGGTCCAAATTGAAAGCATTTGCAGACAACAAAATAAAAGTGACTGAAAATTTGAAATTTGTTTTGTGAATGGTTCCTTTTGATCTGTAATTCACAGACAGATTTATTCCTTACTGAACGACAAAATGTTAGACTTGTCTGAATTGAAAGCATTTGCAGACAACAAAAATAGTTGAATGCTTCAAGTTGTTACCATAATCTCCTTTTCCAACAATGTTTTCTACCCTTTCAAATACAAATATCCCTTTTTTAGAGCTACATTTGATACATCATCTGCTAATGCTTTCCATTTAAGGAAAGGGCACCCTAATGCGGATTCCTGTAACATCGCCTTTCATCGCCTAAAACGTACAGATTCAGCTAAGACTCATGTAATCCGTAATCGATTAACCGACAGATGCTGGTTCCCTGCATCAATTTCAGATTATCTGAGTCTTAGCCGAATTCATACGATGAAAGGCGATGTTACACCAATCCCATTAGGATGCCCTATCCTTAAGTCTAAGATTTCGTTGTCTTTTATTGCTTTCAATTTGGACAACTCTAACAGTAACATGTACAGTTTTTGTTTTCTAGTAAGAGTTATAAAATACTATGCAGTATGCCAAGAGGGGATTCTGTAACACTAATCCATTGAATAAGAAATATGTCTTATCATAATATACACAGGCTGGACATTGCCTCTTTCAAATTTATTTGAGCCATCTCTTTGAAAAGGGGGCTTAAAGCATCTGCGAAAAGTATCGACCCATGTCAGCCTGGGCAGTCTGACCTAGGCTGAAACTTTGCGCTAATGGTCAATTTTCTGTATGTCAAAGGACCAGTCTACCTCATGATTCAGTTTGTTGTTAGACAAAATGGCATATATGGATCATGTGATGACTTGCTTGGTATCATGCATCGTGAAGATCATGGTTGGTATCATGCATTAAGCCCCATTTTATCAGAGCATGGTTCATTTAACAATAACTTTAGTCTTGGGTTCATTTGTCTTACTAGTTTTGAAAGTGCCTTTGATTTCTTCAGGTTTATGGAATAATTGCCACCTCTCTGAATAATGTTTAGCAGAATACTAATGGTGGTTTGTCATCCGGTGATATGACACTTATGTACATTTCAGTGCCAACATCTGGTCAGAAAAGACGGACATACTTACCTTCAGGAATAGAACCTAAAAAGAAGAAAAGTTCTTTGGGTACATCAGGGAACTATGAGGAAAATGTAACTGATGACAAATCAACACAAACAAATTTTGATGTGGAAGACTGTGATGTTAAGGCAAGTCCAAATAGTTCATCATACTTCTCAAATTTTGGGACTTGTGCAGATTTCATTTAATGGGCAGTATGAAAATAAGAATGTTATGATCAACAGTTTTATTTCATCACATCTTTTCCCATCACCAATATCAGCCTTTCTTTGTGTTTGGTTGCCACTCACAGAATGTAGCACACAAGCCTAACCCTGTCAAATACAAATTCTAGCCACATTGAAATTGTCGTCTGCAAATGCTTTGAATTTGGAAAAGTCTAAAATTGTATCAGTTGGTAAAGAGTTCAGAAAAAAATGGCTCAGCACATTTTACCATGATCATAATCAGTAGACTCTCATAATGACTTGTTATCCCTTTACCACATAGTCCCAGGTTTAAATGACCCTGAAAGAGAAGGTCTTGAAAACATGGGTAAAGGAGAAAATGCTGGTAACCAGCATTTTGTCCCTTTCCAACAATGTTTTCTACCCTATCAAATACAGAGATCACCATTTAATAGACACTGAATTTGTCGTCTGCAAATGCTTTCAATTAGGTCCAGTCCAAAATTTTGTCGTTTGTTAAAGAGTTAATTGATAATACTAAAAATAGATGATCTGTTAGTTCTTTACCAGACAACAAAATTTTAGACTTCCAAATTGAAAGCATTTACACATGTGACACAAATAATGATAGTTTTTCTCAAAACACTAGTAAAAAAAATTAACATTGTGGGAAAAAGAGGGCTAGTAACCCCTAATCCAAAGGGTTGTTGAAATTTTAAATTGTTTATAGAAAAAGTATTATTTTTCATTGTTTAATCGCAGCAATGCCATGTTTTATGACCCTGAAAAAGAGGGCTGGAGTGGGCGACAGTAGATAAAATACATCATAGGTTTGAAGTTTGAATCCTGTGATTTGCAGGGTCAGCCTACTTTGGAACCTATCCACATCACAGCGTGAGGACTGGTTAAGTTATCCAGACAGCAGTCATGGAGAGTGATTAATGTAAGTAGTGAGAACTTGTTTTACAATTGATGTAAAATAAGTAGGTTTAAACTTAACTGTAAATGCTTTTAAAAATATTGTTGGAAAATGAGAAAATGCTGGTTACCATCATTATCTCATTTTCTTGTAATATTTTCAAAATCCTTCTTCCTTAAGGGTCAAAGGTCAAACACACGATTGTTTAGTGATGGGTTAACATTTAAACCGGTATCCCTTTGACTTCAGGTATCTGTGAAAGAGGAGGTTTCTGAAGAAGAATGCAGTCAAGAAGTTCAAAAAGAGATCCAACAAGGAGTCACTATCAAAATAGAGAATGTGGAACATCCATGATTCTAGCTCTGTAAAAGGTCTAGGACAAAATTTAATGTAAATGTACAAAAAAATTGTCGTCTTCTTGTCAGTGAAGTTAAAGTAGATCTGATTTTGCAAAGACTTATTTTTAGATATTTACTGCAGGACAGTAAAGACAAAACAGACAGTTGATTTTCCCCTCGCTGGTTGAAGGAATCACTGTGGATACTCATTCAATATAATGTGAGATTTTTAGGTGACAATATATTAAAGCCTGGGTATATAGCTATTAGCAATTTTTTTTGGGGGGGGGAATACTTTTTTAATGAATAAAATGATAGAACATTTGCATTTTTCATTATTTTCAACCACTGATCTTCTTCTTAAGTTGTTTTACTTAATTAGTAATGTAAGTTTCTGTAAATTTATACCAAATTCCTTACTATTGTTATTATTGTAATCATTTGATTATAAAGGATAGACCTTTCACCAGACGAAATAAATTTAGACCTATCTAAATTGAAAATACTTGCAGGCAACAATTAAATATTCCTGGAATGATGAGATTTCTATTGGTAAGGATAGAAAAGATTGTAGAAGAAGCAGAAATGTTGGTTACCAGCATTTTCTTTCCCAACCATGTTTTTGAAAGCCTTTTTTATTTTTATCATGAAAACATGGGATTGTTTGGTAAAGGGTCATAGCCAGCCAGACTCAAAATTGTGGCTCAGTTAACTCCTTACCACATGATCCTGACTTTTAAGGACCCTGTGGAAGGAGGCTTTGGAAAACATTTTGGGAAAAGGAGAAAATGCTGGTAACCAGCATTTTCTCCTTTTCCCAAAGTGTTTTCTGACCTATCAAAAACTAATCTCATCTTTTGAACCATGTTAAGATTCTCCTATACAAATGCTTTTATTGTACATGAGCTAATGTGTGGTAAACAGTTAAATTCATTAAATTGTTTTGAAATTTTAATAAAACATGTATCAATTTTGAGCCGAGCCCCAGTAGGGCAGTTGGTAGTGTAAAGGACTTGAGACCAGGGAGTCGCTGGTTTAAACATCCTGCTTTTCCAATTGCTTCCCATGAACTGATGTTAGTAATTGCGACAGGACTCATTCCTCTCTCATCACTGATCATTCTTTCGGTAACAGTCATGTGGAAAAGTAGCAAGTGGCTTGGGAAGAATATTTTGCAAAGTACTTTGAAAAGAAATTCCAGGGCAGCATGGATAGTCGCACTAGTGGCTGTCACATATCTAAAATAATGTTGAAAATGACACAAAACACCTTGCAGACAAACAAATCGAATTCTCGAGGATGGTAAAAGACTGGCTGTTTGCTATTATCCATGCCTTACTTTTCTGTCACTGGAAAAAAAAAACCATCTTTGTTTTTGTAGCTCACCTGAGCATGAAGTGCTCATGGTGAGCTTTTGTGATCGTGCTGTGTCCATTGTGTGTCATCCATCGTCATTTTTTCCTTATGTACGCTCTAGAGGTCACATTTTCAGTCCAAAACTCTTGAAAGTTGGTCAGAATGTTTGTTTTGATGATATCTTGGATGAGTTTGAAAATTGGTCATGTCAGCTCAAAAACTAGGTCACTAGGTCAAATCAAAGAAAAACCTTCTGTACACTCTAGAGGCCACATTTTCAGTCCAATACTCTTGAAGATTAGTGAGAATGTTTGACTTGATGATATCTTGGACGAGATTGAAAATGGGTCATGTTGGCTCAAAAACTAGGTCACTAGGTCGTGTCTTAGAAAAACCTTGTGTATGCTCTATAGGCCACATTTTCAGTTAAAAACTCTCGAAAATTCATCAGAATGTTTGTCTTGATGATATCTCAGACGAGTTTGAAAATGGGTCATGTTGGGTCAAAAACTAGGTCAATAGGTCAAATCTTAGAAAAACCTTTTATATGTTATAGAGGCCATATTTTCAGTGCAATACTCATGAAACTTCATCAGAATGTTTGTCTTGATGATATCTCAGGTGAGTTTGAAGATGGGTCATGTTGGGTGAAAAACTAGGTCAGTAGGTCAAATCTTAGAAAAATCTTGTGTACACTGTAGAGGCCACATTTTCTGTCCAATACTTATGAAAGGTGGTCAGAATCTTGTTTTGATAATACATGTATCTACAATGGGAAAATTGGCTATGTTTGGCTAAAAAGTGGGTCACTGAGAGCAATTCTAGAAAAAGCTTGGGTACATGCTAGAGGCTAAATTTTCAGTCCAATAATTATGAAAGCTTGATAGAATATTTGTCATAATATTTCAAAAGAGATTGAAAATGGGTCATATTTGGTCAAAAGACTCAGGTGTGCGACTTCAGGGCCATCATGGCTCTCTTGTTAGTCAATGGTGTAAAAATAGAACAGATTCTAAACTCACCAAACATTCATAAGAATATCCATAGTCTTACTCTTAAGAATTTTCTAAACCAAAGATTGGTTTTGGAAATCTCTTTGTACCTACCTAATTATCTTACAAAAACCACTAGAGAAAAAATTATTAAAATTTTGATTAAATAATTTTGTTCATCAAACTCATGTTAATTTTGACATCTAAAATGGTGGAGAGGTGCAACAAATAGAACGGCATACTCTTCTACAGTAATTTTGAAAATATTTACATTATTATAAGGCCAAATATATTGGAAAACTAGGTTCATGATAACTTCATGATAATTACACAGACACATTTAATTACCGGTATTTGAATACAGCGACTTTAAAGAAACATTTCCTGAAAACACAGAAACGGATCTTAACATGTACGAGGGGTGATCAAAAAGATCATGGACCACCTCGTTATTTTGAAAACTACTACACGGAGGATTACAAAAATTTGCATAGATGAGCATTGATTATCTGGTAACTGACTCAAGCTTTCAAATGTTGTCATAATCAAGCAGGTAAAGTATGACGTCATTTTCATGACGTCATATAGCGCATTAGTGGTCCAAAATGTCGGACGACGTTTTATTTGAGCCAAGAGTAATCATAAAGTTTTACGTCAAACTCAGAAAGTATTTATCGGAAATCAAAACCGATTTAGAAAAATTTGAAGGGGACTCTGCACTCAAGGAATCTGATATTTGTACATGGATCGGACCGATTTAGACAAAGTGCAACACTGTTAAAGATGACCCTAAATCTGGCCGTCCATCAACATCAGTCTCAGACAAAATCATAACGGATGTAGAGCAGCATGTAAAACAAGAACGCCGAGATGCTGTCCGGAAAATAGCTGACACATTCAACATTTCATATAGAAGTGCTCAGGAGATTCTGACAGAGAATCTTAGAATGTCGCGTGTTTGCACAAGCTGGGTACCTCGGCAACTGACGCCCAAGAAAATGGGTTTAGGGTCGAAATCTGTTCAGAAATTTCAGAACACATTAGGGTAGAGGGGTCAAACTTTACTGATCGTATTGTAACATGCAGTGGAACATAGGAACACTTTATCGAGACTGAATCTAAACAACAAATCAGTGTATGGAAACATCCAACATCGCCTTCAGCTGGTAAAGCCAACCTTTATAAGTCACTTGGTAAAGTTACACGTCATGTATTTCTATTATCCTTTTTTTCTTCTACATCATGTTGTATCTATACATACTACAGTTAATACTGAGTTTTATGCCCACATTATTCAAATAAATTTCACAAACACCATACGAAAAAAACAGCCTGAAGTCCTGCGGAGTGACGTCACTTTACACTAAGATAACGCCCTAGCTCACAAAGCCGCACTTGCACAGGAAACTTTGCAAAAACTAAACATAGAAACACTAGCCAACGCCCCTTATAATCTAGTCCTGACTCCATGTGACCTCTGACTAGTTCCTGTTTTGAAAGATTCTCTATGTGGAACACACTACGAGAGCAGAGACGAGCTAACCCTCGCTATGACCGGGTCCTTAGGAGTAATGTCACGTGACGTGCTCGCACACGTGTTTCGTGCGTTGAAATCAAGAATGAATAAGTGCATAGAACTCAAAGGAGGTTACTTTCAAAAACAGTAAACATTCCAAGTTATCTTTTATAACGATATTCCGATACCGGCACTGGTCCACGTTCTTTCTGATCACCCCTCGTATACATTCTTTGTTTTCTTTCGGGAATAGTATCAGTTCCCTAAATTATTGATGATGATGACATCTTTCTGGAAGATTGATAAACTTTCTATGGTTTAACTCTTTACCACACAGTCTGGACTTTTAACAACCCTGAGAAAGAAAGCTTTTGAAAACATTGTGGGAAAAGGAGAAAATGCTGGTAACCAGCATTTTCTCCTTTTCCCACAATGTTTTCTAACCTTCCCATATCAAATTTCAATTTTTGATTCACATTTATTTTGTTGTCTGCAAATGCTTTCAATTTAGACTAATCCAAAATGTTGTCATTTGGTAAAGAGTTAAAGGGTGAATAATAATAACAAAGGCATATCCATACTCAAATAATTCTATTTCTATGGCCTTAAGGGTGAGCATTATAGAACATGAAATTAACATGATTGTATTGTTGAATTATTGTGTACATAAGGTTACTATTGAATCTAAATAAAATATGAATGAAATTACTACAGAAATACATGGTTTTACTAAGTTTTGTTGTTTATGGCTGTTCTCCAAACTCTCCCTCACTCCTCTGTGGCTAAGACAAAAAAAACAACAAAAAAGCAGTTTATTAATTTTTAATACCATGGTGAATCAACTGAACAAATCTGATGGGTCAGTTCCATTGTTATGAGATCCTAGTTGTTTCAAAAGCAGATCACAAAATTTTATTGACCAAACATTCATTTGGTATATTCAGAGTGGTATTAAAATTTCCATATCATGGTTACATATTTTTTGTAATATATACAAGATACTCTTATAGTATCTGCAGATCTTTGATCTGTGTCGGTTACTTTGATACATACTGTGGCTGAAATGACCTTCAAATTTGGGCTGCTTTTAGCCCACCTGAGCAGAAAGTGCTCAAGGTGAGCTTTCATAATCATGCTGTGTCTGTTGTCCGTCATGTGTCGTCTGTCATCAACTTTTACCTTGAGTACACTCTAGAAGCCACATTTTTTGTCCAATACTCTTGAAAGTTGGTCAGAATGTTTGTCTTGATGATATCTCGGACAACTTTGAAAATGGGTCATGTGTGGGCAAAAACTAGATCACTAGGTGAAATCTTAAAAAAAAAAACCTAGTGTACACTCTAGAGGCCACATTTTTAGTCCAGTACTCTTGAAAGTTGGTCAGAATGTATGTCTCGATGATATTTTTGGTGAGTTTGAAAATGGGTCATCGGGTCAAAAAATCTTTGAAAAACTTTGTGTACACTCTAGAGGCCACAGTTTTTTGTCCAATACTCTTCAAACTTGGTCAGAATGTTTGTCTTGATAGTTTTGGTGAGTTTGAAAATGGTTCATGTCGGGTAAAACTAGGTCAAATCTTTGAAATACCTTTTGTAGGCTCTGGAGGCCACAATTTCTGTCCGATACTTATAAATATTAGTTTGAATGTTTTTCTTGTTGATATTTTTAATGAATTTGAAAATGGATCACATCAGGTCAAAATCTAGGTCACTAGGTCAAATGTATGAAATACCTAATGTAGGCTGTAGAGGCCACAATTTCTGTCTAATACATGTACTTATGAAAATTAGTTTGAATGTTTGTCTTTATGATATTTTAATGAATTTGAAAATGGGTCACATCAGGTCAAAAACTAGGTCACCAGGTCAAATCTTGGAAAAACTTTAGAGGCCACATTTTTTTGTCCAATGCTCTTGAACGGTGGCCAGCATGTTTGTTTTGATAATGTCTACAACAAGTTTGAAAATGGACTATGTTGGGCTCAAAAGTAGGTCACTGAAATAGCTGTAGAAAAAGCTATTGTAAATTGTAGAGGCCATATTTTCAGTCCAATACTCATGAAAGTTTGTTTGAATGTTTGTCATTATATCTCGGAAGAGATTGGGATTGGGTCATGTGTAGTCAAAAGGCTCAGGTGAGTGACTTCAGGGCCATCATGGCCCACTTGTTTCTCATTTGTGAAGGTACAGTTCATTGCTTCAGTGCTGTAAAGGTTAACCGTTTACTACACAATCCCAGGTTTTAACAACCCTTTGGTAAAAGGCTTTTGAAAACCATTTTTGGGAAAAGGAGAGAATGCTGGTAACCAGCATTTCTCCTTTTCCCACTGTGGTTTCTTCCATATTGAAGACGAAATTCCAAACTTTTTTTTTTGGTCCTTTGCAACTGCTTTCTATGTGGACAAGTCTAAATTTTTGTTCTGTGGTGAAAGGTTAATATTTTCAAGATACAATTAAAATGATGATTTCTCTGCCTTCAACTCTCTTCAAACCACCTTTTCACAGAGTATGACTCACTTGTATGAAGAATCTTTAGTGAATACAGACTACTCAAAATCAACTGGCACTGAATTTGTGCAGCGCTGTCAAGACAGCAGAAGTATACCATGTCCTGAAGCACGAGAGTGATAAGAAATTGTTATATTCCTTTAGAGGTACAGTAAAACCTAGGTAGTTCTTTGGAGGGGTACAGTCAAAAGCCCACTATGTAAAAAGACTACTGTGTGAAAGGCCCTCTAATATATGAAATGCTCACATATTCATGTATTTCCTGTGTTTTACCAGTACTAGGCTAGGGCTCTCAAGTGTCTTGCCCAAGGACACTTCCATGAAAAACCCAGTGGATCCAGTGTGGCTCAAACCCAGGGTCTCCAGGTTACGAGTCCCACATTTTACCACTGAGCCACGCAGAACCCCAGATTCTGAAAGTGTGGAGATAATCTTCATGGTTTGCAGACTTATTAATTTGGATACATGCAACATTTAAGACAGAAACAAAGCTATGCTTACAGCAGTCATTGACTTTGAATTGGTGCATTCCTTTGTCTTAAGATCTTCCTTTTCTTTTGTTTTATTTGTGTAGTATTTCAATTTTCATCATGATCAATAAAATTTGCAAATTGCATACAAAACAAATAGTCATATATATGTCGTAGGCCAGATTGGAATCTAGGCAGATCCGGAATCTGCCCAGGCAGATCTGGAATCAGCTTAGACCAAATTAGAATTCTAGCTTGGTCTAGACCAAAATAGAATTCTTGTTTCATCTAGACAGATTCCAGATCTGCCTAGGCCAAATCAGAATTCCAGTTTGGCTAGGCAGATACAGGATCAAATTGGAATCTAATTTTTTTTTTCAGTCCTTTTGGTGGATATCCTTTTTAACACAAAAAAAAAAAAGCAAACAATATCATTTGAATTTTAATATTTAAACTTTTTACCATATATGTAACATTAAATAAACATATTTGTATAGAAGAAAAAAGAAAAAAATTGAAAGTTATGAATTTATCCTTATTCTTCTTTTTTTCTGCAGTTCCGAACTTACATCATATTTTGCAGGAAGTATAGACAAAGATCAGCATGTACATCATTACAGTTGGTCTTTAGACTGCATGTCCATTGATTTATTATTGTTTCTATGATTGGAACATTTATTACTCATGAACAATGTAATTAATTGCAATTAATTATAAAACACACACACACACACACACACACACACACACACACATTTAAGTAAATGTTTTCCTCCATGTTAAAAGGACCATCCAGAAACTGTGATAAGTATCAACACTGGTCTGACTGCATAGGCTGACCAAGATTGAAATTTCACTTCCAGTAGATTTTTCCTTGAGATGATATCTATGTTCTGGCTACTGAGTTTTCTTTCTGATGTCCATGTTTACATTTGTCAGGGTGGAATTTTAGAAGCCAAGTATAACTCCATTCAGACAAGACATCCAGGTCTTCTTTAAGTTTTCCATAGTCCCTTTCTTGTGATATTACTTTGTAAATTTTCGTATCATCAGCAAAAAGATATTTCAGCATTGACAACACCTGGAAAATCATTAATGAGTATGACAAAGAGTACTGGTCCTAGGACTGATCTCTGCAGGATGGATGCCTGATGTCACTTCTGTCCATCTGGATGTACATCGTTAATTGACACTCTTTGTTTTCCTCCAATTAGAAAGCTTTCAATCCATGAGATCACTTCTCTGCTCAACTCTTTACCAAACGACAAAATTTTAGACTGGTCCAAATTGAAAGCACTTGTAGATGACAAACATAACTCAAAAATTGAAATTTGTTTCCAGCAGGGTAGAAAACATTGTGGGAAAAGGAGAAAATGCTGGTTACCAGCATTTTCTCCTTTTCCCACAATGTTTTCAAAAGGCTTCTATCTCAGGATCGTAGAAACCAGGGATTGTTTGGGAAAGGGTTAAACCGTAAGACTTCAGTTTGTTAATTAACCTTTTATGTAGAACAGTGTCGAACGCCTTTAAGTAGTCCATATAAATACAGTCGATAGGTTTCACTTAATCTATTGCATATGTCCATTTGTCTAACACTTCAAGTAGTTGCAGATCTACCAGATATGCAATATCAAAATATGCATACTAAACTCCGGTAACCAGAATTTTCTCTTTCTTCCTGAATATTTTCAAAATCCTTTTTCTTTGGAGGTCGTAAAAACTTGGGATTATGAAAATTACATATCGATTAATTCTGTAACATGAAGAAAATATTAACAAATCAATGAACACACACAGGTAAAAATCTTTACCAAACAACAAATTGTAAGACTTTTCTAAATTGAAAGCTGCTGCAGGCGACAAAATAAAGGTTTCTCTAACATTGAAATTTGTTTGTGGAAAGGTAGAAAACATTGTGGGAAAGGAGAAATTGCTTGTTATTTTCTTCTTGTACAACAATGTTTTTAAAAGCCTTTTACTTTAGGGTAGTTAAACCTGGGGATTTTGAATGTTACTCAATTGTTTATTAATTCTGTAGTTTATCAAGGAATTATTAACAAAACAATGAACACACCCAGATAAAACTCTTTACTAAACAACAAAATGTTAGAATTTTCCAAATTGAAAGCAGTTGCATACGACAAAGTCAATGTTACTTTATTATTGAAATTTGAAAGGTAGAAATCAATATGGGAAAGGGGACCAATTGCTGGTTACCAGCATTTTCTTCCTTTCCCATAATGTTTTCAAAAGTCTTTCTCACAATCGGAATCGTGAGTTTTACTAAACTATTGAAATTTGTTTGTGGAAAACATTGTGAGATAAGGAGAAAACAAACCGTGCATTAATTATTGGCGGCCGACCATGTCTATTTAAAGATTATTAAAAGAAACAGTGTAAATTGACGTTCTAATTACCCAGGGTAGTTAATATAGGTGTAAAGATTATGCAGTGTTGACCGTCTCCATTTAATCCAATTAACCAAATGTTGCCGCTTTGTTTCCAAATCCTTATCTGCGTAACATGTTCAATACTTACCATATTGTTCACAAAAGTCTTTTACAGGGTCGTGAAAACTCGGGATTGTGTTGTAAAAGGGTTAAGGTTCTTCTTGACAATTATTAGAATGGTTTTTTGTATCATAACCTATTACCTGCGTTATATTTTAAACCTACTCTACAGGTAAATAGGATGGCTAATCATCAATTTCAAGTCATGACGAAAGTTCCATTACGTCAAACGATTTGCATTACTAAGTCCATTTCGTAACAAAATTTACATAGTATGACTAGCTCCATATAACAAATATTCATTTTGTGTAATATTCTTTCCAAATTTATTATTACAAATTACAAGTCTTTTTTATTTCAATTCAGCAGAGATGGCCGATTTCCATTTCGCTCACCGATTCCATTTTCTAAAAATTCACATAGTAAGGGAAATAGACTGAAAAAACAATGACGAAAAAGTGCTTCTAAAATCAGTTTAAAACGATTAAAGATTATTGCAGTATTTCTTTTACATAATTATTTTCTACCCCACTTCTGATCTAAAACTAATGTCCTGATAAATCCCATTTCGTCAAGCGATTTCCATTTTACGATTTCGTAGCATACATGTAATTCCAGAAGGGGTGTGAACACAAATATGACTAGTTCGTATATTATTCTTTTAAGAATTTACAGAGAATATAATAGATCTGCATATTATTATTATTATTTATTTATTTTTTTATTTTTTTTTTTCAACTATAAAACTTTATCAATTTGATCCACCAGTTCCATTTTGCCAGGAAAACGGCATAGGAAATAAAACGAACAAGATTCTTCCTTAAACTAAGGCAGCCTATGGTGGGGTAAAACATCCCGTTCATTCATTCATTTATCTAAAGAAGTTTCTGTATTTCATGAACACTTTTACTTTCTTTCCACTCTGTTTACACTGATTTTCGTCAATGGAAAGTTCTGTGTGGCACGAACCGGAAACCGGCTTAAATTAGGAATAATTTTATGGTCAAAGGGAGAAAACTCGTACATACGACATTACTTTCTTAGTAGCAGAGTTACGTCCCTTATATTTGTGGACAGCATAAGACCAAAGACGAATAAACATCATTGCAGTTTGTGAAGACGGTCTGTATATAAAAAAAATATTCGTAGAGCTGTCATTATGTCCGGTAAAGTTTAAGACAGGATTGTAGATACTGCTACTTCTGAAAATATCATGACAGTAGACAAAGAAAAACCAATTGTGTACCAAACTTGGTAGGGCCTAAATAGTTTGTAAATAGGTGGTAGTCTCCCTTGTATTTCGTCACATTTGTAAACAGGGCGACCGCCAAAATTTAAACTTGGAATTAACAATTCGGTTATCAAAGTAAGAGCTCACGCAGAATGTAAATATATTTTTTATATTGAAATTTATCAACTGGTGAATGTATACGATAAATAAGCTTTCTTATGTTACAATTTAAACTTAAAAACCAACGACATGTTTTCGTTCAATTAGATTTTCGAGGTTATTAACAAGTCAAATATCGTTAAATTAATATGGACTGAACTGTCAAATTCCAATCATTTCTTTGATCATTGACTGTAAGGAACAGGGGACAGAAAGTGAAAGCATACCTGAATCTTCCAAGCTAATAAATGGAGATGAAAGCTATGTTTTTTCCCGATATTATTGATGTTGATTAATTTCAGTTTAGATCCTTCCTTTTTTTTTTGAGTGGAAAGGGGCTATAAGAGGGGAGGTCGCTCTCTATTAATTTGAACATTTAATCCCTTAGACAATAAATTGTTTTAAAATAACGCAACAGCATCCTGCCTTTGACAGAAAAATACCAGCAGGCAAGCCATAACTTTAAGAATCAGCACAGACTAAACTTAGGTGTACTTATGAACGCGCAGTCTGATCTTGAATCTACACGGTCCAATCAGAACATTTTTCCAAAAGAAAACTCCTTTGAAATTGCAAAGATTGGGTTTTCTTAATCGGCTTGAGAGTTTCATTTTACTTATTTAGCAGGATAAGGGTTAACAGAGGGTCCGGGTTTTTCGATAGACCGTATGGGTATAAATTAACCTTGCACCGGTTCTTAAAGTTTCGGTGTGACTGTAATAGTTGAAAAAAAGACTATTCCGTGCGTGGGGGGGGGGTTAACAATAAGGGAGAGTACTCTTCATAACTAATGGATAAACAGCTTGTACGAGTTTTTTCCCTTTGACCATAAAATCACAACGCAATGTGACCGTGACCGTTTCCAGATCCAAGACCGATCCATAATGATATTTATGAGCTTTAATTTCTATCGTTTCCTGTATTTAGTCCAATTTTGATCTATTAAAACGTCAATTTCTTCCCCTAGATCTATTGCCTACTATCTTTATTTGCAATTTTGTTGTAGATCTAGATCGATTAAAATCTAATTTTCTTATTACATGTAGTTGGCTGGTTAGGACAGGAGGCCTACCTTCGATTCGGAGGGTAGCTCTGTTTTTATTTTGTTTTGGCTTTGTCTGGAGCGCTCCACGCTCTAGCTCTTAGCGGAGAAACAATCACAAGTATAACGTTAGGGTTACCCTTTGTTTTGGAGGTGGAGAGGGGTTTGTCAACCCTGTCTCAAGGTGGATTCGGGGGACCTACCCCCGAAAAAAATTCAAATTTACAGCGATTCTGACGCATTTTGAGACCAGTTGTGCTAGTGAAACTCAAATAAATAGTCTAGATCTTTCTTTCAATAAATACTTGCTAAGTTACATAGATCTAGTTCTACTGTAAGCGGTCGAAACAGGGGTCCGGCCATGGGCGGACTGCCGACGACAGCCTTGATAAAAAAAAACGGACTGAAATTATTTTGCATTGGTAGTATTCTATACAGACATAAGTTTTGCTCGTGATTTAATTTTACTCTTGCGTACAAGGATGGTATGCAGTTGACATATATGCCCGGGTACCAGTGTCAACATTGAAACCGCCGGGGAACTGACGGAAACCGGTCAATCGTACTAGGTCACCGGCTCTACATAGAAGAGTTAACAGACTGTGATAATGACAAATTTGCGGAAGGTCCTCACAATGGCACCCGTTTTAAAGCAAGCTCCCAAAGAATCTGATAGCTCAGGTGTGCCACGAATCAATATCATTTTTCTGGGACCACCAGGGTCGGGCAAAGGAACCCATTAGCTTAAATATGATGAACCTTACTAATATCTTGAAGTAGTCGTTACAGAATTACAATTAAAGTCCTATCAAATTCATTCAGAGACATATTCCATTTCGTGAAAAAATTTCCATTTCGCCCACCATTTTTGATTACCGAAAATTTCAACTAAAGGATAAAAAGGACACTGAACGGCTAAATTATGATGAAAAAGTGCATAAGTCATGCAGTATTCATTGAAAAATGACTGAAATGATATTATGTGAATATTTTGATCCAAATTTTAGCAGGTATCAAATTAAGTCAAAGGCGATTTCCATTTCATGGAAACGATTTCCATTTCGTGAAAAAACTTCCATTGCGTATTTTAGGCCTACCGTACAATCAGCATAGTACCCGAGTTACGGTCCTACTAAATACCACAAAGACACCCGAAATACCACAAAGACGCACTTGGACAAACAAAGACACCAAAAAGACGCACAAAGACATAAAAAGACGCACAAAGACACCAAAAGGTTCTTAGAAAATGAAAATACTACACCTGTATATCAGTAAAACCATCTTTTTGCGCCTTGTGTAAAATTTACATATTTATGTTTGTGTTTAGAGAAATGAGGGCTCAACCGAACAATAAGTCTGTCATGTATGTGAACGTTATTATTAAAATTTGTTCAAATAATAATCTAATTTTCATGTACAGTTTCAGTTTTCCGCCGTAAATTAAAATACTGTATGCAACTTATATTCCTGTTGATCGGTTTATCTCGGGTAATTTAAAAGCCTTGTCCTATATGTTGTCTTATGATGCCTTTTATCTGTTCGGCACCATAAAACTTCTGCATAATAGCGAATCCTCAATATTATATTTCATGTGTCTATTTTTAGAAATGTTATGGGTAAAGAAATGTCGTAATTTAAGCTTGGGGGAATTATTTCCCCGTCACAGTGAATATTTTCCTCCTGCCGAAAATGTGGAACTACTTTTTTAAGTTTTAAAAGTGGCATTTGTTGACAAAATAATCAGAGGAAATATATAATTTTTTTCATCAGCTTGTGTTTAATTTGGGGAAATATTTGCCGAAAAAGGGAAAGGTCCGCGAAAATAACTCGTGCCTTACGGCACTCGTTATTTTCGCATACCTTTCCCTTTTTCGGCAAATATTTCCCCATATTAACCACAAGCTGATGAAATAAACTCTATTTAATGACGTTCTATGTTCTTTGACATTGATCTACTGGATAATCTCATTTTGTATGGTTAATAGTTTGACAGGGTAAAAATGAGCAAATGATGATGATTATGAACGTTTTTAAGATAGAATCTATACAAAGTGAAATTTCACGATCGGTGATATGTTTAAATCTTGTTGTGGATTATTTATTTACTTGTGATATCCAATTCATATTTAGGAATACTAAGATGCTTACCAGTATTTTCTCCTTTTCCCCAAAATGATTTCTACCCTTTCATAGATAAATATCACCATTTGAACCACATTCAGTATGTCATCTGCAAACACTTTCAATAAAAACAAGTGTTAAATTTTGTCGTGTGGTGAAGAGTTAGTTAATTTTATTTATAATTTGTCATGAAAATGAATCTTGAACAAGTCAAATAACAATAAAAAAGTTACCTTTTTCTATCTCGTCGTGTGTTTTACAAGTGCATATGTTGTGTCTGTTTGAGACTTAATGGTCCCATTCAACAGAGCTCTAAGGTCATATCGGGACGGTCAGTTAATTACCTTAACAAACTTTTCCTGGGCAGGCTTAGACCTTCTAAATTCGGTAACCAGTACTCAGTGCACATTCTTTCACCAGTAACTGACAACTGCCTTCTCGAATCAGCAGAAGGAGAAAGATCTTCGCCTGTTTCGGCAGAGGCTCGAACCCACACGTGTGTTTTCGTGAATTCGTGCATTTTTAACCTAGCATACTGCAAACAACTGAAAAATCTAATACTCTTTTTTCTTTTTCTATGTAGGGGTCCTGTGTGGCTCAGTGGTTAAGTGTAGGACCCGTGACCTGGAGGCCCCGGGCTCGAGCCTCACTGGCTCCACTGGGCTGGCCTTTCACAGGAGTGTCCTTGGGCAAGACACTTCAGAGCCCCATCCTAGCACTGGCTAAACCCAGGAAAACATGAATATGTGAGCTGTTGCCGTGATATGACTGAAATAATGTTGAAAGCGGCGTAAAACACCATTCAAACAAACAAACAAATCTTTTTCTATGTGTTTGTGGTGTCTTTGCAGTGCTTTTGTGCGTCTTTGTAGTGTCATTGTGTGTATTTGTGGTATTTAGTAGGACCCCCCCCCCCCCCCCGAGTTACACCGAGGTAAAAGGGAAAGTTCGGACGGTAGATCTATTTCGGCCCAGCAATATATCTATAAATTTTTTATGAAAGTTGCACCAATAAGCAAGTAAAGAAACATGAAAGAACATTTTAATCGGTAGTTGGTCCAAAAAAATCCAGCATATTGATCAGGTAGATAGACAAACATAGATCCGTCCTTTGTCGCCTGACACTCTGCATATTCATGACAATAAGACAAGAGGTTGTAATTAAAAAAAAAAAACACTGGCATGCACATATAAACAAATAAAACGATAATCTTAGCATATTAGCGAGAAAGAAATTGGATCACGTGAGATAGATCTAATCAAATCGAGATGGACAAAAAATGATGCTGCCTACATTTTGATGCATTTCAAATCCAGATTTGACATTTTAGATAACAATGAATTGTCCGAAGTTTTCTCTTCAAAAAAAGATTAGATTTATATTAACGACATATATCACAAAATGTTCACGCGCATCCTACTGCGCATGTGTTTTTGTCATAGATAGTGAATCAAAAGAGCACATATGTTTTTTTTTTTTTTTTTATTTGCACATATAGTAGTACTATAGGTGCACTTAAACAAGTAGCACTTCCTTCGGGTAGTATTAGTAAAAAAGAAAAAGGATCTGGGAACTGTCACCGTGAAATAATTCAAACACTGTTGACACGGCTTAACACGCCAAACAAGCAAACAAAAGCAGGAAATTTAAAGCTGTGGAGGTATGGCTGTTTCCACTGAAAATTACTGTAGGAAAAGGAGAAATCACTCATAATGAGCAATTTCTCCCTTTTCCAAGATGTCTGCTGAGCTTTTATCTTATTTTTTCCTTGAAAAAATTAACTTCCACAGTGACCTTTATCCATGTTTTCTGACGAAATAAGCATGGATAGGTGCCATTTTCATTTTTTCTTATTGTTTAGAATTATAAATACTATCAGTGGGGAAATTTTAAGAACAATCTGTCCGTTAGAAGGTATGTATTTATTAAAGATTAATTCCGATTTCGGTCAAATTATCTCCCTTTTTAACTCAATAGTCTGTATATAACATGCTTGTTTGTACACTTACCGTGCTCAAAACCAGGTTTTTATTTATTTTTTTGAAAAAAAAATAAATGAAATTTCATTTAAATGATGAATATTTGTATACTCGTCCGATGATTTTCCTGTTTAACTGACTACTAAAGAAAAGCTTGTTAAATCTAATATTTATAACTAAGCTGAATTTTGGAACTGTATAATATTATACCCTTTTCAAAGGTAAATTTCTCAAAAACGAGCTCGTTGACCCATATCTTTTTTACTGTAATCTAAGATTGAAGAGCTTTGTATGTGCAAATTTAAAAAAAAAAGTCTGTCCGTTAGAAAATTTTGACATACATCGTTAAGGTAGTAGACCCCTAACGCTTCTAGTGCAACATGGAATAAAATTTCTTGTTAGTTGATTTATACTGATATAATACTTTTGCACATTTGTAACCGACCAGAAAATCCTTTGATGTCTATCTTGAAATTCTTTGTTGATACTTTTATTAGTTTCCAAAAAAGGGAGGTAATTATTATCTCCCTTTGTAATGAGAATGTAGTGGTTTTAGATTTATAAATGATAATTCTAGGAAGGAAAACAAGGAAAAAGTGGCCCGGTTAAAGTAGTACAATAATACTCATTTTTAATCATAGCGAATTTTGAAGGATAATATTATTGTGGAAATAGCTTTTTTCCATTACAGGTCCACTACCTTACGATCTATCTTCTATTCTTATTCACGTGTATTTCTCATAGTTTTTCATTGGTAATGAAATTGCCTGCTATTGCCTGCTTGTCAAAAATTTGGCTGCTAGTGTACTAGTGAAGCGAAAATGCAAGAATGAATTCAATGAACCAAGTCACAATTTCGTAATACGGGATGGAATTTAACGAAACGAGTGGAATGAAGGACTCAAATAAAGAAGAAGGTGAAATATCGGACGATGAGGACCAAAATTACGGATACAGACATTACCACAAGCGGTCGGGGCGTGGTGGGAATGAGGACAGTTTATATCGATTTGACGAAAACAAAGGGATTTATTCACCGCTTCTTGGGAGCAAACATCGCCCAAAACCTATGATTGGAAATGCGAAATTTATTCGAAACGACATATCTGGTACTTTCAACAGAAAAGAAACAAGACAGCTACCAAACCCAAGAAACATTTTACCATCCTTGATGGACGTAAAGGCCAAACCATCCAGACACCTGACTGAAAATTTTCTGAACACACAGAATACTGCAAGTCCGAATGTACACAGTTATAGTGAGCAGCAGCAGTTCTCAAACTTTCAGTCACCCTCGTCTAAATGTATCCTTTGGTTAAGTAGTGCAGGGTTTTCCATGACATTCAAATCCTGCATCACTGATGTGATTTTAACTCTGATGACCCCCCAAAATAAATAACTGTGTCATCAGTGATGCAACTTTCCAAAATCTGAATCAGCTTGGAAATTGATTAAAGCATCATAAATCCAAGTCTTCTTGCTTCAATATTAAAGGAACTTATTCCTTTTTTTAACAACAGGGTTTATTTTAGATAAGAGTGGTTTTTTCAGTAATTTATTTATAGAATAAGACTGGTTTACGCATTATTGCTGTAAAGTACATTGGACATGTGTCGTAAATACGGGCCCAGTCAAACTCTTGATTGGGTTCTATATATTTCATAGCTTATTTTATGCGATTTCCGGTAGATAAAAGTACACATTACCAGTCGGTTCTGTTCTTGGAAAATAATGTCACGAAGTAAACTGTAGCATTCTTTTTTATCGTCTGCTTCCTATAGCTGCCAAACAAGCCACACCAAACAGCGATTCGGACGTGAATGTATTGTCTGTCAAAAATTTAAATCAAGCTTTCCCTCAGAAATGACTTACAGACTTTACTTTCGTGGAATTTAAAGGCAAAATGCATTGTATAATCTGTGCTGTACGATGAAGAGACCCATTTATTTTGACCCCCTAAGTTAAAGGAATGACCCCCAACTAATGAGGCAAGGGGTCATAATGACCCCTAATTTTTAAAGCTGAGGGAAAACCCTGGTTGTGTTTGTAGCTATAGCTCTGGAAGGTAGTACAGATAACTGTCCCCAAAGGCGATGTTACTTTTTGACTGGTTGCCTCGGGTCATACAAAAATACGCCCTACAGGAAAATTCGCCCTATGGCGCCCTACGAAAAATTTATCGCCCTACGAGTATATGGACTGTGTCGGATAGAATTAATTATTTATACCTTTTAAAATATACTTTATCTAACATTACCTCAGATATCATGACTTTATTTTGTATAATTTTGGAGATATTTGATCGATAGCTTTCATACTGACGATGGGTGACAGGTGCTGTATACGCCCTACTACTTCAACGCTCGCCCTACTTATTTTGGAGTGATATTTTCACCAATTAATTATATCTAGTTAGAATAATGTTTCTTTTTACTGACTTTTACTTATTTGTTGTTCATTTCTAGGTTTTATTCATGGTTGGATGCAGATGTATAGAATTTTGAAGAGTCTAAAATTGTGAGTGATTGTAATAGGGCATTTTCTCCATTTTTCACTCTGCTTTCTCTCTCTCTCTCATGTTCATTCTACAAACTTCCTCAATGTTTTCTGAACCATTTACTACATAATCTCATGTTTCAACCACCCTCAAGTGCACATATACTTAAGCATGCTTGTAGTTATGCCCCTGCAGTTGATGGCATTTGAAAACACTGGGAAAATGTTACAAGCAACTATTCCTTTTCTCATATTGTTTTTGCAGGGGTTTTTTTTTTTTTTTTTTTTTTTTTTTGTTTCAAGAGCAGTATTTTTATATACTTTGATATTTTTTGCTTCATGTAAGTTTGCAATTTTTTTATTTTCAGACAGAAAGTAGCCTGTACACTGTACAGTATCAGATTGAAGTTCATCTTCTACATGTACAAATATAGGTAAAACATGTATCACTTTGGTATTATCTTTATTATTGCATCATACTTATTGATAAGTATCATATATGTGAATAATAAGGATTTCTTTTTCATGTTCAGTTTTAATGATATTGGAACCTTAACAACTTCCATAAGTATGGAACAAGAGGAGACTGAGACATGCCAAAGAAGAGAAAACTGAAGAGGATTATCAGAAGTTACTGAACGAATACTTAAATGTAAAAGAAAAGCTAGATCACATTCAGAAAGAAGAAGAAGGTGAAAGACATGAGGTCGGTAGAGAAAAAACCAAAGATGGAACAAGGCATTCTAGGGAAGGTTCAGCAATTAAAACAAAAGAGTCTCCAAGGGGAAACAAGGCTGGGATTGGTCAAGGTAACTTACTTTATTCATCCTTTAACTTTTTACCCCACAACAAAATTTTAGACAGATCCAAATTGGAAGCATTTCCAAAGGAGAGTAAATGTGGCACAAGTAATGCGATTTGTCTGTAAAATAAAAGAAAATGTTGTGGGAAAAGAAGAAAATGCTGGTTCTCGAGATTGTGTGGTAAATGGTTAAGCCATATTAAATACTTTATTTTCTCTATAATAATTTTTTTTATTTTGTTAAGGATTGTAGTGGCGTTCTGCTTTGTAATAAGTCAACCAACGTTGAATCCTCTTCTTAAACTTTTTATTTCCTTAGACTCTTAGATTGCTTCATCGTGGAATGTACTTTTTGATTTCTTATGTAAAAGAAGAAAATACCAGGACTGTGATGGGTGATTCAAATTCAGTGAATTTGATCTACTTGATCTACTTTCCCCTTCTCTCCACAAATGCAACTTGCTATGGAGGGGAATGGGTACAGGGGAGTCACTGCCTGCTAAGGTTGAGATTTTGTCATCAAAAGGAAATTTTAAATTCCAACATTTTGCTTTAACCCTTTACCAAACAACAAAATTTTGGACTAGAACATATTAAAAGCATTTGCAAACAACAAAATAAATGTAACTGAAATGATAATTTTCACCATTAATCAAATAGAAAACGTTGTGGGAAAAGGAGAAAATGCTGGTTACCAGCATTTTCTCCTTTTCCCACAATGTTTTCAAAAGCTTTCTTCTTCAGGGTCTTCAAAACTTGGGATTGTGTGGTTAAGAGTTAACCTTTTACAAGTCACTGACGATACAGAGCTATCGTGTATAAAGTCAACTATTTCCACATAAATTCATTTTATTGGTCAGTTTCTTGGAGATTAGGCTGGTATGCAAAAAGACATTTAATTCCCTTTGATAAAGTTAGACGTTTACGTAGCTCAACTTTATATGTTTATATGTGGGAAGCTGTAAAGATTTGAGTGGAGGATCAATGACTAGCACTGTCCATTGAGCATGGATGATCTGCTCAGTGCCTCTTTCACAAGAAAGTTTGGTCCCTGATGTTCTAAACAATGCTTCTTTTCACAGAAAAACTTTGTCCATCAACTTTTTTGAAAAGTTCAGATATATTGCTGTAACAGCAGAGTGATGAAACATCTACAGCAACTTGAAATCCATTATATTTGGTTTAATTTACAGGAGTCAGCACTTCTGCAGAGAAAATCAATCCAGAAAATTCAGAACAAGAGATTAACATAGATGAAAATGTTCAAATGAAACAAGAGGTAAAGTATTTTTTAGTTGTTTTCATGTTTTTCCCAAGGAGTAAAGTACTTTACCTATCCTCTTATTTTTACTGTGCAAAGAACATAAATTTTGGTACCTTGTGACATGTAGATGATCAACATTAATTACTACAGTTCATGATCTGGTAAAAGGAGGGTTAATGCATCTCCTGGATGCATTACCCTCGACTAACTGAAAATCGCGATGTTAAGCTTCGGTGTTTATTAACTTAGTCTATAGGGGTAAGAATGAAATTCCACTTGGCTGTATGTGTTACTCAATTATTGCCCTTCAAGTACACAAGACATACCCGATTTATTTCAAATATTCACAAAATTTATTCAGCGAGCATGACACAGCCGACACAAGGCAGCCATCTTGTCATGCAGGTATATTCGCGGAAAGTCAGAAAAAAAAAGTAATTTAAAAGTAGACTGACCTTTGATCTCCACCTCTAACATGGTCACGTGACACCCATTAACAGCAAAACATCCTGGAAGTATGATAATTTTCAAATGTGGTTCTGTTTTGGAATAATTTGTAGTTTTTATGGAAAGGGGTCTTTGCGCAAATGAAATTACCTTTTCTGAAAATGAGCTTTTCCAAGTAGCCGATTTGCTGACTTAAACCTCATTTTTCTGCGATTTTTGCAGTCGATAACAAAATCAACAAATGGTATGACCTCACCAGCCTCGATTTCAATAAAGTATCACGTGACTTATTCTAAAAACAAAATGGTCGCAACCTTCGATGTACCGCGATTTCAGATGATTCGACAATATATCAAGCAAGTCATCACATAATTATGGGCCCGGCCATGTAGCTCAATGGTTCGCCCATCTGACTCGTGACCTGGAGGTTGTGGGTTCAATACCCGGTTGCAGCAAACTTTCTTTCCGGCGATTTTTCGCCTCCCACCTCTGATGCATTTGAGAAAAGTAGTCAGTGGCTTTTGAAAGAAAGTTGTGTCAGTACTGGTGTGAGAAAGCCAGGAAACACATGGGTGCATCACTGACTGCCATATGACCTAAGTTGTTAAAATGGCGTTAAACTCGAAAACAAAACAAACATAATTATTGATTTGTAAATTACATCTGGTCTAACATTCAACTAGATCTGGAGGTAGAACGGATCAGAATTTCTTGAAACTTGCATTTTCTTTGTATCATCAGTAGCTTGAAACCTATTGATTATGAAATAAATCTGACAATAAGTAAGTTAACTCTTTACCACACAATCCCTAGTTTTAAGGACCCTGAGGAAGAAGCCTTTTGAAAACATTGAGGGAAAAGGAGAAAATGCTGGTAACCAGCATTTTCTCCTTTTCCCACAATGTTTTCTACCCTATCAAATACAGAAATCACTATTTAAACAACATTTAATTTGTTGTCTGCAAATGCTTTCAATTTGGACAAGTCTACATTTTTGTCGTTTGGTAAGGAGTTAAGAGTAGCCTTTTGAAGTTGAATTTTAGACTTTTCCATATTGAAAGTGCTTGTACAACAAATTTAATGTTACTAAAATGATAGGATTTGCTCTTGAAATGCAGTAGAAAATATTGTGAGGCAAAAGGAGAAAATGCTGGTTACTATCATTTTCTCCTCTTTCCACAATGTTTTTGAAAGGTTTTCCACAGGGTCCTGTAAACATGTTATGATCTCTTAACCTCTTATTACACGATCCTGAGTTTTATTGGCCCTAAAAGAGAAGGCTTTTGGAAACATTGCGGGAAAAGGAGAAAATGTCGGTAACCAGTATTTTCTTCTTTTCCGGCAATGTTTTCTACTCTAAAGACAGAAATTATCATTTAAGCTACATTTAATTTATTAACTGCAAGTACTTTCAGTTTGGTAGAGTGCAAAATTTTATTGGTTGGTAATGAGTTAGGTGGTTAACCCTTTACCAAACAATCCCTGGTTTTTACAACCCCAAGATAGAAGCCTTTTGAAAAATTTGTGGGAAAAGGAGAAAATGCTGGTAACCAGCATTTTCTCCTTTTCCCACAATGTTTTCTACCCTGCTGGAAACAAATTTCAATTTTTTTGTTACGTTTATTTTGTCGTCTGCAAGTGCTTTCAATTTGGACCAGTCTAAAATTTTCTCGTTTGGTAAAGAGTTATACAGCAATAATATCATAGTCATTCTACTGTTACATATGAGTAGTGCTCAGGCAAAAAGGAGGTTTAATGCATCACATTGAGGTATTACACCAAGTAATCATCACATAATTCTTATAAAAATAGCTGTATAGTAATAAGATAAGGATCATTGTAGTAAAGAAAGCAAAACTTCTACAAACAAAATTGAGATGTAGTGACGGTGAAGAAAGCATTGTAACAAATGCAGCTCATGTTGTCAAAATTGTTTAGGTATTGGATTGTGATGGCCTCGAAGATGAAGAATTAGATGAGCTTGAGCTTAGGAGAATTGCATTGGCCTCGGCTGCAGAGAAAATGCTGAAAGCAGAGACAGAGGAAAGTGTTCACACTGAAGAGACTCTGGATGACATGGAAGGATTGGTACCAGAGCCTGGACAGGAGAGAAAGATGCCTATGCATCCCCCAGGAGGGAACATTAGACCATCTTCCCATAGTGAAAAGAAAAACCAAAACCAATCTTCCAAAGAGAATTATAGTCGTAGAAATGAAGGTAATATGTGGATGATAATTACTTGTTATGGTGTAAAATCAAAATATAATTTTACTCTGTGAAATGATTGAATTTTCAAAAAGAAATTATTTCTTGATCTATTATAGATCTACAACAATATGCAAGTTTTGCATTTTCTTACATGGTAAAAACTGACCAAAATCAAAATCTTTAATATTCTGCTGAACCCTTTTTCAAACAATTATGACTTTTAAAACCCTGATGTAGACTAATTTTGAAGACATGGTGGAACAAGGAGCATTTTCTGATGTTTTCTTTTCTTTGAAAGACAAATTCAAGTTTTTGAGTAACATTTATTTTGACGTCTTGAATTCAAAAGCTTTCAATTTGGACAAGACTAAAATTTTGTCGTTTGGTAAGGAGTAAAAGGATTGTGGCAGGAAATGTTGTGTTTGTGATGATATTTGTGTGACATTGCCAATATTTCTTACAGCTCAGTCTCAAAAGTACCAAGAAACACAACTGTGCTAGAAATATAAAAGTTCACAAGCAGGGAAGTTGCAGCCATGAATTACTTGGTTGTAATTCCCTGATATTTTTAGCTCACCTGAGCACGAAGTGCTCAGGATGAGCTACGGTGATCACTCACCATCCATCGTCCGTCGTCCGTTCACATTTCTTTGTTTACACTCTAGCATCTACAAATATTAACCAATCAGCATCAAACTTGGTCAAAATATATATGACCATACGATCTCGGATAAGTTCGATTATGGCTCTAGTCGGACCAGAACAACTGGAGTTATTTGCCCTTGAATTAGAAAAATAGCTATATTTGACTTTGTTTACACTCTAGCATCTACAAATATCAACCAATCAGCACCAAACTTGGTCAAAATATATATGACCATAAGATCTCAGATGAGTTTGATTATGGGTCTAATTAGACCAGAACAACTGGAGTTATTTGCCCTTGAATTAGAAAAATTGTTATATTTGACTTTGTTTACACTCGAGCATGTACAATTATTAACCAATCAGCACCAAACTTGGTCAAAATATATATGACTATAAGATCGCAGGTGAGTTCGATTATGGGTCTAATCGGACCAGAACAACTGGAATTATTTGCCCTTGAATTAGAAAAATAGTTATATTTGACTTTGTTTACACTGTAGCATCTACAATTTATAACCAATCAGCATCAAACTTGGTCAAAATACTTATGACCATAAGATCTCGGATGAGTTCAATTATGGTTTAATCAGACTAGAATGACTGGAGTTATTTGCCCTTGAATTAGAAAGTTCTTTAGAATAGTTCTTTGTCTGGAGCATAACTTTGTCATCTCCAGTCCGATTGACTTGAAACTTGGCATTTGTGTTTGTTACAATTATACGGAGTGCAGTGTGAAAGAACGATAACTCGTACTGTCTATGAGTTATTTCCCTTTGATCGTCATTTTTACAGTATTTTCTGCTTGTCTGGAATATAACTTTGTCATCTCTAGCCTGAACACCTTCAAATTTGGTATGTATGATTGTTGAAAAGTTATGGAGTGCAGTGCACAAGAACCATAACTCTTCCTAGCACGAATTTTGAGTTATTCTCCCTTTGACCTTCATTTTTATTGCATTTCTTGCTTGTCCGGAGCATAACTTTGTCATCTTAAATAGGAATGACTTGAAATTTGGTATGCTTATTTGTTGCAATATTTGGAAGTGCAGTACACAAGAATTGTAACTCTACCTCGTGCTGTCTTTGAGTTATTTCCCTTTGATCATCATTTTTACAGCATTTAGTGATTGTCCGGAATATAACTTTGTCATCTCAAGTCAGAATGACTTCAACCTTGGTATGCATATTTTTTGCAATATTACAGAGTACAGTGTGCAAGAACAATAACTCTACTTAGCTCGGATTTTGAGCAATTCCACTTTGATCTTCATTTTTACAGTATTTCTTGCTTGTCCAGAACGGAACTTTGAAGTCTCATGTCAAATTGACATGAGACTTGGTAAACATGTTTGTTGCATTACCTGCCCTTTGCGATTGTTATACCTCCTTGATAACTGGCGGTGGGACGGGCATATCTTGCAACAATTTGCCGCTCTTGTTTCATTATCATTTGGCCTTGAACCTCGATATTTGGTATTTATCTTCATTGTAGACCTTTACTGCATAGTATTCAGGTGAGCGATATAGGACCATCATGGTCCTCTTGTTCTGCAATTCAAGTTAATTTTTAACAACAGGCATATGTATGAATGTAAGATTTTTGTGTCAAATATTTTTTCTTCGACATGGTACTTTGCACTTTTAAGCATATATCAAACAATCCTTGGTTTTAAGGACCCTGAGGAAGATGACCTCTTGGAAACATTATGGGAAAAGGAGAAAACGCTGGAAACCAGCATTTTCTCCTTTTCCCACAATGTTTGGTAAAAGTCCATGATTTGAGCGACATTCTATTTATTGTCTTTAACTGCTTTCAACTTGGAAAAGTCTGAAATTTTATCAGCTGGTAGACTTAAATATCTAGGGTATAAAAATGCTTTCCTTATCTTTTCACAGGTCATCCATTGAAGCCCTATAATAGACCCCTTAGGAGCAGAACTCCTGCCCTCACTGCTAGAAGAGCATTTCAAAAGAAAACTCTCCCAACATACAGGAGAAGAGATCATCATGCAAAAACCTCAGATGCCAGGAACAGACCAAATGTCAGTAGTTACGGGGATAGGTCAAGGTCATCTGCAAATGGTAACCATGGCAACACTTCCAGAAGGTCAAGGTCAAAAGAGTCAAGAAGTCCATGGAGAAATACAGAAATCAGTCCAGAATATCAAACTCGAGAAATACAGAAGATTTTGACACTAGATGATCCAAAGGAAGCTGTGTCCAGGTTTTTATCGTTAATGGAAAGAAAATCAGGCAAACCTAGCTTTAAACCAAACTCCTTCCTACAGGTATGTTAAGAACATGACTTTTGCCTACCCAGCAATATGTGCCCCTTTTTACAAAAAGTTATTAAGTATCCTCCAATATGAAGGGGAAATTTACTGGAAAGGAGCTGTCCAACTGTTAGCCAGTCTGTCTCTAGACATAGTTTGTGACCTCTTCTCCTCATACAGTTTTCAACCATTGTGGTTGCAGTTTTAATGTAATCCTCTCTGTCATGGGAACTTGATCACCTGAAATTTTGGTTAGTTTTGTTCTGCTTTCTTAGCTTTCAAATAAGAACTTGTGTTGCCCAACTGGTCTGAAAACAAGGGTTTCCAAGTTAAGAACCGAGTTTTATCAAAAGTATCCCTGAAGTGAGAGGAAAACCATTAATGCAGGAGTTACTGCTGACTGACTTTTTTCTTCTGCGTATACTTTTCAAGGAAAACACTGTAAAGTTTCTTCTTCGCTTTCAATCCTACCAATGACAAAAATATGAAGGTATAACAATTTCAAAGTTGTTTTTGACAAGAATATCGCTATTTTGTGCAGTCTTACCTTGTATCATGGATACAACTTGTCCAACATGTCACAGATAAATTAGGGTTGTCCCAGAAGTATGTAGACTTTCCCGATAACTGTACCTTCTCTTACCATAATGCATTCAAAAGCCTTCCTCCTCAGGGTTTTTAAAGCCTGGGTCTGTTTGGTAAAGAGTTACGCTTTTTTGGAAAGGGTCTTCACTTATGTGTGTGAAGTTTTAAAAGCTGATACCCCGCAAACAGTGTTCCATAACACAGAATATGGTTTTCTTTCTTTCCAGACACAGCAAGTCCCAGACAAACAGTCCAATCAACAAAGTAGAGATAATTATGATGAGGTTGAGATGGATATTGACAGTGACCCAGAGTCACCAGGTTTGTAGTGTAGCATCTGTGGAAATATACTAGACAAAAAAGATACGCAACACCAAAATTAAATCAAAATATATAATGGAAAATTTAATACTTTTGAAACATTTTTGACTAACTGAAAATTGGAATGTTCCCTGGACATAATTACAAAAACTTGTCCGATTTTATAAACAATAAAGATGTGAAATTAAGCTTACTTTGTCACTTAGGTGGTCATTTTTGCAGATAAAACACTAGTAGGTCAGTACCATGTGTGACCCCCGTTAGCTGCGAGTCCTGCACGTACCCTTCTTGTCATAGACAGTATCGGGTGGTTTATCTGAGCTTGCAGAATGGGATTACACTCCTCTTGTATCGCTAGGCATAGTGTTTGAAGCGTTGCTGGGGGTTGAGGGCGGTGTCATATACGTCTATCAAGGACATCCCATTAATGTTCAATGGAGGACATATCGGCTCTGTATGGAGGCCAATCCATTACATCAACATTGTTTTGGTGTAGATAATCCATGCTAAGCCTCGCCACATGAGAACGGGCGTTGTCCTGTTGAAAAGTGACACCATGTTGACGAACGAAAGGCACGACGAATGGCTGTAGTACAACATCAATGTAGCGTCGAGCAGTTAATGTGCCTTCAATAAACACCAAAGGCGTCCTGTGGCCATAACATATACCGGCCCAAACCACAAGTCCACCTCCTCGATTACGTTCCAGCAAGCAATTATCCTTATCTCGTTCCCCAAGACGTCTAAACACGTTGGTGTTTGTCTGCTCTGAACAGAAGGAACCTTGATTCATCGGAAAACATCACACGTCCCCAACGATGAAGAGGAAATGCATTTGGCTGATGACGGTTTAGCCAGTTCATCCTTACTTGACGTCGATGCTGTGTTAAAGGCATACCAACATATGGACAACGGGTTCTTAAACCAAACTCTCGAAGACGGTTCCTTACAGTGCCGGCACTTATTCTGTTGTTGTGTGCTCCATGAGTAGCCTGGGCAGTTTCAACAGCAGTCAGAAAACGATTTCTCAGATGAGATAGGCGAATGTACTGGTCTTGCCTACGTGACGTAACTCGTGGGCGTCCACTCCTGGGTCGATCATTCGTTGTCCCTGTCTGTTGTAGACGCGAGAATAGTCGAGAAATGGTGGACCTACTCACACCGAACTGTCTTGCGACTGCTGCTTGTGTAGTCCCTGTTAGCAACATATGGACTGCCGCATTATGTTGATTTTGAGTCAAGCCTACCATCACTGCTGGATTTTTGAAAGCGGACTTTGCTTTGCAACACGTTAAGCAGTAACAATACCCAAACAGAATTTAAATTTCGACTCACATGTACCTCAGTGCACGAGAAAAGTGTATAACGTAATTGTGATCACCCTACCGTGATGGGCACGTGTTTCAAACAAGTTTTGTCCTCAATAAAGATGTCTATTATTCGGAAACCATATCTTGAAAGGATAAATATCCAATGACTATATTTATGAAATATTTCATTTTTTATTTTGATGCGTTTCTTTTTGATTTCAGTATAGTTTGTATACTTCTTTTTAAATCTCTTCTGAATCATTTTTTTGTCTGATACAGTACAGCATTGGCATTCAGCAGCAGTTCTGATAGCTTGCATGCTACCTTTTTTTCCTCTTTCATTTACTCCCCTTTATGTTGTTTAATAACAGGATGGTCATTTTGCAACAGGTAGCTCTGCTTATTTTTGTTCACATCAGATATGATGTCATCATACAGATTTGAGTAGGAATCCTTGTAATCAACTCATATTGTTAAGTATGTGACATTCCTGGAAGTTTTTGAGGTACTCTGGCACTAAATCTGGAAATACCTTTAGAGGCTATGTAGCTCATGAAGGAATTAGAATTAAACAGTATTTTTTCTTTCTTTTGTCTTCCTTCTTAAACAATGACTTGCCAGTTATTGATTTACTTAAATTAGTGATAAATCATTTCTGAAGTTTGGTAGGAGTATAAAAGTCTGGGTAGCTCCCTTTTAGTGATATGATTATAAAAATCTGAGTGGCTATCTTTAAGTGATATGTTTAAGACTTTCAATATAGACAAGTCTGAAACTTTGTGATGTTGTAATAGAGTTAAATGTGATCTTCATTTCAGCTGTAATGCAAAGTAATGAAGACTTACAATTTGAACCAGACTACAGTATTGCGATGCAGCCATTGTATGAGGTAACTCCTTTTTTTTTTCATATATTTATAGACATAGTTGATCTTACTGTGCATTGATTCATTTTCAAGACATTGTGACAAAAGGAGCAATTGCAAATTGCGAAATACTAGTAACTCTATGTTTTAAAAAAATGTTTTTTTTGACTGAGTTTGCAGTAGTTTCTTTGTTGCCTCTAACAGATGATAATAGCGAATTTTGTTGCATATAATGGAGACATTACTTTTATCTAGGAATTTCACTGTTTTCCACCATGCTCTTATATGTTTTAAAGTAGATCATTCTACCAACATTTTCTTATGCCAAAGTTATTGCCATCTTTTAGCCTTGTTGCCATTGATGCCATGTGACGCTGATGTCATCATCTTTCATGACATACCTTGAAAAAGGTTGTAATAATGGAAACCAGTGGGGAATCAAATAGAAAAAAAACTACCTAGAGATTGACCTCTTTTACTCAGTTATGTTTTGGCATTATGAGCTATGTCTTGTTAAAAGGTGGTCTAATGGATCTGCAAAAGGTATTTACCTATGTCAGCCTGTGAAGTCCACCCAGTCTGACCTGGATTGAAACTTTTTTCTATAGATCAATTGTCCGCATCTCCAAGGACCATTCTACATTGTGATGCAGGATTTTATGGATCCAAAACTATATGATGACTTGCTTTGTATAATGCATCACTTAGATGCATTAAAAGCCTATTTACCAGAGGACTACTCATATGTAGAAAGTAGACCTGTAAACAGTTGTTTTTCTGCATGTAAGAATCTGCAAATACTGCTTTGCTTCATTTTAAAATAATGTTCATTGTTCTACTGAAGTAGAACTGAGATTTTTATAATTATTTCAGGTACCAAACATGCACGTCATGTATGAGCCATGGACTCAGATGTACCAGTCTTCTGATCTCTACCATTCCAACATGATACCACAAGCACCATTAATGTCTGTGTCAGACCCACAGTTAACCAGTCTTTACTCTACCAGCCATACAAATCAACCCCACACAGAGTTCGGAAGTGCCATACTGCCGCCCTTGCCTCCGCCACCACCCGCAGAGCCTCCCCCTAATCCCCCCTTACCCCCATCAGAGCCCCCATTACCTGAGACTCTACCCCCACCTCTACCTGAGACTCTTCCACCACCTCTCCCTCCACCGTTACCAAAAGAACCACCACCACAGCCACCACCGCAACCTCCACCAGTTCCAACAGTGGTCAGCAGTGCTGACAAAACAGACCAAAGTAATCCAGTACCAATATCTAACTATAAAACTTCTGATACAGTAAGCTCAATACAGCAAGCAACTCCACAGCATTCAGGACAATGTCAGCAGTCTGATATTTATAACACTGCTGCAGTAGTTAGAACAGAGTCTTTAGCATCATGGACACAAGCATCAAGAGGAGGAGCCCAATCATGGGCCTCTGACAGTCAATCTCTTACAGCTGATTATCCTGAACATACAGTACATAGTAAGAACACTTCAGTAATACATAGTAAGGATAAATCTGTGATACAAAGTAAGGAGAGTTCTATACTATGCAGTATGGACACTCCATTCATACAAAGTAAGGACATTTCCATGTACAAAAGAGACATCAGTGACACTTATCAGACAAGTGTTATGATGCCTGATGAAACTAGTTTAGAATACCCAACCAAAGTTCAGTCTTCCAGTGCAGAAATAGCAGAGAGATTACAACAATCTTTCAAATCTATGGCTCATGCTGATGAAAGTAAAACTACAGAAAAGTCAACTACAGGTGCAGTTGTTGAAGAAGAAGTAGAAGACACAGACAGGGACAGTGTAGGAGGTGAGGAGGAAGAGGAGACATTGCTTAGAGCTCAGCTGTTGCAGTCTTTGGCAAATAAGCAGAGAGAGAAATTAGAGGTAAATGTTTTTCTTGCAGGGAAACAATTTAAGGTAGTGTTCAGAGGTTCAAAGAGTGATATTTCTATAGTTTTTTTTTTTAACTCGAACCCATGTTGTGAATACTCAGAATTGTCTCGATGAGACAGTACTAATTAGTACTCACAACATGGTAAGATTTAGACAAAGAAAAAATGTTTTTAACCTTTTAAGAACCAAATTAATGAATTGCACTTTCCCAATTGGCGGAGAAGTCGGAAATGTAGGAGGGTGTTTTTGCCAGGGTATATAACCAAATGACTAACAAAATCAGATTGCATGGTTTCTGTAGTCTGATCGTGATCTACACCATCCACAAAAGGCAGTTTGTTTGATCTTAATCTAAATTGTCTACAAAAATAATGTTGTTGTAAGCACTCAAACAATTAAGATCATGTTATTCCCTCCCCCTTCACACACTCGCTTGATTTCCTTATTATTCCCCCGCGGAAGGGAGAGGGATATGGTTTTAGCGTGTCCATCAGTCCATCCTTCCGTCTGTCCTTGTGTCCGTCTGGGACAATATCTCCAATACCATTGGACGGAATTTTGTGAAACTTTATTCATGTGTACAATAGCCTATTCTGCCGATATGCTTTTTTTCCTTTTTTGATTCGATGCAAAATGGCCGACTGTGAGTTACGCGGTTGCGTAAGTTTTTGAAAAGGTCTTTTTCGGCGGGGAATATCAATTCAACAAAATTACTTGTTGTGATACAAATGATATTTTTGATATACTAGGAAACTATCAAATTATCAATAATTTGTGTCTGAGAAATGTGGGCCATTGAACTGCAAAAATAGTGGGTATTTTTTTTTGCAGACTAGAAATCACCATTGTGTGTATTAAATAATCTATTGGTAATGTCATTGTACTTTATTGAAACTTGGGTAAGTTATACTTTTTGACTCATATTTTTATTGATGCTTTCAAATACATTATTTTGATTCAATGATTTACTTGTCTTGCAGCAGGCCACCTTTGAAGACAATGTTGCTGAAGGAGAAATTGCTCTTAATGAGCAGGTTTTCCTTTTCCCACACTGCTTTTTTGCAAGTATTCATCTTTTAGAACTTGATTAATCTTATTCATGAATATTTCATTAAGACATTATCAGAGTCATTAATTGTTGCAGCCATTAGGTACAAAATGGCAATGGTAAAGTTCTTTTATCCATATATGTATTGGACTGCTGTGTGTGTAAAAGCGCACTCAGTAGTACATACCAGTCTATGGCTTTATAGATTAAATTGCATAAGAGAGATGTTTCACGAAAAAAAAAAGTGAACTTTTCATTTATGTAAAGATTTTGTAACATCTTCATTCCAGAACTTGAAGAAGAGTGAGAAGTCACCAAGTGTTTCACCCAGTCGCTCACCTGGTTCCCACCTCAGACCCTCCAAGTCTGCATCTAAAATCAACCAGCAGCGAGTTCATATAGGTGTAAGTTTCTTTTTATTGGTCATGGCCCATCAGTTTTAGATCTGTTCAGTAAATTGATAACCCACAGAGCACTAAGTGCAATATAAGTTGTTTTTGTAGACTGCATAAATCAATATCAGAATGCCTGTTGCAGACAGTGAAGATTAAGATTAAACTGCACTGGAGGTGCTGTCTGATCTTGGATCTACAGTCAGTCACTGTCAGCTCTTTCCGTGTAAAATACTTTGTAAAAAAACTAGAACCCTTGAAATTGTAATATGTAGGTCCACTTTACTGATTAAGAAAGGCCATTTCATTTATATAGGGCTTTAATCTTTTACCAAACAGTCCCAATTTTAACAATCTTGACACAAAAGGCTGGAGGAAATGTCAGAAGAAAAAGGTGATAACCAGCATTTTCTCCTTTTCCCTTAATGTTTTCTACCCTTTCAAAAGAGTAAAATCTCTTCATTTGAGCTGCAGGTCGTCTCTAAATGCCTTCAATTTGGAAAAGTCTAAGGTTTTGTTGTTTTTCAAAGAGTTACAGGTCAATGAACAAACCAAAGGCTATATTAAGTAGTTATTCTTTTTTATTGTGTGATTGGTGCCAATATCCTAAATAACGGGAGAATGTCATACAGTAGGGAATGAGCGAAACCAAGAACCCTATTCTGAACATCTTTGTACAGAGATTTGAAATGTATTTGGAAACATTTGGAAACACCTTTTCTGCCAGTTGATTAGAAGCAAATTTACAAACTTAAGGTTTTGAATGAATTTGGAAATCTTTGGGAACTTCTTTTTCTTTTTTCAGTAGAAAATATGTCAGTTCCAAATTGAGATGATACTAGATTTCATTGTCTATAGACCATTTTGAGTTTCAGAATTCTCATGTACATAAGCCTGTAGTTGTCTCGCTAGATGAAGGTTAAATAGTGGATAATAATTAGTTTCCTATTATTCCTTATCCAATGACCATGTACATGTTTCAATTTGAAATTACAGAATTTACCTGTACATAAACCTGTTGTAATCCAGCTTGGGGAAGATTCTTCAGAGGAGGAAGAAGACTTCAGTCCTCAAAAGGAACCTCCATCAGGCCTGGAGAAACTTCTAGGGGGGATCGACAGTTTTCTGAAAGAGGCCAGAAGAACTTCAGAGGTACATTCATATACGGCTTTTATTTTAGTTTTTAACCCTTGACTTGCTAAATGTGACCATATGTCCTTTGCAGACAGTGTAGATCAAGATCATACTGCACAGAATGTGGAATCTGATCTTTGATTTACACTTTTTGATATAGTTAGATTTTTCTGATGGAAAGAACTTTGAAATTGCAATATTTGAGGTTTTACTAAAGTCTTGTCATGTTATGAAGGCTGTTCATTTAATTTTATCAATAATGGCCCAACATAAAACATGGCTGTATGGAGCATGTTGTAAACTTCTTTGAGGGATGATTTTCTATCATTGGTGTGAAATTCCTTTCTAATCTGTTGATTCTTCCAAAAGTTGCAACTGTAAGTCAGTTCAGTCATATACAGTGGTTATATTGCTGTATGCAACAAGAACCGAGGTTTGAGAGGTTTGTGTCTTATCCATGACAACACACCTGTTGACAAGTGTGTTCTTGTCCAAGACATCCTGAAAGATGAAAAGGTAATTCAGTCCCTGTGACTTTTTCCTATTTTCTTTACTTAAGAAAAGCCTCTCTTATCTTTATGAATCCCGCAGTGCTTTTGGTAGTGCAATTTATCAGTGTCTCCAGTGTACGGAGAAAGGCCTACTTCTCTGTCTTTATGGAATGGATTTTGAGACTTGAAAAGTGTGCTTCAATCAAGGGAGAAAACTTCGAGGAATTGAAGTAAATGAAAGTTTAATTCAGTTAAGAATTTGCCCTGTAGAAACCTGATGACAACTTAAAATGAACGGCTCTCATAATTTGTTTTTTCAAGTATTGTAACCCTTTTCAAAACAATTTTGTATTTTAGCAACTCGGAGGAAGAGATGAGAAAAGAACCAGCATTTACACCTTTTTCCACTATGTTTTCTATCCGTGTAATAAAAAATACCATCTTTTAAGCCAAAAATAATGGGGACATCTAGGAATACTTTTCAAAATGGAGCAGCATAAAATTTTGTCACCTGGCAAGGAGTTAGGGATTGTGAAAATAAATTTTACCAATTTTTTGTAAGGAATTGGGCCAACTTATGAATTGAAAACCTAACCTTGATCACAAGCTCTGTATTTTGTCACTGAACTGCCTCTGCATTTTTAGTATTTTGTCAAAAATATTTATACCCCCACAAAACGAATGTTTTCGGGGGTATACTGGAATCAGCCTGTCCGTCCATCCGTGTGTCCGTCCGTCCGCGCCAACATTTCAGGTTCGTTCGGAAAGGACTGTCGTCCATTCCAGGTTTATGTGGTTTTTGGTTTTATGTGCTTAACCACATAAACTTTTACATTTGGACATTTTGGACATCCTTGTGTTGAAATGTGTATATTTAACCTATGGTTAATTTTTCAACATTATGACAGACGGTTGGTATCCGTCCGAAGTCCATGTGCGAAGTACGAGTTACATCCCTTATAGTAACAGCGACTAAGTACATTTCTCCCGCCTATGTGGTTCCCTGCGTGAAACATTTATTGTAATACTTTGTATTACATGCGTCGTTGACCGCCGAGAACCAGTCAATAGAGCTTGCGGAAATCGGAAGTTTACTTACACGCGGCCATATTACAACAGAAAAGGAGACGTTGATAGTAGAATCACGTAAGTCTGTCGATTTGTCTTCTACATCTCTTATCTTCCAGTGCTTTGTTAGTGTGCATATTTATAGTGTTTTTCGATGGCATTATATTCTGTTATTTAGAATAACTGATTTGTAAACGTCTCCAGTTTGGTGGGAGGGGGGCGGGGTTTACGAAGGTACCGCGGCCGCAGTAATAACTTTGAATAATAAAAAAAGCTCAATACCAAAACTTTTCCGAGTTAAACTGTCTCATATAATATTTCATTATTACTTCTTCCGCACCTGTACCACACTGAGAATCAAACCAAGTTTCGCTAGGCAGAAATTCAGCATTCGTATTTTCCGCCACTTTGACCCAGTTTCGCGAAATGGAAGTTACCCTGATCGCGGCAAGTACATGAGGCAGGGATGTAAACATTTTTCTTTGTCTACTTGTCCTGTAGGACGAGTGAGTAGCAAAAGTTACTCGTCCTTATGACATTATCACTGGTCCAAACTTCCAGACTTGAATGACCATTTTTACTGCATATATGCCCTTTTCTCAAAGATGTGTGAACCTTACTGGTGTTTTCCATCTTTCAAAGAGACAAACAAAGTAATGATTTAATTCTGGCACATCAATAGACAAAGAAAGTGTCAGAAATCATTTCTGGGCAAGGGAAAGTAGACTTAACTCATTTCTAATGCCAAAATCACCATAAAAATAGTTTACAGTTAAATTTTTAACTTTTTTCAATACCATTCTTTTTTTTCCGTATATTTTAATTTACAAACGAGTTAAAAAAAAAGAATACGCCATATTTCAAGCATTTGCAGACGATGCCACCTTCTTCACCCCCACCCCCAGTCTGCTATAGATCTATATTTTCATATAACAACATTTTTTTTCACTCATGAATGGAAATTTAGCTTTCATTTATTGCTTTATTCAGAGATTTGTTTAAATTCACTGTTAAAATTCTTCATTAAAGATAAGAA
The DNA here is from genome assembly GCA_946811185.2 of Hippopus hippopus. Taxonomy (NCBI): domain Eukaryota; kingdom Metazoa; phylum Mollusca; class Bivalvia; order Cardiida; family Cardiidae; genus Hippopus; species Hippopus hippopus. The sequence goes on from OX328101.1 coordinate 29,274,489, forward strand.
GATAGTTTGAAGTTCCCTTGATCGGACGATGCCACGCTGCTCATTGTAGTGTCATGGGTTTTCACACTCTTTTGGTGATCTATTTTTTCGTGACAATATTCTGAACTAAGGATAAGAGTTCCTATTTATGATATAATCTGATGAACTATTAGAAATGCTCTTCACCTGATCTTTTCCCTAGGATATATTTACCAATAAGATCATATTTTCCAGGGGTCTCGAGTATGATCAATTTGCTTTCATTTTGGATGAGACCAAAATCAGTCATCTGGTAGAGACTGCAGGCATGAGAATTTTCTGGAATTCAGGACTTGAACAGACATGTTAAGTTCCTGGAAAAAAAATCAGTGAGACAGCCCGTATTTGATGTAAGCGCCGCAGGCACGAAGATTTGCTGGGGGGGGTCCGGGGGCATGCTCCCCCGGAAAATTTTGAAAAAAATGGTGCCTTTTGGTGCCATCTGGCATTTCCTGAACATTCGCTTTACAATCTTGTTAAAATGGTCTGCCAGCAAGAAGGGTGCATTATGTTCAGCTATCATAATAGAAAATAACGTCTCGGCCTTTATTACATTGGTGTCCAATTCTGTGTTGTGTTTGCTTCCCATAAAAAATGAACTCACATCTTTGCTGTTTTTTCTAGCGGCGTAAAGTTCAGAATGTTTCTTTCCCTCACCATGGCGTCTTACATCGTCAATGCCTCCATGGCTTACACTGAAATGCCGCTTGCAAACCGTACAAAACGCTTGTGTAGCAGAGCAATCGCTTTTCCGAACCCAGTCATACTTTTTCTCAAAATCGATGCTGTATTTTGTGTCGTACTGGAGTTTTTTTCTGTCTTTTTTTTCGGCATTAATGGCCCTAGTGAAAGGGCACACTTCGACATCTTTTCTCTTTTCTCAGTTTTGTTTAATGCGCATGTCTGATCAAGTCCCTGTAAACGCTCTATATGGTTAGACATCCGTTTTTTGGGAGTTTATTCCAAAAATGCGTGAGCTGTTTGCCGCTGTTATTTTCCGTGGTACTCACGGCATTTCCGGGAGTCTTAACATGTCTGCTTGAAGGTCCCAGAAAACGATCCAGTGATTCGTGCAAATCCGCCAAGAAAATTGCATTTAAAAAAAAAGTCACATTTTATCAAACCCCCCCCCCCCATTATTCATTAGTTGTTGTACAACACAACATTTATTTACACTAAGTGGCCATGATTTCAAACTATGACTCAGAAACTGCACCTGTAGAAAGTGTAGAGGCTGTGACCTTCATGAATACCCCCTCCATGACGTTATTTGATTACAATAGGAACTACTCTGTTTTCTTCGAATTGATACACAAAGTTGAGAAGAATCGTCTGATCAATTTCTCATGGCAATCAAATGTATTTTTGGGATAATTTTGCTATGATAAACTGGTTAGGTGTACCTCCTCCCCCTTGTCCAAAAATGTCCATCAGTGGTTTCTTACTCTTTCTCTGTGTATTAACATACTTACTGGTAAATCAATGCTTTTTTTGTCTCTTTGATGGCATGAAAATAACAGTTAGGTTTCCAAAAATGTGAGAAAAGGATGCAATACTTTACAGTCAGCTGGAAGATGTGGTAATGTGATTTTATTTACAGCATATTTCTTTTAAATTTATCTATCCTTCTGAAGGAGCGAGTGCTCTGAATACTTTGGTTCACTATAGAATTCATGCACCCACTCTTCCTTTGCTGTCTTTGCCAAAGACTTTTTATGGCCTGGGTTGTTGTGGATGGGAGGGAACATTTCTGCCCAGCCGCTAAACGGAACCCCTGCTCTTTTTTTTTTTTTGGATGTGGACTTGGGGAGAGGGAGGGTGTGAGTTGCAGATTTTCTTATTGGGTTGGGTCAAGGTTCTGTCCCTCAAAAGAATTTTCAGTTGTATTTTAAGCTGTGCTCATAACTTCTAGGTCCTAGACAAGATTCTTGCAGGACATTCAGATAAACCAAGCACTACAGTTGAGTTTTGGTGCACTCCATTCTAAATAAAGTGAAAAATAGTGTTGAAAAGAAACACCAACCAAGTTTTTACTCTCTCGATCTTGTAAAGTGTTTGTCAAGTTTTATCCAAACTTGGCAGAAGTGTATTGTTTTGCTTGCACAGCTGCTGAACCTTCTATTTTTTCATAGAAAAACTTCATCAAGTCATGTTGTATGGCAAGATTTTTTTTAAAAAGAGATATGTGCATATACAGTGAATTTGGTTCACTTGTTATTAGTTGACTTTGGGAATATCAAAACAACCGGCATAAATGATACCAGAACACCCACCTCAACCCTTATTGTGTACAAAACAATCCCGACCTATCTGGCATAAATCTCTGAACATATTGTGGGGAAAAGGAGAAATTACTTTATAATGAGCGATATCTCTATTCTCCACAATATTTACTGTAACACAAGGTAAAAAAACCTAAAATCTTGTTTAACCAAGTTTATTTTGTGGTTTGCAGATGCTTTCAATTTTTAGAGTGCCTACAATTTTTTGTTTGGTAATGAATTGACAAAAAATATTCATGGAAAGTAATGAAGAACACCACACAACATTAATTTTGAGTGGTATCTTGCCATACAATACCTCATATCAAACATTCACCCTTATAACTGGACTAACTTTGTTCATACATTGTGGGCCAAGATAGGAAGTTTCTGAACGGCCATTTTGTTTTGAAAATGGAGCAACAAGTGCTTGACATTTTGTGCATAGTGTACTTAACATTACTGTTGATTTTTTTAATTTTAATATTCGTACTTATGCTGGTTGTAAGCAGAAGATGGAACACTTTGTTCTTGTTTTGGACTAGAAATGCACAGTAGGATGTATAAAGTGTATTTTAGGTCCACATTTTTAATAAGGCTTGTAGCCTTGTGCTTAGAAAAAAATATGACTTGTAAGTTGCACACTTACATAATAAATGGAGAACAGATCATTCAACTTTATGGGTTGGAGATCAACTCAGACCATGACCTGAATTGTGTATTAGGGTTTTGTAGTGAAAACATAGTGGAAGTACATGTATGTATTGAGTAAGGTAAGATAGACATTTCTGTCCTTATGTATGGCTGAAATAATGTTGAAAATGGTGTTAAATCCCACCCAATGAATCAATGAAATCATGTTTTGATTTCTTTTCTGCAGATTCTTTATTTTAAAGACAAAATGTTACTGTCCAACTCTGTCCAGACATAATGTGGCATTCAAATTGACAATCTGTAATCTGTCCTTTTGCTTTTGTCTTTAGGTACAGATTTTACTGTCTAGACATTATTTGCAAACTCTTGTCCAGACATAATGTGGTCTACAATACGGGGTCCTCGCTAGGAGAAAAAATCCGAGTCAATGACTCTTGAACTCTAAATCTCAAAAGTCAAAATTTTTAGTTTCATTCAACAATGCTTTTAACTTTTTTTCTTCTTCATTAAAAAGTTTATTTGACACTTAACCCTTCTCTGGTACAATAGTTTGTTGAAAAATTATATACATGTATTAGTCATTAGTAGTCCCCCCCCCCCCCAACACACACACTGGATCAGAGACAATGACGTACACCTTTTGTAGCAAAACGAAAATCAAGGAACTTAGAGATAGTCTTTAATTTTATGCAGGAAATACTGTTAATATTTTCATTTAAAAAACTTAGTAAACATAAAATGAATGAATGATTTTCTTACAAATTAAGTTACCCTACCCACGGTATGAGAGTAAAAAAGAAATCTTGGGATAAATTTCTCTTTAGATTAACTTTTTACCTCACAATCCCGAGTTTTAATGACCCTGAGGAAATGGCCTTTTGAAAACATTATGGGAAAAGGAGAAAATGCTGATAATCAGCATTTTCCCTTTTCCCCCCAGTGTTTTCTACCTGTCCCAAAAGAAATTTTTTATGTTTGGGTAACATTTATTTTGTCATCTGCAATTGCTTTGAATTTGAACTAGTCTAAAATTTTGTCGTTTGATAAAGAGTTAAATCAATATCATAAAATCAAACAATCTGTGCTATTTTTGGTAATGTACATGACATATTTGATCCATTTTAAGGCAGTTTTGTATCAAATTCCCTGCAATATCTGCCTTTTCAAAATGCATGAAAACCCATGACATTTCAGTAACTAAGGTACGAGAAAAGAGTTTGCTTTTTCGATGTTAAAATGACATCAGTAGAACTGATTGATTAACCCTCTACCAGACAACAAAATTATAGCCTTGTCCAAATTGAAAGCATTTGCAGACAACAATTTCAGTGTGGCTCAAATGGTGCAATTTTTATTTGATAGGGCAGAAAACCTTGTGGGAAAAGGAGAAAATGCTGGTTACCAGCATTTTCTCCTTTTCCCACATTGTTTTCAAAAGGCGTCTTCTTCAGGGACGTCAAAAGGTGGCATTGTGCGGTAAAGGGTTAAATAATCTTATGGCATACTTTTTCCATCATTTTCCAGTAAGATTGTTAATCGCCCAGCCTGGATACTGTGTTTGCACTGACGTATCAAGTTAAAAAGACATACAACATGCCAATAATAAGTGCCATCAACAACAATTAAGTCTTCACGCTTAAACAACTTGATATATGTCTAGATAAACAGTATTTGTTGGGTTGCTTTGGTGACTATTTGATGTCATTAAATGACATTGACACTTTGATGCATAAAATCACAGAATTGGCGAATAACTTGAAATTTTTACCGGCCATTCGGTCTGACAGTCATGAAAGTTTTGCCTGAAGGAATCAAAATTTGTCAGACAGAAAACAAGAACAAAACATGGAAACACTGGTCCCTTGTTTAAAGCTGCTATTGCTACTTTATTTAGCAATCAGCGTGGGACTAGTTTAATAGAACTAGTGCACCGCAAGTGCACATAAATTCTTTTTTGTAAGGAACACACCATGTTCTGCTTTAAATGGGGTGGACAGTCGGTCCGACAGTACAGATAATTTAATCAGTCCTCCCATTATTTAACTGTCATATATCTAACGGTATTCGCCATGCCTGAAAGTGGGAGTCAAAATGACACTTGGCTCTATTTTTTCCATGTGTCAAATAAGGGTCTTTTTTAATTTACAAGTGTCAAAACACAGAGTCCCGTGTCAATACATCCTTGTAAAATTGTGCGGTAGTCCACTAGTCTTTATGGGTCCTGCGTGGTTCAGTGGTGGAGCGTAGGACTTGTGACCTGGAGGCCCCAGGTTGGAGCCTCGCTGGCTCCACTGGGTTTTTCACAGGAGTGACCATGGGCAAGACACTTCAGAGCCTAGCCTAGTAATGGTGAAACTGAGGAAAACATAAATAATTATGTGAGCTGTCGCCGTGACATGACTGAAATCATGTTGAAAGCGGCGTAAAACACCATTCAAACAAACAAACCACTTGTCCTTGGCTAAAGGTTTACTGTCCATACATTATGTGTCAACTCTTGTCCAGATATAATGTGGTATAAAATGAATTTCATCTCTTGAGGTAGTCTTTAGGTACAGGTGTTACTGTCCAGACATTATGTGGAATCTTTGTGTTGTATGTAGGTACATATTTTTCTGTCTAGACATTTTGTGTCAAATATCTTGTTCAGGCATAATGTAATATAATGTTAAATGAAATAGATATTTGTTTCGTGGTCTTTAGGTACACTACAGGTTTTGCTGTCCAGCCATTATGTGCCACTTGTGTTGTCTAGACATAATGTGATATGCAATGAAATACATTTTTTCAAATGTGATATTCAATGAAAAACATCTTTTCAGGGCTTGACACTTTATTGGAAGGTGTCTCACAGTCAAAAGTTACCAGAATTCAGGACGGTTAACTTAATTATACCCCTCACAAACTCTGTTTTGGGTGGGGGGGGTATATAGCATAGGAGTCACCGTGTCGGTTGGTCATTTGGTCGGTCGGTCTATAGCTTTTTTTTGTTCGCTCTATTTCTCAATAACTACTGGACAGATTTCAGTCAAATTTCATAGGAAGTTTCAATATGAAGTCAAGATGTGCATATTATAATTTGGTTACGGTTGAATGATTTTCAAAGGAGTTATGGCCCTTTCATGAATTTTTTTGTCTGCTCTATTTCTCAATATCTACTGGATGGATTTCAGTCAAAATTCATGGAAAGTTTTAGTATGAAGCAAATATGTGCATATTATAATTTGGTTGTGGTTGAATGATTTTCAAAGGAGTTGGCCCTTTCATTGATTTTTTTTGTCTGCTCTATTTCACAATATCTACTGGATGGATTTCAGTCAAACTGCATAGAAATTTTTAGTATGAAGCAAAGATGTGCAAATTATAATTTGGTTATGGTTGAATGATTTTCGAAGGAGTTATGGCCCTTTCATGAATTATTTGTGTGCTCTATTTCTCATTAACTACATGTACTGGACTGATTTCAGTCAAACTTCATAGGAAGTTTCAGTATGAAGCCAAGATTTGCATATTTTAATTTCGTAATGGTTGAATGATTTCCAATGAGTTATGGCCCTTTCATATTTTTTTTCCCTCTCTATTTCTAAATAACTATCGGACTGATTTCAGTCAAATTTCATAGGAAGCCAAGATGTGCATAGTATAATTTTGTTATGGTTTAATGATTTTTAATTAAAGGAGTTATGTTCCATGAATTTTTCGTGTCTGCTCTATTTCTCAGTAACTACATGATGGATTTCAGTCAGACCTCATAGGAAGTTTTAATATTTATAAAGCAAACAAGTGCATGTTGAGTGATTTTCCAATGAGTTGTGGCTCATTGATTGATTTAATTGTTGACTCTATTGCTCAGTAATTATACCATCATACTGGTAAAGTCATATCTTTTTAAAAGATTTAAGCACTTATCGATAGAATTCATCAAAAGAAATCTTGGTGAGCAGAAAAAATTATTTCTTGACAAGGAGGCAGTGGGGGGTATTAATCACCTTTCGTGATAGCTCTAGTTTTAAAATGCAGAACTTTAGGTGTCCATTCTAAAATATTGGTGTCCTCGGGATGGTGGGACACTGTTAGTGTCGACCCCAGCCTTTCTGTCCTTTTGGCACAGGTTTTACTGACCAGGCATAATGACTTATGCGCCAACCTCTTACCCATACATAATGTGGTACATGTATTTAATTTAATCCATCTATGTGAGGCAGTCTTAGGGAGTCTTTAGGCACAGGTTTACTGTCCATACATTATGTGCCAATTCTCTTCTCCATTCATAATGAATGAAATCCATCTTTTTGAGTTAGTCTTTAGGTATAGGTTTTTTTTAGTACAGGCATTATGTGCCAACTCTTGTCCATACATAATGAGATATTCAATGTAATCCATCTTTGTGATGTAGTCTTTCAGTACAGCTTTTCTGTCCAGACATTATGTGCCAACTCTCTTGTCCATGTATAATGTGGTATTCAATGTAATCCATCTATGTGAGGAAGTCTTTAGACACAGGTTTACCATCCAGGCATTATGTGCCAATTCTCTTGTCCATACATGATGAGGTATTGAAATGAAATCAATGTAATCCATCTTTGTGATGTAGTCTTTCAGTATAGGTTTTCTGTCCAGACATTGTGTGCCAACTCTCTTGTCCATGTATAATGCGGCATTCAATGTAATCCATCTATGTGAGGTAGTCTTTAGACACAGGTTTACTATCCAGGCATTATGTGCCAATTCTCTTGTCCATACATGATGAGGTATTGAAATGAAATCAATGTAATCCATCTTTGTGATGTAGTCTTTCAGTATAGGTTTTCTGTCCAGACATTATGTGCCAACTCTCTTGTCCATGTACAATGAGATATTCAATGTAATCCATCTTTGTGATGTAGTCTTTCAGTACAGCTTTTCTGTCCAGACATTATGTGCCAACTCTCTTGTCCATGTATAATGTGGCATTCAATGTAATCCATCTATGTGAGGTAGTCTTTAGACAAAGGTTTACTATCCAGGCATTATGTGCCAATTCTCTTGTCTATACATGATGAGGTATTGAAATGAAATCAATGTAATCAATCTTTGTGATGTAGTCTTTCAGTATAGGTTTTCTGTCCAGACATTGTGTGCCAACTCTCTTGTCCATGTATAATGTGGCATTCAATGTAATCCATCTATGTGAGGTAGTCTTTAGACACAGGTTTACTATCCAGGCATTATGTGCCAATTCTCTTGTCTATACATGATGAGGTATTGAAATGAAATCAATGTAATCAATCTTTGTGATGTAGTCTTTCAGTATAGGTTTTCTGTCCAGACATTGTGTGCCAACTCTCTTGTCCATGTATAATGTGGCATTCAATGTAATCCATCTATGTGAGGTAGTCTTTAGACACAGGTTTACTATCCAGGCATTATGTGCCAATTCTCTTGTCTATACATGATGAGGTATTGAAATGAAATTCATCTTTGTGAGGTTGTCTTAGGCATAGGTTTTACTGTCCAGACATATTTTCCAAGTCTCTTGTCAATACATAATGTGGTATTCAGTGCAATCTATCATTGTGTGGTGGTCTTTAGATACAGGTTTTATGTCCAGGCATTGTGTTAAAATCAAAATAATACCTACTTGTTTGGTAATCTTTAGATACAGTTTTACTGTCCAGACAGTACTTGCCTATTCTCTTGTCCAGACATAATGTGTTATTCAATGTAATACATCTTTCTTCGGTAGTCCTTAGGTACAGGTTTCACTGTCCAAACATAATCATTAAGGACCAATTCTCTTGTCCAGATATAATGCGGAATTCAATGCATCTTTGTGTTGTAGTCTAAAGGTACCCTACATGTTTTACTGTCTAGACATTTTGTGCCAGATCTCTTGTCCAGACATAATGCGTTAAATGTAAAACCTCTTTGTCTACTGGTCTTTAGCTACACTACAGGTTTTACTGTCTAGACATAATATGCCAATTTTATTGTCTAAACATAAAGTGATATTCAATGATAAACGGCTTTTGGTTGTTGTCTTTAGGTACAGGTCTTACTGTCCAGACATAAAGCACCAACCTCTTGTCCATACATGATGTGGTATTCAATGTAATCCATCTTTGTGTGGTAGTCTTTAGGCACAGGTTTGCTGTCCGGACATTATGTGCCAGTTCTCATGTCTGTACATAATGTGGTATTCATTGTAATCCATCTTTGTGTGGTGGTATTTAAATACAGTTTTTTTTTTTCAGTCCAGACATGGTGTGCCAATTCTCTAGTCCATACATAATGTGGTATTCAATGTAATTGACCTTTAACTCTTTACCAAAGACCAAATTAATATAAGCACAGTTTTACTGTCCAGACATTATGTGCCAATTGTCTTGTCCATACACAATGTGGTATTCATTTTAATCCATCTTAGTTTGGTGGTACTATAGTATAGTTTTTTATTTTTTCAGTCCAGGCATTATGTGCTAACTCTCTTGTCCATATATAATGTGGTAGTTAGTGTAATCCATCTTTGTGAGATAGTTTTTGTGGCATTTGTCGAAGACAGTGCCACTATGAGTTCAATAATGAAAGTTCAATATTGAATTTTGAAGACCATGTATCGTATTTTGTGCAAAACCGAAGGAAATAAACCCAATTAAACCCAATTTTTCTCAGACAAATGAGTTTTTTGATAGCACTCAGATATATAATTGATAAAGGCGTATTGAAATAAACTGCATTAGGCCTCGGTCGTGGAAATAGCTTCATCCCCCTCATAGCTTTCTATTGGCGCAGTGATACACAAAATTTGTCTACTGACCACTTTGGTGCCGGGCTTGTTCGTTCCAAAACCAGTTTGTCCCTGGGCTTGTTCGTCCCATGATTGCACGCTACTCCATTTGATTGTGCATAAATATTTATGGGTCAAAAAAATTATTGCAGTGTTGGGAATTGGATCCTGATGGCCAAAGATATCTCAAAATCATAGTTTTCAGGTATGAACTAATTTAATTCGATAGTAATTTGCTTATGAGGTTGATTTTCAAGTTAATATTTAAATAATATTTCTCTTGTTTTTTTTTCAAATTATTAATTCCAATTAAGGCTTCCTTGACAAATGCCACATCAGCGTTTTGAAGGCTTTGATTATGTACAGGTTTTACTGTCCATACATGTTGGATTCAATGTGATACGTTTTGTTTGTAGAAGTCAGTCGGTACAGGTTTTATTCTTCAGACATTATGTGCCAACTTCATTGTCCAGACATTGTGGTATTAAATATAATAAAACGTTGTTAGGTAGTCTGAAAGTACAGGTTTTTTTGTCCAGACATTATGTGCCATCTTTATTATTGTTGATACATAATGTGGTATTCATTCAATGCAAAACATCTTTATTTGGTAGTCTTTAGGAATAGGTTTGTACAACTCTATTGTCCAGACATAATGTGATATTCTATGTAATCCATCTTTGTGGTAGTCTTTAGGTACAGGTTATACTGTCCAGACATTATGTCGATTTTAAAGCAATATGTCTTTTTTAGGTAGTCTTTAGGTGTAGGTCACACCTTATGTGCCAACTACATGTATCTTTTCCAGACATAATGGAATTCAATGCTATATATTGTTGTATTGCAGTCTGTAGAGTAGCTGTTCTACTATCTAGGCATTATGTGCCATCTGTCCAGACGTAATGTGGTATTCAATGTGGTCCAGCATCTTCAGATTAAGGTTATCCTGTCCAGAGTCCAGTCTTTATGTTGCATTCTATGCAATTGTTATTTGATAGACTTTTTTATTGTTCATACCCATGTTCCGACTCTCTCATCTCAGCAAAGTGTTTTCAGTATGTGGTTTGGAAATACTTGGACAACAGCTTTTCCACAGTGTGGGTGTCATCATTGTGTTCTCAATTTAAATCAGATGTATTGGTTCATACTCTTTTATTTTTGTTCATTACAGATGGCATACTTCAGTATAGTGCCAGGAGTACCAAGGCATTTGAAATGGCCTGTGCAGTTACTTGAGGGTGAAGTGGCAGAATATGTGGATGTTTATTGCCACAGTGATGATGCTTAGTAAGAATAATATTTATGCATTCTCTTTCATGAGATTCTTTCCTCATTGTAAGATTTAACCCTTAGAGTGCCAAACGCAACTGTTGTTGCTTTTGTGATCAGTGCAGATCAAGATCAGACTGCCCAGAACATTCTGATCTTGGATCTACTCTGTCCACTATGTTGAGATATTACGGACTAAGCTATATTGAGATGTTATGGCCAAAACAAGCATCAAAAATGGCAGTATTTCAGCATTTTATTGCCTGATTAAAACTGTCCATTTTGTTTATTTGGCGCTCTAAGGGTTACTGCTGTTTTTAATTTGACCCTAAAACAAACTATCCTTTTTTGCAATACAAATCTCTGGAAAACATTGTGGGACAAAGAGAAATTGTTCAAAACAAGCAATTTCTTTTTTTTTTTTCTCATGGTTGTTTTTTACCATATTTGAGAAATTTCCCCCCTTTATCAGTCTAATATTGTCATCTTCAAACTCTCAACTTGGACAGGTCTAAATGTTATCATTAGATATGGAGATATGGGGTTAAGAACATTGATGACTTTTCCAGGATTCATTTTTACAATCATAGTCCTGTGAAAGAAAAATTGGAAAAAGGAGTTGAGAGAATGCTTCTGCTTTAGTCTATAGATCTAGAAATAAATAGATATATATCCAGTGCAATAGGCACAAGTTCATTCCATTTTAGATGGGTTGGAAATTATATAAGAAATTTAACTTTCAAAAGCTGTACAGAATTTAAATTGCAAAATCCATTTGCTGCAAACCCAAGTAAAGGTTGATTAAATACATGTACATGTAGTTACATTACAATATATACACAAGCCATATCGTCAGAAAATAAATAATTAGTCTTGCTTGTATTGTCAAAAGGTATCATTCCGGAACAACCTTTGTTCAAACTTATCCGGACACATACTTATTTTCTGCCCCAAGGATATAGGGATATTGTAGTGTCCACAGGAAATCCCTATGGGGCAGAGAGTGTCGTATTCAGAGTCCAGGTAAGGGGAAGTTACCCCGTACCAAAATCTTAAGGTATTTGTCCAAAACCTATATCAGCTCGATGGGATGATTCTAATGAGACATCAATCTATGTACATAGGTTTTGATGGAGACTTATGCAATTTATAGTCTGGATTATCTGCCCCTAACACTACGTTGTCAGGTCAGGCAATGCTCAATAATGGTGGCTTCCCTCTGTGGCCACCAGCGTTACATGCTTTTGTTAGTATTTTGTCCGATTTCAAATGATCAGTTTTATCAGTAAATAAAATGGGATTTATTTTGTGCAAAATACGTATCACCGAACCTAAAATGTAACATTTCATATGGATCAAACACAAATTGGATATATCCGACTTTGATCAACAACGTATCACCAGATGTTTGCCGAACGGTCAAACGTAAAAGAACATGACCTGCTCAGACAGCATGAACATGGGCCGCCATAACTGTGCATTGCGTGACCTACTCTAACAGTCAGGCAGGGTACCAGACTATCAACAACTCTGAAACCCCTCTCCTCATGACCCTTACAATGCACACATGTTCAGGTGATTGATTTAGGGCCATTTTTACCCTCTTGATAAATTGGAAGGTTCGAATGAGCTGCATAGTTATTACCCTTCTCTACAGTACAAAAGCCATTGTCACATACACTCTTACGAACTTGACTGGTACATGTATAATATTTCACTGTTGTAGCTTTAGAGTAAGAGCAGAGCAATTAAGAGCTTTCCCAGATAAAGACTTGTATGATAAAGGAATAGGTAAAAACAGTTTGTTCATGATTTGCATGTATTTCTCCTTCTCTTTTGTTTCATTATAATTTGTGCATGCATTAAGTTATTGTTCTTAAGCTTGCTTTGATATTAATTTTCGAGTTAATACTATATAAATAAAGATTTTGTTGCTTTCTGTACATTGCAAAGGCATGTGATGGATTAATAACTGTAGTCTATTGCCAGCTAGAAAAATGGCGGAAATTTCTGTTACATTTAACAGTATGTTTCAAAGCCTTTCGACTTTGAGGCTTTAATCTTTGGAATTTTGACCCAGATTCCAAAACTTATCTCATTACTGCATTCTTTTGAAAGTATAAGTAATTGCTTGGCTAACATTATCCTAGATGCAGTAACCTTACTGACATTCTTGAAGCAGGATAAAAAGCGTTAAGCTCATCCAAACACAAAGTGCTGTATGTGAGCTATTTTGATACCACAATGTTTGTTAACCCTTGACTCCATACATACTCAATTATACGTATTGGGTGAAGAAACCATTTGGAAAATATTGTGACAAAGGGTAAAATTGCTCATTATGAGCAATTTTACCTTTGGTCACAATGTTTTCTGCGCTATTTACATGTATATAAGGTAAGCGTTTCATCCTTTCTGTCATTTCATGTCAGTTAAAGGTACCATAGAAATGTCTTACGGGGTAAAAGGTTAAAGGTCCACCCTTTAACTAATTGTGCCTTTGTGACAATGTTGTTTGGTTACATTTTGCTACCCACCCTGTTAAAAATTCATATTTCAGCAATTACAGAATCTTTTTGCCCCTTTAATTTTCTGTTAAGGCTGCAATTTTGTGACGTTGTCCTTGTGAAAAATGAAAATGTAGCATATTGACTTACTGTGCAGGTGCAACTTTTGTTCACTTCAAAAATCATAGGGTACAATGCAGGGCTGAAAAACAGTGATAATACAAGCTGGGTCCCGGACCTTTTGGCCCTTACAACAGGAGAGTCCGAGGTATACTTGGGCAGGTCCAACTGAATTAGACTACTCTTTGTAATACGATTAACCCTTTACCACACGAGAAAAATTTAGACTGGTCCAAATTGAAAGCATTTGCAGACGACAAAATAAAAGTGACTGAAAAATTGAAATTTGTTCTGAGAAGGGTAGAAAACATGGTGGGAAAAGGAGAAAATGCTGGTTACCAGCATTTTCTCCTTTTCCAACAGTGTTTTCAAAAGGCTTCTTTCTCAGGGGCGTCAAAAGTAGAGATTGTGTGGTAATGGGTTAAACTGTGTAGGGAGGTAACCAGTCTATAACTTGATCAAAGGTTAACCGCCCTATTATCTGTACAGATTAAAACTGGACGAAACACTTGTACATAAAACTGCTTCTGATCATCATATTCTAAGATGCTCTCCACCTCATAATTATCATTATTTTGTCTTGTAAAAAAGTAGACAAATGCGAAAACCGTTTAGAGGTGGGAAAGCCTGTGACAGACAGTAAAGCATTACAATTTCGTTTGGGAACAAGAAAGGAATTCTTTCAGTTGGAAAAGTTCGGGGGACTAGCCAATAAAAGGAGGTTTAGTTTTCTGCATTTTCGTTGTTATTTGGGAATGAACTTGTACTGTGAGAAAACCAGACTTGATGTTCATGTAGGTCTGATTGAATATTTAAGAAAGAGCCATGTGGAGTAATTTTGTAACACTAACAAGATATTTATAGAAAATTTCCAAAAATAATAACCAATCAAATAATTACTGATCATCTACATGGTAAATAGTTCAGGTACATTCCTACTGGAAGCCGCTTTCTAGCGGCATCCAATAACTGAAATACTGTTGAAATGGTGTACTGTTAAACACCAAACAAACAAACCCTAGGGACGTAAAAACCAGGGCTTCTCTGGAAAAGTTTAACACTTATCTTCTATGTATTTCAGCTGTACTGAAAAGAAAGCCAAGTTTGTTGAAAGCTTTCAAGGATGACATAGAGTGGGCTTCAAGTAAGTTGAATGCACATGTTCTGATTTATACAATATATATTAAAGGGACATATACTGTCAAGAAGATTAACACATGTTTATCTAAATCTTCAAAACTCAATTTCAGTCCTATTATGGACAGGCGAAATGGACTCGGAGCAATGAGATTGAGCAATTTCATCTTTTCCCACAATGTTTTCTACACTTTCACTTCAGTATCTCAAACTTCCATTTGTAGCAGTCTTGATGTGTTGTCAGCAGGTTTTTACAATTTGGGTTTATAAATGTTGTATTAGGGATGGGGAATAATTTGGTTATGACCTATGAAACTTCAAACGACAAGTATCTTGTCAATTTTAAAAAAGTATTAAAAATCTTGCAAATTACAATGGTGTCATCCCCCATTACACATACAATTATAATCTGTTTACTGGATAGACTGGTAACATATCTTGCCTAGATCTACATTTAACTTGGTTCTTGGATGATACTTTGTTGAAGCTCTTAACTCTTTATCGGATAAGCCCCAATTTTTACGGTCCTTAGGAAAAAAGATTTTGAAAACATTGTGGGAGAAGGGGAAAATGTTCATAATGAGCATTTTCTGTGTTTCCTATGTTTTCAGTCCTTCAGAGACAAATGTCATCATTTGAGCCACTGTTGCTTTGTCTTCTGCAAACGCTTTCAATTTGGACAAGACCAATATTTTGTCATCCATGATAAAAAAAAAAAAGACGCCATTGTTACTGGGAAATTTATGCATCTTATTAATAACTTAACATAAAACAAACATGAAATATGTAGCCTTGTGTTGGAGCTATAACAGTTGTCACTTTGTCTGCCATCACTGTCATCCCCTGAATTGTGTTTTTGTTGCAAATTGTTCTGCTTGTGTATTTTAGGTTTAAATTCAAGGAAGAAAAGAGATGTTGAATGTGAAAAGGAGAAAGATGACAATATAAATGATAGTGATAGTTATGAAGATGGGGATATAATTGATAAAGGCTTTAAAGCAAATAATGAAACAAGTTGGAGTACTCAAGGCAACAAGTGTAGTATTGATAGTCCAGCACATGGAGTTCATGTGATGGGAGATCCAGACAATTATGGGAGTGATAAAATCGGGGAAGGCCCAAATACACATGACAATAAGTACACAATAGTTAGTTCAGCACATGGAGAAGATGTGATGAGAAATCCGGAAAAGTTTGGGAGTTATAAAGCAGATGTGAATACAGGTCTGAGTTCTGAAAACAGTATGTATACAAGTGATTATTCAGTACACGGAGATGATTTGATGAGCAACCCAGAAAAGTTTGGAAGTGAAAAAGCACTTAATGATATAGGTTCAAGTACACAAAACAATAAGTACTCAAGTGATAATTCATTTGACAGAGATGGTTTGATGAGAGATGCAGAAAAGTATGGGAGTGATAAAGTTGACAATACGGGTCCGAGTACACAAAACACATACACAAGTGATAGTTTTTATGTAGATGGAGATGGACCTGACCAGTATGATAAGGCAGGTAACAATACAGGTCTAAGTACTGTAGTCAGTTTGTACACTAATAATAGTTCAGTATTTGGAGATGTTGAGTTAAGAGATCCACATAAGCATGCAATGGATAAAGCAGGTGAGAGTACTGTTCTGAATAATCAAAACAGTGAGTGCGCAAGTGACAGTTCAGTAGATAGAAATGATGGGATAAGTGATCCAGCCATCTGGGAAAGTAATACAGTGGATGACAATAAAGGTCTGAGTACTCAAGACACCCAGTGCACAAGTGTCAGTTCAAATGAAGGGGATGATGTGATTAGTGATTTTGAAAACTATGGAAGTGACAAAGAAGCTGACGAAACAGATCTGAAAACACAAGACAGTAAGTACACAAGTGATAGCTTTTCTGAAGATGGAGATGATGAAATAAGAGATCCAGACTTTTTTTTGCCAGAGTCTGAATCCAATGACTCACTTACGTATCCTGTTATTGAGTCAAAGATGGGAGATTATTGTGAATTCAAGGAAGACCAGGAAGAAGAGTGTATGGTGGCTGCTTCCAGTGATTCAGATAATGAAGGCCTCATAGATTCAGAATTTTTGGACCGGACAAAAATTCTGACAGCTGTAGATATTATTTTAGATGAAAAGGAAAAAGATGAATTGATCCAAGATTCTGACATTACCAGCAGTGGTTCATCTCAATGGGGTGGACATTGTAGATGCTTGGATAAAGAAGAGATGCTGTTTTGTGAAAAATACCCATTGATTTATGTTAAGAAATTGACTGATGGAAACAAAAAGTCCATAACGGGGCGCACATTTGATATAGTTCACGCATGTTTTTATTGTGGGATGTTGATGACAAATGTTTATACACACATGATAAATAAACATGGGCAAGAAGAACGTGTTAAAGAAATTGTTCAACTTCAACGCTATCTGAAAAAAGCGGAGATTGAAGACAAGAAATCGCCTCTTAGAAATGAAATACGAATGAAACAGACTCTTATCAGGAATGAAGGTGACAATAAACATAACCATTATGTCATGATGAAAAAACAAGGAGAACTGTTAGTAAGTAGACGGAGGAAGGGAAATTTCAGCTCAGAAGACTATGGACCATGCCCAGAATGCTTGGAATGGATGATTTTAAAAGACAATTACCTAAAGCATAGACCAAACTGCCCTAAAAACACACAGTGTTCTACATCAGTTGCTATTGTGCAGTCCTATATCTATAAAGGAAAGATTTCAGAAAATGCTAGTAACAAGATGAAATCAGAGGTATTTCCTTCTATGAATAAAGATGATATAACAGGCATTGCACTGCATGACACGCTGATTGTAGCTATTGGGGAGTGGCACTTTATCAATAACATGGGTAACAAACTTAAAAGAAAGAATTATTCCAGTTACAGAATGCGTTTGTGTGCAAGACTGTTGCAGATAGTTCGTGCAGAACTGCAAGATCCATTGGCTACAATGTCTGATTGCCTAGTGGTGGAGAACTTTGATACCTTTGCCAAAGCTGCTCTCCTAGCTTGTGGGACAAATACTGATGATGAACTTAAACACCCTAGTGTAGCACTGAAAATGGGGTATGACTTGATGCGCCTTGTTGCAGCTAAAATGACCTTGTACTCTAAAAAAAGAGATGAAGTTAACAGAAAAGAAGCAAAAAGATTTGCCTATTTACTGGAAAAGGAATGGAAAATTAAGGTCAGGAGACAAGCTAAGATACTACTGGAAGAGAGATCATTTAACAAACAAGATGAACTCCCAGATCCCCAGGACGTTGCTGTTTTAGCTGAGTATCTGATTAATAATCTTAACAGTCTTGATCTTGCTGCAGATCCTGGTACGTTTAGAAGATCAATCATCTTGACAGAAGCAAGACTTATTCTGTATAACAGGCGGAGGCCAGGAGAGCTGGAAGCTTTCTCGTACGTATTTATTAGTCTGTAAAATGGCCTGCGTTAATGTGATTTTGGGCCTTGGGACATTTGCGTAAAGTGTCATCCCAGATCAGTCTGTGTTGCCCACACAGGCTAATCTGACACGTCACTTTTTAGTTCTTGTGTGATTTTTCTGTTTCACAAAGGTCTCCTCTCCGAATATTATTAATGTAGACGGAAAGTGATGTCCTGGATTATCTTGCTAGGACAGAAGGCCCAACTTTGCATGTTGTATGTCAAATAATAATTTCCCATATTTGCACTGTTTTAGCCGCATTTGCAAAGGGTTTGAAAACATTCTGAACAAATCATGGATCTCGGACTTGCTTTTGCAGTCTGAGGGTACTGATTCGGATTAATGGATATACAGCGGATATTTATAAATGCTTCAATTCAACTGAGCACAAACTACTCCAGATTTGTGTTGAAGGTGAGCTATTGTGTATCAGGCTCCATGGTACATCTGCCAACAATTTCTTCACCCCTTTGCAACTTTTGACAGATCTGCAGTCAGATTTTGAAAACATGGTGGGAAGAAATTGCTCATAATGTGCAAATTCACCTTTTCCCACAATGTTTCGTTCTCTTTGAAGTTAACAAATCTCCAATTTTTCTCCTTTGAAAGTCTCAAATTTGAAGAGTCCAAAGTTGTAATATGAGGAAAATTGGGTTTAAACAGCTTCTCCAAAACCAGTTAAAGAACTTTGGTAAAACATGATGGAAATTTTCCTTGGGTCCAGCTCTTTCAAAGTTGTACAGAAAATTTGATTTTATGACAACTAGAGTTTCCAAGGTATTAAATAGGAGAATTTTGTGTAAATTTTTAAAAAATGTCACCAAATTTTACACATTTGAACAGGATTGCATCCTACAAGAAGCGTTCATTGGGTGTAAGTGAAAGTGATCTCAGTTTACGTGATGAACTTACAGAGATGGAGAAGAAGCTACTCCGATCACAAGAGCTTGTTGAAATCAGAGGAAAGGTAACCAGTTCCCTCGGTATAATTTCTTGGGCTTAATGCTTTACCAGATGAACAATTTTGTTGTCCAACTTGAAAGCATTTTTAGAGGACAAATTATTGTAGCTCAAATGATTGGATTTGAATTGAAAACCTTATGGGAAAAGGAAAATATATTTGTTGTGAGCATTTTTTTTTCATTTTCCATTGGAGAAAGGGCAAAGGGAATTGCTTATATAAACAGAATACCTTTTTTGTCTTCAAAAGAGGTTGGTCCCCCATTTGCATGCGGGGATGGCACTAAGTAGGATCGGAATGATTTTTGCTAGTAGTACTGGTGAGGAGCCAGGCAGCATGCGTCTTTTGTGTTGCTGTAGTTTTAGTTTAATTAAAACCTAATTTCACATCGATAGAGAACCAAGTTCTTCAAATTTATACTAATCTCTCTTGATTCTGCTTCCTGGAAACTGCTTCAGTCCTTGCGCCAACTGTGAACCAGTGAGAAATCCCCAAGGTTGACCTACTGTCAACAGGAATTGAAACCAGTAACATGGTGTTTATGATTAGATGTTTAGGTATTTTGCATTACTTTCTAACTAAATGCCTTGTTACCCCATAGCTTGATTAAAAACTGGTTGATCTAACAAATGTCAATATTTGGGTATGATACACTTTTTTCAGACTGGGAAGAGGGTTCCTGTTTTATTACCAGCGGAAGTGAAAAAACATTTAAAGTTCCTTACAGATTCCACAGTCCGGGCTACAGTTGGCATATCAGACAAGAACTCCTATGTGTTTGCCAGTTCAGGTATTTACTTGCAAAAAAACTCTTTTAAGCACAGACAGTCCAGCATGACTCGGTGGTTATGGCTTTGGATGTGCACCCAGGAGTCTCGGAGTTTATTTCCTGCTAAAGACGCTGTTTGTGGTTGAAGTGTCTTTTGAAAATGGCCCCTTTCCTTAGCCTTAGTACAAGTCGTTAACCAGGAATTATGTATAAGTGAACTATTGCAGTGATATAACTCAAATTTCATTTAAGAGTGTGTAAATTCCAGTACTCGGAAGCATAAGTGTGTAAAATGTGGTGGTAAATAGTGAAAGATAAAAATTTATATTAAACTCTTAACAAGATTACAAAACTTTTGGTCACGTCCAAATTGAAAACAATTGTAGAAGACAAGTGATTGAATTATTTCCCAGAAGGGTAGAAAACATTTTGGGAAATAGAGAAAATGGTCGTTATGAGCATGTTCTCCTTTTTCCACAATATTTTCAAGAACGATCTAGCTTAGGGCAGCAAAAACCAGGGCTTATCTTGTAAAGGATGAAACAAATAGGTCAGTGAAATAACCAAATCTAAATCCAAACAGATCCAGGTTAAAGAATTTGTTATTTATCATCTACTTTGGTATTTCTTTGTAACAGGCCATGAACCAGTTCGTGCTGGAAATGCCTTGGATATAGTGAAATATGAGGCTAACCTAAAATACCCGAATCGAATCTTAGCCACAAACCTTCGAAAGCACACAGCTACAATATCTCAGGCAAGTCATTAACCTACTTTTCATGACTCTTCTCCAAACAACAAATTTTAGGCTCGACAAAACTGAGAGAATTTGCAGATGATGCTCTTAGATTTAGTAGAAATGGACCTAGTGGAAATTTCACTAATAGGGTATAAAACTTATATCAGTTATGTGAATCTGCTCTTTGCAGGCCATGACTCCTTTGTTAACAATGTTTTCTTAAAGCCTTGGTCACACCGAGCTAATGGACGAGTAACGGATAAAAAATCATTTTATCCGTTCGTGTCCGTTCGTATCCGTTTTATGTCCGTTTCTTATCCGGTGAATCTGCTACTTGTCCGGCGATGTCCGTTCCGTCCGGTGGGAAGTTTTGAGCATGTTCAAAACTTTCCACCGGACAAAACAGACAGAGACACGCAAATGATAGACTTTGGATGCATCTGACAATTTATACCCTCGGCATGTCACGTGACCGGTACGTTCCTCGTACGTTGGCGTTCGGTACATTTCCGTTCATCGTACGTTTTGTCCGGTTCTCATGCGTTGCACTTCCGTTTTATCCGGTACAAGTCCCTTACTCGTACGGTGATATCCGTTAATAGACCGTTTATTACCCAGTACATATCCGTTAAACGTGCGTTTTTTTCCGTTACACGTGCGGTACTCGTGCGGTCATTGTGTGGCTTCCTCGCTCCACACACCGATCGTGTGAGCCTCGAGCGGCAGAGGAGATGAATTTTGTCACCGGATAACCAAGTTCTGCATGTTTTTGTCCGTTTCCCCCCCGTTACATATCCGTTAGCCGGTCTGACCAAGCCTTAAGATTCTACTGAAGACATATATACAAAAAAAGTAAAAAAAAACCCACATGTTTGTAAAAGGGATAAAAATCAAATCGTGCACCTGCAAGAAAAGGTGCAATATGCATTTTTAACAGCAAAAAAATTGAATGCTAACCCTTTCCTCCATAAATAGACCTTTGACGCATCTACTGCAGAGGAAATTTGAAAATATTATGGGAAAAGTGAAAATGGCTTGTAACAAGCTATTAATTCCTTTCTTTTTCTTTTCTTGCTAAGTGTTCACTGTGTCAGAAAATTTTACTCCCATCTGTCCACAATTTGGCAGACTTTACTTTAGATGATTTCTGAAGTGCCTGAAACTGGCATATTAGGAAAAGGGGTAAAGATAAGGTCTGTGATAGGCTCATTATTGTATGTTTTTGTTGTTTGTTTGTCCTTTGTCAGTCAAAGAACTAAATCACGTGATAAAACACTTACATTTATTTTATTATCAGTGAAGGTGTATTGGTACTTAAATGTCACATTTGTGTCTTAGTTATAGGTATGATTAAGGACTGCTTATTAAAGGCTAGTTGAAGTGATGATTTGAAAACCGAAATTTTAATATGGGGTCATTGTGAGCCCAAATTTATTTTTATCTTGAGAGAAATATAAAATTTGCCACAGAACACTGCCGCTGACTTGGCATAATGTTACAAGGTACTGGTTTGGTACTTGAACTAGTCTTCCTTTCAATGGAATAATTACTTTGTGATTTATCTACATTTAAACAGGTGATGGGTTTGCAGGATCATGAGCTGAAATGGCTCACCAACCATTTGGGACATACTGCTAAGGTCCATTTAACTCACTACCGGGCAACGTCAGGACTCATAGAAAGGCTAGATATTGCAAAGATTATGCTTCTTCAGGAAAAAAACAATGTTGGGAAATTTTCGGGAAAAAAACTGTCAGAAATACAGTTTCAAGGTGAGGGATCAAAGAGAGCTTTGCCAGTTTTTATTACAATAGAATGCTGTCATCGAGTACATGTAGTTATTAAAACAAACGCAGCCCAACCGGGTAGCACAGTGGGTAGTATATCTTCCTCATGACCTGGAGGTTGTGGGTTCGATCCCCGATAGCGGCAAACTTTCTTTCTGGCAATTGTTTTGCCTCTGTCCTCTTGTGCATGTGAGAAAGTAGTCAGTGGTTTGGAAAGAAAGTTGTGTCAGTACTTGTGTCCGAGAGCCAGGAAACAATGGGTGTGTATACTGACCACTATATGACCTCTGCTGTTAAAATGATGTTGGACTCTGATACAAACAAACAAAACAAATGTATGTAATCCCTTGATTACAGTTGTAATATATCACATCTTGTCAATGATGATCCCGAGTTCGATTCCCGGGAGCGGGTGTCAACTTTGGGATTTTTCATTGGCCCACACATTCGGCGCGAGTACTGGTGTAGTTCCCAGGAAGCAGAATCGAGAGAGATTAAAATAAGTTGTAAGAACTTGTTTCTCAATCGATGTAAAATAAATATGTTTAAACTAATGATGATCTAGATTTAAAAGGGAGATGGCAAGTCTGAGTAAACTGTAAATCACCTTCTTTATGTTCAGCATCTCAGGAGCACTATTCAGCATGGTGCGCCACTCTTTCACCATTCATGAGAGGCAGCCGCCTACATTTTGGGAGGTTTGAGTGTTCAAGGTTATAGAGATAGCATTGGTTCTGAACTATAGAGAAGGATGCCAAGTATAATGTCATGATACATAGTCATGTCACTTTCTTCAACGAAATGGAGGAGCAATGCTATCAATTAATAAAGAAAAATAAAAATGCAATGAACAGAGTGAAATTACTTTAGTCAAGCCAAGCATTTACCCATTACCAGATAAGCTCTGGTATGTACAACCCTTGAGGTAGAAGGCTTTTGAAAACAATTTTGGAAAAGGAGTAAATGCTTGTAACGAGTATTTTCTCTTCCAACAATATTTTCTACCTTTCCAGAGATGAATCACATTTGTTTTGTGGTCTGAAAATGCTTTTAGTTTTTATGAAATTAAAATTTCGCCATGTGGTAAGAGTTAATTCAGGAATAAATGTGATACGTTAATCTGATCTACTATTCATAGATCTGGATGGAGAAACACAATCTTTGGTGGAGGACATTCAGGACAGGGAGTTAAATGAGGAAGTAGAATTTCTGAATGGCACAGATGAAGCTGATGAAGGTATTTTTACTTCAATATTTTTAGAAGTAGATGAGTGTCCATTTCGCTGTGTTTAATTGATTAAATAACAATTCATAAAAAGATTACTATTTGGGTTAAGTCCCATTAACCCTTTACCACACAGTCCCACCTTTTAACGACCCTCAAGAAGAAATCTTTTCAAAATATTGTGGGAAAAGGAGAAAATGCTGGTAACCAGCATTTTCTCCTTTTCTCACAGTGTTTTCTATCCTTCCCAAAACAAATTGCTAAAATTTGTGGGTTGTGTGCAAATGTGAAAACTTATAACAAACCATCTGTAAGCAAGGATAAGAATTTAAGGTAATTGAAATGTTGAGTAAATCTTGAGTATCCCTGAAAAGTCCTGGAACACTCCTAGAATTTTGTTTTCTTATTTCTGTATGAACTCTGCCTTTTTTAGGTTGGTAAATTGAGAGTAAGAACAAAAAGCCTCAAAGCTAATTATTCCTCCACATCATAAGACAGTTTTATACTGCAGTTAGTGTATAGACAAATCAAACAGCTTAACCTTGTTGCTGTCTATTAGATTGAAAGCATCTGCAGAATTTTCTAAAGTTGTTTTCAAATGCATTTTGCTGTAAACTCCTAAAAAGTTGATTATGTAAGTGCAATGATTAAAATGAACATTGGCTATCAGCATTGACATCTATAGTAATTTGACTGAAATCAAATTGCAAATCGTCACATTTTGATTAAACGACTTCTTCAAATTTAAGCTCATGTAATGTTGAAGAATGCTGGGAACAGAAGTTTGATAACAACTTTCCATTTATTTTCAGTGCCATTTAGAGGCAAAAAGAAGGCAAAAACAGGTATGTCACCTTTGTTTCATTTGTTTTATTACTGGCGCTGTGGCCTGGTGGTTAGAGCTGGTGCCTTGTGCTTGTAAGGAAAAGGGTCCAGTCTCCTACCTGGTCATACCATAGACTTAAAGATTGGTAGTAGTGGCTTCCCCCACTGGCGTTCTCAATGGCATGGCATTACGACTGGCCTGCCAGTGTCAGAATAATGTGACATGTCAAGTACTTGTTAAAAATTTCCAGGAAACATGGATCTGTGATCTGTCTCATTGAAATAACTGAAGTACTGTTGATGTGGTGTTAAACACCATACAATATAGTTCTATTCAGACTTTTAATACAAGTCATTGCAATGGAATAATGTTTCCTTGACCAATTTTAACCCTTAGAGCACCAAGTGCAACTTTTCTTGATATTGCAGCCAGTGCAGATCAAGAACGGACTGCACAGAACATTGTCTAAT
This sequence comes from Hippopus hippopus, assembly GCA_946811185.2. Lineage (NCBI taxonomy): Eukaryota > Metazoa > Mollusca > Bivalvia > Cardiida > Cardiidae > Hippopus > Hippopus hippopus. Next base: position 29,299,459 of record OX328101.1, read on the forward strand.
CCGAATCTACACTGTCAGCCATGTTCTTGCTTGAGACAGCTTTTAAATTGAAATGGTTTGGGATTTTTTTTTTTTTTTTATTAATTTTTACTGCCTTGAAATTGAAATACATGAATTTGAGTCTTTTTTTCCTTACTGAAAATCTTAATTTTGTTTATTTTGGGCTTTAAGGGTTAACTTTCTGTGTAAGAAAATCATAGGGTGTATTAGCAAACTCTTACAAATTCTTTCTGTTTTTAATGTACCCTGAATCAAAAGCTGTAAATGAATTTAGGAAAACAACTTGAAATCTCATTTTCCATCATATTTTTTTGTGATCGTGCTCTGTCCGTCGTCAACTTTTACCTTGTGTACACCCTAGAGGCCACATTTTCAGTCAGATACTCATGAAACTTGGTCAGAAAGTTTGTCTCGATGATATCACAGACGAGTTCGAAAATGGGTCATGTCTGGTCAAAAACTAGGTCATCAAGTCAAATCTTAGAAAAACCTTGTGTATGCTCTAGAGGCCACATTTTCAGTCCAATACTCTTGAGAGTTGATCAGAATGTTTCTCTTGATAATTTCTCGGATGAGCTCGAAAATGGGTCATGTCGGGTCAAAAACTAGGTCACTAGGTCAAATCTTAGAAAAACCTTGTGTAACGCTCTAGAGGCCACATTTTTAGTCAGATACTTATGAAACTTGGTCAGAAAGCTTGTCTTGATATATCTCGGACAAGTTCGAAAATGGGTCATGTCAGGTAAACACTAGGTCACTAGGGCAAATCTTAAAAAAACATTCTGTACGCTCTAGAGGCCACATTTTCAGTCCAAAACTCTTGAAAGTTGATCAGAATGTTTGTCTTGATAATCTGTGACAAGTCCAAAAATGGGACATGTCAGGTCAAAAACTAGGTCAGTAGGTCAAATCTTAGAAAAATCTTGTGTATGCTCTAGAGGCCACATTTTCAGTCAGATACTCATGAAACTTGGTCAGAATGTGTGTCTTGAAAATGCCTCGTATGTGTTTTAAAATGGGTCATGTCGGATCAAAAACTAGGTCACTAGGTCACATCTTAGAAAAACCTTGTGTACGGTCTAGAGGCCACATTTTCAGCCCAAAACTCTTGAAAGTTTGGTCAGAATGTTTGTCTTAATGATATCTCAGATGAGTTTGAAAATGGGTCATGGCAGGTCAAAAACTAGGTCACTAGGTAAAAATCTTAGAAAAACCTTGTGTACGCTCTAGAGGCCTGTTTTTCAGTCAGATACTTGTGAAACTTGGTCAGAATCTTTGTCTTGATGATATCTCGGACGAGTTGGAAAATGGGTCATGCTGGGCCAAAAACTAGGTCACTAAGTCAAATCTTAGAAAAACCTTGTGCACACTCTAGAGGCCACATTTTCAGTCCAATACTCTTGAAGTTTGGTCAGAATGTTTGGCTTTATGATATCTCGGACAAGTTTGAAAATGAGTCATATTGGGTCAAAAACTAGGTCACTAGGTCAAATCTTAGAAAAACTTTGTGTAACGCTCTAGAGGCCACATTTTCAGTCAGATACTTATGAAACTTAGTCAGAATATTTGTCTTGATGATATCTTGGAAGAGCTGGAAAATGGGTCATGCCGAGTCAAAAACTCGGTCACTAGCTCAAATCTTAGAAAAACCTTGTCCACACTCTAGAGGCCACATTTTCAGTCCAATACTCTCGACATTTGGTCAGAATTTTTGTCTAGATTATATCTCGAACAAGTTTGAAAATGGGTCATGTCTGGTCAAAAAGTAGGTCACTACGTCGTATCTTAGAAAAACTTTGTGTATGCTCTAGAGGCCACATTTTTGGTCCAAAACTCTTGAAATGTGGTCAGAATTTTTGTCTTGATGATATCTCGGACAAGTTTGAAAATGGGTCGTGTAGGGCAAAAAAGTAGGTCACTAGGTCAGATCTTAGAAAAACCTTGTATACAGAGGTCACATTTTCAGTCCAAATTTCTTGAAAGTTTGTCAGAATGTTTGACTTGATGATATCTCAGAAGAGTTCAAAAATCATTCATGTTTGGTCAAAAACTATGTCAATAGGTCAAATCTTAGAGAAACCTTGTGTATGCTCTAAAGGCCACATTTTGAGTCCAAAACTCATGAAACTTGGTCAGATTGTTTTTCTTGATGACATCTCAGACGACTTTGAAAAGCGGTCATGTTGGGTCAAAAACTAGGTCATTTGGTCAAATCTTAGAAAAAGCCTGTGTATGCTCTACAGGCCACATGTTCTGTCCAATACTTATGAAAGATGGTCAGGATCTTTGTTTTGATAATATCTACAATGGGAAAATTGGCTATGGTTGGCTCTAATGTAGGTCACTGAGAAAAATTCTAGAAAAAGCTTGTGTACATGCTAGAGGCCAAATTTTCAGTCCAATAATTATAAAAGCTCAGTAGAATGTTTGTCATGATATCTGAAAAGAGATTGAAAATGGGTCATGTTTGGTCAAAAGACTCAGGTGAGTGACTTCAGGGCCATCATGGCCCTCTTGTTTTAAATAGTTTTTGGTCAAAATCAAGTTTAATGTGTACTGCAGGTTAAATAATGCTCGTGGAACAGTTGAGATGACACCGATATTGATTGTGAGAGGCAGTGTGTATTCTCTCTCACAATCTCTTGGAAACAGAATTGAACAACCACAGAAGTGTCAAAAGTGTTTTTCTTGTATTAATTTAATGAATATCAGGAGTAGCATGAGAAGGCCATGGTATACTACTCTATCAGTGATATCCTGGATCAACCTTAAAGCCTTGTCCTATGGTTGTTTTTCTAGAAACACCAAATTCACTGGAGTTGCATAGTATCTTTCAGGATTTGGTTGTATTGGCTGAACTAGGATGTTATTTAAATGAATTAAGCAGGATTTCCATTTGCTCTTTTATTAGCTCACCTTAGCACAAAGTGCTAAAGGTGAGCTATTGTGATCGCCCAATGTCCGGCGTCCGTCGTCCGTCAACAATTTCTTTAAACATCTTCTCCTCCTAAACCACTGGGCCAATCTTCATGAAATTTGGCAGGAATGTTCCTTGGGTGAAGCTCTACCAAAATTGTTCAAAGAATTTAATTCCACCCATAACTCTGGTTGCCATGGCAACAAAACGAAAAAAAAAAAACGAAATCTTTGAAAATCTTCTCCTCTGAAACTAGAAGGGGTAGAGCTTTGATATTTGGTATGTAACATCTCCCAATGGACCTCTACCAAGTTTGTTCAAATTATGCCCTTAGGGTCAAAACTGGCCCCGCCCCGGGGGATAACGCGTTTTAGCGCGTTTGAGCATAGGAACAAAGAAGGAAAACTTTAAAAATCTTCTCCTCTGAAACCTGAAGGGGTAGAGCTTTGATATTTGGTATGTAGCATCTCCTAGTGGACCTCTACCAAGTTTGTTCAAATTATGTCCCTGGGGTCAAAACTGGCCCCACCCCAGGGGTCACAAGTTTTAGCATAGGAACAAAGAAGGAAAACTTTAAAAATCTTCTCCTCTGAAACTTGAAGGCGTAGAGCTTTGATATTAAGTATGTGACATCTCCTAGTGGACCTCTACCAAGTTTGTTCAAATTATGCCCCTGGGGTCAAAACTGGCCCCACCCCGGGGGTCACAAGTTTGAGCATAGGAACAAAGAAGGAAAACTTTAAAAATCTTCTCCTCTGAAACTTGAAGGCGTAGAGCTTTGATATTTAGTATGTGACATCTCCTAGTGGACCTCTACCAAGTTTGTTCAAATTATGCCCCTGGGGTCAAAACTGGCCCCACCCCAGGGGTCACAAATTTGAGCATAGGAACAAAGAAGGAAAACTTTAAAAATCTTCTCCTCTGAAACTTGAAGGCGTAGAGCTTTGATATTTAGTATGTGACATCTCATAGTGGACCTCTACCAAGTTTGTTCAAATTATGCCCCTGGGGTCAAAACTGGCCCCACCCCGGGGGTCACAAGTTTTAGCATAGGAACAAAGAAGGAAAACTTTAAAAATCTTCTCCTCTGAAACTTGAAGGCGTAGAGCTTTGATATTTAATATGTGGCATTTCCTAGTGGACCTCTACCAAGTTTGTTCAAATTATGTCCCTGGGGTCAAAACTGGCCCCACCCCGGGGATCACAAATTTGAGCATAGGAACAAAGAAGGAAAACTTTAAAATTCTTTTCCTCAGAAACTAGAAAGCATAGAGCTTTGATATTTGGTCTGTTGTATCTCCTAGTGGACCTCTACCAAGTTTATTCAAATAATGTCCCTGGGGTCAAATCTGGCCCCACCCTGGAGGTCACGAGTTTGAGCATAGGAACAAAGAAGGAAAACTTTAAATTTCTTCTTCTCTGAAACTAGATGGCATAGAGCTTTGATATTTGGTATGTGGCATCTCCTAGTGGACCTCTACCAAGTTTGTTCAAATCATGCCCGTGGGGTCAAAACTGGCCCTGCCCCAGGGGTCACAAGTTCGAACATAGGAACAATGAAAGAAAATTTTAAGATTCTTCTCCTCTATAACTAGAAGGCATAGAGCTATGATATTTGGCATGTAGCAATTCCTAGTGGATCTCTACCAGGTGTGTTCATATTATGCCCTTGGGGTCAAAACTGGCCCTGCCTCGGGAGGTCACAGGTTCGAACAAAACAACAAAGAAGGAAAACTTTAGAAATCTTCTCTGAAACTTGAAGGTGCAGAGCTTTGATATTTGGTATGCAGAATCTTCTTGATGCAACTTGGCAGGGATGTTCTTTGGGTGAAGCTTTACCAAAGTTGCTCCAAGAATTGAATTTCACTCATAAGCTATAGTCTAAGGTGAGCGTTCCAGGGCCAATGGCCCTCTTGTAAATAGAAATTGTCTCAGGTCTGAGCTCTGGTTATTGTGTAATGTATGCCTGACAGTAATCTATTAGTTAGTTCTGTTCCCTTTCTTTTTTTGTCAGTTACTCGAGTGAAGTGGACCGAAGATGAAGAAAAAGAGATAGAAGAATATTTCAAAGAATTTTTAGATGGATCAAAAAAATGTCCTCGCATGGAAGATTGCCTTCATGCCATAAGCCTGAGCAAGTGCAGTGGTGGGCAGTTAGCAAAAAGGCATTGGGAAACAATAAAAAAGAAAGTTCATCATATGGCTGCCAAGACTAAGTGAATTTAAACATATTTGCAAGCATGTCATGAAGGCATTTGTAATGTCCAGTAGCCTGTGACGGCATGACCCAAAGAAAGATATAAAAGAATCTCAAAATTGCATTTATTATAACCATGTGATATCATCAGCTTAATCCTTTCTCTGATATGACATCTTGGATTCTCCCAATTTGAAAATTGGAAAAAGAGCAATCTGGTGATTTGAAGGTATGCTTTTAAGACATGTTAGAAAATATTGCGGGAAAAGGAGAAATTGCAAGTTTTTTCCTACAATGTTTTCAAAAGTAATGTTTTCAAAAGTAGTTGACTGCTGACCCATCAAAAGTCTTTGAGGGAAAGGATTAAAGTACATATGGGTATATTTTATCAAAATTCAAATCTTGCCTTAAACCTTTACCAAACGACAAAATTTTAGACTGGACCAAATTAAAAGCATTTGCAGACGACAAATTACGTTCAGCTTAAATAGTGATTTACGTATTGGATATGGTAGAAAACATTGTGGGAAAAGGAGAAAATGCTGGTTTTCTCCTTTTCCCACCATGTTTTCAAAAGGCTTCTTTCCCAGGGGCGTCAAAAGGCAGCATTGTTTGGTAAAGGGTTAAACCTTGTTTATATATATTTTGCCAAATCTTCCTTAAGCTTTATCATTTTGTTTTCGTGAAATCTTTGTCAAGTTCCATCTCGGGTTGGATGGGTTCAAAAAGTAAGTCACTGTATCAAATCTTTTTAAAATTGTGTTGCAAATCATACATGCAAGTAAACTAGGCCAATCTTTGGCCTCTTGTTTAGCATCTGTTGTGTTCAAATCATGATAGAAATTTTTTCGTGTTCTTAGATGTTAGTTACATTATGTGTGCAGACATGTTCACTGTGCCTTGATAGTGCAGTTGATAGCAATGTTGACTTGTAATAAGGGGGCTTGGAGAGGTTAGATTACCAGTTTTCCCAACATTATTTTAGACGTCTGATGTAAGTCGATGCATCCTGATTCATTCATCTGTCGCCACAGGACCAAGTGGCTTGGAAAGAATGTTTGGTGTGTACTGGCAAGAAAATATCAGGAACAGGTGGACAGGTGAACTAACCGGTGTAATATAACTGAAATAATGCTGAACAATGTGTTTAACAGACTTTAAACAAATTAACCTTTAACCTGATATAGACACCTTCAAATCCTGTGAGGGAAACAGCTTTTGAAAACATTGTGAGAAAAGGAGTACATGTTGGAAACAATTTTTACTTTTCCTAATTTTTTTTTTTTTTTTTTTTCTATTTTATCAAAAGGTACAACACTACTGTCAATTTTTAATATTTTTCATCTGATGCCTTCATTTTGGAAGAGTGTTAAAATTGCATTTGAGGGAAAGGGTTAAAAAGGTTCTGAATAAAATTTTAAAGCAATGTAAAGTTACATGTGCTTTTGTTTCAGTTATGGTAAAGCCTGAAAAGGCTTAGTACCTTTAAGGTTTCCTACACAGTTCAAAAAACATTTTTTTTTTTTTAGAGAGACATTAAGGATGGCGGCTTTTTAGCTCGCCTGAGCACAAAGTGCTGAAGGTGAGCTTTTTTGATCATGCTGTGTTCGTCGTGCGTGGTCAGCTTTTAGCTTGTGTACACGCTAGAGGCCACATTTCCAGTCCAATACTTATTCAGAATGTTTATCTTGATGACATCTTGGACGAGTTCCAAAATGGGTCATGTCGGGTCAAAAAAATAGGTCACTAGGTAAAATCTTAGAAAAACCTTATGTACGCTCTAGAGGCCACATTTTCAGTCCAGTACTCTTGAAAGTTGGTCAGAATGTTTGCCTTGATGATATCTGAAACAAGTTTGAAAATGGGCTATGTCTGGTCCAAAACTAGGTCACTAGGTCAAATCTTAAAAAAAACTTTTGTACGTTCCAGAAGCCACATTTCTCTCTAATACTCTTGAAAGTTGGTCGGAATGTTTGTCTTGATAATATCGCAGACGAGTTTGAAAATGGGCCATGTCAGGTCAAAAACTAGGTCACTAGGTCATATCTTAGAAAAACCTTGTGTACACTCCAGAGGCCACATTTTCAGTTCAATGCTTTTCAAAGTTTGTGAGAATGTTTGTCATGATGATAGCTTGGATGAGTTTAAAAAGGGGTCATGTCAGGTCAAAAACTAGGTCACTGGGTGAAATCTTGGAAAAACCTTGTGTACGCTCTAGAGGCCACATTTTCAGTCCAATAATTTTGAAATATGGTCAGAATGTTTGTCTTGATAATATCTTAGACTAGAATGAAAACGGATCATGTTGGATAAAAAACTAGGTCACTAGGTCAGATATCAGAAAAAACTTTTGTACACACTATAGGTTACATTTTCAGTCCAATATTCTTTAAACTTGGTCAGATTGTTTGTCATGATGATATCTTGCATGAGTTTGAAAATGGATCATGCGGAATTGAAAACTAGGTCACCAAGTTCAATCCTTGAAAAACCTTGTGTAGGCTCTAGAGGCCACATTTTCAGTCCAATAATCTTGAAATTTGCTTAGAATGTTTGTCTTGATAATATCTTAGACAAATGTGAATATTGGTCATGTTGGATAAAAAATTAGGTCACTAGGTCAAATCTGGGTAAAACCTTTTGTACACCCTACAGGCCACATTTTCTCTCAATACATGGATCCGTGGCGATAAGATAAACCGACTACCTTAGTTACTGTTGCCAAGGACTCACAAACGCTGTCAATACATATACAGTATAGCAGATAGGCTACTTAAATCGTGCTGTTGTGACTGTTTCTCTCAATAAAATTTCGGAAAAAATATTTTAATCGTATATTTCTGTCGATGATAAATTCTCGGTAAGTAATTTAAAGATGCTTGAACGAATTTACACACGGATTATGTATTAAAAGGGAGAATTATCAGGTCAACGGACAATGTAACATATACATGTTTAACTCATTACCAAACGACAATATTTTAGGTTTGTCCATATCGACAGCATTTGCAGACGACAAAATAAAGGTGACTGAAAAGTTGAAATTTGTTTTGTGAAGGGTAGAAAACATTGTGGGAAAAGGAGAAATAGCTGGTTACTAGCATTTTCTCCTTTTCCCACAATGTTTTCTAAAGGCTTCTTTCTCAGGGGCGTCAAAAGTAGGGATTGTGTGGTAATGGGACAAAATTTCGACCTCCAATGCGAAAGGAAAAAAAAAAACACATCTCCGTTCTGCCTCAGAATTATAGAATTAGATCTACAGATACTGATTGCTTTCTTTTGGCTAGTAAAGTCATTTCAGCACCATACCAAATTAAATTAACACTGAATTACAAACCTTTCGAAAACTTTATAGACTGTCTGATTCAACAGAGAGGTTTAAGTTAATGAAAAAGTGTCCGTGGTCGTGGGGTAGAGCGTCGGCCTCATAACCTAAAGGTCCTGAGTTCGATACCTGGGAGCGGGTGTCAACTTTGGGATTTTTCATTGGCCCACACATTCGGCGCGAGTACTGGTGTAGTTCCCAGGAAGCAGAATCGAGAGAGATTAGTATAAGTTGTAAGAACTTGTTTCTCAATCGATGTAAAATAAATATGTTTAAACTAAAAATTTCAATATCAGGTTAAGGGGAAAAGGGTTGTCTGATGATTATAAAATGTGTTAAGTGTGTTGTCAATTAAGAAAATTGTTAATATCATTGACGGTAGTTTATCTTATGATATACTGATGACAACGGGTGGTCAAGTTGATCAGAGCGGCAAATTGCTTTGCAATCAAACATGCTTCCTATCAATTGATAGTTTACTAAAATACCCTTTGAGCTAATGTTCAGATTTGCTAATCCAATGAAACTCTTCACCAAATGACAACATTTTTAGAACAATCCAACCTCAAAAATTTGTAGACAAGAAAAGAAATGATGCAAAAATTGAAATTTGTTTTTGAAAGAGCACAAAACGCTGTCACAAAAGGAGAAAATGGATGTTACAAACATTTCTCCTTTTTCCGCGATGCTTTTAAGTTTTCTAAGGGTCATTAAAACTCGAGTTTATGTGATAAATGGTTGAAAAAGCTGAGTCGAGAGAAAAATTAACATGTTGCCCATTGAGCTAAACTTCCACCGGTACAAAAGATAAACCTTTTTAAAATTGAAATCTACTCTTAGTGAGGAAGTAAGAAGTACACGTCATTTGAAGTGCTTATTATAAATAGCAGTACTTTAAATCCAAGACTAAACATCATGTAATTTTCAGTCTGATCTATATCTACACATTTAGCATATTCTTCATGTACCATGGGTTAAGATTAATGTCAAACTGAAACATTTGTGACAAGTTACGCGGCCACTTTTTGGATCTGCATAGGTTCGAATAGGTTATTGAACAAGGTTAGATATTCAAGTAAACGTATTTTCTTTTTATTAGTATTTCATATAGGTCTATTTTTACCTTTGTTTTCAATTTTTCTCTTTCAGAGGGGTAAACATTATTTGAATTAATCCATTTTCCAGCGCTCATCAGAACCTTTTAAATTAGTCCAAATTTTCAGTCATTATCATAATTCAAAATTGTCCATAGCCTCTGCGTGATCTCACGTCAGTGGTACATGCTCGCAAAGCACATATTTCAAGGTTTTTCTTAAATTCAAACGTTAAAAACACAAAATAAATAAATAGCATCGCATCCCTCCAACGTTAACAGTCGCTTATTTGTGAGCCGAAATAGCAGAACACAATGATGCACATCGGGTAGAATAAATGCGATGACCTGATTGGTCAAATATCGATTTCCACGGATCCATGTATACTTATGAAAGTTTGTCAGAATGTTTGCCTGGATAATTTCTACATGTCGAGTAGGCTGCTGAGACAAATTCTAGAAAAAGCTTGTGTGCACTGCAGAGGCCATATTTGTAATCCCAATACTAATGAGTGTTTGTCAATGTTTGTCTTAATATCTCTGAAGAGATTGGAAATGGGTCATGTTTGATGAAAAGGCTTAGGTGAGGGACACAGGGCCATCATGGCCCTCTTGTTTAATATGATTATAGCGGATAAACCTGCCTGCAAATGTTCTACTTTTATTCCACTGCAATTTGACATTGAAAGAGCATTCATTACTGATTACATAAAGATGGACGTGTTAAACAGTTTTATGGGTATTTATTGAATAATCAAATACAAATTTTGCTGGAACATATGTGCTGCACTTTTTACAATCTATATGTATGTAAGAAAGCAGATTTTTCTTACAATTTTTTAACATTGAAACATGCAGTAGAAACATAAGTATAGGGGATCGGGATACAATAAATGAGTTTCTTTAAGTGAATTGATAATGACTTTAGTCGACCTGTTAGTTAAGAAAGTTACAGTTTCTTTTAGTTAATTGATAATGACTGTAGTAGACCTGTTGTTTAACCTCTTACACGATAATCCCTTCTTTGTATGGCCTTGAAGTGAGAGACTTGAAAAAAATTCTAGGAGAAGGAGAAAATGCTCCTAATGAGCAATTTCTTCATTTGCCAGAATGCTTTTTATCCTTCCAGTTTCTTCAATCTAATGCATGCGTCTCATGTATAGTATTGTAAGAAAGCAGTTGATGCTATGGAATGAAAAGGTGTTGCTGCAGCGATGTTGGTGAAAAATCCATGTGAACTTGATTTTGAAGAAAGCATCTAGGAAAAGAAAATGTTATATTGTCTTCCTTTCCTATTGATAACTACTGCAGGAAGCTTTGTATGTCTTCAACTGTCATCCCATTATCAAAGTGAAAATGTTTGTGTTTTACGCTTTACAGAAGGAATATGTTTCTAAGTCTCTATATTAAACAAACTTCTGAAAACACAGGAAAAAGAGAAATGGCTTATGAGCAATTCCTCTTTTTCCCAGGGTTTAATACATCTTGGAAAAAATAATACTGTCCTTAACTCTAACTAAACATTTTCCATTTTGTCAGATGCTTCTTTTTTATATGGCTAATTACATTCCAGGTAGTAATTGGTTAACCCTTTCCCTCATACTGACTGCTGTGCCATGTCTGAAGTAGATGGTTTATGAAAACAATTTGGGTATAAGAGAAATTGCTCTAAACAAGCAATTTCTCCTCTTCCTACATTTGTTTGCTCAAAATTTGACTGTCATTTCACACATTTGTCCCAGTTTTGAAAACATTTCTGCACTTAGTTTTTAAATTGAAAGATCTGAAAATTGTTATTTCACGGAGACGGTTAAGGAAAGATTTTTTTTTTTTTATGAATGATTTGTTTGAAGAAATAACTAGTAATTTTCAATAAATAATTTGTTAATGAATTATCCAAGTTGTTTTTATTAATTATCCTAGTTGTTTTATTCTAGTTAATCAACAAGCTCATCTGATATGGGCATGTATTTATTTTAGCTTAACTCTTTACCAAACGACAAAATTTTAGACTAGTCCAAATTGAAAGCACTTGTAGATGACAAACGTAACTCAAAAACTGAAATTTGTTTCGAGCAGGGTAGAAAACATTGTGGGAAAAGGAGAAAATGCTGGTTACCAGCATTTTCTCCTTTTCCCACCATGTTTTCAAAAGGCTTCTGTCTCAGGGCCGTAAAAACCAGGGATTGTTAGGTAAAGGGTTAAAATACATTTCCACATAAAAGTGAGCCATGCTCTGTTAAAAGGGGGCTTAATGCAAATTTGAAACATATCGACCAAGATTAACCTGCACAGGCTGACCTAGGCCGAAAATTTTCGCTATTGGTCAATTTTATGTAAGTTAAAGGACCAGTGTCCCTCAGGATTCTGTTGATTTTAAGTTAAAATGGATTCTATGTAATTATGATCATGTGATGGCTCAAGTGTTTTTTTGATATACTTACTGATATTCATAATAAGAATTCAGCTGTGAAAACGAAAGCATGGACAGTACAGCTTTACACCTTATCTTGGACATCAAACCCCGTAAACCATAAAACCCCATAAACCCCTAATGTTGGTATCATTTTTGTTTAAACATAAAGAAGGACATTTTTTTCCACATAATGTATTTACCACCTTAACACTATTAGGTTGGTCCGTCCGTGTGTCCGTCTGTGTACAAAATACTAGTAATTTTGTGTCACGAACTCCTCCTACAGTTTTTCTTAAATTGTATTGAAACTTTGCACATATATTTATCATATATTGAAGGTTTGCAAGACACAATTTTCAAGTGCAAACTGCTCCTTGTTGAGGAATTATCTCCCCTTGAACTTCACACTTTTTAGCTCACCTGAGCACAAAGTGCTCATGGGGAGCTATTGTGATCGTGCTGTGTCCGGCGTCCATCGTGCGGCGTGTGTCGTCCGTCATCAACTTTTTCACCTTGTGTACGCTCTAGGGGCCACATTTTCAGTCCGATACTCATGAAACTTGGTCAGAATGTTTGTCTCAATAAAATCTCGGACGAGTTCAAAAATGGGTGATGTGGGGTCAAAAACTAGGTCACAAGGTCAAATCTTAGAAAAACCTTGTCACATTTTCAGTCCAATGCTCTTTGAAATTGGTGAGAATGTTTGTCATGATGATAGCTTGGATGAGTTTGAAAATGGGTCATGTCAGGTCAAAAACTAGGTCACCAGGTTAAATCGTAGAAAAACCTTATGTAAGCTCTAGAGGCCACATTTTCAGTCCAATAATCTTGAAATGTTTGTCTTGATAATTTCTTAGACTAGTATGAAAATGGGTCTTGTTGGATAAAAAACTAGGTCACAAGGTCAAATCTCGGAAAAACCTTTTGTACTATAATTACAGTCCAATTTTCTTTAAACTTTTGTTAGAATGTTTGTCATGATGATATCTTAAATGAGTTTGAAAATGGGTCACGTGGAATAAAAACTAGGTCACCAAGTTTGATCCTTGAAAAACCGTGTGTACGCTTTAGAGGCCACATTTTCAGTCCAATAATCTTGAAATTTGCTTTGAATCTTTGTCTTGATAATATCTTAGACTAGTATGAATATGGGTCATGTTGGATAAAAAACTAGGTCACTAGGTCAGATCTCGGAAAAACCTTTTATACACCCTACGGGCCACATTTTCTCTCAAATACTCATGAAAGTTTGTCGGAATGTATGTCTGGATAATTTCTACATGTCAAGTAGGCCGCTGAGACAAATTCTAGAAAAAGCTTGTGTGCACTCTAGAGGCCATATTTGTAAGCCCAATACTAATGAGTGTTTGTCAGAGTGTTTGTCTTAATATCTCTGAAGAGATTGCAAATGGGTCATATTTGATTAAAAGGCTCAGGTTAGCGACTTCAGGGCCATCATGGCCCTCTTGTTTCTGTCAAAGCGCTGGCGGGGGTATTAAGTCACATTCAGTGACAGCTCTAGTTTTCTTCAGGCACAGAGTGCTAGTGAGAAGTCAGATTTGGAGCTGGAAAAAGAGAAGAAAGAAGCCAAAAGACATGAGTTAAATAGAGTCATCCAGCATCAAGAGGAGCAAATCTTGAAACAAAGGTAAGATTTTCATCAGTTATTTCACAGGCTAATAATGTTTCAATAGTCTGCATGTTGTGTAGTTGGATCAGGTCGAGTTGTGTGTGTAAAGAGGTGCATATTGGAGATGAAAGGTAGAATTCCATGTGAACCTCTTTTCACAAGCAGCAATACCTGATTTGATTACACAGAAATGCAGACTGCTGTTATGTTCTTTCGGTTATATACTTTCTTTTTATGACTGTAAAAAACATCACAAAATAGATTAAATAACAAAAAAATCAGAGTGACAAATTTTCAGGATTTGACATAAAGAGCCGAGCATGAACATATAAAAAACAGCCGGTGATTACATTGATGTTCTTCACTGAGTAAAGATCTGATAAGGAAAGTCTTCAAAGAGTACATGCATGATACAGAGAGCATATTTTGGTCTGCTGTCTATGTGTACTATTAGGTAACGTCCATATGTTAGTCACTTCATTTACACGTATAAGTAAATAATAAAAGATAATACTGATGCACAATACCAGGCTCGATATGGATTGTAAGGCTGAAAAACTTTGCAACACTGATAAAAATTCCATAAAACTGATGCACCAGGTTAGAAGGGAAGATGGCAAATTGTATCAAATTATTTACAATTTCTTTTGTTTTTCATACTGAATTAGATTATGTGATCAGTTATTTTCCTGTGCTGAGTTAAAGAAAGAAATCAAATGTCTTGCTGCATATCAGAATTAATTCACAAGAGAATGAAAATAGAGTGTGTCAGGTTGTGTGATGATAATTCAGATCCCAACAAACAAGTAATGGATATTTGTAGACACAATGACTACCTCTGGAGTTGGATCATTGTAATTGAAAAAGTAAATTTTTCTGCAAAAGACATTGATTAAGGGGTCTTTGTTGGAGAGGGTGTGGGATTTGCAATCTGGAGGTCCCAATGTTGATCCTCACTAAGGGCACTAGGTCTTCCGTGAAAATTTAAATGTTCTTGGGCAAAACACTTCAGAGCCAGAGCTGATTGCTGAAGAAACCAAGGACACACATGTTTATTGATGTATAAGTAAGTTGTCAGAGTGATATGACTGCGATATTGTTAAAAGTGGCATCAAGCATTGTACAATTGATAAATCAACACTTTATCTGTTGACAATATTATAGATTTGTCAAAATTTGATGCATTTGCAGGCTGCAAATTAAATGTGGCTCAGATTATGGGATTTGTCTCTGAAAGGGTTTTGAAGACCTTGTAGGGAAAGGAGAAAATGTTGATCTGTGTATTTTCCCCTTTTTCCCAAACTTCTTTCAAAGGCTTTCTTTGTAAGTTTTGTTAAAACAAAGGATTGTTTGGTATAGGGTTAAACAAAAGAGATGCAGACTATTATTTGACTCACAGTTTTCAAAAAAGAAAATCGGATGTATTTATATAAATTGTAGTGCCAGTATTACCAAAGACCAGGGACTTCTGAAGAATTTGTTGGACAAAGCAACTAAGTATCACAAAAACGTTCGAGTTAGCGAATTGAAAGTGAAACATCTTAGAGAACAGTTGAATGCAGCAGAAAAGATTCTCGCAGCAAATCAAGAGCTGTTTGTCAAAACAAAAAAACAGGTTTGTAGTACACTTGACTTTTTACCAAATGACAAAATTTTAGGCTTGTCCAACTTTAAAGCATTTGTGGACATCAAATCAAGTATGACAAAATAGATGAGACATGTCTTTGAAAGGATAGAAAACATTGTGGAAAAAGGAGAAAATGCTGGCAACTAGCATTTTCACCTTTTTCGTACAATGTTTTCAAAAGGCCTTTATTTCTGGTGGTCAGAATTGTTTGAGACTGTTTTGTGAAGGGTTACGCTTATTTTAGAGACCATGTGTACTTGGCAACCCCCTGCTTTGTACAGAGCACATTTTTGAATAAACTGAATTTTACTTGCATTGCATGAAAAGACCTCCTGCTCTATGGGACCATGTTTCTTACTTACCTTTGGTAGCCTCTCAACTGTGATTATTTAAGTATCATTTTGTGAGCCTCAAAGAGGCTATGGACAACATAACCAATAATTCACTGAAAAAAAATTTACACCAGACAAATTTGAAATTATCCTTGTAAAAAGTGAATGATTTATGAGTAAACCTTTCACCACACAATCCCCAAGTTTTACAACACTGAAAATGAAGGCTTTTGAAAACATTATGGGTAAAGGAAAAATAGCAGGTAATCAGCATTGTCTCCTTTTTCCTTAATGTTTTCTAATCTTTAAAATCAAAGTTAATGTTTGGAGAATATTGATTTTGTTGTTTGCAAATCTTTTTAAATTGACAAGTCTAAAATTTTGTCATCTGCTAAAGTGGTTAAGGTTAAAAACATGAACACAGTTTAAAACAATGTGGATTTACCAATTTCCACACTATTGTTAGTTTTGATGACCCTGAGGAAAAAGACTTTTGAAAACACTGTAGAAAAAGTACAAAATACTGGTAACCACCATTTTCTCCTTTTTTTGGCAAGTTTTTCTACAGATTTAACTCTTTACCAAACAACAAAATTTTAGACTTGTCCAAATTGACAGCATTTGCATACGACAAAATAAATTTCATTCAAAACTTGTTTTGGGAACACTAGAAAACAATGTTGAAAAAAAAAAGAAAGAAAATGCTGGATACCAGACTTTCCTCTTTTTCTCCCAATTATTTCTACGGGATCGTTTAATTCAAGATTGCTTGATACAAGGTTTATATGGCACAAGTGATGGAATTTGTCTTTAAAAGATAGAAAACATGGTGGGAAAAGGTGAAAATGCTGGTTACAAGCATTATTTCCGTTTCCCATAATGTTTTCAAAAGATGTCTACATCAGGGTCATTAAAACTAGGGATTGTTTCCTACGGGTTAATGCAAGAATGGATAAGCCTAAAAAAATTGACAAATAGAATGTAACTGAGTAGACTTTGCCTTATTCCAGGCTGGACTTGTAAAAGACAGATTGCTGAAGAAAAAGGACATCTGCAAGGAACTGCAAGAAAGCTTATTGCAGAGAAAATTACAAATGCATGAAGAGTTCCCTGCAACTTCCATGAATCCACAACCATCAACAATTCCTGGTGTACCGAGAAAGGTCCAGTCAATGAATGTACCTTTTATACCTGGGAATGTGGGAAGTCAGCTGAAGGTGAACTAAATTGTTGAACTCTTGACAAGACAACAAAATATCAGACTTGTCCAGATTGAAAGTATTTACAGACAAGAAATAAGATGTGTCTCAGATAATGGGATTTGTCTTGGGAAAGGGTAGCAACATTATGGAAAAAGGAGAAATGCAGGTCACCAGTATATTTTCTTTTCCCACAATGTTTTCTACAGCCCTTTTTCTCAAGATCTATCAGTCTAATCTTAATCTATGTTTTATACAAAAACAACTGAAGTTAAGTTGTTCGTCGATATCCTACATTATTAATTAAAAACAGTAGTTGATATGGATATATTCTACATTATAAACTAAAAACAGTAGTTGATATGGATAAAGATAATTTATGACTGTTGGAAAAAACAGCTTCAAGAAAACATTGTGGCAAACAAAGAACTTGTAGCTGTATTTGTCACAACATTTTCGTAAGCCATCTACGATTGATTATGAACCAATGGTGAACTTTAGAGCTAAATGTGTGTGTTTGATTATTAATGTTATAGACATCGAAACAGTTTATGTTGGCTTCAACCCTTTACCAAAAAAATCATGTTTTTACCATCCATTGGAAGTAAACTTTGAAAACACTGTGGGAAAAGGAGAAAATGCCAGCATTTTCCCTTTTCCGACAGTGTTTTCTACCCTGTGAGAGATAATTCCTGTCACTGGAGCCACATTTTAATTGTTGTTAGTAAGTGCTTTTAGTTTGGACAGGTCTAAAATTTTGTTGCTCCTTGACAAGCTATTTCTCAAGCAATAATTCTGTGTAAGTATGTTTTACATCCCAGCCATTGAGAGGTCCTGGGTGCCTTGTTGGTGAATGTGTAGGACTCGTAACCAGGAAGCCCCTGGCTTGATCCGTGCTTGATGGGCTGAGTTTTCGTGTCCTTGGTTAAGAAATTTCAGAGCCTTAGCCCATTATTGGGGAAGACCAGGATATGCAGGAATAAGTGAGCTGATGTCATGATTCGACTTGAATAGTGCTGAACATTAAATACCTTTCAATCAATCAACTAGCCATTGCTAGATCTTGATGTTTAATTTCAGAATAAATGGAGCCGTCAGCAAATGGTTGACAATATGAAGATTACCATTAATAACAACAGTGCTGTAGCCTCAACAGGCAATGACAGTTCTACTCAAAAATCAGGTGGTGCTCAAAATAGTCTTTCAAAAGAAGATATAGCAGTAGAAAAGGCTAGGTTACAAAAACTTGCCTTGGAATATGAAAATAGAATAAAAGAACTCCGAAAACAGAAATCTGGCTCAAAAGAAAATATAATTGTTCAGTCAAATACTGCACAAAGTGATAAATCCTCTAATGTTAGTGAAATGAATAAACAGGTTTTAAAGCTAGAAAAGATAGAGTTGGGTACAGATTCCATAGATCTTACAGCAGATTTTGAGAAACCCAAGAGACGACGGTCATTGATGGAGATTAATCCAAGTACACGACCTGATTTACAACTGAAAGCAGGATATAATCGGAGCACAAGTCAGGAAGAGAAGCATAGTCAAGTAAATGTTGGGATATTAGTTGGAAAACATTTACTGAATGTCATCAAAATGCAAGTAAGTGAATTCTATAGATAGCCATATACTGTAACGTCAGAAATTATTTGTTGAAGTAGTGTTAGATTTAACTCTTAACCAGAGAACTTAAATTCAGAATGGCCAATTTTGAAAGTAGCTGCTGGCAAAAAATGTAATGTTGCTAAAATGTGACACAAATATGGATGTCATTTTTGAACATGTGACGTAACTTGATGTATGTTTTGAAAGGCGGTAGCTGCCTTAATTGTTGAATGTTACCTTACATACTGTGCATGTCATAAAACCGTATTGGTCAACTTACCAAATGGTATAGATTTTATTGTAATACCTCTATAAACAATAAACCATAGATACTTGAAAGTTTACCATATACACGTGTTATGAAACACTGTGTACATTTCAGAAAACTAGGATTGAAGAGGATTTGAAACAATTATCCCTATCTCTGAAAGATGATGTTCAAGATTACCCAGCCCTAATGCCTGAACACAAAAAGGTTTGTTGTAGTGCATTATCCTTTACTAGACAATGACTACTGCCCACCTTCTTTTGCCCATAGCATTCTTAGTTTTTATCTTTCACCATATGATCCCAAGTTTAACGTTTTAGAGGTTGACTTGAAAATATTGTGGAAAAAGGAGAAAATGCTAGTGACAGTCATTTTCTTCTTTTCCCTCAATCTTTTCTATCCTTCCAAAAATAAATTTCTGAGTCACATTTGTTTTGGATTAAGACTAGTCTAAAATTTTGTCCTTTATATAATAATTAAGTGCAAACTTACATTTCCAGTTTCAGGAATTTTCTCTTGTATTTAGATTTTTTAAATTTTTAATTCACCTGAGCACAAAGTGCTCAAGGTGAGCTTTTGTGATCGTGCTGTGTCTGTTGTCCGTCGTGCATCATCCATTGTGTGGTCATCAACATTTACCTTGTGTGCACTCTCGTCAATATTTACCTTGTTTGCACATTTTCTATCAGATACTCTTGAAACTTGGTCAGAATGTTTGTTTTGATATAATTGCGGACAAGTATCGAAATTGGGTCATGTTGAGTCAAAAAGTAGGTCAGCAGACCAAATCTTTAAAAACCTTGTGTGCACTCTAGAGGCCACATTTTCAGCCTGATACTCTTAAAACTTGGCCAGATTGTCTTGATGATATCTCGGGCAAGTTTGAAATAGGATCATGTCGAGTGAAGAAGTAGGTCACTGGGCCAAATCTTAGAAAAACCTTGTGTGCACTCCAGAGGCCACATTTTCAGCCTGATACTCCCGAAACTTGGGTAGAATATTTGTCTTGATGATAACTTGGACAAGAATGAAATTGGGTTACATTGGGTCAATAAGTAGGTCACTGGACCAAATCTTAGAAATAACAAGTGTATACTGTAGAGGCCACATTTTCAGCCTGATACTCTTGAAACTCGGTCAGAATGTTTGTCTTGATGACATCTTGGAAAAGTTGCAAATCGTGCCAGGTTGGGTCAAAAGTAGGTCTCTTAAACTCATGTGTTTTAAATTATTAAAATCAGGATTTCTTCAGCTTTATCAACTGTCAATGATTTTACTCAGGTGAGTGCTGTAGGGCCAATGGCCTTCTTGTTAGCTCATCTGTTTTTGAATGAAAATATTCCAAAACATGAAATATGTATAACTACACTTAACTATGATTTATTCATATCAAATTTAAATCATGTCTTAACTGTTGCACCACTTTCAGGCAATGTCAAAAGCATATTTACCTTGGCTGTTTTTTAACCCTTTGCCACACAATCCTGAGTTTTAATGGCCCTGAAGGAGATAGTTTACAAAAAACATTTTTGGAAAAAGAGAAAATGCTGGTAACCAGCATTTTGTCCTTTTATCACAATATTTTCTACCCTGTCAAAGGTAGGCTCCTTTTTCAGTTTACTTTGGTGAGGAGTCAAACATATCTTTGTTTGTAGAAGCAACTGCAGCCAAGCATTTTGAACTTGCTTATGCAGCTATTGTTGAAAATTGCTAATTTAGTAGTAGTAGTAATAAGTACTTCCATCTTTTCCAGGTTCTATTTGCACAGGTGTACAAAGGTATGACATCACCACAAGAGAGACAGACCAACAACAAACCTGTAAAACTGTCCTACCAAAGTCCTCTACTTCATTTTAGATCATACAGGTTGGATAATACGTTTTAATACATTACTTCTAACTGATAGGCAACTTTCTTTTCTTGCAGCAGACCATGTTTGAAAATATAATGCTACAAGGGAAAATTGTTTATAAATTATTTTCATTAACCCTTTACCATGCAATCCCAAGTTTTAACAACCCTGGTGGAGAAGACCTTTGAAAACATTGTGGGAAGAGGAGAAAATGCTGGTAACGAGCATTTTCTCGTTTTCCCACAATGCACTCTACCCTTTGAGAGCAGATTTCATGTTTTGAGTAACATTTAGTTTGTTGTCTGCAAATGCTTACAATTTTGACAGGGCTAAAATTTTGTTGTTTGTTAAAGAGTTAAGTATGCATGCACAGTGCATTGTTCTAATCTATTTTTGTCCTATTCATTTACTTTATTACTAAAAAAGCTTTGCAATATTTTTGATACTGTTATGCCCCTATTTCAAAATAAAATTTTCACTGTAAAAGTAACTGCAGTGGAGTGTTGGCAACTGCATGTGGTACTTCTGTTTATTTTCAGATTTAGTCCATACTACAGAACAAAATGCTACAAACAGTTAACATCTTCTAGCATAGCCCACAAGATATTGCCAAAGAGGATTTTCTGCAGATTTGATGTCAACGGGACATGCAATGATGAGAAGTGTCAAGGGTGAGTAAATCAGACTTATCTATATGTATGCTACAGGAAACTTAACTCATTGCCAGAGGATAAAATCACCTTTGCGAGTCCATATTAGAAGCATTGCAGAGGATAAATTGATTGTGGCTCAAATAGTGAAGTTTGTCTTGAAAAGGGTGAAAAAATTGTGGGAAAAGGAGAAAGTGCTGGTTACCAGATAGCTAGTTGTGGAATTACTGAAAAAAAAAATTCAACTTTATATTTCAGTGAGTTTATATGCAACATGACTGTTACAACTCAGAATACAGTTTCTCCCAGCCAATGAAAAGATTACTTTTTAAAATTTCAGTATAAAAGATTGAATTTTGGTAATGGATTATCTGGTGGATACAAAAGATTTCTTTCTAAATGACATCAGTCAGTTTATCTTGTCATGATAGTTTTCTTAATTATTTACTGAAACCCTTTAGCTGTATTGTACAGTGGAGGGCTCAAAAAACCAGGGATTGTGAGTTCAAGTTAACGCTCAGCCAAAATTCTTTTTAAATATCGATGAAAGTCAGTGCAACAGGTTCATTGCTCTAACTCTTTAGGGTTTGTTTGAACATTGTTTTACATGTGGGAAAGTAGCTTATGGATTTTGAAAGAATTTTGTGCGTAAAACACCTTACTGGTTAGAGAACAGGAGGGGTGCATGAACACGTCTGTCCATTGTTATACAACTGAGGTACTGTTGATAATGGTGTGAAACACAAAACAAACATCAAAGTTATTCTGTTTTGAACTTCTGTAATAGCTTTGTACTTGTTTATCTGTTCCACAGGCAACATGAGAGAGACTACATGATGTCTGATAGGGAAGTGCTCTGTGATATAGTCTCCTACTGCCCTTCACTTGCAGGGGTGCATAATGGGACACCTGCAAAGAAAATTATAAAGATGATTGGTAATTGCTGATATTAATTTTTTGTAGAGCAACCCTGTTTTTAAACAACCCTGAGGTAGAAGGCTTCTCAAAACATTTTGGGAAATGGAGAAAATGCTGGTAATTTACATTTGCTCCTTCCACAATGTTTTTTACTTGTGTAAAGACAAATTGAGTCACAAGATACACATTTTCATTTTCGTTTGCAAATGCTTTCAGTTTGGACATGTCTATAAAATTGTCATCTTGTAAAGAGTTACAGCTACAATTACTCAAAGAGTCCAAGAGATTCTTTTAAAGTATCTGTGTTTTAAGGTAACAAAGCAAAACTTTTGCTTGAAATTATGATATGCTTTAGATGAACTAGATGTTCTCATAAAATCATCTTTTTGAAGAAGAAATCTTTGTGGACATTAGGGGAAAAATATAGCATTTCACTAGAATAGAAAATTGAGTGCCATGCGGACCAAAATCCAAAGCCTTAACACTACAAGTCGATCCCATGACCTGACCTTGTCACCATGCTCCAAGATAACTAGGTACATTTAAAATGTATTCATAACTTTTTACACAACGGCAGCTGTCCAAAATGTAAAGTTACATATTTATACTGAAATATGGGACATACATCATGTTTTCAATGCATTTTCTGTCAATATCTTAGTTTAAAGGCCAGGAGAAGCAGGAGTTTCAACCCTTTACCACACAACCCCAAGTTTTAACAACCTTGAGGATATAGGTGTTTGAAAACATTGTGGAAAAAGGAGAAAATGCTGGTAACCTGCTTTATTTCCTTTCCTTACAATGTTTCCTTGCTGTCTGCAAATGCTTTCAGTTTGGACTAGTATTTTGTCATTTGATAAAGAGTTTAAGATTTACTAAAGATTTCTACGACACAATTTGAAATAGAGATTTTTTTCTTTTTTACCTTGAACAATGTTTCTGTATTTTTGTAGGAGATTATGTGGATAATATGATCAAACAAAACCAAGGACGACTTACACAAGATCAGCTCTGTCTTTTGTTGATTAGCCGTGTGAATGAGCATGCTAAACATGGTATGTTGATATTTATAGCTATGACTGAACTATTGCCATGAACTAGAACACATTAAAAACAGATCAGAACATATTTTCCATATCATGCATACTAGTATACTCTGTGTAGGGTTTTTTTTTTCGTATCATACTCTGTGTAGAACATGGAGGTCACTGACTGCTTGAATGTAGACACATTTGGCTATTTCCGTCAAATCCCCAAAAATGTGTAGCTCTTTGTTATTTTTTTTCTGTTTATTTTGTGATGGTTTTTTGAAAGTTGTAAAGGGAAGCTATGTAATAAAAGGAAGTTTACAGCAGTCTGTATTTCTGTTTGGTCAGATCCAGACTTGTGTCTCTGATGATAAATACCTCTGTACACACCCAACTTGACCTGATCCAACCATACAGAAACAAGTTGTTTCACTGAAATGATACCCCCACTGAAAAAGACTTTTTTTTTTTTACAGAAACATATAAGAGGTATTGTTTTGCATGTACACATGGCCTTTTTGTTTTTGGTCCATAATGAAATTATACATGAAGCCCCCTTTTTCCATCTTTGATAAGATGAAAAAAATTGTTGGAAAAGGAGAAAATGCTGGTTACCAGCATTTTCTCCTTTTCCAACAATGGTTTCAAAAGGCTTCTCTCTCAGGGTTAAAACTCAGGATTGTGTGGGCTAAACAAATTTGTCTTTCTGAATATACAGTCAACCCCATGTGAAAAAAATATACACTTACATTTGTCTTTAAAAATAACTAGTTTTTACGCCTCTACTTTAGAAAAGTTTTAAGCGCATCAGGGCACGGTACAAGTAATTGCTCCTTTTCTTACAAAGTTTACCGGAGAATTCAAGATGATAACTTTCATTTCTTTATTTTTATACTTAATTTCCTTCTTGTCTTAATTATTATCCCCCGCCGAAGGCGGAGGGATATAGTTTTAGCGTTGTCCGTCTGTCCTTCCGTCCGTCTGTGTGTCCGTCCGGGACAATATCTCCAATACCATTGGACGGAATTTCGTGAAACTTTATACATGTGTACAATAACCTATTCCGCCAATATACTGTTTTTCTTTATTTTGATTCGATGCAAAATGGCCGACTGGGCGCGATTTTCAGTTACGCGGTCGCGTAAATTTTTGAAAAGGTCTTTTTTTGGCAGGGGATATCATTTCAACAAAATTGCTTGTTATAATTGTTTTTATTGTTTTTTAAAGTGAAAGAGGATAGTCACATAATACAGAGGTACTTATACTCATTTATATTTCAGTACCACCCCATACAATGTTTTACGATAGGCAGCTGTTTAAACCAAAACAGGAGGACACAAAGCAGTCACAGAATGATAAAACAACATTGAAGCCAGCTGAGGATAGATTTTGTAATTATGTTTTCACCATTTTCTATTATTTTTAACTTGGCTCTTTTTGGGGAAAACTAGGTGGAATTGTAACAGCCCGGTTGTCATCATTGTGTAAAAACTTTGCCTTTGTCTGATATCTCTGTTAATACTGAAAATGTTTACTTTAGACACAGGCTTATTTGTTAACTGTCAGTATAGGATTCTATACAAACAATACAGGTAAGCCTTCTAATATTTTTGACACAGTTATGCCCTATTTTGTTAATTAAACTTTCCTCTGGAAAAGACAAATACAGAGCATTGGCACCTCAGTGCTGTGCCCTTGTGTCCGTATCAAACAACATCTTTGTTGTAGCTTACCTGCAAGTTTCTTTGCTTTACTTCTTGCCTGTTTTGAGAAAGCTTTTACTCCTTTACCAGACAGCATAGAAAAAATATTGGGAAAAGGTAGCATTGAGAAATAATTGATAAATATTAATGTCAACAAGGATGAAAAGCTGCAAGATTATTGTTTGGATATATTCTTTTCAGATTTACTACATACTTTAACCATTTTTAACATAACCATGTTTTCTTAACACTGAGCTAAAAGATATTTGGAACATTGTGCCACTTATTTAGATTCACTACACTCTTTAACTCTTTACCAAACGACAAAATCTTAGACTGGTCCAAACGACAAAATCTTAGACTGGTCCAAATTGAAAACATTTGCAGACGACAAAATAAATGTGACTCAAAAATTGAAACTTGACTTTGGAAGAGTAGAAAACATTGTGGGAAAAAGAGAAAATGCTGGTTACCAGCATTTTCTCCTTTTCCCACAGTGTTTTCAGAAGGCTTCTTCCTCGGGGTCGTTAAAACCAGGGATTGTTTGGTAAAGGGTTAACCATTCACCAAACAATTCAACTTTTACAACTCTGAAGAAGGCTGTTGCAAACATTTTGGGAAAAGGAGAAAGTGTTTTCCACTGGTTCAAAATAAAATCTATTCATTCCAGCAACAATTAATTTGTCCTTTGCAAATGTTTTCAAAACAGACAATGCTCTAAAAAATTTTCGTCTGTGTAAAAAGTTATTTTGGAATTCTATTTTTTCTCTTCCATTACAGCATGGTATGAGCTGGAAACTCAGAAGGTTAGAAAGGAAGACAACAGATTGAGTGAAGATGATCGACGCTACTTTTTCAAAGATGAGGGATTAGAAATCCAAGATTTAGAATCATCAGTATTAACTTGTCCCCATGATGTGAAACTGTGGTTGAAGCTCTCCAGTAAAAAACTGCATAATCAAAATAAGTAAGGAATGGTAAATTTTTGCTACCTGTCTTTACTAAAACCTGTCGACAACTTGAAAGAACCCCAGGTTCTCTAGGGAAAGCAGATTTGTAGATTAGGTTGAACAGAATTGCTGTATGAATTTGTATCTACCTTGTGCGATATGATTTTGACCAGAATATCCTATTACTTCTCCTTTTGCCATAATGTTTCTAAAGTGGAAAGGTGAATAGATGAAAATTAATGCAGGAGGTAATGAGTTAAACGGCATGATCATAAATGAGCCGCTAGTTGTGTGAAAATACCCTTATTTTCATACATGTAAGATTTTTCTTTTGTTTTTAATTGATCATGTCTTTTAAAATCCATAAAGCTTAAACATAATAATTGTGACGTCGTCATTTCTTTGTGGCAATAAAATGTAAACATTCATATTGGAAAAAAGTTGAGGCATTCAATTACTGGGAAGTGAGTTAACCAATTCTTGGAGCATTGTAGACGATGCAGATCAAAGTCAGACTGCATTTTTTTGGACAGGTAAGATCAAGATCAGACTGTAAGGAATGTGTGGTCCAATCTTTATGGACACTATCTGCTATTTTGTGTAATATTCTGGCACACACACCCATGAAATTGTAATACGTGTATTTTAGTTTGTTTGCCTGATAGAGAAAGTCCCATTTCTTTTTCCAGTACTCCACAGAAATGTTTAGAAGAATCTTTGAATGTCCTTGCTAGAGGACTAGAAAATAACAAGGAGAACAGCGAGTTGTGGTACGAATATTTATGTCTCTACGCCAAACACAAGGACGCCACAGATTTCTCCGACTTGTGCCAAACAGCCTTACAATATGCACCAAGTTTTCTAATTTGGTGGAAGGTATTTAAACAAATTTTTAGCTTCACTGTTTTGGAAGAAAAAGTCACGGTATTATCATAGCCGTCATTGTCTGTGCCGTTGTGCAAAACTTCAACATTTGAGCCGCGCTCTGTGAAAACGGGGCTTAATGCGTCTGCGAAAAGTATCAATCAAGGTCAGCCTACGCAGTCCACGCAGGCTGACCTGGACCGAAACTTTTCGCTATTGGTCAATTTTCTGTATGTCCAAGGACCATTCTACCTCATGATTAAGTTGGTTGTAAAAAAAGTGGCTATTATGGATCCATGATTATTTGATGGTTTGATTGGTATAATTCATCACGGAGATGCATTAAATCACCTTTTGCCAGAGCATGGCTCATTTATAAAACCTCTGTCATTATTGAAGATATTTACTTCAAACTCAGTCTTGTTGTAAACTATCAAATGGGAAACCATACAACAGGTGCAGAAAACCATCAAATTATTTTTGACACAATTATGCGCCTTTTGTCAGTGTAGAGATTCAATGAAAATCAAGCAGCTACAGCCAAGCATTGGCACCCACATGCTGTGCTCCTGTTTATATTTTTGTCAAGTTTTTTCATGATTTTCAGTGAAACTTTCAATCCTTTTATTCATATTTGTACACAATGTAGATTAATTGCTTGACTTGAAAATGAAGTTTTCTCCTGCAATCAAATTGCAACATGTGACTGTAAAACACCATTCTGAGATTAGGATAAGTAAGATTGATTTAGGTTTATCACATTTGAAAATGCTGGGACAAGAGGATGATTGTTCTGTCCTTGCCGCCGAGCCCCGGTAGCTCAGTCAGTAGCGTGCAGGACTTGAGAACAGGGGGTTGTTGGTTTGATCCCTGGCTCGGCGAATTTCTTTCCGAGGACTGATGATAGGAATTGCGACAGGATTCATTCCTCTCCCATTGCTGACCATTGTTTTGACAATGATTATGTGGGAAAGCAGCCAGTGGCTTGGAAAGAAAATGGTGCGGAGTACTGGTAAAAGAGACTCCAGGAAAGCATGGATAGGTGCACTGGCCGCCGTGATATAACTGAAATAATGTTGAAAACGGCGTTAAACACCATACAATCAATCAATCAATCTGTCCTTGCCAAAGTGTTTCAGAAACACTCTGCCACAAGACTGCATTCTAATTCTGAAGAATTTTCTAAATTGCAAAGTAAGGCCATTTCTGGTTGGATAAACCAAAACCATATGTTTTAGCCAATTAGAAATTGTGTTACTCTCTAGATTTAATGTTGGACTAAGAAGGAGAAATTTAGAATGGTTGATTAATCCATTATTAAAGAATCTCTGTTTTTTTACAACCCTGAAGAAAAAGGCTTTTGAAACCATTGGGGGAAAAGTAGAAAATGGGGGTAACCAGCATATTTCTTCTTTTCCCACAATGTTTTCTAACCTTCCAGATACAGTTCACATGATTTGCGCAACCATTAGTTTGTCCTCTGCGACTGCTTTGAATTTAGACTAGTGTAGAATTTTAATGTTTGGTTAAGAGGTAAGGTGAATTATCCCTGATCTAGATCGAATGTTATCTCAAGATCTCAGGACTACTAGGAAGTTATGTTTTCAATATTCCCACATAATTTTTCTTTCAGTATTTACACAGCCTAGTGACATATACAGATAGAAATGAAGTGTGCACAGAAATAGTGGAGTTTTTGTGTAGCCAACAGTCTAGATCTGATCTCAATCCAAAGTTATCCCATCATCTGTTAGAAGTTATCTTATACAAGGCAAACCTGAATGTTCTTGCAGGGGAGTTACAGTATGCCAAAAATATTCTACAGGTAGGATGGTAGGGATTTTGACCCTTTAGACAACTTTCAGGGCTTTTGGCACTGCAGATGTATATCAGACTGCAGAGAAAATGTAGTGTGATCTTGGATCTAGACTGTCAGATAACACATTAGATGTTGTGGCCAAACCATCCTTCAAGTTGAAATTTTAAGGACGATATCAGTGACTGACAATGTCCATTTCTTTTATATGGTACTGACAGGGTTTATTCAGCTTTTAGTGCCTTAAACCATTTTCTTTTTCAAGTGTTGTGGTTATGTAAACAGTACTTTCGTCCATGCAAATTAACAATTGATAGAATCTTAAATTACCTCACACAAAATGACTGTTCATAAGATCGCATATCAAGAGGGAATAGTTTTACACGGTTTAAAAGCCTGGCCAGATAGCTTGTGGTTAGCATATCTGACTTGTGACCTGGTGGTTGTGAGTTCAATACCTAGTTGAGGCAAACTTTCTTTCAAGCGATTTTTCGCCTCTCACCTGTGATGCATGTGAGAAAGTAGTCAGTGACTGAAAGAAAGGTTGTGTCAGTACTGGTGTGAGAAAGCCAGGAAACACATGCGTAGGTGCAATGACCACAGTGATATGACCCAAGCTGTTAAAATGGCATTAAACTCCAATACAACTAATCAATCAATACATGGTTTAAAAGGCATTTATGCAGAATGAAAAACAAACATTCATTTGATTTTTTGTACATCTATATGTTTTCAAACCTGTATCTTGATGTAGAAAAAATTGTTAAGATAAGTTTATTTTTGTTTCTCCGTCACAGTGAATTATAGCCCAGTCTGCAAAACCTTTTATCTCTCTATTGATCTAAATTGACTGAACAAAAATGTGTCTTAAAATTTTTGCAGGGTTATTTTGTGAAAAGTGAAGGTAGACCATCATGTCAGACCAACCTGACTGTGGAAGACAAAAGCGTCTTGTGGCTTTCATACATTTACTTATTGTCATGGAATGAACTTCCCAATCAATTCTGGAATTACAGTTCTGCTACAGTGGGGAAAATTGTCAATAAGGTAATGATATGATATGCATTTGTTATAGGCTCTGGAAATAGTAATGTCTGAAATAATCACACTTTAATCTTTTACCAAAAAGTCCAGAGTTTAAATACCCTAAAAAAGAGGGCATTTAGAACATTGTGAGAAAAGGAGAGGATCTGGCGACCAGCATTTCTCCTTTTCTGACAGTGTTTTCTATCCTATCACATAGAAATCTCACCATTTGAGAAATATTTAATTTGTCGTCTGAAAAATGCGTGTAATGAGACCAGCCTCAAATTTTGTCATTTGGTAAAGATTTAAAGAAACACTACACTGTTTTATGTTTTATAATGCAGACAAGTTTCGGTGAATTGTTCCCTCATTTATCACAATGATTATTTAAATGGTGATTCACCTTGCATGCAAAGTCTGTTGTTCAGTTCTTGTTCTTCATGGACATCTGTTTGAGATTTATTGAAAGCAATTTACTATGTGGGGAAAAAGCGTAGCTGCTTTGGGCATGGCTTATTTTCTGTAATAAAACTGACCTACAGTGCACTATTATAGTAAATGAAATATCAAATGTTTCAGTACAGATTGACGGATGAATGAAACTGCCAATTGTATGTCACTTGTTTTATTAGATGGTGGAATTATACAAGGCCATCATGACCCTCTTGCTATCCCTACAGATACTGTTGATTAGAAAGGGTTTATGACCAATGTTTAAATCCCACATCTTCCTCATTACTTTACAGAAAAAGCTATATTTACCCTGGCACAAACCACCAGCCACTGACATGACAGATGACCAACAGGTTGCACTGATACAGGAAGCAATCAATGTTTGTATCAGCATTGAACGTAGTCCAACATCACTGAAAGAAGGGTTGATTCTTCATGAAAACCTGATTAAACTGCTTCAGTTTCAAAACAAGTAAGACTGATTACCCCTGTTCATTTTTCATTACACATTTTCCTGCTATGATCTATTGCTTGTTCCATGAACCTTTTAGGATACTTCAAACAGCTTTAGAAGGCTGTGAATCCAAGATAGGGCTGCAGACTGTGCTGTCTGATCTTGCATCTACACTGGTATTCTGTAGGATATACAGTCAAAACAGTCTTTAAATTACAAAAAAAAATGTATTTTTCTGCTGTCAGAATGAAAAAAACAATATTGTTACATATTAGCCTAAGGGATAAGGGTTTTACTTTTTCTTTGTGTAAGGGTGCAATATTGTAAAGGGTGCAAATATTTGGCTATTGATGAATATATAGAACATACAAGACCTCATAGGTTTGAGGTTTTCCTGTAAAGACAAAATATTTTGTGAAATTATGTCAGACTTATGTCTGAAAATGGACTGTAACAATGAGAACTGCAGCTTCCGTATTTTGCAAATGTATGTTCTTTGCGACCTCATATTGTAAGAGAAATTATATTCGAAATTTCACATATTCCTATAATTCAGTTTTTTCTGTATATACCTCAGGCTGAAGGAAGTATTAGTGTGTGTAGAGATCTATTCTAAAAGGACCAATCACTGATTGAAATCAAAACTGCTACCTCCCCATTTTGCAAAAGTATGTCCTCTGTGGCCAGTGCCTCATATTGTACCAGAATTTATATTCAAAATTTAACATGTTCGTACAATCCAGTATTTTGACTAATTACGGAAGTTTTTTATTTATACCTCAGGCTAGAGGAAGTATTAAGTGTATGTAGAGAACTGTTACAAAAGGACCAATCACTGATAGAGATCTGGCTGATTGTGGCCAATCTGTATGCTGCTAATTGTGATGTACAGGCAACTAAACAGGTAACATCATGCTACTGGGCTTGAAATTTTAGCCTACAAATGACTTCAGTGCTTTTCAAGTTTATGTCAGAAAGCAGCTATTGGCTATGTATTGCTAAGAAGAAGACTAATGAAAACATTGTTGGAAAAGAAGAAAATGCTGGAAACCAGTGTTTTCTTCTTTTCCCAAAAGGTTTCCTACCCTTCGAAAAAACAAATCTAATTATTTGAGACACATATTCTTTGTTCTATGCTAATTCCTTCCATTAAGACAAATCTAAAATTTTTCATATGGTAGAGAGGTAAGAGAGTACTGGTTTGACTCCACACAACTTCAAAACGTAATTGAATTGAGCATGCATTTAACTCTTTACCAAACGTCAAAAATGTAGACTGGTCCAAATTCAAAGCATTTGCAGACGACAAATTCATTGTGTCTGAAATAATAAGATTTGTCTTTGATAGGGTTGAAAACGTGGTGGGAAAAGGAAAAAATGCTGGTAACCAGCATTTTCTCCTTTTTTAGCTCACCTGAGCACGAAGTGCTCAGGATGAGCTATTGTGATCACTCACCATCCGTCGTCGTCCGTCCGTCCGTTCACATTTCTTTGTTTACACTCTAACATCTACAAATATTAACCAATCAGCACCAAACTTGGTCAAAATATATATGACCATAAGATCTCGGATGAGTTCGATTATGGGTGTAATCAGACCAGAACAACAGGAGTTATTTGCCCTTGAATTAGAAAAATTGCTATATTTGACTTTGTTTACACTCTAGCATCTACATTTATTAACCAATCAGCACCAAACTTGGTCAAAATATATATGACCATAAGATCTCGGATGAGTTCGATAATGGGTGTAATCGGACTAGAACAACTGGAGTTATTTGCCCTTGAATTAGAAAAATTGCTATATTTGACTTTGTTTACACTCTAGCATCGACAATTATTAACCAATCAGCACGAAACTTGGTCAAAATATATATGATTATAAGATCTCGGATGAGTTTGATTATGGGTGTAATCGGACCAGAACAACTGGAGTTACTAGCCCTTGAATAAGAAAAATTGCTATATTTGACTTTGTTTACACTCCAGCATCTACAATTTTTAACCAATCAGCATCAAACTTGGTCAAAATACTTATTACTATAAGATCTCGAATGAGTTCAATTATGGATTTAATTGGACCAGAACGACTAGAGTTATTTGCCCTTGAATTAGAAAGTTCTGTGGAATAGTTCTTTGTCCGGACCATAACTTTGTCATCTCCAGTCCGATTGACTTGAAACTTGGCATTTGTAGTTGTTGCAATAATACGGAGTGCAGTGTGAAAGAACCATAACTCTACCTCATACTATCTATGAGTTATTTTCCTTTGAACGTCATTTTTACAGCATTTTCTGGTTGTCCGGAATATAACTTTGTCATCTCAAGCCTGAACATCTTCAAATTTGGTATGCATGATTGTTGTAAAATTACGGAGTGCATTGCACAAGAACCATAACTCTTCCTAGCACAAATTCTGAGTTATTCCCCTTTGACCTTCATTTTTATAGCATTTTTTCCTTGTCCAGAGCAAAACTTTGTCATCTTAAGTAGGAATGACATGAAATATGGTATGCTTATTTGTTGCAATATGTGGAAGTGCAGTGCACAAGAATTGTAACTCTACCTCGTGCTGTCTTTGAGTTATTTCCCTCTGATCATCATTTTTACAGCATTTAGTGCTTGTCCAGAGTATAACTTTGTCATCTCAAGTCAGAACGACTTCAAACTTGGTATGCATGTTTGTTGCAATATTACCGAGTACAGTGCGCAAGAACAATAACTCTACCTAGCGCAGATTTTGAGTAATTCCACTTTGATCTTCATTTTTACAGTATTTCTTGCTTGTCCAGAACGGAACTTTGAAGTCTCAAGTCAGATTGACTCGAGACTTGGTAAACATGTTTGTTGCATTACCTGCCCTTTGCGATTATTATACCTCCTTGACAACTGGTAGTGGGACGGGCTTATCTTGCGACAATTTGCCGCTCTTGTTTCATTATCATTTGGCCTTGAACCTCGATATTTGGTATTTATCTTCATTGTAGACCTTTACTGCTTATTACTCAGGTGAGTGATATAGGACCATATACTAGTATTGAACAATATAAATGAGTAATGCTGCGGCAAAAGGGGGCTTAATGGATCTCCCTGATCCATGGTACCAAGCAAGCTATCACATAATTATGGATCCATAATATCTGCTTTCTTTTACAACAGACTTAATCATGATGTAGACTGGTCTTTATACAGAAAATTAACTAATAGCGAAATGTCTCGGCCCAGGTCAGCCTGCGTGGACTGTGCAGGCTGACCCGCGTCAATACTTTCGGCAAATGCATCAAGCCCCCTTTTCATAGAGCATGTTTTTAGTGGACATTACTATTAAAGTCTTATTATGTGAGAGTGTTTAAATACAAAGGTTCTTATTTGTTGTGCCGAGCCCCGGTAGCTCAGTCAGTAGTGTACAGGACTTGGGAACAGGGGGTCATGGGTTCGATCCCCGGCTCGGCCAATTTCTTTCCGAGGATTGATGATAGTCATTGCGACAGGACTCCTTCCTCTCCCACTGCTGACCATTGTTTCGATGATGGTTATGTGGGAAAGCAGCCAGTGGCTTGGAAAGAAAATTGTGCATGGATAGGTGCACTGGCCACCGCGATATAACTGAAATAATGTTGAAAACGGCGTTAAACATACAATCAATCAATCTTATTTGTTGCAGTGTTTTACAGCATAAAACAAAGTACAATGATTGAAATTACAGGTATTTTTAGATGCTACAGATGTTACCCCTCTGGCTGCTAAAGTCTTCCATTATGCTGCCAAATTTGAGATGGCAAACATGGTACTCTTTTTTTTTTTTGGTCATTGTATAATCTACCTGTGTTTTATTCACTGTCTGAATTATTGTGATGAGATATTTGAGTCATACTGTGGCCAAAGGGGTATCAATGTGTCTTCTGTGATGTATTGCACCAAGCAGTTCACATAATTACAGATCCATAAAATCCATTTTGTCAAATAACCCACTGAATTATATGGTAAAAGTTTCCTTTGACATGCAGAAAATTTGAAGATAGCTGCAAGAATCGGCCTCTGTCAGCCTGCATTAAGCCCCTTTTTCACAGAGGATGGTTCTTTTCAAACTGCTAAAACAGCCTAGAAATGGCAATATTTGGAAATATTGAGATGAATTTGGTCAATCATGAATTTTCATTAATTTAGTTTAAATTTATTTTATGTCATTTGTGAAACAAGTTCCCACAACTTGTATCAATCACTCTTCATGACTGCTTACTGGAAACTTTAATCTGAACACACACTGTGATGTGGGTAGTTTCAATGGTTGACCCTGCCCATCTCAGAATTTGAACCGGGAATCTTTGATGAGAGAGACTGCATTCTACCTCTACATTACTGTCACCACCATTTATTTTGTAGGCTATGTCTATAAAAATACTTACCAGAACCTCTGCTGAAAGTCTAGATCCAAGATCAGACTGCATATCCTGTGCCGTCTGATTTTGGATCAATACCTTGCAATATTTCAAGCTTCTGTTTATTTTCAGGATAATGACAGTGCTATCAAACATCTAGAAAAATGTCCACTTGGCTATTTTGATCATGATGAAATCCAAGTTGTAGACCCACCTTCACTCTATTGGTAAGTTATGTAGAGTTTTGAACTTCACCACTTTTTTTCCCTTCTTCAAAAAAAAAGTTAACGCCGCTTTTTAGCTCACCTGAGTACGAAGTGCTCATGGTGAGCTTTTGTGATCGTGCTGTGTCCGGCGTCCGTTGTGCATCGTCCGTCGTTCGTCGTCAACTTTTACCTTGTGTACGCTCTAGAGGCCACATTTTCAGTCAGATACTCATGAAAGTTGGTCAGAATGTTTGGCTCGATGATA
Source organism: Hippopus hippopus (assembly GCA_946811185.2). Lineage (NCBI taxonomy): Eukaryota > Metazoa > Mollusca > Bivalvia > Cardiida > Cardiidae > Hippopus > Hippopus hippopus. The sequence continues at coordinate 29,334,635 of OX328101.1, forward strand.
TTTCGGATGAGTTTGAAAATGGGTCATGTCGGGTCAAAAACTAGGTCACTAGGTCAAATCTTAGAAAAACCTTGTGTACGCTCTAGAGGCCACATTTTCAGTCCGATAGTCATGAAAGTTGGTTAGAATGTTTGTCTTGATGATATCTCGGACGAGTTCGAAAATGGGTCATGTCGGGTCAAAAACTAGGTCACTAGGTCAAATCTTAGAAAAACCTTGTGTACGCTCCAGAAGCCACATTTTCAGTCAGATACTTATATAACTTGGTCAGAATGTTTGTCTTGATGATATCTCGGATGAGTTTGAAAATGGGTCATGTTGGGTCAAAAACTAGGTCACTAGGTCAAATCTTAGAAAAACCTTGTGTACGCTCTAGAGGCCACATTTTCAGTCCGATACTCATGAAACTTGGTCAGAATGTTTGCCTCGATGATATGTAGGACGAGTTCGAAAATGGGTCATGTCGGGTCAAAAACTAGGTCACTAGGTCAAATCTTAGAAAAACCTTGTGTACGCTCTAGAGGCCACATTTTCAGTCCAATACTCATGGAACTTTGTCAGAATGTTTGTCTTGATGATATCTCGGACGAGTTGGAAAATTGATCATGCTGGGCCAAAACTAGGTCACTAGGTCAAATCTTAGAAAAACCTTGTGCACACTCTAGAGGCCACATTTTCAGTCCAGTGCTCTTGAAAGTTGGTCAGAATGTTTGTCTTTATGATATCTTGGACAAGTTCTAAAATGGGTCATGTCTGGTCAAAAAGTAGGTCACAAGGTCATATCTTAGAAAAACCTTGTGTACACTCTAGAGGCCACATTTTTTGGTCCAAAACTCTTGAAATTTGGTCAGAATGTTTGTCTTGATGATATCTTGGACAAGTTTGAAAATGGGTCATATCAGGCAAAAAACTAGGTCACTGGGTCAAATCTTAAAAAAAACCTTGTGTATGCTCTAGAGGTCACAGTTTCAGTACAAATTTCTTGAAAGTTGGTCAGAATGTTTTACTTGATGACATTTCACATGACTTCGAAAATTGGTCATGTTGGGTCAGAAACTAGGTCAGTAGTTCAAATCTTAGAAAAAACCTGTGTATGCTCTATAGGCCACATTTTCTGTCCAATACGTATTAAAGGTGGTCAGGATCTTTGTTTTGATAATATCTACAATGGGAAAATTGGCTATGGTTGGATAAAAAGTAGGTCACTGAGAGAAATTCTAGAAAAAACTTGTGTATATGCTAGAGGCCAAATTTTCAGTCCAATAATTATGAAAGCTTAGTAAATTGTTTGTCATGATATCTCAAAAGAGATTGAAAATGGGTCATGTTTGGTCAAAAGACTCAGGTGAGCGACTTTAGGGCCATCATGGCCCTCTTGTTTATTTATACACTATAGTTCCTTATTTTGACCCCAGTAAGACTCATAAAACCTTTCCAAGACAAACAAGTATAATTGAAACAACAAAACTGAAGGTGATTGGGTTAAAATCAGTTGTCTGCAGGTGTTAAATCTGACTGTTTACGCCCCAGCAAAAGACAGTTTTGGAAACAATATCTGGAAATGAGCAAAACTTTGTATCAAGTAATGTTTTCCATGTTGATCTAAAAAGACATTCAGTCTGATTTTGGATCTACACTGCTGGCTTTTTTGCCAGATATTCTGACAAATACGGCTTTGAAATTGTTATAGCCCCATCTTCAGTTCTGATTGAGAATCTCCATTTCATTTATCTAGCACTACGTGGGTCAATGCATAGTTAGTTTAAAAAAAAGTCTATGTTAATGTGTGAAACTGGAAAAAGGATGCCTTGTGACTTGATCTGTGATAATGGTTTTTTTTTTATACCCCCCAAAACTCTGTTTGGGGGGTATATAGGAGTCAGCTTGTCGGTCGGTCCGTCCGTCTGTCTGTCCGTCCGTCGGTCAGTCTGTAGCTTTTTGTCCGCTCTATTTCTCATAAACTACTGGACGAATTTTATTCAAACTTCACAGGTAAACTCAGTATCAAGCAGAGATGTGCATATGAAATGTTGGTTATGGTTCATTGATTTTTCACTGAGTTATGGCCCTTTCATAAAATTTCTTGTCCGCTCTTTTTCTCATCAACTATTGGACAGATTTGGTTCAAACTACACAAATAGACTCAGTATCAAGCAGAGATGTGCATATCCTATTTTGGTTATGGTTTAGTTAGGTTTCATGGAGTTATGGCCCTTTGATGATTCTGGACAAATTTCTTTCAAACTTCATGGATAGACTTTGCACTCAGCAAAGATGTGCATATCATAAATTGTTCTTAGTTAATTAAATAAAATTTCCAAGAGCTAAGCCCTTTTTTGTCATTCTCTTTATGACGGTGCCCTTGCTGAATTGATGAAAATAAATTAAGCTTTTGATAGAATATTTTTAACACAGCTGTCCGTCCGTCGGTCGGTCTGTAGCTTTTTGTCCGCTCTATTTCTCATAAACTATTGGACTAATTTTATTCAAACTTCACAGGTAGACTCAGTATCAAGCAGAGATGTGCATATGAAATGTTGGTTATGGTTCATTGATTTTTTTCACTGAGTTATGGCCCTTTCATGAAATTTCTTGTTAAAAAGAGATTTTAGCTTCCACTTACTGTTTTATACAGAGATTTGTGTAAATTCACCATTTAAATTTATTATTATACCCCCGCAAAACGAATGTTTTCAGGGGTATACTGGAATCAGCCGGTTTGTCTGTTTGTCTGTCCGTTTGTTCGTCCGTGTGTCCGTCTGTGTACAAATAATTGCCTGTTTCTGTCAAAGCGCTGGCGGGGGTATTAAGTCACATTCAGTGACAGCTCTAGTTTTTTAGCTCACCTGAGCACGAAGTGCTCATGTTGAGCTATTGTGATCGTGCTGTGTCCGGCATCCGTCGTGCGTTGTCAACTTTTACCTTGTGTACACTCTAGAGGCCACATTTTCAGTCCGATTCTTGTGGAACTTGGTCAGAATGTTTGTCTTGATGATATCTCGGACGAGTTTGAAAATGGGTCATGTTGGGTCAAAAACTAGGTCACTAGGTCAAATCTTAGAAAAACCTTATGTATGCTCTAGAGGCCACATTTTCAGTCCAGTACTCTTGAAAGTTGGTCAGAATGTTTGTCTTGATGATATCTCGGATGAGTTAGAAAATGGGCCATGTTGGGTGAAAAACTAGGTCACCAGGTCAAATCTTAGAAAAACCTTGTGTACGCTCTAGAGGCCACATTTTCAGTCCAAAACTTTTGAAATTTGGTCAGAATGTTTGTCTTGATGATATCTTGGACGAGTTTGAAAATGGGTCATGTTGGGTTAAAAACTAGGTCACTAGGTCAAATCTTAAAAAAACCTTGTGTATGCTCCAGAAGCCACATTTTCTGTCCAATACTCTTGAAATTTGGTCAGAATGTTTGTCTTGATAATATCGCAGACAAGTTCGAAAGTGGGCCATGTGGGGTCAAAAACTAGGTCACTAGGTCAAATCTTTGAAAAACTTTGTGTACGCTCCAGAAGCCACATTTTCAGTCCAATGCTCTTTAAAGTTGGTCAGAATGTTTGTCATGATGATAGCTTGGATGAGTTTGAAAATGGGTCATGTCAGGTCAAAAACTAGGTCACCAGGTCATATCTTAGAAAAACCTTATGTAAGCTCTAGAGGCCACATTTTCAGTCCAATAATCTTGAAATTCGGTCAGAATGTTTGTCTTGATAATTTCTTAGACAAGTATGAAAATGGGTCATGTTGGATAAAAAACTAGGTCACAAGGTCAAATCTCGGAAAAACCTTTTGTACTATAATTACAGTCCAATATTCTTTAAACTTTTGTTAGAATGTTTGTCTTGATGATATCTTGCATGAGTTTAAAAATGGGTCACGTGGAATAAAAACTAGGTCACCAAGTTTCATCCTTGAAAAACCATGTGTACACTCTAGAGGCCACATTTTCAGTCCAATAATCTTGAAATTTGCTTTGAGTGTTTGTCTTAATAGTATCTTAGACTAGTATGAATATGGGTCATGTTGGATAAAAAACTAGGTCACTAGGTCAAATCTTGGAAAAACCTTTTATACACCCTACAGGCCACATTTTCTCTCAAATACTCATGAAAGTTTGTCAGAATGTATGTCTGGATAATTTCTACATGTCAAGTAGGCCGCTGAGACAAATTCTAGAAAAAGCTTGTGTGCACTCTAGAGGCCATATTTGTAAGCCCAATACTAATGAGTGTTTGTCAGAGTGTTTGTCTTAATATCTCTGAAGAGATTGGAAATGGATCATGTTTGATCAAAAGGCTCAGGTGAGCGACTTCAGGACCATCATGGCCCTCTTGTTTTCCAATTCTAGCACACTCCTGAAGCAGACTCTACCATTAGGCTATGTGTCACCGAAGTACAAGGCAGATTTTAACAATGAGATCCTGATTAAACAACAGACCTATCTCTGGCTTAATTACTGGTAATGCTGACCTTTTGCTCTGTCTATAGTATTGTCAATATTAGTAGTTTTACTGGACAGCATATGCCTTAATCAGGTTGCAAATTTGGTTCAGACTATTCAAAAGGTTAAGTTTTATGCAATATTTAAGTAGTTATCTGTTGTTTCACTTTAGACTATTACCACTAACTCTCCTCATTTGAGGTAGAATGTTTTTAGCTGTCCAAAAGTAGTTCGAGGTTTTGGCAGTGAATCAAATAGAATGTTAAGAACTGTTTCTGCACTTTTTCTCTTATATATGTGTATTGACAACCACTGAAATATCACTATTTGTTAAAGCGTCAGTGGCGTGAATAGCACTTTGTTGCAAAAAGGATAAAGAAATTATGAAATCTGAAAAAAAAATGCATTTACTAAAGCTGAATTCTGATGTTTTTTTTTTTTTTTAAATGGTTAGCTTACTTTTTTTCCTTCTGACGTTGTAGATTGTGCAACATGCATTTTGTGTTAGGTGAGAGTTGTATAAAAGTATTGATTGATAACCTGTTTTAATGCATTTGAATGACAGAAATGGTGGGTTCAACATAACAAACTGGGCCAATATCAACAAACTCAGCCAAGATTAGATAAACTTGACCAATATCAATCAAAACAAGGCTAAAAGAGTCGTTTTGTATCATGTCCAAAGTGGACAACAAATCTCTGCTGTTGATGAATAAAATTATCATTTATGAAGTAATTTTGTATTTTTCAAGTTACAGGTCCGTGGTCTGTGGTATTAACCAGAAGCTTTTGGCCATGAGCTAAAATTGCAGACTTTGGATCCGTTTTTTTGGCCACAATGTTATTTGATTAATAACAATTTTATAATGGAGATATTGTCACATTGTGATGATGGCAAGTTGATGTTGCTGTTTTATATTTCTTTGTCACAGTTTATTGCTGGAACTAAAACAAGATTTTGCCACTGCCATGGAGATGTATGAAACTGCTTTAAGTTCTTTAGCTAGAGTGAAGGATGTCTGTAAAGTGTGGACAAGGTCAGTGTCAGTGTTGGTTTGTTTCATTTTTTTGAATCCTTTCATTATTTTTTTTCAATTATTTAACTACTGAATGACAAAACTTTATATACTGGTCCAATATGATTGTATAACATACAAACAACCATTGCTCATACAGCTCAATTCATGGTATGTGTCCATTAAAAGGTAGAAAACATTGCAGGAAAAGCAAAATGCTGGTTACCATAACAACTACCATAAACAAGAAAACAGTTATCAGCCTTTATAATATGATAAGATGTGGTTCAAAATTAAAGTAATTGACCAAAAACTAAGAATTAGATGAAAAGAACTAGGAAATGCTTTGATGTTTCAGTTACGTAGCATTCCAGTGTCGAATAGTCACAGAGAAACCCAATAACCTTTCGGAATGTCGTAAACTGAACAGTCTCATACATCGCTGTCTGACAACGATACCTGTAAGACTAGAAATACCTTACTGGAATGGGGAATATGTGACGGATTACAGCTATGTGAATCGTATTCTAGACAGTTATCTGGGATATTTGTTACCTGAACAACAAGAGCTTGTCTTAGAGAAAATTGTTCCTATGATGCCTTTGAACATTGGTGTTGTGCAAAGGTTTGTATATATTACTGACTGATCATATCGCTTGCAACACGCAAAAAAGGGCATTCGGACATTTACGTAAAGTAGTTAGAGAGGAAATAATCCTGTCACAATGACTATAATCAGTCCTCTGAAAGAAACTGGCGAAGCTAGAGATTTGAACCCAGGACTTCCTGGTTTCAATACCTGTATGTTAGGGGCTGAGCTACCTGAGTTACTGTCTTGTTTCTTACTATTTCTAACTTATCTCACATACAAATTACAGTAACTACTGCCATAGTGGCCACCTCTTGAAAGCAAACAATCTGTGCTAAGCAAGCATGTGATGATCTCCCACAGAGTAAAAAAAGTTGAAATGTACCTGTCTTAGTAGGCAAGTACCTGACTTAACTTTTAAAGCACTGGAACCAACTTAAGTTGCTTTTGCAGACAGTGTAGATCAAAATCAGACTGTACAAACCTGCAGTCTGATCTTTGATCAATACTGATACTTTGTGGTATATTCTGTCTGAAACAGCTTTTAAATGGCAACATTGTTTTTCCTACTTGAAAAAGTATGACTCATTAATATAATACATGTACTTTAAGGATTAAACAAGTATATTTTCAGTGTCCCTAACTTGCTTGCTTAATCTTTTACCACATGACAAAGTTTGACCTTGCCCAAATTTAAAGCATTTGCAGACAACAAATTGAATGCTGTGCAAATGATCAGATATTTAAAAGGGTAGAAAACATTGTTGCGAAAGTAGAAAATGGTGGTGACCAGCAGTTCTCCATTTCCCACACTGCTTTCAAAAGCTTGCTTTTTCAGTGTTGTGAAAATATGTGAATATTTTGACTAATATTTCTATTTCATCAATCACAAATAAGGGAAATTACCAATTTCAGTCTGGAAAAAAGATCCTCATTCTTAAGGTTATTTTGTACAGAGGGGGGATTTGTTGACCCGCAATAGTTTTAGTTTGATTCACTTTTTGAAATCAAAGGTTAACTAACTCATAGTCAAAGAGTGTTGTCTGTTAAATAAAATCTCATGCTAGTGATGAAAGATGAAACCAATTTTACTTAACTTCTTTTCAAGTGACAAAAGAGAGTTCAATCTCTTGAAGGACCAAACAATCTTTGAAAGTTTCAAAAGAATTGGATCAAAACTGTGGACTTCATTGCCTAAACAAGAAATGGAAATTTTCAACTTCAAATGGCTACTTTTCCCATACTGATAGTTGGATTTTTTTTAAAATCAATACGGTTCAAGCTATTGATGAGATAAACAAACTATGCAAGTTTCACGAATAATAATGTCATAATTGATTATTGTACATTATTCCATTAGGTTATGTGAGGAGTATCTGAGACAGGGAGACCATCAGAGGGTTGTCAGTCTGTGTTATCCACTTGTCTGTGATTCTACAACAAGCTTACATATCTGGAAACTGTAATGTTTTCCCTTCTTTACTTGTACTTACACAGTATACCAGCATTTACTGTAGCTGTAATTTCTCTGGCTCGGGAGACATTAAGATAGTGACAAGATTTGCAGAGGACATATTAGATGTGGCGTAAATTATAAGATATGTCTTTGAAAGGGTAGAAAATATTGTGGTAAAAGGAGAATATGCTGGCTACCAAGCATTTTTCTCTAATTCCACAATGTTCTCAAAAACCCATTTCCTAGGGTCTATAGAACATTTGTTTAATTTTTAAATGATTCATCAAACAATGAATAATTCAAATATATCTTTTAACATATAACCCAGCAGACATTTTTTTGTATTGCAGTGGACCACTTTTGAAAAGATTATTGCAAGAGGAAAAGTTGCTCTAGATGAGCAAGTTTGCCTTTTTGCCAGAACATTTTTAGCTCACCTGAGCACGAAGTACTCAAGGTGAGATTTTGTGATCGCCCAATGTCCGTCGTCCGTTGTCCACAATTTCTTTAAACATCTTCTCCTCCTAAACCACTGGGCCAATCTTGATGAAACTTGGCAGGGATGTTCCTTGGGTGAAGCTCTACCAAAGTTGTTAAAGAGATTGAATTCCACCCATAACTGTGGTTGCCATGGCAACCAAAGGGAAAAAAATAGCAAAATCTTTGAAAATCTTCTCTGAAACTAGAAGGCGTAGAGGTTTGATATTTGGTATGTAGCATCTCCTAGTGGACCTCTACCAAGTTTGTTCATAAGATGCCCCTGGGGTCAAAACTGGCCCCGCCCCAGGGGTCACGAGTTCGAACATAGGAACAAAGAAGGAAAACTTTAAAATTCTTCTTCTCTGAAACTGGAAGGCATAGAGCTTTTGATATTTGGTATGTAGCATCTCCTAGTGGACCTCTACCAAGTTTGTTCATATGATGCACCTTGGGTCAAAACTGGCCCCGCACTGGCGGTCACAAGTTCGAACATAGGAACAAATAAGGAAAACTTTAAAATTCTTCTTCTCTGAAACTGGAAGGCGTAGAGCTTTGATATTTGGTATGTAACATCTTCTAGTGGACCTCTACCAAATTTGTTCATATGATGTCCCTGGGGTCAAAACTGGCCCCGCCCCGGGGGTCACAAGTTCTAACATAGGAACAAAAAAGGAAAACTTTAAAATTCTTCTTCTCTGAAACTGGAAGGCGTAGAGCTTTGATATTTGGTATGTAGCATCTTCTAGTGGACCTCTACCAAGTTTGTTCAATTGATGCCTCTGGGGTAAAAAATGGCCCAGCCCCAGGGGTCACAAGTTTGAACATGGGAACAAAAAAGGAAAACTTTAAGATTCTTCTTCTCTGAAACTAGAAGGCGTAGAGCTTTGATATTTGGTATGTAGCATCTCCTAGTGGACCTCTACCAAGTTTGTTATTATGGTGCCCCTGGGGTCAAAACTGGCCCCGCCCTGGGGGTCATTAGTTCTAACATAGAAACAAAAAAGGAAAATTTTAAAATTCTTCTTCTCTAAAACCGGAAGGTGTAGAGCTTTGATATTTGGTATGTAGCATCTCCTAGTGGACCTCTACCAAGTTTGTTTAAATAATGTCGCTGGGGTCAAAACTGGCCCTTCCCCAAGGGTCACAAGTTTGAACATAGGAACAAAGAAGGAAAACTTTAAAATTCTTCTTTTCTGAAACTGGAAGGCATAGAGCTTTGATATTTAGTATGTAGTGAACCTGTTCTAAGTTTGTTAGCCCACCTGAGCACAACATGTTCAGTGAGTTCAAAATTGGGTCACCTGGGGTCATAAACTAGGTCACAAGGTCAAATTAAAGAAACACCTTGTGGGCACTCTAGAGGCCACATTTATTGCTCAAATGACCTGAAATCTGGTCATTATGTTTGTTTTGATAAAATCTCGGATGGGTTTGGATTTGGGTCACCTGGGATCATAAACTAGGTCATTAGGTTAAAGAAATACTTTGTGGGCACTCTAGAGGCCACATTTTTTAGCTCAATTGACTTGAAAATTGGTCAGAATGTTTGTCTTGATAAAATCTCACATGAGTCTGAATTTGGGTCAACTGGGGTCATAAGCTAGGTCACTAGGTCAATTTAAAAAATATCTCTAGGGCACTCTAGAGGCCACATTTATAGTTCAATTGATTTGAAAATTGGTTAAAATGTTTCTATTGATGAAATTTAAGATGAGTTCAAAATTGGGTCCCCTGGGGTCATAATCTAGGTCACTAGGTCAAATTAAAGAAATACCTTGTGGGCACTCTAGAGGCCACATTTATTGCTCTAATGACCTTAAATTTGGTCAGAATGTTTGTCTTGATGAAATCTAAGATGAATACAAAATTGGGTCACCTGGGGTCATAATCTAGGTCACTAGGTCAAATTAAAGAAATATCTTTAGGGCATTCTAGGGGCCACATTTCTTGCTCAATTGACTTGAAAATTGGTCAGAATGTTTGTCTTGATGAAATACTGGATGAGTTTGAAATTGAGTCACCTGGGGTCATAAACTAGGTCACTAGGTCAAATTAAAGAAATACCTTGTGGGCACTCCAGAGGCCACATTTATTGCTCAATTAACTTGAAAACTGTTCAGAATGTTTATCTCCATAAATTTTTGATGAGTTCTAAATTGGGTCACCTATTGAGATAAAGTAGGTCACTAGGTCAACTTACGGAAGTTCCTTGTGGATGCTCTAGAGGCCACATTTTAAGCTCAACTGACCTGACAATTGGTCAGAAATTGAATTATTGCATGTGGACTGAAATTTCTCCTATTGACTCAGGTGAGCGATCCAGGGCCATCATGGCCCTCTTGTTCATGTATCTCTTGACTGGGCTTGATTATATCTCTAATTTCAAGGATTTTTTTTTTTTTTTAAGTTGAATTCTGAAAATTTGTCTAAGGGGTATTGAGTTAATTAAATTTAATTACTTTGAATAGATTTGTTATTAGGCAGAATAGAAGCTACAGTACTGATTACTAGTGAATTATTAAAACTACTGCTGCTTCCTCTGAACTTTTTAGTGGTGTGAGAGTGAAAAATCATCCACATTTGACCTGATAGATACAACAATCCTGTACATTTACTTACCCTTTAGATCAGAAAAAATGTGAAAAGATACAGTTACTGTCTTATATTCTGAATAAGGTGCTCATTTGACAGTTTTTCTTGCTTTATCTAATATTGAAACAGCTTTCTTATTATCTTTTTTTTTTTTAACAATAGAAATAAATGAAATAGATAATACATGTATTTAATTAATTTAAGGCTTTAACTCTTTGCCAGGCATCAAAAGTTTATATCTTGCCACATTGTAAGTCTTTGCTGACAATAAATGAAATGTGTCTCAGCCAATGAGATTTCAAGAAAGCAGAAAACATTGTGGGAAAAGGAGAAAGTGCTGGTCACCAGCATTTTCTCCTTTCCCCACAATTTTTTCAAAAGCCTATGCCTCAGGGTTGTTAAAACTTAGGATGGTGGGATAAAGGGATACTTTGAAATTCTTTTCAGCGTGACAGCAGTGTCTGTTAAACAAGGATCTGAAGATCAGGTTAGTATGTGTAGTTGTTACTTTATAGTTATTTTCCTGATATGGATTCAATGTAACATTCGTGAAATACGTTCTGATAGAAACATGGTGAAAAATGAAGTTGCCATAAAATTTTTTGATACTGTTTTTTTGCCAAAGTGTTTTTTGACATCTTAAAGGTCTTACTTTACCTTTCTTCATTTGATTAGGATATAGTTCTTGCGTTGTCCATCGATGGGGACAGATATTTTCTAAAATCCATTACGAACATGGATTACACTTCATACATGTGTTCCTTGTGATAGTCCACCTATTTTATTATTATTACTTTTTTATTTAATGCCTTGTCTTGGAAAAAAGGGGGCTTGATGTATATGCCCATTATGGACCAATATCTTCTTAACTACCAGACAAAATTTTATGAAACTTCGTATTTGTGTTGTTTATCATAAGACAGAGATAATCATTATTTGTTTTTATTTAATGAAATGTCATGTCATGGAAAAAGTGGGCTTAATGTATAATTTAATCATGGACCAATAACTGTTAATGAGTCCGTGGGGACAGACATCTTGTAAATCCTTGATGAAGATTGATAAAACTTCATACTGATGTTCCTTATAATAGTCCGCCAATATACTTTTATTTTTTTTTTTCTTTTTTTTTTTTATTTAATTCAATGTCTTGGAAAAAGGGGGTTTGATGTATATGGACCATTATCTCATTAACTACAGGACAAAATTTTATGAAACTTCATATTTATATTGTTTATCATAAGCCACAGACAAATATTATTTGTTTTTATATGATGAAATGCCATATCATGGAAAAAGGGGGCTTAATGTATAATTTCATTATTGACCAATAACGAAAAGGATATGTGTACATACAAAACACAATACCTCTGATATGTTTCTATCAAAAAAGTTTTTTTTTTTTTTTTTTTTTTTCGCCGAGGGATATCATTTCAACGAATTAACTTGTTAGTGAAGATGTTTACTTCAAACCTTGACTAGTTAGTAATCCATACAACAAGGTAACCATTAAAATATTTTTGACACAATTGTGCCCCATTTTTTGACCTAGAATTTTCACTGAAAATCAAGTAACTGCAGCCGAGCATTCGTTGTCCTTTTTTTTTATTTATTGTTTTGATTCATTTCGACCTGAAGAAATTTACAATAGAGGACTATTGGGATGCCCTTTTAAAACATGGTTTATTAATGTGAATTAACTCTTTGCACTTGTGGACAACAAAGAAGATGTGGCTCAAATGATGGAAGAAAGGGGTGGAAAGCATCTTTCCAGCAAGCTTTTTAGAAGCCTTTTTCCTCAGGGTCATCTATAACACTGGATTGTTTGGTAACAGGGTTAAAAAAAATGCTTCAGCTCTGAATTTATAGTTCCACCTGTATAGTGGAAGCACCTAAAGGACACTAAAATGGTGCTTGCTTAAGTCAGGTATTTGCTTACTTGAGATTTATTTCAACATTTTTGTATTCTTTTGGCAATCAACTTATGCATTCTTAACATAAGATTGCTTGGTTTATAGATGTGGCCATTAAAACAGGTTCTACTAATATCTATATTTAAATACTCAAAACTTTCATCAACACAAGTGTGCCAACACTTTGATCAACTTAAATATAATTTGAAAAAAACTAGAAATATATACAGGAGTTACAAGTGTAGCTAAAGTGTTGCCATATTTTTTTCTATTGTTTCAGACACTGAAGATGTATAGAAGGGCGGTGCAAGCAGTTCCATACAGTCTGTCCCTATGGAAAGATGTAAAATCTTCTTTATTCTTCAGTCTCTTTCCCACATGGACAATATGGAAACTTTTCAGTGTTTCAAGTTTAGGATTTGAAATAGCAATTCCTTTTAAACAATATACAGGCTGCTATTAATTTTGATCTTACTTCTAAACCAGTTTTTTTTTTACTTTTTCACATGTTTGATACAGTTATGATCTATTTTAAACAAAAGACTTAAAGAAATTTACAAGTATTGCATTTCAATGTTGCTTTCCACCAGAATATCTCAACATTTCAGACATTGAAGGTCATGATCAGACTGCATACTTTAGTATGACCTTGATTTACACTGTCAGCAAAGTTTTCTCACATTGGCCTTAGCATTAAGATTTTTATTTCTATCAAGATGTTCTTGTTGCTTTGTATACCAGTTTGTATCATAAGCCACAGACAAACATTATTTATCATTGCAAAATTACACCCGAAAATTTAAAATGAATTGCATGAGAGGAGAAATAATAAATTTATTTAGCATTTGACTGGAATTTCAGTTCAGATGATTACATAAACAGGTGAGCCATGCTGCTTGTTTTCTACTTTCAGTTTATGATGTTTGAGCTGACTCATGGTGAGAGGGCCAAAGGGACTGTTGAAGCCATACTGTCCCATTGTAAGATGTTGGGTTTGAACACCAAAGACTTGATAGCTCTCTGTCAAGGGTCCTAAACATATCCAGTAAAGTCCTCATTTCCCTTTTAATTTTCTGTAAAAGGCAAAAAATGATTGCATAAAAATTAAAGAAAACCCTTCTCTTGATATGTTGTTTCCATTAGAGATACTAAAAGGATTTTGGAAATATGTCTGTTTCTGTACAATGGCATCTTGAATGGAACTTTAGAAATTTGTCTGCATTTTGTCAACAAAGTAAATGGACATGTCAAGAAAAGGTTTAACCACTGTAAAAATATGAAAATATCTGAAAGTCATGAATTAGAAATTGCATTTAAAAAAGGTTTTGATTTCAACTACATGGAGCCTGGCAACTCTGTCACATATGTTGAGATTTTATTAAGTTTGTTTTGTCTCAAATTCACACACAATGAAATAAAGTATTTTCATAGATATCTCAAAAAATTTATGGTAATTATTAAAGAAGTACTCCATAAATCTCCACCTCTCATTTCAGAGAAAGAGAGCTAGCTACTTTGGGCTTGATTTGAAGTTTAAGTAACACTTCCACATTGTACTAGAGAAAACTTTGGTACAAAGTGTGCAGTAAAATTGACCAAAAAAGTGGTTTTGATCAAGAAAGAGAGAATTGAGAAGTTATAAGCTGAAAGAGCAGCATGTAAAATTGAAATCACAGCTGTAAATGTTGTCCCTTTAATGACCCCTTTCCATACCTGGTATGGTAAGTATACACTGAAGTTTGGTCTGAAATTTGGTCTAAATTTCAACCTGACTTTCATCATTGACTTTTTTGTTGTGCTAGTTTTCATGGATAATTTTCTTGAAGGTTGGTTGTTTGTTAGAGATTTGATAAACAGCTTATTTTGGAGAGCAACTGCAAAAAAACTGAAGTAATAGAAGATGAAAACTCAACGGATCATCACATCCAAAGAAAGATGATAACAGAAATGTGCCAAGAGACGTAAGGAAGACCTCAGATATTGTGCATGGAGAGGAGCAGAAGCTTTTTGTTCCAGTTGCCAAATGTTTGTGTAATTTGCTGTTTATTGGTTTCTTTTTGTGGGAACAATTTCTTCATCTTCTGTTCATTCATGTCTGATATTAAATACTCTCCAGTCTTATTAAGTCTTAATTCAGCAGTTAAATAAAAGAAACTACAACTTACATGAAGGTCGCAGACTGCACCTTCAAATAGGTTATTTAAGATTGAACTTGAAAAGTTACTTGCCCAACAGTTATGGTTTGCATGAGATGAAGATTAAAGAAAGATCAAACAGTGCCACTTGATAACAAATAATAATGGCCTTATTGTCTCATGCAGTGTTGTTTAAATATTCCTGTAATAACTACAGATATACTTACGGGATGATAAAATATTAGTTTCTTCAGGTAAAGCTGAAAAAAGGACATGAATTTTAATAGGATTGTGATCAGCTTTAAAACATTTGTATTACGAAGTAGAATGTTTCAACTTTTTGAAAGCAGGACAATGGACAGTGCCTGTTTTGTTGTAAAACAAGAACTCCTTCTGTAGAGTGCCAAGCACTATAGGTACTACAGGTGCTTTTACGGACAGTGTTTATTAACTGCACAAAATGTGCAGTTGGAGGTTGAACTATGATGTCAGCTATCTAAAACAATTGTGAAACTGAAATTTTTACTGGTAAGGTTGCATGTTATATGCCTGTACACATATTTTGATTGTCAGTTGTTCTAATTTTCTGGTGTTGATACCTATTAGTGCCCATTATTCATATTTACAGAGAATGAAGTGAGCAGTTTTCCATTTCCTATGAAATAAGTATTAATTCCATGATCATATCAGTTTTCATAGTCTGTATACCTAATCCAATGTTTTCTTTCTGTCACTGGATTTTTGCTTCTTTTGGAAAAGCCCATATCTTGAATTTCACCTGTTTTTGCTATGATACATGCTATTCTCATGAAATCAGGTTTTTTTTTTTTTGTCATTTTATTTTTTTTTATCTTTAATAAATGTTGTGTAGAGGACTTCTAAAGTTTCCTTTTTTTAGAATCGGGTAAAAAATGAAACTGAGATCTATTCTCCAGGTCTTACTGTTTCTCTGCAAATGAAAAGCTGTTATGGTAATAATTTCTAGTCTATGCAGTGAACAGTATCCAGCATAGATCTGACAGTGCATTTGATGCATGCTGATCTTGATCTATATAGCAAAGGCCACTGATGTAGCTCATTGACAAGGTGAGCCCTTAACTCATAACCAAAAAAACAAAATTTTGGCCTAGACCAAAGCATTTGCAGCTTACTGGTAAATGAATACATCTGTCTTTGATAAGGTAGAAAATGTAGGAACAGGAAAAAATGCTGGTTAGACAAATGTTTTTAAAAAGCCTTCTCTTTCAGGGTTGTTAAAACTCGGGATTGTGTGGTAAAAAGTTAGCTCTTTACCAGTTAGCAAAATTTTAGGCTTGTCAAAATTGAAAGCTTTCACAGATGATGAATATGGCTCAGATGATGGAATTTGTCTTTTGCTGAAAGGGTAGAAAACATTGTGGAGAAAACACAGGTAACCACAATGTTTTCAAAATCCTTTCTCGTGGAAACAGGATTAATTGGGAAAGGATTAATTTGATGAAAAAAACTGAAATTTTCACTTTGTGAGATAAACACAAAGTTTGGGATTTTCAAGCTGTTAGTGGAGGAACATCCAGAAGCTGTGTGCAGTGTGATCTTGATCTTCATTGTTTGCAAAGATTCTAAAGTTTTCTCTGATATTACTATGGCTATCTGTCCAGTTATTAACATTGAAACTGGGTTCATGAGAATAGTGTGCAATTTTTAATGATTGTGTATTTCTTTGTATTCCTTTAATTATTCATGTGCTGTTGTATATGAGCCATGCTCTGGCAAAAGGGGGTTTAATGCATCTACGTGATGAATCATATTAAGAAAGTTGTCACATAATTATGGATCTAACAACCAACTAAATCATGATGTAGAACGGTCCCTGAAATTTACCAAAAGCAAATAGTTTTAACCCTTTGCAGACTGCCCAGTCTGATCTGGGTCGATACTTTTAACAGATGCATTAAACCCCTTTTCACAGATAATGGCTCATTTCTTTGTATTCCTTTAATTACTTATATGCTGTTGTTTGATTAATAAAATGATTATCAAATAATGACATTGTCTATTTGCTATGTTACTTTCCACTTAGAATCCTTGGACACAATTCATGTTGAAAAAATACTTCAGTTGAAAACATTCTTGAAAAAGTTTGGATGATAAACATAGCTCAATACATGAATACAAATCAAGACATTGTGGCACACAGAGAAATTTGTTTTTACAGGCAATCCATCGACAAATGTTGAAAAATTGTGAGTATAGGAGAAAATACTGGTAATTGTTACAATCAATAGCTCTATTTCCCACAGTATTTTTTGCATCAGTCAAAACCACATTTTGTTTGTATATCAAAGGTTTCTGATACATCAAGTTTTATTTCAAGCCAAATTAGCCTGTATTCCAGCGTGTTATTACAGAAATATGTTGCATGTTGCAAATGATCAATCTGAGATTGCTAGAAGCATGGAATTCTTCATCTTCGCAAGCCAAGGATACTAAGGTAGTACCCTTGGCCGCTCGCCTCTTTAAAAATCGAAGCTACCGCTGCGCCATTTCATTGGATGCGATCAAAACCCATCGCGTCCAATCAAACCATCCGTAACAAGAAATCTTTCGCAAAACAGAAAACAGTAATGGCGGCGCCCGTCAAAAACGAAAGTTGTCGTGTTTGTGACGAAAATTTGCCAAAAAAGAGTAGACGATCGATATTTAATGAGTTTTTTATAGTTTACGATCAATTATGTGAAATATTAGGACGGGTTCCACAGCCAAATGATTGCGAATCATCGTATGTCTGTTCGTCTTGTTTTGATGCATAGCCTAACAAATTTTATTACAAGCATTTTGATTGGTCAGAAATAACATCAGCAAAGGTTACGCAACTCGTGATATTCGATAGGTGGCGCAGTGGGAGTTTCAATTTTTAAAGAGGCGAGCGGCCAAGGGTACGTAACGAACAAAGTGCTTGCGAAGATGGGAATTCTTTTTCCACAAAACTTTGAAAAAATATTGAAAAAAATGTGGAGACATATTGTACCAATTTGTGGGGTTTAACCCTTTACCATACGGCAAACATTTGGACTAATCCATATTGAAGGAATTTACAGATGACAAGCCTGATGTTTGTCAAATGATAGTATTTGTCCCAGAATAGGAAATAAACATTGTGAGAAAATGCTGGTTACCAGCATTTTCTCCATTTCCCACAATGTTTTTCAAACAGCTTCTTTCTCAGGGTTGTTTAAAGTCGGGATTGCGTGGTAAAGGTTTAAATAGGGATGTATGCAGCTTTCAACAGTATCACAGTTCACAGCAACAACTTCCTTATGCAATTTGCATCAGGGTTTCGTCACTACTAGACCGGGACTTGGCATAGCTTTGCCCAAAGATATTGTCATTGAATCAGTACCACCAGTGGAAAACATACATGAGTATTTGGTTGCATGGTTTATGCCATAGCTTCTATACTACAGAGGATCCCTGGATACTTTTACCCTGTGTTAACAGCCCTGAAGAAGAAGGCATTTGCAAACATAGCGGGAAAAGGAGTAAATGCTGATAACCAGCATTTTCTCATTTTCACAAAAGGTTTTCTGCCATTCAAAGGAGAAATTCCATCATTTAACCCTTAACCACACAGTCTTGAGTTTTCAGGACCTTAACCGAGATAGCTTTTGGTAACACTGAGGGAAACGGAGAAAATGCTGGTAACCAGTAATTTTTCTTTTCCCACGTTTTCTACCCTCCCTCACTCGTATCTCAGTCAGAGTTGCATTTGTCATCTACAAGTGCTTTCAATGCAGATGAGTCCAAAACTTAAAAATACGTCTGGTAAAGGATTAAGCTGAATTTTAATTGTCGCAAATGCTTTCAGTTACGACAAGTCTAAAATGTCGTCCAGTTTAAGAGTTGGCGTACAAACAGTGCGATTGTAAGTAAAATCAATTTATCGATGAAGAAATCTTGTGAAAATGTTAACGTGGTTGAACTATTACAGCATATAACTCAAATGAATTTAAAATCTAACCTTATCCTCTCTATCACACCATTCCTAGTAGTCTATCCAACCGACGAGTTTTCTGTCTTGCAGCTGACCCCTTGAAACATTGTGGCAAGAGGAAATTGTGCTTATTACAAGCATTCTTTTACATCTATTTCTCATTATTCCAGTGTCTTTACATGTATTCATGTACTTATACATTATTCAAACTTTATAACTTTTATTTTTTTCCCGCCTGCCCCACCACCTAGGTCGTCTGCACCAGATCAATGACAGGGAGACAACCTGTATAATTTTCCAGTAATTGTTGAGAGTTATCTCGCTTATATTTGATTTCATTAATTCATCTGTTCATTCATTCTAACCCCCAAATCAAATGCAAGAACTATTTCGCCAAAAACATCTCATTGTATTGAATAATATAGATCCAAGATTAGGCTGCACGTTCTGTGAAGTCTGATCTTGATCTAGGCTGTAAGCTATAGTGCTTCAAAATGACTCAAGCCAAAGTGCCTTAGGGTTTAACTTGGTCCTCTGTGTCGGATGTTAGATTTGCTATCATAATATACCTTGCACCACGCGAAAAGGGGCATTTGGACATTTTCGAAAAGTGTCGCGTCGATTAGCCTGCGCAGTCTTCGCAGGCTCATCCGAGACGGCACTTTACGACCACATTAGATTTTGTGCTACAGTAGACTTGCACAAAACAGAAAATTAGAAAAAAACGGAAAGTGTGGTTTCGGATTAGCCTGCGCGACACTCTACGCAAATTTCTGAATGCCCTTTTTCGCGTGTTGCAGGCCAATTATAATTCAGGCGCGGTTACCTCACCTGCAGAGCCAAATGCTTGTACTTGTGAAACCTAGTAGAGAGTTTAACAGTTGGTCTATCGCAGAGATATGGCTAGCATGTAGTTGAAAGCTGCGTAAAACACAATTTAAGCAGCTTTATGAAGCGCCGACTGTTCTTTTATTCGAGACGGCAGACCATTTTTTGAAAACATTGATGAAAAAATCAACGAGTAATTTATCATTTTGCCCCGATATATCATGAGCAGTTTCTCATTCTGTAATAATATGTTCACAAATATTACATTAGAATTGAATCATGATGGTTACCAACTTTTTTTTTTAAATGATGATATTGAGCGACGTCGTCTTGGGGGGCGAGGGAGAGGTTTTATGAAACATTGAGATATCCCTAAAAATTTCTTGATTTACTGTAAAAAATGTTGAGGGATACATTTGTCACGCCTTACACACGTTAATCAGCGATTGCATGCCATGTAAACAATGTGTTTATTTCAATGTCAAGGCCACATATTGTTTACAATAAAACTGAGCATGAGTCAGACGGCGCATGACCAAAATAGTCTGCGGGGTCCCATCTGTGCGCGGAACATGATCCATGCTTTCGTTATCAAATCTTAACCCGCAGTTCACCACCATAGATGTTTTTGTGAGGAGTGTAAAGCAAGATTAGCCTGCATAAACGAGCAGTCTGATCTTACTCAATACTCTCTGCTGCTGTATCAGCAGTTTAGGTCTATCTACGCATTCAATGGAAGTAAACTTGATGAAATTAATCGTGATATCGTCAATGATTTAAATTTGACGGGATAAAGATTAAAACTCTTGTACTCAGAAACAAATTTGCAGTAGAAAAAAAGAGGCCCAAAGCACCTTAGGGTAAATCAACAGGAAAAAAAAAAGAGCCACGCTCTGGCAAAAGGGGTTTAATGAATTAAGCCTTCCTTTCACTTACAGAGCGTGGCTCATATTCAATTTTATGCCAGGCAACAAATTCACCAAATCATAATACATGTACTAATTTTTTTTTCCAGACGACAAAATTTTAGACTTGTCTATTTCAAAGGCATTTGCAGAGAACAAATTTAATGTGGCTAAATCGATGGGATTTTGTCTTTAAAAGGATGGAAACCATTGTGGTAAAAAGGAGAAAATACTGGTTTACTACCTTGCTTATCTATGGTTTTATTACAAATGAACGCAGGAGATCAGCCCGGTGAAAGATTGAAAACTAACTCGATAACAAAGGACAAAATTTTGGACTCAAGCAAAATTAAATGTATTTGCAGACGACAAATCAAAAGTGGCCCAATTGAAAATTTATGTCTTTCGAATAGTCGAAAACATTGTGTGTAAAGGAGAAAAATTATGGTTACCAGCATTTTCTCCTTTTTTTACAATGTTTTCAACCGTCTTCATCCACTAGGTCGTTAAAACACGGGATTATTAGGTATAGGGAGTAATAGTGTGTTTATCGTTGTTTATGAGGTGATCAATAAGTCACAATAATGACCCTTAGCCCTGTTCCAATCGATCCCATGGTTTAAAGGTCGCAAACAAAATGTGGATTGCATAGATCAAGATCATACAGCATACTGCCTTACTTTGTTATTTAGAGACACGATTCTTGAGAAATAAGGCCAATACTGATTTTAAGAATGGATGGTGAATTACGAGCGCTAGTGCAATTAACCCTTTTCCTGATAAGTGAAAATTTCAAGCCGAGAGAAAAAAAAAATCTGCTACAAAACGGTGTTCTTTGGTACGATATCTCCTTACTGGACAATGCAGATCCAAGATCAGACAGTACGTTTTGTGTCATTGTCCGCAAAAGGTCCTTGAGTCGCGCTTAGCTGACGAAGGGTTAAATTCCTCATACAAATTCTGCTATTAAACGGTGTTCTTTGGGAAGATACCTCCTTACTGGACAGTGCAGATCCAAGATCAGACTGCACGTTTTGTGCAGTCTGATCTTGATCTACACTGTCCTCAAAAGGTCCTTGAGTAGCTCCTGGCAGACGGAGGGTTAAATTCCTCAACAAAGGCAACTTTGTTTTACGTTTAACTCCGTTTTCAACATTGTTTTATTTCATTTATATCGCGTAGGACACTGCTACTACTTATGTTTTCAAGCGGTATTTTGTTACCAGCACTTCGCACAACATTCTGTTTAAGCCATTGGCCGTCCTTCCACGTAAACACAGCCAAAACAATGATCAGCGGTGAGAGAGGAATGAATCCTGTCGCAATGGCCATCATTAATTCCCAAAGAGAATTCGGCCGAGATGGGGATCGAACCAGCCTGGATACCCTGGGGATCAAACTATAACTGTTTAGTTTAAACGTTTTTTACATTGATTGTGAAACAATGTCTTACAACTTAACCTTAAGCTGCTAGGCGCGACTCGCTGACCTTTTGCGGACTGTGTAGATCAAGATCAGACTGCACATAATGTGCAGTCTGATCTTGGATCTACCCTGTCCGATAAAGAGATATTTTTCTTCAAAAAAAAAAGTTTGGAACAAAATTGTTCGGGTTTTTACTATCGGCTTGAAAGTTTCATTTAACTTGATTAGCAGGACGCGGGTAAACCTGTATTTGGGCCGTGATACGAGGAGTTCCATGGGTTGATTCCGCTCATTACGGGATTTGAAGCTAAAACCTTAAGAGTGAGACGGAGACGCTCTTCCACTACACCACTGTCTCCCACGTTTGGGGGTTTCAAGCTTTCTACGTTACCATCTGAGCTACCAGGTTCGGCTCACACAGAGAGCATATTTTATTTCTTGCAAAATGTATTCATTGTATCATACGATTCTGTCTACAATAATGTCTGATTCTAAAACCAGGGGTCGAACTCAGCAGTTCAATCGGTAACGCACCGGGCTTGAAATTAGAGGGGGAGGGGGTCGCTGGTTCGATTCCCCAGCTCGGCCAATTTCTCTCCAGGATTGATGATAGCGATTGCGACAGGATTCATTTCTCTCTCACTGCTGAGCATTGTTTCGACGATGGTTAACTAGGAAAGCAGTCAGTGGCTTGGGAAGAATACTGTACGGCACACTGGTACAAGATGCTCCAGAAAAGCAGGGATAGGTGCACTGACTGCTGTTGCTAGGAAACTGAAAGAAGGTTAATAGTAGTTTATACTTATTTTATTCGTCAAATAAATACAACCATATACAGACAATTTGATAGAAAACAAAAATAAAATGGATAAGAACCGAACCAAAGCTTGTATGGTTCTTCTCCGAATTACAGGTACACAGTTTATGGTATTGATATTTATAATGATATGGCAAAAAATGTTGAAAACGCCGTGAAACACCATACAAAACAAAAAATAAACTAAAACCAGGGATCGTCAAAACATCATCTGCAATCCTTGCTATAGCCAACGGGAAAGAAGCTATATATCGTAACCGTAAGTAGTTAGGATGGCTGCTACATGGATTTTACTATCCAAGTGAATATCGATTGAACTCTAGCTGGCCCCTTTGTGTTGCGGAACTCTTTTTTCAAAGGTCAAGGTCGGGAATTCATTTTGTTTACGGCAGAATCCACTCGAATGCGTGGTTGTAACGCTTCATCACACGACAAAATTTTTGGGCAAATCCAAATTGAAAGCATTTGCAGACGACAAATGAAATGTCGTTCAAATGATGGAAATTGTTTTTGAAAGTGTTCAAAACATAGTAGGAAAGGAGAAAATGCTGGTTACCAGCATTTTCTCTTTTTCCCGTATGGTTTCTAAGGGGCTTTTTATGCATGGTCGTAAAACACGGGATTGTTTGGTAAAGGGTTAATGTACGAGTACATGTACTTTTACGGGGTCAAAAGGGAACTAAAAGGTTTGACCTTTCCCCTTACTATTT
Source organism: Hippopus hippopus (assembly GCA_946811185.2). Taxonomy (NCBI): domain Eukaryota; kingdom Metazoa; phylum Mollusca; class Bivalvia; order Cardiida; family Cardiidae; genus Hippopus; species Hippopus hippopus. Next base: position 29,357,921 of record OX328101.1, read on the forward strand.
GCCCTTTCAACCGGAAAAAAAAGACCTAAGATAGTGGAGTCGTGCTCTGTGAAAAGGGGGATTTAATGCATCTGCAAAAAAGTGTCGACCCACGACAGCCTGGCCAGTCCGCGCAGGCTGATCTGAATTGAAAACTTCTGCTGTGGATCAATTTTCTGCAGCTCAAAGGACCAGTTTACCCCATCGTTCAGTTGGTTTGCAGCCAAAATGGATAATATGGATCAATAATTATGTGATGACTTGCTTGGTTTAATTAAAGCATCGCAGAGATGCATAACACTCCCCCCCTTTTGCCAAAGCATGTCTCATGACTTAGTGTATCTTGTTCCTCCTGATGCGTTCAAAATCAAGTGTGATTAATATTTTACCAATCGAGCGTTTTCTCAACTCTTAAGCAAAACGTACGCGATTGAAATTATTGTACAAAAAGGAGAAAGCCATGTTACCAGCATTTTCTCCTTCTCCCATAATGTTTTCAAAAGCTTATTTTGCCAACTATATTTTCCAACGCCTCATCTGTTAACGTCGTTTAAATTTGGAAAAAAATTTAACAAAATTTTAGACTCAACCAATTTGAAACCATTTGCAGACAATAAATTAAACATGACTCAAATGATGATTTCTGTCTTTAGAAGGGTAGAAAACATTGTGGAAAAAGGAGAAAATGTTGGTTACCAGCATTTTCTTCTTTTCCCACTATGTTTTTAAAAGGTATCTTTCTCAGGGTCGTTAACACACGGGATTGAGGGGTAAAGGGTTAAGAGAGGTTGGACTGTACATGCAAGTTTTTCTATACAAAAGGTCCACATATTACAGAACAAAAATGCTCCATTAACCCTTATCCTGCTAAATAACTAAAATGAAATTTTCGATTCGATAGTAAAAACCCAAATACTGCTATTTCAAAGTTATGTTTTGGGGAATAATATATTCTTATCGGACAGTGTAGATCAAAGATCAGACTGCACCTTCTGTGCAGTCTGATCTTGATCTACACTGTCCGCAAAAGGTTAGTGAGTCGTGCTTAGCAGCCTAAGGGTTAACCCTTATCCTGCTAAATAACTAACATGACACTTTCAAGTCGATGGTAATAACCAAAATATTGCTATGCCAAAGTTATCGGGCAGTGTAGATCAAGATCAGACTGCACGTTCTGTGCGGTCTGATCTTAATCCACACTGTCCACGAAAAGTCAGTGAGTTGCGCTTAACAGTCTAAGGGTTAACTCTTTACCACACGACAAAATTTTAGACTGGTCCAAATTCAAAGCATTTGCAGACGACAAATTAAAGGTGGCTTAAATGGTTGAATCTGTCTATGATAGAGTAGAAAACATTGTGGGAAAAGGAGAAAATGCTGGTTACCAGCATTTTCTCCTTTTCCCACAATGTTTTCAAAAGGCTTCTTTCCAAGAGTTGTTAAAACCCGGGATTGTTTAGTAGGGGGTTAAGATAAAGACACTCTACTAAAACTGGACCAAGAAACCTTTCTCTAAACGTCCACTTTTCACATACATGAATACATATCAAGTGTTTCTCTTAACTCCTGTTTCTCTGAACTTCCAACTGATATTTTCTGGATGCCTTCCAAAATTCAATAGTTTTGCCTTCTTTCTTTAACCCTTAACTCTTTAGTCTTTACCAAACGACAAAATTTCAGACTCTCCCAAATTGAAAGCATTTGCAGACAACAAAATAAATGTGACTCATAAACTGAAATTCGTTTCAGGCAGGGTAGTAAACATTGTGGGAAAACGAGAAAATGCTGGTTACCAGCATTTTCTCCTTTTCCCACAAAGTTTTTAACAGGCCTCTTTCTCTGGGTTGTGAAAACAAGGTATTGTTTAATAAAGGGTTAAAAAGAAATGAAACCTTCAAGCCGATAAGAGAAACTAAATTTTGCTATTCAAAACTAACATATAGGGGAAAAATATCTCTGTATCAGACAGTGTAGATCTAAGATCAGACTGCACCTTCTGTGCACTCTGATCTAAATCTACACAGTCAAGAAAAAATCTTTGAGTTGCACTTAGCAGCCTAAGGGTTAATTTGACAAGGGTCAAAGAACTCCCACAGAAGAAAGCGAAGGAAAAACCATGTATATAAAGATAAATGGATAGCAGTCTTGTATTGGCCTTTTTTGGACGCAGGTCCCATTATCCTTGTATCAATCCCATGCTTCAACAACCTCCTACAAAGAAATCTTTTGAAAACATTGTGGGAAAAGGGAAAAATGCTGGTAAACCAGCATTTGCTCCATTTCCCACAATGTTTTCTGCCCCTTCAATGGCAAATCACATCACAGTTGATTAACATTTAACTTGTTGTCTGCAAATTCTTCCAAATTCAGACAAATCTAAAGTTGAGTCGTTTGGTGCAGACTTAACTCTTTACCACATAATCCCGACTTTTAACAACCCGGAAGAAAAAGGCTTTTGAAAACCTTGTGGGAAAAGGAGAAAGTGCTGGTAACCAGCATTTTCTCCTTTTCCCACAAGGTTTTCTACCATTCCCGCAACAAAATTCAATTTTTCAGTCAAATTTATTTTTGTCGTCTGCAAATGCTTTCAATCTGGACAAGCCTTAAATTTTGTTGTTTGGTAAAGAGTTAACACATTACCCCCAGTTCTTATGTGCTAATGCTTCTGCAGCCACTCACTTTTGAAAACATTGTGGATAAAGGAGAAAATGCTGATTGACAGCATTTTCTCCTTTACCCATAATATCTAAACTCTTTGCCAAACAACTAAGTTATAGATTGGTCCACTTGAAAGCATTTGCAAACAACAAATTGAGTATTTGAAACACAATGTAAGATATTGAATTTTAGGTGTCACCTTTGAAATTTTGGTGTCCTTGTGATAGCTGGACAGTTGTTGGGTCAGCCCCTCTCTTTTGGTGAAATAATTGCCTAAATAATCTCTCTGTTATCCAATCGCTGTGTAACAAGCTAATTTCCCTTCAGTCCATAGGTGTATTGTCTATTTCTTCATTGGTCCAGTTATCTATTTCTTCATGGATTCTGTTATCTACTTCTTCATGGGTCCTGTTATCTGTTTCTTCATGGGTCAAAGAGTGTTATCTAGTTCTTTATGGGTGCTGTCATCTAGTTCTTCATAGGTGCTGTTATCTAGTTCTTTACAAGTGTTGTTATCTATTTCTTCATAGGTGCTGTTATCTAGTTCTTTATGAGTGCTGTCATCTAGTTCTTCATAGCTGCTATTATCTAGTTCTTCATGGGTGCTGTTATCTGATGCTTTATAGGTGCTATTATCTAGTTCTTCATGAGTGCTTATTTAGTTCTTCATGAGTGCTATTATCTAGTTCTTTACGGGTCCTGTTATTGAATTCTTCATAGGCGCTATTATCAACTTTTTCATCGGTGTTGTAATCTAATTCTTCTTGGGTACTGTTATCTAGTTCTGTACTATCAGTCACAAACACTAACGATGCCAGGACACCAGCCAGGCTTCCAACAGAAATTCCAGTAACTGCTCCTAGAGCTGGCATGTTTACCAACTTAAACTGACTGCGAAATAAGTATCCATTTGTTACACCAAAAAACCAGCCTATAACAGCCCATCGATCTCGTAAAATATCTGCCTGGTTGTGGCGTAGTGCATAGCAATTTTCATAGATTTCAGACATTTTTAAACCTCTCATCAGAAACAAAGAAGCAACTGGACCAATTATGCATCCAAAGGCACAACCAATAGTTCCCCCAATGCCTATACCTCTCATAAGTACTTGTTTTCTAACTATCTCACTGGATCCCATCAAAATTGATGTGCTAAATTTATCTGGCACAGCTCCATAGATCATTCCAACAATGGTAAGACCTTCTACCGTTGCAAATGTCACATGACGAGCATATTCCAGTTTTGGAGAGTTAATTGTCTCCATTTCTTCATAACTAATTTCCATTTGGCACAAATTTTTCACCCAGACAGGTATGATCCCCATTTTATACCCTGAAATAATCAGATGAAAGTCTGGCACTGTGGTTCTTTGTTTGGTTTTTAATGCTATTTTCAAAGTTATTGCAGTTGTATCACAGTGCCCAGTGCACCTATCCATGCTTTCCTGGAGTTTGTTTTATTTTGTACAATATTCTTTCAATGTCACTGGCTGCTTTCCAACAAAAGCATCATTGAAACAATGATCAAGGGTGAAAGAGGAATGAATCTTGTAGCAATGACTATCATCAATTATTTCAGAAGACAATGGCCCAGCTGGGTATTTGTACCAGCCACCCCTGGGTCTCAAGTCCCTGAATGCTATCAACTGCGCTACTGGACACGGCAAATGACGACAATGGTTCTTATAGTTCAGTTCAATGGTTAACCCTTGAAACAAACATGCAGCATGGAACTTTTGTCAACGTTCTTTTCACCTTTAACCTGCTCCATAAGTTGAATGAAACTTTTCAAGCCAAAAGAAAAAGACCAAATATTACTATTTGAAAGTCATTTTGGGGAGAAAATATCTCCTTATCAGACAGTGTAGACCAAAATCAGACTGCACAGAATATGCAGTCTGATCTTGATCTACACTGTCTGCCAAAGGTATTTGAGTTATGCTTAGCAGCTTAAGGGTAAAAATTTAGATCAATGTAAATCAAGGGCAAATATATAAATGCTCCGTGAAAAGGCGGTTTAACACTTCTGTAATAAAGTATCTACTCATGTCAGCCTGCGAGGACTGCGCAGGCTGACATGAGTCAGAACTCTATGCTATTAATTTTCTATATTATATGCATGTCCAAGAACCACTCTATCTCATAGTTTAGTTATTTGTTGGGAAATGAATATGGATCCATAATTATACGATGACATATTTGGCTTGTAACACGCGAAAAGGGGCATTCGGACATTTGCATAAAGTGTCGTCTCGGATCAGCCTGCACAGGCTAATCCGAGACGGCACTTTACGACTACATTAGATTTTGTGCTACAGTAAACTTGTTCAAAACAGAAAATTACATAAAAACAGAAAGTGTCGTTTCGGATTAGCCTGCGCAGACAGCGCAGGCTGATCTGAACAACACTTTACGCAAATGTCCGAATGCCCCTTTTCGTGTGTTGCAAGCCATTTGGTATAATGCATAATACAGAAACCCCCTTTTCCCAGAACATCACTCAAATACAATACATGTGGAAGAAACTGTAGCAAAAGGAGAAATTGCTTGTTAAAAGCAATTTCTCTTTTGGCCACAATGTTTTCAAAAGTAGTCTACCGCAAGACAAAAAAATTACATATATTTACTTAGCATGTAAAGGAGTTAACCCTGTACCCTTATTTCTCTTTTATTAATTCAATAAACATACTTGTTTCATAACCCTGCTAGCAGAATTATCCATACCTTCTCCGGACTAAAAAAAACAAACACACATGGACACAGTCAGCTGGATTTGCTAAAGTGGTAGAGAATGAGAGTTGTAATTGATAAACCTTGGAATACTTGAGGGTGTTGGTTCAGTTACCAAAGCTGGCCACCTTAAAAAAAATACCTGTAGTCTTTCAAAAGAGATGTTAAACCTAGGCCTCATGTGATTGTACTTTAAATTGAACACATTAAAGAACCAGGCATAACTTAGAATGGGTTTCATCTTGCACTGTCCCTGTAACATAAATAACAGCTGCTTGGGGGAGTTGCCCTTATGGGCAACTGGTGGCAATAATAAATAAACAAAAATCAATCAAAGGGTCACTGATATGCTGAGGCATGATGACATAAAGAATGAAACAGTAAAAAAAAAAGTGTCCCCTTATACAAACACAAGCTATACATTTATTTCTGTCTGTGGGATCGACCAGTATACTACACTTACAATAGTTGCTGTGACTTGGTTGAGAGAGTGGAGGGCGGTTTTGTCACTTTACAATGTCATCAACTTACAGGTTCTTCACACTGAAATGACAAAGAATGACATTAAAAAGAATTTAAAAAATGGCTCTGTAAATAAGAGTTTAGTTTGGGGTAGCTTAAAAAACCTTATCAAGTAAAACTATGATGTGGTCATGGGACTGCTCTTTATCAATTTTAGGACTAAAATTTCAGTCAGATATGTATAACTAGGAGGGGTGATCAAAAAGAACGTAGACCAGTGCCTGTATTGGAATACTGTTATAAAAAACAACTTGGAATGTCTACTTTTTTTTAAAATAACCTCCTCTGAATTCTATGAACGTATTTATTCTTGATTCCCATGTGCGAAACACGTGCGCGAGCGCGTCACGTGACATTACTCTCAAGGACCCGGTCATAGTGAGGGTTAGTTCTTCTCTGCTCCCGTAGTGCGTGCCACGTAGAGAATCTTTCAAAACAGGAACTAGCCAAAGGTCACAAGGGGTCAGGACTGAATTATAGGGAGGGTTGGCTAGTGTTTCTGTGTTTAGTTTTTGCAGAGTTTTTTTTACAAGTGTGGCTTTATGACCTAGGGCGTTATCTTGATGTAAATTGACGTCACTCCGCAGGACTTCTGGCTGTCTTTTTCGTATGGTGTTTGTGAAATTTCTTTGAATAATATGGGCATAAAAGTCAGCATTGACTGCAGTTTAATAGATAGAACATGATTAAGAAGAAAAAAGGAGAATAGAAAAATATGATGCACATAACTTTTACCGACTGAATTAGAAAGTTTGGCTTTTACAGCAGAAGGCGATGTTAAATGCTTCTGTACACTGCTTTGTTGTTTAGTTTCAGTCTCGTTAAAGTGTACCTATGTTTCATTGCATGTTACAATATGATCAGTAAAGTTTGACCCCTCTACCCTAATGCGTTCTGAAATTTCTTTACAGACTTCGACCCTAACCCCCACTGCCTCGGACGTCAATAGTCGGGGTACCCACCTTGTGCAAACACGCGACATTCCAAGATTGTCACTCAAAATCTACTTGGCACTTTTATATGAAATGCTAAATGTGTCAGCTTTTTTCCTCACAATATCTCGGCGATCTTGTTCTACATGCTGCTCTACATCCATGATGATTTTGTCTATGACTGATGTTGATGGACGGCCAGATTTAGGGTCATCTTTAACAGTATCGCACTCATGTCTAAATCTGTCCGATCCATTTACGAATATCAGATTTCTTGAGCGCTGAGTCCCCTAAATCTCTTTCTAAATTTGTTTTGATTTCTGATAAATACTTTCCAAGTTTGAAGTAAAACTTAATGATTGCTCTCGGCTCAAATAAAACGTCGTCCAACATTTTGGACTACTAATGCAGTATATGACGTCATTAAAACGACGTCACACTTTACCTACGTGAATAAGATGATATTTGAAAGCTTTAGTCGGTTACCAGATAATTAATGGTCATCCGTGCAATTTTTCGTAATCCTACGTGAAGTAGTTTTCAAAATAACGAGGTGGTCCACGATCTTTATGATCACCCCTTGTATATTGTAAAAGAACAAAAATGATGCCGGTATGATCAAATTCATTCAAGAAACTTTGGAAGAATTGCTGACATGGGACACACAATTAAAAAAAAATATTGGTGCAAGCCTCCGAATTGGGCATAAGACGAGTCTCAGCATGCCATAACATCCGATGTAATTATGTGAGCACTGGTAGCACAGGATATGCTCAAACACAGTTCAGCTCATTTCTTTCGAAAACATCAAGTTAAATACACAATGAAAAATTTAAACGAGTTATTCATCAGGACTGCAGCTAAAGTCCATGGCAAGGGGTGACAGGTGTTACATTAAATATCTAGTTCTGTTCAAAGGGCATATAGGATAAATTAATTTGAGGTCAAGTGTAAATGATGATGAATAGACATACTGCAGAATGGTATATATCACACTTTTACCTGGCTTTCGTAGCCAACTCCTGTCTCTATCTATCAGAGAAAAACAAAGTCAATGACAACCTTAACAATATTAAAACTACTTAAAAAGTTTGAAAGAAAAATTTGGAACATGTAAATTGAAATAGAAATAAAACATTATATGGAAGTATAAAAAGTATATGTTATTTCTATGGTTATGTAGCCTTTCTGTCATCGAAACCTCCCAATTCATTTCATTTGATATTCAGGCCAAATTTTCTCGAAAGTGGGATAGAAGTAACACAACTTTAGCTGATAAAAATTGGGGATAATAGAACAGAATGATGATGATCATTTAATATGTTCTTCACAAAACTTCTACAATAGTAAAACAACTACCATGATATTTTTAAAACAAATCCTGATCTTGTAGATAATTTGCTAGAAATAGGATAAAACAATGTGGGCCGAATAAATATTTTCAACATCGTGGCCAAATCTTCTTGAAAATCGCTGGTTGGTGTTGGGCCAAATCTTCTTGGATCCGAATCTTCTGTTACCCATAAATAACACCAGTGGGCCCCTTTACTAAATCACTACATACTGTAAATAGAGCACTAAAGAGTAAGTTCGATAAACCATAACCTGTTTGTGAAAAATTAAGTTTGACGAATTAGGAGTTTGACGAAACCAATCAAGACTCAATACCTCGCCAGGCACGGGCCAAAAAACTGCGATTTATAATAAAGAGAAACACGTCCGTGAACCATTAGTTGCTAATAGTTATTGGATTGATAAAAAAAAAAAACTCCAAACATACGTAATCCAACATCCATAAAATCAGATCTTTAATACCCTGAGGATTATCGCAGGGGCATCTGTTGGAAACGATGAAAACTTTATCATGTTCGGCTTACTTTGAAGGACAAATTTTAAGGTAACACCGTTTCGTCTGGTTTTCCGCCTTTTAGTTGTTCGCTGACATCAATGGTTCATGCCGACAAACAGTACTGGACGATACATATTCTGCGGCTTAGCTTGCCACAACTGAATATTGTATGACGCCGTTTCATACATTATTCAGTCATATCACGATGAAATCTCACTTATTCACATGCTTTGTAGAACTCTTTCACCAGTTCTAGGCTGGATCTTGGACATATTTTGCTCTATGACACTCAAACTAAAAACACAGTACCACGGATGAGGATCGAACTCAGCACCTTTGGCACCTTTAGATTATAAACCCCCACGGAATGTTTTACTTGCACTTGGAGTTCATGGTAATATAACAAGTTATATAAATCTTTTCCCCTTTGTAGTGAAATTCATGTTGTTAAGACAAGTAAGAAGGGATCGTAGATTTACGTATTTATAAGCACTAGAAGTGGGGGGAGGGGGGGAAAGAGAATATGGATGCTTGAAAGAGTTATTTTTAGCTTAAACAATATATGCGTAAATGAAAATGAACAACAATTCAAATAGACTTAACTTTTTGGTTAAAATGTTGGACAAACTGGGCCGAGGTTCAATTCCTCCGCGATCGTGTCACATATCACGCGATCCCTAAATTCAGGGACTTCACCATTGTCAGCCCTTATTGCTTAGGTTGAAGGCCGTGATACTTATCAGCGACAAATCTCGGGACACTTAAGGGTGAAGGTTTGAGCCGTATGGCTGACCAACTTAACCCTTATCATGCTGAATAAGTTAATCGATACCTTCAAGTCGGTGGTAAAAACTCAAATGTTGCTATTTTGGAGTTATTTTTTCGAAGAGAAATACCGTGTAGATCCAAGATCAGACTGCACGTTCTGCGCAATCTGATCTTGACTTTTACTGTCCACAAAAGGTCCATGAGTCGTACTTAGCAGCTAAAGGGTTAAAACCTGCTAAGAGTCTTTGGATGAGACGCTAAACTGAGGTCCAGTGTGAAGATGCCGTACACCGAGCACGTTAAAGAACCAGGCGTAACCTACATGTATGATGGGTTTCATACTGTTCTTGCACTATCTCCCACTAACAGCCTATAGCCATATGGGCAACCGATGTCGACGATGAATGAGCAGAAAAATCAATCAATCAATCAATTCCTGGTCACGGAAGAAAAATTTCAAAGATCACTTTGTTTCCAACGGGTGTTCACAGAAACGGACAAGGAGTGTGCCTAAGTACAAGTTACAAGCTATTTTGCCAGAGCTCGGGCGATCCGTTGATAAAGTCCCACTCGTCAAAACTCGGCAGATTTCGTAAAGTTCTTACATCTAACTTGATCAACGGATCACCCGAGGTTTGCCGAATGGATCAAGTCCGTCACATGAAGTTACGGAATCGACCGAGTTATGACAAGTGTTATATCTATGATTTGTCGCATATCTATGCTAAGAGTTAAATAATTAACATACGAAACTAAAGGCAAATTTTGTCCTGTTCAATCTACCAATAAGCAGATATAGACCAGGTGATACATTTAATATCCCAGATTAGCATAATCTGACATTTTCGTTCAACTGTATTGTAACTGAATGCATGACAATCAGAAGGCATAAAGATCTAGTAACCTAAATACACGTAATTATGAAATTAGGGCATGTTATGATAACGACGTGCCAGATGGAACTTTTAACAAAATTCCATTTTCTGTCACTTTTAATTTGCGGAACTGTTACATTGTAGTCCTTATATGGCCTGCAACACGCGAAAAGGGGCATTCGGACATTCGCGTAAAGTGTCGTCCCGCAACAGCCTGCGCAGTCTGCGCTGACTAATCGGAATCCGACAATTTCCGTTTTTATGCAATTTCCTCTTGTGCGCAAGTCTACGTAGGACACAATCTAATGTAGTCGTAAAGTGTCGTCTCGGATTAGCCTGCGAGGACTGCGTAGGCTGATCTGAGACGACACTTTACGCAAATGTCCGAATACCCCTTTTCGCGTGTTGCAAAATTCGTCATTACAGTGTTTAACACTTAATCAAACAATCCTGTGTTAGGGTCCACGCAGCCGTTCGCCACTTGAGCCATTTGTTTTGAAGACATATGCATGATTTCACGCTTTTTTTTTTTTTTCAAACAAAACTTCACTTGAATGTCTTAACTCTTAACCAAAAGACAGAATCTTAGACAGGTCCAAATTGAAAGCATTTGCAGACAATGTATGAGAACGAGCTAAAATAATGGTAAGTGTCTTTGAAAGTGTAGAAAACCTTGTGGGAAAAAGGAGAAAATGCTGGTTAACAGCATTTTCTCCCTCCTTTTCCCACAATGTTTTCAAAAGGCAATTTCCTCAGGGTCGTTGAAACTCGGGATTGTGTTGTAAAAAGTTAAGAGAAAGGAAAATTTGACTATATAAAGAGGTCATTAGTTTATAATGCTATAATTTCTCATGGCTCAAGTGGCCCAAGTGTGGATCAGAATTTATCAAAAGTGGCTCGAGGTCTGGCTCAGACATTTTTAAGCCATGGCTAACCCTGTGTGTCATAAAGATCATGAAGAGAATGACTGGATGACATGTGGGAAAGAAGAGAAAATGCTGGTAACTCGTCTTTTCAAACGACCTTGAGGAGGAAGACTTTAGAAAACAATGTGGGAAAAGGAGAAATTATTGCTAACCAGGATTATCTCCATTTACCACAATGTTTTCTTCCCTTTCAGCGACGAATTCCATTATTTATAGAACCATACCTGGGTTGTTTTATCATGTAAATATATGATTTCAATATGACTGATATGGCGTGAAATACGTTGTAATATTGTATCTGATAATATGTCTTCCATACTAGGTTAAAAATTTATATTCTGTATTCAGATATTTTTTGTCTATAAAATAAATTTATCATGTATGAATGATGTATATATGTTGCGTATAGGATATATTCATTGTGTATAAAAATATTTATTGAGTAAAAAATTATATATTGGGTATAAAATATATTCATTGTGTATAAAACATATATCGTGTGTAAGTCACGAAAATACTTATGTGCGAACTTAAAATTCATTTGCTAGAAAAAATTTATATATATATATATGGTATCAGGAGAACTCGTACCCTGGAGAACTCGTACCCTTAGCTCGTGGGTAATGAGTTTTCGTGTGTTTTCCGATCTCCTGTCGAACGGGCATCTGACTCGGCCGCAAGGCCTGTAATCTTAACATGCAAAATTGCAATTCAGAAAGAATGCAATGCTTTGCTAGGATCAGGATTCAGTAGTTATCATCAACACACACACACACACACACACACACACAAAATCTAAGGCAGAGCGTTGATTGATTGTTATATGGTGTTTAACGCCGTTTTCAACAATATTTTAGTTACATCGCGGCGACCAGTGCACCTATCCGTGCATGCCTGCAGTTTCTTCTTATTAGTACTCCACACAATATTCTTTCCAAGCCACTGGCTGATTTCCCAAATAACCATCGTCGAAACATGGGTCAGTGGTGAGGGAGGAATGAATCCTATTGCAATGACTATCATCAATCCTTGAAAATAAACATGCTGAGCCGCAGATCCAACTTGCGATCTCCTGTTCTCAGGTCCTGTACGCTACCGAGTACCGAATGAGCTACCGGGGCTCGGCTCCAAAGCCAGAGGGAGCAAGTCAGCACACAACTTCAAAATGTACCATGCTCTGGCAAAAAGGGGCTTAATGCATCTCCGTGATCCATGGTACCAAGCAAACCATCACATAATTATGGATCCATAAGGTCCATTTTCTCTTACAACCGACTTACTCATGAGGTACACTGTTCTTTGAAAAGCAGAAAGTTGACCAATAGCAATAAGTATCGACCATGCAAGCCTGCGCGGACTGCGCAGGCTGGCGTGGGTCGATACCTTTTGCAAATGTATAAAGCCCCCTTTTCACAGAGCATGACTCAAATACATTATGGCAAACAGATAAATTACCAAATAAGGGGAATTTCGACGTTTTGACACATTTTCTTACAAGCCCTTTCGTTCTTTAAGATTTTTTAGTTTCCATGGTAAATGCCAGTATCTCTGAGACACCTGACGGAACAATTTTGGACTTGTCCAAATCCGAAGCATTTAAAGACTACATATCACATATGGTTCAGATCGTGGAATATTTCTCTCGAATAGAAATCATTATTAGAAAACGAGAAAAGGCTTCTGAGAATATATTAGGAAAAGGATAAAATGTTGGAAACCAGCATTTTCTCGTTTTCTAATAATGATTTCTATTCCAGAGACGTATTCTACAATTTGACTTAGTGACTCACGAGTTTAGAACGCAAGGGTCTTTTGCTTACATCTTACATCCTAGATCGTCATCTATGAGCCTTGCAGGATCCTGCAGAGATATAAACAATAACGCTGAAGGACCAAAAATACTACATCATATTTATTTATCCATTAAATTATAAAAATAGATGCGATGTATTCAACATACTTTATAACAACTCTTGAAATACACATGCGATGATATGTTAATAAATGAGCCACGCTTTGGTAAAAGGGGGCTAAATGCATCTCGGTGATACATGATGTCAAGCAAAATCTTTTAATCATTATGGATATATAAAAATCCACCATGTCTAACAACCAACAAAATCATGAGGTAGGCTGATCCTTGGACAAGCAGAAAACTCTGCTAATCAGCATTTCTCCTTCTTCCACCCTTTCAAAGAGAAATCTATCCTTTCAGCCAATTTGGAGAAATCTAAAATTTTGCCATCTGATAAGGATTTACTATTTACAAGGTGGAAAAATTTTATTATGCAAATGAAAATCTTTGTAAATGACAAATTAAACGTGGCTCAAATTACCAGGAATTGTATTTAAAAGATTAGAAATCATTGTGCAAAAAGGAGAAAATCGGCTGGTTACCAGCTTTTTCTCCTTTTCCCACTATGTGTTCAGAGGCCTTTTTCAGAGTCATGAAAACTCAGGATTGTTTGTAAAGGGTTAAAGTTATTCCAGATATATTTATAATGTTATCATATCAACCCTTAGAACTCTAGATAAAGTAACCCAACATTTTCAGTCTTCTAACAGCCCGAATAATTGAATTTCAATGTTGCTTTCACCCACGATGTTTCAAAGAGGACAGTGTAGATCACAGATCAGACTGCAATATTGTGTAGTCTAATCATGATCTTTACAGGGTGCAAACTCAATTACAGTTGTGAAAAGTGCTACAACAATAACACTTTACCAAATAACACATTTTAGACTTGTCCAACTTTGAAGGACTTGCAGAGAATGGAATCAATGAGACTGAAAAACTTAAAGTTGCTGGACATGTAGAAAACATTGTAGGCAAAGGAGAAGATGCTGGTTACCAATGTTTTCAGAGGTCTGAGTCAGATGCCCGTTCGACAGGAGATCAGAAGACGCACGAAAACTCATTACCCTCGAGCTAAGGGTACGAGTTCTCCGGGGTACGAGTTTTCCTGATACCGTATATAATTTTTTTCTAGCAAATGAATTTTAATTTCGCACGTAAATATTTTCGTGACTTATACACGATATATATATTCTATACACAATAAATTTATTTTATACACAATATATATTTTTTTCACTCAATTTTTCTTTGTACACAATACATTTATTTTATACACAAGGTATTTTTTTTTTACCCAATAAATATTTTATACACAATAACTACTTTTTTAAACACAATATATATCTTTTAACTCAATAAATATTTTTTTTTACACAATAAATATAATTCATACCCAATATATAATTTTTTACTCAATAAATATTTTTATACACTATGAATATATCATATACACAATATATATGAATCATTCATACATAATAAATTTATTTTATAGACAATAAATATATTAATATAGAATATAAATTTTTAATATGGAAGACATATATTATCAGATACAATATAGCAACATATTTCACGCCATTGACTGAGTCTAAAAATTTCTGTTGTTTGGTAAATGAATAATACTGGTAATTCAAAGATATAGCGAAATCCAACACATGCGTAACCTTAAGCAAAAAAAGTAAAATAAACAGACAAAATAAATGTACGTTGCCCCGGGTTGGAATCGAACCTTCAGCCCCAAAGTTAAACGGTGTCCCTGATAAACATGTGTGTGTATATTCGCGTAAAAACTTAGCTGTATCAAGGGAAGTAACCAATCGACCCATAAGTCAGAAAAATTGTGACAATCCGGCACGTCGCTAGAACGGCGCTTAAATCAGGATACACATTATTAGGATACATATTGAAAATATATATTTGCATAAAACAACTCAGAAATGATTCTATAAATAATGGAATTTGCCGTTGAAAGGGTAGAAAACAGTGCCGGGAATGGAGATAATGCTGATTTGCAAGAGTTTCTCCTTATGATAAATAAGATTTGTTTCGAAACAGATGTTTTGTTTGTTGGATTGAATGTGGTATTACGCGACTTTCAATAATATTTCAGTCTATCACAAAAACAGCTCACAAATTCATTCCCTACTTGACTCAACGGTAAGTTCGGCTAAACTTAGCGCTGGTGAAACCATAGGCCTCTGAAACTCCATCGGTCTGTCAAGGGATAACGACATTTACATTATCAGACACTGTTACTATAAATAGCACATTGGGGATTCCCTCTATATCGTATATAGTAAGAGATGGTGTGCAACGAAATCGAAGAAAATTTCAATTTTTTTTCGATTTCGTTGCACACCTTGTCTTACTATACACGATATAGAGGGAGTCGCTAATGTGCTATTTATAGAAACAGTGTTAATGAAAATTTGAATAATTATATATTCCGTGATATAGAGGCGATGCACCAATGTGCTATAAGTGTTCCATGATCGACCAAGGAGAGTTTTAGTGTTCCGTGATAGACCAATACAGCTTCAAAGGCCTGTGGTGAAACATACCATGGCACGTGTACTTGAATAGCACTTTGAGAGCTGTCATCGTTTCACCGTGATCGTATAACTGAGATAAAGTTGAAAGCGGGGTAAACTTGACGCCGTAAAATCAGTTTAGTTTCAGTAGTCGGTAGTCTATCGACCTATGTAAGTCCTCCACGCCTTATAGGTGTTCGATTAAGAATGTAATCTTTTTTTTTGCGTGAAAACCGGTCCAGGAAGTCCGGGTTCGATCACGGCTTCAACAATCCTGCGTTTCCAAAGGCTGTGGGAACATGGCCTCGGGGGAAAAAATATGGAAACAGGAGAAAATGCTGGCATTGCATTTTCTCCTTTTCCCGTAATGATTACTTTGCTGTAAAAGAGAAATTCTTTCATTTAAGCTACGTTTGAAACTTGTCTGCAACTGTAATACACATGGAACAATGTAATATTTTATATATAATTTTTTGTCGGGTAAAAAGTTAAATTTAAGGGACCCAAGGCAAGCGCTGCAAATCCAGATTCCAGAATGTACATAAAAAACGTGATTTATCTCCGTAAAATCGCTGAAATCTAATTATAGTGGAGAAATTTAGCCTATAACACTGTATACATGTCTGTTAAGAGTCGAATATTGAAACTAGACTGGTATATAATCTATGTTGGAATGTAAATGATTTGTCTTACAGTAGACAGCAGTAAATGTTGCATCATATTTTTTTCACAGCAACACTGTCCGACTTTTAATTTTGCTTGGCAACATTCCAGGGCATTTATTATAGATTTAGATCTGCTCTATTCAATTCAGAATTAAACTCGATCTAAGAAAAGATCCAATTTCTGTTTAGAAATGGTGCCATTTCTCTATTATCCTCCTTACATGGCAATGTGAAATCTTATAAATGAACTATTTCTGCAAGTCCACCCTGTTGTAATCATATATAGGTCTACAAGTCTGTTATCATTTAGGTCTACAACACATTCCGTTCTTGTAAGACTCTCAGAATATGTAATTGATGTTAACAATCATTTTCTCTTGTTCAGACAATGTCTTTCTTGTTTATCTAGACAAATCCTTCATTTAAACCGCATTTGTATTTCTAGTTGGCACGCGCTTTGAATATGGACGAGTCTAACTTTTACCGCTTCATACAGAGACGATTCGTTCGGCAGGTATGTTATTTACAACCCGTGTTGGCTCTCCACTTTGACCCAGATAGCTTTTTTGTAGTAAACAAGCCCTGAACGGGCTTATTATCATATCCAAGTTCAGTTCAGGGTCAAGGTAACGGTTAACCAATGGAAAACGAGGTTTAGCCCTGAACTAGAAATCAACCAATCAAATATCTCCATTAGGAGAACCCGACCGATCAATGCAAAACAAAACATTCTGTTTTAGCCGGGGAATTTATTGGTCAAAGTGTGAATTTCGAGAGGATTTTCTAGTAAAATACAACGTGACAGTTGATTGTTTGGATGTAAAATAGTTTAGAAGGTAATTTGCAAGAATGCCAGGTCAGAAGCATGCGAAAGTGCAACGTCAAAATGCACACCGAGCGGACGCTAATAACAACGTGCATGTGCAGCATCATGAAAACAACAATAATCATAATGGCCCCCGTCCGGCAGGCCAGCAGAACGCAAGGATGCAGAGATGCTGCCGCCCGAAAGGATGCGAGTTTAGGGAAGAGCTGATAGATAACGAAAACCCTGAAGATGCAATTCGAGTCGTTTGCAATAATGAAGGATGCGACCAAGGCACATGGATGCATAAAAGTTGTTTCGATGAATGGGAGCTTGCCGTATTGGCGTATCTGAAATCATGTGGTCGTGCGCGGAGCTGGAGCGAGAAGCAAAGGCTTCAGAACCTGTGGACCAAGAAGGGCTACGATCTAGCCTATAAAGCATGTGATTGCAACTGTAACCGGGGGCATTTGAGGAAAGATTTGGATTATGTGGCCCCTATAAGACTGGACAACGCTCCCAAAAAGAAGCACAAGAAAAAATGCCCATCAAAACCCGAGCTGAATAATGGCAACCCCACTGGACGGGAGAGGAGGTTCTCAGGCAATGGCAATACTCCTTCAAATACAACCCAGCATTCAAATACCAATGTGAATGCTCGCTTGATCAGTGCAAAGGATAATGAGAACAATCATATACTTAAAGCTACTCCTAGTATAGCGATTATGACCTCAAAGCCAAAAGAGCAGCGTATACGTACAGACAGTATTAGCAGTACCAGCAGCAGTCCCCCAAATTCTGTTTCGTCGTGCAACTCTGGATCTGGCTCCCCAGTCCCAGTGAACCAGCAGGCCGCCCAAAATGGTGCTATCATTCGAGTCACTGCCAGACCCAAGTTTGAATTTCCTGATTACAACAGTGGCTCTTCTGCTGAATCAGGTGCAAGTATATTCCGGAGACGTCAGGATTTGTCAGCATTTAATGTTCTACCAAAGCATAAGCAAAATCCGTACCATATAAAGATGGAGGATGAAACTGTGACTGGAAATGATGATGTTCGCAACTTTGTTCTGAATCACCTAAGTACCTACAAAATAACTTCCTTGAACTGTGTTCTTTGCAAGAATGACTTGTGTATATTTGACAGATATCCATTAATTGATGGCACTCTCTTCCTGTCTCCTCAAGCCTACGACAGCCAGGCGTTACGAGTTATATCAGAAGGTCATCTGCAGTACATCAATGCCGTATGCGTAACCTGCCTTGAAGGTAAAAGTGATGTCCAGTGTGCAGCTTGTAAACGCAAGTGGGATGGCAGTGCCCTCTTGCTTGGATCAATGTATTCCTATGATATATTTGCAGCTATGCCATGTTGTCAGAAACGGCTGACATGCAAACACTGTCGCCGTGCCGTTATCGATGTAAACACTGGTTTGTCATATTTCAGTGAGTACAGTCACATGATACCATGCCCTTACTGCAAAGCTTATGACTATCATTTCATTAGACCCCTAAACGAGACCTTCCATATTAAGATGTCTTTATGGCATTAATGTTAGAGTGTCTTTAGCTGAATCTTAGATAGTTTTAGCTTAGATAACTTTAACCTGTTACTATGCTGGCTGAACATACCAAAACCTAGTAAGAATAGCAAAATATCTTTCTTACATTAAGTTACCAAAAACAAGACATTGCATTAAAAGGAGCAATTTCTTGTTACAAGCAGTTACTCCTCATCCTTGTTCATTTTACTACTGGGTTGTGGTATGTCATGGTTGTATGGTAATTAGTTAGAAGACTTCATGAAATTTCAGCAAAAGACATCATAGCAAACAAGTGCTATCTTTTTTTCCCCAACAGAATTCTGCTGGTTTTTTCCATATGCATATAGTTATTTTTTTGTACTAAACTCCTGTAGTGCTAGATGTATAAACTGGACATTTTCAGTAAGTTAAATGGGAGTTAAAGGGCTGATTTTGTTGAAAGTGGCAAAGAAACTGACTGTAGATCTAAGAACAGACTGCATGTATTGTTGTCTGAATTTGGATCTACCCTGTCAGCACAAGCAATAAAATTTGGGTTCAGCGCTACGTGGGTTGATAAAATACATGTAATCTTCCAGTATAGTTATGGTGTAGTATACTAGTCAACCATTGACCGTTATTGAAGCCATTCCTGTTGCCAGATAGGCACGATTTGAAATGTTATTCTTCATCTTATGTTGACATTGTTGACACTGTCAAATGAGATATTCTTGCTAAAAGGCCTCTAAATTTGAATCTGTTTAGTTTTTTGCTTGTCTGCTGAAAATATTGCTTTCATTTACAATTTCACAATGTGTATGTACTGAAATGTTGATATAATCATGATTGACTTGATGCCTTGTGCAACGTATAATCATGCTTGACTTGATGCCTTGTGCAACGTATGAATTCCTTTGTTTGTTAAGTTTGTTGGAGAATGGGTCAAATTTAGATCAGTACAAATTAAATGCAGACTTGAAATTTGTGACAAACATATTTGAGCTGTTTTTCCTGTTGTTTTAAAACTCTTTTTGCCAATGATTTCATTATCGATCAGTCTAAATTCTTGTCCTTTGGGAAAGAGGTAATATTTTCTTTAGAGAGCAAACCATCACTTTTATAACATTTTGTGCATAGAATCTGATTATCCTTCAATTTTGATGTTAATTGGATACTGCAGTTGCAAACTTTGCCAGGAAAGAAAGTTAATTGTCTATAGCAGATACATGTATAATAGCATTTTTCTATAAACATTGTTATATGATAAATAAGCACCCTTTGATTGTTATAAGCACCCTATGGTCTTAGAGTTATTCTTGCTAGAATGTTTGGTTCTGTGAATTTATACAGTACACTCTATTGAATTGAGATTAGATAAGACAGATATAAATTCTTAAAGCCCCTTTCATACCTGGAAGAAGCCTTTTGAAATATTGCGGGAAAAGGACATACTGTTGGTAATCAGAATTTTCTTCTCTTTCTCATGTTTTCTTCCCTTCAAAAGACAAATTTATCTTGCAATTCATGCCACCTTGAATTTGTTGTCTGTAGATCACACACTCAATTTTGCCGAGTCTAAAATTTTGTCCTGAAGTAAAAAAGATTACTCTGTACTAAACGACAAATTTTCAGATTGGTCCATATCCAAAGCATTTGCAGACAACAAACTTACACTGAAGCAAAAATGATGAGATTTTGAAAGAGTGAAAAATATTGTGGGAAAAGGAGAAAATGCTACAACCATTTTCTTCTTTTCCCATAATGTTTTCAAAAGCCTTCTTTCACAGTCTCGTTTAAACTCTGGATTGCTTGGTAAAGGGTCAAGGGAAAGGGTTGATTTAGGTGGAATGAACTTTTGCTTATTTCAGATATTAGGATTTGTGGCCTAATTAAGTTCACCCCTGTGAATGTCTGTTCAAGCTTGTTTATTTGGCAAAATTTTTGCCTGAAGTACAAATATTTTACCGCTGTTTATCTGCAGGCCCACAGTTTTGTTCATACTATAGAATAGAGGACTTACGAAGACCATGAAAAATTGAGAATGTATTATGAGCCATGCTCCAACTTTAGGGGGTTTAGTGCATCTCCCTGATGCATAGTACCAAGCAACTCGTCACACAATCATGGATCCATGAAATGCATTTTGCGCAACCTCCAACTGAATCATGATGAAGTACACTGGTCCTTTGACATGCAGAAAATTGACCAATAGCAAAAAGTGTCAGCACTTTTATCAATTTATTCTCAAGACTGTTATCAATTTATTCTCAAGATGATAAATATTTGTCCAATGTTTAAAAACTTTATGAGTTTTCTAAAAGCAGAGATCCTGGGTTGCTCAGTGGTAAATGTAGGATTTGTGATCTGGAGCCTGAGCCTAGTGCTGATAAAAGCAAGGACATACATGAAAATGTAAGATTTTGTTGTGATATAACTGAAACAATGTTGAAAGTGGGGTGAAACACCATTCAATCAGTGTCAATCTGTTTAAACAGTTGTAGTGCTAATTGAAATTGACATTGCAGTCATTACCAAAGCAGAAATGTTGCAATTTTAAGGCCTGTTTTTTTTTGTGTGTGTGAGTGTTTGACTAGAAAAAGAGGACATTGTAGATACTGGATAAGACTGTATGTCCTGTGCAGTCTGATCTTGATCTACCAAATCTGCAGAAGCAACTAAATCTGGTATAGCAGTTTTCGGGTAAAGATCAAAGTATTTTTCCATGAAGTGGTTTTTTTTTTTCGAAAAAGCATTGTCTTCTTTTTCATCAGGTTTTACTTATTTTACATAAAACATAATAATTACATACTAATGATAATTACGCACTAGTTTCAGGCATTTCTCAATTTAAAAATGACATGCAAATGATGAAGATTTGGAATAGGGGAAAGCACTGAGGGAAAAAGAGCAATTCACATTTCTTGTTAGAAGCCAAAACTCCTTTGAAATTTTAACAGACAACAAAATTTAGAATTGAACAAATTGAAAGCATTTTACAGACCACAAATGTTGTACAAGTTATGACAGATGTCTTTGAAAGGTTAGAAAGCATAGTAGGAAAAAGTCCTTTTCCTTGAGGTAGGTAAAAATCGGGATAGTTTGGTAAAGGGTTAACTCATTTCCTTGAAATATTCAAAATTCATGTATCGCAGTAGCTCAAACACTGTATATTTGTTTGGAAATGGGTTAATGAGAAAGGATAAATGTTTAGAGATAAGGTTGAAAGTTCAAGTCTTGAGCCAGTACAATTACCTAAATCTTGCATTACAAACATGAACCCTCTCCAGTTGTTAACAGTTTAGATAAATCCAAATTGAAAAGCAAAATGGAGACAACCAGAAATGGCAAATCTGATGGGATTCATCTTTTTAAGGGTCTTTTTCTGTGAGGGAAGCTAACATAATTTCTTCAGTCAGGCAGAAAATTGTCACATCTTGTAATTTTATGGCTGCCTTGACAAGAATGTCTGTCAAAAAATCGGACTGTAGTTAAATGATCAGAGTACATGTTCTTTGCAGTCAGATCTTGACCGTCACAGTCTGCCAAAGCGGGGATACATTGAACTCTCACTCCACGTAAAGCTAAGGGTTAGAGTTATAGTGAAACTGTAGGTGGTTTGATGGAAACTGACAGACTGAGACTTCACCTTTATCTCACTGAGCATATTTTATTTTGCTTTGAAGGACAATGTTGATAAAGATCATAGAGCACAGGCCTTGCAGTCTGGTCATTGATCCACACTGTATGCTACTTAGTAACATGCGGGCCAAAACTGGACTTATTTGTGCTCTATTTTGGCTGTTTTTCCTTTTTGAGAAGATCCAAACCATGTATACCAGATGATCATACTTAAGATTTGACCAAATTGAAAGCAGTTGCAGTCCAAAAAGTAAATGTAGATCTAGCTGAAATGATAGAATTTGTCTTTTAAAAGTTAGAAAACATTGTGGGAAAAGGAGAAAATGCTGGTTATCAGCAATTTCTCCTTTTCCCACAAGGTTTTCATAAGGCCCTTTCCACAGGAGTGGATATAAGACAGCAATTGTGAGGTGAAGTGTTAAAAGAGCTTGAAAGGGGCAAGGTCAAACTATGTGGGTTGACTTGAGGTAAGAGTACATGTACTTCTATACTTTTTATCAATATTTATTTTCCGGCCGCTTCTACTGCTATTTGTCCTCTGTATTTCAAGGGCATTAGGATACAGATTCTTTAGGTCTAAATGAATGACAAACTTTTTTAACATGTCACAAAGCAATTCCAGTTTTAAAGGAAGTAATAAGTTCACTCCTATACTGTTATGTGGCAGTTAGCCTCTGTAATCTATCGAAATTCAGGCTGTATATTTATATACCACTGTTAATACAATTGTCAGAAAGTAGATACATATACTTAAGGATTTTTTGGAGAAGTTTGACCCTGTACTAAACAATGCCTTGTCTTAAGATTGATTGATTGATTGTATGGTGTTAATGCCGTTTTTCAACATTATTTCAGTTACGTTGCGGCGGCCAGTGCACCTATCCATGCTTTCCTGGAGTCTCTTTTACCAGTACTCCGCACAATTTTCTTTCCAAGCCACTGGCTGCTTTCCCACATAACCATCGTCAAAACAATGATCAGCGGTGGGAGAGGAATCAATCCTGTCGCATTGACTATCATCAATCCTCGGAAAGAGATTGGCCGAGCCAGGGATCGAACCCACGACCCGCCTTGTCTTAAGAACTCAGGGAGGATGGCTTTTGAAAATATTGTGGGAAAAGGAGAAAATGATCGTAACCAGCGATGTTTTCTTCCACTGTTTTTCTTACTCTTTGCAAGGGTAAATCCTAATTGTTGAGCCATATTTGATATGATGCCTGCAAATACTTTTAACTTGGGCAAGTCTAAGATTTCATCATTTGGTAATAGGATTACCCATTACCACAAAATCTAGAGTTTTAATGACTTTGAGAAAGAAAGCTTTTGAGAACATTGTGGGAAAAAGAGAAAATGCTGGTAACCAGCATTTTCCTTTCCCACAATGTTTTCTGCCTTTTTTGAGACATATCTCATAATCTTAGCCTCATTTGATCTGTCATCTGCAACTGGTTTGAATTTAAACAAGTTTTAAAAAAAGTTTTGTTTTTCACTCTTTGCCAGATAGGAAAATGTTAGACTTGTCAAAATTGAAAGCGTTTGCATTTTGCAGACCACAAATTGAATGAGGCTGAAATAATGAAACTTGTAATTGAAAGGGAAGAAAACGTGGGAAAGAAGAAAATGCTGGTGCATTGCATTTTCTCCTTTTCCCACAGTGTTTTTCAAAAAACTTCTTTCCAAGGGTTAGAATATAGAATTAGACCTATATATGGCTTGCAACATGCGAAAAGGGGCATTCAGACATTTGCGTAAAGTGTCGTCTCAGATCAGCCTGCGCAGTCCGCGCAGGCTGATTCGAGACGGCACTTTACGATTACATTAAATTTTGTGCTACAGTAGACTTGCGCAAAACAGAAAATTACATAAAAACGGAAAGTGCCGTCTCGGATTAGCCTGCGCGGACTGCGCAGGCTGATCCAAGACGACACTTTACGCAAATGTCCGAATGCCCCTTTTCGCGTGTTGCAGGCCATATATGCCTCCCCTCCCCCCTTTCCTTTCCAATTTTGAAAGTGGTCAAGTCAAAAAGAAATTGCAATGGACCCTAGTTTGTTTTTTTCTCTTTTGAAAGTTTTTATCCAATCTACACTCTATAGGATTCAGAATTGCATCACATTTTCATGCAGGAAGAAAAATAGATTGATAAAAAATTCGGTCACAAGACCTGATGTTTTTATCAGCACTTGAATTACATTAACCATATTGCACCATAATATCGCATGTTGGATAATGAATTGTGTTGAAGCATAGTCACATGCTTCAGTCGACATCTTCTCTTCATGTCTTAAAACAAAGTTTCATTAGACCAACTTGAAAACACATTTTGTTAAGTATTAATTATCAGCATGAATTGGGGTTGAGTATTTAGAATACTTACATACATCATTTTGAGCAGTTTCTACTATTGTTACAATGTTTGCAAGTAGAAAAAATGGTTTACTGCAAGAAGAAAGAATTTGTCTGTAGATCAGTGTTGTATTGCATCAGTGCTTTAAGTATATACATTAGTAATGTTTTGTTTACTGTTTACTGAACAGTTCTGATTTTTGACACACCTGTGGAAGACAGTGTTTGAAAACATTGTGGTAAAAGGAGAAAATGCTGGTAACCACCATTATCTCCTTTTCCCACAATGTTTTCAACCCTTTCAAAAGCAGAAATCATAATTTGAGCTACATTTGATTTTTTGTCCGCAAAATGCTTTCAATTTGATGAAGTCAAAAAGTTTGAAATTATAGTTTAACCCTTTACCACACAATGACGACTTCTAACGCCCCTGAAAGAGAAGGCTTTTGAAAACATTGTGGGAAAAGGAGAAAATGCTGGTTACCAGCATTTTCTCCGTTTCCCACAATGTTTTCTACCCTAACAAAGAAAAATCATTTCATATGAGCCAAGTTAAAACTCTCATCTACAAATGCTTTCAATTTGGACAGGTCTAAAATTTTGTCGTGTGGTAAAGGGTTAAGAAGAGTGAAAAGTGCTGGTAGCCAGTATTCTCTCCTTTCCACAAAGTTTTCTACCATACTAAAGACAACTCTGCCAATATGAAACACATTTATTTTGTAGCCTGCAAATGCTTTCAGTTCTGAGAGTCCAAAATTTTGTTGTCTGGTATAGTAAAGAAATATTCCTTTACAGCATACTAGGCACAAATTGGGCTACTGTTGGTTGGTGTATGAATGCACAAACATGCAGTCTGATCTTGGATCTGCATTATCTGCTAGTTTGTGAGATGATCTGGCCAATGCACATTTAAAGCCCCCGTCACACCAAACTAGTTCCTAGAGCGTCTTACCCAGTCCTGACATAATCAGTAAACGGGTTGCGGTCGGGGTAGAATGTGTAATTTTGGCCTAATAATGCCTGAAGCCCCTGTCTCACCAATCCTGTTCTTAAAAAGTCTTTCCCCGGTCAACAAAATCATAAAACGGGCTGCAGTCGGGATAGGACGTGTAATTTCAGTTTGTCAAATGCAAATGCACTGCTCGACTGCACCGCGTCTCTTTTAGGATCGAAGTATGGCAGTTCCGTTTGTGATTGATTGAACTTGCATTTATTTATCGTCACCACCAGTTGCCCATGGGCGATGCCCCCTGAAGGCTGTTAATATTGTTACGGGGGATAGTGCAGATACAGGACTACCTTCAGTCTGAAGGATTGCTCCAATGTTATTTTTGTAGCGGAGAAACAACCACAAAAATAGTCCCCGAATCGGGGGTAATACAGGACGAAACCCATCTTAAGTTACGCCTGGTTCTTTTACATGCTCGGTGTATAGCACCGTCACACGGGACCTCGGTTTAACATCTCATCCGAAAGACTAGTAGTAATTTTAGATGGCCAGCCGTGGGAATCGAACCCACACCCTCAAGTGACTCGAAACATCATGTTCACGAGTCCTACGCTCTACCTATTGAGCTATGTGGGCTGGTCAGTTCCGTTTGTAGTACGTCCATCTCGTTTTAAGTACGTTGTCACCGCCTAATTACAGGACGGGATGAACGGCAAAAAAATTTGAGTAAGCTCAAAGTTCTGGAGCACCCTTTCCGTCCTAACCCGTCCATTCAGTTCGTAAACAGATCGTAAAAGGTTGCTAATACGTCCACTTCGTCCGAACACAGTCTAAGTGCGTTTGGCTATAATTTTTCGAAAAGGAGTGAGAACGAGTTCGGTGTGACGGGGGTATAAGGCTTTACCAGGCAACAAGATTTTAGGCTGTTTTAAATTGAAAGCATTTACAGACAACAAATTAAAGGTGACCACAGTGATAAAATTTGTCCTTGATAGGGTAGCAAAAAAAGTGTGAAAAGAACAAAAAGCCTCTGTAAGTACCTGTCTTAATTATTCAGCATTAAAACTGTAAATAGAATACCTATATTACATCATGTAAATAGTTCCCTCTGAATGTTTTTGGTTTGTGAAAGGGAGATTTCTGGTAATTACTAGGCCCTTTTTACCCTTAGGCTGCTAAGTGCAACTCACTGACCTTTTGCAGACAGTGTAGATCAAGATCAGATTGCACAGAACATGCAGTCTGATCCTTGATCTGCAGTGTCCAATAAGTACATATTTTTTCCAAATCAGTATCTTTAAAATGGCAAAATTTGGGTTTTTTACTATCAGCTTAAAAGTTTCAATTCACTTATTAAGCAGGAAAAGGGTTAAAAAAAAGTTGTGCCAAAAAGGTAAAAAATGAGATGTCTGACACTGAAATTTTTCAAACTTTCCAGACTTTCCTTTTGTCTATTCCTATCTATTGTCTTTATTTTTGATCAGGCGGTGCAAAACTGATTAGTGGCAACAAAATTGTTTATTTTATCCAAAAGTTTGATGTATTGACAAGTAAATTTTTCCAATGATTAATCAATTTTGATCTTTTTTTTTGTTTGTTTCCAGGCTAAAATGTTGACAATGATAAACGCTTGAATTTATGTGGATAATTTAACCTAATTTTACCAAGAAGGCTGCAGTTTAATTATCCTAGAAAGTCAAGCATATGAAAAGGTTGTTGGCAAAGAAGAAATTGCTGATAACAGAATTTTCTCTTTTTCCCACTGTTTTTTCTTCTCTTTAACCCTTTACCACACAGTGCCGACTTTTAACGACCCTGAGGAAGAAGCCTTTTGAAAACATTGTAGGAAAAGGAGAAAATGCTGGTAACCAGCATTTTCTCCTTTTCCCACAATGTATTCTACTCTTCTGAAGTCAAGTTTTAATTGTTGAGTCACATTTATTTTGTTGTCTGCAAATGCTTTCGATTTGGACAAGTCTAAAATTTTGTCGTTTGATAAAGAGTTAAAAAAACAAATGCCATGTCGTTTGGTAAAGAGTTAAAGAAACAAATGCCATCATTTGAGCCACATTTAAATTAATCTGCTATCTGCAAATATTTTCATTATGGACAAGTCTAAAATGTTTTTTTATGTGGTAGCAGAGAGTTACCTCATCAGGGTTTTTAACTTGTAAATTATATTAGTATCCTTTTTTCACAATGTTGTATATTTATGTGTATAAATATATGTGTAAAAAACGGGTGCACCAGTCTGCGCCTTATAAAACACCTAATGGCAGCTTTGAATATCGTTGTGTGACTTGTGATTGGGCATTATATGACTTTAATGTTTTATCATCCGCCTGTCCTGATACATTTCAAAATTCATGCCTAACCAATACTGTGCTGTGCAAAATTTTAGGCTTTTTTGCAGAAAAAGTAGCACAAGATCGGACAATGGCGGATCTATACAGACTTATCTGATCACAGATCTAAAGTCCATGTTTTCAAAAGCTCTGAAATGCAGACATGCAAAGCCATGTTTTTTAGATAAATGGGCTCAAAGCCATGTAATGCCCTGATTTGATTGTGTGAATTGATTGTTGTATTGTTCAGTTGGCTGACTGATTTATTTTTGTAATTGTTCTAATTTAGAAAAAAAAACCATTGACTTTTTAAAAAGGTACAATGTGTGTTCCTGAACTGGTCAGAACTTGTTTACCAGTCCATTGTCCATTGTTTGATCGCGATTTAATTGGATATGTTTGTTTACGAAAGATTTGTTTCCGAAAGATTAGACTTGAGAAAAGAGGTATTGATCTTCTGAAGTTCATTGGTATTTTGTTCACAATTACTTTAACTATTCACCCTGTACCAAACAATCTTTAGTTATAAAACTTTTTTAAAACATTATGGGAAGGGAAGAAATGCTGTTTTTTTTTTAAATAAGACAAAAACATATTGCAAATAGAAGAAAATGCTCTTTACCATCATTCCCTCTTTTTTCCACAATGTTTTTGTAAGTTTTATATCCCAGGGTTGTTAAAGCATGGGATTGTTTGGTAAACAGTTTAACGCTTAGGCTGCTAAGCGCGAGTTGCTGACCTTTTGCAGACAGTGTAGATCAAGATCAGACTGCACAGAACGTGCAGTCTGATCTTTGATCGACACTGTCCGATAGGGACATATTTTCCCTTTAAAGGTGGGTATTTAGATTTTTCACATCTCACCAAATTAAAAAATATATATATCACTGAAATTTATATGAAAAAACAATACAAATCATCAATAATTAAGAATCATAAAATTACAAAAAAAAATTTTTTTTGATGGTGTTCCCTTAAAAGGCTACGTAGCCTCTTAAGGTATTTTTAGATTTCGCGTCAGAAAAGCATTGTGGGAATGTCAAGTGACTGACACGTGACTAATGACGCTTAAATTCCATAACATAATAAACATGTAATTATTTTCCATAATGTCGTCTTCGGACGCTATGTTTGAAGCTTTGTCTGTGTATTTCCGGTATGTAAATGAGCGAGTTGCTCATGTAAAAATAGAACGTGTTTCCAGTTGGTTTCGACCTGGGCCGTAGTAAATCTCTAATTTTTCTTGTTGTCGGATGGTTTTCGACTACTGGGGTTTTATGAATGAATTAAAAGGCTTTGGGAGTATAAGGATAATTTTTTTTTGTATTTTTGTAAAATTTTCGTCCCAAAATCTGAAGGGCCACCTTTAAAGTTTGAAATAGCAAAATTTGGGTTTTTACTATCGGCATAAAAGTTTCATTGTACTTATATAGCAGGATAAGGGTTAATAACAGTTCTCATTGTCCTAAAGATTTGTTGAGGTTCTGTAAATTTTTTCCATTATAGTTTTGATACTGGATAGGAAGATTTTGTACAGAAATAGCATACTTATTGGACAAGGGTAGCGCACATAAATAAAAACATTATTTATTGAATTACAAGGTTATACAGCTCTGAGCTATAAATAGATGAAATCATCTTGACCGAGTTTTATGGCATAGGATATTGTATTGTATAGGATATTGACATCCGAGCTCTATTACCCTTAGAGCTCCAAGCCAGGCTTGAGTTGCCCTCGGGGACAGTAGTGTAGGCCAAGATCAGCCTGTACAGAACTTGTGGTCTGATCTTTGATATTCACTATCAGCTATATGTTAAGGTGTTATGGTAATAATAAGCCTTAAATGTCTTTTGGCCTTGATAAAAAGTGTCCATTTTCTTGACTTGGAGCTCATCAGGTTTATTTATAGATACACTTGTAAAGTGATGAAACAAGAATTTTCAGCTTGTGGCAAATACTCAAATATCAAGATATCAAAGCAAAAATACCCTATGAATTAAGTGTAAACTAGTAGAGAATTAAGATGGAAATGCATATTCTGTGCAGTCTGATCTTGATCTGCAAGACCTGCAAAATAACTTCTTATTGTACTGTAAATCCTTAGAGCAATAAATAAACAAATCAGAATTTTTTCAATCAGGAAAAACACAAAATTATTTGTCCTTTCAATGTTGCATTATTGCAGACTAGTAGCATAATGATCAGTGTAGATCCAAGATCAGACTGCTTATCTTGTGCAGTCTGATCTTGATCCATACTGGCCTGAAAAGGACACAAAAGTTATGTGCTGTTAGAGTATGGTATGTGAGGAGTCGATTACTTGATGGAACCAGTTTCTGTCCCGTGATATCATTGGCCAGTCCCTAAAGTAATATCAGTTTCAAGTAGAACTTTAGTACAGTCTTTTTCTCTCTTTATAATATTATATGGTGTTACTCTGGATACAGCAGAGATATTTTCATTTTGTGTTTTTTTTTTCAGCATTACAGGGGAAAGGGGAAAATAATTGTAGTTTTATAAATCATTCTGTCATAAGATGTGTTTGGTGCATATTTTTGCATACTATGTAAATGCTTGTGTTAGGCTGTTAGCTGATGTTGAAGAAAAGAAAACTTTAGATTTCACTGGTTTTGTTGATGCATATTCATCTTATTGGTGCAAATTTTCAAGTTATTGTATCCTGTTTGACCCTTTACAAAATGGATCAGATTTTACAACAGACTACATGTACATTACTTTTTCAGTGGTTTGAAAAACATTGTGGGAAGAGGAGTACTCACTTGTTACACGCAATTGTTCCTTTTCTCACAATGTTTTCCAAGGGGTATCAACTGCAAAAAAACCCAGATTTGTATAGCATTGGGTCAAATTCCATCATGTCTGATATTTTCACTTTATCAGTAACCTTTCTGTTCATCCTTACTTCACCCTGAGTAAACCCAACAGGCATGTTCGGTCTAGAAATAATACCCAAATAATTGCAATTTTATGGATGCTCTTGTCAAGAATGTCTTTGCAAGCAGACATTGTAGGTCAAAGATCAAATCTTGCAGTCTGTGCAGTTTTTTATTTGTCTGCATTGGTCACAAAGATGACTAGTTTAGAAGGGCTCTGTAAGGGTTAGGAATAACTTGTAAATGATAGTGTTATTTTCTTGACCTTGGAATTAAGTTTCAATGTTAACTTGAGGAGAGTTTTGTTTCTGTCAGTTTACTTCAAGCTGTGAGGTATTCTTATCCATTTCTAGTTCTGAGCTCGTATTGAATTGCTTATGTGGACAGTGTTGATCAAGATCAGATTGTACAGAATATGAAGTCTGATCTTGAGTCTACACTGCCCACTGCTTTGGAAGATACTGTGACAGAAACAGCCTTAAAAATGCAATATCTGCAGCTTTAGAACTGACTGTGAAAGTCTATTCCGTTTATTTTAGAATGACAGGGTTTAAGAAAAATCCATATTTGTGACATTCATTAAGTGCTATTTTGTTCCCATTTTTTTTTTGTTTCAAACTTTGTAATTATTATTTCTTTCTATCATTGTTTAATGATTTGATATTGACAATGTAGTAGTAGCAGCATTATGATTGTTTTACTGTATAGGTGATTTGAGGTCTATTAATTGTACTCTATTTTATGTATTTTGAGAATAAGAAAAATCAATTGGTTTGCTCAGTCACAGCAAACCTTTGGATTTTGGTTCTGGCAGGAGACACCTGGCATAGTTTTAACTGGTACCCACAATATAGGGCTAGTTGGGGTCACATGGTTAAGAGAAGAGTTACTTTCCATTTTATAGCTGTACTATGTGATTATAATTGTGCTTTTGATTTTCATGACTGCAGAATGGCGAATGTTCCAAAATTTTGTTTGATATTTTTTTTCTCTCTCTTTGAATAAAGTTTTGTATTCAAATGATATTTTATGTTACTTTTTCTTCCAAAAGATGATAAATTACCCTACAATGTGAGAGATACTTAATATATGAAAGTTTTGTTATAGATTGAAGATCATTTCTTACTGTTGGAGTAATACATGATTCTACTTATTCAGGCAATAAAAACATGAAAATGCCTGTTGCAATTTAACCCTGTCCCAGACAACAAGATATATAACGACCTGTAGTAAAAGCACATGCAGAAAACAAATTAGATGTGAAATTATCAAATTATTAGATTTGTCTTTGGAAGGGTAGAAAACATAGTGAGAAAATGCTGGTTACCAGATTTTCCTCCTTGTCCCATGTTTTCAAAAGCCATCTCTGCTAGGGTTGTTAAACATGGGATTGTGTGATGAAGAGTAAAAGGTTGTGTAGGCAAGAACATCGCAAAAAGCACTGTGGAGATAAAAAAAAGGACTGCACATTATGTGCTGCCTGATCTTGATCATTGTTATTTGTAAAAGAAATAAAATGTTGTCTGAACCTATTTGATATCTGGAAAGGCCAAAGCAAAAGTTCTTCCTAAATTTTGACTCAAGTTTGGTCTGTGTTAACTCTACCACACAATACCGTCTTTTAACGACCCTGAGAAAGAAAGCTTCTGAAAACATTGTGGGAAAAGGAGAAAATGCTGGTAACAGCATTTTCTCCTTTTCACACAATGTTTTCCACTCTTCCAAAAACGTATTTCAAATTTTTAGTCACATTTAATTTGCCATCTGCAAATGCTTTCAATTTGGACTGGTCTGAATTTTTGTCATTTGGTAAGGAGTTAAAGTCATAAAAGAGGCCCCACATACATCTGGATGCCTGTTTGATGACTAGCCAAGTCAAAGCAAAGGCTTTAGAAAAGGACTCCTGTCTAATGTCTGAGAAAAGTATCTAAATACCACAACTGGATCCCTGGTCATTCACTTGCCAGTCCACATTAGTGACTCAAAATACAACTGGATGTGCTTCTGATCTCTAGCCAGGTCATAACAAATGTTCCATCTACATCTGTTTAACCTCTTTGAAGGTCATAGCAAATGCTCCAAATATACCTGGACCCTTGTTTGATCTCTTGCAAGGCCATAGTAATGGCTCTACTGGGTCATGGCAAGGACTTTCAATACATCTGAATACCTGCTTCATCACTGTCCAGGCCCAATCCACATCCTGATCCTTGTCTTAATCTCTGGCAATTTCATAGCAAAGCCCCAAAATATTTCTGAGCCCCTATTTGGTGTCTGTTAAGGCCATAGCAGAGGCTTGAATTTTAAAACCAGGTAAAAAGTAAACAAAAGATAAAGCGACTTGGCAACTTTTGACCTAGTTTTAAAATTCATTTTCCTGCCAGTGACTAACACTTGGATCAACTCTACAGTAAATTATGATCTTCATACTTATTTCCAAACTTTCAAATGGTATGATATAAATTAAAATGCATTTCAACACCTGCACTGTATACTCTTGGCTGCTATTGGGCCTTTAATCTCATTTTGGGCTAGACCAAGGCCCAATGTACAACTGGGGCATCTGTTTGATGTCTTGTAAAGTCACGTGAATGCCCTTTATACAAACAGACCTCTGTAGCAAAAGTCCTTTATACACCTGTACCCTGATTGATTTGTGTGAGGCCATAGCAATTACTTTATATGTACCTCTGTTAGATCTCAATAAGGCCACAGCAAAGTCTCTATATACAACTGGGCATCTCTTTGATCAGATAATTGTAAGATAGAAAAGACCCCAGATATAACGTTACCCCTGTTTAATCTCTGGTGAGGCTGTAGCAAAGATCCGTGTTTGATCTTATGTGAAGACATAGCAAGGACCCTATATACACGTTGACTCCTGTTTTAGCTCTAGGGAGACTTACACAAAGATCCTTTGTACAGCTGGACCCTGTTTGATGTCATGCGAAACCAAAGCAAAGACCCCAGGCACAACTGAATCCCGTTTTAATGACGAGTAAGGCCAAAGCAAAGGCCCAAGATGCAACTTCTCCCTCTTTATTCATATGTGAGGCCTTGGTAGAGGCTCCATATACATCTGGATCCACGTTGATCTTATGTGAGACCACAACAGATGCTCTTTCATGACTGGACCACTGATTTCATGTGAGACCGTCGGGAAAATTCTACATACAACTGGCACCCTGTATCATCTCATGTTAGGCAAATTTAGTACCTTATATAGGATTGGCCCTCTGCTGAGGCCATAGCAAAAGCCTTAAATACAACTTGACCAGTGTGGGGGCATAGCAAAGCCCCTAAATACAACTGGGCCCCTTTTTAATATCGCATGGACATTTGTACAACTGGAGCCCTGTGTGATTTCATGTGATGCCATAATAAATGCCAAATTTCAAACTGGACCTCTTCTTGATTTCGTGTAAGGCCATAGTTAATTTTAGGCCCTATTTCCCAGTGGACTCCCGTTTGATCTCGTATGATGCCATTGCAAAGGCCCTATTTCATTTTGGACCTCCGTTCGAGATCTCATGTGATGTCATAGTAAAGACTTTTTTTCAAGCTGGACCTCCGTGTGATCTCATCATGATGCCATAGTAAAGGCCCTATTTGAAACTATTTCCTACTGGACATCCTTTTGATGGCATGTGAGGCTATATTAAAGGCCCTATTTGAAACTAGACCCCCATTTGATCTCATGTGATGCAATTGTAAAGGCTCTATTTCAAACTGGTCATCCGTTAGATCTCATGTGATGCCACAGTAAAGGCCCAATTTCAGAGTAACTGTTGACCTTCGATCTCTTGTGATGCCATAGTAAAAGACCTAATTTAAACCAGACCTCCATTCGATCTCATGTGATACCGTAGTAAGACCCTATTTCCTACTTGACCTGCCGAACCCCGGTAGCTCAGTCGGTAGCGTACAGACTTAAGAACAGGAGGTTGCTTGTTCGATCCCCGGCTCAGCCAATTTCTGTCCGAGGACTGATGATAGTCATAGCGACAAGATTCATCCCTCTCTCGGCTGACCATTATTACGACGATGCTTGTGTGGGAAAGCAGCTACTGGCTTGGATAGAATATTGTGAGGAGTACTTGTAAAGGAAACTCCAGGAAAGCATGGATAGGTGCACTGGCCGCCGCGATATAACTGAAATAATGTTGAAACGGCGTTAAACCCCATTCAATCAATCCTACTTGTGATCATAATTATGCATGTTAAAGGCCTTTTTTCAAACTGGAACTCCATTCGATCTCATGTTTTGCCGTAGTAAAGACCCTTGTTGCCAACTTGAGTTTCGTTTGATCTCGTGTGCGGCCATAGTTAAGGCCTTTTTCACAACTGGACTCCTGCTTGATCTGATCATATAAGACTATATAGCAAGGATCCTGTGTACAACTGGACCTTTTTTAGTATCATATGATGCCATAGCAAAAGACTCAATGAAAATTTGGGCCCCTATTTGATATCAAGCTACATGTAGGCCGTAGTGCATGCTCAATGGTGCTTTTTGAAACTGGGCTCATGTTTGTTCTTTTGTGAGGCCAAAGCAAAGGCCCGTAATACATCTGTGTTGGGCTTCACATGACTTCTCTTAGGGTCGGAATGAAAGACTTGAAATACATCTGCACCAAAGTTTGAGCCCCGGCCAGGCCTCAGTACAGTATTAATTAACATCAAACAGACCATTATATCCAAGTTTATGATCTGAGACCATATCAAAGGCAACGGATAGTCGTCGACTACAGGTCAGGACTTAATGTGCGAACTTTCGCCTTGCAATAACCGAAAGGACATTGATATAGCGCAACTCAATTGGTAAACAAATTGATCAACTTTATAGATCCGTCGATTAAAAACTTTATTGTAAATAATCTCAAGTATATACCCCCTTGACTGTCAGGTTTGATTTTGTTTCCCTTCAATCTACATCCAGCGTCTAGGGAGTACCTGGATGTCCTGCACAAGGCAAATAGATTAAGACCTGAATGCACAATCATGTAGTTTGATCTAGGTCTGGCATCCTTCACAAGTCAAGGTCGTTGTTATTGTATGAAGTTTTCAAATCGATGGAAAGATTCTACAAGGTTAATGAAATCAACCATTTGAGTACGTCCTGATACACTTTGCAGTAGACGAAATTTGAAAACACTCTTGGGTAATATTGATAATCAACATGCATTAAGGTTCAGTTCACTTACGTATGGAAAAAAACATTGTGTCAAAAGGAGAAATTGCTCGACACGAGCAATTTCTCCTTTTGTCATAATGTTTTCAAAAGTCGCCAGCTGCATGATGTAAAAAAGACGTCTGCAGGAGGTAATATTTGATAATGGTGATAAAAATCGGTCGACAAGTGAGTGTAATTTATATTTCACCGAGTTATATGTGTACAGTGTACTTTCCAAATGTGGGACTTCTTCATCGCGTAAGCAAGACTATTAATATCGTAATATTTAACCTTCAGAATTTTCCCGCACCCACCACGTTTGTTAGGTTCCTAGGAGGATGAAGTCGTAGGTTAGAAGTTTTTTAAATTGTCTGCTAGCCGCGTCTTTCATCGAAACAGTTGTTACATGTATTAACACGGAACAGGTACTTTTGTAAACTTTTTACCGTGCGACAAAATTTTTGACCCGACCATATTGAAAGCTTCCCTTCTCATAGTGTTTTTAATAGCCCTTTTCGTGTTTTATAAAGCGGACTTGTTTGGTAAGGGTTGCCACACTGAAGTTGCTATGTGAACGAGATAGATATCTACAGTGAAAAGAAACTTTCCGTACTAAAGCAACTTTCGTGCTATGTTAGCCTGATTATTTCTAAATAAATCGGTAAGTGTAGATCCAAATTCAGACTTCACGTTCTATGCAGGCTGGTTTTGATCTACACTCTGCAAAAGAACATTATACTAAGTCTGGTAAGCTAAGGGCCAGTATCTCAAAAACCTACAGTGGTAGGTAAATAGGATACAGACCTTGACCTTGGATATAACAATTTTGCTGAAGTCGCTGAAAAAAAAAACCTGTCCGCGTTTCTTGCCAACTTTTCCGAAAGTAAAAGAATAGAACGTGCTGAAGTTCAAAGAGACATATTAGGTTTGTACCATACATTTATGCATTGGGGAAATTTAAAACGAGAAAAATCCCTTGGTTTATTCAAATTTTCTTACGGCAGACCATTTTGTTCAGGTGGTAGAACGTAGAACTTGCAAACATCAAGCTTTGGGTCACTTGAGGGTGTGGGTTCGAGGCATCTAAAATTACTAATAGTCTTTTGGGTGGCACGTTAAACCGAGGTCCCGTGTGACGGTGCTGTACACCGAGCACGTTAAAGAACCAGGCGTAACTTAGGATGGGTTTCGTCCTGTATCTTGCTCTATTCCCCGTGACATGGGGGCGTCACCTATATGGGCAACCGGTGGCGACGATAAATAACCGCGAAATCAAATTCAATTCAGACCATTTAACGAGCCCTACAGTTCCGGCAAAAGACAATAATGATTTAAGGCTAGAGTCGTGCTTGGTAACAGCACGTAATTTAGAAATGAAATATCTGTGAATAATTCGTTTAGACGTCTCGTTATTATAATAACTCTTTAATTTTTTTTTTATTATTTTGATAATTTTTAGCTCCACCGGCCGGAAGCCAGCGAGGTTATGGCTCTGTGTCCATCGTGCGTGAGTGCGCGCGATAACTTTTATTTCAAACGTCTTCTTCTGCAATTTCGACGGAACTTCGCAGAAATGATCCTACCATGGTGCTCATCAGAATTCATTGAAATAATTTGAATCCCTGTAAACCCTGGTTAATGTGACAACAGAAAATACTAAGAATCTTTTAGACCATCCAATTTTCCAAAATGGCAAGTTTGAATTCTCTACAGATTGGCATAAATAATCCTTTGGTGAACCTTCATTTTTTAAAACTTTGATTCAACATAAGAAGGTGGCTGTTGTGGGCTTGGCTTTAATATAGTTCATAACAAGCTATTTTTTAGCTTATATACTGACGAGGGGAAAATGACTCCTGTTTTACTCATTTTATGTGGTATTTTTGTATCTATACATGGTATTTTGTTACCATTTATTGCCCTTGATTATCAATCTGGGCTGTGACTTTTTCAGTGTGTATTCAAGTTTTGCATAGGTGTTCAGTTTTCAGTGATAACGATCTATATATATGTTAAGGGTTAAGCTGAGATGACTCGAAATCTAACACAAAGTGGGGTTTGTATCATTCTACTTTTGTTCCGAAAAATTACCATTCATACCATAGAAAAAAAACTGTTTTGGAAATCTTCTTGTCAATGTACTCTTTGTAGGTGTTCATTGATATTTGGTATAAATCACACTTGATTAGGCCTGCTTGTATTCACTGACATTATCTTGACATGGGCAAAGTATATCACTTTTTATTACTTTTTTCGGACCTCTTATCTCTTAATGTCTTTGTCGATGCCAATCAACCGTTTATCAGAAGACAAAATTTTAACCTTGTCCAAATTTAACACATTTACATACGCCAAAAGAAATATTACTTCAAACATAAAAATTGCCATTCAAAAGGTAGAAAACGTTGTTGGAAAAGGAGAAAATGCTCGTTACAAGCATTTTCTCCTTTTTCCACAATGCTTTCAGAAGGCTTCTCCCTCAGGGTCATTAAAATTCGGCATAGTATGGTAAAGGGTTAATTGTAAAGCACATTTATTCAAAAGGCAGTGGAGCAATGCAGAACCATCATGGCCCTCTTGTTTTATCTGTTTTATTCATTACATGAACGTTCATTTTAAGAGAGAAAAAAACTATATTATTGCATAATAAGAATTAGATCTAGGTTTACAAAATTTTGTCACGCGCTTCAATCACTTGCGCCGAGCCAGGTAACTTAGTCGACTATGAACAGGGTCTATAGCTCACAAGTTGGCTTCTTTACAAAAGAAGTCAGGAGAGGTCAGTATCACTGTTTTCAAATAATTTATTGGCTTTTAATTTCAATATATTTTGGTACATGTAAACAAACAAGTAAAAAAGCCACCGCGTAGAAACCTCATATGCTTTACATGACGGTCATTTGACCTTCTTGTCGCGATTTCAAGTCGCATGATCTTGTCCAGCGGTCTTCTTTCTCTTTTTTAACGAAATTCTTCTTATTTTTACTTCTGCTTAGATTTATTTGCTTAATGAAAAATTACAATTATTTGAGAGGTCATTTGCAGCCATGGCAAATTAATATAACAAATCTTTTCTGAAATTCGTCATATAAAAATAAACCACGTGTATTTCCTGTTTCGGTTTTTTTATTTCGCTTTATTTACAAAACCATGACGAAACAGACTGTGTATCAGAACAATTTCGCAAGAAAAATGGATTTAGACAGCAAATTCTGTGGCAGTCTGCCTTTTAAACTCACCACTGTTGGAGAGGTCTGATGACCTCTCCAATGAGTCACGGGTTCTATTTTCATTCGGCCAAGTTCTGTCCCGGAATTGAACGAACAGCCATCGCGATAACTATTCCTTTTTCTCTCTCCGTTGAACATCGTTTATACGATATATATACATGTGGAAGGGGGACCAGTGGATATTAGCTCTACTGGAAAAAGAAACTCGTGGAAAACATGGAAGGGTGCACTGGCTGTCGCGATAAAACTGATATAATGTGGTTTAAGACGGCGTTGAAAACCATGATGCTGCAGAGCCGCAGCTCAATAGGCCTACAGCTGAATTCCAGGTAAGACATGAATGAATGAAGTGTCGACGTGCTGTGACCGATACATTGTTAAAAGAGAAGTTAAACTCAATTCAAACAAACAAACTACTTAGAAGACGAAGCCGGAAAGTGTTACTAGTTCACATTTACTATGTTATGGACTACTAATGCAACATTGGGTTTTACTCTTCTCCCAACGAAAAAATCAATACGGCGTTTTTTTTTCCAGGTTCAAAAAATACATTTCTGATACATGTACATGACTAATATTTGGTCATAGATTAGATTTTGATTAAGTAGCGGATGGTGTAGATCGAAGATCAGACTATGCTGGCTGATCTTGATCTTATTGTCCGCAGAAGTGACTCGTGTCAACAATTGTGGTGAAGGGCTTATCCATTTTATCAAACCTGGACTGAAATCCGCATCACTTGTGAATACAAAGTGTAAAAAAAATAGGCAGGTGGGGTTTGC
Organism: Hippopus hippopus; assembly: GCA_946811185.2. Taxonomy (NCBI): domain Eukaryota; kingdom Metazoa; phylum Mollusca; class Bivalvia; order Cardiida; family Cardiidae; genus Hippopus; species Hippopus hippopus. The sequence continues at coordinate 29,397,904 of OX328101.1, forward strand.
TAATCATCAAAGCTGACTTCTTTTCCAACAAACTTTTCACAAAACACCCTAAAAAATAGCATTATAATAATGTTTCTCTTCTTGTGCCCTATTTCGGTAAGAACGACCGAATAACGCCGCGCAACGAAAAGGGTATCGTTTGTTGTTTTCTACATTATTTATACCCACACTTCACTGGACGACCTTGACATCGTTTTTTTGTAGCGTATGTGTAAACCGATCTGAATAATTTATAGAAACAACCGTGCCTTCAATTAGCTTTGGTGATTCGGGGTCACGCTAATAGTACAGTTCAATTTATCGAAGGAAATAGAAAAGCAATTTATCCAATATAGATCTACTTACATAGTCATCATTGCTGCATTCTTTTTAATCATTCAATCAATTCTTTTTTAATCTTAAATTAATATTTATTGTAAAAAAAACTGATAAATATCATAAAATGCATTTTCTTTGCATGCGTATGGAAATGGTTTGATTGAATTAGATAAAAAGCAATGCAGTTTCGGCGTTTACAATAACAGGATGGTCGTGTGGCAATCGGGAACTCTGTCCACTTGCTTGATACCAGATATGACGTCATTGTACCAACTTGAATACGAAACAAAACGATCGACACGTATGTGGCATTCCCGCAAGACTTGTTGAAATTCCGGTTGGAAATTGAAAATTACTATATAGGAGGCTTCGTATCACTTTAAGGACGCCACTGAAAATATTCACACATTTTTCTGCCTTTTTGATGTGATGATAGAAATCTAAAAAGACCCTTGTAAAGTCCGCGAGGGGGGGGGTTCCTCTGCCTGACATGACCCACATGTTCCCTAGGCAAATATATTTGAGCCATGCTCTAGCAAAAGGGGTGTAATACATACATCTCCATCTGGAAGTAGAATCTGAATGGTCCTTTGACATGCAAAAATTTACGAGTTGCAGTCTGATATACCAGGTAATTAAGTCGTTTTAAGCTAACAAGATTCATCAGCCAATCCATCAAAATAATTTACTCTTCCGAAAATGACACGTAAGCCAACTGGAAACTGCAAGCAAAATCGAAATTCCTTATCCGTGACTTACGCCAGTCACGTGATATCTCAAAGCACCGGACGGTGTAGATTCAGTATCATACTGCACGTTCAGTGCTCAATGCAGTCTGATATATCAGGTAATTAAGTCGTTTTAAGCTAACAAAATTCATCAGCCAATCCATCAAAATAATGTACTCTTCCGAAAATGACACGTAGGCCAACTGGAAACTGTAAACAAAATCGAAATTCCTTTTCCGTGACTTACGCCAATCACGTGATACAATACGCACGAATACCTGAGTTTTTTTCCTCGTCTGATATGCAATATTTTACCTACCATGCAGGAATCTGAAACAGTTTTTTTTTTGTGTGTGGGTGCGAACAAACTAGTTTTCCTATATATCACTTTGCCGTTGTTTCACTTTTCAGAAGCCTAGATTTCTGGATTGTGCATTGTTTTTCAGACGAGTCTAGCCTGTTTACAAGTGTTAAGATACTCAACCGAAACCACAGCAGCATTACCGAAAACAAAATGTCCGCTCAGAAAAGTAAATCTGTATCGAGTTCGTGAAGTTAACCCCTAGGCTGCTAAGTGCTACTCGAGGCGTTTTGCGGACAGTATAGAACAAGATCGGACTGCTCTGAGCACTGAACGTGCAGTATGATATAAGACCTACACCGTCTGATGCGTGGAGATATTTTCGGCAAGTGGGTTTTACTATTAAAGGAAAGCATGAATTCATATGTGCACTGGTCACGATGTATGTGTTGAAAGCGGCGTTACACACCACACAAAAACAAACAACCAAAAACTTGATAGACGCCACGTCGGCCAACAGGCCGATCAATGTAGAAATGAGACAGCGCACGTACAGTATCTCACGTGACAAAATGCGTTGAGCGTTTCATGTTTGATTTATTTGATCATAATCATTAACTGTTATCCGTTAGGCTACTAAGCACACTTCGATGCGCTTTTTGCAGACAGTGTAGGTTAAGGTCAGACTGCACAGAACGTGCAATCTGGCCTTGGATGTAAGGCATACTTCCAGATGAAAAGAAAAAAATTCAATATTGGGTTTTTTGCCTAAAGCCAGATCACCTGAACGACTGGAAATTCCATAAAATTTCGTTGCAGTAGTTTTTAGCTCTTAGATTTATTTAATGTTTGTTTCGCCGTTAAAAAGAAGGTAAACATGGAGAAGAAGAAGAAGAATGTAGAGGAAGAAAAGAAGGGAAAAATGATGATAAAGAAGAACGCGACTTGTTCGATACAACAAGGGGGGGGGGGTCTTAAACACTGGAAAGACATTGTATGAGGGGACGCGGGGGGGGGGGGGGGGGTTTAAAGGATGCGTGTCCACGTTTCCTCCCAAAGTTAACTTCCAGTTTCATTCGGCAAACATCGAATGATCTGTTGATCAATTCTAGATAAAGTTACGGGATTAGCCGAGTTGTGACTATTGCTCCCAGTTAATTAAATGATGCACAGATGTAATTTAGTGAATTCGTACGATTAGTTGATATAGAAATAATGGATCGAAATTCGATTTCGAGTTTTTTCCGCTGTTTGATTAGAAGATATTGTTGATAATTATCTCAACATCTAATAAAAGAACAGAAGGAAATGAGATTTTTCAAAATAAGAAAATCGGATTAAATCCTGCAGCGCTGAATCCGCATTTAATATTTTCGCAGACAGCGTAGATAAAAAACATCGACAGCACAGACTGTACATATAGGACATTTTTTTTCGGTGAAAGATCGAAATTCATTTCATCTCGTGAACATCATAAGTAACATTTTCACGAGTGGCGCAGCCACTCGTGAAAATATTACCGATGATGTTCACTCAATTAAATAATTTTCGATCTTTCACCGAAAAAAATAAATATTCTTTTTATTTCATGCTTCTTACCCTTTTCCGGGGGGATTTAAATCAAAATCCAGTAGTTCTTTTCGGTAATTCCCCGTGGAGTACCCTCTCCGCATAACAACGCATTACAATATTACGTAAAGCGCGAGAAATGTAGTGTGAATTAGCCTACGTCATATTTCCATCTGGTTGAGTTGCATGCGCATTTTACCTGGCTAACTAGTGCGCGGAAACTACTGTTTCCACCTTCAATTTAAGAATTAGAAAAAAGAATCGGTATTTTTCATTGGTCGTAACCATGAAATATCAAAAAATATTCCACCATTATTTCTCGATATATTAACTTCCGGAAAGCATGAAATAAAGTCTGATATTCAATCTGCAATGTCCGCTTCTTTGCCAGATATTCTCACAGAAAACAGTCGTGAAATTGCAATCTTTGATGCAGACTGAAAATAACCATTTCATTAAATGAGCCATGTTCTAGCAAAAGGGGGCTTATTGTATTTCCGTGATGCATTGTACATACCAAGCAAGTCATCACATAATTAGGGATCCATAAAATCCATTTAGTTTAACGATTGACTGAATCTGGGGAAAAAGTGGATTGGCAGGCTCCAAAATTATTTCACGACTTTTATTTACAGTCTGATATTGGTCTATACTGTTCCGAAATGACTTTCTTATGCAAAGTGTTAAGACGATTATATCTAGCTGTTTGCTTATTAACTCTTGTCCTGGGAAATAAATTAAATGAAACTTTCGAACCGATATTAAAAACCCGATTGATAGTATTTCAACTTTATTTTTCAGGCAAAAAAATCTCCTTATCGGACAGTGTAGATTCAAAATCAGACTGCACGTTCTGTGCAGTCTGACCTTAATCTACACTGTCCGCTAAAGGTCAGTGAGTCACGTTTAGTATAACCTATGGGATTAATACAACGTTTTGTATGTCCCTTTCAGCGCTGTTTCGGGGCGAAAACAAGGGGAGAAGGGACTTTCGCCGACGGCATAGATCCAAGATCAGACTGCACAGAACGTGCAGTCTGATCCTGAATCTGTACCGTCCGCTAGTTAAGTCAAGCCTATAAGATAGGCCTAAACATCTTTCTGAGAACCAATGAAATGTTTTTCTCAGTCGTCGAAAGAGGTCGAGTTTACATATTTCAACGCGATAAGAGATATACAAAAAAATACGCATACATACACAGAGTCTGCGACAGGTGTTTTATGACCATCAACAAACAAAGCCGATGACTCATATTCATTCTTTGAACAGATTTCAAGAAGTGTTTCCCTCTGTGACAGTATGGTTAAAAGTTGTTGGCTAAAAGACCTGTATGCATCTGGTGATGTAACCATAGGATTTTTCCATATAATAAATTAACAGTCTTAAACAGATGCTAGCTAAGTATGAGCAATTGCACGTAAGGCAAAAATGTCTTTGTCATGTTTTCCGATCTCAAGCATTTGTTCTCAGTATGTCGTCTCTTATTTAGTTTCTGCAAAACGGCTGTTGAATGCAAAGTGTTTATTTAATAATAATTTGTTTGAAAAAAGTCAACAATCGGCGACAGATGCACTTTGACTTATAACAAACAACGCCAACGATCATAGTCATATTTTCTCATTTTTAGGCAGTTTTTCCTTTAGCCACATTGGTTTTGAAATGTCTATTTTAAGGTGGAAAAGTATGGCTGTTGAAAGCAAATGTACTTAATATTTTGAATGAAAACGAAGTATAGATCGGACGAATGCCCTATGACCAGTAACATACAAAGCCAATGAGTCATAATTCTGTTCATGTTTCGGATTTCAAACAATTTCTCCTTTGACCTCAGCGTTTTCAGAAGTCGTTTTGCTGCAAAAAGAATTAGGTATCTTTGTACGGTGATGTGTTTATTTGATATTTTGTCTAAAAAAATAGGTGACAGGTGTTTATTGACCAGTAATGCACAACACTAATGAGTCGTAGTCATGTTTTGGATTTCGGGCAGTTTCTCCTATTTACACATTGTTTTCGGAATGTCTACTGCAAGACGAAAAGAAAATTATGTCGTCTGTGGAGATTACATGTTTATTTAATGTTTGGTATACAAAAAGTCGGCAGTCGGCGACAGATGCTTGATGACCAATAACACAACGCTAATGAGTCATAGCCATGCCTTTTGATTATTTATAAACGCTGTGGAGGCAAATAACTGCATTCATCTATGCGTGGCGGCGGTTCCATTGATCGAATAAATTCGTAGTTTTTTTTTCAGAACAGTCTGTCAGACTGGCAGATTTTTCTGAATATTTAGTCTGACTTGTGGATTTTTTTCCCCCTAAATATTTAGGTCTGTATGTTATTCATAAATGTCCGTACGATGCGACCCCTAACGATATCGACACCTCCACCTTCACCGTCACCCCTCCATCGGCTTGTTACACGGACGTTTTTATTTCCAACTGTCAAAATCTAAACTATTAGAAAAGCCACCTGGCCTGCGAGACTCGGTATTTTGTATTAAAAAATTCTAAACCCAAAGACTAATTCAATCATTTGATCCAAATTTAAAGGGAGCTATACAGATTTCTGTATAATAACCAAGCTTGAAAAATGATCACTAAATTTAGTAAGGCAATAAGTGGCAAATTATCAGTAAAGATAAAAAAAAAAAAGAACCAGTCGTATTATCCTGAATGGGCTACGTAGCCTCTTTAGATATTTTAAGGTTTCGAGCCAGAGTTTTGCAAAGACTTTTGGGAATGACACATGATCAATAGAAGGCGTTGATTCAAAGGATTTGTATTCAAAATCAGTGTGATGACATCATATTTGATGTAATAAAAGAAAAAACGGAGTTAACCATCTCATAACAAAAATCTCTTTAATAAACATACAAAATTGCACTTTTTTTTTTAATGTAACCATACACATAGGCGTAGCTGCTTTTATGCAAAGACACAGTTGCGTTCGCTTTGAAAAAATAAGTTTTAACATCGGCGGATAATTACATGTCCCTTACAAAACATGTGTCATGTGGCGGCCATTATTTTCCTCGCCTAAAACTTTTATTGTCAACAAGCGTGTTGTATTTGAAATTAATTTATTAATTGTATTTTGAAATGCAAGGAAGGTTTTTCAGAAAAGACCCCCCCCCCCCGTGAGAAATCCCCCCCCCCTTCTTTTCCCTCCCTCATCTCGGCGCTACGCGTTCAGGTTTTTTTTTTTTCGGCTACCTCCGGTTTTACTTTTGTATTGACTTTATTTGGGCTAGCAAAACCCCTGAAACAAATGCACGTTTGCAAAGAAAAATATATCTAGTTGTATATATAGAGCTTGTTATACAGGGAATTTTGAGGGGGGGGGGGGGGAAACAACAGAAAAGGCCCCTTTTAGAACTGTCGTCTACAAATTCTTTCATGTTGGACAAGGATTTTTTAATTTGGTATGGAGTTAAATTTCGAATGGTTTGTGAATATCCTTTATAAATCAATCACGTGTCATAACGACCCTAAGGTTAAAAACTTTTGAAAACATTGCGGGAAAAGAAGAAAATGCTGGTAATCAGCATTTTCTTCTTTTCTTACAATTTTCTCCAACATACACAAATACCAATATTTGAGCGACAGTTAATCCGCAATCACTTTCAATCTGGGCAAAGCTGAAATTTTGTCGTCTAGTAAAGCTATAATGTCAGTAAGAAATTTAATATCTGGCAAAGTATTAAGGAAAGTGTCTTATCGAGTTTCGTCATCCTCTTGAAAAGTTTTCCTTATTGGGAGAACAGTAATTATGCCGCTGTACTCGATTCTTCGTCACGTGTCGACTGGGTCACGTGGGTTATAACGGCGCAGTCATACAAAGTACACTTTCTCCGAATGATATGATGCCGAAATAGGATCCAGAGCTCCCTTGTCACGTAACACTGAAGTATTATATCAACAAAACTTTCAGCTTTTTAATCAGTTACTATAAATCATAATGATATTACTCCATTGGGGAAAAAAATAAAGTTCCTGTGTATGACATAATGAGCATCTCGATATATTTGAAATGGACATTTGTGACAACTAACTCAATTTAGTTAAAGTGACAATAAAGTCCAAAAGTAAACAAAGCAGGTGTTTAAATGCATTTGAATTTACATCATACCATTTAAAAGTATGGAAATTATTGTAAAGATAGCAATCTGTCATTGTTCAATTGGTCCAAGAGTTAATTGCTGACAGAGAAATTAATTTCAAAACCAGGTTAAATTCTGCCAGGTAGCTGTGTCTTTTGTTTACTTTTTGCCTGATTTTAAAATTCTTTTTTTTCTGCCAGCGACTAACATATGGTCCGACCACACGATAACAGACAGTTTTCTCCACAATATTTTTCATACTTTTAAATGGTATGAGTTAAATTTTAATGTATTATGACACCTGCTTTGATATTTCGGCCCTTACTGGGCCTTTAAACATTAACGATCGACCCGATACGTGACCTGACGCTAAAACGTTTATTACATATCATTCTAACATGACACGTGAATTCGGCTCTATAAACACAGGGTAACAAAAGCGTGGTAAAATCTACGTCATTCTATATAGAGAGACGTCATTCTGTATAAAGTAAGTCGCCTGTGGCTGTTCCACGTGTTCACCCTCCGATATTTTGGAACGCTCATTGACCAGGGAGGGAGGAAAATCCTTAAGGATTTACCGATATTAACTGTTTTTCATAGAAATTGACAACGATGGAACTATTTGAAATGCTACCAGTGAACATATGTAAATCAAGTGTCTTTTCAAGTTGAAGGTTAGTTCAAACTTGACCGGTGTTGCATTGGAAATGGGATTGGGAGTGGGTGGAGTGATATTCAGAGCATTCGAAGCAGCTGCGACTATAGAATGCTTGACAATACATTCATTCTTCTTTGTAATTTGAAAGGGAGAAAATATAACAGTAACACGGTGCGGTTTTTATGATGTGTTTCATGCCTGAGGTTTTATAGAAATTTTGATTCTTTTCAAATTTACCGACTTGGCAGTGGGGTTTTGATTTGGTAAATAAGTGGAACAGCCGTGGTTTGTTCAAGGGAATATGACACGTATCCGCGTTTTTACACTAAGTATGCACTTGTTTTCCTTTGATATAGAGTTAATCATGTTAGAATCGAAGTAATCTTCTTTCTATCGTGGTTTATCGTTCATTCTAACATGACACGTGAATTCGGCTCTATAAACACAGTGCAACGAAAGCGTGGTAAAATTAAAAAATAATCTTCTTTCTATCGTGGTTTATCGTTCAATAAACCACGGTTGTGAGTTATGAGGCACAACAAATAATCCACGAGGGCGATAGCCTGAGTGGGTTATTCATTGTGCCTCATAACTCAACGTGGTTTATTGAACGATAAACCACGATAGAAAGAAGATTATTTCGATTCTAACATGACCAACTCCTGTTCAAAGGAAAACAAGTTCATACTTGGAGTAAAAACGCGGATGCAGATAATATTCCATTGAATAAACCACGGCTGTTCCACTTACTTACCAAAACAAAACCTCACTGCCCAGTCGGTAAATATGAAAAGAATCAAAATTTCATTCAAACCATAGGCATCAGACACAACATAAAAAACCGTACCTTTTTACTGTTATATTTTTTCCCTTTCAAATGACAAAGAATAATGATTGTATTGTCAAGCACAAAAGTCGCAGCTGCTTCGAATGCTCTGAATATAACTACACCCACTCCCAATCCCATTTCCAAGGCAACACCGGTCAATTTTGAACTAACCTGCAACTTGAAAAGACACTTGATTTACATATGTTTACTGGTAACATTTCATATAGTTCCACCGTTGTCAGTTTTTAATTAAACAGTTAATATCGGTAAAGCCTTAAGGATTCTCCTTCCTCCTTTCAAGGAGCGGAAAATGGTGATTTGTTCATTGATAAAATATCGGAGGGCGAAGACATGGAACAGCCACAGGCGACTTACTTTATACAGAATGACGTCACTCTATATAGAATGACGTAGATTTTACCACGCTTTCGTTGCACTGTGTTTATAGAGCCGAATTCACGTGTCATGTTAGAATTAAGAAATAATCTTCTTTCTATCATGGTTTATCATTCAATAAACCACAGTTGTGAGTTATGAGGCACAATAAACAATCCACAAAGGCGATAGCCCGAGTGGTTTATTCATTGCGCCTCATAACTCACAACGTGGTGACGTCATTCTATATAAAGTAAGTAAGTTATTCAATGGAATATAATCTGCATCCGCGTTTTTACTCTAAATATGAACTTGTTTTCCTTTCATTAAGAGTTGGTTATGTTAGAATCGAAATAATCTTCTTTCTATCGTGGTTTATCGTTCAATAAACTACGTTGTGAGTTATGAGGCACAATGAATTAACTACTCGGGCTATCGCCCTCGTGAATTGTTTATTGTGTCTCATAACTCACAACTGTGGTTTACTGAATGATAAACCACGATAGAAAGAAGATTATTTCTTAAATAAACCACGTTGTGAGTTATGAGGCGCAATGAATTAACCACTCGGGCTATCGCCCTCGTGGATTATTTTTTGTGCTTCATAACTCACAACTGGTTTATTGAACGATAAACCACGATAGAAAGAAGATTATTTCTTAAGTATCGTGTGTGCCCACCGTTTATTGCAATGCATTCAACGAGCCGATTTCGCATAAATCGCAGTAAGTTTGCCGGTGTAACCTGTAAAATAGCCATCCTTATCTAAGATAGCGTTCGTTTGACTTCAAGCACCGTAACCGAATGGTCATGACTAGATCTACGTCAGAAATTTCGCCAAACATATGCTTTAAGGGCAAAAGATCTGGTGACACAGCAGGCCAAACAAGAGTATGAATTTTTTTTTGGTCTCAGGAAATTTAACCAACCCGTGGGCGAGCGTTGTCTTGATTGAACGAAATGAAATGGCTGCGTGCTCCAAGAAACGACAAAACAAAGGAGCGAATGGTACAGTAGGGTTCTTAGAGTTGCAGTTGTTCCTTTCCAAGCCATTACACTGCATCCACCTGAAGGTATGCGCTGAACGACCCGTGCGTCGAAAACCCGTTCACTTTCACGTCGACAGACAACGTCTGCCATTACCATTGAATGCGGTTCCTAAGTCGCTGTTGGCGTCAAAGGATTTCTTGAAGGCGTGGCGTCACACGAGATCGCCGAGTATTCTGAAACACTACTTGTGTATTTGGTACCGTATCCGTAGACTTTTTTTTTAGGTATCTATGCCTTCAAGCAACCTAATCTGTGTTCTCCATGTTTCAAGCATGCCACCGGCACGTAAACGTACAATTATCAGATAGACGCTGCATCTCCCAAGTGCATGAAAAATCCAAAGATGTTTTGTCTTACAGTCAATCTATAATGGTTGGCTAAAACGGCCTAGGCCTAGGGTCTTTGATAATTCAGAGTTTCGCTTTCTTGTGCTTAATTGGGTTCGATATTCACAGACAATGATCCTAAAGTTCCTCATATGTCAGTATATCGCATGATGTCGTGAAACAAAGATACAGTAAGCGATATATCAACGCCTTGATTGTGAGAAAATAAGGAATCCGAAAATAGCCATTGGAGAAAAGGATAGCTCTTTGACACGCAACATGTATCATCGAGATAAGATTGGACAGAGACAATTTATCTTTGTGTCTTTGAAAATTCGATTAACTAAATAGATTTTGTACGTGGCCATCCTTCTCACGTGACTAAGATGGATTAAGTCCTTATACTAATTCGGAAATAGTCCAACACTGAATATAAGCTAATTATGGTTCTAAGAACGAAATAAAGAAGAGATTTCTAATGTGTCCAGTATTTTGCATAGAAGACAAGTTTTAACCCTTAGGCTGCTAAGGGCGACTCACTGACCTTTTGCGGATAGTGTAGATCAAGATCAGACTGCACAGAACGTGCAGTCTGATCTTGGTCTACACTGTCCGAAGAGGAGATATTATTCCCAAAAACATAACTTTGAAATTTCAATATTTGGGTTTTTTATTATCGAATTGAAAATTTCATTTTAATTATTTAGCAGGATAAGGGTTAAAGAGTTTCTTCTCAATATGGCCTATCAGGATTTAAATCAATCAACCAATAAACAAACATTATTTCATTTGTCCTTTTCAGAGTAGCAACAGCTTAACTTTAGAACATGCAGAACGTATACTTGAGCCATGCTCTGTGAAAAGGGGGCTTAATGCATTTGCGAAAAGTATCGACCCATGTCAGCCTGCGCACTCCGCGCAGGCTGACATGGGCCAAAACTTTTCGCTATCTTTAAATATTCTGCGTGTCAGCGGATTATTCTACCTTATGATTCAGTCGGTTGTTTGAAAAAAAAAAATGGATTGTATGGATACATGATTATGTGAAGACTTGCTTGGTATAATGCATCACGGAGATGCATGAAGGCCCCTTTTGTCAGAGCATGACTCGTATTTAGAAGTCAGAAAGATATGAGCCATGCATTTTCGCTTCTCACCTCTGCTGGAGCATGTGAGAAAAGTAGTCGGTGGCTTTGGAAAGAAAGTTGTGTCAGTACTGGTGTGAGAAAGCCAGGAAACGCATGTGCGTCACCGACCGCCATGATATGACCTTAGCTGTTAAAGTGGCGTTAAACCCCAATACAACCAACATATGAGCCATGCTCTGGCAAAAGGGGTTTTTAATGCATCTCTTGATGCATCATTAAAAGCAGGTCTCCACATAATTGTGGATGCATAAAATCCATTTTGTCTAACGACCGGCTGAATAATGAGGAAAAGTAGTCTAAAGCAAAAAGTTTCGAATAAGTAGTCAGCCTGCACGGACTGCGCAGGCTGACCTGAGTTTGCACAGAACTTGACTGATGTGCATTTGAACACGTTTCTTAAACATTTTCATTTGCGGTGTAGTGTCAGTTGTGTACACTGCGGCATAGCATACGTTTTTGTTGGTATCAATTTACTGCGTGAATGTACCCTTATACGTAACTGTAAAATCCTAGTAAAATATCAAACGGCCAAAAGGTTTTATATATCTGGTGGAGAGTGATGTACTTTCGAGGTATTTTATTTTCATATTTTTCTCTTTTCATACGACTGGGACATTATTATAATTGGCCTGCAACACGCGAAAAGGGACAGTCGGACATTTGCGTAAGGTGTCGTCTCGGATCAGCCTGCACAGTCCGCGCAGGCTAATCCGAGACGGCACTTTACGACTACATTAGATTTTGAGCTACAGTAGACTTGCGCAAAACAGAAAATTACATGAAAACGGAAAGTGTCGTTTCGGATTAGCCTGCGCGGACTGCGCAGGCTGATCCGAAACGACACTTTACGCAAATGTCCTAGTGCCCCTTTTCACGTGTTGCAGGCCATATAGAGGCCCTGATACGATAACATGTATTTGAGCTATGCTCTGTGAAAAGGGGGTTCAGTGCATCTGCAAAGAGTACCACCCCAAGTCAGCCTGACTTGATTCGAAACTTTTTGCTATTGGTCAGTTTTCTACATGTCAAAAGACCATTCTACCTCATGTCTCAGTCGGTTTTAGACAAAATGGATTTTTATGGATCCATAGTTATATTATAACTTGCTTGATATAATTCATCACAGATGTATCAAAACCCTTTTGCCAGAGCGCCAATCATTTCTTTAAGTAAATGTCAGCTATCTGTACAGGGCTACAACAGTCTGTAGCCTTTACTTCTTATCGATATGTTAGTATACTCAAGAAAAAGTTTTATCGCATAAAACCTCCTCCGGCAGTGTATTAAACCCATGACATATTTTTGATAATACACTAGTGTATTATCGTTTTTTGCGTCCCGGTTCTGATCAGTTTTCAGTCACGAGCGCGTGAAGCCAGAGAAACCAACCACAGTGTGTGCGGGAATTTGTACTGTTAGGCCGTTTCGGGGAAAAATGACGTCACTGTTGCTAAGACGTATACGCGTGGAAAGTTTTTGATTTTCGTGTTTGATAAAAACCAAGAAATGCAGCGAAAGTCTCTTAAAATCAGTATTATTGCGGAAATAGGTGGACTAAACCTCTCTGTAAAATATTTCACTCTTCTTTCGGTGTAAATGTCAAAGAACTATCTACTTGTGTACGTACACATTTGAAACCAAACTACAACTGTAAACATGGACCCGTGAACGGTATAGAGGCTAAAGGTGATGATGCGGGATGTTTTCCTGTCTGTCATTCGTTTTATGTGATAAATAGAATCTCAAATTCGTGTTTATGTATTATCATTTTTATCAAACTCGTTGACTAAAATGTATTTGACGCTCGCTAAGGCTCGCGTCATACAATTTTAGTCAACTCGTTTGATAAAAATGATAATACATAAACACTCATGTAAGATCCTCTATTTCTTATTTCACTTTTGCTGGTTTTCTTGGCTGTCTGCTCAGTTCTGTCTGAATACCACACTGTATACTTTTCTGTAATATCAAATGTATAGATTATCATGTAACAGGGTATAAAGATTTTGTACGTTGATTTTGTCACCCAAAATGTTACGTATTTTGGATCAGAGGTATGAATATTATTATAAGACTAACTATCGATTTATAGTATAGTTTGTTAAAGTTCCAGTCGCTGGTAGAAAAATGAATACTAAATCTAGAATTAATTTTTGAAACTTCAATTCTATTTAACAATTCACTTCTCTGCCAGCGATTTGAACTTTGGCAGACTATAACGTAACACACTGTCACACTCATGAAAATATCCATACTTTTAACTCTATACCACACAACAAAAATGTAGACTTGTCCAAATTGAAAGCATTTTCAGAAGACAAAAATTTAAATGTGGCTAAAATGATAGAATTTGTCTGTAATAGGGTAGAAAACATTATGAGAAAAGGAGAAAAAACATTTTCTCCTTTACCCACAATGTTTTTTTAAAAGGCCTTTTTGTCATGGTCGTTAAAATTCGGGATTGTGTGATTAAGTGTTAAATTGTATGAATTAAATTTACCTTCAATATTGACCGCCCCGCCCCCTCCGAGATGTTAACTTTTGGCCCCTAGTGGGCCTGTAAACTCAATAAATCTTGTGGTATCGACTATTGGGTACTTGAAGAAAAGCATAAAAGAATGCATTTCGTTCAGAGTTTTTTTTAAACTGGTCAAGAGCAATTTTTCTTTTTTCCGCAATATTTTGCTCATATATTCAGGCATTAAACAAAGATTATTAAAAGTGATTTACAAAATTTTAAAGGATGTATTACCGAAAGGTAATGAATTTACCACATGTATTTCCTTAACAAAGACGACATAAGAAGCTTTTGTGAACAGGTTAGATCAAGATCAGACTGCACAGAACGTGCAGTCTGATCTCCTATCTTCACTGTCCACTACCATATTGTAAATTAAGACCAAATTGTTTCATCTTGCACGGAATCTGCATTTGTAGCCGTTGAAAAGGTGTGTGCGTTAACCAGAAGGAAACATTTTTAACCTTTCCAAAGTGAAAGCAGTAGCAGACGACAACTTAAGTATGGTTTAGATGATGGTATTTGTTTACTGAAAGTTAGAAAATGAATCGTGCTCTGTGAAAAGGGGGCTTAATACATTTGCAAAAAGTATCGACCCAGGTCAGCCTGCGCAGTCCGCCCTGGGTCAAAACTTTTTGTTTTTGGTAAATTTCTGCATGTCAAAAGACCAGTGTACCTCGTGATTCAGTCCGTTGTTACCTCATGATTCCGTCCGTTGTTATGAAAAAAAAAAAAAGATTTTATGGATCTATAATACTGTAATGACTCTCTTGGTATAATGCATCACAGAGATGCATTAAGCCCCCTTTTGCCAGAGCGCGGCTCAAATATTTTTGGAAAAGGGGGAAATGCTGTTGACCAGTAGGCCTATTTTCTCCTTTTCATAACGATGTTTTCTGTAAAAGTCTTCACCTTTCGGCCATGTTAAAACATGGGATTGTTTGGTAATGGGTTAAATATTCAGTTGTTGACCTGAATTAGTATCCGGCGGACGTGGGAATTAGTCACAATGCAGTCAATAATGCATCGCAATAGACTATTCATAGATCCCAAATAAAACGCACGCCTGCAGATGAATACAAATTTCATCATAATCCGATCTATTTATGGAATAGATTATCACTTTACCAAACAATCTCTGTGTTCTAACGACTCTGAAGTAGAAAGCTTTCCGAAAACATTCCGGGAAAAGGAAAAAAAAACTGGTAGCCAACATTTCTATCCTTTCAAAGACGGATTCCAGTAATGTAAGCCACATTTATTTCGTATTATCTGCAATTCTTTTCAATATTGACAATTTTGAGAACTTTGTCGGCTAGTAAGGAGTTAAGGATTGCATGCCAACATCCCTTCCGTGCTATGCATGTTGATGTTTGTCGCTGCAATCGGTTGTGTTTTCTGGAGTATGGAAGCCTTGACGGAACACTAGATCATTACGGTGCTATTTGCTGCTTAAAGGTGTGATGTCGACCTACGATTGGATGTCGTGATGTCTGGAGTATGGAAGCCTTGACAGTACACTAAATCATTACGGTGCTATTTGCTGCAAGTATGATGTCGAGTGTTGTCATATCTGCAGTATGGAAGCCTCGACGGTACACTAGATCATAACGGTGCTTTTTGCTGCTTAAAGGTATGATGTCAGTTGTCATTATGTCTGCAGTATGGAAGCCTTGACGGTACTCTAGATCATTACGGTGCTATTTGCTGCTTAAAGGTATGATGTCGAGCTGCAATCGGATGTCGTGATGTCTGGAGTATGATTTGACCAGTAAATTTCTGCATTGCAAAGGATCAGTCTTCCAATCATTCAGTCAGTTGCAAGACAAATTGAGTTTTATGGATTCATAATTACATGATGGCTTGCTTGGTAAAATTTAGCCTGGGTTCCAGTCCGATCATTTTCCTTTATATATACGGACGTTATTCTGATAAATAACTGAGGAATCGGTTATCAGTTTATTGCCATAGATATGTATAGATCGTGAAAGGAGGCTGCAATAAGGAGTGATTAAACAGTTATTACCACCTGGATCCAGGCAGTGTAAAATGCAACACGGATATGTATTAAACTCCCATTTGCCAGAGTGCGGTTCAAATGAACAAGAGTAACTTAAATGCGGTTGCCAACGCTCGATTGCAGTTGCATAGTGAATGAAAATTATAGTCGAAAGGGGACATAACTAGGTAAAAAAATCAAAGCTAACTCTTTCCCTACCATAGACGACACAAGCAGCTTTTGCGGCCAGTGTAGGTCAAGATCAGACTGCAAAGTACCTCATTCTAGAGTATGACAAAACTGTCTTGCTGCGGGACGGTATATATAGCCATTAAAAAATTGATTCATTTATTTGATAGTTTAAGATAAATCTCTTTAGCAATAGCCTAGTCACGGCAGATTAGTCGGTAACGTACAGGACTTGAAAACAGGGGGTTGCTGGTTCGATCCCCGGCTCAGCCAATTTCTTTCCGAGGATTGATGATAGTCATTGCTACAGGATTCATTCCTCTGTCACCGCTGTTCATTGTTTCGACGATGGTTATGTGGGAAAGCAGCCAGTGGCTTGGAAAGAATATTGTGCGGAGTACTGGTAAAAAGAAACTCCAGGAAAGCACGGATAGGTGCACTGGCCGCCGCGATGAAAATGAAATAATGTCAAAAACAGCGTTAAACAGCATACAAACGATACAAAATAATGCAAATTAATCTCTTTAGCAATACTAACAGCGATGGGAGAAATATGTCAAGGTTTTCGAGTGGCGCCGACGCAGACTACAGTCGGGTTGTTAGCGTAACTACATACTGACATTAAAGGGGCATATTTTGAGTTTTTTTCTTGTTAAACACTGATGAATATATTATTATTGATCTTTCTCTGCAAACATAAACAAACTCGAGAGTAATTTTTGTAGAATGGTGCAATTCTTGCACTTAACCCGTATGCTGCTGAGCGCGACTTACTGACCTTTTGCGGACAGTGTAGATCAAGATCAGATTGCACAGAACGTGCAGTCTGATCATTCATCTACACTGTCCGATAAGGACATATTTTCCACCAAAAATTACCTTTGAAATAGCAAAATTTGGGGTTTTGCTATGGACTTAAAAGTTTCATTTCACTTATTTAGCAGGATAAGGGCTAATAATGGGATAGGTTGTTTTTTTTTCAGTATGGAATCCCGTCTAATTTTAAACTCACCATACCTTTTTGAATACGATCAACATAATGAGTACGATGCACGTGTTTATGACCATGTGACATTCTCAAAACTCACTGCAAAATTCTGGCCCGAAATTGAAAGTTCCATACGAGGCTACATGTTTGTATTACTTACAAAAAACACTGAAAAATGCTTAAAAAAGAAACAATTCTGTTTCTTATTTTTCGGGACAGACAAAAATCTTGTAAGGATATTGTTGGTTATTTTATGAGCGGATTTGTCAAGGATTTAATCAGATTATAGATACTGCATTTTGCATTTAACGCGTTACTAAATATAGCATACGATACGACAGATATATATTTTTAGGCAAGAATTCAAACCCTGAATTCTGTTATTGCCAGTGTCGACTTTTGCGGATGGCGTTTATCAAGATCGGACAGCACAGAACGTGCAGTTTGATCTTGGATCTACACCCTTCTCTAAACTATTATCTAAACGGTCTTCAACTGCAGAGGGTATGTATGTTTAGATATCGGGAAAAAGTTGAATTTTTAAGTTGCCAGCGAAAAAGTAAATTTTTTGCCAAACGAAAAAAAAAAAATGACTTGTCGGTCCAAATTCAAAGCATTCGTAAACGACTGAATTTGGCGGAATTTGCTTTAAAAGGAAAATAAATATTGAGGGAAAAAGGTAAAGAGCTGGCTGCCAGCTTTTTCTCCTTTTGCCGTATTATTTTCAAAGTAGATCTACTCTTTCCTCAATGTTTTTAAAAGTCGGAATCATTTGGTAAGAGTTAATATGCATCAAAAGGACAGATTGTCCGACTTCTGTTAACATAAAACAGATTTTACAGATTTAAGCTTGCCAAGTTTTAAAAATAAAACCCAGATAAAAATCGTACAGATCTCTCGCAACGAAAAAAAACAATTTTCAAGGTCACATACTTGACCTGTTGTTTTGGCAACGAGCCAGGATTTACAAGCGGTAATATTGTCAATTAAACCATAACATTTTGCCTCTGCAGTTGATAGATTTTAAAAAAACAATGTGTGAAAAGAAGCAAATAGATCTACTCCATTTCCGACAACATTTCACTTTTTGGAAACAAAAACCCTGATGTTTTTCTTTCCTTTAAATTTTTGTCTTTCGTATAATTTGTGATTCTTCTCGATAGGTCGTAAAAGCCTAAAACTGAGGTTTACAGGTAAACACAGTTTTCCAAGACTTGTAATCGCTTTAACTATTTCAACCCCCTTACCAAACAGTCTCGAGTTTTAACGACCCTGGAGGGATAATATTTTCTGAAACATTGTGGGAAAAGGAAAAAATGCTAGACACCAGTATTTTCCCCTTTTTTAACCTTTTTGTTTTCTACTTTTTCAAATGTAAGTTCAACTATTTGAAGCACATAGAATTCGTTAGATCTACTAGTACATTGAAATTAGATGAGTCCAAATTTTGTCGTATAGTAAAGATTTAAAAGCGTTTACAATTCCCTTCACTCTTTCGCTGCAAACTGAATTTATTCGTTTTTTTTTTCCGAGGTTTTTAATCAAAGTTCCACTACGACTAAAGATAGTTTTCGTCATACCGTCTAGCTACTGGTAGCGGATGGTGTAGATTCAAGATCAGACCACGTTTTGGGCAGTTTGACCTTGATCTAAGCCGTTTGCAATTTTATGCATGCCATGTTAGTCAGAAGTCTGGTGAAATAATTGAAAATACACCATGAAATATTACGTCAGCTACAACGCATATTGTGCCTGGCAATAGATTACCGTCCGAAGGTTTCTCTCTTTATCTCGCTGAGCCTTGTAGCGTACAGGGCTTGAAACTAGGAGGTACCTGGTTCGAATCCACAACTCAACATTTCTTTCCATGGACTATCAATGATAGTCATTGCGACAGGATTCACTCTTCTCTCATAGCTGATCGTTCAGTTTCGACGATGATTGTATGGGAAAACAGCCAGTAGTTTCGGAAGAATACTGTGCAAAGTATTGGTAAAGAAACTCGAAGAATGCATTGATAGGTGTACTGGCCGCCGCGATATAATCGAAACAACGTTGAAAAAGGTGTAAAACATCATACACAGAAATCTCCCTTTACCTTATTGTTTTCAAACACTGGTTTACTATGGTACGAAAAGGTTGACTGCAAATGGGTATTTTCCCGTATCTCGACCAGTATGTTTTCGGCGTAGCTTTGTGAGCTGGCTTTTGACCTACTTCTTTGTATTAATCTCGAACGAATAAATACTAACTTGCGATTGGTCAAAAATGTGGACAGGTGTGTTCTGCGGGCCTCCGTGGACCTCTTTAAGGCTTATTTGCGGGCTCATTAAAGATACCAATATACAAGGGTTGCTACCATTAATCTACACGGCGCTTATCAGTACCTCAGCAAATGGACGTGATATGGGATAATCCTTTTCTTGTACAATATAGTAATTTATTATCATTTATGTGTGACCCTATAACCCGTTACTATACAGTCTATGTGCATTTTCAGACACACCATTTTTAGCAGCAAGAGCTCCTTTTTCAACAATGAGTTTGACTAACATCTAATCTTTAAAGACATGTCTAATGGAAATCTCTCAACATGCTAAACAACGGGAAAAAAAAGAGCTCAATTACTGGCGTGTTTACTGTTCATTATTTCTCTTCAGAGTGAACTACAATCTAGTGTCACTATCCATATTCCGATACCTTCTATGTTTTTCAAAAGGAATGTTTCGTTAATAATCAAAGTAGGGCAAATACTTAAAACGAAACGTTATACAGGTAAACACTACAATCCAGCACAAAGGCTATCGCAGGTCAGTGCCCGTAACAAACTAGGTATTCCAGCGATTCAGAAATTTGGGTTTTCTGAAATTCTAGAAAACTATGTTTTGTGTACTCGGCTCGGCCAAATCTATTTCCGAGGACTGATGAAAACCTATTACAGCAAACCTCATGCCTCCCTGATCCCTTCGACTTTGTTTTAAGTATTGAAGTAACCAGTGGCTAGCAGTCAAAGAGAGTTTGGTATGAGGCGCTGGTATTGAGACACAAGAGGTGCATGGTAGTGTACTGTGATAGCCGGCATGTCTACAGTACAATACTGTTGTAATTTGTTTGTTCTGTTTGTATGGTGTTTATTGCCGTTTTCGACATTATCATAGTTTTATCTCGGCGGCAAGTGCACCTATCCATGCTTTTCTGGAGCTTCTCTTACCAGTACACAATACTTTTCCCAAGCCACTGGCTGCTTTCCCACATAAGCTAACCTTCGTTGAAACGAGTGATCAGCTATCAGAAGGAATGAGTCCTGTCGCAATGAGTGTAGCTCAATATATATTAAAATAATTATTTCTGCTTTTGAAATTGTAGAGTCGCTCTGGAAAAGGGAGTAAATGCTGGTTTCATTTCCCCACAATGTTTTCCAAAAAAGTTCTCTGACTGAAAGCTTTACCTTTTGCAACAATGTTGTCTGTGTTGGTCTGCTACAAGAGGCAGACAAATCGACTAGATTATTTAAGGCTCCTGAGTGGTTATAAGTTTCGTCACCGGAAGTAACAGAATTCATTTAGCTTTCTTTTGATGTTAAAACATATAGGTGTAATTCGCCGGAAGTGTATTTGGCGATTTACACCTCTGTTAAAAGTATTTCAGTTACAGTATATCACGCAGTCCACTACACCTAGGCCTATCCAATTTCCCTTTTCTAGTCCTGCATACAATACCCCTTTCCAAGTCCTTGGCTACTTTCCCGTATTAAAACAGTACAGGCAATTAGAGTGGAATGAATCTTACCGCCAGGACTATTTTTAGATATACTATCGTCCGGAACCATTCGGGTGTGACAAATGAAAAAGCAAACATATTCAATTTGAGGAAACGAGCTCAATCGATTTTGTTATTAACCCTTTAATAGACGATAAAGTTGTAGACTTGTCCAAATTCAAAGCATTCGCAGACGACAAACTGAATGCATGCTCAAAAGATGGAACTCGTTTAGGAAGGCATAGAGGACATTGTGGTAAAGGAGAAAACGCTGCTTACAAGCATTTTGTTCTCATTTCTCAACAATATTTTTCAAAAGCAGTCTTTCTCAGGATTGTTCAGTAACACACCAGTTTGTTTAGTTCAGGGTTAACGCTTGTCCTGCTCTGTTTGCTTATAAAGGAGTTGATTTTATTGCTATTTGGCATCAAATAGTAAATAAACGACTCAAACCAGAAGTAGAGGAGCGGGAGTGTGGATCAAGATCAGACTGCACGTGGGTGCAGTCTGATCTTAATCCAAACTCTTATTAAAGCCCAACCGTGTCAGCGCACGGCAATGGAAGGGATAAAATCAATGGATAATCAGTGGGAAAATGATGGTTATGTTTCATGGCATTGAACGCCTCGTTACACATTTTGGCTCTAGCGGCTCTCGGAGTGATGATAGCTACATTTAACGACCCTTTACATTGTACAGGAATTTTCCAATCTCTAATTTGAGGCCGAATATGAGCCCCACAAAAAAAGTATGTGAAAATGTTAACTTTTCCCCCAGTTTTATATCGTGCAATTCCCTTAGTAAGAATAAAATTTGAGTTTTAAAACTGGTCCTATTTTCAGATAATGAAGGAACTGGTTATCTGTATTAAAACTGTGAACCAAAAGAACCAAATAACCTTGGGATAAAAACAATCATTTCCGTCCTGCTAATTTCGGATTTGTTAAATCCATAGATTGATTTTAAATAAAAACAGAAAATAAGAAAATGAAACTGCTAGATATATAGGCGCAGGTTTTTTCTTGAGCACACGTCAGAGCATTTAAATATTTGGGGAGGCGACGTTAAAAAGTACCTAATGTGTAAATGTGCGTGTGGCGGGGGACGACTTTCCTTGAGCACAAGTAAGGCAGCCTGTTTTTTTTTTTGGTGGGGGGGGGGGGGGCGGAGGGTGGGGAAGGGGGTCCCGGAAGCCACCTGTATGAAAATTTGAAAAATATCTTATGTCTGAAAAGTATATAAAGCAACCGGTGAAAAAAAAAAACTTCTACTTATCTAGAATTAATACCACATGATCCGACAAAAATGCATACTACATGCAATAGGCACTGTATCAAGCAATATTTAATTACGTAACTGCAGTATAAACTGTACTCGTTGACTGTTTATAGAGAAATGCACTCAGGTGCCTGGAAAGACTTAAGTTTTGGAAACATCGGGCATGCATAGATACAAAGTAATCGCACCTGTCTGTCGTAATGTAACTGAAATACTATTGATGTGGTTTTTAAACAAAACAAACATTCTGTCATTTTACTATTGCGCATCCATATTTCATTTTTCATTGTAGATGTAATACATTCGTTCATTTTTAACCCTTTACCAAACAATTCCGAGTCTTTTGAGTGAAGAAGGCTGTTGAAAACATTGAAGAAAAAGGAGAAAATGCTGGTAACCAGCATTTTCTCCTTTTCCCACAATGTTTTCTACCCTTTGAAAGATGAATCCAAACCATTTGCGCCTGCAAATCAATTCTTGCAAGTCTACAGCTTTTTCGTGTAGTAAAGGGTTAAGCATAAAAATATCAAACTAGGAAACTATGGCATTTATGTATCTTTTCCTGCTATACACAACTATGGACGTGTCCCAGGGAAAGTCTACTCTGTATATGAGCAGTCTGATTTTGACCTACACTCTCAGCTTTACGATTAATATGTTCAGTTACATAACTGTAATCAAATTCAATCCAGTCAAAGAAATTGTTTATTGACAATAAGTTCTAGCTAACAACACAAATTTGACAAGATATTGGTTAATTTTAGGTAATTACCCTTTTCTAATTATATTGCAAACCATTATTATTATCAGTAATACTTTAATTAATACTGCATTTTCTACTGTTATCATTTCACTGGCAGTAGTATGCAACCATCATCATGATCATCCATTATCATCATTACAAAAAATGTAACAGAAACATTCATTCAAGATTTTTGTTGTTGCTGTTGCTTGGTGATAATATCCATGTAATCAATTCATGGGTTCTGTGATCAAACTTTATGTACAGAAAATATCAAACACTAAAATTTCTTTCCTTTATTTAAGTAAGCGCATTTCATATGTTTGCCATCGATACTGTTTTGTAGAAGATAGGCAGGCCTTGTACAAGGAAGCGTTATGTAGTCTCATATGGCCTTACACGGCTGCAGAATAAATGTTCGCCGCATATCTTCTTACAAATCCGCAAAATGAATTTTCCTTTAATACTGAGCCCAAGATTTGATTCTCGCACAAATAAAAGTCAGTATACAGGTCCCATTCTGAATTCTTTACAAAATAAAGCCAGCATAATTTAGCCTACAATATATCCTTCTGTGTTTGCTTGATTGAATGTTGTTTTACACCACTTGAACATTGCTTCAATAACAAATATATCACATCAGTTCACTTATCTAGAGGCAGTGTTCTCTAACCATGTTAAATTAGGTTTTACACAGAATGCCTCGGCTAATTAGGTGGCCAGTTTTAGAGCATGAAATTAACCCTTTACCACAGAACCCGAGTTTTTATGACCCTGAAGATTTTGTTTGTGTTGGAGTTTAACGCCGTTTTCACAGCTCAAGTCATATCATTACGGTCAGTGCACAGGTCTACACATGTGTTTACTGGCTTTCTCACACCAGTATTGACACAACTTTCTTTCCAAGTCACTGACCCCTTTTCTCACATGCACCAGAGGTGAGAGGCGAAAAATCGCCGCAAAGAAAGTTTGCATCAGCCGGGTATCGAACTCACAACCACCGGGCCACGAGTCAGACATTAACTACTTGGCTACCAGGCCGGGACGTAAAGAAAAATACTTGAAAACATTGTGGCAAACGATAACCAGCATTTTCTCTTTTTTCGACAATGTTTTCTATCATTTCAGAAACAATCACTTAGACAAAAGTAATTTTGTTGTATGCATAATAGGTCTTCAGAATGGACCAGCCTAAAATTTTGTCGTTTGGTAAAGACTTTAGGTGACCATTGGCGTTGCAAAGTAGCTGTCTGAGGACCAGTGTACCAGCAGGGCCCAAAAAAGGATTCCGGGATAATTGATCAAACATTTAACCCTTGTCCTGCTAAGTAAGTTAAATGAAACTCTCGAGGCGATAGTAAAAATCCGAATAACATTATTCTAAATTTCACTTTTTCGAAAAAGATATCTCTGTATCGGACAGTGTACATCCAAGATCAGACTGCATGTTCTGTGCAGTCTGATCTTGATCTACATTGTCCGCAAAAGGTCAGTGAGTCGCGCTTAGCAGATTAAGGGTTAAAACTGCAGAACTATGAGGGACCCTTGCAATGAATGCTAATGTAAAGGTTGCAGGCATAGTATCCCTCAATATAACAGGTGAGGGACATAGACAGCACCATATTAACTCTTTATACATCAGGTGTCAATTTATTAGTTTTTGCTTCTTTGTATCAAATGCTGTTTTAAAAGTTATTTCAATTATATCGTGGTGGCAAATGCAACTATCAATGCTTTTCTCGAGTTTTCCTGCACCTGTCCTCACAATTCTTTCCAAGCCACTCGCCGAAACAAGGGTAAACAGTGAAAGAGGAACGAATCCTGTTGCAATGACTATCTTGGAAAGAAATTGGGCAAGCTTGGATTCAAACCAGCGACCCTCTAGTGTACTGTCCTGTATGCTACTGACTCAGCTACCGGGCTTGATGACATTATTTTGGACTTGTCTGTATTGAATGCAATAAGTCTTGAAGACAACAAATATGGCTCAATTGGTAAGGTCTGTCTTTGAGGGGGTAGATGGAAGATGAGTGTGGTGATAGAAGGGAAGTAACTGTGTTTTACTGCAAGAATGTAACAGTTATTTCTCATAAGCTTAGGAAGACTAAAAATACGTAATTCGATATAATCTATCAGTTGTTGTTAAAACCCTTGGAACACATAGGTACAGTTATAGAATGTTTCTTTAAAACCAGGTCAAGATCTTCTTTATTATACATTCTCTGACCTAGCATCATAGAAAACCAAGGAATTGTTGGAAAAGGAGTAAAGAGTCAAGAATAAAAGAAGAGATTGGGGTTGGATGGGATTTGTTTGTTTGGCGTGTTACACCATTTTCAACACTATTTTCGCTATATCACTGTGGCACCTATGCATTTTTGAGTTTCTTTTATCGCTCTATCCAAGCCAATGGCTGCTTTTTAAAGGGGCCTATTTAGTTTTCATTCTATTAATCAGAATTTCTTGTAAAACACCGATGACAAGAGGGCCATGCTGGCCCAGTATCGCTCCACTGGCTTATGACCCTTTACCAAACAATTCCGAGTTTTAATGACCCTGAAAGAGAAAGCTTTAAAAACATTGCCGGAAACGGAGAAAATGTTGTCAACCAGCATTTCTTCCTTTTCCCACAATGTTTTGTACTCTATCAAAGACAGAAATAATCATTTGAGCCACATTAATTTATCGTCTTCAGTGGCTTTTATTTTGGTCCAGTCAAACAATTTGTCCCTTTGTAAAGAGTTAAATAAATGTATCATGCACTAAATTGGCACTGACAGTGACATACAGCATAAAAAGTCTGTATGGTAATAAACTTACATGGGAACAATAACCCCCCCCCCCAACAAAAAAAGTTGTGTCTTCTTCAAATGCAAAGATAGCGTCAGTGAATACATGCAGATTTTTTCAATGGCGTGAAAGGTAAAGTTCTGGAACAAAAAACTGAATGATAGAAATCTAACTTTATATTTAACATTAAACTCGCCTGAACATAACTATTAGCATCAAAATAATTCACTTTCCCTGAAACCTGAACATTTTCTATCCAAAAAAATTTGAATACCTTACATCAATCATGAAAAAGTGCGGTTGGATAATCAAGGGAGGTAAATAGTAACAAATTTTACATCTCATATAACAAGTTAATTCCCTTGATCAGTTATATAACTTAAGTCACTATGTAAGCCCATGTTAATTTTGTGATCCCTGGGATGAGGTCAAATTTGAGCCCTGGGCTATAATTTCAATAAATTTGGTAAAGGTCTATTAGATGAAGCTACATGCCGATTTGGGTAGCCCTAGGCATTTTGGTTTCAGACAAGAAGATTTTTAAATATTTTCAATATTTTTCACTTTTGTTGCAATGGCAACCAGAGTTTTCAATGTAATCAAATTCTCTGAAGGAATTTTGAAGAGGACCATGGCAGGATCATTTCTGCGAAGTTTCATCAAAATTGGATGGGTAGTTTCAGAGAAGATGTTCGAAATTAAAGTTAACGCATGCACACATGGACGGACGTACGCACGCACAACTGACCATGACATAAGCTCAGTGGCCTGTGGCCAGTTGAGCTAAAAACCATTAGATAAATTTCTCTTTGCAGATGTATAGAAACTGTTGGATTACATTCAGATAAAATGTGACATTTTAGGCAGTTAAAAGCGAGATGGTCGTTTAGCAATAGATAAACGCCATACATGTATATTCTTATTGCATCAAAGAAATTGATCAAGCCTAGGTTTGAAGCTCTACTTGTTACAGACTGAGCCATTAGGCTTGGCAAAGTGGACAATTGAAAGACAGAAAAAGACGCAACTGTAAAGAAGCTTATGGTAAATAAAAAAGATAAAAACAATTAAAAGAAATAAGAAAAGAAAGTAAAAAAAAACAGAAACAAACAATTTTACAAGACTTTGGGAAAAAATATAAAAAGACATTTTTCCTTTTTCAATTTTTCATGAAAACAAACCTTTATTGTATCATGTACTGCGATACAGTGCATCACAAATTTTTGATGAACAGTTTTGTTAAATAAGTCATGGCATGTACAAAACACTCTCACAATATCAAGTCCTTTTTATCTATAACTGAAGTGTACTGTCACAGGCAGAATAATGTGGTAAATTTTAGATGTTTTGCAGACTCTGTCGATCAATATCAGAAAGCTCAAAAGCTGCACTCTCCTTCAGCAGTATTCACCAAATTCAAAAAGTATTTCAATCTTAAATTCCAAGAGTTTAAGATAATCCATCTTTTTAGATGAAACCTTTTACAACACCACACACAGTTGACCAATCACACCCCTGTACTTGAAAAACTCCTAGGACAATGGCTCAAATATGTTGAAAAAATGTCTTAAAGTGTCAATTTGTATGTTTAGATCTTGTTGCTTAAAATACACAAAATTACTGAAGCGATTTCTTTTTGATAAATGTGTGTTGATATCAAGCATTTCTATTCACATCTTTGCTGAAGCCGACTTTAAAAACATCCTCGTAAAATACAAGTAAACACCATAAACTAACCCTTTACCAAACAATCAAGAGTTTTAACGACCCTGAGAAATAAAACAAGGCTTTTGAAAACATTGTGTAAAAAAAAAGAAAATGCTGGTAAACAACATTTTCTGCTTTTCCCACAATGTTTTGCACCCTTTCACAAGCTAACCACATACTCTAAGCCACATTTCATTTATTGTCTACGAGTGCTTTGATTTTGGAAGAGTATAAAACTATTGTTGTATGGTTAAGGGTTAAGGTCTGAAACATAAAACATGTAAACTTTGCAGCATAAGGAGATAATTATGATTGCACGAAGAGACTTCTTCTTTCGCGACAATGTTTTCGAAAGTGGTCTAATTGTGGTAGTTTCTTAACCCTTTACCAAATAATCCTGTGTTTTAGCAACCCTGGGAAAAAAGCCTTTGGAAAACATGGGAAAAGGAGAAAATGCTGGTGACCAGCATGTTCTCCTTTTCCCACAATGTTTTCTACTCAGTTAGAGAACTTCTATACATTTGTACCAATTTTGAAATTGTCGTCCACAGATCCTGTCAATTTTGAACAGTCTAAAATCAATCATTAAGGATAGAATAAGGAGGTCAAAGAGTAAATGATTGAAAACTCTTCCTTCACAATGTGACACATACATTTTATTGTTCACCAATACACTGCAAAGATAATAGAACCTCATCACAATGCAGACAATTCAGTTTGCTTCTGTTTGACAGACTTCTTCGAAGCTATTGTGAGTATGTTTTAATTTCAAGTTGCGGAAAGAAATGAAGTATATACACCTTTGTGACCAACACGTATGAAAGCAAAGAAGTCAGACATTCAAAAGAACCACACATACAAGAGTTTAACAATGATCAGGACGCTGAAGTTTCTGAGATTTTCTCTGATTGTTTAGTTTCTTCGGCAGTTGGTGCTGATTGGCCATCTGAAATTGCATTTGAATCTGAGCCTTCTAATTGGCTACTTGGTTCATGTTCCTCTCCATTTGATTGGCTAGCTTCAGGAGGAGAATTATTTGTTGTGTCTTGTTGTATAACAGTTACACCAGTGTTAATTGAGGCACCTAGAAACATAAATAGAATTCACTTATGGTCTTTAAAATTCTGGATTATGTGATAAAGTTAAATGAGTATTTGAATATACTTGTATTCTAATACTTAAAATGAATATTCAAACACCTGTTATTGTATTCATTCCCATCCCTATATAAAACACACACAAAAATGCAGCCTGATCTTGGAATCTACTTTATCAGTTAATATGCAAGATTTTTTGTCAGAAAAAATTTGCAGTTGCATTGGCTAGGTCTTTTCTACAGATAAAAACATGTTCATTTCATTTATTTATCTACAAGTTAATTGTATGCCACACAATTCCAACTTTTTAACAACTCTGAAAAAGAAGGCTTTAGAGAACCTAGCTAGAAAAGGAGAAAATCCTGGTAACCACCATTTTCTCCTTTTCCCACAATGATGTTACCTTTTCCAAGGCAAATCTCATTAACTGAGCCATATTCAATTTCTCGTAATTATGCAAACACTTTCAACTGAGACAAGTCAAGAATACTTTTGTTTAGTAAAGGGCTAAACACTCCATCATAATATCATAAAATACAAACTTGATTGACAGGAACCAGCTTCACTTTTATCATCTGGTTCCCCTTCCTCAGTAGTATCTCCTTTTACAGGCCCTGATTCAACGAGACTTGGGGTAAAACCTGAAGCTGACATTGCCAATGCTGTGCCCCCATCACCTGCTACTGGGTCCTGTTCCTTAAGCTGCTCATCACCCGGAACATCATCCTCTATAGTGAATTTGGACATGTCTTCAAAAGAAAAAGTTAAATATAATAGACTAGTGATCCCAAACATAATCTTTCACGCCAAATGATTCAGTTTTAACAAATATGACAAAAAAGGCTTTTGAAAACATACAGGAGAAAGGAGAAAATGCTGGTAACCAGCATTTCTCCATTTCCCACAATGTTTTTTGACAGACAATCCTGGTAATGAAACCACACTCAATCAGTCCTTTGATAAAGAGTTTACATGAAAAAAAAAACCTTCTATATGTGCCCCTACAGATGACCTTTTTAGAGAACATTAACCAAAAACAAGAGCACAACATGAGGGTGGCAACGCATGACTGCAAGTGCTTGATTTTCTGTAAAAATTCTAAGTCGAAAAAGGGCCATAACTATGTAAAAACACTTTGATGGTTACCTGCCTCTATAGTATATTTTCTCCTTTTGATAGTGAACACCTTGTCCAAGTTTGAAGCAAACATCTTCAATAACAACAGAAATATTACAAAATGTCAAAGTTTTTGCACCATGACAAAGTTGCAGATGACGCCAGGGCTATGACAGTAACTCTTTGCTTCAAAAACAGCAGAGCTAACAAATAGCGTAATATCACAATCTGTTATTCTTCTTAACATTAGAACCATCATATCCCACAACTCCTCAAATTGCAATGTAATAGAATGTTACAAGAAGCGTATGACCATTATGAATAAAGATACATTAAAGGGAGCTATTTTTATATTCTTAACAAATTTCACTAATGATTCATCACTGATATAAGTATGTCGATAACTGACAAGTCATCAGTACAGAAGAACGACAAAAGAAAAAAAAAAATCAAACATTATTCAAAAGATGGGCTACATAGTCTCTTAAGATATTTCTAAGCTTCATAACAGTTTCACAAAGACTTCTGGAAATGCCACATGATTAATAGCATGCGTTGATTACAAGGATTTGTATTCAAGTCAGTATGATGACCTCATATCTGATGTAAAAGAAAAGGACAGAATTACCTAGTGCAACACGACAATTCTGTTATTACACGCCAAAATTACACCTTTTTCTTGAAAGTAACCATACAGATTCTATACCGTTGCAAAGAAAAATAACAAACATTCTGACCACCTTTCATGAGTATTGGACAGAAAATGTGGCCTCTTGAGTGAACACAAGGTTTTTCTAAGATTTGACCTGGTGACCTAGTTTTAACCCAATGAGACCATTTTCTAATCCATCCAAAATATCAAGTCAAACATTCTGACTAATTTCCATAAGTATTGGACAGAAAATATGGCCTGTAGAGCATACACTATATTTTACTTCAAAAATTTGACCTGGAGACCCAGTTTTTGACCCGATGTGACCCATTTTCAAATTCAACCTAACAATATCAAGACAAACATTCTGACCAACTTCAAAAGTATTGGACTGAAATAATGGCCTTTGGGGTGTACACATGGCTTTTCTATGATTTGACCTGGTGACCTAGTTTTTGACCCCACATGACTCATTTTTTTTAACTTGTCCGAGATATCATCAAGACATTTGCTCTGACCACCTTCCATGAGTATTGGACTGAAATTATGGCCTCAAGAGTGTACACGAGGCTTTTCTAGGATTTGACCTGAAGACCTACAGTAGTTTTTGATCCCACATGACCCATTTTCAAACTTGGCCAAGATATCATCAAGACAAACTTTCTGACCAAGTTTCATGAGTATCAGACTGAAAATGTGTCCTCTAGAGCATACACAAGGTCTTTCAAAGATTTGACCCATTTACCTAGTCTTTTGCCAGATATGACCAATTTTCCAACCCGTCTGACATATCACCAATACAAACATTCTGATCAACTTTCATGGTCTCTAGAGCAAACACAATTTTTTTTCAAAGATTTGACCCAGTGACCTAGTTTCTGATTCATCATGACCCATTTTCAAACTCGTCCAAGAAATCATCAAGACAAACTTTCTGACCAATTTTCAAGAGTATTTCACTGAAAATTTGGCCTCTAAAGTGTACACAAGGTTTTTCTAAGATTTGACGTAGTGACCTAGTTTTTGACACCATGTGACCCATTTTAAAAGTTAGCCAAGATATCATCAAGACAAACATTCTGACCAAGTTTCATGATTATTGAACTGAAAATGTGGCCTCTAGAGAGTACACAAGCTAAAAGTTGATGGCACACAACAGACGCCAAAAACAGCACAAACACAAAAGCTCACCTGAGCACAAAATGCGCTAATAATGCTAGTGGAGACAGAAGTAATTGTTTGTATTAAGTAAATGCTCCTTTACCTAAAATGTTCTCAAAAGCTGCCAGTGAAAGTCCAATTTGTATATGCAATGTAACAGCGTAAAAGATACTTACCTATTCCATCAGATTCTAATATCTTTCTGGCTTTTCTTTCAGCCTGCATTGCCCTACATAATGATTCCAACTTGGAAATCTTGTTCATCAGCATTGGTCTCTCCTTGTCATACTTTGTTTTCTAAAAATAGAAAAACAGGGCAGAAATGATAATAATAAACAGAATAGACAAAAGAGCACCAATAACTTGTATTGCCAGTCTTGTTATGTCCATACTGCATTGATTTGCATAATTTCTACATCAACTCTTTACAAAAAATGCAAAATTTTAGAACTGACGAAATTGGAAACACTTGCAGGGGACAAGTTAAATGTAGCTCTAAAGATTATTTTTATCTTTGAAAAATAGGAAACATTTTAGTAAAAGTAGAAAATGCTGAATATCAGCATTTTCTCCTTTTCTCACAATGTTTTCAAAAGGCTTCTTCCTTCGGGTTGTCAGGATTGTCTGGTTAAAACATAACTCATTACCTTCTGACAGATACTTTGTTTGTTTTTGGGTTTTCAAACATTATCTTATTTATATCATGGCCACCAGTGCACCTATCCATACTTTCCTGGAGTATCCTTTACCAGTATGTCACAATATTCTTCCCAAGCAACTGGTTGCTTTCACACATTATCATCTTCAAAACAATGATCAGTGGTCAGAGAGGAGTGAATCCTGTTGGGATAACTATCATAGTCTGTGGAAAGAAATTTACCTTTTGAAAGCACTTGGAAAGAAATGGTTTATGATATTATACAAGTAAAAGAAACACAAGCACAAGGCTCAGCTGAACTTGCTTTATGAGGAAATTTTAAGCTGAATAGGGCGCTTATCCCGACTTTAAACGACCTTGGAAAAAGGGGCTTTTGAGAATATCGTGGGAAAAGGAGAAAATGCTGGTAACCAGCATTTTCTCCTTTTCCCACAATGTTTTCTACTACAATGTTTCTTGATCTTCTGCAAGACCACTAAATTTGTCTGCTAGATATGGACAATTGATTGACTAATTGATTGTATGGTGTTTAACGCCGTTTTCAACATTATTTCAGTTATATCGCAGCGGCCAGTGCACCTATCCATGCTCTCCTGGAGTCTCTTTTACCAGTACTCCACACAATTTTCTTTCCAAGCTACTGGCTGCTTTCCCACAAAACCATCGTCGAAACAATGGTCAGCAGTGAGAGAGGAATGAATCCTGTCGCAATGACTATCATCAATCCTGGGAAAGAAATTGGCCAAGCCAGGGATTGAACCCACGACCCCCTGTTCTCAAGTCCTGAACGCTACCGACTGAGCTACCGGGGCTCGGCAGATATGTACAAGTTAAATAAGAATCAGAAATTTCTGTTGTGGGGGGAAAAAAATCAAAATATTGTAATTTTAAGTATTGCCTGAATATCAGAATTAATGAATCTAAAATTGGGACTGCTACTTTGCACAGCCTTGTACCGTATCCACCAACTATTCTTTGGTAAATTACATTCTTTTTGTATTTCAGCTATGCATTTGTTTCTTTGTTACGGACTTTGTTTGTAAGATGGGGGCTTGTCCGGGATTGGCCACTGAGCCATTAATCCCATTTGTTGACCAAAAACGGACATTTATTGTCTATAAAATAGACTTACTGCCTAATAAGGCTTTGAGTCATCAATAAATGATGACTGTAAGAGGGGGGGGGTGTTACGGGAGACCACTCCTTCATGCATGGCTTTGTCCTGATTTAAATACAATACCTAGCAACTGCGTTAGGGAGATACCTCTTTAGCTCAGTGGTTAAGGTATTGGTCTTTTAAACCTCGAAAAACGAGGATCTTGTCCGCCATGAGTTCGAATCCCGCCAGATGTGGTTTGTATTTCAGCTATGCATTTGTTCA
This sequence comes from Hippopus hippopus, assembly GCA_946811185.2. Taxonomy (NCBI): domain Eukaryota; kingdom Metazoa; phylum Mollusca; class Bivalvia; order Cardiida; family Cardiidae; genus Hippopus; species Hippopus hippopus. Next base: position 29,431,347 of record OX328101.1, read on the forward strand.
TTTGTTTCTTTGTTACGGACTTTGTTCGTAAGAGAATGAACAAGAGGGCCATTGGCCCTTCAGTGCTCATCCGAGTAAAGTCATCTAGGAATGATAAAGTTGAAGACATCCTAGTTGTGATGATATAACACACGAGTGTTAGAACATGACCCAGTTTCAGACTTATTCATGATATTATCAAGACAAACATTCTGCTTAGATTTCATAAGTCTCAGACTGAAAATGTGGCCTCTAGAGTGCACACAAGGTTTATCTAAGATTTGTCCCATTGACCCAACTTTGAACTTGTATTAGATATTTTCATGACAAATATATTTATATTCTGACCAATTTTCATAAGTATCAGAATAAAAATGTGGCCTCTAGAGTGCACACAACATTTTTCCCAAGATTTGTCCTAGTGACCTATTTTTTAACCAAATTTCAAACCTGTCCGAGATACTATCAAGACAAACATTCTGACCAATTTTCATGAGTATCAGACTGAAAATGTGGCCTCTATGGTGCATACAAGGTAATTGTTGGCATCCGCATGACAGACACCACACAACTGACACAGCACGATCACAAAAGCTCACCTTAAGCACTTCCTGCTCAGGTGAGCTAAAAATTCATGCATAATTCTAGCAAGGTGAAAGTTTGACTACAGGCATTAAAAACATTTTGGGTACACTTGTTTTCTTGAGTCCAGATTACCTGACTCTTTACCAGCAGACAAAATTCTAAGTTCGTCTGAGTTGAAGCTGTTGCGCAAAATAAATATGGCTCATAAAATAGGATTTGTCTTAGAAAAGGTCAAAAACATTGCTGATAAAAAAGGAAATGCTACTTTTCCCCATTTTCTCTGTTTTCCATAGTCTCATAAGGCTTCTTCCTTGGGATCATTACAGCAAAGAATTGTTTGGTAGAGGGTCTACTACGTCCTAAACCTAATTTCACATTATTTGGTACTGGGTTGATACACACATGTATGAAAACATTGCATGAAAAGAGCTATAGTCAGACAGCAATGCTTGCCTGAAAAAGTTAACTTTTTACCAAACAACAAAATTTTAGACTGGTCCAAATTGAAAGCATTTGCAGACGACAAAATTCACATGACTCAAAAACTTGTTCTGGGAGGGTAGAAAAACATTAAGGGAAAAGGAAAAAATGCTGGTTACCAGCATTTTCTCCTTTTCCTACAATGTTTTCAAAAGGCTTCTTTCTCAGTCGTGAAAACCAGGGATTGGTTGGTAAAGAGTTAAATGACAGGGATCAGACAGCACAGCTTGCCTAGAAAAGCTAATTGTTGGGGTGGCAATCATTCAGCCTAAAAATAGGAGCACTAGAAAAACTTGAACATGAAATTTTAAAATCTGTGACCTTGACCTTAAGATCATGGGAATGGGCACGGCTAAGGAATTGCTAAAGGAAACTTTGGACCTATATCTATCTTTAAGCCAAATATGAACCTAATCCATCATTTAGCTCCTTTAAAACTTTAATGTAAAAACTTGATGTAAAATAATAAAGTCTATGACCTTGGCCATAAGATCATGGGTATGGGTGGGGGTATTGCTGTAAGAAACTTTGGACCTATATCTAGCATTACACTAAAAATTTAGGGACTTTAAAGCTCAAATACCCATAACTGACAGAAAAATCATCAGAACAGAACATGTTGGCAACATGCCCATTTCTTCCTTACAGGGAAGCTTCCAATAAAGTTTTGTTGAAATCTACCCTGTGGTTGCTGAGAAATAATGCTGAAACACTATCTGGGACTTATAATGCAAAGAGCCATAACCGAGAGAGAAACCATAGAAGAATAAAATGCTGACAATATAAACATGTCATCCCTAAAAGGAAGGTTCCCATGAAGATTCATTCGATTTTATTCTGTAGTTGCTGAGAAACAAGATGGAAACAAAATCAGGGATGCACGGACGTATGGACAGATGCAGAGACTATCTTGAAATTTTTTCTGGGGGCATAAAAAGAAAAAAAAAAAAGAAAAAAAAACTTCTAATTGCATGACAAGAACTGCTTGTTAGACTTGTGTAGATCATTAGTTAATTCAAACAACTGATAGGGCAAAATTGTTCGGACCAACAGTTTACATGCTGGGTTTAAATGCTTTACTCACTTCTATAGTCTTTTTCATCTACAGGAGAATTATAATTGATATACAATTAGACATCAAGCTTAAACTACAATCATGGGTTTACTGAACTGTGTTCTACAGCACTTTCAACAATAACTCGGTCAAATTACAGCAACAACCAGCATATTCATGTATGTCCTGGGTTTAACCTGTGCTAGGCTAGGGCTCTGATATGACTTAGCCAAGGACACTCCTATAACTTTGATTAAACACTGAGAAATTTTGATAAATTATACACACACTATTCCAACATAAATAAGTGGATTAATTACTTCCTACAGACGACTTTTTTTTAAATTTTGATAACATTGTGCCTATGCACGGGCTGACCTTGGTCAAAACTTTTCGCTATTGGTCAATTTTCAGTATGTCCAAGGATAAGTCTACCTATGATTAAGCCGTTAGTTTCAAAAGGTGGCTATTTTGGATCACTTTTCATAGAGAGCTGTCAAAGCAATTGAAAAGTATAATTTCCTTATTCTTTGTATGATTTCCAACATTTTTCATGTCAGTCTAAAATCAGTCTAAATGGTAAAGGCTTAAAATTCCACCAGTAAGCATTTCTACTGTTAAGAAATTTTCTTTTGTAAAGCTATAACACCCCAAAACAAACAGTCATGACATCAAGCACTATGAATGTTCATGTAATGGTATATATCATTGTTACCTCCTCCGCCATTTCTAGAAGAGCCCTGTTTGCATTTTCCCACTTTTGCTTCCATTGTACTCCATCCTTCTCTAATTTTTTACACCTTTTTGTCATCTGTAATAATAAATATGTCATCTGCAATTACAAATTTAACTGTTTACCAGCATTTTCTCCTTTTTCCACAACATATCCTAAAGGCTTCTTCATATGGGACGTTAAAACAAGGAATCTTAAGATACTTAGAAGCAGTACAGTTAAGACACTGGAGGAATGTCTCATTGATTTGTTTGTGTATTTAGTATGGAAGAGAGGTTTCTTGCTCCTTTCAACCATTCTTTAGTACTATAATTGTGACAGCTCATTCTCACTAATTCATGTCTTTCTTGCATTTCACATGTACAAAGCAGGGTCTCTGTAAAGCCTTGCCCAACACACTTTTCTAACCAGGACAAGTCAAGCAAGAGTCGAACAGAAAACATCTGGATTACAAAGCAAATGCTTTAACCACTGAGCCACACAGGACCCCTCTTTGTTTTCCCTGGACTTTCATATATACAAGGGTTATTTGACCCCTTTAGATGAATATAGAAATGCGACCATATGTAATTTGTGGAGGAAATTTTGAAAATTTGAACTCTAAATTCAAAGAAACAGGGGGTCAGCAAAACCCTGATCTCTGAAGAAATAATTGAGGAAAGGAAATTCTGTCTCTATTGAATAAAATTGACAACATGGTAGGGAAAGGACCAACTGCATCTATCATGCATTGGCTCCTACATACTGTGGGGGAGGTAAAAGTTGCTGTATATTTGAGTGGTATTGAATCAATTGTCATTTATTTAGCAGCCAGTGTATTCACATAAAGTCATTATCAACAAATCAGTTGAATTTCTTGAAATTACCTTGTCCATTTCTGTCTTGAATTTCTGAAACATTTCTTCACTCTTTTTAATGGTTGACTGGAATTCCTCATACCTCTCTTTGTACATAGATAACTGAAAATATTGAAAAAAAAAAGAATGTGCCATACTCAGTGAAAAGCGGGTTTAATGCATCTGCTAGACAAAATGGTTTTCAGGATCCATAATTATATGATGACTTGCTTCGTATAACACATCACAAAGATGCATTAAACCTCCTTTTTACTAGGCTCAAATCATGCTGGAGTCATGATGATCAACATATAAGAATGAGCAGATAATATGCTTGTTTGTCTTGTGTTTATCACGTTTCAACATTATTTGAGTAGTATTGTGGCAGCAAGTGTACCTATCCATGTATTCCTGGAGAAATGAATCTTGGTCCCAGTGACTATCATCATCCCTAGTAAAGACTTTGGCTGAGCCAGGAATCCAACAAGCCACACCTGGTGTCAAGCCCTGTAGGTGACCAACTCTGGAACCAAGCTTCTTAATACTTAACCCTCTACCACAAAATCCCGTCTTTTAACGACACTAAGAAAAAAAGCTTTTGAAAGCATTGTGGGAAAAGGAGAAAAAGCTGGTGACCAGCATTTTCTCCTTTTCCCACAATGTTTTCTACCCTACCAAAGACAGAAATCATCATTTTAGCAACATGTAATTTCTCGTCTGCAAATGCTTTTAATTTGGTCCAGACCCAAATTTTGTCATTTGGTAAACAGAGTTAACAGGTAATCTGATTACTTGTATGTTTGTTAGGATGGAGTTTTACACTGCTGAAACCTTATTGGGTAGTTCACTACAAAGGCAAATTTCAGACTTTCTGAAACTAAAATAATTTGTAAATGACAAATCAAAGGTGGCTCACATGAAGGCAAATGTCTTTAGAAGAGTATAAAAACATTGTGGGAAAAGGAAAACAATGCCGGTTACCAGCAGTGTTTTCAATAGCCTTTTTCCTCAGGGTCATTAAACACTGAATTGTTTGGGAAAGGTTTAATATCATGCTTATTATTTCAAAATGTCAATCTGTCTATACTAGAAATTTGCAAAAGTACCTCTGTCTCTTTCATCTGTAATTTCTTCACATACTCTGTTGTCTGCAGAAGTAACTGGAAATTAAGAAGGAGATATGATGTTAATGAAGAAAGGTCTATTTTATCAACAGTCACAGGCTGGTTCTTGTATGGTTATCAATGGATTGATATTATCATGGTTATATCATCAATCATATATCCCGCATGTAAGAATTACACCCTCTGAAAGGTCATATTGTACTTTGCTTATTGTCTGACATCTTTAGGAAAACTGGCAGTTTTGTTGAACAACAATCATTGTATAAAATTTTACAATCAGATTTTCATAACTAGAGGCGCTTGAGCGCCTGTATCGCTCCACAGGCCTGATATTTCTATAATGGCGAAAGGAAGTTTTTAATAATTATCATTCAATCCTGCATTTTAGCTCACTGAAGAAACAATTTGGTAGACAACAACCATAGGAACTTACCTGCAAAACAACAATGAAATCCAATGAATAGTTTTAGAGAAGAAATTTTTCAAAGATTTTACTTTATACCATAAAAGGAAAATGAGTCTCCCATAAAAGCCATGTTTTTTGACAGATCTTTTTTTTTTTTAAGGAATTCTGTAAACCTGTATCTAAGGAACATTCCTGCAAAATAATAATGCTATCCAAATAGCGGTTTGGGAGGAGATTTTTAAAGGTTTTTTATTTTGGTTGCCATGGCAACCAGAATTCTTCATGGAACACAATTATTTGAAGGAATTTGAAAGAGGACCACCAAAGGAACATTCCTGTGAAATTTGGTACAAATCCAGTCAATAGTTTCTGAGGAGAAGTTTTTTAAAGAAAAAGTTTACGGACGCACGCACAGACGGACGGACGGGCGGATGCACGACGGACACAACGCCATGACAATAGCTCGCTGGCCTTCGGCCAGTGGAGCTAATAAAATGATTAGCACCAATAAAACATGCATAAATTCCTTGGCCATAATTTCTACTGGACTTTTTAAAGTTCTCTCATGGCTATTAAAAATGTTTCGCATGAAAAAGTTTACTGGTTTTTAATTTTCAATAAACATTACCACTTACAAGTTCTTTCTCCTTTTGATTTTTTCCCTTTTCTTCCATGAGAATAGCGGTTGCTTGTTCGAGTTTGGCATCTGCTAGCTTTTGTTCTAATTCTCTGTGTTGTATTACTTTCTCGATTTGCTGTAAACAGAAAACAAACAAACCTATGTATTATTCACAGCTCATCAATAGCTTGGGCTCTGAAGTGGTTTGCTACAGGACACTCGAATGTGACAAGTGATGCCAACAATGATCAAATCTGAGTATCAAGATAACAAATGAAAATGTTTTGACCATTAAGCAAAGGAGGTCTTTTGACACGAACAGTACAAGTCATCTATATGGGCAATTGCTCCTTTTTCTAAATACTCTAAAGTGATTTCATCTGCCACACTAGGCAGCGTAAAACTTTTGCAATTAGATATGATGATGGATAAATACAAGATATTATAGATACAGCACTGGTGCCTGTTCATCTACCAGCGCATGAACTCTTCACCACTGAACAAAATTTTAGACTCATCTAAACAGAAAACATTAGAAGACATTTCCTCTGTGTAATTTACAATCAGTGGCTACTTTCTCTGACAGAGTGTTGACAAACATTACAGTTTGTTTCTAAACTTCAATACCAGTCCTCACTTTCTCAAATTTCCACCATCTGTTCATAGTATGTTCCCTCAATTTGCAATAACTTAAAGCTGTTATAACATGTTCAGACAATGAAGATGTATCACACTAACTGCTGGACTGTCTTTTGACATCTCTTACCTTCTCTCTTGCCTCATACTGTTCTATGAACTTCTTCAACTTATTTGCAAGTTCAAAATTTTCTTCTCTGAGCTGTTTGTTCTTTTCATGGTTTTCTTGCATCTGTTGTTGAATTTCACCTATAGTCGTCTGAAAGCAAAATGAAAAGTACTTGTCATTCATACCCCAGAACTGTCACTAAATTTGCCATGGAGCCACTGCAAAGTGTTTTGATTGAGAAGACAGAACCTGAAACCTAACATGCATTAGACATAAAAAAATCTATTGGGTCAAAGGAAGATAACTCTACACCACATATAGGCAGACATCCAAAAATTGAGTCTAGTACATCCTTACTTTCTCGTCATTAGTTGAACACAGTTTAAACCCTTTACCACACAAGCCCAAGTTTTAATGACCCCAAGACAGAGGGCTTCTAAAAACATTGTGGGAAAAAGAGAAAATGCTGGTAAGCAGCCATATCCATTTTATTGTCTGCCAATGATTTGGATTTGGACAAGTTAAAAATTTGGTTTTTCATAAAGTCTCTTCAGTTGCAGAATGAGGAATGGATATCTTTACAACTGAGTAGTGTTTATCGAGATTCTGTAGGTTCAAAAATCTTGAGACTCAAAAATGATGAGGGGATAGTTAATGCTTTACCCAGAATTTGATGCTGTAGAACCAGACAGAACAAATCAGGACCACAGGGGCAAAAAGCAGTATGAACCTTATTCAGTGCTCCCAATGTAAACCTGTCTATATAATGTCTAGTTGCGCTGCAACATCAAGTCTAATATGGTAATGTGACAATTTCTCACTATCATGCTGCTAAGCATACCGCAACGATCTTGAGTGGACAGAATAGACCAAAATAAGAATTTACAGAACATGTAGTCTGATCTACAATTTTACACTGTCTGATGAGGTGATATTTTTCCAGCAGAAATAATTATTACTATACAAGCAAAGATGCCGATTGTATCCAAGAATTCCAAGCATGTAAATCTTTTGTCTCATGAAAGTTTTGCAGTGTAATGTGGTAAAAAAGATCACAATGGAAGACCAAGAATTTGATGATTGCAAAAATTGGTTCTTCCAGAAACATTCATGGGTCATGAAAGTGTCCAGATAATCAAGGCTGAACCGTATTCATCAGGTCATATACAAGGGAAAGTTCTAAGAAAACTGATTCTGGTTCACCATTTTTAACTGATTCTGGTTCACCATTTTTGACTGCTACCGGTATATAGTAAAATGACATCCACTGCTTTCTGGAAACATATGAAAGTTATTTATTAAATTGTCTTGCAATTTTATCTTGTGAGTAAATTTGAGAAAAACAAAATCTGAAAACCTGGAATTTTTGAGATATTTCCTTTCTTTTTTCATCTTCTTCCCTGGCTCTTTGTATACTTTCTTGCTGCAAGTAAGAAGACAGACAAATACATCCAATGGTTAAAAAGTTACACTTCATAACAGATATTGAGTAAAAGAATCAAAAGAATCACTTGCAAATTCCAATGCTCATTTACAGTTGCTCTTTAGGTGAAAATTCTAATTTAAAAAGGGGGCATTACTGTGGCATCAATATTTTGAAGTTTAACTGTCCTTCTGGTTTTGGATCCCCTTTTGGTAATTAAAAACCAGCCCAAACTGAAGTAAATATCTTTCGAATCATCCCCTTTTGGTAGTTGAAATGCAGCCGAAACTGAACTAGGTACATATCCTAACTCTTTACCACATGACGAAAATGTAGACTTGTTTAGACTGAAAACACTTCCAGAAGAAAATCTAAATTATGGCTCAGATGACGGACTTTGTCTTGATGGGGTACAAAAACATTGTTGCAAAAAGAGAAATCACTGGTTATCAGCATTTTCTCCTTTTCTCACAATCTTTTTCAAGACCTTCCCACGGTTGTTAAAATTCGGGTTTGTTTGGTAAAGGATTAAATTTGTGGCAAACCACTTCAATACATTCTTTTACAATATAAATGAAAACATTTTGCTTATAATGAGCATTTTTATTTGCCCCATTCTGTTTTCAACAATGGTTGACTTAAAAACAAGAAAAGTTGTCCACAGGTAACATACAAACATTATTGACAAGACATAAGACAGAATGTTACATACCTATTGCAAAAATTTTAAAGAAGCATCTATTTTCATTTTTGAATAACAACTTTATCTCTAAATCTCTATAACCAATGTTATGGTTAATAACTGGAAATATTTCAATGGTAGAATGTATAGGCACAATGGGATTTTTGCAAAGAATTTATCAAACAAAATGTCTTTTCGCTCACAAAAAAACCCTTTATCCCCAGCTCCAGATTTTGAGGATTTTTTGTTTTTTTGTATGGCGTTTCATACCATTTTCAACACTGTTCAGTTATATCCCACAGCCAGTGCATCAAACCATGCTTTCCTGGAGTTTCTTCGCATACTCTTTTTCTTAAGCCACTGGCCGATTTCCAACATAAGCATCAGCCAGACAATGACCAGTACAGAGAGACAGGAATGAATCCTGTTGCATTACTATTAGCAATCCTTGAAAAAAAAATTAGCCAAGCTGGAGATTGAAACAAGTGACCCTCCTTGTCTCAAGTCCTGTACACTACCAAAATGTACTACTCGATTGAGCCCAAAATTGATGAAAACAATGTAATTGATAAAAAGATTCTATCTCAGACTTACCCGTACTGTCTGGTTGTGTTTCTGCAGTTCTCGACACAAACTCTCCAGTTTACTCTTAGCCATCACAGCCTTGGTGTGCTCACTTTGTAACTGATCTTTTTCTCTAGTTACCTGAATAGAAAACAACAGCATCTAGATCAATGATAATGACAATGAACAATGATAAGTCCTGAACAGTTAAGATGACAATCAAGGGAATGTTCCTTGGAAGATCCTCCACACAAGGGTCATAAAAGGAGTATTCCTGGGAATTATTTTTACCCTTTATCAAGCAACAATAGTTTGGACTTAACCAAATTCAAAGCATGTGCAGACTACAAAATAAATGTAGCTCAAATGATGAGATTTGTGTTTGATGAGGTAGTAAAAATTATGGGAAAAGGAGAAAATGCTGGTTACCAGCATTTTCTCTTTTTCCCACAATGTTTTCAATAGCCTTCTTTCTTCTGGGTCAATAAACTCAAGATTGTGTGGTAAAGGTTTGGGATCCATCATCTGGTTTAGGTGAAGAATTCATCTAAAGGGTTTACTATTTTTAGTTATAGCAGCCATATCGCTCAGCAAAGTCTTAGTGATTTAGAGTCATCAAAGAAACATTCTTGTGAAATTATCTTAAAACCCATCCCCACCTTTTTTTGGAAAAACTTGTTTAAAACAAAAGCTGATGACGAAAAAACCAACAAAGACTAAGCTAACGACGGAAAACCAACACAGACCAATCACAAAAGCTCACATTTGAAGACACAAAACTGTCTACCATTACAGAGATAGAAAACTAATACCAGTATACATATGACTAAGTTTGGTTGAGGTGGTGTGTGAAAAAATATTGACAGCCTAACATACCACAGTAAGCTTTCTCTGACCCTGTTTGAAGGACGTTTGAAGATTTCTGTGGTCTTCATGAAGATCTGCGTACTTCTTACACAATGCTGCAAGCTTCTCTTCCGTTGTCTGTAAGCTGCTCAAGGCTTTCAGGATATGATCTGAAAGGATTTGAAAATATCCATATAAAGTATTAATTGTCAATATCAACAAGCCACTATGCAATATATGGCTCAACTTATGATTTCTGTCTTTGATGTGGTATAAAACATTGTGGGAAAAGTAACTAGTACTTTCTCCTTTTTCCACAATGTTTTCATAACTATTCTTTCTCAAGGTGGCTAAAACTCTAGAATGTTTGGAAAAGGGTTAAAAAGATACTTGTAAAATACTGTTAATAAAAAAAGAATGTTATACACATATCATTGTTACATCGTCACCTTCAGACAACTTTTTATCTCTCTTACAGACAACTTTTAAAAATACTGAGGCAAAAGGAGAAATTATCCAAAACATAATCTCTTCTATCACAACATTTTCATAAGCATTCATTTTAAAACCTTAATTTATGTTGATTTTCAACATGTGGCAATGATTTTTGCATGCAACCAACAGTTTCTCCTTTTACCTGTGTTATACTGAATGCATTTTAGATATAAATGAATGAAAAAATTATGGCCACAAGAAAACTGCTAGTCATGAGCTATTTCTTTGTGTGCCAAAATATTTTCCAAAGCAGTCAGCTGCATGACCAAAAAATCCTGTACCCAAGATACGAATAGGTTAACTGCATTTTACTTCACAATTTCTAACTGAAGTGGAACATTTGCATTGTATTTTGAAGATTCTGGGATGAGAGTCACATAAGTGTCTAATTTAATTTACCAGTCATGACTTATTCCACTACAAGTAATGTCTGGGATGGTAGAGCATGATTTAAAATACCAAAGCTGCCAAGAAATTTGGCACTCTTTCTAAAATTCGTGAAGTGAGGTGCTGTTTTCATGAAGGGAAAGAGTACACACCTCTAAAAACAAACATTCTAGATGCGAGTCTCAAAATATGGATGCCAGACCCTTTGCACGTGTTTCCTCAATACTTTTTATCGCCAGTCCAATAGAATTATACCTCTCTGAGCACTCTTGTACATATATAGCCACGTAATCCCATGTTTTAATAGCCCTGAAGAAGGAGCCATAGCAAAGATTGAGGGAAAAGGAGAAACTGCCAGTAACCATACTCAAAATATTCTCTTTCATTACAGAGAAAGTTATCTACTTTTGGGCCAGAATTCGGTAATCCAACATGAATTGAGGCTTAACCAAAGACCCTAAGAAAAATGCCTTTTGAAACGGAGAAAATGCTGGTAGAAAGAGGCCTTTTGAAGACATTTTGAAAACTCCAAGCTTTTAGGTTGGTTACCATCATTTTCTCCTTTTCCAAAAACGTTTTCTCCATTTTCAAAAGTGAATTCTACCAGAGAAGCCACATTTTTTTGTTGTCTGCTATTGCTTTGAATTTAGATCAGTCTAAAATTTTGTAGTGTGGTGAAGAGGTAAACAACTGCCACATTATTGTGCAATGGAAATATTGCAAACAATTTCTCTGCAATACTTTAGCTGCCATACTTAACCCTTTACCAAACAATCCCTGGTTTTTAAGACCTAGCGGAAGAAGCCTTCTGAAAACCTTGTGGGAAAAGGAGAAAATGCTGGTAACCAGCATTTTCTCCTTTTCCCACAATGTTTTCTACTCTTCTAAAATCAAGTTTCAATTTTTGAGTCACATTTATTTTGTCATCTGGATATGCTCTCAATTTGGACAAGTCTAAAATTTTGTCGTTTGGTAAAGAGTTAATCCAATGTAATAGTTTGTAGGGAATGTAACCTCTTACAATGCCATCCAGTTTCAACAGCCCTGGGGAGGATGGGTTTTTAAAAAAAAAACACTGTGAGAAGTGGAGAAAATGTTGCTAACCGGCATTTTCCTCTTTCCCACAATATTCAATATCCTTTCAAAGACAAATCCTGCTATTTGAATTACATTTGTTTCCGGCAAATACTTTCAAAATGGACTAATAAAAATTTTTGTTGATTTGTAAACAGTGAACATGAATTATACTTATATACCTGAATACTGCACATGTAAAAACATTGTGGCAATTGGGAAAACTGCTCTCAATAGGCCATTTTTCCTTTTGTCAAATTTTTCTCAAAACACTTGCACTACCAAATGGTGTCATCTGCAGATGGTATTATCAAAAGAGTTTTATTCTTTAGAAGAGTTCTAAAAAAATCATTTCTTCACTGAAGATAATCCTTTACCAAACAAACTAGTATTTTCTCCTTTTCACTGTTTTCTGCCCTTTGAAGAAAAATCTTATTATTTGAACCAAGTTTAATTTGTCTTCTACAAATCCTTTCAAATTGGACTGGTCAATTTATAAACACTGAACATACATTACATTTTAATGCCTGAATATATGGGACAACATTGTGGCAAAGGAAAAATTTGCTCTAAATAAGTATTTTCTCCTTTTGCCACATTTTTTCCAAAACATTTCTGAACTAGCACTAGAGTGCCATCTGCAGATGGTGCTATGCTATCAAAAGACTTCTTATAAAATTATTCTTTCTTGGGAAAAGATAACCCTTTACCAAACCACCAAAAATTTCAATGACAAAAAAGGAAAGAAGGCTTTCAAAAACACTGAGGGAAAATCTGGAGAGAAATGCTGGAAACCTTTACCCACTATGTTTCCTACTATTTCACAGACAAATCCCACCTATCACTTGTTGTTAGCAAATGTTATCAAAAAAGATGGGTCCAATTTTTGTCCTGTGGTAAACAGATAATGTTTTATTTATTTTTCAATCGAAGCTCAATCTAAATTTACTTTAACTGTACTGATGCAGCTAATTACAAGACAGGGTGTTAACTGCTACTGGTGTTGACAGACATAAACAATTCTAAATTCTATACATAAACTTCTGGTACAGTTAATATTGAATTAACCCCATTACCAAACAATCCTGAAATTTTAGATACACCTATACTCGTTTTCAGGCAATTTTCAACTAGTTTTTAATCCATTTCATCCTTATTAATTTTAATGAAACTATAATAATTCTTGTATCTTCATGACAAATGTTGTCCCTTATGGCTGCAAGATTGCACAGATTACGGCAGATAGAAAATGTGTTGCATGTTTTGGAGGCCTTCCAAGCAATGGCTGTTGTCGCTTTCGGTTTAATTGAGGACAAATTCTTTGTATTTTTCTATCCCTTACAGCATCCATTTTTGTAACTTTTATTGGTGTTTACACAGCTGAGCATACTACACACTTTCAAGTTTTAGCAGTTTTTCTCTCTAGCTGTAAGGATGTATCTTTAACCTTTAAGAAAAAAAAAAAAGCTTTTGAAAGCATTGTGCAAGAAAAAGAAAATGCTGGTAGCCAGCATTTTCTCCTATTTCCCACAAGGTTTTCTACTCTTTCAGAAACATCTTATCATTTTAGCCAAACTTAACCCTTATCCTGCTAGGTAACTAATATGAAATCTTCAATTTGATAATAAAAACCCAAATATTGCTATTTCAAAGTTTTGAGGAATAATATCTCCTTATCAGACAGTGTAGATCCAAGATCAGACTGCACGTTCTGTGCAGTCTGATCTTGATCCTCACTGTCCGCAAAAGGTCAGTGAGTCGCGCTTAGCAGCTTAAGGGTTAACATGCTATTTGCTATTGCTTTAAATTTGGTCAGCTCGAAAAATTTGTTGCATGTTAAATAGTTTTATACTTGACCAGACAGTAAAATTTTAAACTCTTCCATATTGACAGCATTTGAGGATGACATATTGACATAGGCTGAAAAGATGGAATTTTACTCTGAAAGGGAAGAAATTGCTGTGGGAAAAGGACAAAATGCTGGTTTTGAGCACAATGTTTTCAACAATATTCTCTCTCACAATCATTAAAACATGGGATTCTTGATAAAGGCATAACACTATCTTAGCAAACAGCATATTTTTTAGTCTGATCTTGATCTACACTGTTTGCAAAAGCAATGCAAGTTGTGCATGGTACTCCTTGGGTTAATATTCAGGACAACATTCAATTTTGTAATTTATGAACCCTTTCCGAAACGATAAGTTTTAGACTCAAGATCAAAACATCTGCAGACAATAAATTCAAATTTGGCACAAATGAGGCTCTCTGATAGGGTAGAAAACATTGTAGGAAAAAATTTTCTTCTTTTCCCATAATGTTTTCAAAAACCTTCTTTCCTACGGTAGTGAAAACCTGGGATTGTTTGGTAAAGGATTAAACTGAACTAGAGACACTTGAAGACCTGAATTGCTTTATTGGCAGTGATTTTGCTTATTTTCTCGCATACATCATTATGTAGGCATGGTCAACTGAACAAAGAGTGAAATAATTTGATAGGATTTCAGTACTGACTGTATTAAAAAGTCCCTGCAAGTTTCAAAGAAATGTGACCACTAATGTAAACAAGACTAAGTCATCAAATGGCTGCTTTTCCTAGCCTGATTGCTGAATTTTGTTTATTTTCAATGTGGGTCAGCCCTTGATAGTACACATAATCTGTGCAGGTTTCAAAAGAATTGGATAAAAATTGCAGACTCCATCACATGAAGAAATTATCAATTTTGAATGGCTACTTTTTCCATATATAAACAGCAGGATTTTTTCAAAATTAAAGGGGTTCAAGCTATTAACAATATACAGCAACTCTGCAGGTTTCATGAAAATTAAACTACAAATGCAGACTTTATCGCATAAACAAGAAAAACACTAATGGACAAACAGAGACAGTCAGAATGAAACCATGTCATGACATGAAAATCTGGCAGAGTGGCAGAAAGAGTAGATCATAGATCTAAGTCTAATCTTGATCTACACTGTCCATTCCAGCAATTAAAATCAGAGTTCAGCATTTAAAGGGCTTATCACCAACATTTTATGCCTAAACTTTCAAACTTTTCTGCAAGGGTTTGTTTCATGTGATACTACCTGTAATGAAAATATTTATGCATTTGGCTCTTCAGTGTAAACATGAAAATAAACATCATAATAAAACTTTACTTAACTCTTTACCATACGACAAAGTTTTAGACTGGTCCAAATTCAAAGCATTTGCAGATGACAAATTCAATGTTGCACAAATTAGGAAGTTTTTCTGATAAAGGTTAGAAAACACTGTGGGAAAAGGAGAAAATGCTGGTTACCAGCATTTTCTCCTTTTCCCATGATGTTTTCAAAAAGTATCTTCCTCAGGGTCATTAAAACCTGTGATTGTGTGGAAAAGGGTTAAACCTTTCACTAGTGGGAGCTTATCCATGTAAAGTATGCATATTTAACGAAAACCAAGGTTTATGCATGAAAAAACGATGTTCAAAAGGAAAAAATTGCTCGTTACAAAAGTTTTATCCTTCAACTAGGTTGCTTTCAAGTGTTGTCTATTGCAAGACAATAATTGTCTTCAGATGGTAACATATTTCAGTTTTGTTTGTTCATTTGAAGTTTAACTGTTTTGAACTTTATTTCAGATAATTATAATTGAAGCAGCCAGTGCATCTAACCAAGGTTTTCTTGAGGTTATTTACCCGGTACAAAATTTTTTCCAAGCTACTGGCTTCTTTCACATATCAACATAGTTAAACAATAAATGCTATCGCAATGACGGTCATCAATCCTTAGAAAGTATTGGATAAGCTGAGAGTCAAGTCAGCCACACCTGGTTTACCTAGTGATCTACTAGGTTCAGCAAGAAATTTAACCCTTTACCACACGACCAATTTTAGACTTGTCCGAATTGAAAGCATTTGCAGAGGACAGTTTCAATGTGGATCATATGAAATGATTTTTCTTTGATAGGGTAGAAAACATTGTGGGAAAAGGAGAAAATGCTCGTTACCAGCATTTTCTCCTTTTCCCACAATGTTTTCAAAAGCCTTCTCTATCAGGTGTGTCAAAAGTCGTCATTGTGTGGTAAAGGGTTAAGTCATCATCTCCAAAAGAAATTCGCCGAGTCCAGTAGTTCAGTTGTTTTCAGACTGGGTTTGAAACAAAAGGGTTGCAAGTTTAAATCCCCAGCATGGCTATTGATAGTAACTGTCGTCATTGCAGAAAGATTCATTCATCTCTCAGTGCTGGTAATGTTTTGACAACGATTTTGTGGGAGAGCAGCCAATAGCTTGGAATGAATACTGTACAAAGTACTGGTAAAAGAAACCCCGTAGAGCCTGGGTGGTTGCAGTGATGTAATTGAAATTATGCTGAAAATTTCGTTAAACAACACTCAAGAGAATTTCACAGCAGTGGAGCAATAAAAGTCTATGTAAAATAGAAATAAGCAATATAGTCTATGGCTAAAGAATTAATTGCTTGTCACATACCACTCCTCCTTTTGCAACCAAGTTTTCAAAATTGGACTGTTTCAATATGACAATTTTCCTCTTTGCTACAATGTTTTAAGAAAATTGTCAGCTATGGCTGAGTTAATCTTTCCCAAGACAACACAATTTTAGACTTGTCCACATTAAAAGTATTTTCAGATGACAAAGCAAATGTGACTCAGCAACAGAAAATTGTCTTTTGAAGGGAAGAAAACATTGTGAGAAAAGCTGAAAATGCTAGTTACCAGCATTTTCTCCTATCTCCACATTGTTTTCAATAGCCTCTTTCTCAGGATCGTAAAAATTTTCAATTGTCTGATAAATGGCTAACAATAGCAGACAGAAACAAGGCCATGTACAAACTTGGATTTTACTATTGAAATATTGATTCATATTGCATACTTGGACTTACTCAAACATTCTTTATATCTTGCCTGTCATGATTTGTCCAAAAATGAACCCTTTAACTCTGTCCTACTGTGGTTGATTGACTGTTTGGTGTTTAACGCCATTTTCAACATTATTTCAGTTATATCGCGGCGCCCAGTGCACCTATCCATGCTTTCCTGGAGTCTCTTTTTACCAGTACTCCGCACAATTTTCTTTCCAAGCCACTGGCTGCTTTCCCACATAATCATTGTCGTAACAATGGTCAGCGATGGGAGAGGAATGAATCCTGTCGCAATGACTATCATCAATCCTCGGAAAGAAATTGGCCGAGCCAGGGATCGAACCCACGACCCCCTGTTCTCAAGTCCTGCATGCTACCGACTGAGCTACCGGGGCTCGGCTGTCCTACTGTGGACAACTTGGTTCGGCTGTCCTACTGTGGAAGCTTTTGTGGACAGTGTAGATAAAGATCAGACTGCACAGAATGTGCAGTCTGGTCTCTGATCTACACTGTCCACTATTTTATTCTTGATTATGACTGAACTTGTTCTTGATCTTGCTATGGAACTATACTTGCTGCAATTGAAAAAGTGTAATTTATCTATTTCGCATGGAGAGAGAGTTAAACATGGCCATGCTTTTCCTTAAGTTTCTTTTACCAGTACTTTGTACATTATTCTTCCCAAGCAACTTGCTGCTTTCCCACATAAACATCACAGAAACAATGATCAGCGGTGAGAGAAGAATGGATCCTGTAGCACTATCAAAACTTCTTGGAAAGAAATTGGCCAAGCTGGGGAATGAAACCAGCCATCTATGGTTTCAAGCCCTATACAAGCAGATTGAGCACCTGGCTAGCCATCAGCATTTTTTCCTTTCCCTACAATGTTTTCAAAAGCCTTCTTTCTTTCAGTTGTTAAAACTTGGGATTGTTTGGTAATAAGGATTATGTGTATCACACACATTTGTTCATTTCAGACAATATTTACTTTTCATTAACAAGTTCTATACAGCAATGCAAGAGAGAACACAGCTAATGTTTGTGTTAGGAAACAATGAGCTAATATAATTCTGATTTAACTCTTTACCAAACGACAAAATTTTAGACTGGTTCAAATTGAAAGCATTTGCATACAACAAAATAAAAGTGACTAAAAATTTGAAATTTGTTGTGTGAAGGGTAGAAAACATGGTGGGAAAAGGAGAAAATGCTGGTTACCAGCATTTTCTCCTTTTCCCACAATGTTTTCAAAAGGCTTCTTTCTCAGAGTAGTTAAAAGTCGGGATTGGGTGGTAAAGGGTTAAGCCTTTATCAAACAATCCAGAGTTTTAACAACCACGAAAAAAGGCTTTTGAAAACATTTTGAGAAAAGGAGAAAATGCTGATTACCAATTTTTTTTTTTCCTGTCCTACAATGATATGAGCCATGCTCTGGCAATAGGGGGCTTAATGCATTTCTGTGATACATATACCAAACAAGTCATCATATGATTATGGATCCATGACTGAATCATGGGGTAAACTGGTAAAGAATACAGACAAAAGAAAAAAGCATTTTTCAATGGTGTTTCCTTGACAGACTACATAACCTCTTCAGGTATTTTTAGATTGCAAGCCAGAGTTCGCAAAGACTTGTGGAAATGTCACATGTTCAAATAACATGCATCTATTACGAGAATTTGTATTCAGATCAGTATGATAACATCAAATCTGATGTAATGACAATAGAAAGAGTTACTATTCCCAAAACAACCATCCCGTTATTCAAACACACAAAATTGCATGTTTTTATTAATATAACTGCACAGTTTAAACGATTGCAAACAAAAATATATCTAGTTGTACTTATTGTTTTTTTTCTTTTAATTTTGATTTTCAGCATAAAAACTAAATAGCCCCCTTTAACTCTTCACCACACAATCCCTACTTCTAACAACCCCAAGGAGGACAGCTTTTGAAAACATTGTTGGAAAAGGCAAAATACTGGTACCCAGCATTTTCTCCTTTTCCCCACAATGTTTTCTACCCTATCAAAGACAAATTTCATCATTTGAACCACATTTAAATTGTCGTCTGCAAATGCTTTCAATTTGACAAGTCTATATTTTGTCCCTGTGGTAAAGAGTTAAAGGTCTACTTCATCAATTCAACGCTTAACCCTTTACAAAACAATCCCGACTTTTAACGACCCTGAGAAAGAAGCCTTTTGAAAACATGGTGGGAAAAGGAGAAAATGCTGGTAACCAGCATTTTCTCCTTTTCCCACCATGTTTTCTACACTTCCAAAAACAAATTTCAGTATTTGAGTCACATCTATTTTGTCGACTGCAAATGCTTTCAATTTGGAACAGTCCAAAATTTTGTCGTTTGGTAAAGAGTTAAACTTAAGAAAATCCTCAACCTTGCCCGACTTACATGTACTAGAAACTCAAATGGTTCCTCTAGTCTTTACCAGACGACAAAATTTTAGACTTATTGAAATTGAAAGTATTTGTAGACATTGATTATGATTTGACTCAAATGCTGTATTGTCTTTGACATGGTACACAATAATGATGGGAAAGGAGAAAATGCTAGTTTATCAGTATTTTCTCCTTTTCCTACTATATTTTCTACAGCATTTCCCCTCAAGCTTTATAAAAATCAGGATCATGGGATGAAGGCAGGTTTAAATGTTAATTCAGAGATTCAAAATTCTTACCATTAATTTGAGCTGGAGTTGAAAATTCCATTTGTAAGGTATTTTCCATGAACTATACAGTAAATACAGCATACACACTGATAATTTACCCCCAATATAATTATATCCACAAGGTATGAACAATACCCCACTGCATGCAAGTAACACAACAACAACAATGCTTCTTACCTAGTTGGTCATTTCCCTTTATCAAACAATCCTGTGTTTATAACAATCCTGAGGGAAAGGGTTTGATAAAGTCATAGTAGGAAAAGGAGAAAGTGCTAGTAAACAGCATTTTCTACTTTTCTAGCAATGTTTTTATCTGTAGAAAGCCAATCCAGTCATTTGAATCACATTTACATTTTCATCTCTGTTTTCAATTTATGGAAGTCTAAAATTTTGCCAAGTGGTAAAGGGTTAACACTCTTCCCACAAGGGCATAAACTGATAAATGGCTTGCAACACACAAAAAGGGGCATTCGGATATTTGCATAAAGTGTCGTCTTAGGACTGCGCAGGCTAATCCGAGACGGCAATTTACGACTACATTAGATTTTGTGATACAGTAGACTTGTGCAAAACAAAAAAATTACATGAAAATGGAAAGTGTCGTTTCGCATTAGCCTACGCAGACGACACTTTACGCAAATGTCTGAATGCCCCTTTTCGCGTGTTGCGAGCCAAATGTTTTTTATATAACCTATATTTATCGCTTGTCCAATTTTCATTTTATCTGACTTATAATGTGGCCACTGTTTCCACTGAAAAGGTGTTGAAGAAGACATATCTTACCAACATAAGCAATGGCAATTTTTTTCTTTCTTCCCTGACTCAACCACAAAAAGACTAGACGCTTTAGGTATTACTTTAGGTATTAAAGAAAAATGTTTAACACTTACAGCGTCTTTCATTACTTTTGTTGCCTTTGCAGTGTAGATCACAATCCTACAGCACTTTGATTTACACTGTCCACTATGCTGAGATAATCTGGACAAGAGCAAATTACTCTTTAACCCCTTACCACACAATCCCTACTTTTAACGACCCTGAGGAAGAAGGCTTTTGAAAACATTGTGGGAAAAGGAGAAAATGCTGGTAACCAGCATTTTCTCCTTTTCCCACAATGTTTTCTTCTCTATCCAGGACTACTTTTGTCATTTGAACCACCTTTAATATTTCGTCTGCAAATGCTTTCAATTTGGACATGTCCAAGATTTCGTCGTTTGGTAAAGAGTTAAAAGTCTTATATTTAAATGAAAAATGTCTGTTTGACTTATACAGCACTGATAACTCTTTACCAAAGCATAAAATAATGGACTTGTCCTAATTAGAAGCATTTGCCCACAACAAATTATGTGTTCCTCAAATAATGGGATTTGTCTTTGACAGTGTAAAAACATTGTAGGAAAAGGAGAAAATGCTGGTAGCCAGCATTTTCTCCTTTTCTCTCAATGTTTTCGAAAGTTTCCTTCCAGAGTTTCCTTCCAGAAAAGTCTTAAAACACCTGCATGTGCAGTAAAGGGTTAAAATGGTAGAGATAGTTAATTGACCATTTTACAATTATATGCTAAAAAGATCCATTATTGATCCCAGTTCACAATTCTGACACTTATTATTCTTCCTCCCCCCCTTTTTGCCTCATAAAATGAATATTTTAACTCTTTACCAGTTCACAAAATTTTAGATTTTTCCAAACTCAAAAGCATTTTCAGACAATAAATTAAGCTTTTATCACACAATCTGGAGTTGTCACGACCTTGAAGTAGACAGCTTTTTTCCATTTTCCCCTACTATGTGCTCTAACATTTCAGAGAAAACTTCCATCATTTGAGACACATTTGATCTGTGGTCTGCAAATGCTTTCAATTTAGACAAGTCTAAAATTTTGTCATTTGGTATAGAGTTTAATGAGGATCCAATGATCAGATTTGTTTCTGGTCGTGTAGAGAAAATATGGGAAAGGCATATAATTGCTGGAAACAAGGATTTTCTTCTTTACCTGCAATGTTCTCTAAAGCTTCTTCTCTCAGGATTGCAAAATCATGGGATTGTTTTGTACAAGTAATTGCTAGATTGTATTTTGGGCCAGGTGACAAGACCAAATTATTGCAACTTTGTAGCTCTACCATATCCTGTGTTTGTACGATCCTAACAAAGATGCCTTTGGAAAACAATGTGGGAAGAGAAGAAAACACTGGTGACTATTATTTTCTTCTATTCCCAAAATGTTCTGTGCCCTTTCAAAGACAAATCCTATCATTTGAGCCACATTTTATTTGTCATATGCAAAATGCTCTCAATTTGAAAAATTGTACAATTTTATCATCTAGTGCAGAGTAAACAGGGCACAGTTCTAATGAAACTAACAGACAGGGCTGAATCACCTAAGACATTTTCAGTCCAGAAATAAGACAAAAATAATTGCAATTCAAGGTTGCTTTTGTCCAGAAGTTGTCCCAGAACTGCAGACAGTGAAAATCAAACATCGGACTGCATATTTTGTGCAGTCTGATCTTGGTCGACACTACCTACAAAGGCAACTGAAGTTTTGACAGGCACTTTAAAGGTCAAGGTGCTGTGGGCCATAATATAATGCTAGAGATCAGACAGTGTGCTAAGCCTGGTAGGTAAGTCAATAAGGCATGGGGCTTCAATTCCTTACTAAGTCAAATTCTCTCAAAGGATTGATGATAACCCTTGGGACAAATTTCATTCTTTTCTCAGTACTGAATCTTGTTTTAACAATGTTTATGTGGGAAAGAAGCCAGTAGCCTGAAAAGAATGTTGTGTGAAATACTGATAAAAGAAAACTCCAGGAGAGAAGGGATAGGTGTACTGACCACTGTGATACATTGTAAAGTTGAAAACGGTATTAAACAAATCTAAACAAATCAGATGAAGTAGGTCTGAGTGATGAATGCATTTTCTACATATACAAAGATAGCCATTTAAAAATTGCATATACCATATATTGTTTGTAAACTAGTATAGTTATTATTAATTTATTATCGTAGAACCGGTATATAAATGTTCATTGGGAAAAAAAAGCAATCACAACACCAGAAAGAGTGTTCCTTTTTGAGAGCATTATTTGTGAGTCACTTTCCATTGTTTTTCTCAAGTCTATACACCTCAACTCTAAACAGACACCAAAATTTTAGACAGGTCCAACTTCAAACTGCTTGCAGATAACAAATAAAATGTGGCTTAAATAATAAGATTTGCCTTTGAAAGCGTAAAAAACCTTGTGAGAAAAGGCTGAATACTGGTAACCAGCATTTTCCCCTTTTCACACAATATTTTCAAAAGTCATCTTGTCAGAGGCATTAAACATCTGACTGTCTGGTGAAGAGTTACCTGTATGTTGACTAAACCTGGTATCCAGCATTTTCTCCTTTTCCCACAATGCTTTTAACACTTTTAAAGACAAATCCAATAATTATGGCCACTTTTAATTTTTGGTTTGCAAATACTTTGGACAAGTACATGATCGATTGATTGCATGGCGCTTAATGCCATTTTCAACATTATTTCAGTTATATTGCAGTGGGCAGTGTACCTAACCATGCTTTCCTATACTTCATTTATCATTGCTTTGCACAATATTCTTCCCAAGCCATTGGCTGCTGTCTAACATAACCATCATCTACAAAGGTCAGCAGAGAGAGTAATGAAACCAGACACAATGACTATCATAAATCCTTGGAAAGAAATTTGTGGAGCTGGGGATTCCAACCGTCCACCTTGGTCTCAAATCCTGTACTGCGCTACAGGGCTAAGCAAGATAAGTCCAAAAATTTGTTGTCTGGTAAAAGGTTAACCTTTTACCACACGACAAAATTTCAGACCTATCCAAATTGAAAGCATTTGCAGGCGACAATTTCATAGTGGCTCAAATGACGCAATTTTTCTTTGATATGGTAGAAAACTTTGTGGGAACAGGAGAAAATGCTGGTTACCAGCATTTCTCCTTTTCCCACAATGTTTTCAAAAGACTTTTTCCTCAGGGTCGGTTAAAGTCATCATTGTGTGGTAAAGGGTTAAACCTTCACCTATAGTGATCATCCACATTTTAAAAGGAATATAAAGACAAATGCTGCAAATTTCATTTCAGAAGGTGACGAGTTAACCCTTCCCTATCACACAAATTTTAGATTCTTTCATCCCTTACCAAATGGCAAAATTTTAGACATGTCTGAATTGAAAGCATTGGCAGGATTTGTCTTCAAAATGTTAGAAAACATGGAGAGAAGATGAGAAAATGCTGCTTACCACCATTTCTCCCTTTCAAAACATGTTTTAAAAAGGCATTTTCTTGGGGTTTTTAAAAGTCAGAATTGAATGGTAAAACTTAAAATATCTGTGGATAAGGAATGTCCAAACTTTAAGTTCTATGTGTGTATAAAAAACATTGTTGGAAGAAGACAAAATGCTGAAAAAATCCCATTTTTAGAATCCTGCAGAAAGACTTTGGAAAAAATAGTGGGTCATGGAAAAGAAAACACTTGTTAACAGCAGTTTTTCCTTTTTGCATGATGTGTTCTATCCTTCCAGGATTACTTGAGCAATTTGTAATTTGTCGTGACAAAAGCTTTCAGTATGAACAAGTCTGAATTCTTTTAATCTGGTTAAAGCATTAACTCTTTACCAGACAATAAAATTTTAGAATCATAAAAATCGAAAGCATTTGCAGACAACAAATTAACTGTAGCTGAAATCGTAGGATTTGTCTAAATGGGAAGAAAACAGTGTGAGAAAACGATTTAATGCTGGTTACCAGCATTTTCACCTTTTCCCACAATGTTTTCAGAGACCCTCACTGTCCAGATCGTTAAAACTCTAAATTGTGTGGTAAAGGTGTTTATAGTACTTCAAAAGGTCCTCATGTGAATTAAAAATAGATGACAGCAATTTAAAAAGAAGGTTAAAAAAAGAAAAAAAATACCAACTTACCAATACTTTTATCTTCTTTTCTTTTACTTTTTCCAGACTTTGTTGGTGAACTGAGCTCTTGTTTCTGAGTTTTATCCCCTTGTTTAGACAGTTTCTCATCTGTTTTTGAACTTTGTTTATCACCTGTTTTAGTAGTATCTTGCTGATTTCTGTCGTCAGCTTCACCATTACCATCCTGCTCTTGTTCAATACCATTAGAGTCCAGTTCTTCGTCCTCACTCTCACAACCATTAGATTGTTGATGATCTTCTGCTTTTGAAATAACAGTTGACTCAGTATCAACAACATTACTTGCAGAATTATCTTCCTCTGAATCATTGCCTGGAGTTACTTCCCTTTCATTACTATTCTGATTATTTTCAGCTCCATCAATTATCTCATTCCCACTTTCCACAAGCTCATCAATGAGCTTTTCATCATTAATATCCCTTGTGAATTCCGAAGATACAGAAGATGTGGTCGAAACAACATCACTTTTGTTAAGAATAGCAACAGGATCGAAATCTTCTATTTGTTGAGCTAATCTTTCAAGCCTATCCACTTTTTTTTCAGTAATTCCCTCACTTTCAATCTTTTCAGTCTCTTTGCCTGTATTTACAGTTTGAGAACCATTAGACTGACCAGCAACGGCATGTTTGGCAGCCCCTCCTTGGCTAGCAGCCACTTCTTCAACTGCCACCTCTCTACTAGCAGCCATCTGCCTAGTAGCAGCCACTTCTTTAATAGCAGCCCCTTCTTTACTTGCTGCTTCAGCACTCCCTTCAATACCGAAGATTTATTTCCTTCACTTGTGCCTTTTGCAAGCTTTGAACTATCTGTGTATAAGACCAGGGGTCTTATACACTGACAATTCTAAAGTCTTCTAATTCACAAGTCCAAGACTAGTCAAATGGTTGACTAAGACAGAATGTCCCAGCCAACCAGATGGCTGGTTGCGGAACGTAGAACTTGAGAGCATTTAAAAGTGTCTATGGATACAAACCAATGCTGCATTTTAGTCACGACTGATAAGATGGATTCTTGAGGGTTGGAGATGGTGTTTATTCCATAAACCTATGCTTTCATAATTGCAGTCGTGTTTAACCCTTTACCGAACATTCCTGTGTTTTAAAGACCCCCTTACAAGAATCCTTTCATAAATATTGTGGGAAAAGGAGAAAATGCTAGTAACCAGTATTTTCTCCTTTTCCTACAATGTTTTCTACTTTGTCAAAGAACTTTAGCTCCTTTAAACAGCTTTCAAATTTGTAGTCTGCTGATCCCTTTAAATTAGAAGACTCTACAATTTGTTGTTTGGAAAAGGGTTAAATGATTAGGAAAAGTATATTCTGGGATTCACAAAGCAATATAATTCATTTCTTAACATGCAATCCAAGCAATACAAATGCCCGAAACCACATACAGACAGAATGCCAACCGAACATTTAACGCTTATTTTTTCATACAATTGCTTATCATAATATTTTAAAGAAGAGGGCCATGAGGACACTTAACTGTTCACCTGAACCTTAATATCTTTGAGAAATAAATACTAAGTTCATTTAAAAACACGATATCATCTGTGCAAAAGTTTGACCACTGTGCTTAATATTTTTAATATTTGACCAAGTGACCTAATTATTAATACAGGGATGGGAATTTTCTAAATCATCTTAGCTCGTCAAGACAAACATTCTGACCAAGTTACATGACCACTGGACTAAAACTGAGGCCTTTACAGTGCACACTATGTAAATGTTGATGATCATATGCATAAGGGATCATGCACCACAAAGGGTAGTCATACTACAATTGCAAAAGCTCACCTTCAGCACTTCATGCTCAGGTGAGCTATAAAGAATGTGGCATACAGATAAACTACTAATTAGGAGTAATTTCCAGGCCTGATTTCGTAGCTTACTGGCTGCCTATGTCTATCTGATGGTAACAGTGCTTTGGTTTTGTCAGCACATACTTAGTATTTATTAGAACTCTCACAACACATACCTCAAGCCAGTGGCACCTTTCACTCGTAAACATCATCAATACAATGTTTAGAGAAACAAATCCTATCAAAATGACATTCACTATTCTTCAGAAAGAACTCTGACAACACTGTATATAACACTGGATCAATGCTTAATATGTTAATTGATAATAAATAAGACAGACAGGGAAAAAATGTAATCAAAGAAAGGCACTGTCTTTCTGTCAAACAGGTGAAAACTACAGCATTCTGTTCAAAGCACTATTTCAAAAAAAAGTATGATATTCATACTAATCAAAAAGCCTGTGCTGAACACCACTCACTCAAAACTGATAAAAAGAAAAACTTAAAACTTTGATGGGAGCTGATGAAGTATGCAATGAAAAGGAAGTAACTCCATGCTTCTATGGGAAGTAACTCCATGCACAGTCTAAAACAAAATAAAACAAGTTCACAGTCTGAGTGCTCAAATAAATAAAATATGTTATGAGTTCAAAAGTTCCTGATATATCAATTGTTCTCTTGTAACCAAAATTCAAAATAAAGGAAATAATTGAAATGAAGGAATTTGCAGACAACAAATTAAATGACTCAAATGATGGAATTTGTCTGACAAAGGGTAGCAAACTCTTTTGGAAAAGAAGAAGGTCCTGGTTACCAAGAATTATCTCTTTTCTCCACATTATTTTCTAAAAACTTCTTCCTCTGATCATTAAAGCTAAATAATAGTTTAAAGGTTTACTGTTTAAGGATTTAAGACTTGTGTGTTCAGATTATCTCATCACATTACACGTATCTTAAGAAATAACAGTGAATTTAACTCTTTACCAAACGACAAAATTTTAGACTTGTCCAAATTGAAAGCATTTGCAGACGATAAAATAAACGTGACTCAAAAATTGAAACTTGACTTTAGAAGAGTACAAAAACATGGTAGGAAAAGGAGAAAATGCTGGTTACCAGCATTTTCTCCTTTTCCCACAATGTTTTCAGAAGGCTTCTTCCTCTGGGTCTGAAAAACCAGGGATTGTTTGCTAAAGGGTTAAATCAAAGACCAGGCTTTGGATTCTGCATGGTCTGATCATAATCTAAAATCTCTGCAAAATAAAGAAAAGTCATGCACAGCATTCTGAGAGAACATCGATAGATATAAATATACTGTTTACAAAAAGTAGGGGGTAATTTGTTATTTGTTATGTTATGGGAAATATACTCTTTATCATGTATACTTTTAGAATGGTCGTTCATGTGTAGATAGCATGGACTTAAATGTATAGAAATCTCGTTCAAATTTGTATTGCATGTACAACTTAAAGACATAAAGGGTATCACATGGATTTTAACACTCAACAAAATCATGGTGGGTATCACATGGATTTTAACACTGAACAAAATCATGGTAATTCTAACTTTAGCTGGACCAAACTTTCAGAATACTGTGTTGTGTAGATGTCTAACACATATTCACAATTAAATTTGCAGTTGAAATTATGAGATGTCTAACAGAAGGTCAACGTTAGCGGGCCATTGGTATGCTCCAGACTGATGGTACACAAGCCCAGGCTGTCACCAACTGGTGATGTGATTGGTATCCAAAGAAGTGGACTTCCAAGATGTACTAACATCAGAGACAGCTATTATGCTGAAAATCAAGCTCTCTGTAATAGAGCACTATTGGCCACAGACCTTCAACAATGCCTTTGACATGATGGAGGGGTCAATGTCTCAAGTCAGACTTCAGTAATTGTCTTCACTCAGACGGCCTTAATGCTAGGTACCCTAAACTGGTCTTGCCATTGTCAGCAAGGCATCATCATAAACATTTGGTGTGGTGTACATAGCCACATCATGGAATATTAACCAGCAGTCACATGTGATGTTCAGTGATGAATCCAGATTCAACAAAGAATTTCCAGATGGTCAAAGAAGAGTTCGGTGTCTCCAAGATGAAGGTTTTACAGACACTGCTAGGCTAGCTCACAACCGATATGAGGGTTGATCCATTATGGTACGGGGTGGTATGACTGCTGGAACGCAGTTAAATGTGCGTCATGGCAGTGTGACGGGCCAGTACAACTATGAAATTACGTTGGTGCCACATGTTGTCCCATTTGCTCAACATCATGGCCAGGAATTCATCTACCAGGATGATAAGTTAACCAGGGCCATTTGGCAAGACTTTGTCACTGAGTTCCTGGAAGGGCAACATTTCGGTATGTTACCATGGCCAGCAATGAGTCTTTTAAATATGTGTGGGACATTCTTTGAAAATGTGTCAGAAGACATGATCGACCACCAAGTACGTTACAGTGCAGTGCTGCAGGAAGAGTGGGACAGAATCCCTTAGCACTCCATCAGTCATGTTATTTGGAGTATGAGACGTCACTGCATAGCATATTGCGACAACAGAGGTGGTCCAACACATTCATAAATTTTGAAGGTGTGTGAAAATGATGACGTTAATGTGATGACTTTGGATGCTATTTAAAGTACCTAAAGATGTCATGAAGATGTTACATTTTCGATTAAAACGTGTGAATGAACTCTTTAATTCATAAAATAAACATCAAAATGTAAAGATTTCCTTATTACTCTCAATAACAATATTACCTACGATATTCCCTACCTTTTGTGAACAGTATACAATACATAGTCATGGTAAATCAATGCCATTATTTTTTCATAGCATTACATTATTATTAAGCATTAACCCATACCACACAATCCCAGGATTAAACGACCCAGAGGTAACCAGCTTTTGAAAACATTGTATAAAAAAGGATAAAGTGCTAGTTACCATCATTTTCTCCTTTTCCCTCAATGTTTTCGATCATATTAAAGCCAAACTCATTTTGTTATCTGCAAATGTTATCCATTTGGAAAAGTGCCAAATTTGTTGTTTGGTTAAGATTTAACTCTTTACCAAACGACAAAATTTTAGACTGTTCCAAATTCAAAGCATCTGCAGACGACAAATAACAGCTGGCCCAAATGACGAAATCTTTCCCTTACAGGGTTGAAAACCTTGTGGGAAAAGGAGAAAATGCTGTTTACCAGCATTTTCTCCTTTTCCCATAATGGTTTCTTCAGGGTTGTTAAAAGTCGGGATTGTGTGGTAAAGGGTTAAAGGTTAAGAAAAAAACATTTACCTGTTTGGTAATAAAAGCAACCCTCTAAGTCTTTACCATGCAATCTTTAATTTTAATAATACTGAGGTGTAAAGCTTTTCAAAATAATATAGGAAAAGGAGAGAATGCTGATAACCAGCATTTTCTGCTTTTCACACAATGTTTTCTGGCAATTTTGATCACCTTTCCAACAGTGTGGATCAAGATTATTGCCAAAGAACACTTAAAAACAAGAGCTTCGCAGAGCGGCGCATAAACGCCCGAAAGGGCTGTCAGTGAAATGGGTTAAAATCTAGAACGCCTAAAGAGATCCAAATTTTAAGAGTCACATGCACAATGACACATCATACAGATTCATTGTGGTAAGTTTGAACTTATTCCAATGGAAACTGTAAGAGGAGTTGCACACACAAGAAATTGCTAACGGACTGACAGACATACGGACGACCGGGGCTATAACATAATACGACCCTTCTGGCCTATAAAAAGGAAATGCCTCAGGTCAGTGCCAAAGGAAACTGCATAAAGTTAAATGCCCAAGGTAAGGATTACAGACTGATACTCTTGATTGTAAATCCAAAACTTTCACCAATGAGCCATGCAAATCTCCTTCATGAAATTAATTAAAAATACATGTATGAGAACATAACCAACCATTCCTTATCTAGTTCTGACATGACATTACAAAAACTTTCATTGTCCAGTTCAGACATTGCAAAACAATTGTTTTCTTTGTCTAATTCTGACAACATAACCAAAACATTCCTTATCTGATTCTAACGTGACACAACCATAACATTCCTTGCCTGATTTGGACATAACATAATCAAAACATTCCTGTCTAATTCTGACATGACATGGCCAAAACAGTCCTTGCATTATTTTGATATGACATTAACAAATTATTCTTTGTCTAATTGTCACATTACATAGCCAAAACATTTCTTGCCTTGTTCTGGCAGGGCAAAATTCAAAATATTCCTGGTCAAATTCTGACTTACTCAAACAATTCCTTGCCTGATTCCAACATGATATAGCCAAAACAATGTTTGTCCCTTTCTGACAAGACAAAACAAAAACATTCCTTTACCTAATTCCACTGGTGAAGGTATAGACACTGGTTGTTCACATTGCAAAGTATGAGCAGTACCTGTTGTATCTTCTGCTTCCATTTTCACTTCGTCTACTGCTTCAGATGTCTATAAAGTTATAAAGAAAAAAGAACCACATAAATTAAATCTTAACCAGGCATCAAAGTTTTGGGTCTGTCCAAACAATAAAAAACATTGTGGAAAAAGAAGAAAATGCTGGTTATCAGCATTTCCTCCCTTTCCCACAATGTTTTCAACAGCCTACTTCATTAAGGCCATTTAAACACAAAATTGTTTGATAAAGGGTCAACAAGCAAATTCTCCATTTGCCAAAACGTTTTCTATTGTATTACTTCTGAATTAATGGTAATTATATGTACTTTGCAATGATAATTTTAAATTCATTCACCAGAAAATTGTTACAACACTATATTAAGCTCTTTACCCAATGCATGACTCTAAATCTTTAAAAATCATTTTCTCAGCCATTAGATCATTAAAAAACCTTTCAAAAATACAATCAAATAAATCTGAATAACTAAAGAAATACTCCATACATACAAAAATTCATTAATACCACCACTGAGAACATTCCTTGGCTTGCTACCAAAGTATTCATAAAAGCTGTAGCTTCTTGGAGAAACTTGAAATGTATTACAACATAAAATGTGATAGCTTCTGACTCTATCAGATAAGTAATCTATGACCTTATCTTTTGTGTTCATTGCTATTGATTGGCTGGGGTGAATAGGCTTATCATGAGAAGCCACAGGGTTTCTGGGGGTTTCCAAGGTGTTACTAGCTTACATGGCCTATTTATCAATGGGTTGACAGTATGAAACCTGACTTGTAATACGCTTTACCTGTCATCTGTGCAAGATTTCCATGTGAAGCAAAAGGTTTCAGAAGTGCTACTAGCTAACATGGCTTACTTCTTAAGGATCACTAGTATGAAACCTGGCCTGCACTACACATTACCTGGTCCTGTGACTAGCATACACCTTTTTGTCTTGCAGAAGACCTTATCTGCAGTTTTTGTGGCAAAAGGAGGAATTGCTCCTAGATTTCACCATATCACTTATTGTATTAATGTATAATAACTAAATTGATGTTATCTCTGTTTCACTAGTACATGTACATACATGTATATCATTTCAATGTCATTACTACAACTATGCTTAAGTTTAGCCCTTAGAGCACATCAAAACATAACTGTTATAAATATTTTGTATTATGTAGATCAAGATTTGACTGCACCAACATGCAGCCTGATCATGGATATACACTGTCCAGTGTTGTGTAGATATTCTTAACAAACAAGAAGATTGCCCAGGGGCAATACGTCGAACCTGTCATGGAACAATTAGTAAAGAACCTCATAAGCTGCAATCAGAAAGAGTAACCAATCACTCAATGCACATTTATGATATTTTATCATTTGCACTTCAAGTATGATCTTGATCTTGGATCTACATGAACAAAGGTTTCAAATAGCACTTCTGCTCATGAAGGAGAACACTTGTTCCAAAATACTTTAAATCCATCCATAAATATAGATGTTAAAGCGCTGAGAAGCTCTAATTATGACAATTTTATCATCTGACCTTTAAGTGTGACCTTGACCTTAGACCTACCTGAAAAAAATGGTTCAAATAGCATTTCTACATATTGAGCAGAAGAAGTCTGCCACAATATTTTGAAATCTATCCATAAATGTAGAAGTTATGGAACAGAAAAGATCTATTATTGTTAATTTTATCACTTGACCTTCAACTGTGATTTTGACCTTGCATCTACCAGGAAAATTATTTCAGATGGCACTTCTACACATGCAGGAGAACACTTGTGCCAAATGAGTTTGAAATTCATCCATAATTGTGGAAGTTATGGCCCAGACACATCCAGACAGACAAGCACACACACACCAAAACACTGAGCTGAAGTTGTGGGGACTGTCTCACTCTCCACAAGCAGGCTGGACTAAAACACTTTTGAAAATGGGTGTACTCTACAGAATAAAAATGTCTATTTTCACTTAATTGGTGAGCACCAATTAAGTGAAAATAGACAGTTGCTAATAAATCTTATTATTAGCAACTGATTATTATGCATTGCTCAGTGGTGAAGGCACTGAACTAGCAATCTGGCAGTCCTGGGTTCAATCTTTAGACAAATTACGCAAATTTCCATACACAAAAGAAATTATTGAAAGGCCTCAAGACATTCTGAGATGGTATGAAAACAATGTAAAACAGAATGACTGCTAACCATTTGTTAGCATTGTGCAGATACTTACTAGCTTATTTCAGAGACACAGAAAAACCTATAACAAATCATACAAACAACAGCAGTATGTAACACAAACTGTCAACTGCATCAACTTAAAAAGCCAAATTTGTATAGTAGTCTGTCAAAGTCATTCACTACAGAGACTTAAAGGCCAAAAGGATTCCAAACACAAATGATGTAGAATGCTATTATACATGTTCAAATTGGTTAATTAATTCTATATCAGTTGACAGAATTTTAGACATGCCCAAATTGAAAGTAAAATTGAAAACAAATGACAGGCTGACAGAGGATGAGATTTGTCTTTGGAAGGTTAGAAAACATTGTAGAAAAAGGAGGAAATGCTGGTTAGAAGCAATATCTTCTACCATACCCTAGACAAATCTAATCAATTTAGCCAAGTTTACCGTGTCATCTGTAATTACTTTCAATTTTGACAAGGCAAAAACTTTATCATCTGGAAGAGTTAACCCTTTACGACACAATCCAGAGGCTTAATGAACCTGAGGGAAAAGGTTTTAGAAAACTAAGTTGGAAAATAAAAATGCTGGTAGCCAGCAATTTTTTTTCCTTTTCCTGAATGTTTGCTATCCATTCATGACAAATTTCAGTATTTAAAGTACATTAAAACTATCATCTGCATATGGACAAGAGTTAAGTTAAGGCCCATCTACACTAGCAAACAATTGTTTGCAAACACCACAAAACACCATGTTTGCTGTTGTTTGCAATAAAAAATTTACTAGTGTAGACCAGCAAGCAAACACAAGCAAACATATTCACCAAACACTGTTTGGTGATGTTTGGACGTACATTTGTGTTTGCTTTGTTTGGTGATGTTTGGCGGTTTTTAGTGACTGTCTTTGTATCATATGATGGATGCATCATATGATCTTGAAACACTACAAAACCTTGTATGCCATTGTTTGTTGTAGTATTGCAGACAAACATGACCAATCTTTATCAAACAAACGTTTGGTGGTGTTTGCGAACAAATGTCTGCTAGTGAAGAACGGGCCTTGAATTGCTTCCATAACAAACTGATTTAAACTTGGGTAAGGACTGACAAGATTTACCATTTATTTTGTAATCTAGGTATAATAAAATAAAGAACCAAAAAAAAAGCCATAGCAAAAACTGAATCATAAACACTACTCCTATACATCAGATCATTCCAGAATGTAATTTTCAAAAGAGATGCATCAGATGTGAACTTCCTCTGGGAAAAGACAATTCATAAAAACATCAGTAAAAACAACATATCTGAATTACCTTTCTAAATATGCCCCTCAATGCCTTACGAAAGGTGTGAAAAGAACCTAACACCTGCTTATCAGCCATGATTCCTTGATTCCCTCATATTTGTTCCCAGTGCTAACATATACCACTACACAACATAATGTGATCCACATATTTTATTGTTTTCCCTGCAGCTGTTGATTATTTTCAGGTGTTGATGATGGCACTCAAACATAATCAAGCCTGTGCCCAGGTAAAAGACAGCATTTATCTACCCAACTTTTCACAGGTAATACTGGATTTTCATCCACAAAACAAACAATCAAAATAAGAAAAGTTTTATAGCTTTTGAATTTGTGTTCTACATCCACCTAGGTCTTAATGGCAACATCTTTAACATCAAGTTGGGTAACACAAGGTGCATTCCCCTAACAGTCATGCTCATCTATTCACAAGTAATTCTTTAAAGAAGTTTCACATAATTCATTTTACCTACGATAACACATCTGAGCTCTAAGGCAGGGCAATTGTATATATACTCAAGACAATAACTTGACAATTTTGGTAGATATCAATTAATTCAGTCCATGGACCAAAAATCAAGGCTCTTAATCTTTCAGTTCTTGGATGGCAGATCTTTAAAATTTCTCTTCATATGGCTCTAATAATGTAAGATCCCCAGTGACAACACAGAATACAAAATTTTGACAAGAGGGTTATCGAGGGCCTTGGATTGCTCACCTGATCAGTGATCAATGCTTTACAAATGAAATGTTGGGCAATACAAGGTGCATTCTCTTTACTGTAATGTAGTTCATGAGTAATTTTTTGACCAAAATGTTATAATTTTTTTTTTACATTTTTACAAACAAATGGCATTACAACTATTTAGATCAATCTTTGATTAATAAAGCAAGATTAATTTGGTGAATGATGTAACAGACATATGAGAATTATTCTGATTATTCTCTACATAAATCTATAATAATGTTGGTGAATTAACCATGCTTTGATACATAAATGATTTCCAGTGAGAACTGAGTACAAAATAAGGTTATCCCATTGTATTTCAAGTTATTCTTAAGAAAGGAACAACAACAACGGACAACAGACTATCAGAAAAGTTGACATAAGCATGATGTGCAAACATCATCCAAAAATCCTGCTAAAGAGGGTTTTAACCCATTTCAAAAACGATCCAATGTTTTTACAACTCTGAGGAGTGATGCTTTTGAAAATATTGTGGGAGAATGAGAAAATGCTAGTAACTAACATATTTCCTTTTCCCATAATGTTTTCCAGCACATTTTATTTGTTGTTGGCAAAGTGCTTTCAATATGTTCAATTCGAAAATTTTGCCATCTGGTAAAAAGATAAACAGCTTCCAACCTTGAGACTGTCCAAAGTGTTGGATTTCATGATTGGTTTATAATCTGTGTTAACACAATCTCTGTCATCCTCGCAACTCTGACAGCAGCATCCTCTAAAACATCTCCACATTTCAAAATCACTTATGAACTATTATTGTTTGTAACTTGGCCGATAAGTAGGGATGTTCTTACCCAAAAATATCAGTTCTTCACCATAACACATGAAATAGGTACTCATATCATATCATGTTATTGAGACAATTCATATAATAAATCACCAGCTACATGGCACATATGAAAAAATACTCAAAAATCATTGGTAGTAAAGTATAACTCTTTCTGAGTATTCTGAAGGGGCTTCATTACAAGAGCTTCATATCAAAGCCTCAATAATTGCAATAGATATAATAACATAAGGAGTACAAACAAACC
Source organism: Hippopus hippopus (assembly GCA_946811185.2). Lineage (NCBI taxonomy): Eukaryota > Metazoa > Mollusca > Bivalvia > Cardiida > Cardiidae > Hippopus > Hippopus hippopus. The sequence continues at coordinate 29,467,393 of OX328101.1, forward strand.
AGTTCAAACTGTCAAGTTACAGCAGAACTAATTCACTTGAAAATGTATGTGAGTCATGCTCTGTCAAAGGGGTTTCATGCATCTGCAACAAGTATTGAACCATGTCAGCTTGCGCAGTCCACACATGCTGACATGGGTCGAAACTTTTAGCTATTTATAGATTTTCTGCATACTGACAGATCATACTACCTCATGATCCAGTCGGTTGTTAAACAAAATGGCTTTTATAGATCCATAATTGTATGATGACCTGCTTGGTATAACGCATGACAGAGATGCAAGATCCTTTTTCAAGAGCACATCTAATGTTCATCAGGTCTGTAGTGTTTATCTATATGAAAACTTTTTCTTCAAGTTTCTTGATAAATAGTGCAGCTGCTACAGAAGAGGTCATAAATGAAATTATTAGAAAAATACTTCAAACTGAATTGCAATTTGAAGTAATAATATTTGAATAAACTTGTTTATTTGATGTTAACCACCATTTTCAACATTACTGCTCTTCTGGAGTTTCTTTTGGGAGTACCTATCACAGCATTCTTTCCAAGTCACTGGCTGCTTCTTCCTATGCATCATCATCAAATCAATGTACATGTTTGAGAGTTGAAGTAAACCTGATGCAATAATTATCATCAAGCTTAGCAACTGGGCCTAGCTTGAAAATCTTAAAGTTCAATGTATACCAAAAACAAATAACAAACTGGAATTTTCCCCTCTCAAAACTCCCCAATCTAATCATCTTTATCTCAAGTTATTTTGATGTTGTGTTTACTGTGCAAGCCGTTTTGATGCAGGAAAAAATTTCCAGGTAATCTATCAAACTGAACTTCAGGTTTTGCTTCTATCTTCTTCATATCTGATATCTTTGAAGCTTTCCAATATGTCTGTACCCTTAAAGTCAACATCACAAAGATAGCTGCTTCGGCTACCAGTACAGGTCATGATCTGATTGCATAAAAAAAACAAAACTGTCTGATCCTATATCAACACTGCCTGATCCACAGCACATGGTCTCATCTTACCCTTTACTAAACAATCCCATGTCTAAATGATCCTGAGGAAGAAGGTTTTTGAAAACATTGTGGGAAAAGAAGAAAATGAAGGTAACCAGCAGTTTTTTTTTTCCCAAAATGTTTTCTGTCTTACCCAAGACATATCAACATTCAAAGCACATTAAATTTGCAGTATACAATTGCCTTTAATTTGGACATGCTGAGGTCTAAAATTTGGTTTTCTGGTACAGGTTTAGATTAACACTGTCTGCTGACATTCTGGATACTAACAGCCTGGAAATGGCAATCATCTGGATGATTTTCGAAAATATGTATAATTTGGCATTGTTCCTTTAGCTCTCTAAGGGTTTGCTAATAGGGGGCAAAACATTTTTCAGTTTAAAAAAAAAATGACTTTATTATTTCAATTGTGTGGCTTCAGAATACCTTGCGAATAACTGAAATATATGTCTAAGATCACACTGTAATTTTTGTGCTGACAAATCTTGGTCTACAATAGTTAAAGAGTACCTGAAGTGTGAAATGAATAATGGTAAAATAACACACAATAATATTCTGACATGTATTATATTCCCATGCAAAAATCAAGGAATGGGTGAGAATTCCGTCCTGAACAGAGCCTATTGGCACCCATTACTTTCAATGTGAATAATCAAATAAATTTTTACACTTCCAGTAACAATATGCTGTGTGACATCTACTTTGTAAATTGTGCCTCCTTTGTTAATTCTTTGATTGAAACCCTGTGAAGGTGAAAGCCCTTCTTCATCAACTTCCTACAAAAAAAATCACTCTCTAATAAATAAACCACCAGTCATTAACTCTGTTAGCACTAAATCTATGAACTTGAGGCTGTAAATAAAATCCACTGAAACTCGGAAAAAAATTTATATCTTATAGGTATGGATCCAAGATCAGAACCCCATTCAGAGCAGTCTGATCTTGATCTATGCTCTCCAAAAAATCACCAGCTTTTTGCCCATGGCACTGTAAAAGTCAACAAAAGTATTAATCATTAATCCAACTCCCAATTAGTACCCCCAGTTATCTTGTATCATATCTGATCACCCCAGATACATAACACAAAATGACTTCCATCAGGTCTCACATAAATTCCGTTCTATTACCACATAGGACATTTTTAGATATACAAGAGGGCCACAATGGCCCTAGATCACACATCTTTGCTTTCAAATCTTTGTGAAATATGTTGTTCATTTAAAAATAAAATATAAACATAAACAATATTCTATATTTTGTGAATAATGTGCCAAACAATGGACTAAATGATCCCACAAGGCCATTCAACCTACTTTTTTGAGGTTATCAAGAAGATCATTATAAGTTTCATGAGTATCGTCCAGAAAATGTGGCCTCTAAAGGATTTTCTACAACTTGATCCACATGGATCAAATGACCAAGTGGACAAATGTCCTACTGACCATTGTCCTGGAGGGCCAACTGGACATTTGCAAACCTCAAACAATAAAAAAACAAGGAGAACATTTTTGGGTTCAGATGACATTATTATTTATTTCTTCATTAGAACTGAACTTGTGTTGTTGGTAATCCTCTGAATTGTCTCAATGAGACATTCTTGTGAGTACCTGCAACATCGGTACTTAAGTTCAAAAATCATGCTTTTCAAAGTTGATGGCCCACACTTATCATCTCAAAGTCTGAACACCATATATATACTGAAACTAAACACTTAACCCTTTACCAAACAATCCAGTTAAATCAGCCCTGGAGAATAAGATTTTTTCATTAAAATATTGTAGTTAAAGGAAAAAATTCTTCTTTTCCTAACAATGCAAAGATGTATCGCGCAAATTTAGCCACATTACTTTGTCTACAGAATGCTTTTACTTTGGCCATGTCTAAAATTCTGTCGCCTGGTAATGGGTAAAGGAGGGAAAAGCTCTAGCAACATCTCTACATACCCTAGCAGATGCTGTCATACAAAAACCATGGTCTCTATGGCAATCATAGACAGAAAGAATGAGAAGAATGGACATGAGCCACACAAATAATCTACATTAATTAGCATTATACATGTTCACTCTTGATGAACCCTTGCACAAATGTCGGAGCACCTGAAGCAAATTTGTAGGAGTAGATCTAAGAGCAGACTGATTATTTTGTGAAGTCTAATGTTTATCTTCAAACTAAGACTTCTGTCTTTGGTACAGCAGAAAACATTGTAGTAAAAGGAGACAATGTTGGTTCTTCTCGGGGTCATTAAAACTCAGGACTGTTTGGTAAAGGATTGTATGATTTGCCCTTAGTTGCTTTTGCTGATGATGTACATGTAGATCAAGATCAAACTTCCTTTTGCAGACAGTAGGGATGAACATCAGACTGAACGAAGCATGCAGTCTGATCAGGGATTCACACTGTCCCCTAAATTGAAAAATTTTCTGGCAAATACATCCTTACAATTGCAATGGTTCTGTCAGTGTTTCTGATTTAGAAAGTCCATTTCATCTACCAAACAAGAGCGGCAAATTGTCGCAAGATACGCCCGTCCCACCGCCAGTTGTCGAGGGGGGATAATAATCATAAAGGGCAGGTAGAGGAAAATAGTAGTGCAGCAGAAATCATGTAAGTGATTGAAATAGGCATGAATGTTTCCTCTAATGTTAAGGAAACATGCATGTAAAGTTTCAGGTCATTCCAACATGAAAAGACAAAGTTATATTGTAGAGAAGCATGAAAAGCTGGGAAAAAAAAATAATGAATAAGGAATAATTCCAAAAGGGCACTGGGTAAGGTTGCCATTCCAGTGCATTGCACTTTTCGTAACTGCAACAAACATGTTTACCAAGTCTCAAGTCAATTTGACTTGAGAAGCAAGAAATACTGTAAAAATGAAGATCAAAGTGGAATTACTCAGAATCCGCGCTAGTTATTGTTCTTGCGCACTGTACTCCGTAATATTGCAACAAACATGCATACCAAGTTTGAAGTCATTCTGACTTGAGATGACAAAGTAATATTCCAGACAAGTACTAAATGTTGTAAAAATGACGATCAAAGGGAAATAATTCAAAGACAGCAAGAGGTAGAGTTACAATTCTTGTGCACTGCACTTCCAAATATTGCAACAAATAAGCATACCATATTTCAAGTCATTCCTACTTAAGATGACAAAGTTATGCTCCGGACAAGCAAGAAATGCTATAAAAATAAAGATCAAAGGGGGAATAACTCAAAATTCGTGCTAGGAAGAGTTATGGTTCTTGTGCACTGCACTCCATAATTTTTCAACAATCATACATACCAAATTTGAAGATGTTCAAGACTAAAAATGACAAAATTATGCTCGGGGCAAGCAGAAAATGCTGTAAAAATGATGATCAAAGGGAAATAACTCAAAGACAGCACGAGGTAGAGTTATGGTTCTTTCGCACTGCACTCCGTATTATTGCAACAAACACAAATACCAAGTTTCAAGTCAATCGGACTGGAGATGACAAAGTTAAGCTCTGGACAAAGAACTGGACTGTAAAAATGAAGATCAAAGTGGAATTACTTAAAATCTGCGCTAGGTAGAGTTATTGTTCTTGCGCACTGTACTCCGTAATATTGCAACAAACATGCATACCAAGTTTGAAGTCGTTCTAACTTGAGATGACAAAGTTATGCTCCGGACAAGCAGAAAATGCTGTAAAAATGACAAAGGGAAATGACTCAGACAGCACGAGGTAGAGTTATGGTTCTTTCGCACTGCACTCTGTATTATTGCAACAAACACAAATGCCAAGTTTCAAGTCAATCGGACTGGAGATGACAAAGTTATGCTCCGGACAAGCAGAAAATGCTGTAAAAATGACGACTGAAGGGAAATAACTCAAAGACCGCACGAGGTAGAGTTATGGTTTTTTTGCACTGCACTCTGTATTATTGCAACAAACACAAATGCCAAGTTTCAAGTCAATCGGACTGGAGATGACAAAGTTATGCTCCAGACAAAGAACTAGACGCCGCCCGCCCGCCCGTACGTCATGGGTGATCCCATAATACGTCCCGTCTTCAACGGGCGTATAAAAAGACAACAAATAACTCAAAAATTAAGCATGCAAGAGTTGCAATTTATATGCACTGCACTCCCCCTTGATGGAATGTATCCACGCATGAAATTTCATAACCGTAGCTAGTATAGTTTTCAAGATATGCACTGGACAAAATTCAAGTATGAAAATAAACAAAGGGCAATAACTCAAACATTAAGCAAGCAAGAGTTAAGGTTCATGTGCACTGCACTCCCCCTTGATGAGATCTATCCACCCATGATGTTTCATAACCGTAGCTAGTATAGTTTTGGAGGTATGCTCCAGACAAAATTCAAGTATGAAAAACAACAAAGGGCAATAACTCAAAAATTAAGCAAGCAAGAGTTATTATTCATGTGCACTACAATCCCCCTTGATGATATCTATCAACCCATGAAATTTGATAACCGTAGCTAGTATAGTTTTGGAGATATGCTCCAGACAAAATTCAAGTATGAAAAAATACAAAGGGCAATAACTCAAAAATTAAGCAAGCAAGAGTTATGATTCATTTGCACTGCACTCCCCCTTAATGAGATCTATCCACCCATGAAGTTTCATAACTGTAGCTAGCATAGTTTTGGAGATATGCTTTGGACAAAATTCAAGTATGAATATAAACAAAGGGAAATAACTCAAAAATTAAGTAAGCAAGAGTTATGATTCCTGTGCACTACACTCCCCCTTGGTAAGATCTATCCACCCATGAGGTTTCATAACCTTAGCTTGTATAGTCTTGGAGATATGCTCCGGACAAAATTCAAGTATGAAAAACAACAAAGGGCAATAACTCAAAAATTAAGGAAGCAAGAGTTATGATTCCTGTGCACTGCACTCCCCCTTGATGAGATCTATCCACCCATGAAGTTTCATAACCATAGCTAGTATAGTTTTGGAGATATGCTCCGGACAAAATTCAAGTATGAAAAACAACAAAGGGCAATAACTCAAAAATTAAGCAAGCGAGAGTTATGATTCTTGTGCACTGCACTCCGCCTTGATAAGATCTATCCACCCATGAAATTTCATAACCATAGCTAGCATAGTTTTGGAGATATGCTCTGGACAAAGAATGGGGACGCCACCCGCCCGTCCGCCACGGGTGATCCCATAATATGTCCCGTCTTCGACGGGTGTATAAAAAGAAAACTTTAGACTAGTATGCATTAAGGTCTACCGCCCCTAACTCATCGGTAGGCATCGACGTTTTCTTATAGGCTATTCAGCCAATCTCGGCAGCTACCATCTTTTAATACAAGACTTAGGGGCTACAGACTCACTAACTCATTGGTAAATATCATGTAACATTGACGTTTTCGTAAAGGCTATTTGGCCGATCTCGGCAGCTTCCATCTTTTTATATGAGAGTTAGGGGCCTTAGACCTTAACCCTTTACTAAACAATCCCTGGTTTTTAAAACCCAGAGGAAGAAGCCTTCTGAAAACATTGTGGGAAAAGGAGAAAATGCTGGTGACCAGCATTTTCTCCTTTTCCCACAATGTTTTCTACTCTTCTAAAGTCAAGTTTCAATTTTTGAGTCATGTTTATTTTGTCGTCTGCAAATGCTTTCAATTTGGACAAGTCCAAAATTTTGTCAATTGGTAAAGAGTTAAAAGCACTTGTAGACAACAAATCAAACATGGCTTAAGTTATGAGATTTGTCTGTGAAGGAGTAAAAAACTTTGTGGGAAAGGGAGAAAATGTTGGTTACCAGCAATTTCTCCTTTTTCTATAATATTTTCAACTGTCTTCTCCATCAGGATAATGTTGAAACTCAGGATTTGTGTGGTAAAAGGTTTAAGGTCAATGTGATTGGTTATTTAAGGTTAATCCATGAAGCACCTTTCACAACTATAGTTGCCTTTGCAGCTGCTAGTGTAGATCAAGATCAGACATCACAAAACATGCAGTCTGATCATTTATCTACACTGTCCTCTTTGCTGAAAATGCAATCATCTGAGCCTCATTTCTTTTCTAAAAATGCCTTATTGGTTTATTCTGCACCCTTAATTTTAAAATGTATTTTTCAGTCTTACAATCTTAAGCTGTCAATCTCAGTCCTGTGTTTAACCCTTTACCAGGTCACAAAGTTGTAGCCTTGTCCAAATTGAAAGCATTTGCAGACAGTTCAAATGTTGCTCAAATGGTGAAATTTTATTTTGATAGGGTAGAAAACATTGTGGGAAAAGGAGAAAATGCTGGTGACCAGCATTTTCTCCTTTCCCACAATGTTTTCAAAAGGCTTCTTTCCTATGGTCATTAAAAGTCGGCATTGTGTGGTAAAGGTTTAACTCTTTACCACACTATCCAGAATTTTAACAACCCCGGGAAACTGGGCTTTTCAAAATATGGTAGAAAAACGAGAAAATGCTGGTGATTAGCATTTTCTCCTTTTCCCACAAAGTTTTCTAATGTATCAGAAAAAAATTCAATTATTCTAGCTTCATTTAATTTGTTGTCCGCAAATGCTTTCAATTTGGACCAGTCTAGGTTTTTTCATTTGGTAAAGAGTTATATCATCAGCAGTCACTTTTTTCATCTTGAAAAAGCAGACTGTTTTTGAAAACACCGTTGCAAGCAAGCTATTCTCCTCTTGCCAAAATGTTTCTCTAGAGCTGAGCTTTCGTGATGGAGCTCACTTAACTCTTTACCGAACGACAACATTTTAAATCTAAGTTGAAAGCATTTCCAGATGACAAAGTAAATGCTATTTAAAATTTTGAAAGTTAAAATCATTGTATCATTGTGGGAAAAGGAGAAAATGCTGGTTAACAGCATTTTCTCCTATTTCCCTCCGCCCCTCCCATTGCTTTCATAGGCTTTATTTCTAAGGAGGGTCTTTATAAGTCAGGATTGTGGTAGAGGCTTAACTGACTTTATCAGACATCAAAATTCAACCCTTTACCACACAATCCCATGTTTTATAACCCTGAAAAAAACCTTTTTAAAACATTGTGGGAAAAGGAGGAAATGCTGCATTTTCCCACAATGTTTTCTACCACATCAAAGACAAATTCCATCATTTGAGCCAAATTTACATTGTTGTCTACAAAGGCTATCAACTTGGACAGGTCAAAACAATCCCTGGTTTTTACGACCCTGAGATAGAAACCTTTTGAAAACATTGTGGGAAAAGGAGAAAATGCTGGTAACCAGCATTTTCTCCTTTTCCAACAATGTTTTCTACCCTGCTGGAAACAAATTTCAATTTTTGAGTTACGTTTATTTTGTCGTCTGCAGTGCTTTCAATTTGGACAGGTCAAAATTTTCGTTGTGTGGTAAAGAGTTAAGACTTACCTATAATCACCCTTGAAGTGCTGAATCAGGATTTAATTGTTAACAGGTGCAATGTACATTTATATCAATATCAGACTGCACAAAAATACAATGCAATTTTGTATCTATACTGTGTGCTTCTTTTTAAATATACCTCTCAAACCTGCTGTATTTTGCAGGTGGACAAGTGCATAAAAGATCTATTCCTCTTGTTATTCCCCAAATCCATATTTTTAAACACTGGCATCACATTTTTTTTCCAAGATAAATTTTCTCATTGTAATACAATATTCATCAATAGTTCTTGAACCAATTGTGAAAAAGCTATCTGCCTTGCCATAACAGAATATCTCTGCAAATCAGATGTCCAGTCATTGAATTTGGACATAGAACAATGTTTAGAATGGTTGATGATTGTGAATACAGCTGCAAGTTAACTCTTTACCACATGACAGAATTTTAAACTGGTCCAAATTGAAACCATTTGCAGACGACAATTTAACTCTTCACCAAACGACAAAATATTGAACTTGACCAAAATGAAAGCATTTGCAGACGACAAATCAAATGTAGCTAAAATGATAATTTCTGTTGTACATATGGTGGAAAACGTTGTGGGAAAAGGAGAAAATGCTGCTTAACAGCATTTTCTCCTTTTCCTACAATGTTTTCAAAAGCCCTCTTTCTTTGGGTCGTTAAAACTCGGGATTGTTTGGTAAACGGTTAAATGTCATTAAAATGATTGAATTTGTGTTTGACAGAATGGAAAACATTGTGGGAAATGGAGAAAATGCTGGTGACCAGCATATTTTCCTTTTCCCACCATGTTTTCCAAACTTTTTTTCCCCAGGGTCGTTGAAACCTGTGACTGGTAAAAGGTTAAGGTTACTTATGAAAGCATGGAAAGAAAGACAACTTTATCAGTACCTGAGAACACGGTGACATTATTACTCCCCTTTCAGGTCTGAATGGAAGATCACTAGAATTAAATTCATGCTTTAACTCTTTACCACACAATCCCGACTTTTAACGACCCTTAAAAATAAAGCATTTGAAAACATTGTGGGAAAAGGAGAAAATGCTGGTAACCAGCATTTCCTCCTTTTTCCACAATGTTTTTCTAACTTTCCAAGAGCAACTTTAAATTTTTGAGTCACATTTATTTTGTCATCTGCAAATGCTTTCAATTTGGACAAGTCTAAAATTTTGTCATTTGGTAAAGAGTTAAGAATGCAAGGCCATAATCTACCATCCAATGCATCCAGCCATGGCCAGACAACTTTTTCAACCAAATATGGTATTGGCCATACATCCTTTTTCATTTTTTCTTCTTTGCTTTTTAACAAAGCAAAGATGGTTTCAAAATACATTAGAATCATTTCTAAAGACATTTTAAATTAAAAAAAATTCTCAGAGGAGGTCTTCCTGAACCCCTTTTATGAGACTGGGGGACACCCCCTTATTGTACTTTCCCCCCTTTCATGCCTTCCACATTCAGGGAACACCAGTGATCTATTGCCATACCACTTTTACGAAAGCAGACATTGTCCAAAGGAATGTATCAACCCTTATGCTGCAAAACCTTACTTTATTTCAAAAGTGTAGGTCAAGATCAGACTTTACAGACTGATATTGCTAAAGAACTTTGATGTTGGTTATCAATGTGGTTATCTCTTTACAAAACAACCCTGTCTTTTAATGACTCAGACCAAGAAGGCTTTTGACAACACTGTGGTAAATGGAGAAAACGCTAATTATCAGCAGTTCCTACAATGTTTTCTACTCTTTCTGATAAAGTTCCATCCTCTGTACCACATTTAATTTGTTGTCTGCAAATCCTTTCAATTTGGAGAAAATCTAAAATTTTGTTGTTTGGTTAAGAGTTAAGTATAACAATTTGTTGTTTGGTAAAGAGTTAAGTATAACAATTTGTTGTTTTGTAAAGAGTTAAGTATAACAATTTGTTGTTTGGTAAAGAGTTAAGTATAACAATTTGTTGTTTTGTAAAGAGTTAAGTATAACAATATGTTGTTTGGTAAAGATTTAATCTTTAAAGCACCAAAAACCCAAGGAACATTTTCAGTCTAGAACTGAGACACAAATAAGTACAATTTCAAGGTTGTTTTTGCATGTTTTGTTCAACTTGATCTTGATCTACATTGTCTGCAAAAGTAACCGAAGATGTGAAAATCATTTCAAGAGGTAAAAAGGAGTCATTTGCATAAGTAATCCATGACTTTGACATAATTTATTTTTGTTTCTTGAAAATCTAAGACCTATTTTTAAACTGAGGCTAAAACATAATGTTAAACATATTAATCCAATAGAAAATAGCCAAGTTTAATTAGGTGATTTTGGGTTTAGTGCTAAATGTCACTTTCAATATTATTTGTTATGTATGTTATTATATCCTATCTATGCTTTCCTGAAATTTGCTTTTAGCAGTTCTGTGTTCAACATTCTTTTCAAGTTGCTGAAAGCTTTTCGACATAAATATCTCCAAATAATGTTCAATAGTTAGAGAAGAAGGAATATTCTAACCCAATCAAGAATATTATCGTTCCTCCAAACAATTTGGCTGAGTCCGGTTTCAAACCTGCAACCCTTGGGTTTCAAACCCTGTATAATTTGGTCCAGGAATTAAAAATATGGGATCCCATAGATAAACTTCTAAAATTATCACCATGTACAATGAAAAAAGTTTACCCAAATAAAGCTTACAATAGAAATACATGAAGCAGACTCGAAGTAGAAAAAAATCATTACAGGTGGCTAAGGTAGAGTTCTGCCAAACACATGAAACAAAAGTACTGCAATCGAGTACCAACTCACAAATGAGGGCAAACTCTTTGCTGCAGCTTTTTTAATGTCAACTCCAAGTAGAACAAGAGGGCCATGATGGCCCTGTATCGCTCCACTGGCTATTAAGTCAATCATGTATCACTGCAGCTTGATAATCAAGGGAGGTAAATAGTAACGAACTTTATCTTTCATAAAAAGAGTTATTTCCCTTGATTAATGTTTAAATTGAAGTGACAATATTTTGAAGCCCATGTTAAACTTGCGATCCCTGGAATGAAGGCAATTTTGACCCCAGACCTACAATATGAAACTAGAATGTGTGGTTATAAACAAAAAGATTTTTTAATCTTGCCCAATAAAAAGTCATGTAAAACAAGTTTGCTGAATAAAAGGCCCTGTAAAATATGTGATCCATGACACAGGTTTATCAAGTTTTCACTATAAAAGCCAATGTAAAACTTGTGACCCCTGGTGTGGAGTCAAACTTGACCCCCAAAGTTAAAATTTGGGCCCTCTTGGTAGAGGCCCATTATATAAAGTTACATGCAAAATTTGGTAGCCCTAGGCCTAAATATGGCTATGTACAAGTAGATTATTAAAGTTTCCTTATATAAGACCATGTAGAACTTGTGACCCCCTGGGGTGGGGCTACATTTGACCCCCTGGGCTATAATTTGGGCACCCTTGATAGAGACCCCCTAGATAAAGCTAAATGCAAAATTTGATAGCCCTAGCCCTTATAGCTAGATGCGAAAGATTTTCCTATAATATAAGCCCGCCCATGTAAAACATGTTACCCCCCGGAGCGAAGTCAAATTTGACCCTCGGCTATAATTTGGACACCCTTGGTACAGGTCCACTAGATAAAGCTACATGCCAAATTTGGTCGCCCTAGGCCCCATGGCTAGGTAAAAGAAGAATTTTAAAGTTCTCCCTATATAAGCCCATGTAAAACTTGTTATATAAGCCCATGTAAAACTTGTTACCCCCGGGCAGGGCCTAATTTGACCCCAGGGCTATAATTTGAACAATCTTGGCAGAGGTCCACTAGATAAAGCTACATGCCAAATTTGGTAGCTCTAGGCCCTATGGCTAGGTAGAAGAGGAATTTTAAAGTTCTCCCTAAATAAGCCCATGTATAACTTGTGACCCCCAGGGCGGGGCCAATTTTGACCCCAGGGCTATAACTTGAAGAAACTTGGTAGAGGTCCACTAGATAAAGCTACATGCCAAATTTGGTAGCCCTTGGCCTTACGGTTTCAGACAAGAAGATTTTCAAAGATTTTCAAAATTTTTCAGTTTTGTTGCCATGGCAACCAGAGTTTTTGAAGGAATTAAATTCTTTCAAGAAATTCTGAAGAGGACCATGGCAGGATCATTTCTGTGAAGTTTCATCAAAATTGGATGGGTAGTTTCAGAGAAGAAGACGTTTTAAAAAAAAGTTAACGCACGGACGGACGCACGGACGGACGGACGGACGGACGCACGGACGACGGACAACAGGCCATGACATAAGCCCGCTGGCCTTCGGCCAGTGGAGCTAAAAAGGGGTACAACTGTATCACAAATATTTCAAGGCTTCCTGCTTTTCTAGCATTGGTTCCCCTTTTGATAAATAACATGTAGCTAAAGTTTGAAGTAAATAACTTCCGTAATGAGAAAGATGTAAAAAAAGTGTCAAACTTTCACACAATGGACACCGTGACATTGACAGGGCTGAACATTTCCTTTGAAAGCAGCCGAGCTAAAAATTAATCACAATAGCCTATACAACAGCAAAGTATACAGAAAGCAGATAAAAAATTAGTACTAGTGGCTTGAAGAGAATTTTGCCAAAACATTGAAGAAAAAAAATACAATACATACTTCTCCACAAGAAGTCCAGATATTGGAAACTATATTTCCCATGAGGGTAGATCCCCAGAAATACAACAGTGTGGGTAGAACCCACAAATACATGTATACCAGACAACCAAAACCACATCTATGACATAATGGAATATCCTAGACAATCCAGCCTCTTGTAAATTTGGCACACAAATATGCAATTTACCACTCTGCCACCCCCCTCACCCACACATTAACCTCTAGGCTGATAAGTGTGACTCAAAGGGCTTTCATGTACAGTGTATATCAAGATCAGACAGCATACAGTGTGCAGTCTGACCTTGGACCTACATCTTCTGATTTGATGAGGTTTTTCCCTGAAAGGAACTTTGAAATTGCAATACTTGGGTTTCATATTAACAGGATATTTCCATCTAAATTATTTATCAATTTCAGGGATATCGACTCTACTTAATGCATCAACTTTAGTTGCCTTCACTGCCAGGGTAGATTAAGATAATACTGCACAGAACATGTTGTCTGATCTTTTATAAATATATCTTGTCTGCTTTGCTAAGACGTTTTTGACAACAGCCACCTTGAAAGTGCAAAATGAAATTATCTAGGTCTTCCTTCTGGATTGAAAAAGTCTGTTAGGTGTGTTTGGCACTCTGAGGGTCTAGAGAAAAACTGGAGGAAGAATGTGGCAAAAAAAAAGAAGAAATATTTCAGATGAGCAGCATACGTCTTGTCAACCTTAACCCTTTACCAAACAATCCCTGGTTTTCATGACCCTTAAGAAAGAAGGCTATTGAAAACATTATGGGAAAAGGAGAAAATGCTGGTAACCAGCATTTTCTCCTTTTCCCACAATGTTTTCTAACCTATCAGAGAGCTTAAGCTCAGTTCTATCAATTCTAATTAATCGTCTGTAGATTTTTTGAATTTGAAAGAGTCTGAAATTTGTTGTATGAGAAAGGGTTAAAGTGCTTTCTCAGAACATCCTTCTCAAAGTGTTTCTCAAAGGTCATTTTTGTCTTGGAAAGGGTACAAATTCAAAATCATTAAACTCATGGTTGTTCATGCATAGAGTAAATGGATGAAAACTGGCAACTTATTACTAAAATACAACTACCTTTCTTCACTGTTCACTGAACAAAAAATTTTAGACTTTTCCAAAAAGAAAGAATTTGCAGACATTCTAAAAGGCACAAATGACAACATTTGTCTTTGAAAGAGCAAAACAGATTGTGGGGAAAGCAGAAAGTGCTGGTTACCAGCATTTTCTGCATTGTTTCATAATTATGTTTTCAACAGCCTTTCACCTCAAGGTCCTTAACCCTCTACCACACAATCCCGAGTTTTAACGACCCTGAAAAAGAAAGCTTTTGGAAACATTGTGGGAGACGGAGAAAATGCTGGTAACCAGCATTTTCTTTTTTTCCCACAATGTTTTCTTTTCTAGACAAATCCAATTACTAGTGCCATATTTATTGTGTCCTTCTGAAATGCTTCCAATGTGGATCTGTCTATAATTTTGCCATGTGATAAAGGGTTAAAACCCAGGATAAATAGTTAAGATGTCCAAGAATTACAATTAATTGCTTGTAGTGAACAAGTGCTGCCTTTCCTTTATTATTTTTTAGATCACTCAAAATAGGACATTATCTTTTTTTAGCAAATATTTTTCCAGGTTGAGTGATCTTTGGTGGAACACAACTTTAATCTTGTTTTGTAAGCTGGATAAAAGGTTTGCGTCTGGAAGCATGGAAACAGTTAACCAAATGGTATGCAGGTAAAAACTACAGTTTGTTATGTTAATCTTTTCCTCTTCCTAGCAAGCCCTGATTTTCATGACCCTCAAAAAGAAGGCTTTGGAAAATATTGCTGTAAATGAAGAATGTGCTGGTTACCAGCATTTTCTCTGTTTTCCATTATCTTTACTAGACTTTTAATCCTCAGATTCCCTTACACATGGGTGTGTTTGGTTGTGGGTTTAATGGTGTCTGCATTTTCCTCAGACCCAAGTTAAAAGAGTAATATATCTATAAATCTCCTAAGAAACTATTTGAGAACTTTGATGAATACCCACCAGTAACCACACAGATTTTAGTGAAGAAATATATCTTAATAAGCTGATAACCCCCTCTAACATGAGTGGACCTCAGTATTATAATAATATCTTTCAACTTTTTAAAAGATGGGCAAAAAAAAAGAAACAGATTCTCATTACAGTGAAGATGACATGAAGGTGGGCTAATGATGCTGCTTCCTATTTATTCATCAAGTTATATAATGAGAAAACCTTGGTATAATGAGATAAATTGGTTATCAGCTTCTGGTATCTGCTTCTTAATTTATTATCTCATGACTTGATGGTTTTCTTCCAGTGAAATACATGTACAAGGGTATATGTATATATCTAAATTTCTAAGTAAATTTGTTTGTTTATTACACTGGGTGTTTAATTCTGTTTTCAGCACTATTTCAATTATATCACATTGGCCAATTCCCTCATCCATGCTTTCCTGGAGTTTCTTTGACAAGTGCTACACACAATATTCTTCCAGAGCCACTGGCTTCTTTCCCACATAAATATTGCTGAAACAAAAATCAGTAATAAGAGAGGAATTAATCCTAGTGCACTGACTATCATTAACCCTAGGACAGAAACTGGCTGTGCAAGGGATTCAAACAAGTGACTTCCTGGATTCAACACCTGTGAACTGAGCTAAATGGCTTGGCAAAAATATTTGAGCCATGCTCTGGCAAAAGGTGGATTAATGAATCTCTGTGATGAACTATACCACGCAAGTCATCATAGACCCATGAAATCCATTTAGTCTAACAGTTTACTGAATCTGGAGGTAGAATGGTCCTTGGACATGCAGAAAATTGACCAATAGCAAATAGTTTCGACCCAGATCAGCAGGCATCAGGCTGACATATTAGATTAAGCTGAAATGAAGGTAAATGTCTACAAAAGATTGAAAACCTTGTTGGAAATGGGGAAATTGCTGGTTACCAGCATTTTCTCCTTTTCTCGCATGGTATTCAAAAAGGATAATTCTACTGGGTCTTTAAAACCAGGACTGTGTGGTCAAAAGTCACATTTCGTTTCACAGGTTTTTCAGAAAATCTTAACAAACACTGGTAATTTTCATTCACATGCATATATGGCTTTAAAATCAAAACATAAACAGATATGCATGAACAAAACATAAGGAATTACCACGTTTTTTGTATTTCTACTATAAAATTTCCAATTTAATTGTTTAATGGTATAGCCAATATTGCATGCTAAGGGATAAATGCAATATTAAAAACAAGAGGGCCATGATGGCCCTGTATCGCTCCACTGGCTATTAAGTAAAAACACTACAAGCCAAACATTACAATATTCAGCAAATTGATTTCAAATTGAGGACATGCAAACATTTTTCTATCTAATCCTACGAGAAAGTTGTGATCCATGGGCAAAGCCAATTTTGATTGCAAAGCTATAATTATTTGAATCCTGGTGGAGGTCCACAATATAAAGCCAGTGGAGCTAAAAAACTTGTCTAGCACCAATCATGTATCACTGCAGCTTGATAATCAAGGGAGGTAAATAGTAACGAACTTTATCTTTCATAAAAAGAGTTATTTCCCTTGATTAATGTTTAAAATGAAGTGACAATATTTTGAAGCCCATGTTAAACCTGCGATCCCTGGAATGAAGGCAATTTTGACCCCAGACCTACAATATGAAACTAGAATGTGTGGTTATAAACAAAAAGATTTTTTAATCTTGCCCAATAAAAAGTCATGTAAAACAAGTTTGCTGAATAAAAGGCCCTGTAAAATATGTGATCCATGACACAGGTTTATCAAGTTTTCACTATAAAAGCCAATGTAAAACTTGTGACCCCTGGTGTGGAGTCAAACTTGACCCCCAAAGTTAAGATTTGGGCCCTCTTGGTAGAGGCCTATTATATAAAGTTACATGCAAAATTTGGTAGCCCTAGGCCTAAATATGGCTATGTACAAGTAGATTATTAAAGTTTCCTTATATAAGACCATGTAGAACTTGTGACCCCCTGGGGTGGGGCTACATTTGACCCCCTGGGCTATAATTTGGGCACCCTTGATAGAGACCCCCTAGATAAAGCTAAATGCAAAATTTGATAGCCCTAGCCCTTATAGCTAGATGCGAAAGATTTTCCTATATAAGCCCGCCTATGTAAAACATGTTACCCCCCGGGGCGAAGTCAAATTTGACCCTCGGCTATAATTTGGACACCCTTGGTACAGGTCCACTAGATAAAGCTACATGCCAAATTTGGTCGCCCTAGGCCCCATGGCTAGGTCAAAGAAGAATTTTAAAGTTCTCCCTATATAAGCCCATGTAAAACTTGTTATATAAGCCCATGTAAAACTTGTTACCCCCGGGCAGGGCCTAATTTGACCCCAGGGCTATAATTTGAACAATCTTGGCAGAGGTCCACTAGATAAAGCTACATGCCAAATTTGGTAGCTCTAGGCCCTATGGCTAGGTAGAAGAGGAATTTTAAAGTTCTCCCTAAATAAGCCCATGTAAAACTTGTGACCCCCGGGGCGGGGTTAATTTTGACCCCAGGGCTATAAATTGAAGAAACTTGGTAGAGGTCCACTAGATAAAGCTACATGCCAAATTTGGTAGCCCTTGGCCTTACGGTTTCAGACAAGAAGATTTTCAAAGATTTTCAAAATTTTTCAGTTTTGTTGCCATGGCAACCAGAGTTTTTGAAGGAATTAAATTCTTTCAAGAAATTCTGAAGAGGACCATGGCAGGATCATTTCTGTGAAGTTTCATCAAAATTGGATGGGTAGTTTCAGAGAAGAAGACGTTTTAAAAAAAAGTTAACGCACGGACGGACGGACGCACGGACGGACGGACGGACGGACGACGGACAACAGGCCATGACATAAGCCCGCTGGCCTTCGGCCAGTGGAGCTAACAAGAGGGCCATGATGGCCCTGTATCACTCCACTGGCTAAGACAAAACACTACAAGCCAAACATTACAATACTTGGCCAATTGGTTTTAAACTAGAAGACATACAAAATTTTTTCTATAAAATACTACGAGAAAGCCATTGTTGGCCACAAAGCTACAATTACTTGATTCCTGGTGGAGGTCCACAAGATAACGCCCCATACTAAATAATACAGGTCCAGAATGTATGGTTATAAACAAGAAGATTTTCAAAGTTTCCTCAATAAAAGGCCCTGTAAAGCATGAGATCCCCGAGACAGGGCTAAATTTAGTAGCCCTAGGTCTTATGGTTAGTAACAAGAAGATTTACAAAGTTTTCAATATAAAAGCACATGTAAATCTTGTGACCCCAAGGGTGGGGCCAAACTTGACCCCAAGGTTATAATTTGGGCCCTCTTGGTAGAGGCCTATTTGATAAAGCTACATGCAAAATTTGGTAGCCCTAGGCCTTTTGGCTAGGTACGAGTTGATTTTTAAAGTTTTCCCTATATAAGCCCATGTAAAACTTGTGACCCCCGGGGCGGGGCCAAATTTGACCCCAGGGCTATAATTTGGGCACTCTTGGTAGATGCCCACTTGATTAAGCTACATGCCAAATTTGGTAGCCCTAGGCCCAATGGCTAGGTACCAGAAGAATTTTTAAGTTTTCCCTATATAAGCCCATATAAAACTTATGACCCCCGGTGCGGGGCCAAATTTGACCCCAGGGCTATAATTTGAAAAAACTTGGTAGAGGTCCACTAGATAGAGCTACATGCCAAATATTGGTAGCCCTTGGCCTTATGGTTTCAGACAAGAAGATTTTCAAAGATTTTCAATATTTTTCAGTTTTGTTGCCATGACAACCAGAGTTTTTAAAGGAATCAAATTCTTTCAAGAAATTCTGAAGAGGACCATGGCAGGATCAT
This sequence comes from Hippopus hippopus, assembly GCA_946811185.2. Lineage (NCBI taxonomy): Eukaryota > Metazoa > Mollusca > Bivalvia > Cardiida > Cardiidae > Hippopus > Hippopus hippopus. The sequence continues at coordinate 29,486,291 of OX328101.1, forward strand.
TTCTGTGAACTTTCATCAAAATTGGATGGGTAGTTTCAGAGAAGATGATGTTTGAAATAAAAGTTAACGCACGCACGCATGACAGACACCAGGAAATGACATAAGCCAGCTGGCCTTCGGCCAGTGGAGCTAACAAGGAAAAATAGGTTTTGACATCCAAGCTAAGTTGATACAGACAGGGTTTTCCATGACACACAAATCCTGCGTCAATGACACGATTTTAACTCAAACGAACCCCAAAATAAATAACAGTGTGTCATCAGTGACCCAACTTTCCAAAATCTAAATCATCTAGGAAACTGAATAAATTTTCATAAATCCAAGTCTGTTCTTGCTTCAATATCAGACGAACACCATTCTTTTTTAACTACAGGGTTTATTTTAGATAAAAATGGTTTTCAGGTAATTTATTTATAGAATAAGACTGGTTTACACATTATTGCCTTAAAGTGCATTGGACATTTGTCGTAAATGCGGGCCCAGTCAAAGTCTTGGCTGGGTTCTCTGTTTTTTTTAATAGCTTATTTAACGCGACTTCCAGTAGATAAAAGTACACATTACCAGTCTGTTTTGTTCACGGAAAATAATGTCACAACGAAATAAACTGTAGCATCCTTTTTTATCGTTGCTTCCTACTGCGGCCCATCAAGCCACATCAAGCAGTGATTTGGACGAGAATGTTTTGTCTGTCAAAAATTGATATCAAGCTCTCCGCCAGAAATGACTTACAGACCTTACTTTCTTGGAGATCAAAGGTGAAATGTATCGTACTCCGTGCTTGACCATGACAAGACCCATTTATTTTCGACCCTTAAGTTAAAGAAATGACTGTCAACTACAGACGCAAAGGGTCACAATGACCCCCCCAATTTCTAAAATTGAGGGAAAAGTCTGTACAGACCAGGATTAGATGCCTATTCTGTTTGAAGGTCGTGGATTCAGGTCCCACTAGAGAGAGTTTTTTTTTTTTAAATTTCAGCACCAACTATGGGTAAAAAGTCCCGAAAAATTTCAACTTTTTACCCATTTCCCAAAGTTTTGGATCAATATCTGGTTTTATACCCCTTTAACTCTTTACCAAACGACACAATTTTAGACTTCTCCAAATCTAAAAGCTTATGCAGACTACAAATAAAATGCAACTCAAAAATTGAAATTTGAATTCAGAAGGGTAGAAAACATTGTGGGAAAAGGAGAAAATGCTGGTTACCAGCATTTTCTACTTTTCCAACAATGTTTTCAAAACCTTTTTTTTTCAGCAGGGTCGTTAAAAGTCGGGGTTGTGTGGTAAAGGCTGAACAGATACCTACAGCATTCCATATCAGACGAAAAAAAAAATCATACACTTTACCATACTGAAAACACCAGGGCCCGGTTTTACTAAGGTAGTTACGAACAAAATTTGTGCAAGTTTTATGTAACTATAGTATGGTGGCATATTTCTGCGACTATATATGCGATGACTATCTTGATTATTTTAGAAAACTATTGCGACAAATCAAACTTTCCTGGAGGTTTTATCTTTTCATTTTATCTATATAAAATTTTCAGGAAACTTTGATTTGTTGCAGTAGTTTTCTAAAATTATTAATGATAGTTATCTCGTATCTCGTGGCAGAAATATGCCACCATACTACAGTTACGTAAAACTTATGCAAATTTTATTCGTAACTACCTTAGTAAAACGGGGCTCAGGTCTGCTGACAACAAAATTAATAAAGTGTGGCTAAATATTGGAACTTACCTTCAAAATGGTTACCAGAAAATATTCTAAAAAAGGTAGAAAATGCTGATAAGTAACATTTTCTACTTTTTCCATAATTATTTCAAAAGCCTTTTGAAACAGGTTCATTCAAATAAAACACTATTTGCTAAAGTTTAAACCCTTTTTCTTGACTTACCTTCAGCTTTTGGATCCTAATCCCACATAAACTGTTTGAAAATCCAATCAGTTCCGTAAATCCACAGCAAAAATTCATCGATTTTGTTGTTCATCTGATGGTATATATTTTATTCGAAAAAAATCCTTCACAGAAAAAAACAAGTAAAAATTTTTACTAATACAATGGAGAGAACTTTCCTTTTAAAAATGTAGTTGAAATGCCTTAACAATAATGCTGTTAAAATGTGAAATGAAAGTGCAGCATCAGAAGATATAATCTACCTTTCCAGTTTAAGGTAAGTTCTTACGAATAAACTTCACTTTTGCAAAGACTCTTGCAATTACAGCTCTGCTGTAAACTGAAGAGACTGTAATGCAATAATCTGGAATAAATCATAGGACAATGTAGATCAGAGATCAGAATACACATTCTGTACAGTCTGATCTACACTGTCCACAACAGCTTCTTGTGTCGTGTGTGATAAGGGTAGGGTTAATGAAATTCTCAAAGTTTTGTACAGTCTGATCTTTGATCTATGCAGCCCACAATGTGGATATTCTGGTAAAAGGCAACATTGAAAAGGTGAATATTCTAGACTCTATCCTAATTGAAAAACTGTGTTTCTGTATGCCTAACATTTTACTGAGTCGATGGGACTCAGTATCACTGAAAAAAAATGAGTCCCATTGAGTTCCTTCTGAGTCTTACTTTCTCCTGAATAAATTATAATCTAAATTTTAAAGCTGGCAAAAAGACTGCTTATAAAAAGAATTTTGTCAGCCATCATCATCCTCAGCAACGTCAAGAAACACTTGGTTCCTGCCATCAATGCAATAGAAGAACAATCATAGCATCTCAGATACATCACAGTACACATGCACTTTGAGATGTATTTGTAGAAAATTTGGAATTCTGATGGTCAATTTGTGCAGTATAAAGAGTTAAAAACATAGTATTTTTCATTGTTTTCAGTACCGATGCAGTTAGACTAACTTTATGTTTGGACTCATTTTTGCCTGTGTCCCAGGAAGGAATGTAGTCAGCTTTGGTCTTTGGCATCCAAGCAGATTTTCATGTGTAAATAGATACTTTTACAATGAAAACCAAAACTCTGGAAAAGTCCACTGGGTTTATTTAGTTATCTTACCAATAGTATTAAATTTGGATATTGTTTTTACCAACTAATCCAATAACATAGCAGGCAGTGTATGTACAAGATTAGTTTCTAAAGCAAGTAATGATGTTCTGTATCATCTGATCTTTATATACACTATCTCTAAACAACAGCAACTTAAGTTATACTAAGCACCCTAAGACAGACTATTTATTAGCTAACAAATTCTTTCACCCTTTAAAGGGCAAAACAAAACCTCACCGATACTTTCAGTCTAGAATTAAAAAATTAGGAAGTGCAGTAACTAAACTGATTTTGTCAGAGTGTCTCTGCAAGGGGGATAGTGTAGATTAGACTCCATGTTTTGTGCTCTCTAATCTTTATCTACACTGGCCAGAAAGGCAACTAAAGGAAGGCTCAATGACAAGGCTTCAAATTCTTAACTGAAACCTAAGTTGTCCATTTCAGCTCTGTAACACCCAATACATAACCCTCACCCCTTTTTCATCTTACAGGCATTACTATACAAGTAGATGGTATAATTTATATCTAAGATCTGTTCTGTGCACTCTGATCTTGATTTACATCATCCGCAAAGGGCCCGTTTTCTGCCAATGACACTGAAAGGGTTCGGTGCCTTGTGGGCAAAATTTATATAGATACAAAGTCAGCTTTGGCAAGCAACTGATCAATTTTAACTCCAAAAACATGTGATGAAATTGATATAAGAAACTTCAACCCTTTACCACACAATGCCAACTTTTAACGACCATGGGAAAGAAGCCTTTCGAAAACATCATGGGAAAAGGAGAAAATGCTGGTGACCAGCATTTTCTCCTATTCCCACAATGTTTTCTACCCTATCAAAGAAAAAATTGCACTATTTAAGCCACAATGAAATTGTCATCTGCGAATGCTTTCAATTTGGACAAGGCTAAATTTTTGTCATCTGGTAAAGGGTTAGATTTCACTAGTATGATACAGTTAACTTACTACATCAAAACACTTTGAAAGCACTCTTGAAAATAAATGTATCAATAATCAACAGGAATAATTATTAAGACTTAATCCAGAACTACATATGAAAATACTCTGACAAAAGGAGAAACGACTTGTAATGAGTCATTTTTTTATGAGCCATTTCTCCTTTTGCCACAATATTTTCAAAAATCAGTATGTTGCTGGACAAAAAAAAAGATGTCTGTGTGAGATAAAAAGAATGCTTTATTTTCCATACAATCACAACACCTTCTATTGATACATTGAACTACTGACTCCAATCATTCCACACTGATAAGGCTTGCCTATCTCTTTTGCATAAAAATCATTAGTTATTATTCACCCACTGTTTCCAGACAAATTTCACTCCTCAGAGCATCTGTTAACAATTAACATTTCCCTCATGGTACTTCAGCCCTTTTTAACAATCCTTTTATAGTACGAAGCATTGTGGAAAAAAAGGCGTAAAATCTGGGTGTCTGCAGAGTACATGTACAGTCTTCCTTCCTGCTGAATTTTAAAACAGAATTCTTTTTTCCAACCAATATTTCAAGAAATCATGCACGTAAATGTACACTGATTACTATAAAAAATGCTGGATACCTGTACATAACATGAGAATTCTCCACTGATAGAAAATACCTGTTTGCAAAACTCATAGAGCTGTTTAACTCTTTACCACACAATCCCAACTTTTAACAACCCTGAGAAAGAAGCCTTTTGAAAACATTGTGGAAAAAGGAGAAAATGCTGGTAACCAGCATTTTCTCCTTTTCCCATTATGTTTTCTACTGTTCCCGAAGTTGTATTTAGCCCAAAAACTTGGTCATAACCATTATAGCTGCTTGATATTCAAGGGGGGGCCCTATTTAATTAAATTCCTAGCTTAGCAAAATTCTTTCCAAGGACTGATGATGGTGATTGGTCACTGTGAAAAGATTCATTCTTCTCTTGCCACTGAACACTGTTTTGACATTGTTTATGAGGGATTGCAGCCAGTGGCTTGGGAAGCAAAATATGGGAAGTAACCTGGGTAAAAGAAAATCCAGGGAATTCCTGATAGCATGGATCAGAGCATTAGCTGCTCAAAAAAATGAAATAATGTTGAAAATAGTGTTAAACGCCATACACACAAACAAAAAAACAACTAGTTTTCTCTTGGCATGCTAAACTATTTTGTCTGGGTATTTATGCTCTTTGAAACCTTGCCAGGGATGAAGAGGATGCACATCTGCATCATATAACTGTAGCTTTGTTTGAATGAGTAAGCTATGTGGTATCTCTTTCCTAACTTAACCCTTTACCATACAATCCAAAGTTCTAAAAACCCTGAGGAAGAACTTTTTAGAATGTATTGTGGTACAAGGAGAAAGTGATGGTAACCAAAAATCCCCAGTCTGATCTTCAACATACACTGCCCTATATTTTGTAAGACATAAGGGGAAAATGACTTGACATCTCCGAATATGTTTTATTTACTAAAATTGTATCAACCTCATTTATTCAGCACTTTAAAGACAAACCCCTTTCCAAACAACTCTGAGTTTTAAAGACAATGATGAAGAAGACCTGTAGAAATATTGTGGGAAAGGGAGAATCCCTATACCAAACCATTCAGTGTTGTAACATTTAATCAAAATAAATGATTCGCCAGGTAGCATAGTTGGCACATCAGAGTACTTGAAACTGGGGGGGGTTGTTGGTTCGAATCCCCAGCTTGGCAATTTTCTTTTCAAGGATTGCAGATAGTCATTGCGACAGGATTTAATTTTCTAACTACTGATATTTGTTTCAAAAGTGGCTATGTGGGAAAGCAGCCAGTGGCTTGCAGAGTAATGGTAAAATAAATTTCATGAAAGCATTGATTAATGTACTGGCTGCCAAGATACAACTGAAATAATGTTGAAAATGACATCAAACACCACACAATCAAACCGTATTTAACAGAACAAAGGTAAAAAGTAAGCGTGCTAAAAGACAGGACACATGGTTGGATGTTGTATGTAACTTAGATGATAAATGAGCAACTGTTTTGTTGTGACTGCCTGTCATTTTTCTTGTTAAATCATACAAGGCTTGCCCTTGTAATTACCTACATACGACTCAGGCCCTATCTTTATCCCTTTACCAAACAATATTGATTTAATTCTTTACCAAACAATCACAAAGTAAATCAGTTTTAATGACCATAAGAAAAACACTTTGGAAAATATTGAGGGAAAAGGATAAAATGCTGAAAACCAGCATTTCTCCTTTTCTCCCAATGTTTCCTTTTCTTTCCTTTCTAAAACAAATTTCATCAAATGAGCCACATTAAGGTCTACGACCCCTAACTCATCGGTAAATATCATGTAACATCGATGTTTTTGTAAGGCTATTCGGCCAATCTCGACAGCTTCTGTCTTTGAATATCAGAGTTAGGGGCTGGAGACTCACTAGCTCATCGGTAAATATTGTGTAAAATTGACGTTTTCGTAAAGGCTATTCAGCCAATCTCGGCAGCTTCCATATTCTAATACGAGAGTTAGGGACCTTAGACCTTAATAATACATTACTCATACAGATATCAAGGCTGACAAAAATCAGATAACATTAATGGGTGACTTTTTTTAATTTTGTCACAATTTTGCAAAACTGTAGAGCTCAAAATGAACCAAACTGATGAACAGGGTGCATTGACATCTGTGGATTGGTTGGCCAAAGAAACTGGTAGTTCATCAAGAAAAATCAACAAGTTTGAAAATGTGCAAGGTTGACACATTTTTTACCTAAATAACCCACTAAAAATTCAACCACTGCAGGCCTGGGACACAATTCAAGAAGGAAGTCAGCAACTGTCATGTTTAAGGTGCAAAACTACCATTTAGAGCTTAAGTTTTCAGGACAATAAAAACATAGGCATAGCCAGGATTAAAATATTTATAAGCACAGTGAGGCACAAAATGACCATGGGGGAGAAAGCATGAGGTAGCATTTATTGTGAAGCATAGACGAATTCCCTAGTCATCAGTGCATCAATTCAACCCATCTATTTATTTTGACAAGACCCACAGGTCAGAGAAAAAGTTAATACATATACTGTATTATGATATCGTGATATACAGCTTTGGTTGTGGAATTTTTTGCATGCATATGCATATTATGTCTAGAGGGCGCTATACCCTTGGAAAATAATTGGTTGTTTTTTTTCAGACGTCCCAATACTTAGGTCGAAAAAAATTACTATTTTCTCAGATGTCCCAAAACTTATTGTCAGGCAAAGCAAACTCTCATGTTGTTTGTTACTGTCCACTAACCAGTCAAATATTACTACCTCACTGATTTCAATAAAACTAGATTGCATGCAGGTCGGTCTATTGTTAGACAAGTTTGCATTCTAGTGCATTGTTCAATCTAGAGCGTGCCATTGCGCCATAGGCCCCCTAAAGTCCCAGATGGTGCAATTCTAAACCAATCTCGGGCCCTTTGGGCGCACTCGATCGTAAAAGTGCCATTCCACGTTCTTTCGTCTGTTTCTACTTTTTTCCGCCCAATAAACATAATGCCGGGCTTTCTAGTGAGAACTGATCGATAACCCGATGGATAGACTGTTATCAATCTTCGTGTCTGACGGTTTTGGCAGAATAACAGGTACCAGAGGTTACGATTCTTTGAGTATTCACTGATCATTCAATAACGCAATGAAGTGATTTTCTGAGTTATTTGGAAGCCTTAATGGGGCAAAAAAAAGGCAAAAACTGTTTAAAATATTACTTCAGAAAGCACATTCGGGCCAGTACCCAGTGTTCCACTCACGCAAATTATTGCGTAAATCACGTTATAGAATATTGAAATTCACGTAACAAATATTGGTTACACACGAGGCATCACGTAAGAAAATACATGGACAAAAAGGCCATTATCCGCTTATCTTGTGTAAAATGACAGGTTTTGAAGTTACTTGTTATCCTTATTGACAAATGTATGTCAAATCATGCAGAAATACCTATCCAGAAATTAACAGACATGAAAAATCGGTCAGTGCAAAAAACGCGAAAACCCATGACACAACAAAATGTCTCTTTGACATTGTCCGATCAGAGTCACTTCAGACTGCCTTTTCAGCTTTTTAATGACTTTAACAAGGTTCCCTCTGGCTACTTTTTTTCTTGTGCCATCACTTTCGCCAAATGAGAAAAGTTTGCGCCCAACTGAAATAATTAGAGCCAGTTGGTGCCAATTTTAAAATGAAAGTACCGGGCGGGTACTTGCATGAATATAGTAAAAAAAAATTTTTTTGTTTACAACGAAAAAAAAAAACAACGAACTTCTATTAAGTTTAGGTAGATCAATCTTTAATGTTTGTAAAACCACTGTGACAAAAGCAGAAATAGGTCACTGACAGCAATTTCTACTTTTGTAACAAAGTTTTAAAGAAAGACTTTTTGAAACATTTAGAAGTTTAAATTGTACAAACCAAACAACAAAGTCAATACGTAAAAAAAAAATTGTTAAAAAAGAAGAAATTTCTCCTTTTGAAAGAAATTGCGTCTGTAGAGACTTTTTTTTTTTATCTGTAACAGTATAAAAAAGTTAAAATGTTAAAAAAAAAAAACAAGTTTTCCAAAAAGGTGGGCTGTATTTTACCTGCGATCATGATTCATCTGGACATTTAGTAACATTCACAATTCATATAGGATACGGGTCTTCGATACTTTAACTTTCTGACAGTTTTCCAAAATAAATTTACAAATTTTGTCTAGCCGGATGTTTATGTTATTGAAAGTGTATGTATATTCGGATAGACAGGTGTAAATGACATCGATTTGTGAAATAATTTTAATCACTTCGATGCCGTTGTTAATTCCAACTGATTTATTTCACTTTTATCGATGGATTGGCAGTCATGCATCCATGCATTGCAGTGAAGGGGCCAGTTTTAAAATGTTCGGCACCCCGATATGAAAAATATCGGCGCCAGTCATTTTCGCCAATCGGCATTTTTTTGCGCCACATTTAAAATTCTATCGCAAATGGCGCCAAATGCGAAGCCCAGCGGGAACCCTGCTTTAAGCAGCAAATTTATATAGATATCTTCATATAACTGACTTTTTTGCTGCAAATTATCAATATGGATTGCTTTACATGTACCTCTAGTTGGGAACCATTACAGTCATACCCTCTAATATGAAATCTTACCCCCAGATTTTCAGGAAAGTTAAATCCCCTGTGACGTGATATCAAAATTTTCAGAAGTTTATCATTGACAGATATATTTCGTCATTTTTCTTTTCTTTAGGATTACATTAATAGTAGAAACAAGGTTGCGTCAGTACCAATGATAATTTCTGCATAGCTGCAGTTTTATTAGCATGATATTCATAGATAGGCCTAAATGAATGAGAGTATACTTGTTAAATGAAAAGGCAACACTTGTTAAATAAAAAGGTTAACATTACAGAAACAAAGTAAGATTTTCATGTGCGGCCCCCAGTTTTCCAAAATGGCCCCCTATTTTGAAGTCTGTGGGCCCGATGGGCCCCCTTACAAGCAAATCTAGATTGAACACTGCTAGAGGCCAGATTAAAACTTCACACTTTTTCATTGTTTTCATTACTGATTATCTACTGTTTTCACTCATTTTGGTGAGTGTCCCTGGGACCCAATTAGCAATAGTATACTGAGTTTATAGATACTTTTACAACATATTTTACCTGTTAACATGAGGTGAACAACAATTTGATTTCTATCTATAAACAATTAACCAGACTGACTGTGAAATACACACATGTGTAACTACTTGTCAGCTTCTGATGCACATTACTGTATGCATTAGTCTAAATGATGAGATGCTACGGTGATTTTCTTCATATTTGGACATTTAATGAGCAACGTAACGTCTCAAGTCCATCATCAATTTTCCGGCAGCAAAGATAGAGCATTATACTGACTTTCTGTTTCTTCAGTTTAACCTGTATTGCAGCAAAATGCAATTAACTTTTAGTAATAAACATGACCAAAATCAAACTATTAAACCTTTCATTACCTAAAGAGCTTGTAGAAGTCGTTCATAATAAGTAAATCTCGCAAAAAAAAAAAACTGACAAAATTTATCATGTGTGGCAGCCATATTGTGTGTTTTCTGAAACGTAAAGAACTTGAGTAACAGATGAAATTAACTGTTTTTTTCGTATGTTCAAGGTTTAAATTCAAATATTTGTATTTCATACGAGGGGTTATTGAATACACAAGCAACAGGTATGTTCAAATCCTAGTTTTGTGCTCTATTTGTGAATTTATGAGAGTTCAAACTTGCGCACAAAATCTGTGCGGAGGTTTCAACTGTGTTTTTTCACGATCGTCTCTGTACCGAGAGACAACTAATCAAAAAGTAACATCGCCTTTAGGGACAGTTATCTGTACTAATGTATACATGTACCTTGGGTACAAGTTTATCATACCCTTTTTATCATTGTATCGGATATTTTTCAAATCAGGGTTTCTTAGTCTGTTGTGGTGATCAGCTTTTTTTTTTCTTTAACTCTTTACCACACGACAAAATTTTGGACAAGTCTAAATTGAAAGCATTTGCAGACAACAAATTAAATGTGGCTCAAATGATGAACTTTGCCTTTTAAAGGGTAGAAAACATCGTGGGAAAAGGAGAAAATGCTGGTTGCCAGCATTTTCTCCTTTTCCCACAATGTTTTCAAAAGGCTTCTTCCTAAGGGTCGTTAAAACTCCTGAATGTGGAAAGGGTTAATCAAGAGACGCTCTCTAAAACTGGGAGGGTTGGGAAGCATGCTTATGTGCAGAGATGAAACTGTGCGAAGCAAATGCTTGCAAACAAAGGGAATCAAACAAATTGAAAGATTTTTGGGGGTAGAGATTCACTGTCCTAATTCTTTAGAAAAAAAAAAATCATTCTTGCTTTGCAGTTTTTTGTATGGCCCAAAGCTTTCCGTCATGATTGTACTGTATGATGTTTATACGCCCTTTAACATTATTTCAGTTATATCCAAGCAGCCAGTGCACCTACCCGTTCTTTCTGGGAGTTTCTTTTTCCAGTACTCCACAAAATATTCTTTCTAAGCCAATGGCTGCTTTCCCACATAACCATCGTTGAAACAATGGTCAGCGATGAGAGAGGAATAAATCTTGTCGCAATGACTATCATCAATCCTTGGAAAGAAATCAACTGAGCAGTGGATCGAACCAGCTACCCTCTGTTCTCAAGTCCCGTATGCTACCAACTGAGCTACCAGGGCTCGGCTTTCATGTTTTTTGACCAATTGATTGTATTAGATTTTAACACCATTTTTACACTTTAGGGTCATATCACAACGGTCAGTGCACCTACGCATGTGTTTCCTAGCTTTCTCAAACCAATACTGACACAACTTTCTTTCCAAGTCACTGACTACTTTTCTCACATGCATCAGAGGTGAGAGGCAAAAAGGTGCTGGAAAGAAAGTTTGCTTCAACCAGGTATTGAACTCACAACCACCAGGTCACGAGTCAGATGCGCTAACCACTGAGCTACCCGGGTGGGCCTCATGTTTTTTGTACTGATGGTGTCTAAATACTTTGGATGTCCCAAAACTTAACCACAGTATGGTATATTGGGCGAATCAACTACAGACTGCAACTGATATTTTCAATTGATTTAGGCATACCTATTCACTCAATTAACCCCTGATAAACCCTTCTTGCTGCTCAAATTTTAGACTGCGAACACTTTTTTTGCTGTATTTAGTTTCACTTCACACATGCAATATAATACAGACAACTGTTTATTCCTAGGCAACAAAGTGCAGTGATTTTTTTACAATTTGCTATAAGTGAGTTCAGTGACTCACAAGGATGGAAAACTGAGTCTGAAGCAAACTTTGTGAGTCCCACCTTGAAACCCTTTACCACACAATCCCGACTTTTAACAACCCTGAGCAGGGGTGTGGAAATCTTAGACATTTCTACTTGTCCACAGACAAGTAAATTAAAAAAGTCCACTTGTCCGCCAGTGCTGCTTACTTGTTCAAAACAAAATAGTTTTAAATGGCACTCAACTACTGGAATCTTTCAACCATGCTGTCCTTTTTGTCACATTCCTTGTTGCGGTACGTTTTATATATACATTTGAAGCTGCAGAAAGCTTCCGAATCCTTAGACTTCTCATATTCCGTTTGCTTTGAAGATTTAATTTAAAAAAACAAGAGTCATGTTGACATGGCCATCCCCCGCTGAATGCTTGCTCAACAGAAGATGTATGTCTTTTTGTAGGTTGGTTTGCAGGCTAAAACAGCTAGATTTAAGAATTATTTTCTGGCCATGCTAAATACAAAGTACAATAAAAGACTTAAACAAGGTACACTTTTCTTCTATAGCTGTCAAGTGTAAGCACATATGAAATCAGACAGAAAACTAGAGGCGCTTGAGCGCCTGTACCGCTCCACAGGCCTGATATTTCTATAATGGCGAAAGGAAGTTTTTAACAATTATCATTCAATCCTGCATTTTAGCTCACTGAAGAAACAATTTGGTAGACAACCACCATAGGAACTTACCTGCAAAACAACAATGAAATCCAATAAATAGTTTTAGAGAAGAAATTTTTCAAAGATTTTACTTTATACCATAAAAGGAAAATGAGTCTCCCATAAAAGCCATGTTTTTTGACAGATCTTTTTTTTTTTGAAGGAATTCTGTAAACCTGTATCTGAGGAACATTCCTGCAAAATAATAATGCTATCCAAATAGCGGTTTGGGAGGAGAAGATTTTTAAAGGTTTTTTACTTTGGTTGCCATGGCAACCAGAATTCTTCATGGACCACAATTATTTGAAGGAATTTGAAAGAGGACCACCAAAGGAACATTCCTGTGAAATTTGGTAAAAATCCAGTCAATAGTTTCTGAGGAGAAGTTTTTTAAAGAAAAAGTTTACGGACGCACGCAAGGACGAACGGACGGACGCACGCACGCACGATGGACACAACGCCATGACAATACAGGGATAAAGACTAGCACTCGCCCAGTCGCCCATGGCGACTGAAAATCGGTCTGGACGACTGAAAAATCCCGTACGATCGCCCAGCCGAGCGACTGATCGTCCCAGGAAAAATTTCGGTAAACGTCTGTATTTTGCCCATTTCGGTATACCGTAGTACCGATTTTCATTTTTATTATACACCTATCTATGATCTGAGTAAAATACGGGCGTTATCTAACTCGCTAATAGATCTACAACACGACAGAAAATTTTCCCGTATCAGCTAGTACCGTGTGTAGAGCATAGTCGTGTAGACGCACTATGTCTGTGTATTGATGTTCGGGTCTTTTCGCCAAATTCCTATCACGTTCGGCCCACATTACAATGCACAAAAAACCCATTTCTAGAGTATCTATAGCTATTTCATCAATTATTTGTCATCTATTTTTTTTTCAAAAATTGTTTCTAAGCAGATTCTGATTTTATCCGAAATCAATGCCTATTAGATCTACATTTATGTGTTGTTTCGAAAAGGCATATCCATATGCTACTGTACGATACACTCGTGAACTTTGGAACCGCGATTCATTTGACTTGCCTCCTGCTTTATAACGAAAAGAAATGTACTGTTCTTGACAGTGACAGTGAATAACAATAATCGGTCTCATCCGATATGCACCTCTTTACACACGCAACTCGACATGATCCGACCACGCAGAAATGCAGACTGTTGTAATATTCCATATGTCTTGAATACTCTCCCCCTTCCAAAATGGCGGCGCTTATGACTTTGTAGTTTTCTCGATCCAAAATCATGTGGCGATTCATACCGGGTGTGTCGAAACCCGAGAAAAAAAAAGAAGAAAACGGTTGAAGAGAAATGGGCATATTATCCGGAATATGACGAAAACAAGCGCCGTCGCCGTTTTGACCCAATTTGGCAAAAAGGTAGGCCTTGGCTGGTTGATACTGAGAATGGGTTGATCTGTTTAGTTTGTACTGAATTTGGAACTGATCGAAGCTGTGTGTACGTAAAAGGCTGTCAGGCATACAAGATTGACAGTATTAAAAAACATGAAGCCTTGGATGACGGTAAAGTATTTGCAAAGTTGCTCAGTGAGGAATTTAGGTCAGTGTAGTGCCCAGAGTGTTACGGGCATTGTTAGCTTTAATTAAAATTTTATTGGAGTTTTTATCATTTTCTGAAATTTTAATCCTGGGCCCCTAAGTTTTTGACTGGGCCCCTAAATTTTCAATTTTAGGGGCCCAGTTGGCTACTGAAAAAAAAAAGTTAGTCTTTATCCCTGCAATAGCTCTCTGGCCTTCGGCCAGTGGAGCTAAAAACTGAAAAACAACAAAGAGCAATAAATAAAAAATTATGGAAGGTAGAGTTATCATTCTTGCCTACTGCACTCCTCCTCAGAGACAACTATCCAGCTGTGAAGTTAATACAGCTGGAGTTATGCTCCAAAGAAACCTTGAGACTCAAAAATTAACAAAGGGACATAACTCCAAAATCATGGCACTGCACTTCTCCTCAATGAAATCTGTCTACCTCTGAAGTCTCACATTGATATCTTTTATAATTTTCGAGTTATGTTGCGGACAAAATTTAGGTATGAAAAATAACTAAGGGAAAAAAGTCCAAATTATGCAATCAAGAGTTATGGTTGTTGTGCACTGCACTTCTCCTCAATGTCACCTATCAACCTATGAAGTTTCATGTTTATACATGTATCTCATGTAGTTTTCAAGTTATGCTCTAGATAAAATTTAAGTAAGAAAAATATCAAAGGGAAATAACTTGTAAACTATGGGGCTGAAAGGGGTGGTTTTTGTACACTGCACTTCTTCTAAATGTCATCTATTAACCGGTGAAATTTCATGTTTATATTTCATGTAGTTTTCAAGTTATGCTCTGGACAAAATTTAAGTAAGAAAAATAAGAAAGGACAATAACTCCCAAATCATGCAATCAAGAGTTATGGTTTTTGTGCACTGCATTTCTCCTTGATGAGATTTATCCACCTCTAAAGTTTCATGTTTACAACTTTAATAGTTTTAGAGTTATGCTCCAAACAAGAAAGTGGGACGGAATGACGGGTGGCTACTATTACCATATCCCACGCCACCTTTCGGCGGGGGATAAAAAAAGATCCATTTTCTCTGATTTTACGCATTGATTGATCACTGAATCACAAATTGTTTCAAACTGAGACGGTTTCTGGCAGAGGAGATAATGCCTGAACAAACCATGGCCCATTTGCACCAAATCTCTGCCATCAGATTAAAAACTAAAATATTCACATGTGCAACATTGTCGTAAAAGATCTTTGAGTCAGTGCTAAAAAGAGAATAATATAAATATTTTAATCCGTGATAGTGATCTTGAAAGTATTCAGACATTTTCCAAAGCAAACAAATCAACGTGAAAAAACAGCCGCAAATTGTACAGACCACGTCATATGCGTTGAATGCAGAGGCACACCGAATGTGTAGTTTGGGTTTCCAGAATTCAGGTATCATCTCAAGCAGCTGTTTATCATTCGAGTTTTCATTTTGTACAAAGGGTGAACACTTGTATTTCACAGCGTAATGTTTACAACAGATATTTGTTTCGTAAATTTTTCTCCATATTTTCTACCTGTCTGCGGAAAACTAGATTGAAAAAAGTCACTTGTCCAAGGCCAAATTTTCCCGAGTCGGACGTAGGATTTCCACACCCCTACTGAGGAAGAAAGCTTTTGAAAACGCTGGTAACCAGCATTTTTTCCTTTTCCAGCAGTGTTTTCTAACCTTCCAAAAACAAATTTCAAATTTGAGTCACACTTATTTTGTCGTCTGCAAATGCTTTCAAGTTGGACTTATACGTGTAAGAAGATCTCTACATAAAAATACAACTACGTTTAACCTTGTTGCTTTTCTATTGCAAATTATTCATTCCTTTAAATTTTGTGTATCGCTGACTAAACTACTATTTTTTAATAATTTTTCACATAATGAAATTCATGATTCAGAAGTTCCATTAGGTCTCGGTAAATATGTAAAGCAAAATTTTTTACCATAAAGTATGCCAATCTTAACTGACAAAGATAATGGGTCAGATGCTGATTTTTCTGTTTGTTGGAAGGATTTCAGTAAAGATCCGTTAGATTTTCTTACTTCAATTGCAGAGAGATGTCTCTCCGAAGAAGCGTACCTAGTAAGCTTTGATCTTTGAAAGTCCGTGCACCCATCAGTAACCATGTTTTTCACTCTGACATCTACGAAGGTAACAGTAACATTTCATAACAATGTTGCTTTCCAATGTCGTTTCTATTACCAGCCATGGCTTAAATTCTGGCTTTATCAGCCAGTGTTCTTGAAAAGAACGATCATGTTTTTTTTCTCTTTGCCAGGGTAGCCATATTTGACTGCAACAGATGTTGCTATGCAATGAAAATTGCAATAACCTGGATAAAAGGTTGCCACTCCTGTAACTGATGCTATTTTCAGAAGCAGGTTTTCCAAAAATTAATATTTTGCCTTGAGGCGATCTACTGCAAGCATGGAAACATTATTCATCAAAACAACCCTTATTTGTACTTTAATGGTGCGAATTTTTGTTATGTCCCTAGGACACAATGGCGATATTCACGTTTCATCCGAAATCATTTCTGTTGTAAAAAGACATGTTTACGGCGTAAGTGCTAACCCTGCTTAGACAAGAAATAGACAGTACAGTATAGATAAAATAACCGAAGATTTACCAGTCTTGAGTGGAAAAATTACTGATGTTTAGGTAGAAAATGTAAGCACTTTAATTGGTCAAGATCAAACAAAAGTTTGCAAAAAGCATTGAAACCAAAATCAGTGCATCACAAAAATGTATATATTGCAAAGTTTAGCGCCGTCAGCGATTTCTTTGCATCTCTGACGCAGTACTCGCAGGTAAATGAAACACTGCTAATCATTTGCCGATGAAAACACAAAATATTAGTTGTTCAATCACTTTGAGTACAATTTTCTGCAATTTAAATTTTCTAACAGTTATATTAAAAAAATACTAAAATAGGGTTTAGAAGGTGGGACTAACAAAATTTGCTTCAGACTCATAGTTTTCCATCCTGGTGAGTCCCTGGTCTCACTTATTGCTAATCGTAAAAGTATCACATCCCCCAGCATAGCCGAGCAAACCTATGTTGGAGAGTTCCCTGAATTATGAACTTTAATCAAGAACTTTAATTGATTAAGAACTTTAAATCTAGTGTCAATGCAAGCATATTTCCCGTGACATTAATGACATTTTTGAACAAGTAAAAACGAAAGGAAAAAGACCTCAAGCCCAAGCATGTTCCAGTGGCAGTATAAAAATGAGGAAATCCCATCTTGTACAGATTATTGAAAGCGGCACAAAAACAACCTCACATTATGTACGTTTCATGTGATTAAATCAATAAATAAATGATGGCAAAAAAACGATAAAAGCCTACCTCTTTGGAGGAAATTTTGTTCGAAATTTCAGTAAAGGTGGCTGACATGTTATGACGTCAGAGGCGGTGTTATGCGTAACTCACGCTCATGCAAATCATCCTGAATTCCTTTAGGCACATGTAAACAGTTTGCTTCGAATTGGCCATGTCAAAATTAGATATAACTGAGAAAGGTAGGTTTTCAATGCAATTTTGATAAGAAAAGTAGTTATTACACACATGAATTGTGTTAGATTAAGGAAAAGAAGCATTTGGTTTGTCTGTGAAACAGTAGGTCATGACCTTTCCTTCTTTGTTCTATAGTTTTGACCCCAAATGCGAAAGTGAGGGGTCATGGAGCTAGCGGCTTTTTTAGCCGCGAAAATAAGGGTAGGGTCAGGGGACGAAAGATTGCGAAAAAAACGGCATGGTAATGTGCTATTTTGGATTTTATCCCCAGATTATGTGTTGTTTTGAGTTTCATTTGAGCTTGGCATTTTCAGGCTAGCTTCCTGGGTTTGCATTTTGTGAATTTTGGAATATAGGCTAAAATGGCATATTTTGTCAGTTTTTTTCCGACCGTGCCACTTGCCTATATTGATCATTAATTTCACTATTTCACAAGTTGAACATGATTTATTGATAAAATCTAAAGAATTAGGATTGTTCTGTTGCATTTAAGTGCTCTTTATAATTTCAAGCTGATTATATAGACCTTTGTTTGAGGAAGTTCTGTTTGGCCTATTGTCGACCGAGACGAGTTTAGCTGAAAACCGTGTTCTGCTACCTTATGTCGGACATGAATTTTGAATCCTGATCCTAAAGAGATTTGTTACCTATCGAAAACAAGGATAATTCTAAAATTAGGAACTCGTGAAGATGCAAGATTGATGAAATTTAATACCTATGTACATCTAGATCGAACTTCATCTAGTACAGAAAGAATCTTGTAGACATTCTACAGAATCCCTCATGGAGTAGCCTTTATACCTACATGTATATATAGACACTAGACCTGAACAAATCCTAAATTGTGTCATAAGCGCCTCACGCGATAGATTTGAACACAATAGCATCTATTTAATTTCCAAAACACATTTTTACTTTTTAATTTCAATCAAGGGTAAATGAGGTACAATCTCAAATGGGGCAAAAAGTTCGTCAGATATAGCCATGGGACTCAAACCCGAGACACCCAAAATGATGTACAGGGATAATGCTGTACTTCGATCTACCAAAGAGCTACTAAAACTGGTTATCGTGACCAACGCCATAAATTCTTCTTCCCGCCCAGGGATCGTATATAGATCCCTGTTCCCGCCAGAGTTTCCGAGAGCTAGCCTTCCGTCAGTTGTAATGGCACGCAGCGATGCCACAAAATCCGAAATCATAAGTTTCTAAAAGCTATATATTGTCGCCATGCTGATGAAATCTAATGCTACATTTAATACCATGTGCCCGGCGACCACGACAGCCCCATGTGTCCGAAACGAAAGAATTTGGCAGTCCCCCTCCATTTACCAAGGCTAGGCTACCTTACGTTTTCACCATGTTCCCGGCAGCCCCGTTTGTCCGAAACGTGGTGTGCCGTGAGATTTGGTTTTTATTTCTCCATTTACCAAGTTTAGTTAGGTTTCTTTACGGTACCTCACGGTATCCGTGACAAGCAGTAGAGGAAAGGGGTTGCTAAGTTTCACGGTGCCCAAATATTTCCTTTGGCTACTAAGGCCGTTGTCTGCGCATGTCATATTCTTCGAAAATTCGACCTGTCTGCTATGACGCATCACCGATCCCATATACTAAGGAAAGGTAGGGCTTATGTCGAAGTTATTATCCAAGCCTGTAGGGACTGTTTTAATAAATGGCCGGTGCATAGGTTACATGCTAGCTGACCATAGCTGAATGAATCGCACCAGGTAGCGTTTTATTGAGTAAACATTTAGCCTATTTGATTTTGAAATTCAAAGTAACGGTTGTCGTTTTGAAAAGTAGTCCGGTTCTGTACCCAGAATGCCCAAATTAGATAGATTTGTATTTGTAGAATGCCATCTAGCGGGAGATAATGCTACTAATGCGTTCTATCACGGAAACATGTGAGGACGTTCCATCAGGCCCTCGTGGATCATGAGGCTGAACCTGGTCCTAAACTGGTGACACTGGAGGTGGTGCAGTGAAGATGGACCTTGTTCTCTTTGTGGCTCGAAAAATGCCAACTTTTACATCTTGGACTCGCAGCTTTTATATGCTCCGAGGTCTTGCACGTCCGATCAGGCTGTAGTAGAGCGCAACGCGCCTTAACACCTTGGATCCATAAACCGGCACATTCCGAGACGTGTCTTGATAGAACGCAACAAACTGACGGCTCGGACATATCTGAGCTTGCCGGGAGAGCTGCGAAGAAACGCGACATAACCTTGCAAAATTGAAAGGGCCGAGAGATACCGGTGCAAATAGTGCTTCCACGTCTCAACACAGATCGTCTCTGAGTCTTGTTACGGCTTGTTACGTGCTGGTTACTGGTTAATGCGATCAACCCGTTCTGCAACGGTATGTTAGGTTTCTCATCTGCACTGGTACTGCCGTGGCAAATGTTTTGATAGCCAAAAAATCTGACACGGCAATCACGGTCTGATAAGTTTGTCTATCCCGTTCCCTTGCGTTTTGTCCACGGTTGTCATTATAGTATCATTTCATAACACATCTTTCATCATATACTCATGACTTGCATTCTTATATCCTATTCTTTCTTTTCATTACTTCTTTTTTTTGCGCGCTAAATGATCCTAGATGTCGATGCGCCATAAAACACCATACATTCATTCGTTCATTCAGAAACGTGGCTGTCGTGACTGCCGGTAACATGGTGTAAAGGTAGGGTTAGTTAAGTCCAGCTAGGATTCTTTACGGTAGGCCTATTTCATGGTATCTATGACAAGCCGTAGAGGAAATGGATTGCTCAGTTCCACGTTGCCCAAATATCTAGATCTACTACGGTTCGACATGCGTTCTACCACGGATGCGTGTACGTTCCATTCCGGCCCGTCAAGTTCTGATCAGCCCTATCACATTTCTAAAATTTCCATCAAGGTATAACACGCTCTTCACGTTCTCTCAAGGTTTTCGAGGGATGGAACGTGAGGGACGGGTATTTTTTTTTTAGCACGTTTGTGTCAAGGTTTAAAAGGAAGATCTCCCAAGCAGTAACTATATTTTTAGTCTAAAGACTTCGCCATGTCAACATGACATGGAAAGATGAAGAAGATGTTATTTTGTATATTTGCTTGATATGGATATAGAGAAATGGAAGCAACATCTCAGTCACTGTTCAACAATTCTCAACAGAGAGTTTTGCACTGAAGATATCAACACATTCCAGAACTATCTAAGGATGCTTCCAGAGCTCCTTTGA
The DNA here is from genome assembly GCA_946811185.2 of Hippopus hippopus. Classification (NCBI taxonomy): domain Eukaryota; kingdom Metazoa; phylum Mollusca; class Bivalvia; order Cardiida; family Cardiidae; genus Hippopus; species Hippopus hippopus. The sequence goes on from OX328101.1 coordinate 29,507,112, forward strand.
AGAAATCCTGGATGGGGCAACACCAGTCTTTGAGAGACAGGATACGAGGTACCGCTTTGCCTTAAAACCTAGTCGGAAGTTATTCCTGACTCTGAGACATCTGATCATCAGCGAGGAACTTCTGCAGAGCTCCCATCAGTATAGTACTGGTGAAATCTGGAGAACACAAATAAGTGAGCTGTCGCAGGATATGGCTATTATTTGTTGAAAGTGGCTGAAAATACTGGCTGATATACCATCCAGTCTACCATATCTATTGTTTTGGTGTTTAACATGCCTATGGGTGTTACCTTCTAGAGACACTTTGCACAACTCATTTTTCAACCCACTGAATTCATACATTTTTATATGAACAACGTCGACACTTTACTCGGGAGGGAGAAAAGAATCCTGTCGCAATAACCATCACCAATCCTGGGAAAGAGCTTGGCCGAAGTAGGGTTCTCCTTGGTTTTCCTAGCCTGTGCGTTACCGACTGAGAACCGGGCTCGGATCAATCAATCAATCAATCAATCAATCAATCTGCAAGCCGACCAAGTGACAAATTAGTCAATCAATCAGTCAATCAATCAATCAATCAATTAATCAATTAAAGATATTCTTACATAGGTTTAAGGGTCAAGTCGACCATGCAATAATATAGTATTGAAAGACACAAGAAACAAATGAGCTGTGCTGTGGAAAAAGGGGGCTTAATGCATCTTCGTAACCCATCATACCAAGCAAGTCATCACACTCTTATGGATTCATAACAGCCACTTTTTTAAACAACCGACTCAATCATAAGGTAGACTGGTCCTTAGACATACAGAAATTTGACCAATAGCGAAAAGTTTCGACCCAGGTCAGCCTGCGCGGATTGCGCAGGCCGACCTGGGTCGAAACTTTTCGCAGATACATTAATCCCCCTTTTCACAGAGCATGGCTCAAATATATCGAACCGAAGTTACACCTATTCTTTTAGATTTCAGTTCTAGATCAAGGAGTTATTGATTGAATTTTAAAACTAATTACTTTCCATTACAGGGGAACAGATTAGAAATTTTCAATTTTGTATGCTTTTAGGCTGAGATGGGTCGAAACCTTTTGCTTTTTCTAAGTTTACTTCGTGTCTATGGAACAGTCTTTCTCGTGATTAGTCATTTGTTTGACAAAATGGAATTTATGGATCCATAATAGTGTGATGACTTGCTTCGTATAATCAATAAATAATCTTCTTTCTGTCGTGGTTTATCGTTCAATAAACCACAGTTGTGAGTTATGAGGCACAATAAATAATCCGAGTAGTTTATTCATTGCGCCTCATAACTCACAACGTGGTTTATTGAACGATAAACCACGACAGAAAGAAGATTATTTCGATTCTAACATGACCAACTCTTAATCAAAGGAAAACAAGTTCATACTTAGAGTAAAAACGCGGATGCAGATTATATTCCATTGAATAACTTATGCTTACTTACTTTATACAGAATGATGTCACTCTATATAGAATGACGTCACTCTACATAGAATAACGTAGATTTTACCATGCTTTCGTTGCACTGTGTTTCTAGAGCCGAATTCACGTGTCATGTTAGAATACATCATAGAGATGCATTAAACCTTCTTTTGCCAAAGCATGACCCATTATGTAGATAGAAAATCTTGATTTATCGACAACTGACACAGGAATACTCGAGTTCTGTTATGTCCTTACTTTATAGATAAGTGGAATTTTCAATTTAACCCTTAGGTTGCTATGCGCGGCTAACTGACCTTTTGCAGACAGTGTAGATCAAGATCAGACTGCACGGAACATGCAGTCTGATCTTGGATCTACGCTGTCCGATAAGGAGATACTTTTCCCAAAAAATAACATTATTGGGGTTTTTCCTATCGGCTTGAAAGTTTCATTTACTTTATATAGCAGGATAAGGGTTAAATCTGTTGCGTGAAGGCAGATGAACAAACAGATAAACCAGACGAAACTCCACAATTCTATATCTGCCAGGGTTAAATATGTCTTCAACTCGCTCCTTTTTCTTAGCCCTGTAGGCTACCAAGCGACCCAATTTTAGACTAAATCCAAATTGTGAGCACTTGCTTTAAAAGATTAATATTTATCTGCTCCAATGATGAGATTTGTTTTTGAAATGGTAGAAAAACGGTGTGGGAAATGGAGAAAATACTGGTAACAAGTATTTTGTCCTTTTCTCACAATGTTTTCAAAGCTGCCTTCTTAGAGTTCGTTAAAACTCGGAATTGTTTGGTAGAGGGTTAACTACATGAAAGAAAAGCACATGGAGTTACCGTTGAGTCATTTCAAAAGCGGGCTTCTGATCGGTGGCGACAGTAAGCAAAAATGATGACGATAATCATTCACTGTTTTTCAGACCCTGTGCAGTGTCCCTGCGTGGCTCAGTGATAAAAAATGTAGAATTTTCATTCTAGAGGCCCCGGTCTTATCCTCACCTATGACTTTTTCATCGGGGTTTCCCTGAGCAAGACACTTAAGAGCCCCAGCATAATGCTCGTGATATCTAGGGAGGACATGAATAAGTGACCTATCGTCATTATATAACTTAAAAAGTGTTGAAAGCACGCATCAGCAGTCAGTCGATCAACCGACCGATCGACCGACCAGTCAGTCAGTCACTACACTACACTACACTACACTACACTATAATGCAATACGATAAAAATCAATCATTAAAATCCATCGAAAAAATCTATCTGAAAAATCAATCAATCAAAGTCTCTGGTGAAACCAGAGGGGGGAAAAAAAACTGTCTTTTTTTTTTTACTACGGTCGATAATGTTCCCCTTTAACTTATTTCAATAGGGGTTTTCTTATCAGTGGCGATAGCAAACAGAAATGACAGCGAAAAAAATCATTCAGTGTCTTTCAAAAGCTTTGTTAAATCAGTGAAAAGCCCTTCTGTTTACTTTGATTGCACACGAGTAATAACGCATTGTCTCTTAGTTACCGCTCGTAGCGCATTGTCAGGCAAAACAAAGGCAGTGAGATATTTTCATTTGAGGACATAGGTTTATAGATAAAGAGGTTTGAGAGAAGGTATAAACATTTCAATATTTGTGTAATTTGAGTAAAAAAAAAAAGAAATAAATAGAAGAAATACGAAACGGCAGGCCTGCGAAGAGAGTATGTATGTAACATTTTTTATAGAACAGTTTCAGAGACAAATTTGCTGTACAGACAAGTTAGAAGTTTTGAGAAGTATAATAGATATTTTTAAATATATCTTTGTAATTTGAGTAAAGATAAAACAAACACACAATCAAAGGAATAGAGAGAAGATGTACGAAAGATATGGCTGTGAAAGAAATGAATGGATGTACATTTCGAAATCAACTAATTACTTTCAGAAACTAATTTTGCAGCAGACAGCTTTGACGGTTTGGGGGAAAAAGAGTTTAAGATGTAGATCTAAATATTTGTGTTATTTGAGTGAGGAAAAAAGAAAAATAGAAATAGAGAGAAAAAGTATGAAACGATAAGATCGCGAAGGAAGAGTATGGATGTGCGATTTGAAATTAACTCATAACCCTTGGATTTGGATTGATACACGAACAAATTTGAAAGCATGAGACGCTTGTCGTCTGCAATTTGTTATACAATGTAATAAGCTTCTGCTTGCTGAGCACGACTAAATGACTAAAATTATTTTTGTTGTTTGCGGACAGATTGAACTAAGATTAGACTGCACAGAACTTGCAGTCCGATCTTGAATCTACACTGTCCGATAGGGTGAGCTTTGAAGTTGCTTTATTTGGGTCATAAGTGGATCTACTGGCTGAATGTTTTAATCAAGTTGATGTATAATTTAGCCGTTTCAAGTATTAACTGGCCCGTAATGTAACAAGTCCCTAAGAAGAAGACTTGAAAATATTGTGCGAAAAAAAAAAAAGAAAATGCTGGTGACCTGCACTTTCTCCTTTTCCAGAATATTTTCTGTGCTGTCAACACTAAGTTTCAACATTTGAATCACATTTAATTTGTCGTCTGCAAATGCTTTCAAATTAGGCAAGCGTAAAATTTTGTCGACTAGTATAAAGAGTTAATGATTTTTGGTCACAAGTGAAAATTAATTGCGCACCCGAACAACAGCATGATAAACCTTGCTCAACTGAAATTCATTCGTTTCTGTTACTTGCTTCATTTCTTTTCTTTTTTTAGCTTCTTGCTGTAAATGGCCCCCGAAAACAATGACTTTTTAAAGGCCAACTGGCGGCCAAGAATAAACAAATTGGGAGTCAAAATGAAAGCAAACTTAATTAATACCACCCAAAAGTGCTCGTATAGATATCATGTATGTGTATCATGGGTCCGATGAATTGTTACAGTACTGTCAGTCAAAGTCCCAGTCGTTGACAGAAAAAAAATAATTGTAAAGTTAGGTTTAAAGTTGGCAGACTAAAATGTAAATAACACATTGTCAGGCTCACGAAAGGCACCAAATTTATCTCAAGTTACTTTCTGTCCTGTACATCGAGAACAACTTGAGTTTAGGGTGGTACTCTAAGCCCTATCGTGGTAACAACACAGGCACGTAAACACGTGCAGGCCTGTGTTGTTACCACGATAGGGCCTAGACAACTGGTCGATTGCGTTGTGTGTTGCACCGCTTGCAAGTCTCTCGATTTCACCAGTTGCAGGCTAGGGATCTTAAGTGTCTTGCCTAGGGACACTTCAATGAAGAACTAAGAGCCTCGAACGAGGATCGAACCCAGGGCCTCCAGCTTTCAAATCTTACACCTTCGCCGCTGAGCAATACTACACTCCTTTTGCTTTTTGACAAACTTCGTCTTCTATGTTATCAAATATGTGACCAGGTTTTCAGTTGTGATATATAGAACATATCGCAGGTTATGGAGAACAAACTTTGTCAAACAGAAAGTGCCTGTAGGTAAAAGGGCAAAAGCAAGTTCAAATGTCCGTAGAATTACCAGTTTGACTATCAAGTACCAGACAACAAATTTTAATTTTTTCTTATATAAGAAAAAGCTTTTGAAGTCTACATTTTTAAAAAGGTCTCAAAAAGGGGGTTTTGCCTTTGGAAGGTTTATAAAACTTTTTTTTTTTTTTTCGGAAAAGGAGAAAATGCTGGTTACCAGCATTTCCTCCTTTCCTAAAATGTTTTTAAAAGCTTTCTTCCTCAGGGTCGTTGAAATATGGGGCTGTTCGGTAAAGGGTGATATTAAGTTGGGATTATAGAATTAACCCATTTGGATTTAGATTCATTTTCCTTTTGGTTTAGCGTAGAAACTTCTTGATCTGTGCAATCTGATCTTTGCACAATACATGGCTCGTATATGGACTGTCTGTATAGACTGCCATACCTGGCAAAAACTCTTACTTCTCATTTCAATCATCTAATTCTGCACTTACCGAGATAAGGGTGATGCAATTCTTAGTTTCAGTGGCAAAGTGATCTGCAAAATTTTAACTGCACAAAATAAAATGGAAGACGGAAACAATTTATTACGAATGAAGTTTTATTATTAGTAAATACCCAAATTTTGCCACGTCGCATTTCAGATGATTATCATCATAAACATACATTCTGACATACACGTGCTTGTGACGTTTTTGAAAGGGTTAAAAAAAAAGTTGTTGGGAAGGGGGAAGGGAACAAAGGGTTCGACCCGAACTGACTTATAGCCTATAAAAGTTAATGTCAGTGATTTCTTTTGATTGCAATTCAAAAGTTACAGGGCAAAAACCGTGTCAAATTGGAATTTTATCCGATACGTAACGACAGAAAAACATTTGTAATCGGAAATGCATTGTATTACGTGCTAAAGCAGTGGTATTGTGTTTAAACAGTAAGCTTTTTATTTCGATCTTGACTTTTTATCGTTTAATTCTTCGGCGGAAGTGAATTTGAGTATCGTTTTCACTGAATGACATGGAAAACGTTGTGGAAAATGGAGCAATTGCTTGTAACAAGCAGTTAGTGCTCTCCCCACAATGTTTTCAGAAGGAAATTGCCGATACAGAAACGAAAAGTCGTATTAACAGTTATGTGTTTCTTCTCTGTTGTATTTTTCAGGGACAGAGTATTGACTAAATAGTTGACCGGTATAAATACAGATCTAGCAGTGTAAGGACAGCTAAACTGTAATATCAACTAATTAGAAGTAAACAGTGTAATTACAAAAAAAGTGTACAGGTTATAAGGACTAGACAGTGTAATTACTAATAAGTCGCAAAATTTAAACTAAACAGTGTTATGAGAACCAGAAGTAAACTGTATACAACCCTTACAAGTGTACAACTATTTATATAAAAGAGCCAGACAAGGCTATAAGAATTAAAACGGTGTAATAACGACTAAGCCTGACTTCGATAGGCTGAAAATGATTAAAAAGTATATCTAAACAGTTTAATAACAGCCCAGCAGTGAAACCAAGTTAAACAAGACGGAAAAAGTACAATAAAATGTCGGTTTGTGATCAGCTTTGATAAATAAGATAGGCTAAAGCTGCAGATTCAATATTCCAAAGATAATCGATATAAAGACAACTGGCTACAGAAATGAACTGTTATGATTGATCTATTCTGGGACATCAATGGCGTTATAAACTTCGATCGCATTATCTAAGCCTATCACTGATTGGAGATTATCATACAGACTTTCATATGAGATATTTTTGCTTGTCTCTTTTGAATCCGTTTGTACATCAATTGGAAATTGATCGCCGATACTTTTCTCATGCAGCATTTGAATTCATGATGTTATATAAAGGGTGGTGTGAAATCCGGTGCACTCCATGATACCTATACTTGATAACTTTATTTGAACAACGAAAAAAGAGTGTTGTTACGCATCTACTGCATATTAATAGAGTAATATTTCCACTTTGATATATTGCTATACATATTTTATTGTAGGGGCAAGAGAGTGTGACAATTATAAATCAGACATCTTGAAAATGTCCAAATCGCGCAAAGGAGGTATCTTACGATCTAATCTAACAAAGACACCCGTCAAGGATGGGCGCGAATCGCAGAGGGAGCGGACGTGGGACAAGGGGTCAGACAACATGGAATCCGATTCCCTAATGCAGCCTCGAAAACTGGAGAATACCTACAGGTTGTCCCCGGAACCGGAAAGACGGTTCCAGCCGTCCAAAGCACGAGCCATCATGGACGCTGTGCTTCAAGAATATCTGTCAGACGAGGTGTACGAGAAGACCTTAGGACAAAGAATGAGTAAAATGTTATCTGACACGATTAAGACCCGGATTAAGGAGTATAAATGGACCCGGTATAAGATTGTGGTTCAGTTGATCATTGGTGAAAATAGGGAGCAGGATATACGCGCCGGAAGTAGATTTTTATGGAATATTGAAACGGATAACTACGCATCTACCACCTTTAAAAACAGATCGCTGTTTGCAATGGCTGTGTGCTTCGGTGTTTATACGGACTAGTTTTTCTTCAAAAAAAAAACTTTACTAAGCAATCCAGTGTTTTAACGTGTCTACAGATGAAGCCTTTTGAAAAATGTGGGAAAAAGGAGAAACTGCTTGTCTCCTATAAGCAATGTCTCCTTTTGTTTTTCTAAATAATTTTTATTTTATTTCTTTCGCTTACAGATGTATCTCGATTTTTCAAGATTATTATGAAGATGACAATCTGTTATTGTACGGTCGGTCCAAGTGTTAGTCGCTTGTAGGGAAATTAATTTCAAAACTAGATTAAAAGTTGCAAGGTCACTCTATCTTTTGTTTACTTTTTGCCTGATTTTTAAATTCATTTTCTGCCAGCGACTAACACTTGAGCCGACCACACAGAAATAGACTGTCATCTTCACAATATTTTACATACTTTTAAATAGTGTGATTTAAATTCAAATGCATTTTAACACCTGCATTGGTTTTTTGGCCACTATTGGGCTTTTAAACTACGAGTAGACCAATGATGAGTCTACGAAGAGCAATATAGATCTACGAGTACCAGTTTAACTTTTTTTTTTTGCATGTACGAGTTGATCTTTGATTAATCTATGAGTAGAACTGTGATAAATCTACGAACAGAACTTTGATAAGTCTAAGACTTGAATTGTGATAAATCTACGAGCTGAACTTTGATAAATCCACAAGTCAAATTACACTTTCTTAACTCCACTAAACCTATGAGTCAAACCTTCGCCGAACCAACGACTTGGATCAGTGCTAAAGCTACGGGTTTAAACTATACGAAATCACTGCAACAAACCCAGACCCCTAGACAATGTGTTTGATTTAAATGGTGGTTTTCGACCCTTTCACCGACTTATGCAATATACTTGACCGCTTTGCGTACGTTCTAAGGCCAGATCAGACTGCATGGAATATTGAATCCTCGATATCCGCTTCCTTATTGATAAAAGTACACGGCATAACATGAGAGGGATCGCTGGTTCGATTTCTAGTTTGGTCAAAGTCATACCGAGGATTGATGGTATACACATAATATTATGTCATAGTTATTGCTATAGGATTCATTTCTCAATCACTAGATTCATTTCTCAATCACTGCTTAACCTTTAGGCTGCTAAGCGCGACGCACTGACTTTTTGCGGACAGTGTATATCAAGATCAGACTGCACGTTCTGTGCAGTCTGATCTTGGATCTACACTGCCCAATAAGGAGATATTTTTATAAAAAAAAAAAAATTGAAATAGCATCATTCGGGTTTTTATACCTACTATCGGCTTAAAAGTTTCGTTCAATTTATTTAGTAGGACTAGGGTTAACCCTTTACAACAAAGTCCAGCGTTTAAATGACCCTAAAGAAGAAGACTTTTGAAAACATTGTGGAAAAAGGAGAAGATGCTGCTGACCAGCATTTTCTTCTTTTTCCACAATGTGTTCTACCTTTCCGCAAACAAATTTCAATCCTTGGGTCACATTTAATTTGTCATTATCAAATGCTTTCTATCTGGACAAGTCTAAAAATTTGTCGTTTGGTAAAGAGGTAACGTTGTTTCGACGATGTTTATGTGGGAAAGCAGGAAGTGGCTCGGAAAGAACATTGTGTGAAGTACTGGCAAAAGCAACTTCAGCAAAAGAATAATATTCTATTGTCCAAACATGACGAGTTTCACCAAGTGTTTGAAAAAATAAAACTTGAAAAAACGACTGATAAGAGAATAAAATGGTGATTAAAGCTAGCATAGAAATGTTATCTTTATCCATTTATCTTTCTATTTCCCATCCTCACTTGAGCTAATCAGTAAATTGTCAAGCTCTTGACCCCTGTGTTATTTATAGACATATAGATTAGCCATTTACTAAACAATCCTGTTTTGAACGACACTGAAGACCATGCAATTTTAACCCTTTACCACACAGCCCCGACTTTTAACAACCCTGAGAAAGAAGCCTTTTGAAAATATTGTGGGAAAAAGAGAAGTAACCAGCATTTTCTCTTTTTCCCCCACAACATTTTCAACCCTTTCTGAAACAAATTTCAATTTTTCAGTCACGTTTAATTTGTCGTTTTCAAATGCTCTCAATTTGGACCTGTTGAAATTTTTTTGTCGTTTGTTAAAGAGTTTTAAAGCATTGCGGGAAAAAGAAGAAAATATTGGTAACCATGGGTTTAGCTACATGTATATTCCTGTATTAACTCTTCACCAGACGACAATATTATAGCATTGTCCAAACTGAAAGAATTTACAGACGACAAATTGAGCGTGGCTCAAATGAATGGATTTGTCTTAAGAAAGGTTAGAAATCACTGTGGGAAAAGGAAAAATGCTGGTGACCAGCGATTTCTCCTTTTCTCACAATCTTCTCAAAAACTGTCATTAAAACTCTGAGTTGTTTGGTATAAGGTTAAGGCCTAACTATTGTTGAATATCTGCATTTTTATAAGGATACATATGTTTTGAAATCCTCTAATGCAAAAGTTGTACCACAGTTATCTACATATAGAGACACGATAGACTATAATTTAACCCATTACGAACTTTTAACGACTCTGGGAAAGAAACCTTTTGAAAACATTGAGGGAAAAGGAGAAAATGCTGGTAACCAGCATTTTCTCCTTTTCCCACAATGTTTTCTACCCTATCAAAGAAAGCACCATTTGAGCCACACTGAAATTGTCGTCTGCAAATGCTTTCAGTTTGAAAAAGGCTAAAATTTTGTCGTCTGGTCTTTCAGATCTTTCAATTTGGACAAGGCTAAAATTTTGTCTTCTGGAAAGGAGTTAAAGAAACTCTATTAAAAAAAAAAACAGGATTAATCACTGGCTTTTGCCTCTATGTTAAAAACAGCAACATGATTCAATGCTAATTCTATAATACTGTCCATCGGATTGACTGAGATGTTTTGTCTATTCTCAGAATTCAAAATTAGAAATGTACTTTGGTCATACAGTTATTTCTTAGGCTGCTAAGCGCGACTCGCTGACCTTTTGCGGACAGTGTAGATCAAGATCAGACTGCACAGAACGTGCAGTCTGATCTTGGATCTACACTGTCCGAGAAAGAGATATTATTCACCAAAACATAACTTTGATATAGCAATATTTGGGTTTTTACTATCGAATTCAAAAAAATCATTTTATCTAGCAGGATAGGGGTTAACACAGGTCAGCCTCACCGGCGGCCCAAATGTTTGTGTCTCGGCTAGATTCGTCAACTGAAATCACAGGCTCGTTGTGCTCAATATTTTGACTGTTTCATTGTTAATCAGACAGCAGCGTTTTAGAAAGGTCGACTTAAAGAGAATTTGAAGACGACGAGTTGACCAAGGCTCAAATCAAATAATGGGATCTGTCTCCGGGGAGGGGAGGGGGTAAAATTTTGTGGTATAAAGCAAGAATGCTGATCATTTGCATTTTATTCTTTTCCCACAATGTTTTGAAAAGCCCTCTTTCTCGGGGTCGTTTAAACATCGTATTGTTTGGTAAGGGGTTATCAAACAATCTAATCTCTTGTTTCATTTAAAAACTCTTCCACACGGAGTCTACGAGTAGGCCTATAGCTATGACGACACATTAAGGATTTTATGACAAGAATTTGGGATTTTATTTCTAAATTTAGGCCAAGAAAATCTTGTAGTCCAGGTATTACATGTACCAGTATGCCGCGTGTAAGTTCATTGGTTAAAAAAAAAATCCGCAAAATATCACAACGGAACCAATGGAATACTTTATCATTAAATCACGAGACCAAGATGACAAGAGACCAATAAGATTAAGTGTAGTGTAATCAAAGTATTGTTGAAGAATAAAACGGCATGTAGAGGCATGTAGCGTGTTCACTAGTAATAAAAAGTTCCGTAAAATGTCGCCACGGAGACAATAACATGTTTCATCATTTAATAACGAGAACGAGATTTTTACAAGCCAATCAGATTAAGTGTAGCGAAATGAAAGTACCGCAGGTAACCAAAGACGGGTCAAATGGCTTTACCCTTTACTAAACAACCCGGATTATGAGAACCCTGAAGAAAAACACCTGAAAACTTTATTGGAAAGAAGAAAATGCCGGTAACCAGCATTTTCTTCTTTTTCCACGATGCTTTCTACTCTCTCACTGTCATATCACATCAGGTGAGCCACCGTTAATTTATAGTTTGCAAATGCTATGGATTTGTCGCCAGGTGAAGAGTTAATCACCGCTGCAGTCTTATCTTGATTTGCTCATAGACTCCGATAGCATTTGCTGATTTCGTTTACTCTTTACCAGAAAAAAAGACAAAACATTTTTTCTCAGCGTTTGCAAACGACATGTTATACATGTATTTGGCTAAAATGATGGGATTTGTCGTCAAAAGAGCAAAGGCGAGCAGGGCGGGCAGGAGGGGGATGCTGGCTAGCTGTCTACCAGGATTTGCTTCTTCTTTTACAATGTTTTCAACAGCTTATTTCCTTAGGTCCGTGAAAATAAGGGATAGTTCGGTTACGGATAAAATACCCCTACAATCTAATCTTGGTCTACCTTCTACAATAACTCGACTCATATCTTTTACTGGTTTTATTTTCATACTACAGACGACACCAGAAGCTTCTGTGGACAGTGTAGATCATGATCAGACTGCACAGAACGTGTAGTCTGATCTCTGATCTACATTATCTACTGCTTTATTCTGGATTATGACCGAATCGTCTCCGAATCTTGGAGAAGAACTATATCTGTTTATAGCCTGTGAGAAAATGCGATTTATTATTAAGTAGCGAAAGAGTTAAGTACGTCTATCCTTCAATGAAACCTAAAAATTAAAATTAATTTCAAATTTATCACGAGACTCTAATACATTATTCGCGATGATATTCTTTTCCGTGCCTTTTTGTATTTTTGAGCGATTTTGAATTCATTCATTTACATGAAACCTATTAATCCTTTACCACACAATCCCGAGTTTTAACGACCCCAGAAAAGAAGTTTTTGAAAATATTGTGAGAAACGGAGGAAACAGTTGCTAGCTGAAAAGGTGAAAATGCTGGCAAAAGCATTTTCTCCCTTTTCCATGCTGTTTTCTATCCTTTCTAAGACAAATTCCAACATTTCGTGTCTTTGTCGTCTGAAAATACTTGCCACTCGGGCAATTCCAAATATTTGTCGTTTAGTAAAGAGTTTAATCCGATTTCATTTTATTTTCAATTACCTACATGAATTATTTGATTCATTTTTCTGTCAATTTATGACCAATGACCGGGCATTTCAATTAATCATATGACCTTTATCTCGAAATTAATCAAAAGGGCTCATTCAATTCATACTACTCAACGTTTGCTAAGCATCAATCATACTTAAGTATAGGTAACTATATACTTTTTCTTATGGTCACAATATCAATATGATTTTTTTCTTTCTTTAGTTTTTTTTTTTTGCTATAAAAATGAGTAAATTTCAGCGGTAACTTCTTTCAAGATGTAGACAAAAGTGTTCAAGTGACATTTTTCTGTTATTATGTTTCAAAGGGTCCTATGTGGCCCAGTCGTAAAGCGTTGGACTCGTAACCTGAAGGCCCAGGGTTTAAGTCTCACTGGAAGCACTGGGTATTCATGGGAGTGCCTTTGGACACGAAACTTCAGAGCTCAACCAAAGTACATGTGAAACCCAGGACATATATGAATATGTGAGCTGTCGCAGTGACATGTCTGAAAACAATGTTAAAAGTGGCGTAGAAGGTCATTCAATCAATATATTAATCAATTTAACTGTGCTTCATAGTTCTTTCTTTTTAGAATTTGAGAAGGAAGGACATTAGAAACTGATTTAGAAGTTGAGGACCTGCACGCCATGGACCTCACCACATCATGCAGAATAGCCCTTACACATTCATCCAAACTGTACGGCAAATTTCTGCTTTTGTCCTCTTACATTTGCATCGGCCATATTTCATGATTAATGCCTTGCGTGTTGAAGAATTCAATTCCATGACTTACAAGAACGTTTTGCATGCCATAAAGTGTATGTGAAGGCTACACTGAGGACCATTTCAATAAGTACGCTGAATCATATCCAATGAAAATTTTACCAATATACCTCGTGTGAGCTTTACAATTTGGTGTAAATTAGTTCTTAGCAAACTTTGAGAAATATACTTATCTGTCAGATCGTTATAATGGATCTATTGGATATAATGCTGGATTATCAGATTTCTGACTCGAAGAAGGTCCTTAAAACTATCACCGCCTGAAACAGATTTTTAGCAGACTGCTTAAGACAGCTTTGTCACAAGTTAAAATTAGGGTTGATACAGTGTGGCAAAAACATGTTGAAACATTGTGGCAAAAGTAGAAACTACCAGTAATTTACAGGAACTGAGTATATGTCCATTATCTTTACACATGTTTCCATGGTGTTTCTTTTACCAGTGCTTTCCCAAATAACCATCGTCGAAACAATGTTCAGTGGTGACTATCATCAATCCTCAGAAAGAATTTTGACCCAACTAGGGAATCGAACTAGCGACCTCCTAGTTTCCAGCCCTGTACGACACTGACTGAGACACTTGCCTGGGCTGATCAGTTTGTTACATGTCTGGTAAAACGAATCATTTAACTTACAATTTATCTGCCAAAATAAACATCAACATGATTATATACATCAAACTTGAAAAGATTTTCTGCATATTATCTGTACTCAAATCAAACAAAACTTCAGCTTTGCGTAGTTACAAACACACTCATCAATGGTCCGTTATCGAAATATTCACGGCATATACAAATGCGATTTCGTTATTCAGCACGCCTAGTTCATAGCCCCGTTTGGCTCGGCCAATTTCTTTCCGAGGATTGATGATACTCATTGCGACAGGATTCATTCCTCTCTCGCTGCTGATCATTGTTTTGGCGATGGTAAAGTAGGAAAGCAGCCAGTGGCTTGGAAAGAAGTACTGGTAAAAGAAACTCCAGGAATGCATGGATAGGTACACTGGCGGCAATGATATAACTGAAATAAAGTTGAAAATGGCGTTAAACACTATACAACCAATCAATCAATCATAGCTCCGTTTCCTCACCGGCATATTTTCCTTTTCCAAAAATGTCTTCTTTTCAATCAGAGAACTAAAACTCACTAATTTTGTACCAATTTTGATTTGTCGTCAATAGCTACTTTCAAAAATACTCACTCGACACGATCAGATTTCTGAACAAGCTCCTTTCACAACTTACGTCGCTTCAACGGCCTAAAGATTAGACTGCATCATCTAATAAGACTGACTTTGTAAATACTAGAGACAGCTACAACGCATAGACCATGTGGCCAAAACAAGCCTTGAAACGACGCTTGTATTTTTCTATGACTGAAAATTTCATTGTCATTAAGTTCGCGCTGAAAGTGTCAAGATTGAGAGATGCATCTGACGCATATTATATATGCTCTGGCAAAAGGGGGCTTAATGCGTCTCCGTGATGCATGATACCAAGCAAGCGATTACACAATTATGGATCCACAATAGCCACATTTTTTTAGCAACCGACTGTATCATGAGGTAGACTGCGCCTTGGACATACAGAAAATTGACCGATAGCGAAAAGTTTCGACCAAGGTCAGCCTGCGCGGACTGCGCAGGCTGACCTGGTCGATACTTTTCGCAGATGCATTAAGCCTCCTTTCACGGAGCATGGCACGTATTCAGTAAAATCCGGCTAGACTTAGTCATAGTGCTTTGTTGGTTCTTTATTTATGGATTTGTTGCAGTCGTAGGACGCAGTCGTCGGTTGCTTTTGGCAATTTCAGTGTAAAAGATTTAACCACAGGTTTTGTTATACAGATAAGTACTAACCCTTAAGCTGCTAAGCGCTACTTGAGAACCTTTTACGGACAGTGTAGATCAAGATCAGACTGCACAGAACGTCTTGGATCTACTCTGTCCGATGAGGAGACATTTTTCCCTAAAAATAACTTTGAAAAGGCATCATTTGCTTTTTTTTTTGAAAGTTTCTTTTCATTTATTAAACAGGGAAAGAGTTAAAGTATTTGATCAAAGAGTGATATAAACACCTGTGGTTTTAAGTAAATATTCTTTAATCCTCTGTTTGACATATTATGTAACAGTATATCATATCTCGTTGAAATTTGTTCACATGGCGGGGGGGGGGGGTCATCAGGTTTGACTGTAATCCATAGAGAGTTAATAAGAGGTTGAGCTGCTTATTGATGCCAGTATGGAATCAAGATCAGACTGAACGGAGCGTGCAGCCTGATCTTTATTCTACACTGTTCTCACAATATTTTCAAAATTCATCCAGCAGGCAGCAGTATAGATTTTGTCTATAATAATGAGATAAAGAAATTAAACCCCCACATTCCAAACTTTATTATGAAATGTATTCGGGCTAGTGGTATATGATAATGAATTACAAGAATAAGATAACAAAGTACTTATTGTGTAGGGGAATATTATTAACAAATTTTGAGTTAGATAAGAAGTGTACCTTTTTGGTCTATCTATAACACTTGTCTCTTTATGTTCTTTCAAAGCCACTCAGTACTTTCTCACATAAACATTGTGAAGGAATACTCGGCGTAAAGAGATCGATCCTGTTTCAATGACTTTAAATCAAACCAGTGACCCCTGGTTTTCAAGGCCTACATGTTCACAAAGTGAGCTAGTAGGCTCGGTCTCTCTCATAGAAACTGAGATCCTAAGGGGCTCTCTGCGGTCAGCTCTTTGCTAAATAACAAATTTTAGACTGGTCAAAATTTGCAGAAGACTAAATGAATGATGCTCTAGAAAAAGGGGCTTAATGCATCTTCGTGACCCATGGTACCAAGCAAGTCATCGCCCACTTATGGATTCATATTAGCCACTTTCTTAACAACCAGCTTAATCATGAGGTTGTCTGGTCCTTAAAATTGCAGAAAATTGACGAATAGCAAAAAAATTTGGTTCACATCAGCCTGCGCAGGCTGACCAGAGTCGATACTTTTTGTAGGTGCATTCAGCCCCCCCTTTCACAGAGCATAGCTCAAAAAAATGTGAATCAAATGATGAGATGTCTTTGGAAGGGTATAATACATCTCGTGGAAAGGAATAATTGCTGGCTACTTGC
Organism: Hippopus hippopus; assembly: GCA_946811185.2. Taxonomy (NCBI): domain Eukaryota; kingdom Metazoa; phylum Mollusca; class Bivalvia; order Cardiida; family Cardiidae; genus Hippopus; species Hippopus hippopus. The sequence continues at coordinate 29,523,626 of OX328101.1, forward strand.
ACATTATCTTTTCCCCCCAGTGTTTCAAAAGCTTTTTTCACATGAAGAAAAGGAGAAAGTACTGAAATTATTTTAAGCTTTTTCCTCGGGGTTTTCAAAACTTGGGACTATTTAGTAAAGGGCTTAACATAATTGCTTTTGTGATAGGATAGATCAAAATCATCCTGTACAAATGTTCTGTGCTTGTTTTAAGTCTATCCCAGAAAACAAAAATATGGACTAATCCATATTGAAAACATTTGCAAACGACAAATCAAAGATTGCTTAAATGGTGAGATTTGTCTTTGAAAGAATAGAAAACATTCTGGGAAAAGGGGAAAAGGAGACAATACTTGCCATCAGCATCTCTTTTTTCACATTTTCAAAAGCCCTCCACCTCAGGGTCGTTAAAATTCGGATCTGTGTAAAAACCTTCGTTGCGAAAATGATACATTGCTTATCAAAACAAATTTCTTCTTTTCAACAATAATTTAGTAAGTAGTTTATAGTGTTGAGTGTTCTGCATAGTAATGGACATCATATTAAAAATGATTAATTGTGCAGTTACACGTTTATCAAACAATATTCAATGAGTGAACCATAGGGTTCATTCTTCTTTTAATGGTCTAAGGGAGAAAACCCGTAAATCTCACAGTCGAAATAATTAAGAGTGACCTCCCTTATTGTGACGGTTTTTTTAGACATCTCTTCTCCCCACAGTTTTCTGATCCGAGGTTCAAGATTCTGATAAATATGACAAGATTTCTCTAGTTATTTCCACCATTAGCTGTACCTTTAACGGTTTTAAATATATCTACATAAAATAAATATTTCTAAGCCGCGTGACAAGAAATTTATTTGAACCTTATTTCGGATATGGACTATTCGTAATCGCAGAGAAAGATCCGATGTAAGACACAAGCTTGAATTCAACACATAGGGGTCTGCTTATCCTCGTATTCCTCACAGTCAAAGGTAGATCTATTGAACTCGGAACACTTGATGATATTTGTCATTAACCTTGAGTAAAGGAACCATGACCATGACCTTGTTATCAACTTAGATCTAGCCATTTATTTCTTAGAAGTATTCATTTAGTGATCTACATGTAAGCGATCACGTGTAGTACACTTCAAGATCAATTTTCAAATGTTTTATCACCCAAATTAACTTTATCTACAGTGTATGATCGTATCTCGACAAACAAACCGTTAACTCCTCACTTTGAATTTTGGCGGATGCTGTGTTTACAAATTCGATGAAATGCAAGGGAGACAACCGTCTGGTAACAAAATATCATTCATGCTCTTTACATTCTCTTTCTTTTTGCTGATTTCTTGGGAACAGTAGATATTTATATAATTGCGATAAAGACATCGGATAAATCACAACAACTCAGCGGAAGAAATCGTTGTAATAATGGTCGTCTCTACAAACGTTAACGTGTACCATTTTTATTCGTCTTCGGTTTTAGGCTGTCCTTTACTTCAGGGGACGCGACTCTTAAATGAATTAAGACACAAATAAATGCGAGTTATCTCCCATAGACCATTAATCGTGCACAATTTCGCCATTTTATTACCTACTTCATGAAACACTCAACTTATTCGTTTAAACTTGCATAGTTTCTTTAAATTATCGATAGCTAGAGAACCCTATTTTTTGTTTTTAATCCGAAAATTAGAAAGGGAAAAGTAGCCATTTAAAGTTGAAAATTAATATTTCTTAGTTTACATAATAAAATCTGCACATTTCTTAGTTTACACGATAAAATCTGCATTTTTGATCCAGTTCTTTTAAAAATTTTCACAGATTATTACCAACATCAAGTGATTAAAACCTATCAAAAATGAAGAAAATCCAGCCATTAGTTCAGGAAAAGCAGCCATTTGATGACTAGGTCTTGTTTACTTAACAAAAGCCCACAATATTGGTCCATTTTCTGTGAAACTTGCAGGGATTGTTTAATGTAATGAGTACTAGAATCTTCTCAAACTTGGCTGGATTTTCAAATAATTGGTTGCGACCAATTGTACTTTGATTATTTCACTGTTTCTTCAATTCACCATGCCTACCTCCACCCATTTGTGGGTGTGTTTGTCTTTTTTTTTTGTCCTGAATTCATGATATATGCACGAAGATACGCAAAATTCTTTCAATAAATCTAAAAACATATCTTTAACATTAAAGTTAACTTTATAGGTGCTGAACCAAACCTAAATTTCTTTTCTACCCTTTACCGAATGACGAAACTTTTGACTTTTTAAGCTCAAAGTCTTTGAAGACAATAAGTTAAATGTGGCTCAATGGCTTGAATTTCACTTTGAAAGAGTATAAAAGACATTGTGGGAAAAGGAGAAAATGCTTACCAGCATTTTCTCCGTTTCCCACAATGCCTTCAAAGGACATCTTCTTTAATGTCTTCAAAACTCATGTTATGTGTAGTAAGGGTCAAGATTGTGTAGATGAAGATCAGACTGTATAGATCTGCTGTGCCCTTTTTACCTGTTTCATTTATCCTACTTTCATTCTGTTATACATCTTACTTCATTTCAACCCTTTACCAAATGACTTGTCTTCATTTCTGTTTGAGATGAGAATGGGTCAAACAAGCAAAGTGGGAGGCAGTGGTGTGGTTCTAGTGTGTTGGTCTCTCACACCAAAAGTTTTGAGTTTTAAATCCTTTGATGAGCCAGGTCAACTTTTGGATCTACCCACATATGGCACATGTACTGGTTAACTGTTTACCAAACAATCTCTAGGTGTAAAGATCTTGATTAAAAAACTCTTTGAAAACATTGTGGGAAAAAGGAGAAAATGCTGGTAACCAGCATTTTCTCCTTTTCCCACAGTGTTTTTCATACTCTTTCAAAGTGAAATGTAACCTACTGAGCCACATTCAATTTGTTGTCTGCAAAAACTTTGAACTCAGACAAGTCATTTGTAAAGGGTTGAAAAGCAAAAGGCATTTTCTCCTTTTCTCACAATGTTTTCCAACCCTTTAGAGGCAAATTCAATCATTTTAGTTAGGTTTAAATTGCCCTCTGCAAATGCTTTTGATTCAGACAGGTTAAACATTTTGTTGTTTAGTTAAGGTTTCCAGGAGGCAATCATAGTAAGTGACTGATATAAGTTGTAAGAACTTGTTTCACAGTTGATGTAGAATTAATAGGTTTATACTTAACACGCAAAGATATAAGAAATTATGGCTTTATATTTTTATTTCGAAGACTAAAACATTGGTTTGGGGAAGGAATTACTGTGATTCTGAGTAAATTCCAAAGTAATACCATCAGTTCACAAGAACAAAAGGAACCATAAAAATCCTAAGAACTCAACTAGATTTCATTTTCTATAGAAAAAAGTCTATTCTTATTACCGTTAATCATCAAATCATCTTTCCTTATCTTTAACTCTTCACCAAACAGCTCTTTGTTTTCACAAACCAAAAGACAAAGGCCTTTAAAACATTCTGGAAACCAGAGAAAAAGCTAGTTAAATGTTAGTTTATCTTTATTCCACAATGTTTCATACCTTATTAAGAAAAGTTCTATAATTTGAGCTGTGTTTAATTCCTTGTGTATATGCTCTCAGTTTGAAACAGTATAGGTCCATTATTCTGCAACCATTCTTAATTTCATTACAAGTCTGAGTGCAGAGTTAGAAAGTAACACAACTTCTGATTGGCTATACAAGTTGCTATAGCTTAACAGAAATTATGTTACTTTCAAATTTAGAAATTTCTTGAGAATTGGACTATCATTGTTCTAAAGAAAAATTGGTGAAAACAAATCCAGCAAATATTCTTCTTGTATGGAGTTAAACTTTTGTTTGAACATGATAAACTTTTACTAGACAACAAAATTTTAGTATTGTCCAAATTCAGACCTCTCCAACAGTGGTGAGTTTAAAAGGCAGACTGCCACAGAATTTGCTGTCTAAATCCATTTTTCTTGCGAAATTGTTCTGATACACAGTCTGTTTCGTCATGGTTTTGTAAGTAAAGCGAAATCAAAAATCCGAAACAGGAAATAGACGTGGTTTATTTTTATATGACGTATTTCAGAAAAGATTTGTTATATTAATTTGCCAAGGTTGCAAATGACCTCTCAAATAATTAAAAATTTTCATTAAGCAAATAAATATAAGCAGAAGAATAAATAAGAAGAATTTCGTTAAAAAAGAGAAAGAAAACCGCTGGACAAGATCATGCGACTTGAAAAAGCGGAAAGAAGGTCAAATGACCATCATGCAAAGCATAAGAGGTTTCTACGCGGCGGCTTTTTTACTTGTTTGTTTACATGTACCAAAATGTAATTAAAAGCTAATAAACTATTTGAAAACATTGATGCTGACCTCTCCTGGCTTCTTTTGTAAAGAAGCCAACTTGTTATGAAATGTATTAGGGCCAGTGGTATATGATAATGAATTACTAGAATAAGATAACAAAGTACTTATTGTGTAGGGGAATATTATCAACCAGTATTGAATTAGATAAGAAGTGTACTTTTTTTGGTCTATCTATAACACTTGTCTCTTCATGTTCTTTCAAAGCCACTCATTACTTTCTCACATAAACATTGTGAAAGAATACTCGGTGTAAAGAGATCGATCCTGTTTCAATGACTTTAAATCAAACCAGTGACCCCTAGTTTTCAAGGCCTACATGTTACAAAGTGAGCTAGTAGGCTCGGTCTTTCTCATAGAAACTGAGATCCTAAGGGGCTCTCTGCGGTCAGCTCTTTGCTAAATAACAAAGTTTAGACTGGTCAAAGTTTGCAGAAGACTAAATGAGTGATGCTCTAGAAAAAGAGGGCTTAACCCTTTACCAAACAATCCCTTGTTTTTACGACCCTGGTGTAGAAGGCTTTTGAAAACGTTGTGGGAAAAGGAGAAATTGCTCGTAACGAGCAATTTCTCCTTTTTCCACAATGTTTTCTACCCTATCAGACAACTGCAACTCATATGAAAAAGTTCTTGAATTTCCGTCTGCAGGTGCTTTCAATTTGGAAGAGTCTAAAATTTGTCGTTTGGTAAAGGGTTAATGCATGTTCGTGATCCATGGTACCAAGCAAGTCATCGCCCACTTATGGATTCATATTAGCCACTTTCTTAACAACCAGCTTAATCATGAGGTTGTCTGGTCCTTAAAATTGCAGAAAATTGACGAATAGCAAAAAGTTTTGGTTCACATCAGCCTGCGCAGGCTGACCTGAGTCGATACTTTTTGTAGGTGCATTCAGCCCCCCTTTCACAGAGCATAACTCAAAAAAATGTGAATCAAATGATGAGATTTGTCTTTGGAAAGGTAAAATACATTTAGTGGAAAGGAATAATTGCTGGCTACTTGCATATTATCTTTTTCCACAGTGTTTCAAAAGCTTTTTTTCACATGAAGAAAAGGAGAAAATGCTGAAATCATTTTAAGCTTTTTCCTTGGGGTTGTCAAAACTTGGGACTGTTTAGTAAAGAGCTTAACTTAATTGCTTTTGTGACAGGGTAGATCAAAATCATGCTGTACAAATACATGTATCCTGTGCTTGTTTTAAGTCTTTACCAGAAAACAAAAATATGGACTAATCCATATTGAAAGCATTTGCAAACGACAAATCAAAGATTGCTTAAATGGTTTGTCTTTGAAGTAATAGGAAACATTGTGGGAAAAGGAAACAATGTCTCAGCATCTCTTTTTTCATATTTTTAAAAGCCCTCCACCTCAGGGTCGTAAAAATTCGGATCTGTGTAAAAACCTTTGTTGCGAAAACGATACATTGCTTATCAAAGCAAATTTCTTCTTTTGAACAATAATTAGTTTGTTTTGTTGAGTGTTCTGCATGGTAATGGTTATCATATTGAAAATGATTAATCATGCAGTTTCACGTTTATCAAACCAATATTGAGTGGGTGAACAGAACCGTGGGGAGTGGGGGGGGGGTCATTCTTCATTTTATGGTCTAAGGGAGAAAACTCGTAAATCTCACAGTTGAAATTATTAAGAGTAACCTCCCTTGTTGTAACGGGTCATAGTCCCTCTCTCCTCCCCATAAACAATTTTCTGATTCCAGGTTCAAGATTCTGAAGAATATGACAAGATTTTTTCAATTATTTCCACCTTTGTAGCCTTGGCGGTTTTAGATATATATACATAAGATGAATCTTTCTAAAGCGCGTGACAAGAGAAATTTATTTGCTCCTTATTTCGGATATGGACTATACCTAACCGCCGCGAAAGATCCAATGTAAGACACAAGCTTGAATCCAACACAACTCTGTTCAACTCTGCTTATCCTTGTATTCTTCCCAGTCAAAGGTAGATTTATTGAACTTAGAACACTTGATGATATTGTCAATAACATTGAATGAAGGAACCATGACCATGACCTAGCTATCAACATAAGTTACCAATTTCTTAGAAGTATTCATGTAGTGATCTACAAGTAAGTGATCACATTTAGCACACTTACTGATTAATTTTCAAATGTATTATCACTTTATATACAGTGTGGGATCGTTTCTCAACAAACAAACCGTTGTCTCCTCTCTTTGAATTTTGGCGGTTGCTATGTTTACAAATTTGATGAACTGCAAGGGAGACAACCGTCTGGTGATAAATTATCATTTATGCTCTATACCAGTCCTTCTCTTTCTCTTGTTTGGTTTCGTCAGAACAGTAGATGCATGTATTTATAAAATTATCATAAAAAACATCGTATAAATCACAACAACTCAGCGGAAGAAATTTATACCGGTCGTCTCTACTAACGTTAACGTGTACTGTATTTTATTCGTCTTTGGTTTTAGGCTGTCCTATACTTCAGGGAACGCCACTCTTAAATATATTAAGACACAAATAAATACGAGTTATCTCCCATAGACCATTAATCGTGCACAGTTTCGCCACCTAAATTTCCTGTTTCATGAATTATTCGACTTATTCGTTTGAACTTGCACAATTTTTTGTATTATCGATAGCTTGAGAATCATTTTTTTTCTTTTTTTATTTTTAAATCCGAAAATTAGAAAGGAAAAAGTAGCCATCTAAAGGTGAAAATTTACATTTAACTAGTTTAGATGATAAAATCTGCATTTTTGATCCAATTCTTTTGAAACTTGCATAGATTATTAGTATCATCAAGGGATTAAACCCGATCGAAAATTAAGAAAATCCAGCCATCAGTTCAGGAAAAGCAGCTACTTGATGACTAAGTCTTGTTTACTCAACATAGCCAACAATAATATTGGTCCATTTTCTTTGAAACTTGCAGGGATTGTTTAATGAGTACTAGAACCTCCTTAAATTTGGCTGGATTTTCAAAAAGTTGGTTTTGAGAAATTGTACTTTGATTATTTCACTGTTTTTTTTTTTCAATTAACATTGCCTACCTCCCCCCTCCCACCATTTTTGTGTGTGTGTGTATGTCTTTTTTTTTTATCCTGAATTCATGATACACGAAAATAAGCAAAATTTTTTCAATAAATTTAAAAACATATCTTTTACTTTATACTTAACCTTTTTTAGGTGCTGAACCAAACCTAAATTACTTTTCTACCCTTTATAAAATTTTTTACTTTCTTAAAGCTGAAAGTCTTTGCTGACAACAAATTAAACATGGCTCAATGGGTTGGGATTCACTTTGAAAGAGTATAAAAGACATTGCAGGAAAAGGAGAAAATGCTGATTACCAGCATTTTCTCCTTTTCTCACATTGCTTTCAAAGGACATCTTCAATGTCGTCAGAACTCATGTTTAAAGGGTCAAGGATAGTATAGATGAAGATCAGACTGTATAGATCTGCTGTGTCCTTTTTACCTGTTTCGTTTATCCCATTCATATTTTGTTATGTGTCTAACTTCATTTCTGTTTGAAACAAGCAGTGGGAGGCAGTGTTGTGGTTCTAGACTGTTAGTCTCTCACACCACAGGTTCTGGGTTTTGAATCGCTTGACAAGCCAGGTCAACTTTCGGATCTACCCTTTACAAAACAATCCCTGGTTCTAAAAACCCTGGATAAAAACCTCTTGAAAACATTTTGGGAAACCAGCATTTTCTTCTTATCCCACAATGTTTTTCATACTCTTTCAAATTGAAATTCAACCTACTGAGCCACATTCAATTTGTTGTCTGTAAAAACTTTGAACCCAGACAAGTCATTTAGTAAAGGGTTGAAAAGCAAAAAAGCATTTTCTCCTTTTCCATCAATGTTTTCCACCCCTTTAGAGGCAAATTCAATCATTTTAGTTAGGTTTAAATTGCCCTCTGCAAATGCTTTTGATTCAGACAGGTTAAACATTTTGTTGTTTAGTTAAGGTTTCCAGGAGGCAGTCATAGTAAGTGACTGATATAAGTTGTAAGAACTTGTTTCACAGTTGATGTAAAATTAATAGGTTTAAACTAAACATGCAAAGATATAAGAAATTGGCTTTACAGTTTTATTTCAAAGACTAAAACATAGGTTTGGGGAAGGAATTATTGTGATTCTGAGTAAATTCCAAAGTAATACCATCAGTTCACAAGAACAAAACGAACCATAAAAATCCTAAGAACTCAACTAGATTTCATTTTCTATAGAAAAAAGTCTATTTTTCTTACCATTAATCATCAAATAATCTTTCCTTGTCTTTAACTCTTCACCAAACAGCTCTTTGTTTTCACAAACCTAAAGACAAAGGCCTTTAAAACATTCTGGAATCCAGAGAAAAAGCTAGTTAAATGTTAGCTTATCTTTTTTCCACAATGTTTAATACCTTATGAAGACAAATTCTATAATTTGAGCTGTGTTGAATTCCTTGTATATATGCTCTCAATTTGAAACAGTGCAAGTCCCTCATTCTAAAACCATTCTTAATTTCATTACAAGTCTGAGTCTAGAGTTAGAAAATAACACTTCTGTTTGGCTATACAAGTTGCTGAAGCTTAACAGAAATTACGTTACTTTCAAATTTAGAAAATTCTTGAGAATTGGACTGTCAATGTTCTCAGGAAAAATTGGTGAAAGCAAATCTGGTAAATAGTCTTCTTGTAAGGAGTTAACACTTGTTTGAACATGTTAACCTTTTACCAGACAACATAATTTTAGTATTTTCCAACTTTAGAGCATTTGCATATATCGAAATAATTGTTACTCAATATTCAAAATTTGATTTTGATTTTTGGAAGGGTAGAAAACATTATGGGGAAAGGAGAAAATGCTGGTGACCAGGATTTCCTCCTTTTCCTGCAATATTTTCAGTAAGGATGAGTCTGAAATTATGCTGTGTGTAAAAGGGTTAAGTTGATCATATGTAAATGAAATGCCTCAGAGCACTTTTGAAAGCATAGAGGCAAAAGGACAAACAGCTCATAAAAAGCAATCTGTCTCTTTTTCACAATAATTTCATGTGTGTTTAGATATCACATTGTAGTCCCATACCAAACAATCCTGTATTTTTATGTTTTACGGAAGAGGAAGGTAGAGGAGAAAATCCTGGTAACCATGTACTATATTTTCTTTTAACATTATGTCTTTATCTCTCTACCAAAAAATCCCATTTTAATTATCCCTAGCTTAGAGGCTTTAGAACTTATTGTGGACAAAGGTGAAAATATTGGTAACCAGTATTTTCTTCTTTTTCCACAATTTTTTCCATGCTTTTTCAGACAACTTTCCCCATTTGAACCACATTTAGTTTATAGTCTGCAAATACTTTCAGCTAAAACACTTTGTCTACCACAGAGTTTGTTGAGGCAGATTTATGGACTGTAATACATTAGAAGATGAAAAAAAAACAATGATAAATATTTGGTATGAACAATCATTGATAAGTTTTCATATGAATTTAAAACACATAAGTGCACACTCCACAATCAGATATTTTAATTTCCTGGTTGGGTCGCTCATTCATTGTATCTACTTCCTCCATTTTTTTCAAAGTCTCTGTGCCTTCAATTACCTGACTGAAATGAAAAATGAAATAAAAAAAAACTTTCTCGTACTACTACCATTTATGTATCAGCAATAGGTATCTGCAGAAAACAATGTGGGTAAAACAGCAAGTGCTTGTTAGAAGCCCACAATGTGTTCCACATCATTCATAAAACACATTCTTGTTCAGATGCTTTGGCTTTGTGCAATTTGTTAATGGTATGTCTTTAAATAGTCTATATGATAAAAGACTAACTAATACTTTATATTACATATTTAACTCTGTACTCAACAACAACATTTTAGACTTATCCAAATTGAAAGAATTTGCAGAAAACAAAATAAATGTGACTCAAAAATTGAAATTTATTTCTGGTAGTTTAGAAAACATTGTCGGAAATGGAGAAAATGCTGGTTACCAGTATTTTCTCCTTTTCCCACAGTGTTTTCAAAAGTCTTCTTCCTCATGGTTGTTAAAAGTCCAGATAGTGTGGTAAAGGGTTAAAGATACATCCTTACAGCTAGAGAGAAAAAAAACACTGTTATTACTTGAAAGTTTGTAGAATAGCTAAGCTGTATAAACTTAGATAAATTACCAATAAACATGTATATGGTGTAACTGATAGAAAAACTCAAGGGATTTGTCCTCATTAAAAACTGGAAATGACAACATTAATCACTTTAAAGGCCTCCAAAACATGAAATTCATTTTCTATCCGTCATAAATAGTGCAACCTTGCAGCCATCAGAGGCATGTATGTGTAGATGGCTTATAGATACAAAAACTATCATACTTCATAAAATAAGGATGAAATGGGTAGCTGAAAACTGGCTGAAAATGAGTACAGATGTATCTTTAAGAAATTATATTTTTGAAATGTGACCAATGCAGCAAATGCCCAAATATATTTAGGAACTATTATAGTACAAGAGCAATTGCTCACTAATTTCTTCCTTTGCCATAATATTTAACAAGAGTGCTGTCGTCACAATATACACAGCCACATGGCTGCTATTTCAAGCAGCTAGCTATAGCGACTAAAGTGTTGGAATTTCTAGCACCTGCCTGGGTAGCTCAATGGGTATATTGTGTTACTTGTGATCTAAAAGGTTTACGCATGGACTGATGGATGGACAGACAGACGCACGACGGACTCATTGGTCATTGGCTTTGATTAACCAATAAAAATATGAAGTTTCATAAAATTATGTCCATTAGTTGGAGATACATTGATGAAAAATTAAATTTGACATGAAGCACCCTTCTGCCATGACACAGCAATAAATTCTAAAACCCTGACAATATGTGCTAGGTCACATGATCTGTGAAAATCTCATCCAAATCCGTTGAAATATGTCCAGTAATTAAAGAGATATTGGTGAAAAATGAAATATAACATGAAGCCCTTTTTGCATGACGCAGCTATAAATCGCAAAACCTTGACAATATGCCCAAGGTCACATGATGAGAAACATTCTGTGAAAATTTCATCCAAATCCGTCATGAAATGTGAGGGGAGTTGCATTCACAAGGAATGGAATGAAATATAACATGAAGCCCCCTTTTTCCATGACGCAGCTATAAATCGCAAAACCTTGACAATATGGGCTAGGTCACATGATGAGAAACATTCTGTGAAAATTTTATCCAAATCCATCAAGAAATGTGGGAGGAGTTGCGTTCACAAGAAATGGAATGAAATATAACATGAAGCCCCCTTTTTCCATGATGCAGCTACAAATCACAAAACCCTGACAATATGCGATAGGTCACATGATGAGAAACATTCTGTGAAAATTTTATCCAAATCCGTCCAGAAATGTGGGAGGAGTTGCGTTCACAAGAAATGGACATACGTACATATGGACAGACAAAGGGACGGACAGACGGACAGACAGATGGAGAAGATGATGCCAATATACGTCACCTCCGGCAGTGTATAAAAATCAGTGTAAATAAAGAAAGGAGAGTTGCCTGGGGATAGCAATTTTCAATATGATGAATCTTTATCACAAATAATTTTAGACCTGTCCAAATTGAAAGCACTTGCTGATAGTAAATTGAATGTGACTCAAATGATGCATTTTGCCTTTGAACAGGTAGAAAGCATTTTATGAGATAAGTAGAAAATTCTGGTTACCAGCATTTTCTCATTTTCCCATAGCGTTTACGAAAGCTTTTCCACCAGGGTAGTTAAAGCTCAGGATTGTATAGTAGAACGTTTTAAGACAGATGGTGAAAAAAACTCTTTTGCTAAGGATTTTGACACTACACAAGGTACCACAATGTATAATGAAATTATAATGTGTGCAATAATCCCAATTTTCTCATGAGATTCATTATATTCTGTCGACTTACCCAAAAGCCACATATTTTGTATCCATCCAGTGTGCTGGTTGCAGTGTGATGTAGAACTGAGAACCATTCGTATGTCTACCTTTGTTTGCCATTCCAATAACTCCACGTCTTGAATGAGGTACAGCAAAATTCTCATCTGCAATGAGATGACACAGTCATGTACTGACCTATTGGCCACCTCCATTAAACAACAAGCCTGTCTGAACTTGAATTTTAATGACTCTAACGGAGAAGACTTTAGAAAACATTATGGAAAAAGGAGAAAATGCTGGTAACCAGTATTTTCTCCTTTTTCCACAATATTTTCTATCCTTCCAAAATTTCTTTCAATTTTTAATTCGTATTTATTTTGTTGTCTGCAAATACTTTCAACTTGGTCAAAATTCTTGTCGTTTGTTAAAGAGTTATGAGGCCAATATATGAAGTCTCACACTTGAAAAGCTAGAAGATATTTAGTTGTACCAAGCCAGCACCTGTCTGATGCAAGCACTCTCTCATTACCTCACAGGTTATCTGTCCATGTAGAACAGTGTAAATCCAAGATCATACAACTCATTCCGGTCCAATCTTGATCTAAATTATCTGCAAAAGTAACCTTTGACTACAATATTGCAAATTAAAGGCTCACCTTAAACCTTTACCAGACAACAAAATCTTGGACTGGTGCATATTAAAAATCTTGTGGACAAAAATTGATAGTAGTCAAAAAGATATTATTATACTGCAAAGAAATTTCTCGTGATCTGATTGGATAATATGCCCCGAACATATATATCATGTACACTGGCAAAACCAACGTAAAGGCAGTTTCCCTTTCGGGAGCCCCGTATATGTGACTACACTTTCAACACAACATCCAAAATGGCGGCGTCGATCAAGATTAACATTGAAATTATGCACCAAACTGCACGTTTTACCAAGGTTTCAGTGACGTCAGTTCCAAGTGATGTCAGTTTTCATTGAATTGGGGCACACAGAAGGGAAATTCTGCTTCATCAGTGTACTCAATTTTTGAAACCAAAAAACAGGTAAATTTCGCTTAACACACATTGGAATGGTAAAACTTTGCAGTATAATAAATTCGTTCTAAGGTCAGGTGGCAGGGGACTTGGAAACTTGTTCATGGCTGTGGTGAATCATGTCGCCACCTCGCCTTTGGCTCAGTGCAACATTATTCAACACAGCCTTGAACAAGTTTCCAAGTCCCCTACCACCTGACCGTACAACTAATAATATATATCATTGATAGGATATTCACAGGGATGACAGAATGTCATCAACTCTTCACCAGACAACAAAATTTTAGATTAGTGAAGTCTGTACTGAAAACATTTGTAGACGACAAATTAAATGTAGCCTATAATGATTGACAGCATCTTTCATTGTGTAAAACGCAGTCTTGGAATAGGATAAAATGCTGGTGAACAATGTTCTTTTCTTTTATCTACGTTGTCTTACCTGTACTACATGATCCTGAATTTGCACAGCCTGAGAAAGAGGCCATTTCAAAACATTGTGGAAAAATAAGAAAATACTAGTAACAAGCATTTTCTCCTTTTCTGTCAATGTTTTCAACTCTATCACAGATAAATCCTATCATGTGAATCACATTTAATATGTTGTCTGCATATACTTGCAAGTTAGACAAATCTAAAGTTTCATCGTTTGGTAAAGAGTTGAAATGCTCTCTTTCTCAAGGTCATTAACTCTTTACCTCACAACTGAAACATAGACTTGCTCATATCAAAAGCATTTGCAGTGGATAACTCAAACATGGCTCAAAGAATGGAATTTCTTTGATACAGTAGAAAACATTGTGGGAAAAGGAGAAAATGCTGGTTACCAGCATTTTCTCCTTTTCCCACAATATTTTTAAAAAAAAAAAATTTTCTTTACCTCAGGGTCATCATTCGTTAACACTCCTTATTGTGTGATAAAGGATTAAAGCATAGAGCTGTTTAGTTAAAGTTAACTTACCTTCAAAGACTGAACCAAATATAGACTCTCCACCATTCCCTCTTCCATGATAGATATCTGAGAAAAAAAAGTGATAGAGGATATTTTTTGGAGTATGATCAAAATTTCTTTCATTGAGTGAAAAGCATAGGCCATATTTTCATGAGTAGCGAAGGTATGAGTGAAAATATGGCCTACACTTTTCACGAGATGAAAGAAATTTCGATCATACACCGAAACAAACAATTATTCCATTTCTTTTATGCTCTTCACTTCAACTTTTCTTATAACATCCAATTTTTGCTCATCGTGAAAAATATGTGAGTTTTTCAAGCAAAATAGATCTATTCAATGTAGTTGGACATTGACTAGCTGTAATAATGACATCAAGAGTGGTGTTGACCATGTCATAAAACATGACATTCCCCGCTTAAAATTCATTCATGTTCTATAAATATCCATGGTAATGTCAAAAATATAAGTTATAATATTCACTAGTGAATTATAAGAATATAATTCACAGTTAGATTTCTATAATATACTGGAAAGCATAAAAGAAATTTGGTTATTCAAGGATTGTTATGATAATTTAACTCTGAAAATATAATGATTTCACAATGACCAATGTTGTGTGTAGCCATTAGAATCATCCTTTACCAAACAATCCCACCTCTTAATGACCCTGATGAAGAAGGCTTTTTGAAAACAATCTGAGAAAAGGAGAAAATACTAGTAACCAGCATTTTCTCCTTTTCCCACAATGTCTTCTAACCTTCTGTAGACAAATCCCATAATCTTCACAACATTTAGTATGGAAAAATCTAATGCTTTCAATTTGCACATATCTAAAGTTTTTTAGCCGGGGAGAAGTTTAAGCCAATTTCTAAGTTACATTCTGATTCTTTTTCACAAGAATTGTCCAAATTTCAAAGGAACACTGTATCTGGATGGCTAAACCAATTCTTTCAACCAGTAAGATACTGTGTTATTTTTTAAATTAAGAATTTGCCTAAGAATGTTATTAAGAGTAGTTGGTGGAGATGGGGCCTGTGTTTGAATAATTGCTTTTTGAGGAGCTTAATTTTCAAAATCTGGAATTTTTTTTTAACAACTATATTTTACAAGTTATTGCATTTGGCACTGGATGTTTCAAAATTAATTGTGTAAAGACTGAAAAAAAAAAAAAACCAAACATGTCCTACCTAGACTGTGACTAATCAGAATGAAGTAACAATTTAACTACTTTTTCTGTCAGTATACCTCTTAGAAAAATAAAATTTCAGACTTGTCCAAACAAAAAGCCATCTCAGTCAACAAATTAAATGTGGCCCATATGAGGTTATAAACATCATTTCAGTTATGTTGTAGTGATGTATGCGTTCCTGGATTCTCTTTCACCAGAACGTAAAAAAATATTCTTCCCAAGCCAACTAGCTACTTTCCCATCATATCATCTTCAAAACAATGTTAGTGGTGAGAGAGGAATCCATCCTATCGCAACAACTACTGGTATTATCGGTCCTTCCTGAAATTGTCTAAGCCAGGAAATCAAACCAGAGTCCACTTTGGTTAAAACATTGAAATGATGCTGACTGCATGAAATACAAAACACAGCATGACCAAATATAGTTACCTCCCCCTTGAATCCATCCATTGCGTACAATTCTATGAAAGAGGGAACCCTTGTACTGTAGGTTGTAATCTGTTGTAGGGGACTTTCCTGCTTCTCCAGTGATTAAAGCTTTAAAATTTTGACAGGTTTTTGGTACAATGTCTGTGAACAACTGTGGGAAAAAACAAGAACTCATATTCATACCAGGTCGTAATATGTGCAACTAAAGCAATAAATCACTAGTTTTTGATAATGACCATATGGCACTTCATAATCCTGACTGAATAGACAATAGAATAGACTCAAGAAGTGCATTGTAATGCCTGTCTTGGTATGAAATATTGTAAGTGTACATCAGATAGCAAGTTCTGTGCAGTCTTATATTAATCTACACTATAATAAAAAGTACCTCATACATGTTTTATGTTTAGCATTGAAGCACCAACCACAAAAACATACACCCATCTCAAACATTTATAACAGTAACAGAAATCAAGAATAACTTGGAGCTACTTTTTGTAATTCTTATGATAATAATACCAGTTTCGGTAAAGTGGTTTGTAACACTCCATTGCTCCTTCTCTATGTTTTTTTTGAAATTCTGTCTAAGGCAGGGATGAAAAGAGGAGTTTCTGCACAGTTTTATCTACACAAACTAGAAAATAAAATAATTTATCTACATTTAACCCTTAGAGTGCCAAATAAAACCAATGGAAATGTTCATCCTAGAGAAACGATCTGCATAATAGCAATTTCATGGTTCCTTTGTTTACAGGTTTTCATTACCTCAATCAAAAGCCTCCCAGCAGGTTCATCCCCAATGACAATATCTAGGTAAATGAACTCATGCTGAAAAAAAAAAAAGACAAGATAATAAGAGTGATCAAATTGTCAACCATGCTTTTTAAAGTTTTGTTCAGCTAAGATATTTTGTACAAAACAACAGAATTTTAGACTTATCCAATTCCAAAGCAGTTGCAGACCACAAATGAGATGTTGCCAGAATGATAAAATTTGTCTTAGGAAGAGTAAAAACATCTTGGGAATAGGAGAAAATGCTGGTCATCAGCATTTTCTCCTTTTCCCACGATATTTTCAAGAGGCTTCTCCATCTGGGTCACTAAAACATCAGGTTGCTGGGAAAAGGGTTATTGTTTTGATGTAAGATAAAAACAAATTTCATTGACATGCTTAAAAAATGCTGTTTTTATGAATGGAGAAGTTTCAAATGAAACTGTTCAATTTTAGGGATCATAAATGACATACACTTTATTCTTCCATAAAGAAAAACCTCCAACAGTTTTTTCCACTTCTTACAGGCTGAAAACAATCAATAAAACATTTTTTTATCACTCCACTCAAAACATTTTGGCACGTTCATGTCACATTCATGCCATCAATACTGTCATTTCCTTTAAAGGCAAAAAAGGCTTACAAGTGAAAGGGGACAGGGGCCATGGCATCCCATCATCAAACAACTGGCACAATGTTTTCAATATAGGTCAAACAAAAGTTGTCTAAATCCATCTTTCACATTGTGTTTCACAGATTTTCCTGACAAGTGTCTAAAACTTGTAAACCAGTAGAAGGGATAATCAACATCATCAACACTTTGCTAAACAATCCAAAGTTTAAATGAAACTGAGAAGTTTTTCTAAAACATTGTAGGACAAGTAGAAAATGTTCTAATCTTCAAACACTGATTTTTTCTGGTATGGTAAGCTCTTTGCTAATTAAAATGGATGTTATTTTGTGTAAAAGAAACCCCTTAAGTTATACAATTTCAAAGATATTCAAAGTTATCTGACAGTATGGGTCAAAAATCTGACTGCAAGTTCTGTGAAGTCCGACATTGATTCACCTTTTCTGCAAATATAACTAAAGTTGCTCTTGACAATTGACATTCTACAGATTTAATTCAAAATATTTAACTCACTTATGTACCACTTTTTTTTTTTAATCCCCCTGGTTTGGAAAACATAGTGAGAAAAGCAGCTATTATATGTGGGTAGCCCCTTTGCTTATTTTGTTCTAGATGTATAATTTTTCCTTAAAGATACATATAATTGTCTCTAGCTGAAATTTTAAAACAAAATGTGCAGTCTGATCTTGATCTACACTGGCTGCAAAAGCAACGGGAGTTGTGACAGGCACTAAAGAAATTTATAGACTTTGGGTAGTCTATCAATAGCCAAGTTGTTCAGTAATGGGATAAGTCTTACATTTTTATCATTTAGGCAGGTTTTGTACGACTCCTCTGTCAATGTTTGAAGTAATGGATCTGGTCGATATTCTTCATAATTATAATTGTCTGTTGCCCATTTAAGAAAGTCTTCAGGGCCCCCAATTAGCTGACCATTTTGAAATGCAATTGCTTTCTCCTTAAACTGCCAGCATTCGCCCATCAGTTCCTGAAACAAAATAACAAACATTATGATTGGGAATAAAGAACTATCATTCAGTATTAAAGGGGCATAAAACAAGATTTCGTTTTGCAAGGTTCTTTAGAAAAATCTGAACAGAGATGTCAATTTTCATTTGTGTGCAAAGATGACTATTAAAATTAGTACATAGAGCTGGATAGAAAGACATGTATTAAACAAGAGGAATTACAGAGTTTTTTGTATTCTTTACTGTCAAATTCCCTGTCTTGTTCGTAAAAGTATAATTGTTATTGCATTACAACAGATAAATACATTGTTAACACTGTTAACTCTCTACCAAATGACAAAATTTTGGATTTGTCCTAATTGAAAACATTTGCAGACAACAAATTATATGTTGCTAGGATGATGACTTCTCTCTGTGATAGGGTATAAAACATTCTAAGACAAGGTAAAAATTCTGGAGAAAATGCTGGTTCTCTTTCTTCCACAATGTTTTCAAAGGGCTTCTTTCTCAGGGTCGTTAAAAGTCAGGACTGTGTGGTAAAGGGTTAAAAGGGTAGAAAACATTGTGAGAAAAGGATGAAATGCTATTAACCATTTTCTCCTTTTCAAACATGGTATTCAAAAACCTTAATCCTCTAGGTTGTGGTGTGTGATTGTTCTGCAAAGGGTTCAGCAGCCGAAGGTTTTTTACCAATGACTATCTCACTTTATGGGCTAACACTGTAGAATTACATTGTTGATATAGTCAATGTTACTGCACTTCTAAATATTACCCGTTCTAGCAAAAAAATATTAAAGTACATCACATACCTTCCTTTTTGCTTCTATGTACAAATCCCACTCAAACTCAACCATGCCTTCAGTAACTGGATTGACCAAAACATGTGGATATTTATTGTTCAGATCCTGTTTGTAATAAAGATGAAGGAAGAAGTAGTTGCAATAAAAAGATTTTATGATTCAAATCAGAGAGAAATTAGAAAATTGGATTTAATAAGATTTTCATTTAATTGTTTGGACTGCTACCGCACTGTTTCTCACATACAGGACAGAAAATAGATATACATGAAGGTCATTTGGTAACCCTTTCACTCTTTACCGCACACACAAAAAACTGGACTTGTTAAAATTGAAAGCATTTGCAGACAACAATAAATGTGGCTCAAAAATAGAAATTTGCTTTTGGAAGGGCTCAAAACATTGTGCAAAAATGACAAAATGCTGGTTACTGGCATTTTGTCCTTTTACCAGAATTCTTTCATATGTCTTTTTCCTCAGAGTCATGAAATCCCAGGACTATGCGGTAAAGAGTTAATAGATTAAACAATTTTAGCCTTGACCAAATTGACAGCTAACATTTGGAGACAAAAAATTCAATGTGGCCTTTAATATCACACGTTTGTATTCACCGACCATTCTTAATCTTATCCTAAGTCTAATTCTAGATTTAAAAAAAGTAACACAACTTCTGATTGGCTAAACCATTTGGTTCAACTGATCAGAAGTTGTGATGCTCTCAAGTTTAGAAAATTCTTGAGAATTATACAAAGAATGTACTTAGAAATGGTTGGTGAAGAGGGGTCCTGTATTGTCTTTGGAATGGTAAAAAAATATTTTTTGTACCAGCAGAAAATATGAGTCAAGACATTTGGCATTAATTACCAAATCATGACATCTAATATTCACTGATCCCATTCTTTTAACCCTTTACTACACAATTCTGAGTTTTAATGACCCTACAGAAGAAACCTTTTGAAAACATTGTGGGAAAAGGAGAAAATGCTGGTAACAAGAATTTCTTCCCTTTTTCCACAATGTTTTCTCTCCTATCTAAGACAGGAATTATCCTATTAGCCATAATTGCTTTCAATTTGGTCTAGTCCAAAATTTTATAGTTTGGTAAAGGGTTAAACTTTTATTATGAGTCAACAACATTATGTAGGTTATTTATTCCTCAAAGAGCTTTAGCCCTTAACCATACAATCCCAAGTTGCAATATTACTGGAGAAAAAAGGTTTTTGAAAACATTGTGAGAGAAGGAGCAAATGCTGGGTACCTTTTCTATATGTTTCATTATTTAAGCCACTTTTCATTTTTCATCTGCAAGTGCTTTCATTTAGGTCAAGTCCAAAAATTTGTTGTTTGATAAGGAGTTAGACCTCTTTTAGCTGGGTCAAACATTTGCCTGTATGTTCAGCACTCATATAGTGAGTGTGAAGCCCAGAGTGTGAGTCCCAGTGAGGTCACTTATATTTTTTGCCTCTGGTTATATTGATGCCTGAAGTAAATAACAAGCTTAGACACCAGTATGGTTTAGACAGAATAACTAGCATTCTTTAGGACAAATACTGTGATGCACTGAGAGAATGCAGTGGGCTTATTTAATTTCTAAAAAAGATTTAACCCTTTACCACACAATCTTGAGTTTTAACAACCCTGAGAGAGAGAGGCCTTTTTAAAACATTGTGGGAAAAGGAGCCATATCTAATTTGTCATCTGCAAATGCTTTCAATTTGGAAAAGCGTAAAATTTGGTCCTATCGCAAAGGGTTAAAATGATGGCACAGCAAAACATGGCTTGTTAGCTTTATTGGTACAGCCTTTCCAGAATGATCAAGAAGTCTAGGGTTTGAGTTCAAGCCAATCATTTCATTTGTCTCCCTTGATAATCCTTTACCAAATGATTCCCAGTTTAAACTACCCTTGGTAAACTTCTTCTGAAAATACTATGGGAAACCTGCATTTTTTCCCTTATCCAACAATGTTTTCTACACTTACAGAAACAACTCCCAGCATTTGAGTCATATTAAATTTGTTGCATATACTTTCAACTTGAAATGTGTCTTACTTCTGTCATTTGATAAAGAGACAAGATATTGGTAAAGATTGTGGATCTACAACAGAGATGTACTATGTTCATGATTCATCAGGCATGCAGCAAACTCGGTCGATCAAGTGTCTCGTATGAACCATTTTGCTCATGCAAATGTTAATGAGATTAAACAATAGATTTGAAACTATACCTCAGCGCAAAATTTTGCTCTTTGGAAGTCTAAATCGTTTACTAAACCGTAAATTTCAAGTTTGATCGGATTCTTCGCCATTGTTGTTTACCTTAGTGACACGCTCTGGATCCCTCTTGACAGAAAGCTGAGAATAGCAGCAGGGAACCAATGATTGTATCACTTTTATCACATCATATGAACGCTTATGAAGACAAAATAGAGCATAAAAACACCCGACGACGTAGATGGCTATTCTAGAAATTCTCTGCTTTCAACCTTAAATGTCTTGTCCGAAAGTTTGCGGAATATACGTAAAATCGCTGCCTTTTGGAGATAGGATTGCAATGAAAAAAGAACATATTGTGAAACTAATTGATTGACAACACGTTACCTTGAATGAATTGTTTGTGAAAATATGCCAGGACACGGTGGAAAGAAACAGCATCAGAGAACGAAAGGAAATCTCAGAGTAAGTGTCATTTACATTCAGGTCAGGAGTAGGTAAGTTGGCTACAAAGAAATTGCTCTCAGTTCGAAATAGTGTGGTGACTGTGAAATTTGTTTACGATGGCTTGGTCCGCTAAGGCACTTTAATACTGTCCAATGACAGTCCATCCAATGAAAAGGGCAAGCACAGAAATAGGAGTGTGTCAGTGTATCACTTGAGTGATTGTATGTGCTTGTTTTGACTCTAAATAGAGTTTACACAGTGAAAGGTCTCAGGTCGCCTTGGCTGAGGGTCTATTCAGCTAGGGCAGAAAAAAAAACAACAGTGTTTCAGGTGACCTGACTGACCCTACCCAGTGGCTGCCGACTGATAATTTCTTTTTCTTTTATTTTTGCCAATTTCATGCTATGTGCTTCATCCCAAACCGTGTTGTTCCATTTCGGTAAATTGTGTTAACACAGCCGATGTCTTTCGGACAATAGGCCTAAAAGAGCATTGGAAATTTTTCACTCAACCATCAGTTTCAGACCATGTCGATTTTCACTTTATCAAATGATTTCCCTTTTTGTCATGTGTATTTCGGGCCAATCCATCATTCAGATGCTTTAAATCAGTGTCTGCATCGTTGTTGACTTCCTCCAAAATTGCAATCGCCATTCTCTCAGTCAATGTAAAAAAAAAATGTCCCCATTACGGGGCATTTACATTTCCTATTCCAATGCTTTGCCCATGAGCAATATTTGGCTGTTGTGCCACCAACTACCAGGGAAGTACATTGCAGTCAAAATAATGGGTCAAGAGAAAAAAGACAAGATAAAAATTTATAGATGTCGCATGGAAGTCACATAGAATTTGTAAACATATCATCAAATGTTTTTTGCTCCGGCAGGAATGACCTTAAAATTTATGGTCATTTTGTAATTGTTATATGTGATATACATATAACCGTGCAGAAAATAACTGGAGTGCTTCAAAAGGCCTATCAAAAAATATTTTTTAGGTTTCCCAACCCTACGTAGAAAATACTGGCAACCCTAAACTTTTTACGCTACAATTGAAAAAATATATATATCTCTGTCAAGTGTGATTTCGGTACATGGTCCATTTTTTTTTTTTGCCATGTTTTGGAATGGGTCCTTTTTGGCCATATTAAGCTGGGTTGTTTCTGCCTAAAGATTCTACCATTTTCATAGAAAGCATTTTAGAACATTTGGAGAATATTTTCTTTCATTTATACAGGGTGGAGGAATGAATATACAAATTTAAGACAAAAAATGCAGAGGATATCCCACAAAAAAGAGTAGCAGAAGACTCAATTTCATCTTCTCCTCCCCCCTCCCGAGCATTTCATTTATTGTAATTTTGTTACTGATACTTTCACCTGTTCCAAAGTTTTCAGAAGCTTTCTTCGAGGTCATGGAAACACAGGATTGTTAGGTAGAGGTTTAAATACAAATGCAAACAAAGATATGCTAATTTAGGAATATATTTGTTTTGATAAAGTAATGTTTGAAGGTCCAAACAATGGATATTTTATTTCAAAACTTTATTCCAGCCGTCCAGTAGCAGCCATGCAGCAGAACTTCTCAATTTATCCGGAACTGCCCCAACTGGATTTATTGGTTTTGGACAGGCCCCCAAATATGTACCAGCAAGCAGCTCTTTGGATGACATGGATACCAGTCTAGATGCTGACTTCAGAATGGTTCTCAGAAAATTTACAAAAAGGGATGCTACTACTAAAGTCAAAGTGAGTGCTAAGCAGGTTCAGCTGTGCCTAAGATTTAATTTGCATATTACCCTGGCAGTTTTTGTGATGTAAAATATCAATGAATTGTTTATCTTGAACCTATGAAAACAGTTTTATGTCAGATATTTGGTAGCAAACATTTTCTCCTTTTCTTGCATTGTTTTTTACTCTGTCAGAGTAACATCCCATCATATGAGTCACATTTCATGTCTAAAAGTTGTTATTTGGTAAAGAGTTGACCCTATACAAAATGATCGTCTGTTTTAATAAGCAAGAGGAAAGATGCTCTTAAAAGAACTGTGGGAAAAAGAAAAAAATGCTGGCAAGCAGTATTTTCTCCTCTTCTCATAGTATTGTTTACTTTTTAAAAGACAAATCGTATCACTTGTGGCATAAGTTGTCATTGCACAATGTTTTTAAAATGGACATGTCTGTCTGCTTAAAGGGTAAATGAGGCCTTTTAAAACATTGTGGAAACAGGAGAAAATGGCTATATAGCCAGCATTTTCTCTGTTTCTCATGTTTTCTACCCTTTCTAAGACAAGTCTGTGATTTGTGCTCATCGAATCTATCCCTTCTGAAAAAACTTCTAGACATTGACAGGTGTAAAATTTTGTTTGCTTGGTGCAGACTTAACTCTTTACCACACACTACCGACTTTTAACGACCTTGAAGAAGAGAGCTTTTGAAAACATTGTGGGAAAAGGAGAAAATGCTGGTAACCAGCATTTTCTCCTTTTCCCACAATATTTTCTACCCTATCAAAGACAAAATTCATCATTTGAGCCACCTTTGATTTGTCTGCAAATGCTTTGAATTTGGACTAGTCCAAATTTTTGCTGTTTGGTAAAGAGTTAACCAAATGCTTGCTATTTCAAAACATGTATTTCAGGCATGTCAAGAGTTTGCTGACCTGTGTCAGGAAAAGCCAGAAGACTGCCTGAAGGCTGTCCTACCTTTTTGGCCAAGAACCTTCAATAAACTGGTCATGGTAAGTTTCATAGTTTTATACCTGTTTTTATTTAGTTACACATTAACGACATCTATGACAAATTTTTCTAACGGACAGATTTTTTTTAAAACTTTGCATTACAAAGCTCATCATGTCTCTAGTAGATTACAGTAAAAAAAAGATGGGGGTCACCGTGTTCGTTTCTGAGAAATTTGCCTTTGAAAAAGGTATATATAGTTCCAAAATTCAGCTTATATTGGATTTAAAGTGCCTTTCTTTAATAGTCAGTTAAACAGGAAAATTACTGGAAAAATATACAAATATACATAATTTTAATGAAAATTCATATATTTTTGCACAAAAAATATATAAAAACCTGGTTTTGAGCATAGTAAATGTACAAATATGCGTGTTATATATAGACCATTGAGTTAAAAAGGGAGATAATTTGATCGAATTAAGGGTTAATCTTAAAAAAATGCATACTTTCTAACGGACAGATTTTTCTTAAACTTTCCACATTATAGTATTTATAATTCTAAACAATAAGAAAAAATAAAAATGGCACCTATCCGTGCTTATTTCGTCAGAAAACAAGGTTGAAGGTCACTGTGGAAGTTTTTTTTTTCAAGGAAAAAAATAGGATAAAAGCTCAGCAGACATGGTGGGAAAAGGAGAAATTGCTCAATAGGAGTGATTTCTCCTTTTCCAACAATAATTTTCAAAGTGGAAACAGCTATACTTTCACAGCTTTAAATTTTCTGCCTTTGTTTCCTTGTTTGGTATGTAACGCCGTGTCGGCAGCATTTTAATTATTTCACGGAGACAGTTCAAAGATCCATTTTTTTCTCTTCACCAATACTACCCGAAGAAAGTGCTACTTGTTTCAGTGCACCGATAGTATTACCATCATATGCAAAAAATACATAGGTGCACTTTTGATTCAATATCCATGACAAAAATACATGCGCAGTAGGATGCGTGCGAACATTTGTCATACACGTCATTAAATATTTGTTTTATGAGGGCCACATTTTATATTTGTAGAATACATATAAATTTTTTAATGCATCCATGAAATTTAATGACTTTTTACACAGCGCTAGTGTAAACATTTCCCCCATTGATTGGTGTCATAGGATAATAGGATACACATGGTCCTTGTGCATACCAAAATGAGAATTTACAACAGGTGGTTTTATACACAAGATTGAAGTTCGCTTTCAATATGACAGAAATTATGTCTGAACAGAGGGCATACTGTAAAATTAGGGCACAGCTCAGAAGTCTGTTGGTAGAAATTCATGCCAATTAGCCAAAAGTTCATGGAAAGAATGCGTTAAAGCTCAATACAGTTTGTAAATGGGACCAGTGTTTTATAGAAGGTTGAGAGTCATTGAAAATGAACCCATGGGAGGTTAACCTTACTCTGTTGTGATGGAAAAAATATATTGCAGTCGTGAAATCATTAATTGATGAAGATGCATGATATACAGTGCAAGAGAGAGCTGATATAACAGGCATTCATTGGTCAAGTATTTTTAAGATATTACATGAACCCTTTGGGCTTTGGAAGGTCTGCACGTGCTAGGTTCCTCATAAAATTTTGCTCACTGATGAGCAAAAAAAAACCAAGGGTTAGGCTGGCCTCATAAGTAATCATAAAGTATGATAAATGTGATCCATGTGAAAGAAATAAGTGCAGGTGATGAAACCTGGATCTACGAATTCAAACCTTAGTCTAAGCCTAAAATAAAGGTTTGGATTACTTCTGATAGTGAAAGACCTATTATGGTGTGTCAAAATAAGACCTCAAATTGCATGTTATATGCAATTTTCTCTGATTCAAGAAGCCCTGTTCTTCAAATACCAGTTTCCAAGGGTAGTTCTATCACCAAAAAGTTTTATGGAGAAAATGTTCTCACACAAGTCAATGATTTCTATCAGAAACACAGGCCAGGCACTGGCATCTGCAGCATAAACTTTCTGCATGGTATCGCGCCAGCACATAAAACTCTCACACTACACGGGTTTTGACAATCTAGGCTTGATGTTTTAGAACATCCTACATAAAGTCCTGACCTGTCACCTTGTGACTTTTGGCTGTTCCCAGGGCTAAAAGAAATGCTAGCAGGACACCACTTTGAATGCGGGAACAGTATTTGAAGTGCAGTCAACCAGTGTCTTCACCATATACCTAAAGAAGAGTATCTTACAGCATTCTGGAAGCAGGTAGATTGTTGTAAAAAGCGTGTGGAGGCAGATGGGGCATACTTTGAAATAAACAAAACTGAAACATAGTTTGAAGAACCACCCTATTCTACAAACTTAAAAAATGGCCCTCGTACATCAGTTAT
Source organism: Hippopus hippopus (assembly GCA_946811185.2). NCBI lineage: Eukaryota > Metazoa > Mollusca > Bivalvia > Cardiida > Cardiidae > Hippopus > Hippopus hippopus. Next base: position 29,550,334 of record OX328101.1, read on the forward strand.
GAAACAAGTTATTACAACTTACATTAACCCTTTACCACACAATCCCAACTTTCAACGACCCTGAGGGAGAGGCCTTTTGAAAACATTACGGGAAAAGAAGAAAATGCTGGTAACCAGCACTTTCTCTTTTTCCCACAATGTTTTCTTTCCTTTCAATGACAAAGTTTTATGTTTTAAGTTACAGTTAATTTGTCACCTGCATCATGCTTTTATTGCAGGCAAGGCTGAAATTTTGTCATGTGGTAAAGGGTTGATCACTCTGGATTATTCCCTCCTGGAAACCCTGACCATACTCGCGGTGAGATGGCTGTAGTCCCAAAGGTTGGCTCGGCTTGTTAGAGGATTCAAATTCAGAACCTCTGATGTGAGAGGCCAACTCTTTACATCTTACACTGATTGAGGAGATTTCATCATAAAACCCATGCAAGTTTGATTGACAGTCTGATGAGTGGAGACTCAATGACAGGGTTTCTCACTACTTGTAGGTGTTTTGCAACTAACTATAGAAGACATTACCTGTCACTGAACAACTTCCTAAACTTACCTCATTGTGGGCATAAAATTGTGTAAAAGAAGATATTTTGTATCACATAACAAATTCCTAAACTTTCCTTTGTTTTTGGCATAAAACGTGTTAGCCATAATTGGTAGCGTAGAAGTCTAAGGTTTGAAATATTCAGTTCATTTATAAAGCAGTTAACTCTTTACCAAATGACAAAATTTTAGACTGGTCCAAATTGAAAGCATTTGCAGACAACATATAATTTAAAGCGTAATACAAATGAAGAAATTTGTGTCAGACAGGGTAAAAAACATTGTGGGAAAAGAAGAAAATGCTGGTTACCAGCATTTTCTATTTTTCCCACAATCTTTTCAAAAGGCTTCTTTATCAAGGTCTTTGAAAGTCAGGATTGTGTGGTAAAGGGTTAAAGAGTAGAACCTTTATCAATTTTTATTCCAGGATATAGACTACAGAGTCAGGGAAGCCACCCAACAATGTATGGGAGTGCTTGCGGGGCAAGTAGGAAGAAACCTGGCCCCATACCTAAAGAACCTGATGGGCGCATGGCTCTTGGCACAATGTGATACCTACCCCACAGTAGCCAGTGCTGCCCAGACTTCATTTCAAAGTGCCTTTACCCCAGTGAAACAAACAGAGGCAATTGTGTATTGCAAGGCTAAAATCTTTGAGGTAGGTTCTCTGTTTAGGCCATAAGTATTTTTTGTTTCAACTCATTCAATAACAAGTACTAATACATACATGTACATGTAATGGATTTTACTAAATGATTTGGATGTTTCTATTGTTTAACTCTCTACCAAACGACAAAATTTAGACTGGTCCAAAACGAAAGCATTTGCAGAAGACAAAGGTGGCTCAAGTGACAAAATTTGTATTTGATATGGGAAAAAACATTGTGGGATAAGGAGAAATGCTTTCAAAAGGCTTCTGTCTCAGGGTCGCTTAAAGTCAGGATTATGTGGTAATAGATTAAATTGTGTGTCATGGCACTCTCACCAGTATTTCATATAAATTGTAGCTCTTTTGTTCATGTTTTGCTTTGCAGGCAGCTATAGATTTTTTTTTTTTCATTTTTTGTAAAAGTTTTTCTTCTAAAACTTGCTCGAAACATAATCTTGATGCAACCGTCTTTGATTTATTGCTTCTCCAAATCTACATGATGGTAACATCACTTATTTGTGTAAGTATCTGTTTACATATTCTATTTTCAGTATTTGACGGACAACCTTGTCAAACATTCTCCAACAACACTGAGTGATCCAAAGTAAGAATAAGTCATAAGTATCATTAAATATTACTGTAATTTATTGCGGTACATAGTTCAGTCCATTGCAAAATGATACCATTGTCATCTTTGTTAGGCTAAAATCACTGCTAGGGTAGGAAAATATATCTATAGAAATGAAAATACATTAAAATTTTCTGGTTTTTTTTATGTCAAAGCTATTTGTGAAACAGTTTCTATATTTTTTATCCCTTTTCAAGTTAAGCAACTTCAAGCAACTAAAACTGACTGTTTCACTCTAGTTAATTATCAGAGAGACCCAAAAATTAATGTTCATTATTATAAGACATCTACGCAATGTGTTTCATATTAGGAGGATGAGCAAATTCACCTTTTTTTTTCTTAACAGTGTATTTGAAGCTAATCAAAATCATTTGAACAGTTTTATGTTTTATACCAGATTAAAGGATGCAAAAAGTTTGCTGTTACCAAGTAATCATGGCTCTTCCTTTTTTCTCACCAGGCAGACGGAGCAGGAGGACATGGAAAACAAGTATAACAGAGTCCTGGCCTCGTCCTTCATGGCGCTGAGGAAACTGTTGAATAGCCTATCTAGAAATGATTTGATGAGTTTGGAGGGGTCTATGTCAACACTTCTTAGTGATCCTAAACTGTGGAAACATGGGAAAAGTAAAATAAGCATGGTAAGAGATTTTTTTTTTATTACAGTATACACTATGAGAGGATTCTCAGAGAAGTTTTTCTCTGATATTTTCCCATGTAAACAAGAAAAGTATTTTCTGTTTAGGAAATGTTTCCTCTTTGCTTCATTGAACTTTTGTCTGATCACAAAGTTTCACTCTTGTCAAAATTTAAAGCATTCAAAAAGGTTCGAAATTTCCATTTATTAACTTGCAAAGGGCGAGGTAGAATGAAAAAAATGCAAGCTGAATTATCAAGCACTCAAAAAGAAAATGAGAGTGCAAATTATCGTAGGTCAGATATGTAACTGAAATATTGTACATGTGAATACAAATAAGATATTTTTATATCATTTTGATTCTTAACAGTGGACATGTCGCCCTTAGAAAATCCTTCCACAGCAATTTATAATTTCTTGGGGAATTCATTGTAAAAGAAATGTAAACTGGTTCTTGGCTTTTGCTGTAATTCATTTCTCTTAATGGTTTTCAAACTTTAACGAAAAGAGTAATGTGAAAACAAAATGTGCTTCTGAAAGGGTTTGCCAGTGGAAAAAAAAGCATTGGCAAAAATTTGCCTTTGGATAAAAAAATGAAATTTGAACCTTGCACAGAAGAGGACAAATCAAAAGTGTCTCAAATGTTGGAATCTAAGATAGAGTAGAAAACAAAATGGGAAAAGGAGACTGCAAAAAAGTTTGTGGAAAAAGGAGAAAATGATGGTTACCAGCATTTTCTCCTTATCCAAAATATTTTCAAATGCTTTGTTTTTTAAGATCAGTAACACAAAGGATTATTTGCGAAAGGGTTAACCCCTAACTTTTATTCAGGTGAAAGGTGCCATGTACAGTTTTCTAGCTGGGCTGTGTCAGACTCAGTTAGATCTGCTACAACAGTACACAGACAAGATGTCACCTTTCATCCTTCACAATCTAGAGGAGAGAGATCCTGCTATATGTGGCTATCTGTGGGAGGCAGTCTTGAGTCTAGTTAGTTTTGCTCCGGTATGTAGCACTTTCGTAGGTTTGTCTTCAGTTTTTCCTGTCTCAGTCCTTCATTGCTCAGTGTTTATTCCTTTGCCAAGTGGCATAAAAAACATTGTGCGTAAAGGAGAAAGTGCAGGTAACCAATATTTTCTCCATTGCCCGCAGTGTTTTCTAAATGTTTATTCTTTGGTGGAGTCCTAATAAGGAAGTTCTTGAGATTGATCCCTGATAAAATACATTGAAAATAACTCCAGGAAAGCATGGATAGGTGTGCTGGCTGCCAGGATATAACTGGAATAATTTTGAAAACAGTGTTAAACAACATATAAACTAAAATCTATTTCATTAACAAATTTAAAAGATTTGAACTAAATCCTTCAATTGCTGAAATTTTCAAGCAATAGCTCTGACCATGTTCTAATGGCTCATTAGGGTAAAAAATATTCCTCTGTTTGTCACTGTGTTTGGAATCATACTTTGGAAACATTGTGTAAAAGGGAGAAAATGCAGGGCCTATGTGTGTGATGTAAGAGGATTTAGTCTGTGGTTTATTTTTTATCCACAGACCCAAATTTGTAGCAGTTGACTTTGAGAAATTCCTTTTATCCCATTTTCACACAAACCCTTCCTTGATAAACCTGGTGGAAAAGGTTTTTGTAAACATTATGAAAAAAGGAGAAAATGCTGGTAACCAGCATTTTCTCCTTTACCCACAATGTTTTTACCCTTCCAAAAACAAACTTCACTTTTTGAGTCACTTTCATATTGTCTTCTGCAATTTTTTTTCAATTGGGACAAGTCTAAAATTTTGTTGTTTGGTAAAGGGATAGAATAATAGCCAATCAACATGAATCTTGAGTTAAGGTATATTAACCTATTACCACACAATGCAGAGTTTAAATGACCCTGACAAAGAAAGCTTTTGAAAAAATTGCTGGTAACCAGCATTTTCTCCTTTTCTCACAATGTTTTCTACTCTTCAAAGGACAAATTCTATGTTTCAAGTGATGTTTGATTTGTTGTCTGCAAATGTTTGCAATTTGGGCAAGTCTAATAAAATTTTGTCATGTAGTAAAGAATTAAAAGAAGGTGCATGAAATTGTTCTTTCAATTAACATTATTATAAGCAGTTTTATCATTTGCCACAATGTTTCCAAAAGTTGTCTGTAGCAAGATTGAACAAGTTGTCTGCAGAGCCTACTTAAATCTGCATTTTAGTGCATGTGCATCATTTTTTTCTCTGTTTCAGGAATGTTGGAATTTTGTAAACATACAAAAGGCATTCTGGCCAAAACTGAAGAGTTTGCTAGAGAATGGTTGCTATGGAAATGCCATTGTCATTGGACCTAACCTTCTTCCATTACTCAGCAAAATTCCAGCAGATGTATTCGCAGACTATAACAAGTTTATTGAAGACTTCTTCTTTGTTTTTAGAAAGGGGTATAACTTTGTGAATTTTTGGTTTTGTGGATTTTTGACTGGCCTGGACAAGGTCCAGAAAGAGCTATTGCAATATTTCCATCTTGGAGTCTCCATCCACATTTACTCTTTAGCCCTTTACCACATGACAAAATCTTAGACTTGACCAAATTGAAGGCATTTGCAGAAGACAAATCCAATGAAACCAAAAAACTGATATTTGTCTTTTAAAGGGTAGAAAACATTGTGGAAGAAGGAGAAAATGGTGGTAACTAGCATTTTCTCCTTTTTCCACAATGTTTTCAAAAGGCATCTATCTCAAGGTTGTTAAAATCAGAGACTGTTTGGTAAAAGGTTATTTTTAAAACCCACATTTTCCAAACCATATGATTGATTTGGTTCATATTTGACGTGATTATAGATAATGGCCCAAAGTTTCTTTTAGCAATACCCCTTTCCACGCCCATGACCTTAGGGTCAAGGTCATAGAGTTTGATATTTTACATCAAAGGTTTGTGTTTTAACTTTTTTGCGAACTCATATTTTCCAAACTAAATGATGGATGTAGTTCACATGTCGCTTGATGACAGTTACAACAAAGTTTCATAGAGCAATACCCTAGCCATACCCATGGTCTCAGTCAAGGTTACAGATTTCAAAAATTCATGGTAAAGTTTCTCTAAAGCTCCTGTTTTCAAGACCAAATGACCAAGTGATTGTTACCCACAAAAAAGAAGTTTTTTGTGCAGGCTGTACTGATAGCAGCTCCTTTTTTTCTTTCTGGCCTTTCAGACTAAGATAATGGCATTTGGGCTTATGTTGCTTTTGTCCATCTGTCACTCTAACAGTAAACCATTTGTCATGAAGGCAATAAAGCGCACATTTTTATCTGAGTCTCTTGAAATTTGAGCAAACTATTTGTAAAATAAGTTGGGGTCCTGCTTCACAACTGTTTTCCAAAGAGTTTTTCTCTTTTTTAAGTAGTAATGATGAAACCTAGGACAGGTATGAATAGGTGAATTGTTGCTAAGGTATGACTGAAATAATCATGAAAAGCGGTGTAAAACAGCCCTCAATCAATCAATCAGTCAATCAGTCAATTAATTAATTTCTTGAATTCTTTGGTTGAAATAAGAAAAAGGAGCCATTTGATTCTGTGAACTTTTCCTACAAAAGAGATGACACAGATTGTCATTTACACATTTAAATCAAAGTTTATTGTGTAATCATTTCTTTAAAAACTTGCACAAATCATTTGTCAATGTTGCATAAAGGTGACTACGTATGTTTTTAAAGTGAACCATTGTCTGAAACATGGATTGTTTACTAGACTACAGAATTTAAGACTTGTTCACTTTGAAGCTATCTGTCGTCATTGAAAATATTTATAAGCACTACGGATAATCAAGGTTTAATGTAAAATACATGTGAAAGCATAGTGATAGATGGAGAATTTGCCAATTAAGAGCGTTTTCTCTATTTTACATAATGTTTTAAATAACGATTTGCCACTTAAAAGAAAGTTATCTACAGTTTGCAATGGTGTAAATGGTTATAGAAATATAATGATTTATATTACAGTTTAGGAAGTCCCTCTGTCCAGAAGAGCAACAGTGAGTGTGGGGCCATGGTGAAGGCTTATATGGAATGTGTACAGCTGATCACAAAACAACAGCAGTCAGATACACAGTTACTATCTCATTTAATAATGGATCAGGTATGCGATTTGAAAACAGATGTTGTCTAGGGTATAATTCAGTTGGAGATGTCCTTGTTATCATAATCCTCACAAAGTTTTTTTTTTTGCCTGTAAACTAAGTTTTTTTTATACCTCCATAATGATAAACAACAGTGACAGTGGGGCTTACCAGATGTCTTAACCAGACGACAAAGTTTTAGATTTGTCCTAATTGAAAGCAATGTCAGGTGACAAATTATGGTTAAAATGATTGGGTTTGTCACTGAAAGGTTAGAAAACATTGTGGAAAAAGAAGAAAATGCTGTGCACTAGCATTTTCTTTTTTTTTTCCACTTTGTGTTTAAAAGATGTCTTTCCCAGAGTTGTTAAAAGTCATGTTTATATGGTAAAGGGTTAAAACCTACGTCCTGTTTGCTTCAAAAGAACAATCTGACAGGCATGTACTGGTTCAGGTTTTAAACCCTTTATCACACAATCCCGAGTTTTAATGACCCTGAGGAAGAAGCCTTTTGAAAACATTGTGGGAAAAAGAGAAAATGCTGGTAACCAGCATTTTCTCCTTTTTCCACAATGTTTTCTACCCTATCATAGACAGAAATTATCATTTTAGTGACACTGAATATGTCATCTGCTAATGCTCTGAATTTGGTCTAGTCCAGAATTTTAGTGTTTGGTAAAGAGATAATGGATAGGGTATGAGATTTGACTGTCTGGAATAAAAGTTATGTTTGCAAATGTCCTTGTTATTGTACCCTATACAAACCCAATATGTTTTCCCCTGCAAATGTTGTTTCTGGTTATACCTCCACAAACATCAGCAAATGTGAATCTGTTGATGATATGTAAACGGAATGATACAGGTGATAATGAAACAACAGTTGGAGTCACATCTACTTGCTGATTTGATACTGGATCAAGTTTGCCTGCAATCTGAATTAGCTGTTATAGCCTCATAAATGACAGTGAATGTGGGGCTATTGTTGAAGAGTATATGGAATTTATTCAGCTGATTACAAAACAACATCTTGACTTACCTTTATTGAAAACTCTCTCATTTAACTGTTTACCACACAACAAAATTTTAGGCTAGTCCAAACTGAAAGTATTTGCAGATGACAATTTATGTGTGCCCCAAATAATTGGGTTTGTTCTTGAAAGGTTAGAAAACATTGTGGGAAAAAGGGAAAATGCTGATTACCAGCATTTTCTCCTTTTCCCACATGTTTTCATAAGTCTTATTTCTCGGGGTCATTAAAACTCGCGATTGTGTGGTAAAGGGTTAATGATGGATCAGGTTTAAGATTTTTACTCTTAGGGTATTTTGGGTATTTAAAGCACAATTTGTGTGTATTCATGCAAAGAAAGTTTTCATAACCCAGCAAAGTTTTGTTCTTTTTTGTTTTAACATAGCCAACAAAGGTTGCTTTTGTGCCCCTAAAAACAAAACTTTGTGTCTTCAGAATTTTTTTAGGGATATTTTTCTTATCACCAACATCAGTAAATGGAGAAACAATATTTTGCGCAACATGTCTTCCATATACATGTATCTCCAGCAACATGTAAGAACTTAGTATGTCAAACATGAAAAGTTGTTCTCAAAATTTCAGGTTTTACCAGTTGTGCAGGCATCCCTTTTAGAAACACCCACTCAGCTGTCATCTTCTCCTTTATATAGCATGCTTGGTAAATTATTGACTGGTTTAGAGCTGAATGAACAAGGTGCCCAGATTGCGTCTGTGTTTTGGACCAGTCTAACTGAAACTGCTGAACATAGACTCTTCAATATGGAGGGTAGTTCAGATGACTTTGAGAACAGAATAGTCCATCTGGTGAAATGTCTATACTTTCCAAGTACAGAGACAAAAGCAAAAATCAAGAAAGTTGGGTTTGATACAGATACTGGTGATACAGATGAAAAAGAAAATGAAAAAACTTTACTGTCTAATTCTTCAACTTTGACTGCTAAAGCTGAACTTGGTTCCTATGGTGACAAATTTGTGCAAAATTTAGTTCTGTTAACATTTAAACAAGCTCACAAAAATTTCAGCAGCAGTCATTTAAGCATGTTAGCTGACTTACTAGAACTCAATTCTGAAGATAAAGTTATAGGCATGGTGATAGCAAGTTGTCATGGAGATGTCGGCTCAGACAACACATTACAGTATTTTGTGTTTGAGATTTGTATACCATGGTTGATGGAGATACAGGAAAGATCGGAGAACAGTGAAGACCTCATACACCTTATCAACATTGTGTGTTTGTTTGTACCATCTTTAGAGACCTATTCTGGTGTCACTTTGCTCAACAAATTGTATGAGGTAAGTTCAATTGAATAAACTGTCTCACGGTATCTATATCAGGAGACACACTGAAAGAGTGTACATTTCCTATTTCAGCTCTTTACCAGATAAGAAAATTTAAGATTTGTACATTTGAACCTATTACTGCACAACAAAAGTTTGGACATATTAAAGTAAAAATTATTTGCAGATAGAAAATCTGGTTTCAAATTACAGGATATGTCATTGAAAGCATAGAAAACATTGTGGGAAAAGGAGAAAATGCTTGTGAGCAGCATTTTCAACTTTTGTTTCAATGTTTTCTAAAGATCTATTCCTGAGGGTTATTAAATCAATGGGTTATTTGGTAAAGGGTATAAGATATTTGTAGATTACTACTTAACCCTTTACCACACAATCCCAAGTTTTAACGATCTTGAGAAGAAGGCCTTTTGAAAACATTGTGGGAAAAGGAGAAAATGCTGGTAACCAGCATTTTCTCCTTTTCCCACAATGTTTTCTTGACTACAAATACAAATCTTATCGTTTGTGCCATATAAATTTTGTCGTCTGCAAGTCCTTTCAAACTGGATTGTATAAAATACTCTCGTTTGGGAAAAGAGTTAATGGGGCTCAAATAATTGTATTGCTTTTTCAAGGGTAGAAAACGGGATTGGAAAAAAAGAAAATGCTCGTGACCAGCATTCTCTGCTTTTCATACAATGTATTATCAAAAGCTTTCTTCCTCAGGGAAGTTAAAAGGAAAATGGGATATCTGTAAAAAGGTTAAAGTATTAGCTACGCACTCTTCTTAGTACTGAGAAGGCAAAAAGATTAATTATACGGCCAAATTTTACTTACAGTAGAAGTTTAACTCTTAACCAAACAGCAAAATTTTAGACTGGTCCAATCTGAAAGCATTTGCAGATGACAAAATTAATATGGCACAAATTATGGGATTTATATGGGATAGTCTAGAGAACATTGTGGGAAAAGGAGAAAATGCTGGTTACCGGCGTTTTCTCCTTTTCCCACAATGTTTTCAAAAGGCTTTGACCTCAGGGCCGTTAAAACTAGGGATTGTGTGGTAAAGGGTTAATAGGTATCATAATTTAAAGGAGGGACCAAGAGTTTCTTTTGAATATTAGTGTAAGAAAAATTAACACAAAAATTTTATGTGCCTCTGAATGAACTTTGTTGCAATAACTTTTACAGGTGAATGTTTCTTCTTTGAATGTCCATCAACTTTTGAGTACATTGAAGTAAATCTTAAGTCCCGACTCCTATTCCTATATTCATATATACCTGACAGTCCCTAAGCCAGAATCCGTAGCACAAATTTTCCATAAGACAAACCCATTCTACCACTGAAATGTGCTTCTGGGAGAATTTGAAACCTGTCTTGAGTGAAAAACATGTAAGGTACACCTGTTTTGGCTTGCTGCTCAACTATTTACCAAACGATAAAATTTTAGACCAGTCCAAATTGAAAGCATTTGCAGACAACAAAATAAATGTGACTCAAAAATGGAAATTTGTTGTAGGAAGAGTAGAAAACATTGTGGGAAAAGGAGAAAATGCTGGTTACCAGCATTTTCTCCTTTTCCCACAATGTTTTCAAAAGCTTTCTTTCTCAGGGTTATTAAAAGTCGGGATCGTGTGGTAAAGAGTTAACCTCCTAGTGGAACAATTTCTTACATGAAGTTATTTGTCCAGTCCCTTGAACTACAAGGTATAAATAGTGGACTGTATTTCTTTTGTCCTATAAATGACTTTGGACAACCCCATGGTTTGAGCTTGCAAGCCTTTTGTTGGGCCTAACCCACTACCACACAGTCCCAACTTTTATTCAACCTGAGGAAAAAGGGTTTTGAAAACATTGTGGGAAAAAGGAGAAAATGCTGGTAACCAGCATTTTCTCCTTTTCCCACAATGTTTTCTGCCATATCAAGGAGAAATTGCATCGTTTGGGCCACCTTTGATTTGTCATCCTTTCATAAAGAGTTAAGAGGGTTTTTTTTTTTTTTAACTCGGCTCCAAAAATAAAATTGCAGACGACGACTTTGAAGGCATTTAAACAATCATTATGTAATAGGGTAATTGCATAAACATAGTGGAAAAACATTGTAGCATGTTATAAGCAATTTTTTCTTTTGCCAATAATGTTCTCAAAAGTGGTCAGCTATAATATGCAACAAATGGGTCTGCAGGAAGCAATGCCATTAGGAAAATGCCAGATGAGTTATTTAGTTAATTGAGGCTTATATATTTTTTATGTTTTAGAGTTGTTGTGATTCAGCATCGGAGAAAGTTTTAATCCAGAAGTTATTCAAACTAGCATACAGCTGTATGTCAGTGAAGGAGTGGATTAAAGGTGCTAAATTTGGAGACAAATGGGTGGAAAGGTCAAGGTCACTTAGACGAATGACTTTGAATAAAGAGTGTCAAGTTATTATAGACAATACAATTGATGTCCTTAGTGAGATTTTGAATGCTCAGGAAAATGGAGGTAAGACATGCATAAAATATTTTATTATCTAACTGTCTACATATTTCAGGGCTAACCCTTAATTAACCTATTACTAAACAATCTAGTGATTGATTACCCTGACGAACAATACTTTTTAAAATACTGTGCAAAAAGGAGAAAAAGCTGATATTGCGCCTTTTCTCCTTTCTCCCAATGGTTTCTGCCATTTTAAAGATTCAGGGAGGAAAGAGTAAAGCTGGTGTAATTTTAAGCCTGTTTTGGCCAGTGTAGATCCAAGATCAGACAGCGCAGTTTTTGTCTTGATCCACACTTCCCACAAAGATAGCTGACATTCTGTTGAACTCTTTACCAAACGACCAAATTGTTCACATGTCCAGATCCAAAGCATTTGCAGACGACAAATGAAATGCAGTCAAATTTGTCGGATTTAGCCTTTGGAAGGATCAAACGCTTTATTCTTCAGGGTCATTACAACTCAGAATTGTATGGTAAAGTGTTAATATTTGTTGTTTGCAAATACTTCCAATTTGGACAAGTCTAAAATTTTGTCATCTTGTAGAAAGTTGAAAGATTTAGAAGACATTTTTTTTTTCATCTCCCATGTGAAGAGCTGTTAGTGAGAGAGGAGTATCTGATGAAAGTGTTTGAGGAGATAGTCCAGTGTCTAGACCATCTAGATAGCAATGGCAGCTCAAGTAGTCCAAATGTTGTGATCCAGTTTGTATCTAGGGCCATCCTCTTGTATTTCAGCCAATTGGAGGTAGGTTTTTTACTCTATATCAGTCAATGCAAAAATGTCTATTAACCCTTATCCTGCTAAATAACTAAAATTAAATTTCAATTTGATAGTAAAATCCATCTCCTTATCGGACAGTGTAGATCAAAGATCAGACTGCACATTCTGTGCAGTCTGATCTTGATCTACACTGTCCGCAAAAGGTCAGCGAGTCACGCTTAGCAGCCTAAGTGTTAAACGACTTTAATAGTTAAATGTTATTTGGTTTAATATTTAGAGAATAAATAAGGAGTAACCCAGCAAGGAAATATCTCTTTTACTTCATTATTTTTTTGCTTTGTTGAAAAGTAAAATTTTCTGTTTGAAATGTTTTTCAACATTAGATGTTAATCCAATTCATCATTTAAAAAGGAGCAGTTACTGCTAAAGATGATGTGTCTGAAAACACATGTAGACTTTAGGGTAATGCTGAAAATGATTTAAAAGTTCCATATTAAAGTGTGAATAAGGGCCTCCAGGTAGCAAGGTAGCAAGACTTGTATTTAGGTGTCATAAATGTACCCAAAAATACACCAGCAGGGGCCCGCAGAATAAACATTTCCTTTTTTTCCCAATCACAAATTACTATAAAAATATTTATTCAAATAAATCAGTTTGAAGAAGAGGGTCAAAAGCAAGGGCATTCAGCTATGCCATAGATAGAATTTTTTAAAAAAGATGGCAAAGTAAATACTGGTAAATGGCACCATTTGATTTAATTTGTTATTGTAAGGGTTAAAAACATGTCAGAAAAAGGAGAAAATGTTTGTCACTGCAACATAGGAAAAAGTTGTCCACAACAGTTAATGAGTAAAGTACATAGAATTATGGTCTATTCTCCTGAGTGGGAACTGAGTATAAGGTTAATAAACTTATCAGTGTTGAGGACATCAGAGGCAAATTATAAGCTTGTTTAGTTCAAAGCACTTGCAGACGACAGTAAGTGTGGCTCAAATGATTGGGTTTGTCTGTGAAAGGGTAGAAAACATTGTCGGAAATTGAGAAAATGCTGGTTACCCACAGTTTTCAAAAGCCGTCCTCCCCAGGGTTGTTAAAATACTGGATTGCATACTACATGTATAAGCATATTAAACTCAGTGATAACATAGTGTTGGAGTTTGTTATGATTGTAAAAATCTAAATTGTCACCTATAGTATTAGCTTTATGTTATGTCAGATTTTTGTGTTTTCTCTTTTACAGGGCTCAGTTCAATCAGATATTGGCTCCAAAGTGATAGTTAGGTTGTATCAGATATGTTTGATCAACTCATACGGACTGACAGGTATTTACATGGGTGGCCATATTTACCAAACATTCTGCATATATGGTAACTCTTAACTCTAACTTTCAAGGCTAGCCATACTATTGGCTGAGATGTTGTGTCAGGAATATCCAATATTATGTTGATATGCGATAGAATACATACACATGAAATAAAAACAATATGGAAGTGCTTTGCCAGTTTCTTTCTTTCTGCAATATGTCAACAGGAGGGTGTTTAATGTTGCTTCCAAAAGTATTTCAAGTATGCTGGGCTGACAGTAACTACTAGAGCTGGGAGATTAAAGCCTGACTAAACCCTTTGCCAAGCAATCCCGGTTTTAAATGATGATAATAGAAAAGCTTGTGAAAACACTTTTGGAAAAGAAGAAAATACTGATAACCAGCATAGTCTCCTTTTCACACAATGATTTCTACCTTCTAAGAGACAAACCTTATCATTTCAGCGACATTTAATCTGTTGTCTAAAACTGCTTTTTGTTTGGACTGGTTCAAAATGTTGCTGTGTAGTAATAGAGATTAGATATTTTTTTCTGTGTTTAGCTTTCAGAAAGAAACTTGTGACATCCAGCTTGTCTATTCCCTGCCTTAAGGTATTACCAGACTGTGAGGTGTAAGGCAGCTGACAAATGAAGTTAAAATGGAGGATGACTTCAAAAGGTGGAAAACATTATGGAGGGGGAATTAATTACTGGTCACCAGTATTTCCTTTTTTTCTGTGACTGTTTTCAGAAGCTATTTTCCTGAGGGTTATAAAACCATAGGATTGTTACAAGCCAAGAAATTTTTAGACTTATTCTGATTTATAGCATTTGAAGACAAATACTTACTGAGGTCCAAATACCAAGACTTGTCTATGAAAGGATAGAAAGAATTGTAAAAAAGATAGTGCTGATAACTAGTATTGTCTGTTATTCCAACAATGGTTTCAAAAGGCCTCATTCTCAGGGTTGTTAATGCCCAACATTGTTTGGTAAAGGGTTAGTTCTGGTAGGCAATATATGTAAGCTAATTTCATATTTGTTTCTTTGTTTAGGTGGGAGCATGAGTTTTGCTCAAAATGCCTGGTCCGAGGGAATCACAAAAATTATACAGAAGACAGGAGGGCTGTTATATGATACAGGTATTGCTCAACAGATAACAGAGAGGACCATATTTGTATTGTCTCAGTCTGTCAACTCTCTCCAAAAGTAAGTCAGAGAAAGAACTATAGTTGGTTACCATGTTGGCTACTGTCAATGAATTTTGATTATAAAGAGCAAAAAAAAAATATCTTTTTAAATAAATATTCATTATTGTTTTTTTTTTAAAATGAGAAAAGGGTAAAGACCTTTACTAATTAGGTAGTGGGAATTCTAAGAACGGTTCAAAAATGACAGTTATTTAATTTTGTATATTTTGACATGGTTAGAGATCTTTAATGCCTTAACCCTGTACTTAACAATTCTGTGTTTTAATGACCCTAGGAAAAAAGATTCGAAAACATGGAAGGAAAAAGAGAAAATGCTGATTACCAGCATTTTCTCCTTTTCTCAGAATGTTTTCTACCTATCCAAAGACATTTTCCTTTATTTGAGCCACATTTGATGTTAACATGCAAGTGCTTCAAATTTGGAAAGGTCTAAAGATTTTATCGTCTGATTTAGAATCCATTGTCTTCTACTTTTTTACAGGCTGAATACATTGTTAGGAAATGTAAAGATGCTGTTAAACAGTGTAGAGAAAGGATTACCAGGAATGGAGAGAGAAAATGATGTTTACAAATCTGTTTATAGTAGTCTTATTTGTGATGTTCCAATATGCGTGCCAAAAAGGGTAGGTCATTTCGCAGTTATATTCATTAGTTGCCTCTTTACCTATCATTAAAATGTTAGCCTTGTCCATATTGAAAGCATTAGTAGATGACAGATTAAAAGTGACTCAAACGAAAGGATTTGTCTGTGAAAGTGTAGAAATATTTTGAGAAATGGAGAAAATGCTGGTGATCAAAGAAGTTGATGAATGTAGGACAGTTAAAGACATTAAGAATTTATCTATATACTATCTATGTAACTTCCCTTCTTTTTTCTGCAGTCTGTATATTGTTTAAGTAATTTATCTTATATTTTCAAATGTAATTTTTGAGTTTCATTGGTGTTTGTATTTATAGATTATTCAAGCATTTATGTTGCATATCATGTTAGGCTGTCAGATGTGTTACACAGATAGATACTTAATTTCCTCCGATCTTCTGAAAATTGAACTGAAAAAGTTGTAACTTATCAACCATTGTTTATACAGCAAAGACAGAGTAAAGAACAGATTAAAACCTGTAATGTAATTGTACAGAGCTTATGATTTATTCTTCTTTAAATTGTTGGTTTATTTATAGATGCTTGAGTACCAGTCAATAAAAGGAGATTACCCTGGTGTACCAGAGTTGGATTATGAGTTCAAGATACAAACATTGTTTACCTCCCTTTACAACTGTAAACTTTTACAATATATGTTACACTCAGAGAATAAAGATAACAATAGTTCAGAAACAGTAACAACAAAGTCAGGGGAGTGCACAGATGAATATTTAGGCCATTTTCTGACATGCATCCTTGGTTATGTCATTGTGCAAGGAATGATGAGACAAGATCCTACAGTAAGTTGATATACATGATATACACTCTGGCAAAAGGGGTTTAATGTATACAGGATGCATTGTACCAAACTAGTCATAATATAATTGTGGATCCATGAAATCCATTTTGTCAAACAAACATGAATGGTGAGGTAGACTGGTCCTTAGACATGTAGAAAATTGAGCAATGACACAATGTTTCCACACAGGTAAGCTACACAATTTTGGCAGACTGACCTGTGTTGATACTTTTTGCAGATGCATTAAACTCACTTTTCAAAGAGCAGGGCTTACATGTATGTGTCTATTTGTTCTTATGCATAACCTCATGCAGCTAGGTTTTACATCTTGAAGCAGACATAGTTTGAAGACATGGCAAAGTGTTTGTAACATGAAATATCTTCTCTTTGCCTCAATGTTTTCAAAAGCGATCTTCCTCAGGGGCATTAAACCACAAGTTTGTTTGGTAAAGGCTTATCCCTTAACCATAAAATTCCAACCTTTAAGGACCCTGAGGTAGAAGACTTGAAAACATAATTAGAAAAGAAGAAAATGCTGGTAATCAGAAAGACATATTTCATGTTTTGAATAACATTTAATATGTGGTCTGCAAATGTTTTCATTTTGGACCAGGCTAATTTTGTTGTTTGGTAAAGAGGTTAAGAGACTCAATTTGCTAAACCATACTTTTCCATAGTGCTAGTATTTTATTTTTCATAGCGGTCTTGTTTTGTATTTCTTTTAAGCTTTCTCCATGTGCTTTGCATTTTGACTTTTATTTTCTACTTTCAATTTTCATTAAACAGATGAGAAGACTGAGTGAAATCAAAACCAGTTCAGAAGATCTGAGGAAAATTATTTTGGTGTTATCCCACAGTCTTGGAAAAGATGGAATGGAGAAGTTATGGAAACTTGCCTTCAAAAAGTATGGTTTGAATTTTTATTCTTTGCAAATATACTATTTCTTAATATTACTTTTTTTTCCAGGAATGTTCACATAGAGGCTCTTACATGAGTAAACAGTTTTATCAAGCCTGGAACAAGTCAATTTTGTTTACAAATTAGGCTAAATATTTCAAATAGGAAACTCAACTGACTTTTCTGCATGATTGAAATGCAGCTAATGGTGTTTCTAGATACATTCGTAAATTTTATACCATGATTTGTGAGGACCTTGTCCTGTGATATTTATCAAAATGTTACAGATTATTAAATAATGGAGATTCCAATAATCCCATAGCCTAGGTGAAATGATATGGTAATTTAGACCTATCTAGATTCAAATCGCACAAGCATGTCCATGAAATGAAATGGTCTAATTCCTAAAATTTGAAAAAGCTTGCGGGAAAAGCAGTAATTGATTTTTTAAAAGTGTTCTTTTCTGATAATGTTTTTGAAAGGTTTTAACTTGTCAAATGAATGGGGTTAAAAAGCCATATTTGCACATAAATGGTCTAACCCTTTACTAAACAACCCTGAATTTTAATGACCCTGAGAGCAATGGCTGTTGAAAACACTGTGGGAAAAAGAGAAAATGCTGGTAACCTACATTGTTGTGTATCCTTTTGAAAATAAATCATGTCATTTGAGCCATCTTTTATTTGTTGTCAGCAAATGCTCTTTCTAAGGAAGGGTCTAAAATTGTGGTAACTACTTAATACTTACTAGATGTATTAGAAATAAAGTTTTTTATTTGTTTTGTCAGAAGTGACAACCATATCCATTACATATCCTGTCTGAGCTCCGTTTTATGGCTGATGACAGAAGTTTGGGGTACACAAGACCCTGTGGTGCTGCAGCTTGAACCTTTGACTGAAAGGTAGGGGAGTCAAAAATGTTTTGTAAGTGTCTCTTAAAATTTATTACCCTTTTACCATAAAAGGAAAAAATGCCTTTTGAAAACGTTGTTTGTCAAAAGGAACTTTTTCAAAAGTATTCATCCTCATGACTGTTAAAAGATAAGATTGTTTGGTAAAGGGTTAATAGATTGAAACAAGTGACAACATTGTAGCAAAAATTAAATTGCCCCTTTTGTCACAATGTTTTCAAAGTTTGCAGATCCATGAAGAGAAAAATAGTCTATTGGTGGTAACACTCAAGAAATTTTTATGCAATTACTCTGTTTTGGCCAGAGTTAATGATACCGACAGATATACAAGTACAGGGAGTATTAAGGGGCTCAAAGAGTTATATCTCATCTTTTTTCCACTAAAACCTACATTTGGAGTACCCATTAGAATTGTCCTGATGAGACAATTCCTTATGAGTACCCACAAATTGGGTTTTAGTGAAGAAATTATGACTGTAGGATTCAATCACCTGAATTGCCCAGACTTCTTCTTCTCTTATTTTGATAACAAACAGATGCTCATCAATGGACAGTAACAAAGTGAGGATGCTACAAAGTACTGTTGATTATCTATCACTGACAGACCAGTTGACCTTGGCAGAGATTTTGGTTGCTAGGATACTTTCACTTCATTCAGACTTGGTCTTCGATGCTCATGGTATGTGTTTTTCATTATATATTCACCAGTATAAGTAATGAGTTTTTGAGGGTCTGCAGAGTATTAAAAGGGTTTATTTAGCTTTTATGCTGCAAGCAAAAGTTCTTGTAAAATACTAATGAATACAGTTAAATACTAGTATTTTTTTTTTTGATAGAGTATAAACTGTACAGTTACATTTATTAAAAAGGGATAACTCTTGGTGTTTAAAAAACAGGATGGTTGTTTTACAGTCGGTAACGCCATCTATTTCTGTTTCATCAGGTATGACATGGTCATACTTATTTGAACACAAATCCTTATAATAGACACTTTTTATTGATCGTGTGACACTCCCACAAGTCTTTAAAATTCTGGCACAAAATCAAAGAATATCTAAAGACGCTATGTAGTCCATTAAGGAAATACCTCTGAAAATCATTTTTCCTCCTGGCTTTTGTCTTCATTCTTGACTGATGATATGCCAGCTATTGCCTTACTTAATTTGGTGATAAATCATTTTTAGCTCACCTGAGCATGAAGTACTCAAGGTGAGCTGTTGTGATTGTACTGTGTCCGTCGTGTGTCATTTTTCATGATTTTGCATTATCAACTTTTACCTTGTGTACTCTCTAGAAGCTTCATTTTCAGTCAGATAGTCATGAAACGTGGTCAGAATGATTGTCCTGATATCATCTCGGGTGAGTATCAAAATGGGCCACCTCTGGGAAACAAATTAGGTCATCAGGTCAGATCTTTGAAAAACTATGTGTATGCTCCACAGGCCACATTTTCAGTCCAACGCTTATGAAAGTTGGTCAGAATGTTTATCTTGCTGAACCTTGGCCATGCAAAAATTTAAGTTCTTGTTTGTACTTATGCTTTATAAATAGACTTTGTCCCTTTTTGATGCTAGGGATAAGTTTCCAAGCACTGACAGTGCTAGGAAGAACTAGGCAGCTGTATAAAACAATATACAATGTACACAATTACTGCAGGTCAAAAGTAAAGGTCACACATCTTTGTTGTTAAGTGTTTTTGATTAAGATCATGATTATACCTGTATGTTAAAATCTGTTGTGGAGACAGTTATATAGAGGTAGAGGGTTGGCTTCTAACATACAGGTTCTGGGCTTAAATCCCTTAATGAGGGGGCATGGGGGGGATCACATCTTTAGAACTACCACCACTATTTACTGGTTAAGGTTTCCAGGAAGCAATTATTGAAAGTGATTAATATAAGTTGTTAAAACTTTTTTCATAATCAGTATAAAAAAAGGTGGGTCTAAATTAAATGGCCTGCAACATGCGAAATAGGGCATTCAGACATTTGCGTAAAGTATTGTCCCGGATGAGCCTGCGCAGTCCACGCAGACTAATCCGAAACGTAATGTTTCTTCTGTGATTTTCTGTTTCGCGCAAGTATGTAGGACAAAATCTAATGTAGTCGTAAAGTACCATCTCGGAGTCCATGCAGGATGATCCGAGATGACATTTTACGCTAATGTCAGAATGCCCCTTTTTGCATGTTGCAGGCCAAATAAGATTGTTTGTCTTGCAATTTTTTTCCAAACTGAATCAGAGTTTGTAACAAATTAGAAAGTTAAAAAGTGTTCTATTTTATTTCACTAGGTGTGATCAGCTTACTATCAGTGATTTCTAAACTAACTAGAAACATTCTAGAAACAAACAGAGATGAAGTGATACAGCTACTGGTTGGAGTGTTGGATCAGATACTGGCCTGGAAAGATAATGTTGCTGATCTTTTGGCTTATAGCTGGTATGGTCTTTTTTGTCAATAGAATATGAGCCATGCTATGGCAAAAGTGGGCTTAATGATGTATTATACCAAGCAAGACATCACATGATTATGGATCCATAAAACCAATTTTGTTTAACAATCAACAGAATGGTGAGGTAGACTGGTCCTTTGACATGCATAAAATTGAGCAGTAGCTAAATGTTTTGGCCCAGGTCAGCCTGCATGGACCGCACAGGCTGACCTGGGTCAATACTTTTTGTAGATGCATTAACCTTCCTTTTCACAGAGCATTGCTCAAATACATGTGAAGTAATCTAGATTATTTGTCTCCATACACTTGGATATGGATGTGAAAAAATGTAACAGTTATGATTGCCTGCGAGATATTTTAGATGTTGTCCACTGCAAGTTTTATACTTTAAACAAAGAGCGTTGTCTCAAATTTGTTCTTGAGTCCTGTACGCTACTGACTGCGCTACCAGGGCTTGGCCATACTTGATAGAGGTTGCTTGCTTGCTTAACCCTAATCCTGCAAAATTTATTTTGTTGACAGAAATAGACTCGGCTAAGTTTATTGGCAAAAACTACTGATAAAGCAATGGAGAGTGTAGAGCAAGAAACATGTATGCAGTCTGATCTTGCTTTACACTCTCAACAAAATACATATTCAGTCACAAACGGCAGGATTATGGTTAAAGGAGGTGCCCACTATGACAGGTTTTATTTTTTTTTTTAAATAATTCCATGTTTATATGAACTTGAGAAAGAAGGCCTTTGAAACACTATGGGAAAAGTAGGGAAAAAAATGCTGGTTTTCAGCATTTACTGATTTATCAACAATGTTTTCTACTCATATATAGATAACCCCCATATTTATATTTATTATTGGCAAATTTTTTCATTGTGAATCTGTCTAAAATTTTGTAGACATTTGGAGTCAACATTATCCATGCTGCAATATTTTACCTTTTTATTTTTATTTGTCTTCCAGTTCAACCTCAGGAAATGTTTTCAGTGTAGAGGTGTCCAGGTTTTTATGCTGTGTCGTGAAACTGATCTCTGCCAGCTTATCTGATAAACATTGGGACTTTATCATGTGTTCTTTAGTGAGCTGGATTCAGGTAAGAAATAGTAATTGTTATCCGTAATAGGGATTTAGACAATTCAAGGTTTAACATTATTCTTTAAAGCCTATGTTGTTTGCAAACAGTTTCACTTATTTAAACACTTTAAATGAGGATCTTAAGGGTTTGATTTGCCATTTTGGTGGGAACTTGCTCATTGGTAAAATTGAGTTGTAATTAGGTTGTCTTTGTTCTATCCAGCTAGGGATGTGGTCACATTGTAATGTCTTTTGACAAGATATAATAGAACCATGAGTTGTTTTAATTACATGACTGAACTAGTCTTGAAAGCAAACTAAATCCCAATACAGATGAATAAACCTGTTACCATTGCTTTGTTTCATCAAAATACACCTATACAGATTTGCAGGTAATCTGTTGAAAATATATGAGAAACTTGCATGCATAGGTAACAAATTTCTGATTTCATAGTTTTGATAGAATTTTTATTGATGTAACTTTGTAATTTGTAAAGTTAACAGGTAAGCTTGAGAGGGGGTTAGATGCAATTAAAGCCATCACAAGAAATTAAAATATTCATTTTATAACTTTAAATCATTTGAGACTGGGTCTACTGTTTTCATTATTTATTTTAATACAGTGATCATTATGAATTTATCTTTTCAGGAGTTAAAGGAAATGGAAACAGATATTTTAAGAAACCAGTCCCCAGGGTTACAATGTTTACTTGTCGGTGTCCTTGACCTAGTTTCCAATGTCAGTGACTGTTTAAAAGTCCGGGTTGAAGCTGATCCTGGAAGTTATCCACCAGATTTGAAAACAGAATGGATTGAATTCTTTGGAGAATCCATATTTTCAAGCTTGTTACCATTTTATTTGAGCTATGTCAGTGAGTAAATCATCACCGTATATTTATATCTTGATGAAATAGTCGTTATTTTGAGAGCATAACCCTCAGGCTGTTAAATGGACTCAAGATGCTATTGTAGGTAGAATAGAATGTAGGTAGAGTAGAATGTGCAATCTGATCATGGATCTACATTTTTCGATACAGTGAGATTTTTCTTGCAAAAAACTAAGAAATATCGCGGTGTTTGGGTTTTCCCATTGGCTTTAAATTTTGATTTATTTAGCATTTCCTGGGTTATCATTTGCCTATGTTAACTTCATGGTAACAAAACGTTGTAAGGGAGCATTTATAATAGATCCTTTGTGAAAACATGTGCTTTAGTATTCATGTGGCATGAGTAATTTTTTTTTTCCCGCAATGTTTTTACAAATGGTCAGCTACACAGACACAATTGTTTGCAAGTAGCAATGTGGTCATGAAGTGATTATTACTACCAATAGACATGTTATATATGTATCGTGCTGACTTCCCTGTCATGGATCATACGATGTTTTCCTGCCTTCATACTTATCTTGGACCAATTATAATAATTATAACTATATGTTTGCAGAGATCATGCAGCAAAGAACATTATCAGGTACAGATCTACTGGTATTGGCATCTGTGTGTGAAGCAGCTTCAAAAGCACCTGCTACATTTATCCTGAATCATGAGTTACCTCCCCTGTTGATAGCTGGGGATTCATCTCCCTTGCCAGATAATTTACAGTCCCTGATAAACCATATTTGTCCACTCCTTTTAGCTAGGGAGTATTCAGTACAGCTTTCAGCTTATGAGATTCTCAATAGGTATTAGTTTACTCATCCTAACATTTGGTTGTTAGCTCCACTGGCCAAAGGCCAGCAGGCTTATGTCATGGCCCGGTGTCCGTCGTGCGTCCGTGCGTGCGTGCGTGCGTCCGTCCATCCGTGTGTGCGTGCATTAACTTTTTTTTCAAACGTCGTCTTCTCTGAAACTACTCATCCAATTTTGATGAAACTTCACAGAAATGATCCTGCCATGGTCCTCTTCAGAATTTCTTGAAAGAATTTGATTCCTTCAAAAACTCTGGTTGCCATGGCAACAAAACTTAAAAATATTGGAAATATTTGAAAATCTTCTTGTCTGAAACCATAAGGCCTAGGGCTACCAAAGTTGGCATGTAGCTTTATCTAGTAGACCTCTATCAAGTTTCTTCACATTATAGCCCTGGTGTTAAAATTGGCCCCGCCCCGGGGGTCACAAGTTTTACATGGGCTTATATAGAGAAAACTTTATAAGTCTCCGTGCACCTAGCCATAAGGCCTAGGGCTACCAAATTATGCAAGTGGCTTTATCTCATGGGCCCCTACCAAGAGTGCCCAAATTATAGCCCTGGGGGGTCAAATTTGGCCCCACCCCAGGGGTCACAAGTTTTACATGGGCATATATGGAGGAAAATTTAGAAGTCTCCCTGCACCTAGCCATAAGGCCTAGGGCTACCAAATTTTGCATGTAGCTTTATCTAGTGGGCCCCTACCAAGAGTGCCCAAATTATAGCCCTGGGGTCAAATTTGGCCCCACCCTAGGGGTCACAAGTTTTACATGGGCATATATGGAGGAAACTTCAGAAGTCTCCCTGCACCTAGCCATAAGGCCTGGGGCTACCAAATTTTGCATGTGGCTTTATCTAGTGGGCCATTACCAACAGTGCCCAAATTATAGCCCTGGGGTCAAATTTGGCCCCGCCCCGGGGGTCACAAGTTTTACGTGGGCATACATGTATATAGTGAAAACTTTAGAAATCTCCCTGTACTTGGTCATAAAGCCTAGGGTTACCAAATTTTGCATGTAGCTTAATCTAGCGGGTTTTTACCAAGAGTGCCCAAATTATAGCCCTAGGGTTGAATTTGATCCCACCCCAGGGGTCAGAAATTTTACATGGGCTTATATAGTGAAAACTTTAGAAATCTTCTTGTTACTGACCATAAGACTTAGGGCTACCAATTTTAGTCCTGTTTCAGGGGTCTCATGTTTAAAACCAATTTGCCAAGTATTGTAAAGTTTGGCATGTAGTGGTTTTACTTATTAGCCAGTGGAGCGATACAGGGCCATCATGGCCCTCTTGTTTTCAATATTTTGCTTAACCCGGAACTGTTTAACAAACAAATTAATTGTAGACTTATCAAAATTGAAAGCATTTCCAGATGCAAAATCAACCATGGCTCAAATAATGGGATTTGTTTTAAAAAGGGAAAAAAATATTGTTAACAGAGGAGAAAATGCTGCTAACTAGCATTTTATCTTTTCCCACTGTTTTGAAAAGCCATCCTGTTCAGCCATTCATCAACCCTACACTAATTCTCAAGAATTTTTAATTTTCAAAGTAACACAGTTTCTAATTTGTTGAACCAAATAATTTAGCCAGGTTAACCAATCAGGAAATTGTATTACTGTCTTGATCTAGAATAAGACTAAGAATCCAATTTAGAATAGTTTGTAAATACGGACAGATGTAAATTAGTGGTAAAGACACTTGTCCCTTTATTTTAAAAAGTCTCCTTAAAACTTCTTTACAGTATCATAGATACCATACCAGCCTATGACAAAGAGGACAAAAGTATTATAGTGGAGGCATCTGGTGGAGAAGAAAAAGATGAAGAAACTAAAAAGTAAGTCTATTTCTTCAACAACCTGTAGGAGGAAGCCTTTTGAAAACATTGTAGGAAAAGGAGAAAATGCTGGTAACCAACATTTTCTCCTTTATCCACAATGTTTTCTATCTGATCAAGGACAAATTCTATCATTTGAGTCACATTTAAATTGTCATCTGCAAATGCTTTGAATTTGGACAAGTCTACATTTTCCTAGTGTGATAAAGAGTTAAAACATGAAATTCGTCAATCAACAATGTTTTCAAAAGGCTTCTTCCTAAAGGTTGTTAAAACTCGGGATTGTGTGGTAAATGGTGAAGTAACATTTATTTTATAGTCTGCAATTGCTTTCAATTTGGACAAGACTAAAATTTTATCAAGTGGTAAAGATTTGAAGTATTGCTGTGGTTGAGTCTGTGGATAGTGTAGATGAACATCAGACTGCACATCTTTCTTTGGGACCGAGGACAAAATTGAATCTATTTTTTGCTGGTCAGCCAACATTAGGAAAATCTTACTGGCTGCTCAAGACATTGGCTGCAAGTCCTTTGAGAAACATGTGTGTTATCTGTTGTCAAAATGACACACAAAGTTGAGATTTGATGATGAAGATTATCAATCCCCCAGTTTTGTGACAATCTTTTTCTGGAATTACCTGCAACATTTGATTACCATATTCACCAACCATTTTGATTATTCTTATGAGCTGAGATACACATGTATACATACCTGGTAAAGGGCAAATATGCGTAGGTGTACCTGTACAAAGACAGAATATTTTCAGCATCCTCTAGGTGGTTGCTTTATGCAAACTGGAGTGTATCTTACAATGACAACTCCACACTTATCCTTCTATTACAGGAGTCCCCCAGGTCACATTATGAGGATTATAGACCAATGTCAAAATGTCTTGGAGGAATTATTGATAGACGTTGCTGTAGATGAGTGTCAGTTAGTTGCCGAGAACACTGTTCAGTTTCAACATGTATTTGGATACCTGCTGTCTTGGCGTCTACTTCTACAGTTTTTTGGAAGTGCTCCATCAGAGGTGATATATTGTTAAACCTTTACCAATACAGTCCTGAGTTTTTACGCGTTTAAAAACACTGTGGATAATGTAGAAAATGCTGTGCAGAAATAAGGAATTGCTGGTTACATGCATTTTCTCATTTTTTCACAATGTTTGCAAAGGCTTCTTGTTCTACAAGGCCATGAACTGTTAACCAAAGAACAAAATTTAAGCTTCGTCTATTTTGAAATTATTTACAAACAACAAAAAAATATGTGACTCAAAAATTGAAATTTGCTTTGGGATTGGTAGATAACATTGTGGAAAAAAGATAAAATACTGATAACCAGTATTTTCCCTTTTTTCCACAGTGTTTTCAAAATCTTTCTTTCTAAGGATTGTTAAAACGCTGGGTTGTGCAGCACAGTGGATTGTTTGACAAAGAGTTATCCACAAGTTTTTGCCATATATATAAGTAAACCACAAATTTGTGATCTTTGATCACACTGTAAGAAAATTTTGTAAGATATTCTTGGTAAGATGACAGTTAAAATAGCAAAAAAATGCACTTTTTCTTTCAACTGAAAATATCTAGTATGATAATGGACCAGGCCTGATCCCTCAGACTCACAAACAGGTGGCTTATCAATTAATTAGTTATTTTGTTATTAGTTATTTTGTGTTTGTCTTCTGGGGGTTCCCTGTGGCTTAACTCTTTCCCAAACGACAATATTTAAGACAATCCAATTTGAAAGGACTTGCAGACGACAAAATTTATATGGCACAAATGATAAGATTTGTATCAGATAGTCTAGAAAACATTGTGGGAAAAGGAGAAAATGCTGGTTACCAGCATTTTCTCCTTTTCCCACAATGTTTTTAAAAGGCCTTCTTCTCAGGGTCGTTAAAACTCGGGATTGTGTGGTAAAGGGTTGATGGCTACCCCTATACCATCCTGAGTTTAAAGACCCAGGGTAAAAAGACTTTTAAAATAATTTGGGAAAAGGAGAAAAACGCTTGTAACCAGCATTTTCTCCTTTTCCAACAATGGTTTCTTTCCTTTCAGAGACAATTTTTACCCTTTGAGCCATGTCATTTTTGCCGTCTGCAAATGCTTTTGATTTGGACAAGTCCAAAATTTTGCTGTTTGGGAAAGAGTTCAGGCTTTGGATTTGTTTGTATTGCAGTTAAACGCCATTTTAAGAGCTTAGGTCATATCATGGCAGACGGTGCACCTACGCATGTGATTTCTGTATTTCCCACACTAGTACTGACACAACTTTCTTTCAATGAAACTGACTGCTTTTCTCACATGAATCAAAGCAGAGAGGCAAAAATTGTTGTAAGGACAGTTTGTCGCAACTGGGCATCGAACTCGCAACCACTAGGTCAAATGGCAGATATTGTCAGATATGCTAACCACTGTGCTACCTGGTTCGTCTAAGGTGTTGGATATGTCAACAGGAAATTGTGTTATGATCTCAACTGTTAGGCCTTGTCACATCAGAATGTCCTTGAGCAAGGCTTTGTGCTGGTATAAACTCGGAAAGATATGAAGCAGCGATCTTTGACATCAGTATTACTGCAATTAATGTTTAACTCTTTATCAATCAATCCTTAGTTTTAATAACCTGGCAAAAGAAGACCTTTGAAAACATTGTGGAGAAAGGAGAAAATGTTGGAAACCACCATTTTCTCCTTTTCCCACATTATTGTCTTCTCTCCCACTAACAAAATATATCATTTGAGTCGCATCTCATATGTGGTCTGCAAATGCTTTCAATTTTGACAAGTCCAAAGTTTGGTTGCTTGTTTAAGAGTTGAAGCATCACATAACCACACTCAAATGAACAACCAAAGATGTTTCTTTTTCCAGTTGAGACAAGAATATGCAGCACATTTGAGAGAACTTGGATATGTGGAAAACATGGTAAACCACTTATTCAAGCTTATGCCAAAGACAAATAGAAAGATGTTTGAAACATCATTTTCTCCAAATGTTAAAGGTAAATACTGAACCATCTGTAGAAAATATTCCGTAGAGAAATATTTAACACTCACTTCTTAAGGTCTACGGACCCTAACTCTCATATTAAAGACCGAAGCTGCCGAGATTGGGCGAACAGACATTACGAAAACGTCAATGTTACACGATATTTACCTATGAGTTAGTGAGTTTATGGCCCCTAACTCTCATATTAAAAGACGGAAGCTTCCCAGATTGGGTGAATAGCCTTTAAGAAAAGGTCGATGTTTACCGATGAGTTAGGGGCAGTAGACCTTAAGTGTCAATTGTAAAGAAAAAAAATGAGAATGGAAGCAGACATGTTTTGTTAACTCTTTACCACACAATCCAGACTTTTAACGACTTTGAGGACGAAAGCTTTTTAAAACATTGCGGGAAATGGAGAAAATGCTGGTAACCAGCATTTTCTCCTTTTCCCACAATGTTTTCTAACCTTTCACAGACAAAGTCCTTCATTTTTGCCATATTTATCATTTTGTCTGCAAATGCTTTCAAGTTGGTCCAGTCTACAATTTTGTCATGTGTTAAAGAGTTAACTCTATATCAGACTTGTCCTAATTGAAAGCATTCGCAGATGACATATTTGATACGACTTAAATTATGATTTTTTTTTTCTGTGAAAAGGGTAGAAAACATTGTACGAAAAGAAGAAAATGCTAGGTACCAGCATTTTCTCCATTTCCCATAATGTTTTCAAAAGCTTTTTACACCACGGTCATGAAAACATTGGATTGTGTGAAAAAGTGTTAAACAAAGCATTTACCAAAGATGGCTGTTGATGAACCATAAAACTGCTTTCATACATTTAACATCAAATAAACAAGCAGAGCAACAACAGTATCTGGTTTAGTGATGGCTTGAACAAGGTGCGGTCATTGCAGGATCTCCTTATGTTCATTTACATGCAATATACTTTGTAGCCCTCCAAGTGCCAAATAAACCTAACTGACATTTTCAAATTAGAAATTAAATCCAATTGATTGTAATTTCAAGATTTCTTTTGTCTAAAACATCTCACCCAAGCAGACAGTGTAGGTCAAAGATCATACTGCACATTTTATACAGTCTGATCTTGAACTATCCTTCCTGCAAAGGCAACTGAAGTTGTGAAAGATGCATTCAGGGTAAGCTTGTAATTCTCACAGGAGATGGGAGTAGTTCAGACATTCAGCACATGAGCTGTAACCTCTATCAGTTAGCATTGAAGACAATACCAGCCATGGTGCGGCAGTGGTGGAAGAATCAGGACAGAAAAACGTCAGCATATGTGGATACTTTTACCACAAAGTTTGTCAGCCATTCTCTTTGTACAGCTGAATTACTGTCAGTGCAGAACAGGGATGTAAATATGGAAGATATGAAGGTAATAACATGAACCTGTAGATTCACATCTTCAGTTGCTTTTGTATGCAGTGTAGATCAAGATAGAAGAGATTGTAGCCAACTATGGAATTGAGATTGCAGTATTTTAATGGATTTTTAACCCTTTACCAGACTACTAAAAACCCCTGAGCAGTAAGGCTTTTGAAAAAATTGTGGGTAAAGGAGAAAATGTTGGTTACCACCATTTTCTCCTTTTCCTGCAATGTTTTCTTCCCTACCATAGAACTTGAGTCCATTTATGCCAATTTTGAATTTGTCACCTACAGATGTTTCCACTTCAAAAGAGTCTAGAATTTGGCATTTAGGTTAACAGTGTCCAGTCTAATTACTTGGCTAGATAATAATTAATTCATCATTAGGCACTGTAAGTAACAATCACACCATATTTGATATTGATGAAAACAATATTCCAGACTACAAAATTTTAGACTTTAAATTTAAAGCATTTGCAGATAACATTAAATGTGACTCAAATGACTTGCCCTTTAGAGAGTAGGAAACATCATGGGAAAAAGAGAAAATGCTAGTTACCAGCATTTTCTTCTTTTCTGACTTTGTTTTCAAAAGCTGTCTTCCTCAAGGTCATTAAAACACTGGACTTTGTGATGAAGGGTTAGATATAAGATAATTTACATAGTGTGTGAAACACACCAGGTTTAAGCCCTAAAATATGGGACAGTGTAGAGCCAAAAACTATTCATGATCCAAGAATTTTTGATGTGGTATACATGTAAAACTAAAATCTTTACTAACACATTGCAGATTAGAACAAGACCAACTGCAAGGGAGGTAATAGCCACATATGGAATTGAGGAAGTGAGCGTGGAAATAGTGATTGCCCTGCCTATCAACTATCCACTGGGAAACATAAAAGTATCTAGTGAAAAACGTGTGGGTGTGTCAGGTGCACAGTGGGAAAAATGGCTGCTTCAACTGAACATATTTCTGACCCATCAGGTAGGGTGTTGCTACTCTAGCAGCTTTGAGTACTTTATCATATTCCCCAAAATGAAGTTAATTTAGAACATCCTGGAAAAAGGTTGTCTGTCTGTTTGCCTGTCTGCCTGCTTGTCCATCCGATCGTCCATCAGTATGTATGTCTGTCTTTGCAGTTTTTTGACCTTGTCTTCTCTGACAGTTTGCAACCAATTATGCTGAAAGTGTAATAAAAGTCTAACTACAAAAGGAAGTGTGTTCCTGTAACTTTTATTATGGTGAATTAAGACTTTAAATTTGTATATTTGGGAAGACATTGTGGAAAAAGATTGAGCTATCTGTCCTTCTGCTGCAATGTTTTCACCTTTATTGATGTAACTAAGCCGAATTCACATTGATTATCCCTCTTTTTCAAGGATGGTTTCAAAGTTACTTGGTGCCAAATTGTTTCAAGAGAGTATTGAGCTAACTCTGCAGAACAATCCAGAATTTTGTTGATCCTGCTGTTGAAGGCTTTTGAAAACATTGTGAGAAAAGGAGAAAATGCTTCCAGCATCTTTTCCTTTTCCAACAATGTTTTCAAAAGCTGTCTTTGTCAGGGTTGTAAAAACACAGGATTTTTTATTTTTTTTTGGTAAAGGGTTATGACTGAATATGACTTATCACATAAAACCTTCCCCGGCAGTGTATTAAACCCATGACTTATTTTTGATAATACACTAGTGTATTATCGTTTTTGGTTCCCGGTTCTGGTGAATTTTCAGTCATGAGCGTGTGAAGATTGGGAAACCAACCACAGTAAATGCCGGAAATTGTACTACTACGCTGTTTCGTGGAAAAATGACGTCATTGTTGCTAAGGCGTATGCGCGTGGATAGTTTTGGATTTTCATGTTTGATAAAAAGTAAGAAATGCAGTGAAAGCTTTTAAAAAACAACAAAATTGTTGAATCAGTTGTACTTACCCCCTCTAGAGACTGTTGTATTCGTCTCTCGGTGTAAATGTCATGGAGCTATCTACTTGTGTATTTACACATTTGAAACCGAACTTCAGTTGTAAACATGGACCCGCGAACAGTATATGGGCAAAAGGTGATGAGGCATGATATTTATACCCCTGCAAAACGAATGTTTTTGGGGGTATACTGGAATCAGCCTGTCTGTCTGTGTGTCCGTCCATGTGTCCGTCCTTGTGTCCGTCTGTGTACAAATAATTGCCTGTTTCTGTCAAAGCGCTGGTGGGGTATTAAGTCACATTCAGTGACAGTTCTAGTTTTTGTCTGTCATTCGTTTTATGTGATAAATAGAATCTCACATTCGTGTCTATGTATTATCATTTTTATCAAACTCGTTGACTAAAATGTATTTGACGCTCGCCAAAGCTCGCGTCATACAATTTTAGTCAACTCGTTTGATAAAAATGATAATACATAAACACTCATGTAAGATCCTCTATTTCTATTTCAGAATGGAAACATAGTAGATGGCCTGAAGTTATGGAGAGACAATATCAGTAAGAAGTTTGAAGGTGTAGAGGAGTGCATGATATGTTTCTATGTGCTGCATGGCACAAACTTTCAGCTACCCAGAATCACATGTCGAACTTGTAAAAAGAAGTTTCACTCAGCTTGTCTTGTAAGTATTGTTGGCTTTATATACAACTACACAGAGATCAAAGTAAATGAGGGTATCTACCCCTATAACTCTTTTCTTTCTGTAAGAACTTTGTTGTGGGTATGCACAAGAAGTGTTGCAATGATATGATTCTATGGTTAAAAATATTCAGGACTATTCCTGAGCTCAGGATTTTTAAACCTCCAAAAAGCCTCTTTTCCTCCATTTTCCTTTTAAAGTTAATAATTTTGGTTTTAGGATTGTTCGAAAATCAATTTTCACCCGTGCAGTATATATATTGGTGTAAGTGAAAACCCGAAGGATTGTGGTTAGTTCATTTACAAAGTAAATTTCTGTCTATAGCTTATCAGTTTGCTGTAATAGATGAGGTTTGAACACTTTTAATCCTTTATCAAATGATCTTGTATTTGAACGACCTTGAGGAAAAATTCATTTGAAAACATTCTGATCACATATCGGACAACCAAAATCCAAGATTCAGAACGTGCAGTCAGATCTTAATCTACAGTGTGAGCAAAAGCGACTTAAGTAGTGCTTTATACTTTCATGAGTTAACTCTTACATGCCACCTGTGTATGGCTTATCAGTTCTCCCAGTGCCGGGGAGATTTACTACAAGCTAAAAATAACCACTTGACCAATACACTATTTCAGTTAATGAGCTGATAGTATCCAGCATGTGTTGTGTATTGGAGATGTAATTATATCAATAGAAAGGGCAGGAAATAAGCTTTGCAGTGATGTGATTTTCTTGTCTTAATTTGTACTATAGATAAATTACTGGCAACTTAATGTCAGATTAATGTACCAAAACAAAGTGGTGTCAGACATGATTTTATCCTTTATTATGTCATAAGTCCTAGTCAACATCTACTTTGTTCATAGAAACCCTTACCATTATTCAGCTGACATAAATTTAAAACAAATTTGGTGGAACAAAGACAGTGTGGCCCTTTCTCCAGCAAATTATTTCACAATTTGAATAGTACTCCAAGTTCCAAATTTTACAATACACATGATTCGAAAGAGTATAGCACTTTTCATTACCTATTTACTCTAAGAATTTCGCTTGTTTGTGATGAAACATGTTAAATAGATGATCCAAAAAGGGTCTGAGGGCTGTCAATCACCAGGTAAATCATATTTTTGCCCCAGTTCAGTGGTAAACGGCATATGTAATGAACCGGTATTGTCCTTTCCCCACCCACTCTTGTTGTACGGGTTCCACTTTTGATAGTAGACAATTAGCCAGAGTTTGAACTTAACCCTTTTTCAAGCAGCAAAATTAAGACTGGTCCAAATTGAGGGCATTTGAAGACCATAGATTAAATGCTACTGAAATAATGTGCTTGTCTTTAATAGGGTAGAAAACACTGTGGGAAAAGGAAAAGTACTGATTAGCATCATTTTCTCATTTTCCAACATTGTTTTCAAAAGCTTAATTTTAATTAATAGTCTAGGTCATTCACAGATTGCTGCAAATCTTTATTTTCTAACATGGCAACTTTTTGAAAAAACATTATCATTCTCTAAATCAGAAAAATCCAAGTTATCCTCATCGGCAGAATCATTAATGCCAAAATTCAACTCTAAAACCCCATTAACATTCATCCTTCCTGCAGCCATGTTTTACATAATGAATAAATGTGCATTGATGTTTGAAGATCACAAGATATTTCTTTGTATTGAAGAGGTCTTGATGATATTTACAGATAGGATCACAGTGAGAATGTTTATGTTATAGATGAGAGATAAAATTCAATTCATACATTTGTATATTTACTTAGACCAAGGCTAGTTCAGCACTCAATCCTGAAAACGTAAATTTATGCGATTGGCACTCAGTGAGAGACTGAGTAAAAGAGTAAATATACGTGATCGGCACGGTAAGGGTTAAAACTTGATATTTGTCTTTTTCTATTTTGCAGTATAAATGGTTCAACACAAGTCACAACTGTACATGTCCTCTATGTCGGAATATCTTCTGATATATACAGCAAACAATACATTTAGTGCTGGACTCTACGTCAAAGTATGATTGCCATCTTATAAAACTTAGTTTATACTTCACTTAGTTTACAGTATACTTACAGTATAAAAGGTGCCTCAGGTAGCCAGAAAAATTAAAATTATGACTTGGATTTAATGATAATGAAAGAGAAGCTCTAAAAAGTGAGAAGTTACTTAGAAAGGTGTATGGAATTAGAATTATAATTATAATCTTGAAGTTTCATGTTCAGCTGACTAAGGATTGAACAAAGTCTTATAAGCAGTGCATTTACACTGTGATCATGGTAATTGTCTGTTGTAGACTTACGAGCTTCAAAAATAAGAACACAATACAAGTATCCCGTGATGGAGCTATTTATTTATTTCTTGTTGCTTTTGTTTGTTTTTTTTTGAAGCCTGAAGCTGGTTTTTTACTAGGAAAACAGTATGCTGACACAAAAGCTTTACATGATTTAAAAATAATGTAACAAGGAAACGAAAATTATAAATACTAAATATATGTTGGATTTGTAAAAAATTCTGATCTTCATACCTTCTCACATCTCCAAGCTTAACCCTTTACCACACAATCCTGATTTTAGTGATGTAAAAGAAAGAAGGCTTTTGAAAACATTGCAAGAAAAGGTTACCAACAATGTTTTCTATTGTATCAAAAACAGAAGTCATCATTTGAGCTACAGTTATTTTGTCATCTACACAAGCTTTCATATTGATGGATTCCAGAATTTTTTGTTTGGTGATGAGTTGCATTTTTGCATTTGGATACAATTTTTTCCAAATGTTGTAAGAAATGGTGAAAAAACTCAGATCGAGCAACGTCTTTCTGTTTCACATTGAGCAATTTCTGCCTTTTTCATGACAAATCTCTTACAGAATACAATATGAAAAATATTTTTTTTCTCTCTTAATGTCTTAAAATATAAAGCTCCCAAAAGTAGCATATGGATTTATTCTGTGTATAATTAATTGTAATTGTATGCAAATATTTGTGATGCTGGAGAGTTTTTGTTATTTTGATAATTAACAAGGATGTAATCAGTACAAATATTTATCATTGTTGGTCTTAACTCCTCACCAGATGTCAAACTTTTAGACTGTTCCAAATTAAAGCATTAATTTTGCAGGCAATAAGTAAAATGTGCCTCAAAAGATAAGTCTTGTCAATAAAAAATTAGAAAATATTGTGGAAAAAGGAGAAAATGCTGGTAACTAGCATTTCCTCCTTTTTCCAAAATATTTTCATAAACATTTTGTCTTACAGTCTTTAAACAAGGCGTTATTTAGTAAAGGATTGGATGGAAGAGATTCAACATTTGCTTATGGATTTATGCTGTGTATAATTATAATAACATGAATTTTCAAAATGGTGAAAAGTTGTTGTTGTTTAAATAAAGATGTACAAATTAATACAAATCTCAGTACATGTAGTTGTTTGTTTTTAAGAAAGTTATTCTATAATGTATAAGCTATGAAAGGTGCTATTATTGAAAGCAAAAGTGCAGGAATCGCATAACTATCTGCCCCTGTATAACTGAAAACAAAATTCATTCCCTGAACTACCAAGCTGCTAATGGAGTGTATTGTTTGCTTCACAAATCTCAACATTAAGTCATTAACCCTTTACCACACAGTTGTAAGTTTTAACAATCCTTAAAAATTAAGCTTTTGAAAACATTGTTGGAAAATGAGAAAATGATGCTAATCAGTACTTTTCCTTTTCCCACAGTGTTTTCTACCCTATTAAAGACAAGCACATTATTTCAGTAGCATTTAATCTATGGTCTTCAAATGCCCTCAATTTGGACCAGTCTTAATTTTGCTGCTTGAAAAAGGGTTAAGTTCAAACTCTGGCTAATTGTCTACTATCAAAAGTGGAACCCATACAACAAGAGCAGGTAACCAACACAATAAGATATTTGACACTGATATGCCTATACTGTATTTGGAGTTTGGAATTTAGACTACATTGATTGTGTTTAACACTGTTTTCAACATTATTTCAGTTATATCTCGGTGGCTATTGCACTTATCTATGCTTTCCTGAGTTTCTTTTACCAGTGCTCAGCACAATATTCTTCCCAAGCCACTGGCTGCTTTCCCACATAACCATTGTCAAAACAATGGTCAGTGGTGAGAGAGGAATAAATCCAGTTGCAATGGCTATCATCAATCCTAGGAAAGAAATTGGCCAAGCCAGGGATTGAACCAGCGACCTTCTGTTCTCAAATCCTGTATGCTACCTACTGCACTACATGGGCTCAGCCGAATTTAGACAAGAACAGCAACTACAGCTAAGCGTTTGCACACACAGATGGTACTCTTGTTTGTCTTGCATACAGTTGACTAAATTTTTCAAAGTCTATGCAGGAATACATAATGACACTAGCCATTATTTTTTTACAACCTTCACCATCTTTTTAATGTAGTATACATGTATATTTTGTTTTCATATGGTACATAAAATAGGTGGCAAAGTTTGTCACAAAACAATCACCTGTAATTATTTGATCCAAGTTTATGTAGGATCCCCTGCAGAAAGGCCTACTGGTCTATGGCACCAGGAGGAGAACATGCCTTGTCCAAAAATGGTAAGATGACCAAGATCATGACAAATACTAATTCTTGGTGCTAAGCATGAATATAGTTCATTTTGTGATTTAACCCTTGCTACACAATCCTGATTTTTAATGACCCCTATGGAAAAAGATTTCTGAAAACATTGTGGGAAAAGGAAAAAAAATGTTGATAACATGCATTTCCTCCTTTTCCCACAATGTTTTCTGACCTAGCTTTCAAATACAAATTCCATAATTTTTAGCTCCATTTCGGCCAGTGGGCTTATGTCATGGCCCAGTGTCTGTGCGTCCGTGCGTGAGTTAACTTTTATTTCAAAATCTTGATGAAACTTCACACAAATGATCCTGCCATGGTCCTCTTCAGAATTTCTTGAAAGAATTTGATTCATTCAAAAACTCTGGTTGCCATGGCAACAAAACTGAAGAATATTGAAAATCTTCTTGTCTGAAACCTTAAAGCCTAGGGCTACCAAATTTGGCATGTAGCTTTATCTAGTGGATCTCTACCAAGTTTCTTCAAACTATAGCCCTGGGGTCAAATTTGGCCCTGCCCGGGGGTCATAAGTCTTATATGGGCTTATGTAGGGAAAACTTTAAAAATCTTTTCGTACCAAGCCATGAGGCCTAGGGCTACCAAATTTGGCATGTAGCTTTATCTAGTGGACCTCTACCAAGTTGCTCTCAAATTATAGCCATGGGGTCTAATTTGGCCCCGCCCCGGGGTCACAAGTTTTATATGGGCTTGTATAGGGAAAACTAAAAATCTTCTTGTACCTAGCCATAAGGCCAATGGCTACCAAATTTTGCATGTAGCTTTATCTAGTGTGTGTCTATCAAGAGTGCCCAAATTATAGCCCTTGGCTCAAATTTGGGCAAGCCCCAAGGGTCACAAGTTTTACATTGGCTTATATAGGGAAAACTTTAAAAATCTGCTCATACCTAGCCATAAGGCCTAGGGCTACCAAATTTTGCATTTAGCTTTATCTAATGGGCCTCTACCAAGAGGGCCCAAATTATAGCCCTTGGGTTAAGTTTGGCCCCACACCAGGGGGTCACAAGTTCTACATGGGCTTATATTGTGAAAACTTAATAAAACTTCTTGTTACTAACCATAAGACCTAGTGCTACTAAATTTAGCCCTGTCTCAGGGGTCTTATGTTTTATGGGGCCTTTTATTGAGGAAACTGAAAATCTTCTTGTTTATAACCACACATTCTAGAACTGTATTATTTGGTAAGGGGCCTTATCTTGTGGACCTCCACCAGGATTCAAGTAATTATAGCTCTGTGGTCAAAAAGTGCTTTGCCCTTGGGTCATAACTTTCTTGTAGAATTCATAGAAAAAAATTTGTATGTCTTCTAGTTCGAAACAATTGGCCAAGTATTGTAATGTTTGGCTCGTAGTGTTTTTACTTAGTAGCCAGTGGAGTGATACAGGGCCACCATGGCCCCCTTGTTGCAACATTTGATTTGTTGTCTGCATGTCTGCAACTGCTCTCAGTTTGGACCAGTCTTGAGTTTTGTAGTGTGGTAAAGAGTTAGAGTTAGGGCATAGAGAGATCAGACAACCTTTTGCAGGCAGTGTAGATCAAAATCAGACTCATGCACATTCTAAGCTTTAAATAATTGTAGATCTACTCTTTTCTCTGTTTTGTAAATTGTTCTGGCAAAAGCACACATGACATTGCATTGTTATATAGTATTTTCCCCCCTATTACAATTTCTTATTACTCAAGGGTTTAACATTAACAAACGTTTAGGGTAAAAAATCTTCAGCTCGAACATGGTGGACATTTTCTCATTTATCTCATATACAGCCAGTTTGATAATAAGCCATATTATCTATTTTAATTGATTGAGAGAAAAAAGTTGTGATCAATAAATTCAATTTTTCCTTTTATTGTGTTCTGGAGAAGGTTTAACTGAGTAAGACATACGAACAACAACCCACTCTGTGTTAAGAGCAGTGTTGCCAATTGTATTTTTCACACAATAGTGAATATCACCTCACCGTTTTACTAGGAGCCGCCATTACCGCTTGGGTTGAAGAAAACGTGACTGAATACGCTTCAATTAAAATGGCTTACAAAGGTGGACCCAAGGTTCAGAAAGTGATGGTTCAGCCCATCGTATCCTTTTTGTGCTCAACTGAATTGAGTTTGTGAATGGAAAGCGCACAGTGTTTGGTAAATTGAAAGGTTTTCACAAACCGGCAACAAAGAAAGCTCGAATACCCATGACATAAGTCGAATCCCACGCCTTTACGCTTCGATATTCCGTCTGCTGGCCTTGCATCGGTTGGACGAAGTATCTGTATACTGTCGATTAACGATGGAATTGAATTTATCAGGAATGGTTTGCCCATTCTAGAAAGAGTGTCCAGATATCTGCAACAATCACACGGAAAACGTTCTATTTCCCGGTCCATGAAAAAAACGAATTTCACCAGAAACAGACCGAATTTCACTTCAAAATTAAAAATTCTAACTATTGGCTAGAAATTATAATTTATTTTTGAAAGGCACAATTTCATGTTTATTTTCTGGAAAAAAAAAATCTTTTTGTAATTGTAACTTGTTAGGAATTCTTTGATTTAGAACCAAATTTCACTCAAGATGACTCAGGAAGAGTTATAAGATCATGAAATTTACCCACCGGATTTTACTTGTGAGGCCACATTCTTTTTTAAAAGACAAAAATAATATTACAGTTATGTAATTTTATATCATTATATTTTTGAATCTGCTTCTTTATTTCAAGAGTGATGGGTGACAAAAAATCATAACATCTTGCAAGTGAAATTGCGTGTAAATTCACGGTATCGTAATTCTTACAGAGTCACAAAGTGAAATTCAGTTGTAATGAAAGAAACCCTGATAAGTTAGTTACAAAAAGTTTTTTTTTTTCCCAAAAAGTAACATGCTTTTCAAAAAATTGTTCTAGTTTCAGACCAAAATTTGTTACTACAAGGGAAGAATTTGTCATTTTGGGGAGAAATGCAGTCTGTGGTGAAATTCGGTCATGGGTGAAACTCAGTTTTTCCATGGAACCCCCCCCCCCCCCCCCCAATTTCCTGGACTTTCTTATGATGCTGTGCACCAAGGATTCACTCCATATTGCAATTGTGTGCTCTACTGAAAAAGACCTAACACAGCATGTACAGAATGACTCTGTACAATGAGAATCTTATTTCAGATGTTCAAATAGCATATCGGGCCAAATAATTTCTGACACGACCATTAAAATAGTAGAAAGACCGATTAAAATATCCTCACTGTTGACCTGACTGCATGGTGTTACCCAGAACTTAAATTACTGTTGCACCATTTGAAACAAAGCACAGCTTATCTGTCATCGTTTCATTATTTTTACATTAAAAAAAAAAAAAAAAGAGTATTTACATGCATTTTGCCGCGCATTGGTTGGTTTTGTCTAATTATACACTATACATACCATATAATCAGGGCCTGCTCTGGCTTTTGTTTTTCTTTCGCCACTATTTTCGCCAATTTAAAAAACTTTTCGCCACTTTTTTTATTTATGAGCCATTTTTTTCGCCACTTTTCCTAATTTAATAGCCATTTCTTTCACCACTTTTCTTAATTTATGAGCCATTTCTTTCTACTTTTTCGCTGCTTTCCTTTTTACCACCATTTATCCCCCATTATTCTGTTCAGGTATCAGACACAGAGAAGGTTTTTTATGTTTCTTTCAATTTTAATTCATTTGTACAAACATGAAAACATGAATGATGAAAATTACATAAAGTCTTTTATCATGATGGAGATTTAATCCTTTAGCACATGACACAAATTTAGACACATCCAAACCCAAAGCATCTACAGACATCAATTTAAATGTTGCTGAAATAGTGGAGTTGTCTGTGATAGGATAGAAAACATTGTTTGAAAAGGAGAAAATGCTGGATACCATCATTTTTTTTCTTTTCTCACAATGTTTTCATAAGTCTCCTTTATTGAGGTCATTAAAAAGTTGGCATTGTGTGGGTTCCTAAAACGAAAAAAAAAACATGGTAAAAACACAATGTTGTTAAATTCTGTTTGAATCTAGAAGCAGACTTGTGCTGCAAGCAGCCAGTATTTCTTTCATGAACTTTACAGGAGAAATTATAGTACCGGTATGTGATGAAAGAATTTCTGTATGCCTACCTTGAGTGAAAAACAGTTGAATCTCACTATCATTTTTGGATATGATTTGCTAATCAAAGAAAAAATTGAGAAAGGATTTTTATCTACTTGTTGACTCAAAAGAACATTATCTGACCACTGGGTTTTGATTGCCTTGTAATTTATGACCCTATTGATGCAGAGTCACACATTACTTCAAACCCTGACATTTCTCATCAGATTACAAATAATGTCCAGAGTGATGAGAAAAGATAAAAAAAAAAACTTCTTCACGGCTGTAATGAGGACCAACCACAATCTTTATTAAAAAACATAACTAGGACTTGATAAATTTAAAAGCATTAAACTTAACAAGGTTGACAGAGACGTAATCTATATAGTAAATAAAATAGCTGATAGGAAGGAAAAGGTGTAGAGTATTCTAAAAATAGAATGCTAAAAATAGAACACTGCACTGCAGATTTTGCTTGAGTTGCCGATGTAAGGAAGGCAAATGATTGTTTTGCAAGATTTTTAATCCTTTGGTTTACCATCCATCGTTGTAACTTATTAAAAAATGTTTGTACAGAATATCTCCAGCAGTAAGAAGAGGTAATTCTGCTTTATCGTACGACTATTCATGTATTGAGAATCAGTAGGCTACTGATCGTCTGACGTCATTTAAACAAATAAGCAGACGCTTTACCTGTGGGAAAAAAAGACAGGGTTCCATGGGATAAAGGGGTAGATTTAGCTAGTTAGTAACAGATAAGGATCATAACACTCTGCTGTCTTGTCTAAATTGACAAAGTTAATAAAGGATAACTGGTGTCACCCTTTGTCTTAGATTGCCAATATTTCATGAATATAGCCAGGTGGGGAATTTTTTAAGGCAAAGTTTTTTCGCCGTGCAAGCTTGACGAGGCGAAGTTGAGCCATTGAAGGTGACTTCTTCGCCCACGTTGCCCTGTAGCTTTTTCCCTGCTTCACCCTTTCTCCACTTATCTTGTGAGTTGAGACAAAACTGAAGAATTGTCGATAAAAAAAAAATTTCGCCACTTATTTTCGCCAGTTAAAGAAAAAATTCGCCATTTGTTCAGAATTTTCGCAATTGGCGAAAATGGCGATCGGCAGCGCGGGCCCTGTATAATGCTAATCAATTAAGCATATGATATCTACTGAGAACCAATCGGGAAACATAGGAGAATATAGATGCCGCCCATAATGTCTAAAGCCAGCCTTGATTCTGCACTGTATGGTGTGAATTCATCACTGTTGGTGTGTATTTTAGTGACGACCAGCACTTTTTCTTGAATGACCTTTGACTTCTTCCTGTGTACCGATTCTAATAATCTTTATCAAACTGCAAAACCTTATCATCCAGCCAAATGGTTTGGAATGGAGATATTGTTTTTGATGTTCGTCAGTCAAGTGTTCACTTTTTGAGCTAAATACCAAGCCTCAGGAGCCAAAAAATTTATTAGGGGAGGTGTTTTTCGGTCTAACAGATCTTGAATTGGGCTGGCAAAACTTCCATGTCGGTCAGGACTGTCAAGTAAATTGTCTAGTCGTTTGCCAAGTCTAGCATATTCTGGGTTTTGTAGTAAACTACAATTGCCTGTAAAACACTTACAGTCGCGCCTAGTATAATAATGGATTCTTAGTTATTTACAAGATCATGACTGAAATGCACCACCTAGAAGATGTCTGTATGCAAGCATTTGTAGGTCAGATATTGTCAACACTTCGCAACCATAACTTGACAAACTTTTTGAAAATGTTATGCATAATTAAGTTTCCTTCTTAATTCATAGCAACAAAATTTACCCCTGCACGAACTCACTCTGTCCCTTAATATAGATGAACCTAACGGTGTAACAAAGGCAAAATCAGTAAAAACATTCTGTAAAATTGATTTATTGCCACAGAGGTTCATGAAATTATCTGACGACCATTTAATTTTAATGGTGATGTCACAGCTTTTCAAATGCAGGAATGAAAATAGGGGGCCCTGATGTAATTTTCAACTTGTTAATTATAAAACATACATTTTTTTTTTTTTTAAACTAGTGTTCCCTGTTCTGTTGAAATGAGAGAACTCTATCAAAATTGTGGATGTTTTTGTTCAGTTGGGAAAATACTTTTTTGTAACATAGTACCCTATTACCTTAACAAGTATTTCAGAACTTGATTTTTAGATACCTGCAAAATGTAAGTACATTGTATCTTTTATCTCCTTGAAGAAAAAAAAAATCTATAATTTCAGTCTTCACTCTTTACCTTGTGGCAAAACTGGACTTTAATAAATTGAAAGCATTTGCAGATGACATTAAACATGGTCAGAATGATAAGATTTGGATGTGAAAGATTAAAAATCATTTGTTACCAAGATAATGCTGGTTACCAGCATTTTCTCCTTTTCTAAGATGTTGTCAAAAGCCTTTTTCTGAATGTCTGATCAGATTCCCTTCAAACTGCCTTTTCAATCTGAGTAATGACATGTACCAGAAAAACATGTGCACACTGTGTAAAACATTATGTAGGAACTAAAATCTGTGTTTAACTATGAGGAAGAAACTTGGATGATATCATATGATAAAGAAATCCAACAAGCAATACGAAAGGAGGGTAGTGGATAAACAAGTCTTATTCTAGACCACTGATAAAATCGGTTTTGTCATGTCACCGTGTCCATGTTTTTTCTAGATGCACATTAGCTAATTTATATAAAGCTTTAATCTCATGCGCAAAATTAATGTTTGGGCAGATATTTTTGAACTTCAAAAACAGGTCATTTCCATGCTTCAAAACCCAGGGTTCTGGGTCAAATTAGAACCCTGATAACAGTTGAAATAATGCTGCTAAAGATCTCTAGAAAGAATTGCATTTTATTTCAGAGATCCAGAGTCCAGATATGGTTGTATGAACAGACCAACTTGCGTATTGAAGGCGTCATTGCTGTAAGTAGCGTATCGTGTGATACTTTCCTATTGCACCAAAGGTTTTCTTTTATACCTTATGTATCTCAGCTGTTTTTAAAGAAAACATTGAGTTTATGTCAAAACCCTTTCACATTTTCTGATATTTCTGTAATTACTGAAGGTATTTACTTCAAAATTTGATAGTTGTAAACTATCAGATGAGGAACCCATGTCAGAAAGGCAGATATCCATCAAAATATTTTCGATGCAGTTTGTGCCTTTTAAAATGTAGGATTTTCACTGAAAAAAGCTTGTATAAGCAACTGCAGCCAAGCATTGGTACCCACATACAGTGTTCTTGTTGAAGTCAAATTTTAGCTCAAGAAATGATAATGTAAATTCATTACAGTACTGTTAGGGCTATACTTAGACTAGATGCTGACTGCTTAAACTGCTAAAAGGGCATACTCACGAAAATGTCTTTCTAGGATGACATGGAAATTATTGAAAGAACTGGAAGGTTGTTACAAGCAACTGCTCCTTTCTCACAATGTTTTCCTAGTCAGCCTATAAAGGAAAATAGAAGAAAGGAGCAATGAACTTAAAGTACATTCATCCATTTCAGGGGTTTGATGAATACATGAATCTTGTACTGGATGAAGCAGAGGAGGTCCACATGAAAACAAAGAACAGAAAATCCTTAGGCAAGTTCTTGTAAATAAGTTTCACCTTGGGTGAAAGTTTTTGGGTATATTTATGAGAGAATAATTTTCCAAAGACAGATGATAGTCATTACAACAGTATTCATTCCTCTCTCACTGCAGAACAATGATTGGTGGTAATAGATGATAGTCATTGCAACAGGATTAATTCCTCTCTCACAGCAGATCATTGTTTAGGTGGTGGTTTTGTGGGAAAGCAGCCAGTGGCCAGAATATCGTGGGAGGTACTGTTGATAGAGACTCTGGGATAGCATTTATGAGGGCATTTGGCCACAGCAATATATATGAAATAATGTTGACGATAGCTTTAAACATGATACAATCAAACAAACAATATTTACAGAATATAAAGAAGCCATTTTCTTTCTTTACCTGGTGCACTTAACAAGCTTCTAGGACATCCTGTGCAGTCTGATCTCTATCTGGGAGAATGTAAGACCTGTTTCAGGGAGTATGCATATCACTGATATGGACAAAATAGTTGACAGTAGTCTAGCTTGTACTTATTTATGTATTATGTAAAGAGGATGTATTTTTTATGTTGACACATACTTTAAAACCTGTCTTAGTGGCCACCTGT
Organism: Hippopus hippopus; assembly: GCA_946811185.2. NCBI lineage: Eukaryota > Metazoa > Mollusca > Bivalvia > Cardiida > Cardiidae > Hippopus > Hippopus hippopus. The sequence continues at coordinate 29,595,102 of OX328101.1, forward strand.
ATTCAGTGTTCAGTCTAGCTTTGCTGGTAAGGGGGCACATTAGGCCCACGGACATTGAACTTGGGGCCACACGTAAAAAATAATTCTTTATTACTGAAATGTTTAACAACCTTTTTATTCAATAGGTGTTGCCTTTTTGTTTAAGAAGTATATTCTCATTCATGTGTCTGAATACTATGCTTATAAAACTTCAACACTGCAGAAATTATCATTGTTTTTGACACAACCTCCTTTTAGCCATTGACCCTTAAGAAAATACGAAATATTCCATCAATGGTAAACTTTGGAAAACGCTGATATTCCTACACAGAGGGATTTAACCTTCCCATCGATCACTCAAACTACAGTTTAATTTTCTCATAAACTAACCAACTTTTGAACTGATCGTCCAGGGGCCATTTTGGTTGAAAGTTGCGTTTCTGTGGGGTTTTATTATCGTCACTGGAACTAGGGGTAGCTACTGGCCCGATTGTGCTTTGCGAAGTAATATTTTAAACAGCTTTTGCCCTTTTTCGCCCCATTGATGCTTCTGAAATATGTAGAAAATGGCTTATTGCAATGTTGAATGATCAGCGGAGGCTCAAAGAATGGTACATCTGGTACCCGTTTTTCCTCCAGAAAACGACTACAGGCTTCCAGTTTTTATCTTAACCAAAACGTCCGTCGGGTTATCGATAAATTTTTACTAGAAGGCTTGGTATTATGTATTATTTATCGAGAAGAAACGGCAGAAACGAACGAAAAGGACCCCAAAATTGCGGAATGGCACTTTAACGATCGAGTGCTCCCGATTGGCCCGAGGTTGGTTTAGAATTGTGCCACTTGGACTTTAGGGAGCCTATGGCGCAGTGGCGCGCTCTCGTATGAACACTGCCTGTATTAAGCAAGCAATCTGTTTTAAGCAAGCACAGAGTTGAATTTATAGAGGAGGCACATGTGTCAAAATATACCTTTGTTCAGCAAGCACCTGTTCTGTGTTATTCAAGACAGGGGCAATTGTGCATTTCACAATAAAGATCTCTTCCCTCAATACCAGTATGAGATGCACAATAAAGCACTGATATTCAAAAAACAAAAAGGAAAACTATTAATTCAAAATATATAAAAATTTCCTGGACAGACTACAGATTGAAAACAGTGAGGGAATTTATGACATTTCTGGAGAACTAGATTGCTAAGTGATTCTATTAACAAAAAAGTTAAGGAAATTGTGTTTGAGGGGCAATGACAAAAGATCTAGAACATTCTCAGAATTTTAAATTTCACAGTATTACAATGCATCCATTTTTCTTCAAAAGGATGCTTTGAGTTTATAGCACCAGTAGCGGCTTAAATAATCAGTGTCGAAGTTGACTGGTCTTCAAGTCATTTTTCACAAAATTGCAATTTTGATTGAGTATAGAGTATAACTGTAGAGTCTCGCCCGATAGTAAAAGTCTTACAACAAGGCATTGCTTCCTCCCTGCCCTGTTTCTTGCCTCCCTGCCCTTGATGGTCTAGGGTAATCACTAGTAATCAACCAAACTTATCTTAGCCATTGAAATCCATCCCCTCCCCCTTATCAATTCGTAGAGTATATACTGTCCTAACCCTTTACTACACAATCCAACTCATAACAACCCTGAGAAAGAAAGCTTTTGAAAACTTCGTGGAAAAAAGAGAAAATGCTGGTAACTGGCATTTTCTCCTTTTCCCCGATGTTTTTAGCTCACCTGAGCACAACGTGCTCAAGGGGAGCTTTTAGGATCACTGTGTCCATCGTCAACAATTCTTTAAACATCTTCTTCTCCTAAACCACTGGGCCAATGTAGACCAAACTTGGCTGGAATGTTCCTTGGGAGGTCCTCTTTAAAAATTGTTCACAGAATTTGATTCCATCAAAAACTCTGGTTGCCATGGCAACCAAATGGAATTTTCTAAGAAATTCTTTAAAAATCTTCTCTGAAACCACTGGTCAGATTTTGAAATAATTTCACAGAAATGTTCCTAGGGTGACCTTTTTCAAAAATGTTCGTGAAATTTTGGTCCGCAGAAAAACATGGCCGTGGTGGAGGGGGGGGGGTGGGGGGGGGCTCATTGCATCAAGTGGCGTCAATAATTCTTTAAACATCTCCTCCTCCTAAACCGCTGGACCAATTTGGACCAAACTTGGCTGGAATGTTCCTTGGGATGTCCTCTTTAAAAGTTGTTCACAGAATTTGATTCCATCAAAAACCCTGGTTGCTATGGCAACCAAATGAAATTTTTTAATAAATTCTTTAAAAATCTTCTCCGACGAAACCGCTAGTCAGATTTTGAAATAATTTCATAGAAATGTTCCTTGGGTGACCCTTTTCAAAACATGTTCGCGAAATTTTGATCCGTCGAAAAACATGGCCGCAGTTGGGGGTGCTGTTTGCATTCTTTAAAAATCTTCTCCTCTGAAACGGCTGGTCAGATTTCGAAATAATTTCACAGTATTGTTCCTTGGGTGACCCTTTTGAAAATTTGTTCGTGAAATTTTGATCTGTCGAAAAACATGGCGGTGGTGGTGGGGGGCTCTTTGCATCTTGCGGTGTCAACAATTCTTTTAACAACTTCTCCTCCTAAACCGCTGGGCCAATTAGAACCATACTTTGCTGGAATGTTCCTTGGGAGGTCCTCCTCAAAATATGTTCACAGAATTTGATTCTATCAAAAACTCTGGTTGCCATGGCAACCAAATGGAATTTTCTAAGATATTTCTTAAAAATCTTCTCCTCTGAAACCGCTGGTCAGTTTTTGAAATAATTTCACAAAAATGTTCCTTGGGTGACCCTTTTGAAAAATTGTTCATGAAATTTTGATTCGTTGAAAAAAATGGCTGTGGTGTGGGGGGGGGGGGGCTCTTTGCATTCTTTAAAAATCTTCTCCTCTGAAACAGCTGGTCAGACTTTGAAATCATTTCACAGAAATGTTCCATGGGTGACCCTTTTCAAAAGTTGTTCGCAAAATTTTGATCCGTCGAAAAACATGGCTGGGGGGGGGGGGGAATTCTTTGAAATTCTTTTTCTCTTAAACCATTCGTCAGATTTTGAAATAATTTCACAGAAATGTTCTTTAGATGCCCCTTTTGAAAATATGTCAGCGAAATTATGATCTGTCAAGAAAAAAGGCTGTGGTGGTGGGGGGCTTTTTGCACTATACGGACATGAAGAAATTCTTAAAAATTCTTCTTCTATGAAATCACTGGTCAGATTTTGAAATAATTTCATGGAAATGATCCTTTGGTGCCAAATTATGCCCCTTTTTTGAATTACAATTTTAACTTACTATCCAGCACCAAACAGCCAATTGTTGGCACCCGCATGCGGTGCTCTTGTTCTTTTTATTGAACTTACTGAAGAAAAAGTTTTGGAATAAAAAAAAAAGAAAACCTGGCTATGGTCTACTCAAATATTCAGGTGAGCGATCCAGGGCCATCTTGGCCCTCTTGTCTTCAATTCCCAAAACAAAGTTCAATTGCCGAGTCACGTTTATTTTGTCCTCTGCAAATGCTTTTAATTTAGACTGGTCCAGAATTTTGTTGTTTGGTAAAGAATTACAGCACATTTTGAGTGTCCACACGGCTTAATTCAGGTCAGAGTGTACTTAGTAGATTTCAGTACTATTTGCTCCTTACAGAAAAAATTTTTCACAGAAATCCTTAACACATTATTTTAAAATATCTATGGTCAAAAAGAATAAGGGTTTGAGGCATGTACAAATTTATATGCACATGAAATACAGGAAAATGCTCCTTTTGCAACATTGTTTTTCTACAGCGGTCTTTGGCATTACACACAGAAAAAAATCATCTGCAGCAGGTAGTGACTAAAGTTGTTTTTTGGATCACTATCTTATTTTCTTTTGTATTTCAGGCCGCATTTTGCTGAAAGGAGACAACATAACTTTGATACAAGCCGTGCAGTGACAGTAGAGGAGGGATGAACATCATGGGATCATCACATCTTGAAGTCAAACAATTCATCTTTTTATCTCCAAATGCTGGATTGAATTTCAGGTGTAGAATGTACATAGTTAACAGCAAACAGTGGCGTTAAATGTAGAACTTTCCTATTTTTCATTGTGGCATCATTATTGTATGTGGTTTTATTTTAGTGACGGCACAAAATATTCTAATGATAATTTGCTGATATATCTGAACAATGTTTTGGAGTTAATCATGAGGAAATCAAAAGACCCTGGATTGAACATTAGCCTCCTAGTACAAGATTTTAAGTAACAGGGGCTGCAATAAAGAATTTTTAAAAAAGATAATGTAGTACTAATTCTCAAAGGGAACACAATTTTTTCAGGTGAAATTGAGAAACATTTTCAAAATGGATTCAATACAAACTGTTAACACTCAAATACAACTTATTTTTAGGAACTACTTGTTCTGGAGTTATATATAGCTGTATTTCATTTTAAAACACTTTATCACACAAGCATACTGTGTTGTAGAGGGGTTTTGAAAACGGTGTAACAAATAGTAGACTGGCTCAGAATAATCTTTTTCTCCTCCTGTTATGTTGCTTAATACCTAATTGTCTCCACATCTAAAGTTAATTTTTTTCTCCTAATTTTTAAATTCATGATTTTTTTTTCTCCAGAAGCCTGAAGTCAGAGCATTTCAAAATGTTCTTACGGGACAATGTGTCAAAACATAAGATTTTGGGATCACCTTTACTTCTGTGTTGTAATAAATGAATGGCCAAAAATAATGCGTAAAAGGTTCTGATTTTGATAAAATTGTTTCTCCAAGGTTTTAATTCCATCTTTTTGAAAAACTTTGAACATTGTAAATATCATACAGATTCACTAGACAAGTAAACTTACGTTTCCTTTATCTGTTATTTTGTTGACTTTCAGTTTTGCTCCATTATCACATAGCTAAGACAAATACACAAATTTTCAAAACACTGTGGTGAAATGACGAATATCCTACTGAGCAGTATCTCCTTTAGTAGTTACGCTATCACATGTATTAACCTTTTAACACACAATCCTGACCTTTAACGAGCCTGAAAGAGGAGACTTTTGAAAACATTGTGGGAAAAGGAGAAAATGCTGGTAACCAGCATTTTCTTCTTTTCCCACAATGTTTTTTACACTATCAAAGACAGAAAAATCATTTGAGCTACATGTGTTTTGTTTTCTGCAAATGCTTTTAATTTTGTGCAGTCCAGATTTCTTTCGTACCATAAAGAGTTCATTACCAACAAAATTGTTGATTCCTGTGGAATGAATATTATCTGCAGACTGATAAATTTAACATGGTTGAAAGAGTATAACTTTATTTTTCGCAAAGGTTGAAAACAGGGTGTGAAAAGATGAAAATGATGTTTTCCAGCATTTTCTCTTATTTCACACAATATTTTCAAAAGCCTTATTCCTCAGCATTGTTAAATCATGGGATTATTTGATAAAAGGTAAATGGAGTAATAACTGGTAGGATCTTCTCTATGATGTGTATACTTTTTTAGTCCATTACCACACAATCCAGAATTTTATTTATGTTATCGTAGATTGATTAGATGTTTACGCCGTTTTCAACATTATTTCATTGGTATCATAGCGACAGTTCATATTCATATGTGTCCAGGGTTTCGCCAATACAAGGCTGGGGCATTGATGTGTCTTGTCCAAGGACACTGCCACCAAAAAAAACCAGTGCTTCCAGTGAGGCTCAAACCTTGGGCATCCAGGTTACGAGTCCTCACTTTACCACTGAGCCATACAGCATCACACTGCCACTGGCCTAACACAGAAGGCTTTATGAGAAGAGGATTGGAAAGGCATTTTCTTTTTTTCCCAACATTGTTTTGTACCCGTTCACAGACAAACCATAACTTGACTTGAGCCATGATTAATTTGATGTCTGCCAATGTGTTTAGTATGGACAGGTCTAATATTTTGTTGTGTTATAAAAAGATTAGAGTAAACTACAGTATCAGTTCAAGAGATTCAATAATGATTGTTGAAAAAAGAAGACCCACCACCACCTGGATAGCTCAAATCAAAAAAGAATTTGCCCAAAACTGTTTACCTTATCTGACAATTTGAAATATTCGGCATTTACATCCAGGAAACACTGTTTTCAACAGCTGTCTATATTACTGGAATCTAGAAACTCTGTAAATGGCAAATTTTGCAAATGGAGAAATTGCACAAAGCGAGTGATTTCTCCTTTTCTCCTGACAGTGTCTTCAATTCTGTTCATCTATCTATGTATCCTACTCCCCATCAAATGAGCCATTCAATACCCTTGTAATTGATGTTTTCACTTCTACTCATTGATGTATCCTACTCCCTATTCACTAACCCTTGCAAATTTTGCAAGTGATTTTTACCTCTCTGCTCACAATGTTTTCACCTTTATGTATCAAGACCTCAATGCATTTTGGATTATCAAGGAAAACTTATTCCATGACAATGAACTCATAAAGTATGACCATTCTGTACTATTTGTCTTGGGCTCTGACAGAAATCAGAAACAACAGATGAAAAGGCAGGCAAACTGATGGTAAGTAACACGGTATAACAATGATAAGGTTTTAATAACATACTTTGTAATAACTGAAAAAGGGCTCACTTGTAGCAAATTCCTAGAGAGCTTTGGTAACAAAAATTTATTACAAAAACATTTATGAGTATACCATTAACAGAACGCTATCCATGAAGGTAAAAATTGACATTAAACCTTTACCACATGACAAATTTTAGACCCGTCTAAATTTAAAGCATTTGCAGCTGACAATTTCAATTTAGCTCAAAGTATGCAATTTTTCTTTGAAAGCATATAAAACATTGTGGAAAAAGGAGAAAATGCTGGTTACCAGCATTTTCTCCTTTTCCCACCATGTTTTTTAAAGGCCTTTTCCTAACGGTCATTAAAACTTAGGATTGTGTGGTGAAGGGGATTGTGTAGTAACCATTACCTCCTGCAGATAAAAGTGGTCTTGCACCGGATTACTTATGAAAAATGGTGGCAAAAGAAAAAAATGCTAGTAACGAGCATATTCTCCATCAACATGTATTCACATGGATTGGAATCTCAATCTTTGATTCCTGTTTGCTCTTCTTTGTTAACTCTTTTACCAAACGACAAAATTTTTAGACTAGTCCAAACTGAAAGCATTTGCAGATGACTAGATAGATATGACTGAAAAATTGAAATTGCCTTTGGGAAGGATAGAAAACATTGTGGGAAATAGAGAAAATGTTTCCCACAAATTTTCAAAAGGCCTCTTTTTCAGGGTCATTAAAAGGTGGGATTGTGTGGTAAAGAGATAAACAATCATCTGTTTATTTTCAAAATTGAAAGGAATTTCAGAGTATAAACAGAAGTACAGAAACATTATGTTTCAGCTTTAGAAAAATGGGGTTTAATACATCTTCACAATGTACTGTATCAGCAAGTTGTGACATAAGGTGGATCTATTTTGTAAAAATCTGCCTGAATTATAGGGTAGAATGATCCTTTGACTGGCAGAAATTTACGAGTAGCAAAATGTTTAAATCCAGGTCAGCCTGCGCATACTGTGCAGACTGACCAGGGTTGATGCTTTTTTGCAGATGCATTAATTCACAACGTCCATCATAAGTCCATATATGTTTAACCCATTACCACACAATCCCTACTTTTGACGACCCTGAGAAAGAAGCCTTTAGAAAACATTGTGGGAAAAGGAGAAAATGCTGGTAACCAGCATTTTCCCCTTTTCCCACAATGTTTTCTACCCTTCACAAAACAAATTTCAAATTTTCAGTCACTTTTATTTTGTCGTCTGCAAATGCTTTCGATTTGGACTGGTCTAAAATAGTGTCATTTGGTAATGAGTTAATGCCTTGTTGAACTGTACCAGCAGTATCTCCAACAGGTAACAGGGGACACCTAATTTATAGATGGTTGCTACTGGTTGTTACATTTGTTACATGTACCAGACAGTATATAGCAAAAAGTTATAAATGCTGTTTAACAATGGTAGCTGTATTTCCCACAGGTAATATCCCATTTAACAATAACAGCTACAGGTAGTTCTATGAAGCAGTCAGAGTAGCAAAACAGCTGTAAATTCTGTCGAAGAATAGTGGAGGAGTTCTACACTCTGCTGAAATTTTCATTTAGGACCCAGAATTCATTCTAATATTATTATCAAACATGCTGATCTGTTGTAATAAGGATGACTGTTGTGTATAAATTGTGACAAGTGGAGTTTTCAAGTCTTGTTATCTTTCTTGTTTTCTCCAGAATACTTTGACTCTTATCAGGTTGAATCCTACTTCAGACTAACTGGGCCTGAACCAACTGTTGTTGATACATAGATCAATTGCTGGTTGCCCGTTTATTGCCTTGTCACTGGATCGGGAGAAAGGCAAAGGACAATAAATCTTCTACTAGTCAACCAATCATGGCGCCAATCATAATGAAAATTGCAGGTGCACAAGTTCCAACAGGGGAAAGGCTAACTTCAAAATTCAGAAAAAAATTGGTTGAAAACTGGTGTAGGAGAAGAGTACACAAAACTGTGTCTAGACAGATGAACAACCTAGTTTCAGAGGTATCCCCCTCTCCTAACACACACCTTTCTTTCTTTGGATATAGTAGTACCATTCATTCCTAGATAAAAGGTAGTGTACAAAGATTGGACATGGTGACCAAGTTTTTTGTCCCCTGGTGACTAATTTTGCAAACAATCTGAGATACCATCAAGACAAACATTCTCATCACTTTTCATAAGTTTTGGACAGGAAATGTGGCCACTAGAACATACACAAGTTTTTTTTTTTAAATTTGTCCTAATGACCTAGTTTTTGACCCAACATGACCCATTTTCAAAGTCATGTGAGATACTATCAAGACAAACAGTCTGACCAACTTCTATGTGTATTCTGAGTGAATAATGGGTAGTGAGTGAGGGAATGAAGAATGCATCCCTAACTTTCATGAGACTTTGACAAAAAATGTTACTTGTGGAATGCATACGAGGTTTTCTTAACCCTTTACCAAACGATAAAAATTTAGACAAGTCCAAAATGAAAGCATTTGCAGATAACAAATTAAATGTCACTCAGGTAATGATATTTGTCTATGAAAGGAAAGAAGACATTGTGGGAAAAGGAGAAAATGCTGGTTACCAGCATTTTCTCCTTTTCCCACAATGTTTTCAAAAGGCTTTCTTTATCAGGGTCGTCAAAACTCGGGATTGGGTGGTAAAGAGTTAAGATTTGTCCTAGTGATCTACTTTTTACCCTATAGGACCTATTTTCAAACTCATCTGAGATATGCTCAAGAAAAACATTCAGACCACTGGTCATGAGAATTAGATGTGGTCTCCTGAGCGTGCACAAGGTTTTCTCACATTGTCCCAGTGACCTAATTTTTTACCAAAATGTGGCCAAATTTCAGTATCGTCCAAGATATTATCAAGACAAACATTCTGCCAAACTTTCATGAGTATTGGATTGAAAATGTGGCCTCTACAGTGCACACAAGGTAATTGTTGATGACCTGACAAAGCAGGAGATATGCCAGACACAGCAAGATGACAAAAGCTATCCTTGAGCACTTTGTGCTCAGGTGAGCTAGAAATGGCTTAGTATCCAAAAACACTTGAGCACTTTACACCTACCACTAGATCTACACCCTGAAAGAAATTTGCACTAGACGACTTAGAAAACATCCTGTTGAATTCTAGATGATCAGATCCACATAAATGTCCATGAAAATATTGTGGGAAAAGGAGAAATTGCACATTTCAAACAATTTCCTGTTTTTGGCACAGTGTTTTAACCCTTTACCAGATGACAAAATTTTAGTCTTGTCCAAATTGAAAGCATTTGCAGACAACAATGTGGCTCAAATGGTGCGATTTTTCTTTGATAGGGTAGAAAACATTGTGGGAAACGGAGAAAATGCTGGTTACCAGCATCTTCTCCTTTTCCCACAATACAATGTTTTCTAAAGGCTTTTTTCTAGGGGTCGTTAAAAGTCGGCATTGTATGGTAAAGGGTTAAGAGCTGGTCTGTTGGTAATTACAAACTAAACAGAATACACTGTTATTGTTATGCTTGTACATGTATTTAAAACACCTCTTATGCGACAAAACATCTGGACACAAATTTTGAAAATATGGTAGGTAAAGGAGAAAACGCTGGTAACTTGCATTTTCTCCTTTTCCCACAATGTTTTCTACCTTTTCATAGATAAATTCTGTCATTTGACCTATATTTAAATTGTTGTCTGCAAAATGCTGTCACTTTTAACAGGTCTTGATCTTTCTCTTAAGGTAGAGGATTTAGGAACTTGAGGTTAAGATTACTGTTGAAAACACAGTGGGAAAAGGAGAAAATGCTTGTAACCAACATTTTCCTCTTTTGTTTCCACACTGTTTTCTACACTGTCAAATACAAACCCAATTTTTTATGCCACATCTGATATGTTGTGTACAAGCCTCTCATTGTGGAGGTCTTTAAAATTTCTAGAAAAAAGTTAACACTATCAAACAATCCTCTGTTTTCTCGACCCTGAAGAAGAAGACTTTTGAAATCATTTTTAGAACAGGAAAAAATGCTGGCAACCAGCATCTTCTTCTTTTCCTAAAAATGTCTTACCTTACAGAGGTAAGTGCTGTCACTTTAGCCACATCTTATTTGTCCCTGCAAATGCTGTCTATTTTGGCTAGTCTAAAATGCTGTTGTTTGGTTAACTCTTTACCACATGAGAAAATGCAGACTTGTCCAAATTGAAAGCATTTGCAGACGATAATTTAAATGTGACTCAAATGATGAAATGAGCTTTTGATACGGTAGAAAACAAAGTGTGAAAGGAGAAAATGCTGGTAACCAGCATTTTCTCCTTTTCACACATTGTTTTCCAAAGGCTTCTTCCTCAAGGTCGTTAAAAGTCAGGATTGTGTGGTAAAGGATTAAGATTTAAATGGAATAAACTGTTATGGTTATGTTCATATCCCCAAACACTTTTATCAGACGGCTCTCGACTTGTGTCCACACCAGTTTATCCAACCCACAGCCTATTCTTGGCATACTAAGTCTCGTCACACCATGTTTCAAACAGTGATGCTTCATTCCTCGTAGCGTTGTTTCTAGATCTTCGTATCTGGGTTTGTTGTTGTATTTGGGTTTTGTAATAAGATAGTAGATAAATCTTCCATCTCTCTCTAGAATGGCAACATCACCAACTCTGTTAGCTGCAATGATAAATTTTGATATTTTTTAATTTTCAATTTTCATTATTCAGTTTTCAAATATATATATATGAGTCATACTCTGTGAAAAGGGTGTTAAATGCATCTTCAAAAAAATTTCAACACAACTCTGCCTATGCAGACTGTGCAGGCTGACATGAGTCTTTACTCTTTGCTAGTTACAAATTTTCTGCTTGTCCAAGGACCTTTCTACCTCATGATTCAGTTTATTGTTAGACAAAATAGATTCTATTGATCCATAATCATGTGATGACTTGCTTGGTATAATACATCAAGGAGATGCATTAAACCCCCTTTTCCCAGAGCCCATCTTCTACTGTATACGTGGATATATACGTGTGTCGAAAAATTTGCGAAATATCAATTACGGACATTTTGCGTATTGAAATGTTTGCGAATTCAAGACACTCGTTATTTCTTGGTATACCTGTAGTAAAATACACGAACATAAAAGTTCGCGAATTTTTCAAATTTATGAATCGCAAAAATTTCCACTTCGCAAAAATTTCCACTTATACAGTATACAGGTTTATATTTAACCTGTTACGTTTTGGACTTACCAAAATGGTGGATCAATAAATGGTTCATGGGAACTGTCTTTGACTGGAAAGGAAACATTCCAGGAAAAGTAGAAATGTTGATTACCAGCTCCCTATTTCCCCATAACGTTTTTCTCCTTTTCCCAAATTGTTTTCATAAGGCTTTTACTTATGAGTCCATAAAACAGTGGACTGTTTAGTAAAGACTTCACACTAAGCCAAACCTGGTAGCACAGTCAGTAGCAGACTGGACTTGAAACCAGAGGCTGAACAACTCGAATCCCCAGCTTGGTGAATGTCTTAAATAATCATTGCAATAAGATTCATTGCTCTCTCACCTCTGATTGTTCTTTTGACATTGTGGGAAAGAAACCAGTGGCTACGAAAGAGAATTGTGTGAGGTATAGCTTTGGTAAAAATAAAAAAAAAAAAAAAACTCCAGGAAAGCATCAATATGTGTACTGGCCTCCACAGTATAAATGAATGCTAAAGATGGAGGTGAACATCCTACAAACAAACTTAATCCCTTGCCTGCCCATCATACTTCAAGTTGCTTTTTCAGCAAGTTGGATCAAGATCAGTCTTCATGTAGTGTACTAAAAAATTGTATGTTTGTTGGTTGGAGTTAGCGCTGTTTTCAATATTATTTCAGTTATTTTGGCATGGCCAGTGCACCTTACCATGCTTTCCTGAGATTCTGTAACCAGTGCTTTGAACAATATTCTTCCTAAGCCATGGCTGCTGTCCAGCATACCTGGTAACCACCGTCTATACAATGATCAGGGGTGAGAGAGGAATGTGCTAATAAAGCCAGCATGGTCACAATTACAAGCTTTATTCTTGTAACCTTTACCAAACAATCCCAAGTTTTTTTTGACCCTGAGGTAGAAGGCTTTTGTAGTGTACCAAGCAAGTTGTCACATAATATAGGTCGATTTTCTCAAAAAAACCTGCAGATTCATGATGTAAAATGGTTTTTTTTGACATGCAGATATCTAAAATAGCAAACGGTTTCAACCTGCTGTAGGTCAGCCAGGGAAGGACACAGGCTCCTCCTTCTTGCAGATGTATTAAACCCCCTTTTCATCGAGTATGACTCTGTGATGTGTTCTACGATATGTTCTACTGCATTATTTGTCATTGTGATAGTTTTATATCAAGTGATACCTTGCCGATGTAGTTCTGAAAGTCCTCCAAACTTTTTCTTGAAGAGAACAGCAATGCCTTTACCCATCCTCAAGTCTTTACTTACACAGTGCGCCAAACTGTCTGTCTGTGGACAAGTCAATAAGTCACCCTTGATATACATTAATGAAAACTCCTGAAAGAAACAGTGTGATATGTTCCTAAACACTTTCCTCAATAACTGAAAAAGACATTTTAACCCTTAGGCTGCTAAGCACGACTCAAAGACCTTATGCAGACAGTGTAGATCAAGATCAGACTGCACAAAACGTGCAGTCTGATCTTGGATCTATACTGTCCCACAAGGAGATATCTTTCCACAAAAAATACCTTTGAAATAGCAAAATTTGGGCTTTTACTATCAATTTGAAAGTTTCATTCCACTTATTTAGCAGGATGAGGGTGAGTAGAAGTAAGTAAGGTCCAAATATCTCCACACAGACCTGCAGCTCAGTCAGTAACAAACACAGCTGGAAATCCAGAGGTCACCTGTTTGATTCCAAGCTCAGCCAAATTCTTTCTGAGTATTAATGACCATCATTGCACATTTTCCTCTCACTACCCAATGTTGTTTCTACAATAGTCAAACAAGAAAGCACCCAGTGACTTGGAAAGAATAACGTACAAAATACTAGTGAAAGAAACACTAGTAAAGCATGGATAGGTTCAATGGTAGCTTGAATATGACTGAAATGTTGAAAATACTGTCTAACACCATATAAAGAATGATAAGATACTTACTCCAGATTTCTTTCCCAAAGGGCCTGCAACAGCTTCTTTTGATGCAGATTTATTTTGTGACTTTTTTGCATTTTCATCATCGATTTCCTTGCCATCTTTGTCGAGTATCGATTTCTCCAGTTTATCTGCTTCTTGTACCATTTGCATCTCTTCTTCAGCATTTAAATCGTCAAGTGACATTTTTTTTTCTTTACTAGTCTATAAGCAGTCTCACATTACTAACTAAAACAAACAGATTGACCCATTACCACACGAATCCGAGTTTCAACAATGTTGAGGAAAAACCCTTTTAAAATCTTTTCCCATATTTCCTATCCTATCAAAGTACAGTTGTAGCATTTGATTCACATTTAAATTGTTGTCTGCAAATGCTTTCAATTTAGACAAGTCTTAATTTTGTGGTATGGTAAAATGTTAATTGATTAGGCCTAAAAAAAAAAAATATCTGTGTTTAGGGTTTCCCTACCCTACCTAGAAAATGCTGATCCTAAACTTTTTATGCTATGATTGGAAAAGACAGATTTGTCGGGTGTGATTTCGGTACATGGTCCATGTAAAAAGTTTTTGGAAAAAAAAATCCCTACCTACAGCATCTCGGACCAAAACTCTAAACACAGATATTTTTTTGTTAGGCCTTACTGTTTTGTACCACTTCAGTATTAGCGCAAAGTAGGCAAACATTGACCCCTTAATACTAATTTAAGATTTTCTTGACCTTCAAAAAACTGTATAGGAAATGTCAATAAGCATCGAATATCAATCAAACTATCTATTGGTTCATTTCATTCAATCAAATCTTTGTAACTGTAGAAATGTAGTAGTGAACAGTTAAAACCTCTTGATCCTAAATTAAAAGAAAACGACACCGAAGCAACTTAAGGATGATTTATAAAGAACAAGTGGATGCAATAAAACACGTGGAGACAATCACATCGTGACAAAAAAGAGGAAAATCCGAGTATGAAGGCGATTCATACCCATCGGAACGAAACGTATCTGGACGAATGACAATTTTGCCGAATCCGAAAGTAGGTTGGTATTGCTCAATCAAATTATCATACTTTTTAACATATACTTGTATATAACATTGTAACAGTATTTCTGTAAACCATAACCAGACGTAACACTTAAATTAGGAAAAAGAGTCACGTTAGTATGAGGATTTAAGACAAAATAAATACTTACGATCAAAAGCTTGCCGCCATTTAGCAGGAGTTTCTTCCCCTAGATACCTATACACATATAGATTGTGAGTTACTTCCCTTTGACCATGTCCGGCAGTAAGTACCATACGACTAACTATAGTACTGCAGGACTTCACTCATGAACCCTCAATGGAAAAGTCGTTCAATTTGAAAGAGTTTTTAAGTAGTTCTTTTTGTTAGCCTATTTCACGTTGAGCACTACTGAATGCCATGGCTGTTCTCACAGTGTTGCAGATTAATGCGTATACAGCATGCGTCTTTAGAAAGAGCGCACATGTATACATGCAAATGATCAACCCTTTACCATACAATCCCGAGTTTTAACGACCCTAACTGATAATGCTTCTTAACCCATAGGCTGCTAAACGCGACTCAATGATCTTTTACAGACAGTGTAGATCAAGATCAGACTGCACAGAATGATCTGCACTGTCTGATAAGGACATAATTTTTCCACAAAAGATTAACCTAGATATAGCCAAATTCAGGTTTTTACTAAAGACGAAAAATTTGGCTTTCAAATAGTAACGTTAGGTTTGTCCCTTTGTAATCGATTGCTCCGTCTATTTTTATGCATTATCTTCCGCTGGGTGGCATCTTTCAAATACGTGCCTACCATTCGGCAAAATTCGGGTGATCCGTTGATCAGGTTCCTCGGCTGTATCACGTAGCTTGATATGCACCTACACGGTACATTTCTTCGCCGGAAGTATACCGCTTCACCGTTCTTAAAATCGTAACACTCCACTTAGAAAGCAAACACTAGCCACATTTTTCCGTGGAAATCTTTCTGCAAAATGACAAACATTTAGTGTATTTATTTCTAACTCGGTCTATCCATTACGTTCGCGTTTTTCAGCGATTGATTGCTTATCGCCGTGGCTGCTGTTGTCGTTGCTAATCGATTTACAGGGCGCCGCCAGGCTAAAGATCATGTGACTGTCAGTATTTCAAAATCGAAACCCCCTTAATACAGACGAAGTGAGATGTAGGTACGGAATCGGCCGAGTTGTGACGAGTGACATGCCCGTCTGATTCGGGCTTTTTTTTTAAAATACAGAACCGGACTACTTTTCATGACTGCAATCGATGCAGCGAATTTCAAAATAAAATAAACGTTTATTCTATAAAACGCTGCCTGGTACGAGTCGTCTTACCATTCTTAGCTAGCATATAACCTATGCACATTATGATTCAATTTCAGATTCTATCAAAGCAGACGAATATGATAAAGCAAATCTTATTAATTCCTTCTTTGCTGGGTAGGCTGTTGTTGACGATTAACGAAAAACCTTACCGTCTAATCACCCAAAATTCACAGGGAATCCCTTATCTTCTATTTACAATTACCCAAGCTGAAGTATTAGATGTTGTACAAAATTTACGTTGTGGTAAAGCCCAAGGTCATTATACTATTAACAATCGCATTCTAGTTGAGGCCGCATGTCAGTTGGCTGCACCACTAAGCCAGTTGTTTTAACTATTCTTTACATTGTTGCAAGTTGCCATCGGCCTGGAAAGTATCTAAAGTTTGTCCTATTTTTAAAGGCGGTGGTTATTCCATTCCTTCTAACTATAGGCCCGTGTCTCTATTTAAATGCAGTGGAAAAGGTTTTAGAAATAATTTTTACGCATGTTATAATCATTTGAAAGATACAAACTTCTTTACATCTCATCAATCAGGGTTTTTTACCTATCGACTCCATCTATAACCAGCTAACTTACATATATGACAAAATCTACAGGGCTTTTGATCAGGGGTTAGAATTCCGAATAGTCTTCTTTGACATAAGCAAGGCATTCGACAGGGTCTGGCATAAGGGTTTACTCTTTAAGCTGGAAAGCGCTGGGGTACAAGGAAAATTATTGTCTTGGTTCTCTGACTACTTGTTAAATAGAAATCAATGTGTAGCAATGCCTGGTGCAACTTCTTATCAAACTACGAGGGTTGTTCGATATGTAATGTGTATTGTACGATATCTCAAAAGCATTCGACTCAAATAGTGAGATGAACATAACATCCCTTCAAAGTATTCTCCTCGGTTTGAAATACATAATTTCAATCTCTGAATCCATTTCTGAAATGCGTCTCGGTACGCTGATTTAGGTAGATCTCTGAGGCACTGACTGATGGCTGAGCCAAGGGCTTGTCGGGACTTCTAACGACGACCAGATAAGAACTTTTTAAGTTTTGGAAAAAGGAAAAAGTCGCATGGGGCTAGATCTGGAGAGTATGGTGGGTGTGGCAAGACGGTAACCTTCTCCGACTTCAAAAATTGCTTCACAAGCTCAGATGTATGTGATAGAGCATTATCATGAAGTAGACGAACATGCCTAAATCCTGGCACAGGGCGTCGTTTAAGATAATATTTCTTGACCTTTTTTAGTATAACATCTCGGTAATACCCACCTGTAACACTTTTGCCCTTCGGCACCGGAATTTGTACGGCTATACCATCACATGAGAAGAATATGCAATAAAGAACCTTCTTTGTGCTTGTGCTTCTTTTGGCAACTACAGGCCTTCTACCGTGTTTAAGTTAGCCATATTTTGTTTCCAATTTTTCCTAATGGTTCGAAATAGTGAACCCATGTTTTGTCACCAATAACAATGTTTGCAAATTGTCTTTGATTGAATTTGGGAAACATTTTGAGCAATTGCTTAGCGGTTTGTACTCTTACCCGTTTTTGGTCATCTGTCAATATATGCGGTATCCATCTGGCAGAAATCTTTCGTACTTTCAAAATACGCTTCAAAATGAAATGCACCCGCGATAGCGATATGCCAACAGCGTTGGCAATATCACGAATCGTGTATCTGCCATCACTTTCAATTATTTCCCTGACTTTTGAGACATTTGCCTTGCCTGTTAAAGTCACAGGTCGGCCAGATTTTGCTGCATCTTTGACGGACTCTGTGCCAGTCAGAAATTTCTTTCTCCAACTACGAACTGTCTCATAAGATACCTTATCAGACCCATAAACTTCCCCCAATTCAGTAAAAATCTGCATTACCGAATGACCGAGTTTTGTGCGAACTTTTATATAAGCTCTAATTTCTTTAATATTCTTAATCCGTTTCCCAACCATTTTTACAACAGTGGTCAACGACTAGCTCTATTGAAATGACTATAAGTTTAAAACTATATGGAGCTGAAGGCTCGTGTTTATACCGTTGGAAAGGTATTGAATAGAGCTATTCAAGCGTATCATCATCCACGAAATCGTGCAAAGCGTTATCGCGCTGTGGTACAATACACATTATATATCGAACAGCCCTCATATGTCTGTTCAGGAGTACCAAAGAGTTCTATTTTCGTTCCTCTGTTGTTTCTGGTCTACATAAATGACATTGTTGAAGACATCGAGTCTAATATTAATTTATTTGCTGATGATACTTGTTTGTCTACGGTTGTCGGTGACCCTAATGTAGCGGGAGCAATCTTACAAGATGACATTGACAAAATAACTGATTGGACTGATAAATGGCTTGTTAAATTTAACCCATTAGAATCAGAATCCCTTATAATATCCAGAAAACGCAATAAACCTACTCATCCGGAAGTTTTGATGCTTAACTTTTATCCCTCAAGTAGAAACGCACAAGCACTTGGGTGTATTCATTTCCAGCGATGGATCATGGGAGAACCACTTGAATTACATCACAGATAAATCCTGGAAAAAGATTCACATAATGAGACGTCTGAAATGCTTACTTGATAGACTCTCTTTGCAAATAAAATTACGTTTATTCGGCCCATTCTAGAATATGCTGACATAACATGGGACAACACTCCTCTACGCCAAAAACAACTAGACAAAATACAAAATGAGGCAGCCCGTTTTGTAACTGGCTGTTCCAAACTTGTTTCACTAGATGATCAACAAAAAGAATCGGGTTGGGAAACTCTTGATTATCACAGATACACAGAATCACTTTGCTTCAAAAAATGTTTCATGACATGGTGCCTCCTTATTTAAGTTCCCTGATTCCACCCCTCGTTAGTGAAAATTCAAGTTATAATCTACGAAATTCGCAAAACTTGCAAAATATAGTCTGTCGAACTAACATTTACAAGAACTCATTTTTACCAACCACAGTTAGTGAATGGAATGCGCTTCCAATGGAATTAAAAGTGCTTTTAAAACCTTTTAAGACAGAGAAATACCTGAATAAAATAGACTGTTCTTCTTTGGGGAAACAAAAGTTCAGATTATTCACACTAGAATTCGCAATAAATGCAGCTGACTCAACCAACGCCTCTACTTTAGAAATGTAATCAACTCGCCTCTCTGTAGATGCAGGTCAGTTGAATCCAGTCAGCACTTTTTCCTTGATTGTTGATTATATAGAGAAATACGAGAACGACTTTTTAATAACAACGTTTAGCAATACACAACAGCAAATCTAACCATATTCTCGGAAGTACACTTGTTTATCAGGTCCAGTAAGAGATTAAGTATTTAGCTTAGCAAGTGTATATTTACCGAAATTAATTCATGTAATAAGTTATTCTTATAGTCGCAATCGTATCGTTTCATCTAAGATTTCTATGGTTGAAGTTAGTTGTTTCAGTTCCATCGGAGGCAATTTGTTTTCAGCAATTTTCCCCAACGAAGGATAAACAGGATCAAACCCTGGTTTAATGTCCCGTTAAACTTTCAAACAACTAAACACCAGTCAACTCTCAGGCCTATCAGTCCTTTGATTGAAGTTTTAAAAGATTATAAAAAATCTGAAAAGCGCCCGTTAAATTGGCGAGGCCAAGCGCTTTGTTGTTTACTTTCTACCTTAATGAAACTTTTTGAACTAAATATTTTATGTTAGCAGCGCGAATGTTTGTTTATATCTTAGAGAAACTTTCAGACCTCCTTAGTTTTACGACTATTTTATTATTGTTTCTTGATACAGTTTTTTGTTACTGAGTAAGCACGACTTTTATTTCCATAAATAAGTAGCTTGGTAATATTTAGATAAATTCGCCTTCTACACTGAAGTCAGTATCAGTTCAAACTTTTGTGGAAGGCATAGAAAAAGATCTGATTGGCGACTGCTTATTTTCCAACTATGAGTTTGATCAACATTATATTTTAAAAATATGATCAAACTCAAAATTTTACCTTTCCACAATATGAAAAACAACGAGGAAAAAGAGGCGATTGCTGGCTTGGTTACTTTGTGTTAGTTATATTCATTATTTAACCAAAAATGAGTTTCAACAATAATGTTTCAGTAACTCTAAGGCCGTTTTTTTTTTTTAAACCCTTATCCTGCTAAATAAATTCAAATGAAACTTTCAAGCCGATAGTAAAAACCCAAGTATTTCCCTTTTCAAAAGTATTTTTTGGGGAAAGACATCTCCTTATCGGACGGTGTAGTTTCAAGATCAGACTGCACGTTCTGTGCAGTCTGAACTTGATCTACATTGTCAGCAAAAGGTCAGCGAGTCGCGCTTAGCAGCCAAAAGGTTAAAACTCTTTTAGCGCAAAATATAAAAACACGATCTCTTTCGGCGCCTAAAAATATAACCCACTGAAAATCATAAAGTTTTATACCTCTTACGAGGGTCAGTCAAAAATAACTGATCAGGGGATCATAACTTTTGAATGACCCTCGTATGCTTGACTAAACAATCAGTGTGATAGTTCTACGATCAGACAGCATGTTCCGTGCTGTCTGATCTTGATCTATGCTGTCCACAAAAGCTCCTTAGTTTTGCCTATGGCGCCGGAAAACTCACGTACACACGCACTCGTAAAATAGTCCGCTCAGTCTGACCTAGAATCTACACATGTTGCATGTTACTTTGGTATACATGCACTCGGCGTCAGGTTCGAAATGTCATATTCATGCCTTACCCAAAAAGGTTTATTATCCGCTGTTTTGGTTCACCCGCACCTATACTTCATGGGAAATGCTAGGTCTCATGTCAAATGAGCGCATGGAAAAGCTGGTCACCAGTGTTTACTTCTTTTCCGACGTTTCATCTTTGCTTTAAAGGACAAATCCCATCATTTTATCCAAATTCTATTCATAATTTGCCGATGCTTTAAAAAATTTGCACATACCGGCCTTTAATCTTGTCATCTGGTACAGAGTTAACACTGGGAAAGAAATGATGTATATACACGCAAGTACCCAAGCACTCTTTGTAACACAACGTTGCAATAAAAATCGACTTTGCAGCTATTTGAGAAAAAAATACATAGAGAGAGAAAAATGAAGAATTGTCCGGTGAATGTTTAGCTATTTTTCCCACAGTTTATAGCGTTGAAGTTACACGAGTGTTCATGTTATATTGAATTTACTTTAAGAAAGTAATCTAAAACAAGATAAAATAAGGCTTAAAGAGTTTGATAAATTGGTCATAGATCGATAAAATCTGATTTTCTTTTTCAAGAAACGTTTCCATTATTTTTTCACAGTTATAATTTGACTTGCTAATTGTTATTATCGTGCCAGTGATTAACTGGTACAGAATTGTCGCCCAAAAAATGGGTGCAGCGTCAGAAAATAGAAAGCCATTTATAAGTAAAAGTGGGAGACTGTAAAAATTGTAATTTCAGAAAGGGAATGACTGAGTGTAATTTGGAAGAATTTTTGCCTAGTCATTTGATTATTATGTATATTGTAGTTTTTAAATTTTGTTTATACTAACTTGGCAATAAAATATGTTTAAACGAAAAAAAAATTATCATGAGCGCAGCTGTTCAGGTTGAAAGCATTTTGAGACGACCAGAATGTTAAGATAATTAGACTTGTCATTACAAAGACGAAAAAATATGTGGGGAAAATAAAGAATTCTGGTGCATTTTCTCCTTTTTTTTTTGTTCATTTTTGGCTAGGGGCCAACGGCGCCTGGCCTTTGTAACCACGTTTCAGACTTTTGCACAAAAGCTGCAACCACTCTCAACATCATGTATAAATGCGTGCTATTCGCTGCCTCTGATTTGCTGGAACTGCAACTGCAGTTTCTAATTGGCTTGAAACAACACACCCCTCAAAACCGCCTTTCACCTTACGAGTTATTCATCCGTGATATAAAATAGAAATCGAGAAAATGCCAAAGGAAATATATTCAAAACAAAAAAATGTTAACGGTGTTTGTTGGTGTGATGAATTTTAAATGAGAACACTTAAAACAGAGAGAAATTCTCCCGTTAATTTCACCAAATACTCATGCAGAGCATGACACAACCAACACCCGTGTTTACCTTGGGTCGTCGCTGTGTGTACACCTTTGGATACAGATGGAACGTGGCGAAATTGACATTTGATTGATAAGTTTTGTATGGTGTGTATCCACGTTTGGTGTATAAACAGAAGAAAACCTTTACCTTGTCAGCCCTAATACATGTATAAATTGGGCACTAGATGAGTCGGTGTTTTCCTGGTGCATGGAAATACCGGAATGGACCGGAACAGACTGGATTGTACCGGAATGGACTTCAAGATACGATGTAAACTCTTGTAGCAAGACTTTATTTATTTGACAATGGAATGGGGGAAAACTTGAACATACTCATGTAAGGGAAAATAGGTACTTGCAAGAGATAAGGCTATAATATCTCATTACTGAAGATATTTATTTCAAACTGGGACTGGTGTTAGCTATCAAAAGGGAAACCCATACAAAAGGGACAGGTGTCCATCAAAGTATTTTTCAAACAGTTATAAATACCCCTTCTTGACTTTGAATGTTCAAATATTTTGATATTTTACAAACTCTTTGTCATTATTGTCATTACTGAAGACATTTACTTCAAGCTTGAAGTAGTTGCTAACCATCATATTTACTTCAAACTTGGGCTAGTTGTTAACTATCATAAGGGGACCCATTAATCAGGGGCAGGTAAACATCTAGATATTTTGACACAGTATTGCCTGGCTTTTCGACTTACAATTTTCACTTAAAGCAACTGCAGCCGAGCATAGGCATCCATATTTTTTTCTTTTACTTTTTAACTGGACATTTCATGATTGAATGCAAATTGCTTTACACATATATGCACTTTCCACTTGCCCCTAGCCATCAGTGCTTTCAGCGCTTTGATTTCTTTAATATAAAGCTTGCTTCCCCAGGCTCGAGCCGAACACAGTACTTGGCGCAGTCGGTAGCGTACATGGCTTGAGAACAGGTGTCCCCAGCTCGACGAACTTCTTTTGGAGGATTGATGATAGTCATTGCTACAGGAATATTTCTTCTCTCACCAACGATCTTTGTTTCGACGCTGGCTATGTAGTAAAGCAGCCAGTGGCTTGAAAAGAATATTGTGCGAAGTACTAATGCGATTTTGCGGACAGTGCTACTGTATTTTTGTCTGTTTTAAAGGCCCGGTGACGACCAAAAGTAAACAATGCGGGTGTTAAAATGCATTTGAATTTAAACTATACCATTAAAAAGTATTTGGGATGATGACTATCTGTTAATGTACGGTCAGGCCAAGTGTTAGTCCCTGGCAGAAAAAAAATGAATTGTAATACTAGATAAACAGTTGCTAATCATTTATTCTTCCACCAACAAACACTTGGACCGACCGTAAAATATTTTCAAAAAATATCTTCTAAAATAATTTCCATATGATTTCAATTCAAATGTATTTTAACCAAACCCCCCCCCCCCCTTATTTATTTTTGGACGCTACTGTACCTTTTATTTCAAAGCCATTTTTTGCAGGCGAATGAAAATTAGCTTTCTTTGTTAAGATTTTTGCGAAACAAAATCTGGGTCGGTATTCACCAACCATTCTTAAGAACATTCTTAGTCTTATTCTCCAAGATTTTCCAAATTTGAAAGTAACACAACTTCTAATTGGCTAAACCATTTGGTTTAGCCAATCAGAAGTTGTGTTACTTTCAAATTTAGAAATCTTAAAGAATAAGACTAAGAATACTCTTAAGAATGGATGGTGAATACGGACCGGGTTTCATGCCGGTGTAAGGGTAACAGAGTGCATTAAGTTCGTAAGCTGTCAGTACTGTCAAAATTTGGACATAAATATCATTAAATTGCTAATGGCTTTACACTTTTCTTGGCGGGCTATTACGTCATCTAACACGACATTTGACCTCAACTCTTTACTTGACGATAATTATGTTTTTTTTTTCTCCAAATTTGAAAGCATATGGAGACGACACACTAAACATGGCTTTCAAGTATTTTTTTTTCAAGGATTTCTCCTCTGTGATATGAAAGAGAACATTGTGGGAAAATAAGAAAATGCTGGTTTACCAGCAGTACCCTCTATGCAATCTGATCTTGATCTGCACTGTCCATAAAAGCTTCTCGTATCGGTAATGGTAGTGAAACAGTAAGACATGACTATAAGTTAGATCTAGATTAACACTGTCTTGAGTATTTCTTTTTTCTACAGCCAATTGTAGCCTCAAAATGTTAGACTAAAAAAGATAAATGTCAGAAAAACCGTTGAGAAAGCGACATTTTGTAGCTTAGTTTCAAACTCTGAAGCAAATGGATCGGCCTACATTTCAAGGTGTCAGGGTAAGACAACTAGACGAACTGAAGGATGCATACTGGCCACTTACACAGATTATTTGATAAAGATTTGAAGGAAATTTGTAACGGAAACATGGTATTAATAATACATATGACAACGAATTTTAGCAAGATAAACTCAACACTCAATTCATCATTTGTTAACAGACAATTGGTTGCAGTGCGCTTAAACTCTTTGAACAAAAAATAGGTCAATTGGTCTTTTCTTCGGGTTTTGAACATAATTACAGTACAAATGAAAAGAGGTTTTATTACTTTTTCATTATTACAAATCAAGTAGTGAACCATGTAGATTGAAGATCAGACTGCACGACCTGTGCAGTCCGATCTTGATGTCCCCCATGGATGCTGCTGGTGTTACATGGCGGTGAGAGGTTGAAATAACAAAGATGTACAGTGACAGATCTGCAATATCACATCTCGAAGACACGGAGTTTTTTGTCAACTATAAACTCTATCGTAATCATACCCTAACAACGATGGTTGGGCTGGTACACTCGAATCGGGTTGTGCGTGCGTCCGTCCGTCCGTCTGACAGCCCGTCTGTGCAGTTTAATGTCCTCTTCTCCTCCAAAAATTTCCAACCAACTTGGCTAAAATTTTAATAGAAGCCTTCCCACAACATTAAAACTTGTGAGCCTGCAATTTTCCTTCATAAACTTTGACAAGAGCTATTGCCCTTTGATTTTTCTGACAATACCCATCCAAAACAGCTTCTGGTATCACCACTCCTAAGTGCTTTGGGTCGCCGTAGTCAAATTTAGCCCCAAATGAAAATTTGATTTCATGCATTTGTTTTGGCACATCTATAATAGAGAGAAAGGAAGTACAAGTCTGAAATGTATGTAGTGTTGATTTGAAGAAATCTGTAAAAAATGAGTGCAAGTTTGTTATTTCTTGTCGAATTATTTTGAACCTTAGACCACAATAAAGGAACTACAGACAGGAGGAGCATTATTTTCCATTGTGGTATTTCAAGAGTAATTTTGATTTGAGGTGGAAAAACTAATATGCATCAGTATAGGCGCTAATTTCTTGTGTAGGCCACTGGACATAATTATACTCCTATTTGATAAAAACAAAGATCGAAGCTAAGGGTTTGCTATAAGAAATAGAGCAGAGGGTCAAAGATTGTGATTTTCACTCTACTTTCAATGTGGATAATAAGCTGTTGTGTGACACCAGATTTAGTGACAAGGCAACCGGTGAGGCGAAAGAAGAAACTTACATATTTTACATTGGTTGTTCATTATGAGCAATTTGTCATTTTGCCTCAGTGTTCCAACAGTAGTCGAGCACAAGACAAAAAAGCAAGTTACATCCAGGCGACGATGTTTAAATTAACCCTTAACTTAACAATCCCACGCTTTTATGACCCTGAGGAAGAAGGTTTTTGAAAACGTTATGGGAATAGGAGAAAATATAAATCTTAACCTGCTAAATACGTTAAATAAAATCTTCAACCCGATAGTAAAAAACGCAAATGTTGCTATTTCAAATTTATTTTTGGTGAAAAATTATCTCCTTTTCGGACAGTGTTAATCCAAGATCAGACTGCAGGTTCTCTGCAGTCTGATCTTGACTTACACTGTCCGAAAAAGGTCCTTGAGTCGCTCTAAGCAGTGTAAGGGTTAACCTGTCGTCTGCAAACGCTTTGGACCGGTCAAATTTTGTCGTTGTTTGGCAAAGTGTAAATCTACATAACTGGCCACTCCCACAGATCACGATGACCTTCGGGCAGGTTCGCAGGTTAACAGTATGCATGTCAACCGGAAATAAAACATCAGCCGACAGAGAGAAGTTATGTCCGTAACTTTACACATGTCAGCAAATGAACTTGTCTAGACACACAATTTTGTCTCTGTGACCTCTGACCTCGTCAATTATGTAAATTAATTACGAGTCAAAACACGGAGCATAGACAATTCAGAGTACCGGCCTAGAACTGTTGAAAGCCAATTAGGTGTCACACCACTAAATTTTGCAACATTTCAAAAAGAGTGAAAAATCACCAGCTTTGACCCTCTTATGTGCTTTTATTGGCAAATCCACAGCTTTGCTGTTTGTTTCTGTTAAATATATGTTCAGTGGCCCACAGAGAGCTAAAAAAGAAATGGCATCTAAACCGATTGAGTTTTTTGCTTTTTCACCTCACAACTACCATTCAAAAAATCACAGTGAAAAAAGGCCCTTCCGGCAGGTAAAATTCTTCTTCTATGAAATCACTGGTCAGATTTTGAAATAATTTCATAGAAATGATCCTTTGGTGCCAAATTATGCCCCTTTTTTGAATTACAATTTTGACTTGCTATCCAGCACCCAACAGCCAATTGTTGGCACCCGCATGCGGTGCTCTTGTTCTTTTTATTGAACTTACTGAAGAAAAAGTTTTGGAATAAAAAAAAAAAAAAAGAAAACCTGGCTATGGTCTACTCAAATATTCAGGTGAGCGATCCAGGGCCATCTTGGCCCTCTTGTCTTCAATTCCCAAAACAAAGTTCAATTGCCGAGTCACGTTTATTTTGTCCTCTGCAAATGCTTTTAATTTAGACTGGTCCAGAATTTTGTTGTTTGGTAAAGAATTAGAGCACATTTTGAGTGTCCACACGGCTTAATTCAGGTCAGAGTGTACTTAGTAGATTTCAGTACTATTTGCTCCTTACAGAAAAAATTTTTCACAGAAATCCTTAACACATTATTTTAAAATATCTATGGTCAAAAAGAATAAGGGTTTGAGGCATGTACAAATTTATATGCACATGAAATACGGGAAAATGCTCCTTTTGCAACATTGTTTTTCTACAGCGGTCTTCGGCATTACACACAGAAAAAAATCATCTGCAGCAGGTAGTGACTAAAGCTGTTTTTTGGATCACTATCTTATTTTCTTTTGTATTTCAGGCCGCATTTTGCTGAAAGGAGACAACATAACTTTGATACAAGCCGTGCAGTGACAGTAGAGGAGGGATGAACATCATGGGATCATCACATCTTGAAGTCAAACAATTCATCTTTTTATCTCCAAATGCTGGATTGAATTTCAGGTGTAGAATGTACATAGTTAACAGCAAACAGTGGCGTTAAATGTAGAACTTTCCTATTTTTCATTGTGGCATCATTATTGTATGTGGTTTTATTTTAGTGACGGCACAAAATATTCTAATGATAATTTGCTGATATATCTGAACAATGTTTTGGAGTTAATCATGAGGAAATCAAAAGACCCTGGATTGAATATTAGCCTCCTAGTACAAGATTTTAAGTAACAGGGGCTGCAATAAAGAATTTTTAAAAAAGATAATTTAGTACTAATTCTCAAAGGGAACACAATTTTTTCAGGTGAAATTGAGAAACATTTTCAAAATGGATTCAATACAAACTGTTAACACTCAAATACAACTTATTTTTAGGAACTACTTGTTCTGGAGTTATATAGCTGTATTTCATTTTAAAACACTTTATCACACAAGCATACTGTGTTGTAGAGGGGTTTTGAAAACGGTGTAACAAATAGTAGACTGGCTCAGAATGATCTTTTTCTCCTCCTGTTATGTTGCTTAATACCTAATTGTCTCCACATCTAAAGTTAATTTTTTTCTCCTAATTTTTAAATTCATGATTTTTTTTTCTCCAGAAGCCTGAAGTCGGAGCATTTCAAAATATTCTTACGGGACAATGTGTCAAAACATAAGATTTTGGGATCACCTTTACTTCTGTGTTGTAATAAATGAATGGCCAAAAATAATGCGTAAAAGGTTCTGATTTTGATAAAATTGTTTCTCCAAGGTTTTAATTCCATCTTTTTGAAAAACTTTGAACATTGTAAATATCATACAGATTCACTAGACAAGTAAACTTACGTTTCCTTTATCTGTTATTTTGTTGACTTTCAGTTTTGCTCCATTATCACATAGCTAAGACAAATACACAAATTTTCAAAACACTGTGGTGAAATGATGAATCTCCTACTGAGCAGTATCTCCTTTAGTAGTTATGCTATCACATGTATTAACCTTTTAACACACAATCCTGACCTTTAACGAGCCTGAAAGAGGAGACTTTTGAAAACATTGTGGGAAAAGGAGAAAATGCTGGTAACCAGCATTTTCTTCTTTTCCCACGACGTTTTTTACACTATCAAAGACAGAAAAATCATTTGAGCTACATGTGTTTTGTTTTCTGCAAATGCTTTTAATTTGGTGCAGTCCAGATTTCTTTCGTACCATAAAGAGTTCATTACCAACAAAATTGTTGATTCCTGTGGAATGAATATTATCTGCAGACTGATAAATTTAACATGGTTGAAAGAGTATAACTTTATTTTTCGCAAAGGTTGAAAACGGGGTGTGAAAAGATGAAAATGATGTTTTCCAGCATTTTCTCTTATTTCACACAATATTTTCAAAAGCCTTATTCCTCAGCATTGTTAAATCATGGGATTATTTGATAAAAGGAGTAATAACTGGTAGGATCTTCTCTATGATGTGTATACTTTTTTAGTCCATTACCACACAATCCAGAATTTTATTTACGTTATCGTAGATTGATTAGATGTTTACGCCGTTTTTAACATTATTTCATTGGTATCATAGCGACAGTTCATATTCATATGTGTCCAGGGTTTCGCCAATACAAGGCAGGGGCATTGATGTGTCTTGTCCAAGGACACTGCCACCAAAAAAAACCAGTGCTTCCAGTGAGGCTCAAACCTTGGGCATCCAGGTTACGAGTCCTCACTTTACCACTGAGCCATACAGCATCCCACTGCCACTGGCCTAACACAGAAGGCTTTATGAAAAGAGGATTGGAAAGGCATTTTCTTTTTTTCCCAACATTGTTTTGTACCCGTTCACAGACAACCCATAACTTGACTTGAGCCATGATTAATTTGATGTCTGCCAATGTGTTTAGTATGGACAAGTCTAATATTTTGTTGTGTTATAAAAAGATTAGAGTAAACTACAGTATCAGTTCAAGAGATTCAATAATGATTGTTGAAAAAAGAAGACCCACCACCACCTGGATAGCTCAAATCAAAAAAGAATTTGCCCAAAACTGCTTACCTTATCTGACAATTTGAAATATTCGGCATTTACATCCAGGAAACACTGTTTTCAACAGCTGTCTATATTACTGGAATCTAGAAACTCTGTAAATGGCAAATTTTGCAAATGGAGAAATTGAACAAAGCGAGTGATTTCTCCTTTTCTCCTGACAGTGTCTTCAATTCTATTCATCTATCTATGTATCCTACTCCCCATCAAATGAGCCATTCAATACCCTTGTAATTGATGCTTTCACTTCTACTCATTGATGTATCCTACTCCCTATTCACTAACCCTTGCGAATTTTGCAAGTGATTTTTACCTCTCTGCTCACAATGTTTGCACCTTTCATGTATCAAGACCTCAATGCATTTTGGATTATCAAGGAAAACTTATTCCATGACAATGAACTCATAAAGTATGACCATACTGTACTATTTGTCTTGGGCTCTGACAGAAATCAGAAACAACAGATGAAAAGGCAGGCAAACTGATGGTAAGTTACACGGTATAACAAATGATAAGGTTTTAGTAACATACTTTGTAATAACTGAAAAAGGGCTCACTTGTGGTAAATTCCTAGAGAGCTTTGGTAACAAAAATTTATTACAAAAACATTTATGAGTATACCATTAACAGAACGCTATCCATGAAGGTAAACATTGACATTAAACCTTTACCACATGACAAATTTTAGATCCGTCTAAAGCATTTGCAGCTGACAATTTCAATGTAGCTCAAAGTATGCAATTTTTCTTTGAAAGCATATAAAACATTGTGGAAAAAGGAGAAAATGCTGGTTACCAGCATTTTCTCCTTTTCCCACAATGTTTTTTAAAGGCCTTTTCCTAACGGTCATTAAAACTTAGGATTGTGTGGTAAAGGAGATTGTGTAGTAACCATTACCTCCTGCAGATGAAAGTGGTCTTGCACCAGACTACTTATGAAAAATGGTGGCAAAAGAAAAAAATGCCAGTAACAAGCATATTCTCCATCAACATGTATTCACATGGATTGGAATCTCAATCTTTGATTCCTGTTTGCTCTTCTTTGTTAACTCTTTACGAAACGACGAAATTTTTAGACTAGTCCAAACTGAAAGCATTTGCAGACGACTAGATGGATATGACTGAAATTGCCTTTGGGAAGGGTAGAAAACATTGTGGGAAAAGGAGAAAATGTTTCCCACAATATTTTCAAAAGGCTTCTTTTTCAGGGTCGTTAAAAGTTGGGATTGTGTGGTAAAGAGTTAAACAATCGTCCGTTTATTTTCAAAATTGAAAGGAATTTCAGAGTGTAAACAGAATTACAGAAACATTAAGTTTTCAGAAAAATGGGGTTTAATACATCTTCATAGTGTAATATATCAGCAATTTGTGATATAAGGTTTAAAAATCTGCCTGAATCATAGGGTAGAACAATCCTTTGACAGGCAGAAATTTATGAGTAGCAAAAAGTTTAAATCCAGGTCAGCCTGCGCATACTGTGCAGACTGACCAGGGCTGATGCTTTTTTGCAGATGCATTAATCCACAACATCTGTCATAAGGTCCATATACATGTTTAATGCCCCCACCAGTTGCCTTGTTGAACTGTACCAGCAGTATCTCCAACAGGCAACAGGGGATACCCAGTTTATAGATGGTTGCTACTGGTTGTTACATGTACCAGCCAGTATATAGCAAAAAGTTGTAAATGCTGTTTAACAATGGTGGCTGTATTTCCCACAGGTAATATCCCATTTAACAATAACAGCTACAGGTAGTTCTATGGAGCAGTCAGAGTAGCAAAACAGCTGTAAATTCTGTCGAAGAATAGTGGAGGAGTTCTACACTCTGCTGAAATTTTCATTTAGGACCCAGAATTCATTCTAATATTAGTATCAAACATGCTGATCTGTTGTAATAAGGATGACTGTTGTGTATAAATTGTGACAAGTGGAGTTTTCAAGTCTTGTTATCTTTCTTGTTTTCTCCAGAATATTTTGACTCTTATCAGGTAGAATCCTACTTCAGACTAACTGGGTCTGAACCAACTGTTGTTGATATGGAGATCAATTGCTGGTTGCCCGTTTATTGCCTTGTCACTGGATCGGGAGAAAGGCAAAGGACAATAAATCTTCTACTAGTCAACCAATCATGGCGCCAATCATAATGAAAATTGCAGGTGCACAAGTTCCAACAGGGGAAAGGCTAACTTCAAAATTCAGAAAAAAATTGGTTGAAAACTGGCGTAGGAGAAGAGTACACAAAACTGTGTCTGGACAGATGAACAACCTAGTTTCAGAGGTATCCCCCTCTCCTAACACACACCTTTCTTTCTTTGGATATAGTAGTACCATTCATTCCTAGATAAAAGGAAGTGTACAAAGATTGGACATGGTGACCAAGTTTTTGTCCCCTGGTGACTAATTTTGCGAACAATCTGAGATATCAAGACAAACATTCTCATCACTTTTCATAAGTTTTGGACAGGAAATGTGGCCACTAGAACATACACAAGTTTTTTTTTTTTTTTTAAATTTGTCCTAATGACCTAGTTTTTGACCCAACATGACCCATTTTCAAAGTCATGTGAGATACTATCAAGACGAACAGTCTGACCAACTTCTACGTGTATTCTGAATGAATAATGGGTAGTGAGTGAGGGAATGAAGAATGCAGCCCTAACTTTCATGAGACTTTGACTAAAAATGTTACTTGTGGAATGCATACTAGGTTTTCTTAACCCTTTACCAAACGATAAAAATTTAGACATGTCCAAAATGAAAGCATTTGCAGACAACAAATTAAATGTCACTCAGGTAATGATATTTGTCTATGAAAGGAAAGAAAACATTGTGGGAAAAGGAGAAAATGCTGGTTACCAGCATTTTCTCCTTTTCCCACAATGTTTTCAAAAGGCTTTCTTTATCAGGGTCGTCAAAACTCAGGATTGGGTGGTAAAGAGTTAAGATTTGTCCTAGTGATCTACTTTTTACCCTACAGGACCTATTTTCAAACTCATCTGAGATATGCTCAAGAAAAACATTCAGACCACTGGTCATGAGAATTAGATGTGGCCTCCTGAGCGTGTACAAGGTTTTCTCACATTGTCCCAGTGACCTATTTTTTTTACCAAAATGTGACCAAATTTCAGTATCATCCGAGATATTATCAAGACAAACATTCTGCCAAACTTTCATGAGTATTGGATTGAAAATGTGGCCTCTACAGTGCACACAAGGTAATTGTTGATGACCTTACAAAGCAGGAGGTATGACAGACACAGCAAGATGACAAAAGCTATCCTTGAGCACTTTGTGCTCAGGTGAGCTAGAAATGGCTTAGTATCCAAAAACACTTGAGCACTTTACACCTACCACTAGATCTACACCCTGAAAGAAATTTGCACTAGACGACTTTGAAAACATCCTGTTGAATTCTAGATGATCAGATCCACATAAATGTGCATGAAAATATTGTGGGAAAAGGAGAAATTGCACATTTCAAACAATTTCCTGTTTTTACGACAAAATTTTAGTCTTGTCCAAATTGAAAGCATTTGCAGACAACAATGTGGCTCAAATGGTGCGATTTTTCTTTGATAGGGTAGAAAACATTGTGGGAAACGGAGAAAATGCTGGTTACCAGCATTTTCTCCGTTTCCCACAATGTTTTCTAAAGGCTTTTTTCAAAGGGTCGTTAAAGGTCGGCATTGTACGGTAAAGGGTTAAGAGCTGGTCTGTTGGTAATTACAAACTAAACAGAATACACTGTTAATGTTATACTTGTACATGTATTTCAAAACACTTCTTATGCGACAACTTAAAACATCTGGACACAAATTTTGAAAATATGGTGGGTAAAGGAGAAAACGCTGGTACCTTGCATTTTCTCCTTTTCCCACAATGTTTTCTACCTTTTCATAGATAAATTCTGTCATTTGACCTAAATTTGAATTGTTGTCTGCAAAATGCTTTCACTTTTAACAAGTCTTAATCTATCTCTTAAGGTAGAGGATTTAGGAACTTGAGGTAAAGATTACTGTTGAAAACACAGTGGGAAAAGGAGAAAATGCTTGTAACCAACATTTTCTTCTTTTGTTTCCACAATGTTTTCTACACTGTCAAATACAAACCCAATTTTTTATGCCACATCTAATATGTTGTGTACAAGCCTCTCATTGTGGAGGTCTTTAAAATTTCTAGAAAAAAGTTAACACTATCAAACAATCCTCTGTTTTCTCGACCTTGAAGAAAAAGGCTTTTGAAATCATTGTCAGAACAGGAGAAAATGCTGGCAACCAGCATCTTCTTCTTTTCCTAAAATGTCTTACCTTACAGAGATAAGTGCTGTCACTTTAGCCACATCTTATTTGTCCCTGCAAATGCTGTCTATTTTGGTTGGTCTAAAATTCTGTTGTTTGGTTAACTCTTTACCACATGAGAAAATGCAGACTTGTCCAAATTGAAAGCATTTGCAGACAATAATTTAAAAGTGACTCAAATGATGAAATTAACTTTTGATAAGGTAGAAAACAAAGTGTGAAAGGAGAAAAAGCTGGTAACCAGCATTTTCTCCTTTTCACACATTGTTTTCCAAAGGCTTCTTCCTCAAGGTCGTTAAAAGTCAGGATTGTGTGGTAAAGGGTTAAGATTTAAATGGAATAAACTCTTATGGTTATGTTCATATCCCCAAACACTTTTATCAGACGGCTCTCGACTTGTGTCCACTCCAGTTTATTCAACCCACAGCCTATTCTTGGCATACTAAGTCTCGTCACACCATGTTTCAAACAGTGATGCTTCATTCCTTGTAGCGTTGTTTCTAGATCTTCGTATCTGGGTTTGTCGTCGTATTTGGGTTTTGTAATAAGATAGTAGATAAATCTTCCATCTCTCTCTAGAATGGCAACATCACCAACTCTGTTAGCTGCAATGATAAATTTTGATATCTTTTATCAATCAATTTTCATTATTCAGTTTTCAAATATATATATATGAGCCATGCTCTGTGAAAAGGGTGTTTAATGCATCTTCAAAAAAATTTCAACACAACTCTGCCTATGCAGACTGTGCAGGCTGACATGAGTCTTTACTTTGTGCTAGTTACAAATTTTCTGCTTGTCCAAGGACCTTTCTACCTCATGATTCAGTTTGTTGTCAGACAAAATAGACTCTATTGATCCATAATCATGTGATGACTTGCTTGGTATAATACATCAAGGAGATGCATTAAACCCCCTTTTCGCAAAGCCCATCTTCTACTGTATACATGGATATATACGTGTGTCGAAAAATTTGCGAAATACCAATTACGGACATTCTGCGTATTGAAATGTTTGCGAATTCAAGACACTCGTTATTTCTTGGTATACCTGTAGTAAAATACACGAACATAAAAGTTTGCGAATTTTTCAAATTTGCGAAATCGCAAAAATTTCCACTTCGCAAAAATTTCCACTTATACAGTATACAGGTTTATATTTAACCCGTTATGTTTTGGACTTATCAAAATGGTGGATCAATAAATGGTTCATGGGAACTGTCTTTGACTGGAAAGGAAACATTCCAGGAAAAGTAGAAATGTTGATTACCAGCTCTCTTTTTCCCCATAACGTTTTCATAAGCCTCTTTCTTTAACCCTTTACCACACAATCCCCAGTTTTAACAATCCTGAGGAAGAAGCCTTTGGAAAACATTGTGGTGAAAGGAGAAAATGCTGGTAACCAGCATTTTCTCCTTTTCCCACAATGTTTTCTACCCTTTCAAAAAATGAAATGATCATTTGGGCCACATTCAATTTGTCGTCTGCAATTGCTTTGAATCTGGATGAGTTTACAATTTTATCGTTTGGTAAAGAGTTAAGGTCATTTAAACACTGAACTTTTTACCAGCATTTTTCTCCTTTTCCCAAATTGTTTTCATAAGGCTTTTACTTATGAGTCCATAAAACAGTGGACTGTTTAGTAAAGACTTCACACTAAGCCAAACCTGGTAGCACAGTCAGTAGCATACTGGACTTGAAACCAGAGGCTGAACAACTCGAATCCCCAGCTTGGTGAATGTCTTAAATAATCATTGCAATAAGATTCATTGCTCTCTCACCTCTGATTGTTTTTTTGACATTGTGGGAAAGAAACCAGTGGCTACGGAAGAGAATTGTGTGAGGTACAGCTTTGGTAAAAAAAAAAAAAAAAAACTCCAGGAAAGCATCAATATGTGTACTGGCCTCCAAAGTATAAATGAATGCTAAAGATGGAGGTGAACATCCTACAAACAAACTTAATCCCTAGCCTGCCCATCATACTTCAAGTTGCTTTTTCAGCAAGGTGGATCAAGATCAGTCTTCATGTAGTGTACTAAAAAATTGTATGTTTGTTGGTTGGAGTTAGCACTGTTTTCAATATTATTTCAGTTATTTTGGCATGGCCAGTGCACCTTACTATGCTTTCCTGAGATTCTGTAACCAGTGCTTTGAACAATATTCTTCCTAAGCCATGGCTGCTGTCCAGCATACCTGGTAACCACCGTCTATACAATGATCAGGGGTGAGAGAGGAATGTGCTAATAAAGCCAGCACGGTCACAATTACAAGCTTTAACCTTGTAACCTTTACCAAACAATGCCAAGTTTTTTTTGACCCTGAGGTAGAAGGCTTTTGTAGTGTACCAAGCAAGTTGTCACATAATATAGATCGATTTTCTCAAAAAAACCTGCAGATTCATGATGTAAAATGGTTTTTTTTGACATGCAGATATCTAAAATAGCAAACAGTTTCAACCTGCTGTAGGTCAGCCAGGAAAAGACACAGGCTCCTCCTTCTTGCAGATGTATTAAACCCCCTTTTCATCGAGTATGACTCTGTGATGTGTTCTACGATATGTTCTACTGCATTATTTGTCATTGTGATAGTTTTATATCAAGTGATACCTTGCACTTGTAGTTCTGAAAGTCCTCCAAACTTTTTCTTGAAGAGAACAGCAATGCCTTTACCCATCCTCAAGTCTTTACTTACACAGTGTGCCAAACTGTCTGTCTGTGGACAAGTGAATAAGTCACCCTTCATATACACTAATGAAAACTCCTGAAAGAAACAGTGTGACATGTTCCTAAACACTTTCCTCAATAACTGAAAAAGACATTTTAACCCTTAGGCTGCTAAGCATGACTCAAAGACCTTTTGCAGACAGTGTAGATCAAGATCAGACTGCACAAAACGTGCAGTCTGATCTTGGATCTACACTGTCCCACAAGGAGATATCTTTCCACAAAAAATACCTTTGAAATAGCAAAATTTGGGCTTTTACTATCAATTTGAAAGTTTCATTCCACTTATTTAGCAGGATGAGGGTGAGTAGAAGTAAGTAAGGTCCAAATATCTCCGCACAGACTGCAGCTTGGTCAGTAACAAACACAGCTGGAAATCCAGAGGTCACCTGTTTGATTCCAAGCTCAGCCAAATTCTTTCTGAGTATTAATGACCATCATTGCACATTTTCCTCTCACTACCCAATGTTGTTTCTACAATAGTCAAACGAGAAAGCAACCAGTGACTTGGAAAGAATAACATACAAAATACCAGTGAAAGAAACACCAGTAAAGCATGGATAGGTTCAATGGTAGCTTGCATATGACTGAAATGTTGAAAATACTGTCTAACACCATATAAAGAATGATAAGATACTTACTCCAGATTTCTTTCCCAAAGGGCCTGCAACAGCTTCTTTTGATGCAGATTTATTTTGTGACTTTTTTGCATTTTCATCATCCATTTCCTTGCCATCTTTGTCGAGTATCGATTTCTCCAGTTCATCTGCTGCCAGTACCATTAGCATCTCTTCTTCAGCATTTAAATTGTCAAGTGACATTTTTTTTTTCTTTACTAGTCTATAAGCAGTCTCACATTAGATCTACTAACTAAAACAAATTGATTGACCCATTACCACACGAATCCGAGTTTCAACAATGTTGAGGAAAAACCCTTTTAAAATCTTTTCCCATGTTTCCTATCCTATCAAAGTACAGTTCTAGCATTTGATTCACATTTAAATTGTCGTCTGCAAATGCTTTCAATTTAGACAAGTCTTAATTTTGTGGTATGGTAAAATTTTAATTGATTAGGTATATATATATATATATATAT
Organism: Hippopus hippopus; assembly: GCA_946811185.2. Lineage (NCBI taxonomy): Eukaryota > Metazoa > Mollusca > Bivalvia > Cardiida > Cardiidae > Hippopus > Hippopus hippopus. The sequence continues at coordinate 29,632,691 of OX328101.1, forward strand.
ATATATATATATATATATATATATATATATATATATATATATATATATGTGTGTGTGTGTGTGTGTGTGTGTGTGTGTGTGTGTGTGTGTGTGTGTGTGTGTGTGTGTGTGTGTGTGTGTGTGTGTGTGTGTGTGTGTGTGTGTGTGTGTGTGTGTGTGTGTTTAGGGTTTCCCTACCCTACCTAGAAAATGCTGCTGATCCTAAACTTTTTATGCTATGATTGGACAAAAAAGATTTGTCGGGTGTGATTTCGGTACATGGTCCATGTAAAAAGTTTTTGGAAAAAAAAAAATCCCTACCTACAGCATCTCGGACCGAAACTCTAAACAGAGATATTTTTTTGTTAGGCCTTACTGTTTTGTACCACTTCAGTATTAGCGCAAAGTAGGCAAACATTGACCCCTTAATACTAATTTAAGATTTTCTTGACCTTCAAAAAGCTGTATAGAAAATGTCAATAAGCATCGAATATCAATCAAATTATCTATTGGTTCATTTCATTCAATCAAATCTTTGTAACTGTCTGTAGAAATGTAGTAGTGAACAGTTAAAACCTCTTGATCCTAAATTAAAAGAAAACGACACCGAAGCAACTTAAAGAACAAGTGGCTGCAATAAAACACGTGGAGACAATCACATCGTGACAAAAAAGAGGAAAATCTGAGTATGAAGGAGATTCATACCCATCGGAACGAAACGTATCTGGACGAATGTAGCAACAACCGCGCATGTGCGGACTAAATTATTGCGCATTCGGAGTTGCTCGAACAACCTGACCCGAAAATATGGCCTATTTCTTACGCGTGTTTACGAAGACTACAGAGTCTTCTTAAATTAAAAAATCGCATAAATGGGCAGAACTAATGCTGAACTTTGCGTATCTGACCTTTTGCAGCTGTCGTTTGTTATTTATCGTGGATAAAATTGCAAAACAAAAATAAATATTTCGCGTTTTTGTCAAAAATGACAATATACGCTGAAAATTTTGTGATCTTATGAAAGTTTCATCTTTATTTTACCAAAGTTTAGTCACTCTGCGTTTGTTTTTTCACGTCATATACCAAAATTTAGCTCCTGTTCTCATCGGGTGCTTGTCCGCGAGGGGAGGTAATTGGCCGGGGTCAGCCATTTTGATTTTGTCGTCGGCTAACGCACTCGTCACAACTCGGCCAATTCCGTACCTAAATCTAACTCGTCCGTCATTCGGCATACCTCGGGTGATGGGAGCCATCATATCCCTCGGCTGTATCTGGTGGATTAATATGCATCAGATCGATACATATCCGGAAATACGCCGGTTTACCGTTCTGAAAATTGTAAGGCTCCTCTTAAAAAAAGAAAACTTGAGTTTCAATTTTCTATCGAAATCTTTCTAACTATGTTTCAGTTGAGTTGGTAAACGGTTCGTACATTCATTATTCATCAATTCCGATCAAAGTTTTCACCGACAGATAAACAGATGTGAATAACTTCATCCAGGTTGTTTATGTCGTTGCTAAACGACCGACAGTGGCGCGCCATGTATGAATTCACGTGATTCGCAGTTCAAATGGAAGCGACCGTTATACGGACGAGGTTAGATGTAGGTACGGAATCGGCCGAGTTGTGACGAGTGACTCGTCCGTATCAAGGAGATTTCCATTTTGAAATGAGAATCACGTGATTCTATATATAGCGCGCCACTGACAGTCGTTTAGCAACGACATAAACAACCTCGATGAAGTTATTCATATCTGTTTATCTGTCGGTAAAAATTTCAATCGAAATTGATAAACCACGTTAAATAATGAATGTACGAACTGTTTGTCAACTGAACTGAAATACAGTTAGAAAGGTTTCGATAGAAAATTGAAACTCAAGTTCTCTTTTTTAAGAGGAGCCTTACAATTTTCAGAACGGTTAACCGGCGTATTTCCGGGTATGTACCGATCTGGTGTATATCAATCCACCAGTTACAGCCGAGGGATATAATGGCTCCCATCATCCGAGGTATGCCGAATGCGGCTAACGATGAAACCGAAAATAGGGCAAGCCTGAAGCATATTGCAAACCGTTCAATAGCAATTGATATTGGTATTTAAATGTAGAAAATAGTTTTTCTAAATGATCTGATGCATGCAAGTGTAAAATGCATTCGACGTCAAGGAATATTATACAAAAAACAATTTATACTCTTCGTACCCCATCTTCTTCGTAGTAAATGATAGTAAATACCAACTTACTATTGCCCTTAGTGTATACCCATGTATTATAAGATGATTTTGGTTGTACATAAATATAAGCTCTTGTTAAAGGAAAGAATGTGGTTTTAGACAGGAATTTCAAGGATTCAAAGGCATAGGGAAATTGTGGATTTAGGTGAAAGAATGGAAATTGCACATTTCAAACAATTTATCCATTTTCAACAATGATTTCCAAAGCCATCATCTTCCAATGTGTAAAAATGAGTTTCAATGAGTGAAATGGTTAATGTCTTGCAAGTTACTTTTCTGCTAAAGGCTTGCTTTCAATTTCAGTGATAATAAATAGTATTTTTGTAATGAGTTTGATATTTCTGATTTGACAAGTAAAATTCCTGAATAAATTTCAGTGTGTAGTTTGTGTAAAATAACTCTAAGAAGTAATACAAATTACTGCGTAGAAGAAAATTCTCTGCATAACCATAATTATGCCTTTTTTTTTTTATCTCTGCCAGAATGGTTTTTTCTGATTGTTATTATGAGTGATAAAGACTTGTTTCATCAGAGTCATGAAAACCTGGGTTTATCTGGTATAGGGTTGAATATCTAATAGATAAGTTAACAAACCTGTCAAAAAGTTCTGGCCATTATATTGCGTAGTCAATGTTTTTCAGGACTTGCACTGCAAACTTGTCTGTCATGTATTCTATAACATTTATATTTTTGTTTTCTGCTAAGACAAAAAAGCATTTGTCTATAAGCTTATCTAACATTTTTTTTTCTGGTCCTTTTTAGTTGCTGTTTATGCCCTCCTCCACCCAAACCTTTTTAAAGCATACTAAATTTGTTTGTTGTTAGAATATCATCTAAACCATCATAGCAATGTAATCTCTTGCATAGTTTGAAGAGCAGAAACTGAAGGAAAATAGCACTCTTTAGTATTTGCCAACTAACCTGTTGAAGTTGTTTTAACTGCATGTTAATTATACAGTCAAACCTGTGTGTACAGACCACTGATGTGAACAGAAAATTGTAGTCTTTAAGTATCTTTAATAATGAATGATCCAAGTTAAAATTACTTGTATTTGCAGACAGATTTTGTATTGGTTGTCTTTATCTGCAGGTGGTCAGCATGCAAGCCCAGGTTTGACTGAACTAAACTAATTTTGTTGAAAGCATGCTTTTTAATTTAACAAAACTGTTAAAGCCACTAATATTGTTTTACTCTATGATTTAACCCTTTACCAGAGAAGCCCTGTTTTTAATATCCCTATGACAGAAGGCTTTTGAAAATATTGTGGGAAAATGAGAAAATTGTCATGACAAGCATTTTCTTCTTTCCTCACAATGTTTTCTACCCTTCCAGACACAAATTGCATCATTTGAGTTCAGAGCTCCAGATAAAAGGGAGTGATGGTATTCTACATTATTTCTCTTCCAAACCCTATGTTGTGGGTACTCAGAATCGTCTTGATGGGACGATTCTAATGAGTACCCGTAATATAGGGTTTAGTGGAGAATAATTAATATTTTCAATTGTGAAATAAAAATCTCGCCCTCTATCTGAAGCTCTGATTCGAGTTAATTTGTTGTCTACAAATGCTTTCAGCTTAGATCAGACCAAAACTGAATCATCAGGTAGAGAGTTATCATGGTTAAAAAGCTTTTTTTTAGCTCCACTGGCCGAAGGCCAGAGAGCTATTGTCATGGCGTTGTGTCCATCGTGCCTCCGTCCGTCCGTCTGTGCGTGCGTCCGTAAACTTTTTCTTTAAAAAACTTCTCCTCAGAAACTATTGACTGGATTTTTACCAAATTTCACAGGAATGTTCCTTTGGTGGTCCTCTTTCAAATTCCTTCAAATAATTGTGTTCCATGAAGAATTCTGGTTGCCATGGCAACCAAAGTAAAAAACCTTTAAAAATCTTCTCCTCCCAAACCGCTATTTGGATAGCATTATTATTTTGCAGGAATGTTCCTTAGATACAGGTTTACAGAATTCCTTAAAAAAAAAAAAAGATCTGTCAAAAAACATGGCTTTTATGGGAGACTCATTTTCCTTTTATGGTATAAAGTAAAATCTTTGAAAAATTTCTTCTCTAAAACTATTCATTGGATTTCATTGTTGTTTTGCAGGTAAGTTCCTATGGTGGTTGTCTACCAAATTGTTTCTTCAGTGAGCTAAAATGCAGGATTGAATGATAATTGTTAAAAACTTCCTTTCGCCATTATAGAAATATCAGGCCTGTGGAGCGATACAGGCGCTCAAGCGCCTCTAGTTTTACATGTATTTGGTACTACATTGGTAGCATTGTAAAAGTTAGTGGGTGGGGTAATTTGATACCACACAAACTAACAATTTTGAAAATTTAAAGTTAATGTTAACAAACCTTACTAGAAATTTAAATGCTTTTAGTACTTCTACACATAACTGACAAAAAACATCTTTTAATTGACATCCAAGTACTGAAGCAAACCTAAAATATGCTTTTCTGGTCTATTTTAATGTAATTTTGTTGTGGGATGGCTTATTTTGAGTCATCATAGTGGTGGAATGACTGATTGGAAGTTCAAGTTGAAGGCTTATAACAGGTCAGCGATGTCTATAGAACTAGTCTGAAGTAGCTAATATGCTAAAAAATTTTTACAACATGGTGTAATAAAGTGAGGTCACTTTTTTTTGAAAAATTAAAAAAAGGACTTTTTTGCGACTGCATTTTTCAGTGTTTTTGAGCTATTTGATTTTTAAGTTACTGACATAACATACTAAAAGTATACATTTTTGTGAATGTTTAGGTCTTATCTACCAGAAAATATAAGAATTTACATGCTTTTTAACATTTTTCAAAAACCGTGGTTGTTGCTAACGAATGACAATTTAGCCGAATCCGAAAGTAGGTTGGTATTGCTCAATCAAATTATCATACTTCTTAACATATACTTGTATATAACATTGTAACAGTATTTCTGTAAACCATAACCAGACGTAACACTTGAATTAGAAAACAGAGTCACGTTAGTATGAGGATTTAAGACAAATGCTTACGATCAAAAGCTTGTCGCCAATTAGCAGAAGTTTCTTCCCTTAGATACCTATACACATATAGATTATGAGTTACTTCCCTTTGACCATGTCCTGCAGTAAGTACCATACGACTAACTATAGTACTGCAGGACTTCACCCATGAACCCTCAATGGAAAAGTCGTACAATTTGAAAGGGTTTTTAAGTAGTTCTTTTTGTTACGTTATATATGACAAACTGCTTTAGCCTATTTCACGTTGAGCACTACTGAATGCCATGGCTCTTCTCACAGTGTTGCAGATTAATGCGTATACAGCATGCGTCTTTAGAAAGAGCGCACATGTATACATGCAAATGATTAACCCTTTACCATACAATCCCGAGTTTTAACGACCCTAACTGATAATGCTTCTTAACCCTTAGGCTGCTAAACGCGACTCATTGATCTTTTACAGACAGTGTAGATCAAGATCAGACTACACAGAATGATCTGCACTGTCTGATAAGGACATAATTTTTCCACAAAAAATTAACCTAGATATAGCCAAATTCAGGTTTTTACTAAAGACGAAAAATTTGGCTTTCAAATAGTAACGTTAGGTTTGTCCCTTTGTAATCGATTGCTCCGTCTATTTTTATGCATTATCTTCCGCTGGGTGGCATCTTTCAAATACATGCCTACCATTCGACAAAATTCGGGTGATCCGTTGATCAGGTCCCTCGGCTGTATCACGTAGCTTGATATGCACCTACACGGTACATTTCTTCGCCGGAAGTATACCGCTTCACCGTTCTTAAAATCGTAACACTCCACTTAGAAAGCAAACACTAGTCACATTTTTCCGTGGAAATCTTTCTGCAAAATGACAAACATTTAGTATATTTATTTCTAACTCGGTCTATCCATTACGTTCGCGTTTTTCAGCGATTGATTGCTTATCGCCGTGGCTGCTGTTGTCGTTGCTAATCGATTTACAGGGCGCCGCCAGGCTAAAGATCATGTGACTGTCAGTATTTCAAAATCGAAACCCCCTTAATACAGACGAAGTGAGATGTAGGTACGGAATCGGCCGAGTTGTGACGAGTGACATGCCCATCTGATTTGGGCTTTTTTTTTTTAAAATACAGAACCGGACTACTTTTCATGACTGCAATCGATGCAGCGAATTTCAAAATAAAATAAACGTTTATTCTATAAAACGCTGCCTGGTACGAGTCGTCATACCATTCTTAGCTAGCATATAACCTATGCACATTATGATTCAATTTCAGATTCTATCAAAGCAGACGAATATGATAAAGCAAATCTTATTAATTCCTTCTTTGCTGGGTAGGCTGTTGTTGACGATTAACGAAAAACCTTACCGTCTAATCACCCAAAATTCACAGGGAATCCCTTATCTTCTATTTACAATTACCCAAGCTGAAGTATTAGATGTTGTACAAAATTTACGTTGTGGTAAAGCCCAAGGTCATTATACTATTAACAATCGCATTCTAGTTGAGGCCACATGTCAGTTGGCTGCACCACTAAGCCAGTTGTTTTAACTATTCTTTACATTGTTGCAAGTTGCCATCGGCCTGGAAAGTATCTAAAGTTTGTCCTATTTTTAAAGGCGGTGGTTATTCCATTTCTTCTAACTACAGGCCCGTGTCTCTATTTAAATGCAGTGGAAAAGGTTTTAGAAATAATTTTTACGCATATTATAATCATTTGAAAGATACAAACTTCTTTACATCTCATCAATCAGGGTTTTTTACCTATCGACTCCATCTATAACCAGCTAACTTACATATATGACAAAATCTACAGGGCTTTTGATCAGGGGTTAGAATTCCGAATAGTCTTCTTTGACATAAGCAAGGCATTCGACAGGGTCTGGCATAAGGGTTTACTCTTTAAGCTGGAAAGCGCTGGGGTACAAGGAAAATTATTGTCTTGGTTCTCTGACTACTTGTTAAATAGAAATCAATGTGTAGCAATGCCTGGTGCAACTTCTTATCAAACTACGAGGGTTGTTCGATATGTAATGTGTATTGTGCGATATCTCAAAAGCATTCGACTCAAATAGTGAGATGAACATAACATCCCTTCAAAGTATTCTCCTCGGTTTGAAATACATAATTTCAATCTCTGAATCCATTTCTGAAATGCATCACGGTACGCTGATTTAGGTAGATCTCTGAGGCACTGACTGATGGCTGAGCCAAGGGCTTGTCGGGACTTGTAACGACGACCAGATAAGAACTTTTTAAGTTTTGGAAAAAGAAAAAGTCGCATGGGGCTAGATCTGGAGAGTATGGTGGGTGTGGCAAGACGGTAACCTTCTCCGACTTCAAAAATTGCTTCACAAACTCAGATGTATGTGATGGAGCATTATCATGAAGTAGACGAACATGCCTAAATCCTGGCACAGGGCGTCGTTTAAGATAATATTTCTTGACCTTTTTTAGTATAACATCTCGGTAATACCCACCTGTAACACTTTTGCCCTTCGGCACCGGAATTTGTACGGCTATACCATCACATGAGAAGAATATGCAATAAAGAACCTTCTTTGTGCTTGTGCTTCTTTTGGCAACTACAGGCCTTCTACCGTGTTTAAGTTAGCCATATTTTGTTTCCAATTTTTCCTAATGGTTCGAAATAGTGAACCCATGTTTTGTCACCAATAACAATGTTTGCAAATTGTCTTTGATTGAATTTGGGAAACATTTTGAGCAATTGCTTAGCGGTTTGTACTCTTACCCGTTTTTGGTCATCTGTCAATATATGCGGTATCCATCTGGCAGAAATCTTTCGTACTTTCAAAATACGCTTCAAAATGAAATGCACCCGCGATAGCGATATGCCAACAGCGTTGGCAATATCACGAATCGTGTATCTGCCATCACTTTCAATTATTTCCCTGACTTTTGAGACATTTGCCTTGCCTGTTAAAGTCACAGGTCGGCCAGATTTTTCTGCATCTTTGACGGACTCTGTGCCAGTCAGAAATTTCTTTCTCCAACTACGAACTGTCTCATAAGATACCTTATCAGACCCATAAACTTCCCCCAATTCAGTAAAAATCTGCATTACCGAATGACCGAGTTTTGTGCGAACTTTTATATAAGCTCTAATTTCTTCAATATTCTTAATCCGTTTCCCAACCATTTTTACAACAGTGGTCAACGACTAGCTCTATTGAAATGACTATAAGTTTAAAACTATATGGAGCTGAAGGCTCGTGTTTATACCGTTGGAAAGGTATTGAATAGAGCTATTCAAGCGTATCATCATCCACGAAATCGTGCAAAGCGTTATCGCGCTGTGGTACAATACACATTATATATCGAACAGCCCTCGTATGTCTGTTCAGGAGTACCACAGAGTTCTATTTTCGTTCCTCTGTTGTTTCTGGTCTGCATAAATGATATTGTTGAAGACATCGAGTCTAATATTAATTTATTTGCTGATGATACTTGTTTTTCTACGGTTGTCGGTGACCCTAATGTAGCGGGAGCAATCTTACAAGATGACATTGACAAAATAACTGATTGGACTGATAAATGGCTTGTTAAATTTAACCCATTAGAATCAGAATCCCTTATAATATCCAGAAAACGCAATAAACCTACTCATCCGGAAGTTTTGATGCTTAACTTTTATCCCTCAAGTAGAAACGCACAAGCACTTGGGTGTATTCATTTCCAGCGATGGATCATGGGAGAACCACTTGAATTACATCACAGATAAATCCTGGAAAAAGATTCACATAATGAGACGTCTGAAATGCTTACTTGATAGACTCTCTTTGCAAATAAAATTACGTTTATTCGGCCCATTCTAGAATATGCTGACATAACATGGGACAACACTCCTCTACGCCAAAAACAACTAGACAAAATACAAAATGAGGCAGCCCGTTTTGTAACTGGCTGTTCCAAACTTGTTTCACTAGATGATCAACAAAAAGAATCGGGTTGGGAAACTCTTGATTATCACAGATACACAGAATCACTTTGCTTCAAAAAATGTTTCATGACATGGTGCCTCCTTATTTAAGTTCCCTGATTCCATCCCTCGTTAGTGAAAATTCAAGTTATAATCTACGAAATTCGCAAAACTTGCAAAATATAGTCTGTCGAACTAACATTTACAAGAACTCATTTTTACCAACCGCAGTTAGTGAATGGAATGCGCTTCCAATGGAATTAAAAGTGCTTTTAAAACCTTTTAAGACAGAGAAATACCTGAATAAAATAGACTGTTCTTCTTTGGGGAAACAAACGTTTAGATTATTCACACTAGAATTCGCAATAAATGCAGCTGACTCAACCAACACCTCTACTTTAGAAATGTAATCAACTCGCCTCTCTGTAGATGCAGGTCAGTTGAATCCAGTCAGCACTTTTTCCTTGATTGTAGATTATATAGAGAAATACGAGAACGACTTTTTAATAACAACGTTTAGCAATACACAACAGCAAATCTAACCATATTCTCGGAGGTACACTTGTTTATCAGGTCCAGTAAGAGATTAAGTATTTAGCTTAGCAAGTGTATATTTACCGAAATTAGTTTATGTAATAAGTTATTCTTATAGTCGCAATCGTATCGTTTCATCTAAGATTTCTATGGTTGAAGTTAGTTGTTTCAGTTCCATCGGAGGCAATTTGTTTTCAGCAATTTTCCCCAACGAAGGATAAACAGGATCAAACCCTGGTTTAATGTCCCGTTAAACTTTCAAACAACTAAACACCAGTCAACTCTCAGGCCTATCAGTCCTTTGATTGAAGTTTTAAAAGATTATAAAAAATCTGAAAAGCGCCCGTTAAATTGGCGAGGCCAAGCGCTTTGTTGTTTACTTTCTACCTTAATGAAACTTTTTGAACTAAATATTTTATGTTAGCAGCGCGAATGTTTGTTTATATCTTAGAGAAACTTTCAGACCTCCTTAGTTTTACGACTATTTTATTATTGTTTCTTGATACAGCTTTTTTTTACTGAGTAAGCACGACTTTTATTTCCATAAATAAGTAGATCTCATGCAAACATGTACTACACTGGTTTGGAAGTGACTGCAGTAATTGCAGTAACAGTAATGAGAGCATAGTGACATGAGACGCCTGAAAATTGCAGCTTGGTAATATTTAGATAAATTCGCTTTCTACACTGAAGACAGTATCAGTTCAAACTTTTGTGGAAGGCATAGAAAAAGATCTGATTGGCGACTGCTTATTTTCCAACTATGAGTTTGATCAACATTATATTTTAAAAATATGATCAAACTCAAAATTTTACCTTTCCACAATATGAAAAACAACGAGGAAAAAGAGGCGATTGCTGGCTTGGTTACTTTGTGTTAGTTATATTCATAATTTAACCAAAAATGAGTTTCAACAATAATGTTTCAGTAACTCTAAGGCCGTCTTTTTTTTAAAACCCTTATCCTGCTAAATAAATTCAAATGAAACTTTCAAGCCGATAGTAAAAACCCAAGTATTTCCCTTTTCAAAAGTATTTTTTGGGGAAAGAATCTCCTTATCGGACGGTGTAGTTTCAAGATCAGACTGCACGTTCTGTGCAGTCTGAACTTGATCTACATTGTCAGCAAAAGGTCAGCGAGTCGCGCTTAGCAGCCAAAAGGTTAAAACTCTTTTAGCGCAAAATATAAAAACACGATCTCTTTCGGCGCCTAAAAATACAACCCACTGAAAATCATAAAGTTTTATACCTCTTACGAGGGTCAGTCAAAAATAACTGATCAGGGGATCATAACTTTTGAATGAATCTCGTATGCTTGACTAAACAATCAGTGTGATAGATCTACGATCAGACAGCATGTTCCGTGCTGTCTGATCTTGATCTATGCTGTCCACAAAAGCTCCTAGTTTTGCCTATGGCGCCGGAAAACTCACGTACACACGCACTCGTAAAATAGTCCGCTCAGTCTGACCTAGAATCTACACATGTTGCATGTTACTTTGGTATACATGCACTCGGCGTCAGGTTCGAAATGTCATATTCATGCCTTATCCAAAAAGGTTCATTATCCGCTGTTTTGGTTCACCCGCACCTATACTTCATGGGAAATGCTAGGTCTCATGTCAAATGAGCGCATGGAAAAGCTGGTCACCAGTGTTTACTTCTTTTCCGACGTTTCATCTTTGCTTTAGAGGACAAATCCCATCATTTTATCCAAATTCTATTCATAATTTGCCGATGCTTTAAAAAATTTGCACATACCGGCCTTTAATCTTGTCATCTGGTACAGAGTTAACAATGGGAAAGAAATGATGTATATACACGTAAGTACCCAAGCACTCTTTGTAACACAACGTTGCAATAAAAATCGACTTTGCAGCTATTTGAGAAAAAAATATATAGAGAGAGAAAAATGAAGAATTGCCCGGTGAATGTTTAGCTATTTTTCCCACAGTTTATAGCGTTGAAGTTACATGAGTGTTCATGTTATACTGAATTTACTTGAACAAGTAATCTAAAACAAGATAAAATAAGGCTTAAAGAGTTTGATAAATTGGTCATAGATCGATAAAATCTGATTTTCTTTTTCAAGAAACGTTTCCATTATTTTTTCACAGTTATAATTTGACTTGCTAATTGTTATTATCGTGCCAGTGATTAACTGGTACAGAATTGTCGCCCAAAAAATGGGTGCTGCGTCAGAAAATAGAAAGCCATTTATAAGTAAAAGTGGGAGACTGTAAAAATTGTAATTTCAGAAAGGGAATGACTGAGTGTAACTTGGAAGAATTTTTGCCTAGTCATTTGATTATTATGTATATTGTAGTTTTTAAATTTTGTTTATACTAACTTAGCAATAAAATATGTTCAAACGAAAAAAAAATTAACATGAGCACAGCTGTTCAGGTTGAAAGCATTTTGAGACGACCAGAATGTTAAGATAATTAGACTTGTCATTAATAAAATATATGGAGAAAATAAAGAATTCTGGTGCATTTTCTCCCTTTTTTGTTCATTTTTGGCTAGGGGCCAACGGCGCCTGGCCTTTGTAACCACGTTTCAGACTTTTGCACAAAAGCTGCAACCACTCTCAACATCATGTATAAATGCGCGCTATTCGCTGCCTCTGATTTGCTGGAACTGCAACTGCAGTTTCTAATTGGCTTGAAACGACACACCCCTCAAAACCGCCTTTCACCTTACGAGTTATTCATCCGTGATATAAAATAGAAATCGAGAAAATGCCAAAGGAAATATATTCAAAGCAAAAAAAATGTTAACGGTGTTTGTTGGCGTGATGAATTTTAAATGAGAACACTTAAAACAGAAAGAAATTCTCCCGTTAATTTCACCAAGTACTCATGCAGAGCATGACACAACCAACACCCGTGTTTACCTTGGGTCGTCGCTGTGTGTACACCTTTGGATACAGATGGAACGTGGCGAAATTGACATTTGATTGATAAGTTTTGTATGGTGTGTATCCACGTTTGGTGTGTAAACAGAAGAAACACTTTACCTTGTCAGCCCTAATACATGTATAAATTGGGCACTAGATGAGTCGGTGTTTTCCTGGTGCATGGAAATACCGGAATGGACCGGAACAGACTGGATTGGACCGGAATGGACTTCAAGATACGATGTAAACTCTTGTAGCAAGACTTTATTTATTTGACAATGGAATGGGGGAAAACTTGAACATACTCATGTAAGGGAAAATGGGTACTTGCAAGAGATAAGGCTATAATATCTCATTACTGAAGATATTTATTTCAAACTGGGACTGGTGTTAGCTATCAAAAGGGAAACCCATACAAAAGGGACAGGTGTCCATCAAAGTATTTTTCAAACAGTTATAAATACCCCTTCTTGACTTTGAATGTTCAAATATTTTGATATTTTACAAACTCTTTGTCATTATTGTCATTACTGAAGACATTTACTTCAAGCTTGAAGTAGTTGCTAACCATCATATTTACTTCAGACTTGGGCTAGTTGTTAACTATCATAAGGGGACCCATTAATCAGGGCAGGTAAACATCTAGATATTTTGACACAGTATTGCCTGGCTTTTCGACTTACAATTTTCACTTAAAGCAACTGCAGCCGAGCATAGGCATCCATATTTTTTTCTTTTACTTTTTAACTGGACATTTCATGATTGAATGCAAATTGCTTTACACATATATGCACTTTCCACTTGCCCCTAGCCATCAGTGCTTTCAGCGCTTTGATTTCTTTAAATATAAAGCTTGCTTCCCCAGGCTCGAGCCGAACACAGTACTTGGCGCAGTCGGTAGCGTACATGGATTGAGAACAGGTGTCCCCAGCTCGACGAACTTCTTTTGGAGGATTGATGATAGTCATTGCTACAGGATTATTTCTTCTCTCACCAACGATCTTTGTTTCGACGCTGGCTATGTAGTAAAGCAGCCAGTGGCTTGAAAAGAATATTGTGCGAAGTACTAATGCGATTTTGCGGACAGTGCTACTGTATTTTTGGCTGTTTTAAAGGCCCGGTGACGACCAAAAGTAAACAATGCGGGTGTTAAAATGCATTTGAATTTAAACTATACCATTAAAAAGTATTTAGGATGTGACTATCTGTTAATGTACGGTCAGGCCAAGCGTTAGTCCCAGGCAGAAAAAAATGAATTGTAATACTAGATAAACAGTTGCTAATCATTTATTCTTCCACCAACAAACACTTGGACCGACCGTAAAATATCTTCAAAAAATATCTTCTAAAATAATTTGCATATGATTTGCATATGATTTCAATTCAAATGTATTTAAACCAACCCCCCCCCATTTACTTTTGGACGCTACTGTACCTTTTATTTCAAAGCCATTTTTTGCAGGCGAATGAAAATTAGCTTTCTTTGTTAAGATTTTTGCGAAAAAAAATCTGGGTCGGTATTCACCAACCATTCTTAAGAACATTCTTAGTCTTATTCTCCAAGATTTTCCAAATTTGAAAGTAACACAACTTCTAATTGGCTAAACCATTTGGTTTAGCCAATCAGAAGTTGTGTTACTTTCAAATTTAGAAATCTTAAAGAATAAGACTAAGAATACTCTTAAGAATGGATAGTGAATACGGACCGGGTTTCATGCCGGTGTAAGGGTAACAGAGTGCATTAAGTTCGTAAGCTGTCAGTACTGTCAAAATTTGGACATAAATATCATTAAATTGCTAATGGCTTTACACTTTTCTTGGCGGGCTATTACGTCATCTAACACGACATTTGACCTCAACTCTTTACTTGACGATAATTACGTTTTTTTTTTTCTCCAAATTTGAAAGCATATGGAGACGAAACACTAAACATGGCTTTCAAGTATTTTTTTTTCAAGGATTTCTCTGTGATATGAAAGAGAACATTGTGGGAAAATAAGAAAATGCTGGTTTACCAGCAGTACCCTCTATGCAATCTGATATTGATCTGCACTTTCCATAAAAGCTTCTCGTATCGCTAATGGTAGTGAAACAGTAAGACATGACTATAAGTTAGATCTAGATTAACACTGTCTTGAGTAGTTCATTTTTCTACAGCCAATTGTAGCCTCAAAATGTTAGATTAAAAAAGATAAATGTCAGAAAAACCGTTGAGAAAGCGACATTTTGTAGCTTAGTTTCAAACTCTGAAGCAAATGGATCGGCCTACATTTCAAGGTGTCAGGGTAAGACAACTAGACGAACAGAAGGATGCATACTGGCCACTTACACAGATTATTTGATAAAGATTTGAAGGAAATTTGTAACGGAAACATGGTATTAATAATACATACGACAACGAATTTTAGCAAGATAAACTCAACACTCAATTCATCACTTGTTAACAAACAATTGGTTGCAGTGCGCTTAAACTCTTTGAACAAAAAATAGGTCAATTGGTCTTTTCTTCGGGTTTTGAACATAATTACAGTGCAAATGAAAAGAGGTTTTATTACTTTTTCATTATTACGAATCAAGTAGTGAACCATGTAGATTGAAGATCAGACTGCACGACCTGTGCAGTCCGATCTTGATGTCCCCCATGGATGCTGCTGGTGTTACATGGCGGTGAGAGGTTGAAATAACAAAGATGTACAGTGACAGATCTGCAATATCACATCTCGAAGACACGGAGTTTTTTGTCAACTATAAACTCTATCGTAATCATACCCTAACAACGATGGTTGGGCTGGTACACTCGAATCGGGTTGTGCGTCCGTCCGTCCGTCCGTCTGACAGCCCGTCTGTGCAGTTTAATGTCCTCTTCTCCTCCAAAAGTTTCCAACCAACTTGGCTAAAAGTTTAATAGAAGCCTTCCCACAACATTAAAACTTGTGAGCCTACAATTTTCCTTCATAAACTTTGACAAGAGCTATTGCCCTTTGATTTTTCTGATGGTGACAATACCCATCCAAAACAGCTTCTGGTATCACCACTCCTAAGTGCTTTGGGTCGACGTAGTCAAATTTAGCCCCAATTGAAAATTTGATTTCATGCATTTGTTTTGGCACATCTATAATAGAGAGAAAGGAAGTACAAGTCTGAAATGTATGTGGTGTTGATTTGAAGAAATCTGTAAAAAATGAGTGCAAGTTTGTTATTTCTTGTCGAATTATTTTGAACCTTAGACCACAATAAAGGAACTACAGACAGGAGGAGCATTATTTTCCATTGTGGTATTTCAAGAGTAATTTTGATTTGAGGTGGAAAAACTAATATGCATCAGTATAGGCGCTAATTTCTTGTGTAGGCCACTGGACATAATTATACTCCTATTTGATAAAAACAAAGATCAAAGCTAAGGGTTTGCTATAAGAAATAGAGCAGAGGGTCAAAGATTGTGATTTTCTCTCTACTTTCAATGTGGATAATAAGCTGTTGTGTGACACCAGATTTAGTGACAAGGCAACCGGTGAGGCAAAAGAAGAAACTTACATATTTTACATTGGTTGTTCATTATGAGCAATTTGTCATTTTGCCTCAGTGTTCCAACAGTAGTCGAGCACAAGACAAAAAAGCAAGTTACATCCAGGCGACGATGTTTAAATTAACCCTTAACTTAACAATCCCACGCTTTTATGACCCTGAGGAAGAAGGTTTTTGAAAACGTTATGGGAATAGGAGAAAATGCTTGTTATCACCATTTTCTCCTTAAGTTACACACAACGACGGACTAATCTTATCAATTGAGCCATATATAACTCTTAACCTGCTAAATACGTTAAATAAAATCTTCAACCCGATAGTAAAAAACGCAAATGTTGCTATTTCAAATTTATTTTAGTGAAAAATTATCTCTTTTTCGGACAGTGTTAATCCAAGATCAGACTGCAGGTTCTCTGCAGTCTGATCTTGATTTACACTGTCCGAAAAAGGTCCTTGAGTCGCGCTAAGCAGTGTAAGGGTTAACCTGTCGTCTGCAAACGCTTTGGACCGGTCAAATCTTGTCGTTGTTTGGCAAAGTGTAAATCTACATAACTGGCCACTCCCACAGATCACGATGACCTTCGGGCAGGTTCGCAGGTTAACAGTATGCATGTCAACCGGAAATAAAACAGCCGACAGAGAGAAGTTATGTCCGTAACTTTACACATGTCAGCAGATGAACTTGTCTAGACACACAATTTTGTCTCTGTGACCTCTGACCTCGTCAATTATGTAAATTAATTACGAGTCAAAACACGGAGCATAGACAATTCAGAGTACCGGCCTAGAACTGTTGAAAGCCAATCAGGTGTCACACCACTAAATTTTGCAACATTTCAAAAAGAGTGAAAAATCACCACCTTTGACCCTCTTATGTGCTTTTATTGGCAAATCCACAGCTTTGCTGTTTGTTTCTGTTAAATATATGTTCAGTGGCCCACAGAGAGCTAAAAAAGAAATGGCATCTAAACGGATTGGGTTTTTTGCTTTTTCACCTCACAACTACCATTCAAAAAATCACAGTGAAAAAAGGCCCTTCCGGCAGGTAGACCACGTTCCTTTAGGTGGGCAAAGGCACAAAATAGTTTCACTAGAAATAACAAACTTGCTCTCAGTTTCCACAAAAATCACCAAATCAACACCAGAAACACATTTTATGCATGTCCTTCCATTTTCTCTTATAAAACAGTGCAGCAGAAGTAAAGCAGTGCAGCAGAAGTTCTTCCTGTAAAATTTGAAATGGGACTACTTTTGACTTCTACGACCCGGAAGGAGTTCACAGTGTTGTTTAACCATAAACACAGGAAAAGGTCGGTCGTAGCCCTCATGTGACTGAAACAATGTTCAAAGCAGATCCATGTATCCATGAATCCATCCATCCACCAACCGACCGACCGACCGACCGACCGATCCAATAAACACGTCTGAATAATTAAGATAATGGACTTGAAATTGGTTAAAAAGCACATCACCATTTGTCACCCATCTTAGAACTAACCACACGGGGCGTTACACTGGACTTTCACATAAAAGACAGAGGGAAGGAGCTCTCTGACCTCACCGCGCCCCATCCCCCATCCTCTTTAATCGAAAAATGGAAAATCATTGGTGCAGTCTGGTGCGTTCCTAGCGTTTGATGTGATTTTCCAGATACCGCGGCGCTATTTCTTAGGGATTTTATTGTTGAGAAGGCATTCAAAGGCTAATAAATTTGGTTCACCTAGATTTCGTTCACTTAGATTTCGTTTAGGTACGAATCATGTGGGTTCAACCGCATACTCTTGTAGAAGTAGCTTCGTACAAGATAATACAGAAAGAAAAAAAAAGACATGTTTCATGGAAAAGGTGAACGGACATTTCCGACGTGGCTGTACTGTACTCGATATAGCGGAAGTCACAGATGTTACGGTATTTCTCAGGACATATCATAACTATGTGAAGGAATGTTTGCCCTTCCCCAAAATTTTAATGATATGCAAGTTATATACAATTCCTTTTTTTTTTTGCTTCGGACGCCATTATCAGTTTTTTTCTAATTGCGGACAGTGTGGATCAAGACCGGCTTGTGCAGTCTGGTCATGTATTCTATCGGAAGTCCCAGGTGTTTTGTATATCCCCGTACATGTCATGAATACTTATGGGCATGTTTACCTTTCTCTCAAATTTTTGTGATCTGCATGTAATTCACTATTCTTTTTTTTTTTTACTTTTTATACGCCGCCGGAGGCGACGTATATTGGCGTCATCTTCTCCGTCTGTTCGTCCGTCCCTTCGTCCGTCCGTACGAATGTCCATTTCTTGTGAACGCAACTCCTCCCACATTTCTTGACGGATTTAGATAAAATTTTCACAGAATGTTTCTCATCATGTGACCTAGCACATATTGTCAAGGTTTTGCGATTTATAGCTGCGTCATGGAAAAAGGGGTCTTCGTGTTATATTTCAATATCTCTTTAATTACTGGACATATCTCAACGCATTTGGATGAAATTTTCACAAATCATGAGACCTAGCAAATATTGTCAGGGTTTTGGAATTTATTGCTGTGTCATGGAAAAAGGGGGCTTCATGTCAAATTTAATTTTTCATCGACGTATCTCCAACTAATGGACATAATTTCATGAAACTTCATATTTGTATTGACTAATCAAAGCCAATGACCAATGAGTCCGTCGTGCGTACGTCTGTCCATCCATCAGTCCGTGCGTAAACCTTTTAGATCACAAGTAACACAATATATCCATTGAACTACCCAGGCAGGTGCTAGAAATTCCAACACAACACAGTCTCTATAGCTAGCTGCTTGAAATAGCAGCCATGTGGCGGCGTATATTGTGACGACGGCACTCTTGTTTTTTTTTGTAGGACGCTAAGGGCTATGATAGGAACTTGTTGCAGACAGTGCAGATCAAGACCAGAATGTGCAGTGTGATCTTGAAATCGCACGTGTTAATGTATATCCCAAGAACCGTCAATAGACATGCTTGCCCTTACTGTAAAGTGTTTGACCGGCAATCGACATTTTCTTTTAACTCTGTCGCCGCTAACGGCGAAATTAGTTTCCATTCAGACAGTGTGGTCCAAGATCAGAATGCAACATTAATAAAGCAAAATTTCAAATAGGTCAATAAATCGACTTCTTTTTTTTTCTAAATGAAAAGAATTTGCGTATAGAAGCTTTACTGTACAGTTTACACATTTTCAGACATACCAGTTTTAGCAGCCACTGCTTCGTTTCTAACGATGATTTGAAGTAACATCTAATCTTGAAAAATATACTTTATCTAACTGAAAATTTTACTTTTCAACAATAGTTATGCCAAACAATTAGGAAAAAGAATCGATTAGTTCCGTAGTTAATTTTTCTTATTAAAACGGACCATATAAACGTTTCAATAGCAAGATAATTGCAAAGAAAAATAAAGGACAAAAAAAAAAGCACAGCAACAAACTGATTTTGATTGATGGTGATTTCCTTTTTTCTTCATTGAGAAAAAAAGTTTGAGAAGAAACACACGATTTTTGAAAAAGTTCCTCAATCCACACTAGACGACAAAATTTCAATTGTCCAAATCAAAAGCATTCGCAGACGACAAAATACACGGGGTTCAAATGATTGGATTTGTGTTTTGAAAGGGTAGTAAACACTGTAAGGGGAGGAGAAATAATTGTTTACTAGTATGTTCTCCTCTTTGTCACATAAAACGGCCTCCAGCAGTGTATTAAACCATAGGCCTCTGAAACTCAATGCGTCTATCAAAGGATAACGAAATTTTCATTATCGGATACCGTTACTATAGATAGCACATTGGGGATTCCCTCTGTATCGTATATAGTAAGATTTCGTTGCACACATTGTCTTACTATATACGATATAGAGGGAGTCGCCAATGTGCTATTTATAGAAACGGTGTTAATGAAAATAAGAGTGTATTTCGTGAAATACAGGCGATGTAACAATGTGCTACAAGTGTTCACGATCGACCAAAGTTAGTGTTCCGTGATAGACCAACAGAGCTTCAAAAGCCTGTGATTAAACCTATGACTTATTTTGGGTCCCGGTTCTGGGTACTTATGTAGTTATGAGCGCGTGATGCCGGCGAAACCAACTGCAGCATGCACAGGAACTTGTACTACTGCCCCATTTCGCGGAAAATTGACGTCACTGTTGCTAAGACGTATACGCGCGGAAAAATAATATGATTTTTATGTTCAGTAAGACAAGAAAAGCAGCGTAAGTCACTTAAAGTTAAAAAAATTGTGGAAATAGTTCGATTTACCCCCTATTTTAAACTGTTTCACTCTACTTTCGATGTACATGTCACAGAGCTATCTTCTTGAGCATGTACAGATTTCAAACCGAACTACATCTGTAAACATGGACGCATTCGTTTTATGTGATAAATAGAATCTCATATTCGTGTTTATGTATTATCATGTTTATAAAACTTGTTGACTAAAATGTATATGACGCTCGCCAAGGCTCGCAGGCTCTAGTCATATAATTTTAACCAACTCTTTTGATAAAAATGATAATACATAAACACTAATGTAAAATTCTCTATTTATCACAGTGTTTTCAAAAGTCCGTTTCCTCATGGTCATTACACACCAAAACCACAACTCATTTCCAAACCATCCTGTGTTTTAGCGACCCTGGTTACCAGCATTTCCTCTTTTACCCATAACGTTTTTTAGCCTTAAACCAACAACATTTTGTAGCCTCAACCTTTTACCACACAATCCCGAGTTTTAATGACCCCGAGGAAGAAGCCTTTTGAAAACATTGTGGTAACCAGCATTTTCTCCTATTACCATAATGCTCTTTTCACCGTATCAAAAACAAATTCCATCATTGGTGCCACACTTAAATTTACATCTGCAAATGTTTTCAATTTCGACAGGTGTACATTTTTGTCGTTTGGTAAAGGATAAAAAAGACATAGTCTGCCATATGAACCACATTGAAATTTTAATATGTCGTCTGCAAATGCTCTCAAATTGAACAGGTTTTAAATTTTGTGGTTTGGTGAAAAGTTTAGATCTATTATCCGTCATTGTTTGTGTCACTACCATAAACCCATTTGTCATGACGACGACTTTATTTTTTTCTGTCTTGCAGCAGTTTACTTTCGAAAACGCTGTAGCACAAGGAGAAATTGCTAGTAAGGAGTAAATTTCTCCTTTTGCCAGTTTTTCCCAACATGTTTCTATACAAAACCGTTTTTATTGTTGATTTTCCATGTTTTACGAGAATGTCACAAAGTCGTCAGCGGCAGGTTTGTTAACCTTTAAACTGCTACATAACTTAGAAGAAAAAACTTTCAAGCCGATAGTAAAATTCGGCTTTCAAAGTTATTTTTTTTTTTTGGAAAAATATCTCCTTATCGGACAGTGTAGATCCAAGATTAGACTGCATGTTCTGTGCAGTCTGATCTTGATCTACACTGTCCGCAAAAGGCCATTGAGTCGCGCTTAGCAGCCTTAGGGTCAACCCATAACCATCTAAAAAAGTAAAATGAAACTTTCAAGCTGATAGTAAATAGAATTTTGCTATCGGTGTTTTTGGGGAAAAATATCTCCTTTTGGACAGGGTAGATACAAGATCAGACTTTACGTTCTGTGCAGGTCCGTAAGTCACGCTCAGCGGCCTAAAGGTTAAAAGCGGTATTGAGCTTATAATCTTCATTTAAACGTCCCTTGTTTTATCGACCCCCAAGGAAGAATCATTTTGAAAAGACTGTAGGCAAATATTGGTTACCAGCATTTTTCTCCGTTTCCCACAATGATGTTTTTTAACCAGTTTACCATAACAAAGACAAAACCAGTCGTTTGATCTATCTTTAATTTATCGTCTTCAAATGCTTTCAAAATGGAAAAGCCTAAATCTTTGTCATATAGGGAAATAGTTCAAGATAAACATAGTTGGATATTAACCGACTGGCTGCTAAGCGCGACTTAAGGACCTTTTGCGGACAGTGTAGATCAAGATCAGACTGCACAGAATGTGCAGTCTGATCTTGGATCTACAATGTCCGATAAGGATATATCTAAACCCCCCCCTACTTTTGAATAGCACGATTTGGTCTTTACTATAGGGCTTGATAGTTTTAATTTCACTTATTTAGCAGGATAAGGATTAACCCTCTCAACGCCAATTATTATAAACCCGACATTTCTCGGCAGGGGAAATATAAACTTACGGAAACTCAGACAGATTTTTATCTTATC
The DNA here is from genome assembly GCA_946811185.2 of Hippopus hippopus. Lineage (NCBI taxonomy): Eukaryota > Metazoa > Mollusca > Bivalvia > Cardiida > Cardiidae > Hippopus > Hippopus hippopus. The sequence continues at coordinate 29,655,019 of OX328101.1, forward strand.
AGCTTGAGTAGACAAGTGGCCAGTATAAATCCAAGATCAGACTGTACGTTTTGTGAACGTTCTGTGAAGTCTGATCTTGATTTATGCCGTCTGCTATTTAAAGCCCTTGTTTTCTCCCATGGTACTGATTAGGTTAAGGACTTATCGCTCATGTTGTCTGACCAAGTGATCTAAATTTAGACCGTCATTTCTATAAAGGTATCTTGTAAGCATTGCCAACAACTTCATTTCGTAACTGTTTTGTCACTTTATCGCTTGTTCTTAACGACCTAACAATGTCGTTACATCGGCCTCGAGTCGTCACGTACTCACGACATTTGGCATCTTCCCAGATCATCCTTTTTTCCATCCCCGGGTTTTGATGTTAAAAAGATAGAAGAATGGGTAATACAGGAGAGGTGAGTCTGTAACTATATGATTCAGCAGAAATTAATATTTCTAAAATTTGGAACAATTACATAAACTGAACCCATTTTTAAATTCTTTTTTAAATTACCGTACATAATTGAGCAATCACTCAATATTTCAAAATTAGTATGGCATCACCTCTCTTTCGTGAAAATTTACAGAAACACATATTAAGGATATGTGTTAACTAACTACTGAAACTATTCAAAAATAGAATGTTCTATTTCTATTCACTAATTCAATTAAACATGTGCTTCTTAATGATTGTGGTGGTAGCATTACGTAATAGAAAAAAATCTGTCAGATAAAGTATTTATTTGTCAGTGAATGACTCTTTTAAAATAAGACATATTATAGTACAGAAGGAAAATTATGATACATAATATTAGATCGTCATCAGAAGGTCCAAAGTACAAAACATGCACTCTTGTATAGGGCCATGCTATCCAGTGCCCACGCACCCCGTATATACACTCAAAGGTATAGGGCTAGGTATGCCCCTGTATCCAATCCCTCCCCCCGCTTTTATACCTGTGAAACAGAGAAAAGGTTTAAGTACTAGTGAAACACAGAGAAAAAGTAAGTACTTGTGTAATACAGCAAAAACAGTAGGTACTTGTAAAACAAAGGAAAAGTAGGAAAAACAGTAGATACTTGTACTTTTAAACATTAAACCTGGTGACCTAGTTTTTGACAAGGCGTGACCCACTTTAAACTTGTCTGAGATAACATCATGATGAAGACAAAATTTCTGATCAACTTTCATGGGTATCGGACAGAATATGTGGCCGCTATAGTGTACACAAGGTTTTTCTAAGACTGTTCCTGGTGACTTAGTTTTTGACCCCACGTGACCCGTTTTTGGACTGAAAGTATGGCCTCTAGAGTGTACACAAAGTTTTCCTAAGATTTGACCTGGTGAACTAGTTTTTGACCCAAATGACCCATTTTCGTAGTCATCTGAGATATTTTTGAGACATATAATCTGATCAAAATTGACGAGTAATGGACTGAAAATATGGGTTCTATCTAGAGTGTAAACAAAGTTTTTTTTTAAAAAGTTGACCTGATGACCTAGTGTTTTTTTACCCAACATGACCCATTTTCGGAATCGACCGAGATATTATAAAGACAAGCATTCTGACCAAGTTTCATGGATATAGGACTGAAAATTAAGCCTTTAAAGCGTACATTAGGTAAGAGTTGACAACGGACGACGGAGAAAGCACGACCACAAAAGCTCACGTTGAGCACTTTGTGCTTAGGAGAGCTTTAAAAACGGTAAGTGTGTGTAAAACACAGCAAAAAGCAGTTAGTAGTTGTGCAACAAAACAAAAGTACATATAGAATACAGGGAAAACAATTAGTTCTAGTGAAACACAGGAAAACATTCAGTTCTTGCAACACAAAGGAAAACGGTCAGTACTTGTGGAACACAGGGCAAACAATAAGTACTTGTGAAACACAGGGAAAACAGTCACTTCTTGTGAAACACAGGAAACACAGTAGGTACTTCTCTTTTGAAAAATAGGAGGAGGAGAAGAAGCAGCAGCAGCAGCAGCAACAACAACAACAAACACCACTACCACCACCACCAACAACGACAACAGGTATACCAGTGAAACACAACAAAAAAAGTAAGTACATTTAAATTAGAGGAAAAACCGTCATTGTGAAACACATGGAAACCAGTCATTGCTTGTGAAACAAAAGACAAACAATGAACACTTGCAAAACACGGAAAACAGCACGGAAAACAGTCTTGTTGAAACAGGAAAAACTTTGTTTGTTTTTTTGTTTGCATTGGAGTTTAACTACGTTTTAACAGTTTAGGTCATATCACGGCGGTCGGTGCACCTATGCATGTTTTTCCTGGCTTTATCAAACCAGTACCAATACAACTTTCGTTCCCAGTCACTGACTACTCTTCTTACGCGCATCAGAGGTGAGGGGCGAAAAATCGCCGCAAAGAAAGTTTACTTCAACCGGGTATCGAACTCAAAACCACCAAGTCACGAGCCAGATACACTAACCACTGAGCTACCAGGGCGGGCAACAGGAAAAACAGTAAAAAAGCCATGTTATCGCCGTAAAATGACTGACCATATACTTTTCAAAGTTAATTTTTTACCCTTTAACAAACAGTTCCGTGTTTTCATGACTCCGTTTTTGGAAACATTGTAGGAAAATGAGAACATGCTGATCAAAAACATTTTCTCCTTACCACAATGTTTTTAACTCTTAAAAACAAATCTTGTCATATAAAGTGTTTTGAATTTGTTGTCCGCAAGTAGTTTCAGTTCGACAAGTCTACAACATTATCGTCTGGTAAATAGTTAAAACCATTTTAGCAAATAGAGAAACAGCCGCTGAAAATATCCAAAAAGAGAAAGACACAAAATGGTATCGTTAGAACAACAAGAGCACCGAATACGCGTAGTTGCCTTTACAGTGAAAAAGGGGAATAACAGTGTCGAATTTTCTTTTTCAGAGCTACCTGCCATTGTTGCATGGGTTCCCCTCTTGACAGTTCATAGCTTGCCAAAGTTTGAAGTAAATATATTTGGCGGTAATATATAGAAATACGAGAAAATTTTAAAGTCTTCTCTCGAAGATAACGACGTGAACGACGGCGCAAACGACTATAGGGCCGAAAAAGCCGAGCTAACTAGCTTCCCGGTGGGACCGACTTTTAAGTACTGCATGCCTTCCTAACCGCTAAATTCGTGTTACAGTGTTTGTCAAAGATAGCCATATTGTAACATTTAAGGAGTTTCTTCCTTTTGCGGAAGAAGAAATGATTTGTCAGAAAATGAAACAGTCAGTGTTACTATATTTACATGAAGAGGTAAACCCTTGTATCGCCAGTGACGATTAAGGTATATGTGCCATGGATGGAGTCGAGCCTGGGAGCTTAGGGCTTGAACCCTAGGGTCGCTGGTTTAAATCCCTAGTCAGGGCAATTTCTTTCCGATAACTGATGATAGTAAGTGTGAAAGGATTTATTCCTTTCTCACCTCTAAACATTGTTCTGACTGTGGTATGTGGGAAAGCAGCCACTGACCTAAAAAAGTATCTTGCGAAGTACAGGCAAAAGAAACTTCACGAAAGCAATATAAGAGAAATTATGTTAAAATTGTAAACACCTCATAAATGAACAAAACTATCGGCGTAGATCACGCCCGGGGAGCGCCTTTTATCCGTGCAACCTAGTTCCGTATTCACCAGCTATTCTTATGAATATTTTTAGTCTTGTTCTTTAAGATTCTCCAAATTTGAAACAAACACAACTTTTGGTTGGCTTAAATAAACGGTTTTGCCAATCAGAAGTTGTGTTACTTTCAAATTTAGAAAATTCCAGAGGGTAAGACTAAGACCGTTTTTTTTTTTTTTTTAAGAATTATCTTAGATATCGTTCGTTCTTTAATTTTAATTTTGATATACAGAAGGAAAAGAACATCTTTTACGATCAGCCATGGTGTGATTTTAGACGTTAGGGGAAAACAAAAAGTAAAATAATTTACTCATTTTGCCACTACAGGGTTGAAAGATTTGTCGCTGGCGACATTGAAAAAAAACATGTAGAACATCGAAAATTCACATTAACTAAGATTTGATAAAAGAATACGAATGAAAACACCGTTGTAAAAAAAAAAATCTATAATACTCGCTTTGATCAAATTCCTCCATTTGCAGTGATGTGTTCATAAGTAGTTTGATGCAAAGCAAAGGAGAGCGAAGAGTTTGTGGTAAAGTGTTATATATCCTTTCCGGAAGTTCCCTGCCCGCCATTATCTTTGAAGTGCGACATCATCATTTAGACTACATTAGGAAGCCGTATCTTAACATCTCCTCTTCAAACTAAGTGCATGTAAGCCATGCTCTGGGGAAATGGGGTTTAATGCATCTCTGTGATGCATTTAGCCTGGATTCCAGGCCGTTCATTGTTTTCCTTTTCTATCATTCGGACGCAACTTGTCAAAAATGAGGGACTGGGGACATATCATGCGATGTGTATATACGATCCCTGATCACGCTAAGCAAGTCATCATGTAATCATGGATCCATAAAATCCATTTTGTTAAACAACCGATCGAATCATGATGTAGAATTGGCTTTTGACATGCCGAAGATTTACCATAAGTAAAATGGTTTTAACCCAAGTCAGCCTGTGCGGACTTGGCACGCTTATCTGGTGGATACATCAGTTTGCAGATGCATTAAGCTGCCTTTACACAGAGCATGGCTCATGTACACTCGTTTTTTAAAGGTCTAAAAGTAGATTTCCACTGCCATTTAATTTTGGTAATTGGTTAGCACCAGGTAGCGCACGGTGTATATCCAAGATCATATTGCACGTTCTGTGCAGTTTGATCTCGATCTATGCCGCCCGCAAAAGCTTTATTAACTCCTCTTTGGCAGTACTTATTGTAAGCGAAGCGATGCTTTTCCATAAATATTATTGTAACAATAGTAGTGAGTAACCAGCGGTTCAGCGTTTTAGAGCTTAATTTTCGGATGGTCTGCAAGTTGCTGAGTTCGGAAGAAATTCAAGCCATTTAGGGAGAACCCTTTGTTCCACTTCTATGGTATCAATTTTTCAACAGTCTACACAAATTCTGATTTGTCAATATTGAAAGTAGCCTACTTGTAGTCGACAAATCAAATGTAGCTTAACTCTTATCCTGCTAAATAAGTGAAAAGAAACTTTCAAGCCGATAGTAAAATCCCAAATTTTGCTATTTCACAGGTACTTTTTGAGGGAAGATATCTCCTTATCGGACAGTGCAGATCCGAGATCAGACTGCACTTTCCGTGCAGTCTGATCTTGATCTACACTGTCTGCAACAGGTCAGCGAGTCGCGCTTAGCAACCTACGGGTTAAAATTTTAATGATGTCATCTATTAATTGAAAGACTAGGAATCACTAGATCTATTCAAAAAGGAAAAATGCTGCACGACAGAAGTCATACCTTGAGCTACACTGAATTTCTTGTCTACATCTGCTTTGAATTAGGTCGAGTCCAAAATTTTTTGGTTCAACTGCTACAAACAGTAACATGATTTGATTCAAGTTTCGAGCCAAGTATTGCACTTATAAAGCTCTTTTGCACTGGAAATTAAATTGAACGTGCCGGAAGTTGTAGATCCAAGACCAGTCTACAAATTTTGATCAGTCTGATCTTGGTCTACATGGTAGGCATAAGAGGATTGAGTCCCGCTTTCAAAGCAGCCTTATTCTGTGTTTTAATAACCACGAGGAATACAGCTTCGGAAAACATTGTGGGAAAAAGAGAAAATGCTGGTTACCAGCATTTTTGTCCTTTTTTCCATAATGTTTTCTATCCTTTTAGGAAAAATATCATCATATTAGCTGGATTAATTTTGTCGTCTGCGAATGCTATAAGTTGGACAAGCCTGTAATTTTATCGCCTATTACAGGGTTAAGGATTTAAATTAGTTTGTGTTTTAACTCGTTACCAAACGACAAAATTTAACACTTGTCCAGATTGAAAGCATTTACAGAAGAAAAAATAAAAGTGACTGAGAAATTAAAATTTGTTTTGGAAAGGGCAGAAAACGAAAAACAGAAGAAAAAGAAGGAGAAATGGTTACCAGCATAATCTCCTTTTCCAACAATGTTTTCAAAAGTCTTCTACCTTGAGGTCTTTAAAACACGGGATTGTGTGGTAAAGGGTAAAGAACTCGAAAAAGGATCTCTTGTTTATCATCTTACTTCAGCGGGCTAAAAAGGTTATCAGTGGAACATCAGTGTCTTGAAATTAAAACGAAAACGAAAAGGTCAGCGAAAAACCAGCTAAAAATAGCACAGGCGCTGATTTTCGCCGAACTTTGGTATTTTGTAGGTATAACGTATTTATGAGCGTTGTGGATACTCCGGTTTGAAACTACAGACGATGTAAATACGTCACTGGTTATTGTACTTATGTACATTCTCTATTGAAATGTATATTTCTATTGAAATTTCATCGACCCTGACCCCCGTAATTCATATAGATTATTATTTCAATGAATAGTTATTGTCATTTTGAAAGACTGGTCACATCTAAACGTGGTAGCCTACACTCGATCAGTATTCGAAGTGAAAACTTCGTTTATTTCAGCAATATAGGGACTCCCCGTTGATCTGCGGTTACGACATCGGATTTGCAGTTAGCGCCCTGCTGGTGGCACTGATCACGCGAGAATGTCCTTGGGCAAGGTACTGTGGAACGACAGTCGAGTAGTAGTGAAACCTACAAAGGATATCATAGGTTCTTCCTTTTTAACAAGCCAACTGATTGAATTTGCGTTTATTTATGGTGGCCACTGGTTGCCCATACGGGCGACACCCCATGAAAACTGTTAGTTTTGTTACGGGGGGTTAGTGCAAGATACATGATGGAACCAGTTCTAAGTTTCACCTGGTTCTTTAACGTGCGCGGTATACAGCACCGTCACACGAGACCTCGGTTTAACGTCCCATCCGAAAGTCTATTAATTTTAGATGGCCAGCATAAGGGCTCGAATCCACACCCTTGAAGTGACTCTAGACTTGATGTTTACAAGATCTGAGCTATGCGGGCAGGTATTTTACAAGCTTCACCTTCTATAACCTTGTACAGAAGACAATGTGTCCATCTGTATTATCTACTTAACACCATTCAGAATCAAGTGTTAGTAATTCTCACATATTTCTAAACTTGGATGGAAAAAGTAGTCACTTTTATTCTGTTCTGCGATAACATATCTTCCATCTGGTAAACATAACGGATCAAATTGACTTAAACTAAAGGTGAAAAAAGATATAAACTTTCGAATGGGACATGTTTTTCTCATTTCACCATGAGGTGTAAATTTAAATACCGCAGTAAATATATTGAACGATTCTGATTGGTCAGTGAAATTTGAATATCAGCTTTGAAATAACGGCGTGATGCTAAAAATAGTTTCGACCGAATAGATTCGTCAAATACGCAATAATGGAAAAATCGGATTGGTTAAAATTATAATTATACTTTGTATGACGCAATTAGCATAAAATAACAACGAAACTGTGTCGTCTCTTTGGCTGGAAAAATGGAGAAATCGGGAATTTTTTTCTTATTTCTCCCTGAAACAAATTTGGTGACGACAGCCGGAAAAATATTCTTGTAGAATAGGTATAACTGGCGTTAATGGAATTTGATACATGAGCATATGTCAAAACATCCCAGCATAAGGAGAACTTGCTCGTAACAATCCATCCAACATCAGTCACCAGATTTAAAACATACATGGTTTCTGTTACATCCTGTCCCAGACTAGAAAAACTTAGTTGCAAGGAAAATCGCTCATTACGATGAAAATTAGTGATGCCACCTTAAATGTTTTACTTGTCATGAACTTTGAACTTTAAGTGTCAGTTCATCGCCAAATACAGTATACATTTTCGACCTCTATCAACGGCTGATAAAAGCAATGAACTCAGAAAGATTTTTATTTAACTCTTTCCCGAATGGAAATGAACCATACTCTGTGAAAAGGGGGCTTAATGCATCTCCATGATGCATAACACCAATCAAGCTATCACATTATCATAGATCCATAAAAGCCCGGCTTTTTTTTTTAATAACAAACTCAATCATGAGGTAGATTGGTAATTGGACATACAGGAAATTGACCAATAGCGAAAAGCTTCGGCCCAGGTCAACCTGCGCGGACTGCGCAGGCTGACATGGGTCGATACTTTGCGCTAATGCATTTAGCCCCCTTTTCACAGAGCATGGCTCAAATATTTTAGACAGTCCAATTAGAAAGCAGTTGCAGACGACAAAACTTAATACGGCACAAATGATAGGATTTGTATCAGACTGTGTAGAAAACATTGTGGGAAAAGGAGAAAATGCTGGTCACCAGCATTTTCTCCTTTTCCCACAATGTTTTCAACAGGCCTACTTCTCAGGGTCGTTAAAGCTCGGGGTTGTGTGGGTTAATAGGCTTGACTAAGGAAGCGAACGGTATTGATCCAAGATCAGCCGAGACCGTACTACACGTTCTATGCAGAATGGTCTTGATTCACGCCGTCAGGAAGAGTTCTTGTTTTTGCCTATAGCGCCAAGAGGGTTAATGTCGAAATCAAATGAAAATTTTCTTGCCTGTGGTGAAAATCCAGATACATGTATTACAATTTCAACACTCTTCCGGGTGGAAAATGTCACCATTTTGGACACTGTAGATCCAAGATCAGACCGTATGTTCTGTGCTGTCTGATCTTGAATCTAAACTGTCCCGTACAATTCCATTACGTCGCGCTTAGCACTTAGCTTTATGGTTAATTCAAGCTGATTTTTTTTTTGTATATTAATAAGGATGTTTTCAAAGCCGTCTACAGCAAATTTGTTTCAGACAGTAGACAGTCGAGACCTTTTTTATGTCTTATATATGATCCCAGGTGGCTCAGTGGTAAATTGTTGGACTCGTTACCAGGAGACCCTGGGTTTGAGCCTCAAGTGAAACACTAAGTTTTTCGTAGTCCAGAGTGTCCTTGGGCAAGACACTTCAGAGCCCCATCCTAGTACTGAGGAAACCCACTACATACATAAACATGTGATTTGTCGCCGTGATACGGCGGGAATAATTTTGAAAGCGGCGCAAGACACCGTTCCATCCATCAATCAATCAATCAACCAAAATTACCCTGTACACAAGAAATATTAGGTTTTAGAGAGCGAAAAAGTGCCTTTGGTTGAGATGACCTTAATTTAACGCCACGGTCCTAGGTAGTCTAGATCGAAAAGATTTCGGGGGTGTTGACGAACTGCCAGTATCGACCGATGACGTAGATAGAAAAGATGATATTTAAATGATATTTTTGTCGGTAATTTCCACCAAAGTTCGGCGAATTTCGTTTATTAATGTTTACCCACACTAGCCATATGGTAGTCTAACCTTCACCCTGTAGACTGTTATCGCGTGCGAAAAGTAAGTAAAATGTGTTGTTATTTGAAAGAGTATCAACATATATACTTATTTCAATATTTATTAATGAAGTTTTAGGGAAAAAGTCTCAAAAGGGAGCAGGGAAAAAAAGACAGGGCGGTATGGAAACACCGATTACAGGTCACGCGTGATCACCCCGTAATCTAGTCTATATATAGAAACAAACGTGACGGATTTGGGCAAAACGAGGGCAGAACAAGTTTGGGGGTTTTGAAATTTGCAGATGCTTTATTGTTGAGGTCGAGTTTTACCTTATTAGGTATATACACAAATTATTATAAAAAGAATGATATATAGCCCTTGTTCGACAAAGACAAAACTTGTGTATTTCGATTTTAGATACAGATTGTCATAGCTCTATTGCCTATATTTATTACTTCACACTGCAAGAATAGTTCCAAAGGTACGGAAGGCATTCGCTATATAGCCTGGGATCGTAAATGTGCACGATCCCTGGTATAGCATAGCAAATCCGCTTTTGCAAAAGATGAATTAAATGTGTCTCGTATCACGAGATTGGTCTTCGGAAGGATAGGAAACGTTTTGGGGGGGAAAAATGGACAAAATGCTTGTAGTCCTTTTTCTTGCAATGTTTTTAAACCTTTTTTTTTAGGGTCGTTAAATCACGGAATGGTTTGGTACAGGGTTAAATTGATGAAATGCTCCAGCAATTTCTCTAATTTTTTTGATGTTCTCTATCCATTGACAAATCAAATCAGTTGCGCCACATTTCACTTGTCGTCTGTAAATGCTTTCAATTTTGACAAGTCGAAAATTTTATCGTCTTCACTTAATCTTTTTTCTGACGACAATGGTGTAGCCGTTTCCAAATTGAGAGCATTTGCAGACGACAATTTCAGTGTGGCTCAAATGGTGCAATGTTTCTTTGATAAGGTAGAAAACATTGTGGGAAAAGGAGAAAATGCTGGTTACCAGCATTTTCTCCTTTTTCCACAATGTTTTCAAAAGACTTCTTTACCAGGGTCGTTAAAAGTCGGCAATGTGTGGTAAAGAGTTAACCAGTTTAACAAGATTGTCCTGTCACAGACCAGCTGGAAACGACAGGAAAACAGTGGGTTAAGCATGCTTGTAAAATTGAGATAATTAAAATCTTTCTTCTTCCTTAGGATCATTAGGAAACGGCGTGATTTGTTTGTTTGTTTGATTGATTGATTGATTGATTGAATTATTCATTGATTTATTGATGTTTTACGCCTCCTTCAACATTACTACGTACCGCAATGACAGCTCACATCATAGCTTTAAAGTGTCTTGCCCATGGGTACTCAAACAAAAATCCAGCCCCTGGAGTGAGGATCGAACCCGGAACCTCAGGACTACACTTTTCACACTGAGCTTTGCCGGACCCCAATAGGTGAGGGTACTTTGAAAAGGCCATGCGACCAGCAGACTTCATTCAGGCAAACATCTTCCTTGAGCAAATATTGTTGATCTAGTTTAGTTGCTTTGTTTTATAACGTTCGATTTGAATCTACGAGTACATTGTTCGCAACTTACCATTTTATAGATAACAGGCATGATGGGTTTCAAATAACGTACATTTTTACTTAGAGTTTATATTTAACCCCTTGCCGCTAATTTTAGACCTATATCTACCTATATCAACCCAAAACCTTGGACAAGTTGGCATTATATGAAGGAAAGGGAAGTACCTTTTTCGGGTTGTGACTTTTGTGAACAATGGGAGAAAGAAAGGCGGTTGCTTCTCACAGACAAATTTCTGCACTTTTTTCTGTGTACACGAAAAGTGCGTATTCCTTTTCTAACAATATTTTGAAGAGAAGCAGTTGCTAATTTTTCATGCTTCTTCCCCAGGGTGTAAAAACCTGAAAGCCGAGCTCGGTAGCTCAGTCAGTAACATGCAGGGCTCGAAACCAGAGGTTCAGTGGTTTGATTCCCCAGCTTGTCTAATTTATTTCCAAAGGTTGATCAGGGTTTTCTATGGCCCCCTGTTTTTTTTTTTAATTTTGACCCCCAAATTTTCAAAATGACCCCCAAAATTTATATGTGTGTCTTCTTTTATTCACTTGATGGGGGTCAAATGACACCCAAATCAGAAAGTCAGGGGAAAATCCTGGTTGATGCCAGTCATTGGGACAGGATTCATTGCTTTCTCACCGCTGATCATTTGTTCGACAAAAGTTAGTGGGAAAGCAGCTTTCATGACAGCATGGATAGATGCAAGGGCCGCCGCAATTTAACTCTTTTATAGACGACAAAATTTCAGCTGACTGGCCCAAATTGAAAGCCTTTGCAGACAACGAACTGAAGGTGGTCCATATGATTTGTCCTTAATAGGGTAGAAAACATTGTAGGAAAAGGAGAAAATGCTGATTACCAGCATTTTCTCCTTTTTCCACAATGTTTTCTAAAGCTGTCTTTGTCAGGGTGGTTAAAAGTCGTCATTGTGTGGTGAAGGGTTAACTGAAACAATGTCGAAAACAGCTTTAAACGCCACGCAAACAAAAACCTCACAATTGTTCGATAACGGGTTAATCTGTGCCTTCCTTTTAAAATGGACTTAAATGGACGTAGTAAATATGAAACACCCGATGGGCAAGCTGAAAAAGTCGCACGGTTTTCGACAAAAATAGAAAAAATCTAATTATACACCCACACATAAGAAGTGTCGTATTTGTAAAAAACTCTTTATTAGATGGCAAAGTTTAAGACTCATTCGATTTCAAAGCATTCGCAGAAGATACATCAAAATATGGCTTAAATGCTGGGATTTGTCTTTGTAAGGGAAAGAAAACATCTAGGGAAAAAGAGAAAATGCTGGTTACCAGCATTTTCTCCTTTTCCCTAGATGTTTTCAAAAGAAATTTCCCCAATAGTCGTACAAACAGGAGATCGTATGGAAAATGGAAAAGGGATATTCGCCGACAGTTACCCAGCTATATTTTACTCTTTTCCCGTCTTGACCTGAAATGGTATTTTATCAAAAAGATTGTGAAACGTGACTATTGCCAGGTCCAATAATGCAAAAACTGACAGAAAAGAATGTCATTTTCAGAAGTCAAGAAAGCTCGACCTCACTTTAATTTTTCCTGCTAATTTAAAGACTTCGTCGAAGTGAAATGATATTACATGTACTATAATTATGTACTTTTTGGTCACTATTTGTTGAAAGGGACTTCCCTTTACGTTGTGTAAAAAAATACTTTGACGTTTTCGTGTTCTATTGTAACTAACTATTTGTCATTGCGATAGAAACAAACAAGTCCTAAAAATAACTTATATGTTGCGACGGACATTTTTTCGAGAGATCGTAATATTCAACAGTGCATTTCCGGGACTTTTCTTAGGTTTCACTGTAGAAAAAAAAACGTAGTTTTCACTATTGTAAATGCCTCTCTGAACAAAAAGGATAAGCGTGAAATTCTAAAATTTGTGAAAAAAGAAACTATGACGTAAAAACATAAAAGTTCAAAGGTTTTCTTTATTTAGCTAACCATGTCTATTTCATACGTCGCCCATTTACGAAAAACCCTAAATAATGACGTCTACAACGTAATTACGATATTGACATTCCCAAGGCTATTTATAGAAATACTTCTTATTTATCTTGTTTCCTTCTTACCAAACAAACCCTTGGTTTAATGACATAGAGAAATACCATTGGAATGCTGGTATGCTAGTATTTAGCATCTTTTTCTTTCCTATAATTTGTTACCTTTTTCAAGACAATCCAATTATTTGAGTAATATTCGTCATTCAGTCCGCTTTTGTCTGATCGTCCGTCCGTCCATTCGTCCGTTCGTCAGTATGTCCGTCCGTCAGTCCTACCATCTGCCACTTTTCTGTATGTCTGTCATTATGTTTTTCTATATGTCCTCTCGTCTGTGCGTCCGTCTCTCCGTCAGTCAAAACACCCGCCTGTTTTCTGTCAGTCAGTGGGCCCATCCGTCGGTCCGTCTGTCCGTCCGGCTGTTCTTTCGTCAGTCCGTCTCTTTGCTTTGCTGAATGCCTATTAAGCACTGAATTTCAGTAGTACTTAACGGTCGATTATTTAGCAGGCTGACATGAGTCGAAACTTTTTGCTATTTGTAAAGTTTCTGTATGGCAAAGGACCATTATACCTCCAGATCCAGTCGATTGTTTCACAAAAATGATTTTATGGATTCATAATTATGTGATGGCATGCTTGGTAAAATGCATCACGGAGATGCATGAAACACCTTTTTGCCAGCGCATGGTTCAAATGGTTATGTGTATTCTAATCTCTAATACAAGATAACTATTCTTGAGTAGAATTACACGGTTGTTTCCCTTCAATCATCATATATTTTGCAATCGGCGTATCTCTAGTTGTTGATTCCAAGTAGTATTTTCAGTTTTAACCCTTATCCTGCCAAACAACTAAAATTAGATTTTCAATTCGATAGTAAAAACCAAAACATTGCTATTTGAAAGTTATGTTTTGAGGAATAATATCTCCTTATCGGACAGCGTAGATCCAAGATCAGACTGCACGTTCTGTGCAGTCTGATCTTGATCTAGACTGTTCGCCAAAGGTCAGTGAGTCGCGCTTAGCAGCCTAAGGGTTAAAACGACACCAAATGTCATGCAAAATGCATTTCTTAAAGTTAGTAATTTTCTTTAACTCTTTACCAAATGAAAAAGGGTAAAAAACATTGTGGGAAAAGGAGAAAATGCTGGTTACCAGGTAACGTTCTCGGCCATAAAATTGATCTCATCTATTTGTTTGCATTTTTTCTGACTGAACATGTGGTATTTTAAAGGAGGTTTGACAGCATTTTCTCCATTTTTCACAATGTTTTCTAAACTTCTAAAAGAAGACACAAATCTTTATTTCAGCCACATCCAATTTGTCGGCTGCAAATGCCTTCAATTTGGACAATATTAAAAAAAAAAATCGTCTGCTTCAGAGTTATGTGCAGTCCCATAGTAGGATACTATCTGATCTTAACAAATGCTTTCTGCAAATGTTATTCATGTTTTGTTTGTAGTATGCCCACGACTGATGTTGATAGATTGTTACTAAAATGCAATGTGATATGTTTTATTGTGAAGACATATTTAATAAAAAGGGATGAAATCAACACCTTTTTACATCGTTTTATTAAAGACCACCCCCCCCCCCCCCAAAAAAAAAAAGTTACAATATATCTGAAATGAAACATCTAATAAAGAGGTGTAGATAAACACTTACTGAAAAGGTATATGACTCTATACGATTTTGCGACACTGAATAACTCTGTTTTAATGATGTTGTTTGCCCCTTCATCAATTTAGCATTATCACGGCGACAGTTCACAATCACATCTTTATGTCTTTTTCAAACTCGGGTCAGCATTGACAGAGTTACTCCGTTGTCAATCGTAGAGGCATATTGCTTTTCTCTTGTATAGGAGAGAGAGAGAGAGAGGGAGGGAGGGAGGGGGAGAGAGAGAGAGGGAGGGAGGGAGGGAGAGAGAGAGAGAGAGAGAGAGAGAGAGAGAGAGAGAGAGAGAGAGAGCGGGGATGATTAAAAAGGGAATCTTTTGGTACAGAGTAAACTTCTTGACAGTCTGATCTTGACATTTATTTTCAGCAAATGCATTGACATGTGAAACCTAACCCTTTTCTGGACAGAGTATAGCTATCTAAATAACTATTAGAATAGATCAAACTGCAAGATTTGTACCGTCTCATCTTGATCTATCTTTTTCACTAAAGCATTGAAAGTCGCGCTGAGTAGCGTAAGTGCTAAACCTTGAAAATTCACTGATCCTAGAATTTCAATTGGAGATATCAGTGAATTCGTACAAATGATCAAAGGACTGAAAGTACCGAAAATCGGATCAGTGGGACAATGAGGAATGAAAGTAAACTTTCGTAAAGTATGTTTTTGAAATTACTTGATGGAACAAACAGTGTAAAAAAAGTGTCAGAGTTGGTCAGTCCAGTAGGCTAACTGTGAATGCGTTGCGTTTGAGTATTTAATAGAACCAGTAGACTGACAAGCCAGGGCATAAATCTGAAGTGGTTTACCGCTGGTATTAGATGTAGACTTGTATTTACCTTTGTACAGTGACCAAGGAACATCACAGTTGATTAGCCACGCAGGCTTACTGTGATTATATTGCTTATGATTTATTTAATTTTGCAGTAGACTGGTAAGCAAGAGCATCACATCTGACGTGGATTTCTGCTGGTATTGGATGCAGGACTGTATACACGCATATTTATACAGTAGAGATTATTAAGCGATGTTGGATAGTATTAGCAAAATTTTAAAATGGAATTTGTAGAGCGCTTGCTTATCTAAAAGGCATTGTTCCGGTCAGAACACTCAGTGTTTGTAACGCGGATTTACTAAACAGGTACGCTAAAAAGCCTTTTCGAAACATGCCTTTGCTTTCCAAAGACAAACACGTGAAATCATCAGTTCATTTAGTGTTCTTTCTCTTCTCAATGTGAGTTTTTACGTGGGGAAAAAAAGCTTTTGTTCCTATTTTGTATCTCGAGAATTTCCCAGAATAGAATTTTCTTTTTGTTCTGAAAACATAAACGTTTCCTTTTTTCTACAGCAGGTATCCGTGGCGTTGCATGGTTATCTGACTTATATGGGCACATTCTTATATCCTTTTTATGGAATATTAATCCCTAAGCTGGTACATGTATCTTTGCCTATAGTGTAGAATAAGATCATATTGAACAGAATGTGTAGTCTGATCTTGAGTATACACTGTTAGATAAGGTTAGATATTTCAGACTCAGAGAACTTTGAACATCACACTATTTTAAGTTTTTACTTTTTTTCCCTTGTATTTTACTAGAATTTTTCATTTAATCTATTTTGAAGGGTTCAACATGGAGCTGGTATGTCCGTATTTATGCGTTAGTCGACAGTGTCATAAGGGTACATGTACCACAAAATAAGCTTAGAAACTGGCGGTCCATAAAACCATTAGATTTGTTGCAGAAACTCTGTTATTAAAAATTTCTCGTTGAACAGAGATTTTAAGGGGGCTATGATTGCCCTGTATCGCTCATCTGTTTTCTTTTTAATACATGGTAATAAGATGATACTGGACACAAGATGATGACCTGTCCAAATTATAAAAGCCGCTGTATGTCTATAGCTCATACACGAGCATTTTGAAATTATTTTTCTGCATTTCTATGCAAGAAACCTTGCTTCATCCGCGTGTGTAAGTGATCAAATATTAACTGATACTGTATCCCACATTCTGAATGTGTTGCATATCTGATAGAAATAATGATGAATCTTAAAAGCAAATTGCTACATCGACAAATTTGCCAGAAAAAGGAATTTGTGGATAGTGGCCGCAGACAGGCCAATTCTGTGTAGAATAGCGTTTCTAAAGTTTGACAACTCTTTTACATACTGACATTTTTTATGGTGGCGAGCTTCGGTGTATTCATTAGTCGTGCTACTCTTTAATTCCAATCATGAAGCTCGGCCATTTTTTTCCACGGATTTTAATTATGTCAGAATTTATTCAGTTCTCACCGTTGATCATTTTCCGACGATCTTCGTGAGGAAAGAAGCCAGTGGATTTGAAAGAATTTTAAGCGAGTGCTTGTAAAAGAAAACCCAGAAAGCATGTATAGGTGCACCGGCCGCTGCGAGATAACTGAAATAATGTTGAAAATAAATGGATGTAATCATAAAAATTAACTTCTGGGTCTGTATTCATGAGACTTTTCTTAATCTCATAGTCGAGAATTTTCTACATTTGAAAGTAACACAACTTCTGAATGAATAAAGCAACGAAGTCTACAATTAGAAAGAAAACAAAATACGATTCTTTGAATTTGAAATCAGTTTGTACTTAAAAATGGTCTCAGCAGCAATAGTTAAGTGGCAACGCACATTGCATTTAATCTCGGGAAAGTGTTTTCGAGCCGTGAAGGGCCAAACTTATTTTCGAGAATTGATGAAAGTCATTACGAAAGGATTTCCTCCCTTCCAACTGCGGAACGTTATCATGACTTTGTTAGGTTGGCTTTGAATAGTGTTGATCGTGGTACTAAAGACACCACAGGCAGCACAGATGAGAACAGTGGTCGCCGTTGCATAAATGCAATATGTTTAAACCCTTTACCAAACAATCCCGAGGAAAAAAGCTTTTGGAAACATTGTTTGAAAAGGAGAAAATGCTGGTAATGAACATCTTCCCTTTTCCACAATTTTTCTACCCTTTCGAAGACAAATTCCCATCTCCTGCAAAATCGTTCAAGCTGGAAGGGTCTCAAATTTTGTCGTGTTGAAAGAAATTAAACACCAAAATACCAAACGAAAGTATGAACTGCAAGAATCAGTCCTTTATGCATGAGCTATTGAAAACCTGTTTTAAATTTTGTCGTCTGGTTAAGAGTTTATACGACAAAAAATAGCTCAAGGACTTTTCGAATTTAAAAGTTGGATGCTTTTAAGTCTCTATCTGTTGTAAATAATGGTCGAGTAATAAATGATTTATGGCTTTTTGTAACAAAATAACAATTTATTGCGAAATTAACATTCAATGGAGTAAAAGAGCCCACCGCGGCATGCGTAAAGAGCCTTGCTCAGTGCCGCTTGTGTCGCGATAAGCATGGAATGAACGTCTGACTTTGCGTTAAAAGGTTCAATGTTTGATTGCTTGTAGACTTGTTTGAGAGCAAAATTAACCTTTAACTGCACAAACAAATCATATACGAAGGGAAAGCAGTATATATATATGAGCCATGCTCTGGGAAAAAGGGGGCTTTATGCATCTCCGTGATGCATGATACCAAGCACGTCATCATTGTATTATACATCCCTAAAATCCGTTTAGTATAACAACCTACTGAATCATGAGGCACACTGGGCCTTTGACATACAGAAAATTGACTAATAGCGAAAAGTTTCGGCCAAGGTCAGCCTGCGCGGACTGGTCGATACTTTTCGCAAATGCATTAAGCCTCCTTTTCACTGAGCATGGCTCATATACACATATTTTATCGGTTTGTGGAAAAAAAAAAAAAAAAACCTTGTGGTAGAAAGGAGCAAACATTGCTTTTCACAGTGAATTTCTCTTTTCCAAACAGTTTTTCAAAGACTGTTTACAGCGGGGACGTTTCGTATTGATATGGTAATCGATTTCAAAGGCAGTACTTTAAAGGCAGTAGTATCGATTTTCTTTGCTCTGTTTTGTCCGTCTACTACTTCAGAATTGACCAAATAGTTCAGCCAAGCAGAAATTATGTTACTTTTTAAATTTAGATTTAGACTAAGAATGCATTTGTTCAACACAGTAACGTTGCATTCACCAATAGCACAGTAATACCGGTACAACTTGGAGAGTAGACGTATCATCTCTTTACTGCCATGGGCGGCATGCTTTGAAAGTCGTCTTTTGCGATCGGCGAAGCCTTTGTACACACTGAGATAAGCATGGGATTTGATATTGGATCAACGGTCTTTTCAAATGCTGTGCTATGTTTTAAAGGTTGGGTAATGACCAAAACTAAACATTGCGGGTGTTAACATGTATTTGGAATTAAACCATACCTTTTAAAGGAATATAAATTATTGTGAAGATGACAATCTGTTGTATGAACGGTCGGTCCAAGTGTTAGTCGCTGGCAGAAAGTAAATTTTAAAACCAGGTAAAAAGTAAACAAATGATAGAGCGACCTGGCAACTTTTGACTTACATTTGAAATTAATTTTTCCGTTAGCCGCCATTGGGCCATCAAGACTTTGAAAAAGTATTTCTTCATTGCTCTGAGAAGCAAAGCAATTAAGTAATTAAACTGGTTTAAAAAACATAGAAAATAAAACGGGTAAAAAGACAGGTATAATCAGATATTTATTAGAAAATTCAATGTTTTAGCATCAAAATGAAGTTTGAAATGATCCCATGAAGTCAATCAAAGTACGGAAAGTATTGGGAGTTAGGCCTTTTTCATGAATACAACAAAAACAATGTACAGAAATAACATTATTTCCTTATGAATATCGAATATCTTGATTAGCTTTTTGAAGTTAGATTAATAAAGACAGTCTAGGAGGTATGTTAGAATTTTGATCTACTTTTCATTATGGAACTACATTTAATTGGCGGTGATTCGTCCTGTACTTCCGATCGAATTCTGTTTTTTAAAACAAGCTGAAACCTGACTTTAGATGAGACGTAATCGTCTATGCCGTTTCTGTAAAGTGATTCTCAGATTGTTCCCATCTCCCAAAAATACAAGTCTATTAAATATTTTCGATTTGAAAGGACTAAAGTTTAGATCTAATTTTTAGAAGTGAGATGAAACCGTCAGTATCATTTGTATAAAGTGTTCCAGGGGCTAATATTCACAAATGATCTAAGTTACACTCTCAGTCTTATCCCCATGAGAGTTTTAAATTTCAAAGTAACGCAGTTTCTCATTGGCTAAACAAAACGGTCTAGCCGATCACAAGTTGTGTTGCTTTTTAAAACTAGATTTAGACTAAGAATGCAGCCGGTCGTTCTTACCTCCATCGTTAAACACATGGTTTTGTTAGAAAGATTTTAGCCTTTTACCAAACAGTCCCATTGTTTTAATCTTGTAAATGACTCTCAAATCGTTATGTAATTTACTTTTAGTCGGTTTAGAACACGATGAAAAGAATTGAAAAAAAAGTTGAAAAAAAGTTCCCCTTTTAATATGACCCGTCTCGTCATGAGTTTTGGCCTAACTGGTACCAGGACAAAATGAGTGGATTTATTACAAATTTTATGGTTTGTGAAATAGTACACATAACACACGGTCGTAATTTTCTTGTCTTTAGTTTATAAGATAAACATAAAAAAAAACTACAAGCAGTTGGAGAATTCAGTCATTTACTTAATTTTCACATTTCCACGTTTATTGGCTCATGTTTACTTACCGGACATGTATTATTTCAGAATTTCATGGGTTCTGGTGCTCTCCCAGTCGCAGAGTTATCAACCATGTATTATTGGCATTTCACAGACACATGAACGGACTTGTTCTCGTAGGAATTCTAAAGTTTAAATAGAAAATAATGATCAAGACGGTATTTGAGGGGATACATCATCCGGATGTCATTCTAAAAGTTGAATACATCTAAGACAGAGAGAGAGAGAGAGAGAGAGAGAGAGAGAGAGAGAGAGAGAGAGAGCGCGACCGACCGACCGACCGACCGACAGACAGACAGACAGACAGACGTGGACAGATCCAGAGTCAAAGGGACAGACATAGAGAAATTTACGAACAAAGATTAAAGATAACATGTGACGAATAAAAAAAATATCGTTTTTTTTTCCTTCTCCTCCTGTTTGATTTACAGGTTTTCTTTTATAATATAGAAAGGGATACAAAGAGATTAGAAAAGAGATCAGATAAAAAAGAAAGGGAAGGCATTCAGACGAAGAAGCCAAGCCAAGTCTGCCATCATCTCTGGTCACAACATATTGTACCTAAATATAGAAACAGAAATATCTATAATATGCTATTTTTACACACGTGCGCCTAGAATCACAGCAAATTATCCCATACTTAAAATCATCTTACAGAAAACATTGTCTCAGACGTAATTAATCTTTAACCAAGTAGGACAAACTTCAATCCCTCTGACTTCAATTTTAGATGCTTTTGGGGATGGTGTAGATCTACACTTGTATATCTACACTTTCACTTTTTTTTGAGATGTTCTTTTCAAAACAATCTTTGGGTTGTAACAGTTAGTTACTTGGCCGAAAAAAATTAAAGAAAAACTTGTATCATCCAACTGACATTTGCGAATTTAAGCCATAGGGTGAGGTTAAGGTTTTTATTTTAAGGTGTTTCTCGGTTACTTCAGTTAAATCGCAGCAGCCAGTGCCTTAATGGAGTTTCTTTCACTAATACATCGCATGATATTCTTACCAACCCACAGTCTGCATTCCCACATTACCATCGTCGAAACAATGATCAGCTGCGAGATAGGGATGAATCTTGTCGTAATGTTTATCATCAACACCCCGAAAGAAATTGGCAGAGCTGTGGATTCCAACCAGCGACTAGAGCATAAAAGGTAATAATAGGCTATAGTCGGTCTGTTTAAAAAAAAAAAGCATAAAACATTTTACGCTCTTTCTTGGTTTGAATACTAAACAAAATTTTGGACAGGATAGATCAAAGATCAGACTGCGCACTCATCCAGTGCTTAATCTACACTGTCCGCAGGAGCAAACAAGCTTTGACGTCGAATGAATTACACAATCGCGTCCGAATCTTTGGAAGGGCTGGTAGAGTTAGCGTAGGTCTGGCTTCGCCTTATCAGTGTGAGGAAACTGAAAGCTTCTAAAATCCACGAAAAAGCAAGTTAAAAATGTTAATTATGCAGCAATTAGACAGAAAAGTTAAGCCCCCTTTTGTCATTAGATTTTCTATCTGTTAATCACATAATCACTTTCTACCTCAACCAACTGCGTCTGCAAACAAGAAATGGTTTACTAGAACCTTTCTTCAGTCTGGAGGCGTTTTATTATGAAAATGCCAATTAAAACTACTGTAACATGAAAATAGATAACATTCTCATCTATAAGCTGCACCTTAAAGCACAAAAGTATTTCAACCTTTCGACTTTAAACTGCACAGTTTAGAGCAATGGAAAACTCCTCAATGTTCTAGTATGAGGTACTGCAGGGTCCCATCTTAGTAGCCTTCTTGTGGGTGAAACACAGGAAAGACAGGACTAAGTATGACTTTAACACCATTAAAAGCCAAGTAAAGCCCCATTTACATAGCCTATGTCTATAAGATTTGATATTTAATGACATTTCAGATAAGAAAAAATATCAAACGAGTTCAGAAAATTGTTATTAAGCGAGCCTCTGGCGAGCTTATTGACATTTTTGTGCACGAGCTTGATAAAATCTTGTCCCAAAATCCAACGAATGTCTGATTCTTTTTAATCACATAACGATATTTTACGAATTATCAATCAGAACATAAACCATTCACGCACACGTAGTAATTTCCACCAGTAAAACCCGATTCACTTCTCTGAACGTCGTACAGAAATGACGCTGTGCTTATCTGAAATGCGTGTAAAAAAATGCGTAATGGCCACTGGGTATGTTATAAAAGGGAGGTTATGTAATGTATATGTTAAAACTTGGGATCCATGCATAAAAGTTTTAAAACCGTCCCCTTAGGCATCGTGGCAAATGGAATGGATAGAGGTGTCGAGATTTCATATTGTGGAATTAAGAATTCCAAAAATGACTGCTATTAGCCTCTGAGGAAAAGGCTGACCGAAAGGTCTTGTAAACAAAATGGTCCTATGCTCTAATAGAATAATGAATAATATAATGGTCATGTATTATAAGTAACTCAATAAACACGTACTTCTAAATATAGCGAATACACTTCTGTACCTTTGGCCATTAGTGCATCTGTTCATCTTTTCGAGTTTGTACATTTGGTCCTGAAAGACTTTAAAATAACGTCATTCTCGTAATCAAATAGCAGTCTTAATTCGGGGTAGCATGATGTTTCAGAAACCCTGACTATGTTCCTACTCGAGTGCATCAAACGTTAACACGTGCAAACGGCCTCCCATCTTTTGTATGTCATCTTATGCGTTTACCTGTCTGTATTTTCTTTAAACATCTTATTCACATACGTAAATTTTGACATCCGTATGTATTTTACTAAATACAGTAAATATGTCTACCCAAGTAAAAGTAAATTTCCATTACGTTCACATGCTTATAGAATGCACGTTAGCATTTACACTTATGATAGACCAGTTTGTCTTTTTTTGACAGCAGACATGCACGGGTGTTTAAATATTTATTACACATTGAGGTAAAATTACTCACTGTAAGTAACTGTACGCGTATGAATGGCATCTTTCTCTATAAAATGGCCATCTTTGTAGACGAAAAAGAATTGTCTTTTGTTACGTTCTGTGCACTCGCCGAAACGAAAAAAAAAAGCACTGCATGAGATGCCAACGCTCGGCTGCCGTTGCCTGATTTTCAGTAAAAAATCAAAAGTCCAAAAAGGAGCATAGCTGTGTCAAAAATACTTTGATAGTTACCTGCCCTTGTTGTATAAGGTAACAACTTGTCCAGGTTTGGAATAAATATCTTCAGTAACAACAGAGATATTACAAAATGTCAAAGTTTTCGCACGACGACGCAGACGCAGACAAGGACAACGCCAGGGCTATGGCAATACCTCGACTTTTCTCCGAAAAGAGCCGAGATAATAAGACAACCTATCCATTATTCAAGCAGATCTACATTAAAACAGTGATCCGTTAATGTAAATTCAATTCAAATGAATTAAGTGTCCCCATAAATTCAGCGTAATAGTGATGAAGAAAAAAAAAACCCATAATTAATATAGATTTTAAAGTGACTGCATGTTCACGGTAGAAAATGAAATATCCATTTAATGCATGAGGTGACATTTTGTATCGTTTTTACCATTGTTTTGAATTTCATTAAACAAACCTAATGATAAATGTCTTTTTTTACAGGTCAAATATATTGCTCATTAATTTTGTTTCACCATTAAAAGCAAATTACGATTGATGAAACCACACAGCTTAATTGATTGACACCATGAGTTACGGCATTGCGCATGTGTGACACTGAGCATTATCCAATCAGAAGACGAGATTTCGGGACGGAATTCAGTACGGGGCTTACGTTAATGTCCTCGGTGTCTCAAGGTTTCTGGTGTACACCTTAATCCTTTACCACATGAAAAACTTTAAACTCTTCTTAATTCAAAACATCTTCAGACAACAAATTCAAAATTGGTTCCAGAGATCTTAAGTTCTCTTATAGGTTAGAAAACACAGTGGGGGAGAAAAAGAGAAAAAGTGACTGAATAATTTTGTGTACGATGCAAATCAAGATCAGACTACACAGAAGGTGCAGCATGTTTTTGGATCTACATTACCAGTTTTTCAAGATATATTTGATGAAAACAAAAGAAACTGAAAGATTTGGGTGTTTACCACTAAATGAAGAACACGTAGCCAATTCAAGCTAGTTGGCGCTAAAAGGGTTAAATCTTTCCTACAGTGTCCCGAGTTTTAACAACTCTGAAGACAAAATTTTAATAAGCTTACCAAAAAAGTTCTGCGAAAGAAAAAAAATGTTGATAACCACCGTTTTCCCTTTTTTCCCCAAAAGTCTTTTCTACCCTTTTAAGGTTAATATCCACAACGTTTAATTGTCGTCTCCAAAAACTTTTAGTTTGGAAAAGTTTTTGGTGAAGGTTTACCTTTTTGGCAGACGACATATTTTTGGACTCATCCAAATCGATGACCTTTCCATACGGCAAATTCATTGTGGCTATATGATGGGATTTGTTATTGAAATGGTAAAACGCATCGTGGAGAAAAAGAAAGAGAGAGATAAAATGCTGCTTACGGGCATTTCTTCCTTTTCTCTCAATGTTTTCGAAAGCCTCCTTCTTCAGGATCGTTAATAACTCGGGATTGAGTGTTAAGGATTAAACTGTAGGTACAGACTGTTGATGGATTTTGACAAATGGGCAAAGTTTCGTTTATGTATTTGTCCTCAGCCCTTTTCACGTATTATCTTATCAATACATGTAGTTTCAACTCAGTACAACAATGTAAAAGTCTTGAAAAAAAAGATGAATTGCACATTTCAAATTACAATATTTTCTGGTACATAAAACGGAACAAATGGTCTATTTTTCTATAGTTACTAAGGTCAAAACATTAGAGGCGAACAATTTTTTCTCATTTCACCGTGATACAGAAATTTTAATACCACGGTGCATATACTACACGAATCTGATCGATCAATAAAATGTAGCGAAGAGATTTTCAATA
The DNA here is from genome assembly GCA_946811185.2 of Hippopus hippopus. Lineage (NCBI taxonomy): Eukaryota > Metazoa > Mollusca > Bivalvia > Cardiida > Cardiidae > Hippopus > Hippopus hippopus. The sequence continues at coordinate 29,680,234 of OX328101.1, forward strand.
ACCACAGGCTTCTAAATATAATATTGACCAATCAGACTTCTACAATCTCACCCTGGAGAGACCTTACGTTCTTGCTCAACGTTACTGCTCCTGTCAATAGAAAGTACCCGCTCAAGGTAACAACATGGCCGCACCCGTAAGATTTTGCAAGGTAAGCACAAAAATATATTTTTTGACATGTTAATGAACAAGTATGAAGTTGAAGGTTGTCGCATGGAATGTCTGGGATGTCAGTGCACGTTAATCCGTAGTTCTTTTGGTGGTTAATCGTTTGTTGAAGACGTTTAATCGGACAAACTTCCGTCGGCGACTACGATTTCTGGAAAATCAAGACTTGGCGTCTCCAAAAACCTTTGTAAAACATATACACTCGATATTCTGAAGAGTGTACCATGTCAGATGACCTATATAATGATTATTCCTCACAACTAAAACAAAAACAAAAAAAAAAAACATTGTAATTATAAAGCGATATTTTGCTATTTTTGTATTACAACGTAACATGCTCCTAAATTCAATACGACGATCCAGCTCCTGAGTTGAAAAACACGGTAAGCGTAAGTCTTCGTGTTACAGTAAACAATTTTGTCATTTTGGTCAAGATTCTATATTAATTGTCGTGGTCACAGTCACGGGTTCCTCATTGTTGATAATAGCAATAATTATCATTATGAATGACCAACTATATATTCCAAATCAGCTGTACAACTATAGACATCGGTTTATGTATTAGTTGGAGGCTAAATAGTAACTTCTACAGGAATATAATACACCCCAAAAGTACAAGTTCAGTGTTCAACACTTTGGCCCAGCCATATCTCTAAGATTACATTGTCATCCTTATTTGGTGTTGTGGTTGGTGAACATATTTTACACTGCCTACTGTAAAACCTGTATGTTTTAACCTTTTACCAAATATTTCCTAATTTAAACAAAACTGTTTCAGAATACTAAGCAAAACATTGGGCATCTTTCCTTTTCTCACATTGTATTCTATCCAATGAGATAAGTATCTTTCAGTTTAGTCACATTTTAAACTGTTTTCTGCAACTTGATCCCTGTCGATATAGAACGGTTCAAATGTGTAGTTTAAAAATGGCTTCAAGTTCAAGTTCAAATATTTTATTCACAAATATAGGCCACCGGCCCATAATATATAAGCAATTTTACAGGACATTCCCTCACAAGATTTCACATGTTAATAATCATTCAAACCGAGACATTATCGTTCGAAAGACGAGGAAGTTTTGACTTATCCAATATATTGAAAACATCTGCTAAAAATAAATCAACCGCTCAATTGGGTTGGATTCGTTCTATAACAGTAGAAGACATTGTTTGTAAAGGAGAAAATGCCCGTTCTGAGCATTTTCTCCTTTTCACAAAATGCTCTCACTGCTTACAATCGTTAAAATTAAGTTCATTTTTCTTTTCGAAAACGTAGACCACCGGCCAGAGGATAAAAACATTTTTGTATAACATTTCCTCAACAGGACAGAACCATTCACAATTATTTAAACTTAAGACTTTTAACCTCGTATAAAATCCGAAAATTTTAGCCTTATCCAGAATGTTAGCGTCTGCAGATGAGTAAACTGTGGCACATTAAGTTGGGTCTGTTAATTAATAGAAGACACTGATTGAAAGGGAGGAAATCCTCTTGACGTGTATTTCCTCCATTTCCCTCAATGTTCGAGTACTAATAACCTATTACATTGAAATAGATTATAGCCAATCGGCCCATGATTCAATAATTTTACAATATACTATCCTGCAGAGGAAAATGCATAAGTTTTCAAAAATTAAACTTTTAATACCTTGCCAGATTTTAGCCTGGTCCAAATTCAAAACATCTGGAGTCGGCAGTCGACATGAATTGAAAAGGAGAAGATGCTCTTAGCGTGCATTTCCTCCGTTTCTCGCAGTGTTTGGGTGTTATCAACTTGTTACATTCAAAATAGGTATACTAAAATATAGGCCACCGGCCCATGGTTTAAACATTTAGTAATATAATATCTTACCTGTAGAAAATACATAAATTCACAATAATTAAACTTTTAACACCTTATCAAATGTGAAAAGTTTAGCCTTGTCCAAGTTCAAAACGTGTACGGTCGGCGTTTGACATTGATTAAAATGGAGAAGATGCTCTTAGCGTGCATTTCCTCCATTTCACGCAATGTTCGGGTACTTTCAACTTGTTATAATCAAAATGACTATTCTAAGTTATAGGCCATAGGCCCATGATTTAAACATTTTATAATATACTATCTTACAGAGGAAAATACATAAATTCACAAAAATTAAACTTTTAACACTTTCCCAAATTTTAGCCTTGCCCAAGTGCAAAACGTCTACAGTCGGCAGTCCACATTGACTGAAAAGGAGAAAATGCTCTTAACGTGCATTTCCTCCATTTCACGCGCCTGTCAGGTGCTATCGACTTGTTACATTCAAAATCGCTACTCTAAAATGTAGGCCACCGGCCCATGATTCAAACATTTTGCAATACACTATCTTACAGAGGAAATGCATAAATTCGCAATAATTAAACTTTTAACACCTTACCAGATGTGAGAATTCTAGCCTTGTCCATATTTAAAACGTCTGCGGTCGACAGTTGACATTGACTGAAAAGGAGAAGATGCTCATAGCTTGCACATCCTCCATTTCACGTAATGTGCGGGTGCTATCAACTTGTTGCATTCAGAAAAGCTATTCTAAAACATAGGCCACCAAACATTTTATAATGCTATCTTACAGAAGAAAATACATAAGTTCACAATAATTAAACTTTTAACACCTACCAGATGTGGAAATTCTAGCCTTGTCCATATTTAAAACTGTCTGCAGTCGACAGTTGACACCGATTGAAAAGGAAAAAATGCCCTTAGCGTGCATTTCCTTCATGTTACTTTTAAACAAATTCGTCATTCGTGTGCTACTTTAAGGTCTAATTAGGGTCTACTGCTTTGCAAAGGTGCATAATAGTTATGATAGTTATGGATCGTGTGCATGATACTGTCTGCTATCAAGCTCTTCATGTACATAATGATATTCCATTTCAAATGCATCAGAAATCAGGACAAGAAACCTGACTGACAGAAAGGCCGAAAGACGGACAGACAGACAGTTATACATATTGATCAAAAAAGACAAACTGTTTGATTAAACTCGTAGACAATCGCTTATAATATCGTACTCTGTTTCAACTCAGGAGCTGGGTAGTTTTACTGAGTTTTGGAGCGTGAAGCGTTGCCTTTAAAAATTGACAGTAAGTTGCTCAATAATGAACATCGTATATTTTTTGTTTAGAACTGTGGTAAATAAAGCATATATGAATCACTTGGCAGAGCACAAACTTCAGAATATCGTGTTTGTATGTTTAAGCTTTTTGCTGACTTCCGCGTGTTGATTTTCCAGAAATCATAGTCGCTGACGGAAGTTTGTCGGATTAAACGTCTTCAACAAACAACCAACCACCAAAAGAATAATACAGAAATATGCACTGACATCCCAGACATTCCGTGCGACAACCGTCTACTGCATATCTATTCATCTGATTGTCAAAGAAGTATGTTTTGGTGCTTACCTAGCAAAATTCTAGGGCGCGGCCATGTTTTTACCTGAGCGGGTACGTTCAATTGACAGGAGCATGAACGTTGATCTGGAGCAAGAACGTAAGGTCTCTTCAGGTTGAACCTATTCATTGTGGGACGACAAAAAATGTCCACTTTAAAAGTTTCGATCTCTGTAATTTTCTTAATATTTACTTGTGTCTGTTTATTCCGTTGTATGTACCAAATCGAAGATGAATTACGGTAGAACACGGAAAACTTTTTATCAAAATGTACAAAAACTTATTTTCTACATTTGCCAGCAAAAGTGGACCTGTACACTAGGATACTGTCTGAAAACTAATTCATAAAACACAACAGATCTCCTGTCTTTGTTATTTGTCTCTGACTTTTTATTCCTGATTGAAAGCGTAAGTCTTTTAACTCTTTACCACACAATCCCGAGTTTTAGCGACCCTGATGGAAGAAGGCCTTTGAAAACATTCTGGGAAAAGGAGAAAATGCTGGTAACCAGCATTTTCTCCTTTTCCCAAAATGTTTTCCACCCTTTCAAAGACATATCTCACTTTTTCAAAGACATACCTCACTATTTGAGCCACACAATTGTTGTCTGCACATGCTTTGAATTTAGACCAGTCTAAATTTTTGTCGTTTCGTAAAGAGTTTGGTAAAGAGTTGAACAATAAACCTGATTATCATCTCTTAGCCAGACGACAATATTCTACACTTGTCGAAATTCAAAGCTGTTACAGACGACATATGGAATGTGGCTGAATTGATGAAATTTGTCACCAAAAGGGTAGAGAACAAGGTGGGAAAAGGAGAATATGCTGGTTATCTGCATTTTTTCCCTTCCCCATCATGTTTTCTATGTTTTCTACCCTAGGTATCAAAGACAGAAATCATCATTTGAGCTATTCCTCATTTAATCTGCAAATGTTTTTCAGTTTCAACAGTTCTAAAACTATGTTGTTTGGTTAAGAGCCTCTTTCCTCAGAGTCGTTTAACTCGGGATATATGGCCTGCAACACGCGAAAAGGGGCATTCGGACATTTGCGTAAACTGTCGTCTCGGATCAGCCTGCGCAGTCCGCGCAGGCTTATTCGAAACGATACTTTCCGTTTTTAAGTAATTTTCTGTTTTGCGCAAGTCTGCTGAAGAACTAAATCTAATGTAGACGTAAAGTGCCGTATCGGATTAGCCTGCGCGGTCTGCGCAGGCTGATCCGAAACGACACTTTACGCAAATGTCCGAATGCCCCTTTTCGCGTGATGCAAGCCATTATTATTCGCTTAAAAGTTTGGATTTGCCTTTGAAAGGGTAGAAAAATGATGAGAAAAGGAGATACTGCTGGTTACCAGCACTTTCCTGTTTTTCCCACAATGATGTCGAAGGCCTTTTTTCCCAGAGTCGTCTGAACGTCGTGTCTGTTTGTTAAGGGAATAATCATATCTGCTCAGTCAGAAGCATAAACTTGTAATGTTAAGGATTGTGAGCTCACACCAGGTAGCGACAATTTTGCGTACTAAGTCTATGTCTCTCTCTCCCGAAAAGTAAACACTAACGTCATAATAATGTAATCTTACCAATCAAATAGTTTCAAAAAATGTTTATGGTACGAAAAAAAATCTAGTTTTAAGGAGCTTAAAATCTTCTTTTCGTAACATCTATAGATATGATTTTTCTTTAAAAGGTGAAAAACTTTCATGCATGAACGCCCTGCCGGTAACCGCCCTCCATCCCTCGTTCATTTAACCCTTAGGCTGCCAAGCGCGACTCACTGACCTTTTGCGGACAATTTAGATCATGATCAGACGGCACAGAATGTGCAGTCTGATCTTGGATCTACACTGTCCGATCAGTAGATAGCTTTTCCCCCAAAAACTACATTTGAAATAGCAAAATTTGGATTTTTACAATCGGCTTAAAAGTTTCATTTTACTTACTTAGCAGGATAAGGGGTAAGGGTATTTCTGTCAACTCATTACAGCACGAAAAATAAACACACAGGTCCAGATTCAAAGCATATACAGACGGCAAATAAACGTGACTCAAACAAATGGATATATTCTGTTGTAGAGAACATTGTAGGAAAAAGAAGAAAACTCTGGTTACCATCATTTTTTTCATTTTCCCACAATGCTTTTCAAAAGCCTGCTTCCTGAAGGTCAATAAAACACTTGATAACTGGATTAAGTGTTAAATCGATGAACAGCATGAAATCATATCGTCAACGCCCAAAAATACAGTTACAATGTAAACTAATTCAACTTTTAAAGCCATATAACCCCAACAAACACTTTAACCCTTTTTCTGCTAGAGTAGTGAAATGAAACTTTCAAGCAAAAAATCAACTTAACTTTTGAAGATGAATATCTCCTCACGTTCTGTGCAGTCTGATCTCCATCTACACTGTCCTCAAATGGTCAGTGAGTCGCGCTTAACAGCCTAAGGGTTAAATCCCAAAATAAGAAGCAAATAAATGTAGTTTTTAGGTTTCTTTTGTCTAATACAGCGGACAGAGTTGATCAAAGAGCACACTACGAATCTGGTTCGGTCTGATCTTGATCTACAATGGCCACAAAAACGACTTCAGTTGTGAAAGGCACTTTAAAGGTGTTTTTTAAGCTTTTCAATGTCAATTTCATGTTATGTTATGCCCTCATTGTAATCATACCGGTCTGGGGAAAATGTCTTGCCTAAGGGCACTTCCACAAAGGCCTGACACCCCCCTTTCCTCCCCGCTTCCCTTTTTCCCGTTTTAACCCTTTACCGCACAATGCCAACTTTTAACGACCCTGGGAAAAACGCCTTTTGAAAACATTGTGGGAAAAGGAGAAAATGCTGGTAACCAGCATTTTCTCCTTTTTCCGCAATGTTTTCCACCCTATCAAAGAAAAATTACACCACTTGAACCATATCGAAATTGTCGTCTGCGAATGCTTTCAATTTGGACAAGGCTAAAATTTTGTCGTCTGGTAAAGAGTTAAGCTCGGGACTCTTTGGTTACAATATCTATGTGCACGTCACTAGGTCTCGCCATCCAGGCTATCTGCAGGCGACGATTTAGTGATCGTATGCATTTAGGACGGAAGAAAGTAAGGAATACGTAATATTATGCTGTAGTGATTTTCCTGGTGCTTGTATTCTCTTCGAGCAGCGTGAGAAAATTTGGTATCGCGCGAGACCGAAGGTCGAGCGAGATGCCAAAATTTTCTTACGCAGCGAGAAGTAAATACAAGCACCAGGAAAGTCACTACAACATAATATTCCTTTTATTATATACCTACACCTTTTCAACGACAAAATATTGCAAATTATTGGCATTTTATTCGAAAACGGTAAGCAAAATAAAACAAATAATGTGGTAGCCAGTAACTTCGTTTTTATGAATGGCGGATAAATATTACAGCATAAAATTTTGACCAATGAACCTGCACATGAATACAGACGTATACATACCGCCCGTGAGTTACGTCATTATGACGTCATCATACCATATTTGGAACCGTATTCCACTGAGCGTAGATACGGATTTTTTTTTCTGTCCTGTGTGATATTTTATCCGCGTGCGACGCATGTATTTAACCCGGAAAACTGACAGGTATATAATAAAAGTAATTATCTGACTGGTTGTTGTCCGTTTATTTATCGTCGCCATCGGTTGCCCATATGGGCGACTCCCCAGAAGGCTGTTAGTTATGTTACGGGCGATAGTGCAAGATACAGGATGAAAACCATAAGTTACATCTGGTTCTTTAACGTGCTCACTGTATAGCACTCTCACATGGGACCTAGGTTTAACGTCTCATCCGAAAGACTGTTTGTAATTTTAGCTAGCCAGCCGTGGGAATCAACCCTAGCTAGCCAACCGTGGGAATCAACCCACGCCCGAACGTAAATACCCTGTACGTGAGAATGATTGATTGACTGAATGGCATTTACGCTGCTTTCAACGTTATTTCAGTCTGATCACTGCAACAGCTCGCTCATTCATGCATGCACTAGGTTTCACCAGTGCTAGGCTAGGGCTCTGAGGTGTCTTGCCCCAGGACACTGCAATGAAAAGTCCAGTGCTTCCAGTGAGTTTAGAGCCCGGGGCCTTCTGGTTACGAGTCCTACACTGGGCTACTCTAGGGACACTACGGAGGTACGTGGTTACAAGAACTTTTTAAAGTGTGCATATGGATTTATTCAGACTCATTTAAGTCTATCGCGGACGTCGTAGATCAAGATCAGACTGTACTGAACTGCGCTCTGGTCTTGGATCTCAACCGTCCGCTTGTTAGTTAAGTTTGACGATAAAAGAATTTCTGTATTTCAGTGGATTGTGCTTTCAGTCCGTATTGATAGGTGCACTGGCCACCGCGTTATAACTGAAATAATGTTGAAAACATCAATCAATCAATCATTCAATCAATCAAGCAAGCAAGCAATGAATCACTCGGTCGGTCGGTCGGTCGGTCCGTCGGTCGGTCGGTCGGTCCCAAAGATCGTTAAAATACGGAACTTTTTGGTAAAGGATGAATCAAACGAATACTCAGTTTTTTGTCCATTTGTAATATTTCAATTGTGAGATTAAACAGGCGAAAATTAATGCCATCCATCTTTATAAATTATCGTTTTAAATTTCGCAATTTCTGTACTCGAATATGCATTCGCATATCACCTTAAAACGAAAGCTTGCTGAAAAGAAAACCTATTGATAGGAAAAAAAATAAAATCTTTATTAATCTTCGTGTGTGTGTGTGGGGGGGGGGGGGAACATTCCTGTAGGTCAAATTATTACCCTTGGCAGATAAAGACTGAATGTAACCAATAACAGATTATCTCCTTAAAACGAAAGCTTGCTGAAAAGAAAGCTTATTGATATGAAAAAAAAATCTATATCAATCTTTGTAAGGGGGGGGGGGGTTTCCTGTAAGTCAAATTATTGCCCTTGGCAGATAAAGACTAATTGTAACCAATAACAGATTATCCCCTTTATCTTTTTTCCTGTGTTTTTACCCTTGATTTCCTACGGGATGTTACGATAAATATACCTCTAATTTGATTTGAGTCATGTTCTTGCAAAAGGGGGCTTAATGCAACTCCGTGATCCATGGTACCAGGCAAGCCATCACAGACTTGTTGATCCATAATAGCGACTTTTTTAAACAACCGACTCAATCATGACGTACAATGCTCCTTGGACATACAGAAAATTGATCTAGCGCGAAAAGTTTCGGCCCAGGTCAGCCTGCGAGGACTGCGCAGGCTGACCTGGGTCGATACTTTTCGCAGATGCATTAAGCCCCCTTTTCACAGAGCATGGCTCATTTATTATATGCTGTTAGTGTTGTTAGGACTCCATGTAATTTCAAAACAGATGCTGTTCCTAATCGCCACAGAAAAGCGTATAATAGATTTGTAAAACAATCCAGCCAGATTTAGTTGAGAGATTGTCTCAAGAACATATCTGTGTAGTGCAAGATTAGAAGATCAAGGATAAATAACTAGTCATCCCCTAATAAGGACCAATGTAGAACGAGAGAGGAATCGAGGGCAATAAGTGAAGAATGATCCCCCGTTGATATTTAGTTTTATATAGAGGATAATCCTATCTATTATATTCCTAATTTACCCATTTTTATTCTGATAATGATCAAGAATGGTGCAATATGAGCGAAAGGGGAAAAAAGTAGTTCCGGCGAGCATTCTGGAACTATATTGTGACTATTGATGATACCATAATTATCATCACTCGTGGTGTTATTCACTGTGAAATTCCAGTAAATCACTGATAGTAATATAATAAAATATTTTTATCAAGTACGAGGAGAACCAACGGCACTTTTGTAATATCAAGAATAAGTTATGAAAATGGGATATAATTGAAACAATGTTGAAAATAGCGTAAGACAACGAACGAACGAACGAACGAACGAACAACAACAAACAAATAATGTTTCTCCTCGACACACAAAGCTACTTATTGTATCCAACGCTCGTTTTTGCAAGACACTTTGTCTTGAACCCTCTGATATTGCAACATAGTAACTGATCCAAAGAGGATCCTTTCATTATCTTCTGTTTGAGACTGAGCTTCCGGGCTCGGCTAATACGAGTGACCTTTACTTTGAAATAACGGAATATACAGCAGAAGCGTTCTGCAACACAAGTGATGAATTTGCACATTTTCCAATTCTGCGAGTCTCATCAAATGAGGATTTTTGCGTTGTTATGATGACGTTTGTGAAAAAATTAGCCTATCTATGCACAAAAAATGTCAAATTTTAGGTCCAATACGTGCTTTTTCGGCAAATTTCTCTTCAAAATGCATAATAAGATGGCTAAGTGGTCTGATTGCCACGGTAGCGACTTGGATCATACCAGGCATTCTCCAAGGCTTTTCCCATTCATTACCGGTCGTGAATTGATCCTTCCAATAGCCGCTATCATATAGTAGACATCTTTGAACCCTCGGACAGTAAAAACGGTTAAAAATGTTTGTATGTAAAATGCTATATAAATGGGCCCGTGGCCTAATTATAATAAAAATTTAAAACTTTATGAGCGTGATATCATTTAAAAGTATGGAAAATATTGTGAAGATGACAATCTGTTATTGTGTGGTCGGTCCCAGTCTTAATCGCAGGCAGAGAAATGAATTTTAAAATCAGAGAAAAAGTAAACCAAAGATAGAGTGACGTGGTAACTTTTAACCTAGTTTTGTAACTAATTTCTCTGCCAGCGACTAACAATTGAACCTACCGTAAAATAACAGATTGTCATCTTCACAAGAATGTCTATACTTTTAAATGGTATGCTTTAAATTCTAATGCCTTTAAACACCCGCTTTGTTTACTTGTGGCAGCTATTGTACCTTAAACGTCGTTAGGGTCAGTGAAAGGAATGAATATTGTTAGACTGATTATCACACTTCTCTGAAAAAATTCGGCCGAGCTGAGGAATTGAACCAGCTACCTCATTGGTTTCAAGCACTGTGCTTTACCGACAGGGCTACCATTGTGGCAAAACATAGTACAGTGTAGATAAAAGTCACCACGCGCTGTTGCATACTGTGTAGATCAAAATCGGATAGCATCGAACACACAGTCTGATCTTTGATAGATTCTATTCGATAGTTTGTTGCCACCTGCAGTTATTGTACTCGTAGCTGTCGGAGAAAAACGCATTTTATCGCAAATATTTTTACAGAACTCAGATTATAAAAGAAAGCTTGGCAAGTCGGGGCCTGTATTAACCAACCAGAACTTAATTCGCAAGAGTTTTCTGAATTTCAAAGCAACGAAATTTTTGATTGGCTTAACCAAGTAGCATAGTCAAACAGAAACTGCCTTATTTTTCTAAATTTAGAAAGAGACAGAGAATGCAATCTAGGACTATGGGTGAATACGGGCCCTCGATCCCGAACCACGATACTGTACATCCGTGACAGACTATATTCAGGGAAGCCAAACAGACGCGACGAAAAAGATAGCTGTAAAAATACTCTCTTTTGACAAATTGTGGAAATTACCAAAAAAAGGCCATTAGTCCATTTGACACGATATCAGTAGTAGCTATTTGTTGATTTTGTGGCAAAAATTGCCTGCAAATCAAAATTCCTGATGGTATTTTTACTCGCTAGAATTTTGATTGCATATATCATATACTGCATTTTTCTGACTGCGATATTGAAACGTATTCCGGCCAAGCCCGGTATCTCAGCAGGCAAAGTACACGGCCTGATACAAAGAGGTGGCAGATTCGAACTCAGCTATAAACTTAACGAGGACTGATGATAAGCATTGGTACAGGATTCGTTCCTCTCTTACCGCTGAACATTGTTTCCACGATGTTTATGTGGGAAAGCAGCCAGTGGCTTGGGAAGAGTGTATGAATTTAGTTCGGCGTTAGCTGACCAACCCGTCAATAAATAAGAATGAAAATAGAAGACATAAACAGGTATTACTTTAATGGGCTACGTAGCCTCCGAGGGTATTTTCAGATTTCGCTCTAGTAATTCGCAATTACTTATTGGAATGTCGCAACGATTAATAGCACGCGTCGATTTTGTGGGATCGTAATCAAGTGAGGATAATGATCTCATAAAACAGATGGAGTTACCGATTGCAACACAACTATCCTATCTTTTAAATGCTAAATTTGCACATTTTTCCTCAACGTAATAGTTCAGTTTCTTTCGGCTTGCAGAATACAATGTATTTTATGTAGATTCTATTTGTCAGTATTTACACACACACACAAAAAAAGAAAATGATTTGCAGCAACCGCTTCTTAACTCTTTATCAAACGACAAAATTGTAGACTTGTCCAAATTGAAAGCTCAAAAATTGAAATTTGTTTTGGGAAGGGTAGAAAACATTGTGGGAAAAGGAGAAAATGCTGGTTACCAGCATTTTCTCCTTTTCCCACAATGTTTTCAAAAGGCTTCTTTCTCAGGGTCGTTAAAAGTTGGGATTGTGTGGTAAAGAGTTAACCCTTTACCCCACGATCCCAAATTTTAACGTCTCTGAGGTGTTCGTTACATCTGATTATGTACTGACTGACTTTAGAAACGCATCACTTACACGAAAACCTAAAAATGTACACCTTTTTTGAGATTCGATCTTTATACTATGTAAGAACAAAGTTTAAGTGTCTTTTTTAACATTTTATTGGCATTCACACAAAACTCGATTTTTCATTGACTTTGTTAGAGCCTTCCTAATGTTGTGATCTGATTAATATTTACCATCAGAGGGAAAATATTTGAAGAACAAAGTGGTGCGTTCCTAAAGTCAGTCAGTATATACATAAAAATCTAAATACTTCACTATGAAAGTATGTGATTATAGAGTGAAGTCATCCGATTTATGTCTTTTCATTTATTAATAGGTAACGATGATCGTTAAAGTGTGTTTTTTCGTGGAAATTCGGCGTTTCATAATGCAAATTGAGGTTACATTTAGTATGACTTACAAGGGATGGGTCGGTAGGGAAGGCAAGCCGGCGGACGGACGGACGGACGGACGGACGGACAGACAGACAGACAAATGCCTTTTTGTATTCATCGTGTTGAATTGGATCAGGTACATTTACGTACATACCTTATTAAATGCGCCATCCGCTGTGATAAGGGAGTTTAATGCATTTGCAAATAGTTCCGACACGGTCAGCCTGCGCAGGCTGACCTGTGTCGAAACTTTTTGCTATTGGTTAGTTTTCTGATAGTCAAAGGACCAGTCTGCATCATGATTCAGTGAGTTGTGTGACAAAACGGATTTGATGGATCCATAATTATACAATGACTTGCTATGATTTATGCATCAGGGAGATGCATCAAATTCCCTTTAACCAGAACTCAGCTCAGATACATGAGCCATACTCTGACAAAAAGGGGCTTAATGCATCTCCGTGATTCATGGTACCAAGAAAGCCATCACATACTTATGGATCCATAATGTCCACTTTGTTTTTAATGACCAACTTAATCATGAGATAGACTGGTCCTTGGGTATACAAAATATTGACCGATAGCGAAAAGTTTCGGCCCAGGTCAGCCTGCGCGGACTGCGCAGGCTGACCTGGGTCGATACTTTTCGCAGATGCATTAAGCTCCCTTTTCACAGAGCATGGCTCATATGTTAGTGTTCTGTTCAGTTCGTGTACGTTACTAAACCGAGCTACTTGGTTCTACAACCCAAACGAAACTACGAGGGAAATGTTTCAGTATTAAAAAAAGTACTGTAAATCCTTATGTGTCAGGTAAAAATAATATAGTAAATTATTAATGACTTATCTCAAAAAAATATCAAATTTTATGACGAAATAAACAGCTTTTATTTGAAAAGCTCAATAAACTAATGTACTAGTTATTATTTAATACACTTTATTCATACCAGTCCTGAGTAAAGGCGGGAAACCTTTCATCACCTTGCAGCAGTAACATTGGAAAACATAATGGGAAAAGTATAAATGATTCTATATGCTTGTAATCCTTATTTTTGCCACAGTGTTTTCTCTTGAATGTATCAAACCTTGATTGATGTTAATTCTTCCTGTTTTACAAGGATGTACTGACAGGTGTCTTAAAAAAAAAACTGTGGGTGGTCATCTTTAAAACTATATCGTCACTAGTGATGATACCATAATTTTATTTGTCATCACTAGTGGTGTTATTCACTGTGAAATCCCAGTAACTCACTGATAAGAATAAAATAAAATTTATTACAACTATACCGCTTTTGTAAAGAAAAAAAAAATCTTCAAATAGTGGAGGGCGCAGATCAAAGACTTGATGTACATTTTGTGCTGTTTAATCTTGAGCTACATTAGCCAGAAAATTAACAAAAGCTATGTTACGCGCTTTCAAGGATAAAGCATGACTAGTCCTCTTAAGTTTCAACCCTTTCATCCATGTAGGCGAAAGACAGGGGCACAACCGAACGGACTAGATCAAGATCAGACTGCAAAGAATGAGCAGTCTGATCTTGGATCTATACCATCCTCAATTTAGCAGATTATTATTAGATAAAAAATGTCTGTGATTTTCACTGACTTGTGTTTTCAGCCGTGGAAAAAGAATGAGTTTATATATTTGGGGGCGAAGAGAGTTAATGGCTTAAAAATGTCAATTGATTACTTTGTTATGATCATTTTTAATTGAACATATTTGTCGACGTATTTGTCGATTTTAATAGATACACAAAACATCATAAAATATGATATGAAATAAAGAAATAGGTTTCAAGCCACCCAAGGCTAGATTTTATTTTTGAATTTTTACACAACACAGTCTTTAAAATGAAAATCTTTGGACTTGGGGCTTTTCGCTCGGGTACTGACTGAAAATACGAGACATCTAAAAACCTACGGATTTAACTTAAAAACTATAGAAATCGATTTTTCTCCCAAAAAAATGTCACCGTGAAAAACACTGAAGGAAACTTAGTAATTGTTGATTGAACGGTGTTTAACACTGTTTTCAACAATATTTCAGTCATATTACGGTAACAGTTCACATTATGAATGTATGTCCTGGGTTATACCAGTACTAGTCTAGGGCTCTGAAGTGTCTTGCCAAAGACACTCCGACGAAAAACCCAGTGCTTCCAGTTAAGCTGAAACCTGGGACCTCCAGGCTACGAGTCTTGCACTCTACCACAGAGCCACGCAGGACCCCTTGTTACAGACAACTGCTCTTTTTTCCCGTCAATGTTTTCAGTTACTATCATATGAAGGAAACGCAAAAATTTATCTTTTGTTGACTCTGAAAGCGCGAAATGAGTGAAAAGGACTTTTTATTCAGAAAAAAAGGGTCCAATCTTTTCTTTTTCAAGGGTGATTCTGCTAGAAAATCACACAAATAAACGGACAGTTCAGATCCGATATCAGATCGCATGTTCTGGTCTTGGTGTTCAATGTTCGCAAAAAACAGTCTGATCTCTACGATGTCTACAATTAACGCTTCAATTTGCCCTAAAATTTAACTCTCTACCAAATGACAAAATTTTTGACTCGTCCATTTGCACAATAGAGCTGATTGGCAAGACAATGGGGATAAAAAAAAGATACCATGAGGAAAAAAAGTGTAAATGGGGCTGCTTTACCTGTAATTTTATAAGAAGTCAATTGGGCTAATCCATTTGCATTTAACTGTATTTTTTCTTTTACAGAAAAAGGCAACATTACTAAGATTTTCTACTCTGTAATATACATCTAAGATCAGACAAAGTAAAATAAGTACATTTTGAGTTTGATTTCACTAAAACATTAAAATGCTATAATTACAGTCAGCCCTAGTTTTTCCATACCTATGCCCTAGAACTTGCTTGAAAATGCTATACAAAGTTTCTACCTTCAATCAACACTACATATGCTTCTACATGTCCTGGAACTTTAAGATGCTTTATAAAGATTTTCAGCTCACATTACACTAGGTCATTTGTTGTCCTGAATCTGTACCCAATACTTTTCACAAAGTCGAAACGATTTATTTCATTTATTTCACCTATTAAAGTACATGTAAGCCTAGCCTCATTCCTATCTTTTCATTTAGCCCTATTCTATACTCTCAAAATTGAAAAAATTAGCCCCATTGTAATGCGGCCAATTCAACAGCATGAATAAGTCGATAAATTATAATTATGGAACTCCAGTGTCATGATTGTCTTGAGAATATGGCCTGCAACACGCGAAAAGGGGCATTCGGACATTTGCGTAAAGTGTCGTCTCGGATCAGCCTGCGCAGTCCGCGCAGGCTAATCCGAGACGGCACTTTACGACTACATTCGATTTTGTCCTACAGTAGACTTGAGCAAAACAGAAAATAACACAAGAACGGAAAGTGTCGTCTCGAATTAGCCTGCGCGGACTGCGCAAGCTGATCCGATACGACACTTTACGCAAATGTCCGAAAGTTCATTTTCGCATGTTGCAGGCCGTATAAAAAAAAAAAAAAAAAAAAATTGGGAAAATGAAGAAAATGCTAATAAACGAGAAAATGCTGATTACCACAGTGTTTTCAAAAGTCTTCTTTACCAAAGTCGTTAAAACACAGGGTTATTAAGGGTTAAAAATAAATGACAGTGCATGAATTACCCACAATGCAGTGTTAGTTATCTCTGAACTTTGTATATCCTTATAAATCATGATTGATTTGTGGTTTTATTAAAAACCGATGAAAGTAACAATCCCATTTGCCGAAGTTCACGATGTTTTCCCTCATAATTGAAAGTTTCAGAACATAGCAGGAAATCCATCAATTCAAGATCACATAACCAAACTTGTTTTCAATGTAATAGATCTACATCCATTACAAATTTCCTTACCTTTACCCGGGTTTTATTCGTGGAAAACTAAGACGTGTGCTAGTATGGTTTGGCATATTCTGAAAAATTTCGCTACATTTCGTTATGTGACTTTGACTCTATACCACACAATGCAGAGATTTAGCGACTCTTAGGTATAAGGCTTTTGAAAACATTGAGGGAATAGGAGAAAATGCTGGTAACCAGCATTTTTTCGTTTTCCCACAATGTTTTCTATCCTTTCTTAAGAACATTTCAATTTTTGAGACACATTTATTTTGTCGTCTGAAAATCCTTTCAAATTGCAGAAGTCTAGAATTTTGCCGTTTGGTAAAGAGTAAAGAGTTAAGAAATCGGACATTCGTTGGTTATCAGATATAAAATCTTATCAAACTCACCTACAAATATGTTATCGAGCTCGTCAGAGGCTCGCTTAATAACGTCTTTCTAGACTTGTTCAATCAAATCTTATCTCAGATGCCTACATATGTCAGATCCTACTATATTGTTACTTTGTCTGCCAATATCAATCGGAACTTTCAAAAAGTGATTTGAGCCGTCCGCTACCATAAGGGACGTAAATAGCTATAGCGGACGGTAAAGATCAACACCAGACTGGAAAGAACGAGCAGTCTGATCTGGGAATTTCAATCCCTCCCTTAAAAAATTATCTTGCAGGATCACTCTTGACAATGAAATGCTCATAGAAATGTGTTCAACTCTATCCATATCGTGCAGAATTTTATATTGTTGGCTATGACGAAAAGGTTCCACTGAAGATTCGAGAGAATGCAATGAAAATTGCTCTGTCGCGTCAATTTAATAAAATTTCATACAATCTTTCAAACCTATGTTTTAGCATTTAATTGTTAAGGGACGTTTAGTTGTTTAATGAAATATTGTCCAATCAAACTGCAGTATTATTCAAAAGTATATCTTACCAATAGATAAGAGTTAATTCTTAACTTTTTATCACACGACAAAACCTTAGACTTATCCAAATTTAACTCTTTGCCACACAATTCCAACTTTTAACCACCCCAAGAAAGAAGTCTTCTGAAAACATTGCGGGAAAAGGAGAAAATGCTGGTAACCAGCATTTTCTCCTTTTCCCACAGTGTTTTCTACCCTTTCCAAAACAAATTTCAATTTTTCAGTCACATTTATTTTTTCGTCTGCAAATGCTTTGAATATGGACAGGTCTAAAATTATGTTGTGTGGTAAAGAGTTAAAGCATTAGCACACGACAAAATTGTCTTTGAGTAGTAAACATTACGGTTACCAACATTTTCTCCTTTTCCTACAATGATTTCTCTTCAAGGTCGTTAGAACTCGGGATCGCGTGGTAAAAGGTTAAGAATGGGGTGAACAAATGGAATATACATTCCCAATAATTGGCATGCAATACGCAAAATTGGACAATCGGACATTTGCGTAAAGTGTCGTCTCGGATCAGCCTTCGCAGTTTGCGCAGGCTTATCCGAGACGGCACTTTACGACTACATTAGATTTTGTCCTACAGTAGACTTGCACAAAACAGAAAATTACATAAAAACGAAGAGAGTCGTTTCGGATTAGTCAGCGGGAAGTGTGCAGGCTTATTCGGACCTACACTTTACGCAAATGTCCGAATACCCCTTTTAGCCTGTTGCATGCCATATGTATGAAGCATGTATCTACACAGATATTTCACAAAAGACTGGATCTTGTGTAGTTCATATCAGACAGCAAATAATGTACAGTCTGGTCTGTATCTATGCTGTTGACAAAACCAACTCAATTTGTGGTTTGAGCTGGAGGGTTTAACCCCAACTGTTGAGTTTCGCTTTCGTAAGTGGGTGGAGTCCAAGTTAAAAATAAACCATTACTACATATACGAGGGTTGTTCGATATGTAATGTGTATTGTACGATATCTCAAAAGCATTCGACTCAAATAGTGAAATGAACATTACATCCCTTCAAAGTATTCTCCGCTGTTTGAAATACATAATTTCAATCTCTGAATCCATTTCTGAAATGCGTCATGGTACGCTGATTTAGGTAGACCTCTGAGGCACTGACTGATGAGCCAAGGGCTTGTCGGGACTTGTAACGACGACTAGATAAGAACTTTTTAAGTTCTGGAAAAAGGAAAAAGTCGCATGGGGCTAGATCTGGAGAGTATGGTGGGTGTGGCAAGACGGTAACCTTCTCCGACTTCAAAAATTGCTTCGCAAGCTCAGATGTATGTGATGGAGCATTATCATGAAGTAGACGAACATGCCTAAATCCTGACACAGGGAGTCGTTTTAGATAATATTTCTTGACCTTTTTTAGTATAACATCTCGGTAATACCGACCTGTAACACTTTTGCCCTTCGGCACCGGAATTTGTAAGGCTATACCATCACATGAGATGAATATGCAATAAAAAACCTTCTTTGTGCTTATGCTTCTTTTGGCAACTACAGGCCTTCTACCGTGTTTAGTTAGCCATATTTTGTTTCCAATTTTTCTTACTGGTTCGAAATAGTGAACCCATGTTTCGTCACCAGTAACAATGTTTGCAAATTGTTTTTGATTGAATTTGGGAAACATTTTGAGCAATAGCTTAGCGGTTTGTACTCGTACCCGTTTTTGGCCATCTGCCAATATATGCGGTATCCATCTGGCAGAAATCTTTCGTACTTTCAAAATACGCTTCAAAATGAAATGCACCCGCGATAGCGATATGCCAACAGCGTTGGCAATATCACGAACAGTGTATCTGCCATCACTTTCAATTATTTCCCTGACTTTTGAGACATTTGCCTTGCCTGTTACAGTCACAGGTCAGCCAGATTTTGCTGCATCTTTGACGGACTCTGTGCCAGTCAGAAATTTCTTTCTCCACCTACGAACTGTCTCATAAGATACCTTATCAGACCCATAAACTTCCCCCAATTCAGTAAAAATCTGCATTACCGAATGACCGAGTTTTGTGCGAACTTTTATATAAGCTCTAATTTCTTTAATATTCTTAATCCGTTTCCCAACCATTTCTTACAGCAGTGGTCAACGACTAGCTCTATTGAAATGACTTAAAAGTTTAAAACTATGTGGAGCTGAAGGCTCGTGTTTACACCGTTGGAAAGGTATTGAATAGAGCTATTCAAGCGTATCATCATCCACGAAATCGTGCAAAGCGTTATCGCGCTGTGGTACAATACACATTACATATCGAACAGCCCTCGTATAGCTTTAACCTTTACCTCGTGTCAAAATTTTAGACTCGTCCACATTGAAAACATTACTTTTTTTAGACGACAAAATAAAACGCATCCTAAAGAATTAAATTTATCTAGGTAAAGGGAAGTAAACATTGTGGGAAAAAGAGAAAGGGCTGGTTTCCAGCATTTTGTCCTTTTCCTTGCACTGTGTTTTCAAAAGCCTCTTACCTTGTGGTAGTAATACACTGAATCGTTTATTAAAGGATTAATCACTCATCTGTCTCAATTTAACATGTTCTTGTAGAAACACGGCTTTTGAAGCCCATCTTTTTGTTAGTTGAGGTAAACATTGTGGCAAAAGTACAATTTCTCACGGACAATTAGTCCTTTTTTTATTCATGTTGCCCACGAAGGTTAGGGGGAACATAAATTCGTAGATTTTTCTTCCTTCCAATGCTTATGTTACGCCCACTTTGTTATTGTTTTTGATAGGCTTAAAATAGCATGCGGAGAAAGGGGTTAAGTTAAAAATACTTTAGAGTGCATTAAGTAATCAAAGGATAACAGAAGATGCTTTTTTTTTTTTCGGAAACTGTGCTTTACCAAACTCTCAGAAATTGTACAAAGCTTTATATTAGTTGAAAAAAAAAACAACACGTACTAAACTATTCATGCATTGCCGCTGTCTCGTAAGCACATTTGTTCGAAACCGCTGGCTGCTATCCCACAGAAACCGTGGAAACAAAGTTCAGCCGTGAAGCGGAGTGAACCCTGGCCGCTGTGACAGTACTTTATCCTTAGGCTGCTAGGCGCGAACTCAAAGCACTATTTCGGACAATGTAGAACAAGACTCAGACTGCACAAAACGCACAGTCTGATCTTGGATCTACACTATCCGATACTGTGAGTTTTCTTCAGGCAAACAGAACATAGATATTTTCATATTCTATATTAAAGTACAGTTTTTGCTGAGAATTTTTAATGTTTTAATTCAACAAGGTAAAGGTTAAATAAAGGTTAAAGGGTAAAGGTTTTACTGTTGAAAACGCCTGTAACTACAAACAATTTTCAAACAAACAATTGCCGCAAAAGTGGTAAGAGAAGTAAACAGTTATAGTGTTTCCCTCCAATTTTTAATAGGCCGATTTTGTTCCCGTATTTTTCTATAATATCTGCCAGTATAAAGATTTAAACTTGCAACTTTGTGGATTTCAAGCCAACACAACCAGTTTTTCTAGTCGCGGTTACGATTATCAAAACTCCTTAAAAAATAACAAGAAAAATAGAAAGCCGAATGCCAAGTTTTGACTTTTTTGTGTGCTCGAACAATTAGAAATCCTATATTTTGAATATCTTTTGAACCGTGACATGAATAATTAGGCGTAATTTTTTAGGTCAATTACTATTGGATGATTTATCGACAATAAGGTCAAATATTTCCCGTTCCATTTTTGTCATTATCACACACTGTTTCTTTCGCTGATCGTCACTAATGATAGGTAAATGTGTTTTCATGCTAACGTCAGCAGATTTTAGGCCAATGGAGTCATTGAGAAAGAACTTGCAATACATTTTATGACATTTTCCGAAAATTTCTCAAACACGCCTTTTATTTAACCAATTAGGAGTTCGCACGATTTAACTCTGTACCATACAAACAATTTATAGACTTGTCCAAAATGTGGGCATTTGCAGACAACAAATTGAATGTGGATGAAGAAATAGTATCTTTCTTCAAAGGGATAGAAAACATTGTGGGAAAATGAGAAAATGATGGTTATCAGCATTTTCTCCCTTTGCCACAATGTTTTCAAAAGCCCTCACTCTCAACCCTCAAAACCGGTAATTGAACGCCATGTTTGCACCTTTTTACTGCTGAAAATGCCCACTTTCTTTTGCAGAGGAAAGAATATTTTGTTGTTTCAATAAGTGTTTTAAAAAAGATTTTTTTTTCGCAGCAAAAAGAGAAAAAGGCCCGTTAAATATACCTATCAATTTCAACAACGCCTTTATGGAAAGCAGAGAAATTGAGCTTTTATGCACCATGGGTTGGGATGTTTGCGCGTGAAATGACAAGATAAATTATGATGGACAAAGGGCTTTATTCTATTAAAACGAAAGAAATTAATTCAAGAAAGACGTCGTGCATTTGCCAACAAGTAGGCAGGCGCCCTTACTATAAACATGTCTGCATTCTTGACCAATTACAACTTTCTTTTTATTCATTTGTTATCAGTATCAAAAAGTAGGTGAAAAGCCAGCACATTCAGCTAGGCCGAAAAAAGATAGACGGCGTAAATTTGCCAGCACGTAGGCAGTTGCCTTAAAATAAACATGTCTACATTTTGACCAATCACAAATTTCTATTCATTCGTTTTTTTATCGGTAGGAAAATGTAAGTCAAAAGCCAGCACATTCAGCTACGCTGAAAAAAATGCCCTGATTTAGTCGAGGATAACTTTTCGTTTCTTTCATAACTGTTCTATGGTGGCATATTTCTGCCGCGAGATACGAGATAGCTATCATGATAATTTTACAAAACTATCGTGATAAAACAAAGTTTCCTTGAAATATTATCTAGATAATAAAAATTTTCACTGTAAAAATATCGCGATAATTCTACCTGTTATCATGATTTTTTTTGCTTTCGTGCCCATAACTGACATTCACGGTATCTATAATTAGATACGGTTTCAGAATATCTTCGTCTACAACCTTATGAATTCTCCTTTTCCCTGAATTGTTTTAAAGTGTTCGTAGGAGGCTTTTCGAGTCGTCTTTGTGATTTTACAGGCTTCTGTCCATTTCAAGTCTTGTCAAAATTTACCAATTAAGCTACAATTATTAATTTTTCGAACTTTTGCTTACTGCAATCTTGTGAAGTCAAAAACTACCGAGTTCATCCAAATGATAAAATTTCTATTTATATATATCGAGAAACAGGTAGAACTATCACGATAATTTTATCTTGCATGTCAGCTCCGTGCACGACTGAGAAATTTTGCTTTAAAATATTAAGTTTATCGTGATATTTTTTTCAGGAAACTTTTCACTATCTCGATAAAATTTCCAGGAAACTTTAATTTATTGCGATAGTTTTGTAAAATTATCATGATAGCTATCTCGTATCTCGTGGCAGAAATATGCCACCATACTGTTTACATCATATCGATAGAAGAAACCGAAACTGTTTACCAGCCATTCTGAATTGTATTCTTACTCTAGATTTAGAAAGTAACAAAATTTCTGATTGGCCAAAGTAAAAGGTTTAGCCAATCAGATACTGCGTTACTTTCAAATTACTTTAGAAATTCTTGAGAATTAAACTTTTAATGTTCCGGTATGAAGAATGGCTTGTGAATTCGGACCAGATTCACTAAAAAAAAAAATAATGCGACCACGGATCAAATGTACGATTCTGCATGCCCCTATAAATGATGATTCTGTTCAATTTCTAGAATACATATGTGGCAATCTGACTGACCAGCATTTTCTTCTTTTCCCACAGTGTTTCCTACTGCTTGAAAGACAAATTGCATGTTTTAGTAACATTTGATTTATCGTCTGCAAATGCTTTCAATTTGGACCAGGCTAAAATTTTGTCGTCTGGTATAGAGTTAATCAGGTTGTTAGTCGCGGAATTTGGGATTAGAGATTAATTTAAAATGGTTGGTGGATATATAACTCGAGACGGTAAAACTCTTTGAACCTTTCAATCCTGAGAACAAATATGAGCCATGCTCTGGGAAAAAGGGCTCAATGCATTTACAAAAATTATTCTGCGCAGGCTGACATGGGTCGAAATTTTTTGCTATTGGTCTAATTTCTGAATGACAAAGGACCAGTCTACCTCATGATTCAGTCTGTTGTTAGAAAAAAAAAAACAAATCTATCTATAATCATGTGATATCTTGCGGGATACAATGCCTTACGGAGATGCATTGAGCCCCCTTTTACCAGAGCACGACTCATATTCAAATGTGATGAAATCAGAACTATATATACAGTATAATAGAGTTTATTTCATCAGCTTGTGGTTAATATGGGGAAATATTTACCGAAAAAGGGAAAGGTATGCGAAAATAACGAGTGCCGACGACCTTTCCCTTTTGAGGCAAATATTTCCCCATATTAACCACAAGCTGATGAAATAAATTATATATTATATTTCCTCTGATTATTTTGTCAACGAATGCCACTTTTAAAACTTAAAAACTTAAAAAACTTAAAAGAGTAGTTCCAGATTTTCGGCACGAGGATAATATTCACTGTGACGGGGAAATAATTCCCCCCAGCTTAAATTACATTTCTTTACCCATAACATTTCTAAAAATAGACACGTGAAATATAATATTATTTTTTCTTGCTTTTGGATTTTTGTTATGTTAATCCTAATGCTTTCCTAGAAGTAATTTTGTTTTACCTCTGTCATAAGGTTTACCATAAATTGATGGCTCATTTTAGAATTTGAAATGAACAAGTTTTTTCTTATTCTATTACAAGTTTACTTTTGGGGATAAATATATATTTTTTTTCATAGAAATAAACTTTTTGACTTTTTTTTTTTAAATATCAAGCGGATAAAAAAAAAAAGGTATGACTTAATCACTTCATTAATCCTTAAGGTCCAAAATGATTTATGAGAAATATTTCTTTAATGGTAAGCGATAACACTAACCCTTATCCTGCTAGATAACTTAAGTAAAAATTTCAAGCCGATAGTAAACACTCGATATTTGCTATTTTAAACATAACTTTTGGAGAAAAATATCTCCTTATCGGACAGTGTAGATACAAGATCAGACTACACGTTTCGTGCAGTCTGATCTTGATCTACACTGTCCGCAAAAGGTCAGTGAGTCGCGCTTAGCAGCCAAGGGGTTAATAAACTTTTATGGAATACTTTGTCAAAAACGAAAGACGTGAATTTTTAAATACGTATTTTATCTTATAAATCGGCTGTACTGTTCATTAAAACAAAGAAAAAAAAAATGTTCTCTTATGACTTGTATGGGGACTTTTTAGATTTTTTAACTTCAAAAATAATTCATCACCGAATTAAGTAGGTGACAGCTGGCAAAGCATCAGTGAAGGAGGTAGACAGAAGTAATAAAAAACAAAACTAAATAGTGTTTCATTAATCAGCTACGTAGCCTCTAAGGGATTGTTTTATTTCCAACCAGAGTTTTACAAAGACTTGTGGGAACGTCACATGAACAATAACATGCGTCATTTACGTAGATCCGTATTCATATCAGTACGATGACGTCATATTCGATCTCATAAAGATGGACGCAGTTACTGATTGCAAAACGGCCATTTCTTTATTCAACCCCAAAATTGCACCGTTTTACTGGTTTTAACCGCACAGTTTCTTTACTGTAAGAAAATAAAATACATGTAGTTGTATTTATGGGGAAATCAATTTTAATAACCCCCCCTTCCCCCCCAGAAAACACTGAACACACAAAGCGCGGTCACTATTTGGATCTGCACTGTCCTATACTTTGTGAGATCGTGCTTGCATTTCTAGTTTGTTTTTTTTTAACTGACTCTCGATGCCTATATCATTTATTCAAGTCTCTCTTCTCAAATTCTCTTCACTTATTTTTTTTTTGCCGAATAAGCTGGACTTAGGTGTCATATCCGAGCCCAAGGAACCGAGACCGTATTATCGAACCTTTCTATAAGTTTTTCCTGGTCAGAATTTCAGGCCTAGCAATCTGGTTGGCTGAGACGTTAGGTCTCGGACAATCAGATAGCTAAGTATAGTCTTGAAATTTAGAATTTGAATTTATTTTTAGAGTTGATGAATATCGACCTCGGGCTCAGTTTACTGTCGCCGTCTCTTAGGATAAGAGTTA
This sequence comes from Hippopus hippopus, assembly GCA_946811185.2. Taxonomy (NCBI): domain Eukaryota; kingdom Metazoa; phylum Mollusca; class Bivalvia; order Cardiida; family Cardiidae; genus Hippopus; species Hippopus hippopus. The sequence goes on from OX328101.1 coordinate 29,705,662, forward strand.
CTATCGTTAACTTAAGTTACTAGAGCTATATGGATTGAGATGTCCAATGGAACTGGACTTTTTAAGTCTCTTAACTCTTTACCAAACGACAAAATTTTAGACTGGTTCGAATTGAAAGCACTTGCAGGCGACAAAATGAACGTAACTCAAAAAATGAAACTTGTTTCCAGCAGGGTAGAAAACATTGTGGGAAAAGAAGAAAATGCTGGTTACTAGCATTTTCTCCTTCTCCCACAATGTTTTCAAAAGGCTTCTATCTCAGGGTCGTAAAAACCAGGGATTGTTTGGTAAAGGGTTAATCCCCTAGAACTTGTGTAAGAATGCAGGGAGGGAAAATTGTAACAGTGAAAATTGTAACAGTGAAAGTAAGTAAGCATTAAGTAAGAAAATACGACCATAAAAGTTAAACATAAAACCTTGAAGAAGAAGAAAAAAAACTTTTTTTGTTTTTCATCGTAAATTTTGGTTCATAGATAGACGTCTAATGCATTCCGGAATTGATTTACGATCCGATATTTGGCCTATGTATGCTAACATGTGCTGTCATTGCAGATTTAAAACAGACATAAGTAGTGCGATTCAGCATTGCAAACAACATAAGAGAGAGAGAGAGAGAGAGAGAGAGAGAGAGAGAGAGAGAGAAAGAGAGAGAGAGAGAGAAAGAGAGACAGAGACAGAGACAGACAGAGACAGAGACAGACAGACAGACAGACATACAGACAGACAGACAGACAGACAGAAAGAGATTATGTTTTGGATATCACACGAAAGTTCGTGAAACTTGTTACATTCATACATCGTACATCGGACTGTAAATACCGAAATGCTCCACTAAGAACAGAAACTTTCTTTAATTACTGATGAAAGAGTTGATTAAGAACAAATGATATAAAAACACCACGAAGCCCATTTTCCAGTGAACGCATGTAGACGTATCTCAAAATGAGGCCAGGTCAGCTTTTCACGGCCGGTTAGTTACTTCGTTTTTATTGTCTGTTTTTTAATTAACCCTTTACTTGGTCCTTTTCTCGTTCTTCAAAGTTTCTAATCTACAAAAGTCTGAAAACTGCGATAATAGACGTGGTAAAAAGATCATAACATAAAAAAAGCAAGCCCTGGACATTCTAATCGAAGGGAAATTAAACTTTGCAATAAACGAAGATTTCTCAAAAGACAGTAAAGTCTCCATTTTCAAAGCTCTCAAAACAGCCCTCTCTAAGATTGATTGATTGATTGTATGGTGTTTATTATTTCAGTTATATCGCGGCGACCAGTGCACCTATCCATGCTTTCCTGGAGTCTCTTTTACCAGTACTCCGCACAATTTTCTTTCCAAGCCACTGGCTGCTTTCCCACATAACCATCGTCGAAACAATGGTCAGCGGTGGGACAGGAATGAATCCTGTCGCAATGACTATCATCAATCCTCGGAAGGAAATTGGGCGAGCTATGGATCGAACCCACGACCCCCTGTTCTCAAGTCCTGCACACTACCGACTGAGCTACCTGGGCTCGGCCCCTCTCTAAGAACAGTTCAAACTAGTATCTGGATCAGTATTTCTCCGCACGTTTAACCCTTAGACTCAAGCGATACAAAGACCTTTTGCGGACAGTGTAGATCTAAGATCAGACTGCACAGAACGTGCAGCCTGATCTTAGATCTACGCTATCCGACAACCGTAGATATTCTTCTCCCCCTCCACCCCCCCCCCCCATACCAAACGAAATAGCAAAATTTGGGTTCTTACCATCAGCTTGAAAGTTATTTTCATTTCATTTATTTAGCAGGTTAAGGGTTAATACAAAGCAAGACTCTAGAAAACTTCAGTGTACACTGTATAACAAGATCAGACGGCTTAAAGCGTGCAGGCTGATCCTAGGCTCATACTGCTTGATATGTTAAGGTATCTTGGCCAAAAGGAAGCTTTTAAATTACAATGTTAAGAGGGGAGTGCGCAGTAAAAATTAATGTTTCTCATAATTATTTAGTACGAGTACTTTCAGAAAGAAATGATAAAAGAGAACCCTAAACCCTTTACCAAATGATCGAATATTTCAACACCTCTGAGGAGGAAGGTTTTTGAAAAAATGAGAGTAAAGGAGAAATGCTGGAAACCAGCATTTTCACCTTGTTTTGCCCGCAGTGTTTTTTATATTTTCACAGACAAATCCCCTTATTTGAGCCACGTTTAATTTGCGATCTTTAAATGCTTTGAATATGGAGGAGTCTAAAACTTTGTCGAGGGGTAAAGAGTTTAATCATTGCGATAAACCAAAATGTACATACGAGTACATGTCCAGTTTGGAGTATTGCATTTTTCTTAGGGTTTGGGTGCGGAAAATCTTAAAGAAGCAAATAGTATAGATTCAAGATCAAATTGCAGTTTCTGTTAGATCCTACCATGATCTACACCGTCGGCAAGGTAAGTTTTCTCAACTTAGCTCCCTAAGGGTTTAATTTTTTCCAAGAAAGTAGTCCTGTTCACTGCAGATTAATGTCTTTGAAATTGCATAGCCGGGTCTAAGTGGAAAATAACGTTACTACCCCGGTGGGCGCCGGATTATAATTATAACTCTGCGGGCTATTAAACATAGAATACTGACCCATTACTGTACAGAGAAAACGCTAACGTGCGAGGCTTGAAACCGAGGGTCAGTGGCTCATTTTCTCAACTCAGCTAGATTCTTTCCGTGGTTTGCCGAAAGCCATTGGGACAGGATCTATTCTTCTCACAACTCTGTCGTGTTGCAACAATGCTTATGCGGAAAAGTAGACAGTATCGTTGATAGAATATTGTGTAAATACTAAGAAATAAACTCCAGGAAAACATGGATAAGTGCACTGGCCGCCCGTAATATAAGCGAAATAATGTTGAACAAAAACAAACAAAGACAAAGAATCAAAAAGTCACACTTGTCCTTTTGTTAAGTTTGATAATTGGCCTGCAACACACGAAAAGGGGCATTCGGACATTTGCGTAAAGTGTCGTCTCGGATCAGCCTGCACAGTCCGCGCAGGCTAATCCGAAACGACACTTTCCGTTTTTATGTAATTTTCTGTTTTGCGCCAAGTCTACTGTAGCACAGAATCTAATGTAGTCGTAAAGTGCCGCGGACTGCGCAGGCTGATCCGAGACGACACTTTACGCAAACGTCCGAATGCCCCTTTTCGCGTGTTGCAAGCCATATAGTACAGACGAAACATATACTTTTAACTGATAGCACTTGGTAGGTCTGCTAACTCTTTTAGCGCCAAATACACAACGTGGACCTTTCCGATGGCTGAAAATACAATCTACTGAATAACCTCCCTTGTTTTCTGTGTTATAACGAGCGAAGCTCGCTTTGCGATATCATCATTTTGGATTTTTATACACATTACAAATTTTCTTATCTTACACAAATTTAAGATTAACATAGTGTGACGTCTTATATGACGTCATTTAAAACTTCTTTCAGAGAATGAATCAGGTTTTTATCATTGGTATCGTGTGTACATGTATGTTTTTCATATTCTGACCGATAATTCGCGAGATTTCTTTGTATTATGAAAAGAATCTGATATTAGTTGGCTTTTGAAGTAAAATTTTATCAATCTCGTACACAAAAAAATGTTAATAAGTTCGCCATAGGCTCGATTGATAATACTTCTCCAGACTCGTTTGACAATATGTTATCTCAAAGCCAACTTATATTTCTTATAAACTTGACAAAGAAGGGGGTGCTATAGATCCAAGATCAGACAGCACGTTCTGTGTACTCTTGATCTATGCCGTTCGCAAAAGCCCCTGTTTTCGCCCATAGCGCTGAAAGTGCTAAACGCCGCCTTTAGGATATTGACCTTAGTAAATGAGCTCCCTAGAACCAGATCTGATTGAAAAAGAAAAAAAATCCAAGGCATGATAAGGTTGACTCTTTCAATACTGAATAAATAAATTGCGTTTTCTCAAAGGCTAAAAATACATCTCCTCTGCAAGATCAAGAGCCAGTTCGGTCATAATCTAAAATACAGCAGTGGACAGTGTAGATCAAAGATCACACTGCACGTTCTGTGCTGTCTGTTCTTGATCTACATTATCCACAAAAGCTTCTGGTGTCGTCTATGGTATGGAAAGAGTTAAATATTTCACGGATGGTTAGAACTGACCTAAATTTTAGATAAAGGAGCCTTTGAAACCAGCTGTCAGGGGGGGGGGGGGGGGGGCTTATCAGTTCTCGTGTAAAAGTACATAACAGCAAAGTTGATGATACACTCATGTACAGTACTTGATAAATAAAAACGTCAGCATGTTCTCGAAAGATCTTGTTTGATTTAGTTCTTGAGTGCACCCTTATCCTGACAAACGCGAACATGCCAGATTTCGTGGTCAGTGTAGCCTAAGACTAGCCTGCGCCTTCGCATTTTATTTAGCAAAGTGCTTTGAACTGGAGAAGTTTGAAATAACAAACTTTTTCATGGCTCAGAAAACCTGCATATTACATAATCATCTTTTCCGGTTAAAATTTACGTATTTTGTAACTTAATCCTATCGCAATTTTATCGCGATATTTTTGCTCTACCTTCGCGATAAGATTTTACATTAGAAACGCAAGTTGGTGTATCAAGGACATTTATGGGTTGATCAATTTAGAGAATTTGACCTACGACCCCTGTCATATTAAAAGACGGAAGCTGGCCGAATAGCCTTTACGAAGACATCAATGTTACACGATATTTACCGATGAGTAAATGAGTCTACGGCCCCTAACTAACATATTAAAAGACGGAAGCTGCCGAGATTGGCCGAATAGCCTTTGCGAAGACATCAATGTTACACGATATTTACCGATGAGTAAATGAGTCTACGGCCCCTAACTAACATATTTAAAGACGGAAGCTGCCGAGATTGGCCGAATAGCCCTTACGAAGACATCAATGTTACACGATATTTACCGATGAGTAAATGAGTCTACGGCCCCTAACTAACATATTAAAAGACGGAAGCTGCCGAGATTGGCCGAATAGCCTTTGCGAAGACATTAATGTTACACGATATTTACCGATGAGTTAGGGGTCTTGATGACGGCAGGTGGATTACTTAAAGTTGCCTAAACCTGTATCCAAGGAAACACAACATGTATTACTCATGCCCCTATCTCAGAGGAGGCTTTGTAAAACATCGCTGGGATCTCAAGCGGCATGATCTCAAGGTATGTTTTTCAAAGCTTTGTGGGAAAAGGATTCATTCCTTGTTATAGGCAGTCACTCTTTTTCTGCAGTGTATTCTATATGATTAAAAAACATTTGAAATTCCACTCCCCAAATGTTTCTCTCTCATCTAGGCTGTATGAAAGATTTTACAAAGAGCAGCCTGTCTTGTTTCAGGTTGACAGTATGCAAAGCAAAATGAAGTGGTCGAAAATGTTAATGAAAACTTGATTTAGGATGTGTGGGAACAATATCTTGTCTGCGCATATCATATTCTCGAAGATTCGACCTGTCTGCTATGACGCATCACCCATCCCCGTATACTTGGGAAAATTAGGGCTTATACCGAAGCTAATAGCTTATTACTCAAGCATGTAGGGGCTGTTTCAATCAATGGCCGGTGCATAAGTTACATGCTAGCCGATCATAGCTGCATGAATCGCACCAGGTAGCATTTTATTGAGTAAACGTTTATTTCATTTTGAAATTCAAAAGTAACGGTTGTTGTTTTGAAAAGTAGTCCGGTTCTGTACCCAAAATGCCCAAATTAGATAGATGTGTATTTGTAGAATGCCATCTAGCGGGAGATAATGGGGAACAATACGAGAAACCGTATGGTACTGAAGAGCGCACGCGTAGAAGCACTCATGGACAAAAACTAGAAAATGCACACACAAACATAGAGAAAACGCAAATACGTGTAAAATATTTGTCCACGGACAATTGTCGCAAGCGATTACTCATTTTTATCACGGATTTAATTGCGCTACTGACAGGTTTTATTCTTGTCTATGCTGTCCATTTTTGTAATTTGTATTACATTCCGCTGTAATTACACTGTTTTACAAGTAACTATACATCTTTCTTTTCATTAGTCACTTAACCTCAGTCTGCACTGCTGATATGTGGACTTTTCCTACAAAGGAATCAGACAAGGTGATTTGGCCTGCAACATGCGAAAAGGGACAGTCGGACATTTGCGTAAAGTGTAGTCTCGGATCCGCCTGCGCGGACTCCGAGACGGCACTTTACGACTGCATTAGATTTCGTCCTACAGTAGACTTGCGCAAAACAGAAACTTACTTAAAAACGAAAAGTGTCGTTTCGGATTAGTCAGCGCGGAGTGCGCAGGCTGATCCGATACGATACTTTACGCAAATTTCTGAATGCCCTTTTTCGCGTACTGCAGGCCATTTAATGTTACACAATACAGTGGCTTTCTGCTAAATTTAATTGCATTTCTAGTCTGATTTTCAAATTTCGAGAAAAACGTTTTATTGAGTGAACTACATAATTTATGCTCTGGCATAGGGGGTTTAAGGTATCTGCAAAAAGTATCGATTCAGGTCAGCCTGCGTAATTCGCGCAGGCTGACCTAGGTTGAAATTTGTTATCTGTCAATTTTCTGCATGCCAAGGGAGCATTCTACATCACAAGTTGGTTGGTTAGTTGGCAAAATGGATTTTTGGATCCATAATTATCATAATTTGCATGATATTTAAAAAAAAAAAAAATCTTTCATTTAAGGAATTTTTATCCCAATAATGTACATTTGTCGGTGTATTTCTCTCTATTTCTATATATAGTCGTCCGTTTCGAGTGACTGGATCGACCAATTAGAAAGTGAATAAGATTTTACGTGATCTTTGTCATTTTTCATTTTCTGTACATTTATTCTCAATAGCGAACATTTCTTGGGGATAATCCAGCGTCCGATCGAAATATTTGCACATGTTTAAAACAAGAAAATTGTCGCACGCAACATTATATGCGTAGTTAAGTCGATTACCTTAACATGAAAGTATTTATCGGTTCAGGGATCAATGTCTGTGCCTTCTGGCTTGCAACACACGAAAAGGGGCATTCAGACATTTGCGTAAAGTGTCGTCTTGGATCAGCCTGCGCAGTCCGCGCAGGCTAATCCGAGACGGCATTTTACGACTACATTAGATTTTGTGCTATAGTAGACTTGTGCAAAACAGAAAATTACATAAAAACGGAAAGTGTCGCTTCGGATTAGGCTGCGCGGACTGCGCAGGCTGATCCGAGACGACACTTTACGCAAATGTCCGAAGCCCCATTTTCGAGTGTTGCAGGCCGTCTAACCTTGGAGCGTATTACAAAAACTCGAACAGAATAGCAACTTATACGAATTATATAGATTCAAGATCAGACTGCAGTGGATGTGCAGGTTGATCTTGGATCTACACCGTCCGCTACTTGACATTGACCTCTTTAACTCATTACCAAACGACAATATTTTAGACTGGTCCAACTTGAAAGCATTTGCAGATCACAAACTAAACGTGGCTCAAGTCAGTGGTGGCATTGTGTTTGCAAGAGTGGAAAACTTTGTGAGAAAAGGAGAAAATGCTGGTTATCAGCATTTTCTCCTTTTCCCACAATGTTTTTAAAAGCCCTTTTCCTTTAGGTCCTTAAAAGCGGGATTCTGTGGTAAAACGTTAAACGTTATTTCCGTTTTGTTTATACCGCTTGAACTGCTGAACGTTAAAGATATAGAAAATGAACTGAGAATCGAAAAGGAAGGAGCAAGATCGGGCTGAACACACGCGCAAGTTGATCTTAATCTGCACTATATTTGTAAGACAATCAGAATATGGATTTATAACGGATATTGGCTCATCCCAATCAGAATTTCCACGATAAGTTCGAGATTGATTTTGTAATCAAGCCAGCACTTTCCGGCCAAAATTTATCCAGATTTAAAGACACTGAAACGCCTTTTGTCAGGCAAGAAAATAAATACCAAAGTTGTTTATGAATGAAAAAAACACCAGCTGCTACTTTTACCACAGCGTTTTTATGTCGGGGTCAACAAAACATACCGACCTGAGATTAAGAGAGGTTAAAAAAAAGAAAATCTGTGAATCGGAGGCCAGAAGAGTTTGTTATGGCGGGTGTTAATACTTTGTAGGACGATTAAAGATTACTAGAAAATCCTATTTAGGTAACAGATTGTTTGTTACGTCGAGGTTATCATGTCTCACGTGAAGCAGAATCTGTATTGTAGATAGGGCACTATTGTTCTCAGATCCGGTTATCATAGCTTGGTGATAAAAAATACGGTGAAGTAAATAAAGATTTGATAAAACATATACATGAGGTGTAACAAAATGTGAGCCTCTGTATTGTGTACTTTGTGATATTTATTGGCGTAAAGCTATGTCTGCTGCGAAAGTGACAAGATAAAGCTTCTGCTTGCTTCGTTCTGTTCTCCTTTTCCCCACAATATTTACTACCCTTTCAAGAACAGATCCCACCATTTGATCCATATTTGTCGTTAGCTTTCGAATTCGGACGAATAAGAAAAATTGTCGACTGCTGAAAAGTTAAACGAAAAGCCGTTCTTCCACAAGTTTTTAAAAACAGGAAATTGTTCGGTTACGGGTTAAAATATATTTTTTAAATATACTTAACAAGAATTGGGTTAAGTTTCTAAATGCGTACCTACACATGAAAACATTTTTGCAAATGGAAAAAAAAAAAAGTATGAACGGCGCTACAGGAAAAGAAGGGTAGGTGGCTGGGTTACTGCATCTTCGTAATACATTATTAGTTGTACGGTCAGGTAGCAGGGGACTTGGAAACTTGTTCACGGCTCGAGGCGACATTATTCTCCACAGCCGTGAACAAGTTTCCAAGTCCCCTGCCACCTGACCGTACAACGAATTTATTATACTGCAAAGTTTTACCATTCCAACGTGTATTAAGCGAAATTTACCTGGTTTTTTTTTTTCAAAACTTGAGTACGCTGACGACATAGAATTTCCCTTCTGAGTGCCGCAATTCAATGAGAAATGACGTCACTGGGAACTGACGTCACTGAAACCTTGGAAAAACGTGCAGTTTGGTGCATAATCTTGATGTTAATCTTGATCGACGCCGCCAATTTGGATGTTGTGTAGTCATGTATACGGGGCTCCCGAAAGGGAAACTGCTTTTACGTTGGTTTTGCCAGTGGACATGGTATATATGTTCGGGGCATATTGTCCAATCAGATCGCGAGAAATTTCTTTGCAGTATAATAATATACGAAGGAAGTCGTTGGTTGATTGAATTTGCGTTTATTTATCGTCGCCACCGGTTGCCCATATGGGCGATGCCCCCCCTTCCGAAGGATGTTAGTATTGTTACTGGGGATAGTGCAGACACAGGACGAAACCCATCCTTAGTTACGCCTGGTTCTTTAACATGCTCGATGTATAGCACCGTCACACGGGACTTCGGTTTAAGGTCTCATCCGAAAGACTGTTAGTAATCCTAGATGGCCAGCCGTGGGAAGCGAACCCACTCCTTCAACATTACGTTCACGAGTCCTACGCTCTACCAACTGAGCTATGCGGGAGGGTCGGGAAGTCGTTGCAGAATATAAGTCCATTTTTATATAGAAACCGACTAAACCATGATGTCCTTTGACATGCGGACTGCGAAGGCTGACCTGGATAGATAGACCTACATTTTGCAGATACATTAATCCTGTACCACACAATCCCAAGGTTTAACAACACTGAAGTAGAAGGCTTTTGAAACCATTGTGGGAAATGGAGAAAATCCTGGTAACCAGCATTTTCTCCATTTCCCACAATGTTTTCTACCCTTTCAACGACAACAGTTATTTTTTTAGCTAAATGTAGGTTATCGTTTTCGATTGTTAATAATCTGGACACGTCCTAAATTTTATTGTGAGGTAATGGGTTAATCCATCTTTTTGCAGAGCATGGCTTATATCTATTTTTTACAACATTTTCCATTTTCCGTTTTACAACATGATCAGTGTCAAGACGCTGAAAAGCGTCCGCAGAAATTAATGTCAGTACGGAAAGTGACAGAATAATAAACAAGACCCTGTTTCACCCGAGTCAAACCGGTTTAGCTTTGTAATCCGAGCGCCATAAACTTTGTAGAACCATTGATATTTTGAATTGCTAACATTCTATAATAGCCCTTTTCGCGTGGGCATTATGTTCCTTTGATCGGTGTTTTACCTAGCATTCAACTGTATTTCAGTTACATTACGGCGACAGCTCGCCTTGGTTTCAACAGGATACTAACTTTGATGTTACGTCATTTGTATACACACAAAAATGTAAAAAAAAAATGGGTAATATGTAATTTGGAGTTATGTTATATGTAAGCTATACTTTGAAATAAAATTCATTGTTTATAAAATTGATTTAAGTATTTATGTTCTCCCTTTCAAACGACAAAAAAGAATGAATGTATCGTCAAGCATTAGTTGCAGTCATTTCAAAAGCTCTTAATATTATCCCATCCATTCCCAGTCCCATTTCCAATGCAACACTGGCCAATTATGACGTAAATTTTCAACAGGAAAAGACATTTGATTTAAACATGTTTACTGGTAACATTTCAAATAGTTTCATCACTGTCAATTTTTATCAAAAACAGTAAATATCGGTAAATCCGAAGTAAACTTTCTCTGAGTAGCGGACGACTTGTTGATTCAGAGTACTTTCATCATAAGCTATCCAAGGGCGGACATAGGAACAGCCGGCACGGGCGACTTTTTATAGAATATCGTCGATTTTACCATGCTTCCGTCGCACTGTGTTTATTGGGCCGAATTCACTTGTAATGTTAGAATATATGTTTTCTACCGAAAGAATTTTTTGGCTTAAGCCTTACCAAGTGACACACTGTCACCGTTATATTTTTACAAAGCCGAGGTCCTGCAGTGCCTTGCCAAAAGCCACTCCAACGTGTTCTGCAACGTCAACGGGAATCGATCGCCTTATATCGGATTTCCTTTCTATGAATCCAGTGCCTTTATTAATTATGAGTCAAATTGTTTCAAAAGAAAAGATTTTTCTTCGGTATCATTCGGAACTTCTCTTTTTTCGTAACGGGAAAAAGACATAGTGGATTATAAACATACGTCTCCCTCTAAATAGTTAAGAATTTAGGGGATTCAAAACGCAAAAATGTTACATGTCTCTTGTGGGTAGACTTTGTAAGAAAGAAGTCCTAATAGGTCAATATACTTTTAAGTAACCATTTCAGAGATACATCAACATTACTACTGTGTGCATAGTTTCATGTCATTAACGGTCGCACAAAGTGTTTTTTTCTCCCGAAATGTTTAAGTGCTATACTATCAATATAACAATGCGTCACCACGCCAAGAAAATAGGTCAAAACATTTTAGCGCAATGCACTGCGACCTTTTATAACCCAAAACCACATTACCGTTGCTATCCCTATTTTTTCCAAGTACAGTGATACCGTTGAGGAAAAAAGAGCGTGTTTCTTTAATTTTTTATTTGCCAACCTTTATCCGAGCAGACATCCGCTATCTCTCACGATTAAAGGCAAAAACAAATGTGTGCTGATAATCATAAAAATGGTTAAAAGTGAAAGAGAGAGGGAAAAAAAAAAAGGATATAAACATGGTGTTAGATAGAAAATTGCTCGATATGCCCTGTCTCAAAACATCTGCAAGGCATCGTTTGTAAATTGCATTGTTTTTCATTTGATTTCCGATCACTGATTTCGTTGCGGTCCGCGCATAAACGGTGCTTTCGGTACGGTTCGCATACATGTAGAATACTGCTTCAGATACGGCCCCGTTCAAAATACTGCTTTCGATGCGGTTCGCGCTTTGCTGACAAAGATTTCTTTTGTCAATTTTGGAAATAGACATTTATAATTAAAATAAGTAGAGCTGCAACAAGATATCTTCAATAAGGAGATAGACAAGAAAATATTGAACCAGAGAAATCTTTTCATTTGTTTGCCAATTTTAGGTAAAAACTGCTCAAAATTAAGCAGTTACATAAAGCGGTGTCTTTCTTTTGAAGATATACATGTACGAATACAAGTTGCCTAACTTACGTCAACTGAAAAAAAAAACCGGTTGCAAAAATGCTATTGGTCTAAAACGACTTATAGCTGCATAAAAATATGTTTTTGGTGTTTAACGCTATGTTCAGCATAATTTCAGTTATCGCTGCAGCTAGTGCACCTGCCCATGCTTTTCTGTGTTTTCTTTATCAATACTTCACACAACATTCTTTTCAAACCACTGGCTGCTTAATATCGTTGAAACAATGATCAGCGGTGACAGCAGAATGAATCCTGATGCAATGACTCGGAATGAAATTGGTCCAACTTAGAATCAAACGGAACAGAACATAACAGAACAGTTCTGTAGCGATTCCCGGGGTTTCAAGCTCCACAGATTACCGCCTGAGCTAATGGGTTCAGCTGGAAATAATTCAATATTAGTTTTTTTTTCATGAGCATTGGCGAGTTCTGATTGGCTGAAATTTTTTTTTATAGCTCCATGAAAAAATAAAAAGCAGTGCCGGAACCACTTTTGCAGTCAAACTAATGTAAACAAACACGTATACGAGACTCCATAATGTTTTTCTGTCTGATTTTATATCAGGTCCGAATTTCAATTGCTAGCTAAATTTATTTTTTCTGAACATTGAAAAAAATATCCACGTAAATTCAAAGAGAGAGCTTAACCTCATTGTCACTTTGCTGGGTCCTAACAAACTTATTTTCAACTTACTTCTAGCGTATTGAACTTCTAATAATAAATCTACTAAATCTGCCAATGCACAATACTATAATGACGTTATGAATTTATGTCATTAATACGTCATGAACGAGCAGATTTACCGCGCTATGAATTAGCAATGAAATGGACATTAAATAAATACGCAATGTTGGATTTACAAAAAAAAGCAGTTAGAGTAAAATTTAAGTGCATATTGAATTATAAGGAATGAAGAGAATTTTTTTTGTTTTCATGGAGGTATGAAAAAAAAACCTAATCACACTTTTGTATGAAACCGCGAAGCGGTTTCATACAGAGTGATTAGGTTTTTTTTTTTCATATTTCCATGAAAACAAAAAAAGTTCTCTTCATTCCTTAAGTATTTGGCTAAAGGGGCTTTCATGCATCTCTGTGTTGCGTTATGCCAAGCAAGTCACCACATAATTATAAATCCATTTTGTCGAATAAGAAACTGAATCATGAGATAGAAGGCCCTTTGACGTGCAGAAAATTTACCGGTAGCAAAATGTATCGACACATGTAAGCCTGCGCATGCTGAGTGTGACTCACTTACGGTTCCGTTATAAATCTTACTGTGTTTTTTCCGGTTTTATTATGCTAAATATTGACTCAATTAATTACCAGTTTTTGTCACATTGCTATTACAAAAGGTCAAAAGATTGGCGATGGTAAACTGACAACTGACATCAGATCAAATAATTGGCTTGTTTCTTATGTGTGTTACAGAAAAAAAACCATTAACTTAATGAATCTGTACATTTAAGTTCACCATTGTAAATAAAATGATTAAAGAAGGGAAAATATTAAATCTTCCGTCATCCCTCATGTTTTTGACTCCATGGGATCACGTGGTACGGGATTTTAGGCGCAAAGGTCGGAGGCTGATCGTGAGTTAATTATTACTCACGCGTGAAACGTGAAATATTTTGTGACCTAGTAAAGAATAAACCGAATAAAAAATGTGAAACATGTGAAACACTCCGCCCTGATATTACTGACATACTTATACGCTCTGTAGGCCTACCATGAGTGCAGATGTGAACTATGTCGACCCGTTTTCTACATTATCGTGATCCCTGACGCCCTTTTCAGAGAGACTGGGATAAGAAAGGCCAGTGAGGCTTTGAGGTCTGATCTTAGTCTGGTCTGTTTGATAAACTTATTGTTTGTCCAGGTTTATCTATACCCTTTCATTATCAATATGTGATTCCAGTGCAAAAGTTTGTTCCATTATTTTTATAAGGATTAAGACCAAACTCAATCAGACGACACGATTTTGGACGGATCTAAATTGGAAGATCTCGCATGCAACAAATTGTCTTATATGTTTCGATTTACCCTTGGAAGAGTAGAATAACATTGTATGAATAGGAGAAAACGCTAGTTTTAGCATTTTCTTCTTTTCCCCACTATGTTTTCTAAAGCATCCCTTCTCAGGGTCTTTAAAACACGGGACTGTTTGGAAAAGGTGTTTTATTTAAAGAGGCCATTCGAACTTTTTTTGCCAAAGCATAAATTTAAGGTTTTGCAGTGATATCCTTAAACATGAAATACGTATCATTACAGTAAACATTTCAAAACACGTATACTCAGGATATTGTCACAAACCTTTTAAGTATTTAGTTCCAGCCAATGTAACTGTAAAACTAAGACAATTCTTGAGAAATAGACTATGAATTAATTAAGATTTATTGGTGAATACGGCCACTGAGAACTTGATCCTCTAACTAAGCGATGGCGTTTAAAAATGCATGCTGTCATATGCACAAGTTCTGTAAGTTCATCTACGGATAGCATTCACCGATTTTCCTAATGCTGCGCTTTAGACGTGTATGTGAAACATCATAAATACAAACTTTTGTGAAGATAGAACGATAAGAAATGCAGTCCACGGCTGTTATGTCTATAACGCTTTCTTATCTCAAAATCATGACAGGCAGATTATGTTTAACAGTCTGAGATCATGTGCGCTCGTAACAACAAACATAAGCAGCTCTCACGCATGATTTAACTATGCTACCACCTCTGTCGACGCAGGCGAGCTTTTGCAGACGGCTTAGATCCAAGATCAGACTGCACAGAACGTGCAGTCTGATCTTGGATCTACGCCGTCCGATACTTTATCCTTAAACAGACAGTCCTGTGTGTTTTTTTTAACGAGAAGAAAAATACATTTGAAAACTTAGTGCAAAAAGGAGAAAATGCTAATCTTTTTCCCACCATGTTTTCTGCCCTATAAACACAAAATTTTATATCATCATTTCAAAATAGATGACTAGAATTTTTGTCGTGTGGCAAGCTTCAGGTTAAATACGCCAATACAAGTGAAAACTGTGGCCAAGGACTGTTATCGCGTTGCAATCATTCCACTTGCTCGCTACAAGCAATTTATTCTTTTGCAACATTGTTTTAAAATGTGGTCAAAATTGTCGGCAGGTGGTACTATGTTCTATTCAAGTGATTTAAACCTTATAGTGCCAAATATACCCATCGGTAACTATCAGCCTAGAAATAACACTTTCATGGATGCAATTTCAAAGTTGCTCTTGTCCATAATGTCTTAGGAAAGCGGACAGTGAAGATCAAAGATCAGAAATGCACGTTTTTGTGCCGTCTGATTTAGATCTATACCGGCGCTAAGGTAACCCTTCTGAGGTAAAGCGGTTTAAGGGTTAAAGGTTTTTAAAGGGCCTTTGAGTGTTTCTTATTTTCCTAGAATTAAACTTCCAGGTAAAGGTCTCACATATCAAAGCTGCTCGTATTAGACTTACTCTAAAGTCTATATTTACCTCCTCCCTTCCCGCCTCTTAAATTTATATGTTTCACAAACTTCAGATTGGAAAAATATTTATAGGAAAGAAAAATTATCACCGATGTATTGTACCGAAACATTGTGGTAAAAAGAATCGATTGCCTGTTAGAATTGCTGCTTTTCCGGCGATGTCTTCTAAAGCAGACGATTGTATGGCTGTTAATTCCTGGTTTTGGTTGCAGTATTAGTAGTATCTTTAAACTGTTTGCAATATCTTTTACAATAAAGATTCAACTCTTAGTTTAGGTGTTTAAGTGGACAGTGTTTATCAAGATTAGACCACACAGGCAGTCATTTTTTTCATCTTTGGATCTACGAAATCTGATACTTTTCAAATATAAATTTGGCAAAAATAAATTCGAGATAACATGAAACATACTTTAACGATTAAGCCATTTGCATTTTTGTACTACAGGCACTTTGGAAGCTCTTCAAGAGGCGAAAGATTGCTGTGTGTGTGTGTTTTTTTTTTTCTTTGAAAAATCAATTGAGCACCCTCTGGCAAAAGGTGTCTTAGTGCAGCTCCGTGATGCTTGTTACCTAGCACGTCATCACATGATCATGGATCCATAAAGTCCATTTTGTGTAACAACCGACTGAATCAGGTGACTATTAGCGAAAAGTTTCGACCTAGGTCAGCCTGCGCAAACTGCGCAGGCTGACCTGGGTCGATACTTTTCGCAGATGCATTAAGCCCCCTTTTCACAGAGCATGGCTCATTTCATTTATCAAGCCGCTCAACGATCAATTAACACAAGTGTTTTGTTTACTCTGTGGTGCTTTCTGAATAAATCAAAGTTCTGACATCACCGATACTGAAAACTGGCTTCATTGACTTACGACTTTTCCCCGACAAGTCCAACCATCCACCAGACAGTACCACCTACCTTTTTTGTATATTTTTTCGCTTTTTATCCAAATTCGATTTATTTTTCATTTCTAATCATTGTCTAATTTTCGACAACATAGGATTTTCTAAATAAAGTACGTATCGTTGCTAAAATCAGTTAACATAAATTACAATGAAGAGAAATATCCTATCTTAAGTTGATACAGCTTAATGGTCTTATTCAGTTTTAATAAATGATTTTAAAATCCAATTTTACTAAATGTTTTCCCCATTATTGTACAAATACGGCTTTCTTACGTATAGCTTTAGGAAAAGTTATGGGAAAGGAAGCTGTTGCTTGTGACATGTAATTGGTCCTTACTTCCACTATGTTTTGCATTCTGTTGGACAAAAATGTTGCCTTTCCCTTCAAATTTGTAATAATTCTTGGTTTGCTTAAAGATAGCCTTTGCGAGTATAGTGATGTGGGTAAAATGGACTACCATCATAGGGAGCCGAAAGACAGCAACCATCTGGAGGTAAATCGACAAATTATAGCGTCATACAAGTAATCACAAACTGTACCTTTGCATTTAGCTTGCATACTAAGATTTGCCGAAAAATCACAGACATTTGGTCAGATCAAAATGTGAATTGGTAAACTCTTTACAAAGTAATGCTGAGTTCAAGCGACGCCGAGGAAAAATGTTTTCGAAATCATGATGGGGAACATGAGAAAATGCTGGAACTCAACATTTCTTCCTTTTTCCCCACAATGTTTTCTTCCCTTTCGAAGATAAGCTGTATCATTTGAACTGCATTTAATTTTTGTTAATTTTTTTAATTGGAAACATTAAAATTTTGTCGTAAATTTTGTAAACAGTTAATTACTTCTTGTTCAAGTGATCCGTCCCATCTGTTGTGCATAGATTTCTTTTTTCGGCGTAGCTGAATATGCTGGCTTTTGACCTACTTTTTAGTATTGATAGCAAATTAATAAATAGAAATTTGTGACTGGTCAAAAATGTCGACATGTTTATTTTAAAGGACCCTGCCTATTTGCTGACAAATTTACGTCGTCTATCTTTTTCTTGTATTAAACTTTTTCGTCTTGAAATTACTTCTAGCCCACCGAAAGCAGAAGATCGTCCTTATAAATTTCTCCATTCGACACATTATTTTATTTTCATAAGAGTATAAACCTTTAATTTTTGTCCAGTGACATTTGGCTTTGACAAATTTGTCACACAGATGACTTTCATTCGATTTGTGAATCCCATTGAGCAAGGCATTGTGAATCTCTTGGGCAACAGCCTTCCTTGTTAAACCATCAGCGCTAAATATATAAACTTCGCCTCTTTTAAGGCTGAAGGTACAATCCTCTGTAACTCAGCAAAGATTTTTATTTTATGAGCTTGACTAAACAACCCGACGGTATAGATCCAAGATCAGACTGCAGTCTGATCTGAATCCATACCTTCCGTAAAAAATCCCCGTTTTCGCCTATGACGCTGAAGTAGGTAAAGTGTATAAGTTAAGTATGAGTAAGTGGCTAAAGTTGCCTGAACAGCACTGTGAGAACTCGAACGGTTTGTTTACAGTCTGGAAAGGCATGTTGATATATTTTGTGTCAATTTATCTGTCGCTTTTGGTTAGCTGCCATGGCATTAGTAAATAAAACAAAGTGAAGTGATGAAAGGAAAAGGGGAAACATAATCTTTCACCAGACGACAAAATTTTAGAACTGTCCAAACCCAAAGTATTTGCAGCCAACAAGTTCATTGGTGCCCAAGTACTGGTATTTATCTTCAAATATATAAACGTCATTGTGGGAATGGTGAAAATGGTGGCTACCGGCGTTTTCTCCTTTTCCCAAATTGTTTTAAAGGCCTTCCTTTTTAAGGTCGTTTGAGCACACCATTGTTTGGTAAAGAGTTAATGCATCAGTTTGTCAATTTTAGCTGTTTTCCGGACTTTTTTATTTTATACAATACAACTGCAGACGACTTTTTTAATCTCTCATGCGGTAGATTACGTTCGCAAAAACGCAGGCGATTTTTTGCGTGTTAAACACCACTTTTTAAAAAAAACATTGTGACAAAAGGAGAAATCGCTCTTATGAGCAATTTCTCTTTTATAACAAAGTTTTCATACTAGATTTATTCATTTTAAACCCTGATCCAAATTGATTTCAAGGTTTTATCTCGATGATTTTTTTTCAAAGTACATGGAGTCTGCTGCTTATTAAAATCTAAGTACTGTCAGCACTGTAATCGGTCGACACTGAATAATCACGCTGGTTTGAAACTCATCAATCAAATGGTAGTTGTTTGAACTATGTATGGAAAAGAAGCCCATGTTATATTGCCTTTTATCCAGGATTAGAACCTTGACAATGGATTAAGAAATCTCTTCATATGCTTGCAAAGGACGGCAACAGCCTACTTATTTTCGTATGTCATGGATTTCACTTGTACTAGGTTAGGGTTTTTAAGTGTCTTGCCGTACGACAGTCCTCAAAACACACCTTACAACTGAGCCACATAGGATCCCCTTTTGAACTGCCTTTTACAAATAACTCGTTTAATGGATTAGTAAAATTATAGGTTTGTCAGTTGTCAGCAATAAAACATAAAAGATACGAGACATTTTCTCTTTTTCCCCCAAAAAATTTAAGCTTTTCAAAGATTTTCAACTTTTTTTTATTTGCTAGAATAAATGGAGCTTTTTAACAAGAGAAAAAACTGAAATTGCAACACATCTCATCTGGGTTAATAGTAGTTTTTGTAATAAGGTAACCACAGCCAGATTAAGCGTTGAAACGATGTAAGTGAACACTGTTACAAGTTGCAGTTACATCAGTTTGATCTCAGCGGATGGGTTTCCCAAATTTCAGTTCTCTCTAATCGTCCGGCTAAAGCCGACCGAGTAAAAACTGTGGAAGTCTCCTGTTTTTTCTCTTCAATGAGAAAATGAATTTTTCCATACGATTGCCAGAAAAAATATGACAAATGAATGGATTTTTGGGTTTTAGTGAAATGTTTAAAAAAAAAAAAACTTAAACAATACATAATAAACAACTTTTAACACAAATTTATAAAATACGAACAATCATCTGGGATAAGGGTTTGATACAGGCATAGACGTAAAACATGGAGGCAGAGAAAAAAATTTCGATACGAACAATAAAATTATCTTCTATGCTACACTGGTTTTCTGTTTTGTTTTTTTTAACTATCCTCTACAAGGCGCAAATAGTCTCCGACCTTGAGTAATATATGATCATAAACATGGATTTTAGAAAATAAGTTTAGCTTCAACCTTGTGTGACAATTTCAGATTACAAATACCGGTACTATCAAACACAAAATTCTTAGTCCTTTGCCACACAATCCTTAGTTTCAAAAACCAGTAGAAGGATATCTCCTTAAAAACATTGTTGGAAATAGAGAAAATGCTGTTAATCAGCATTTTGTCCTTTTACCAGAATGTTTTTTACCCGACAAATTCCACTGTTTGAGCCATATTTTATTGTCGTCTGCAGATACTTTCAATTTGGACGAGTCTACATCTTTGTCGTTTGGTAAAGAGTTTAGGCAATCAGTGTTTGAGATACCTAACCTTTCACCATACGACAAAACTTTAGAAGATCCATTTTGAAAGCAATTGCAGACAACGAAAAAGGTCTAGCTCTAATGATGGAATTTGCCATTGAAAGGGTAGAAAACATTGTGGTAAATGAAGAAATGCTGGCTTTCAAAAACCTCCTGCCTTAGGGTTAATAAAACACGGCATTGTTCGGTAAAGGATCAAAACGCGTCAAGTATTTAATAGTCGTTTTACGTCTCATTTCACAGAAAACCATAAAAGTTTAAAACTTTTTATCACTAAAACGATTTAATTATTTTGACGAGAAATATTCGAGAGTGAAAAAAAGTAATGCCGAATGGGACTTTTTCAAGTGTGAAAAAAAATTGAAAAATTCAGTTCATTCTTCATGTATTATTTACATTTATATACTAAACATTCTTGATAAAACTTTCCGTGTTGCACTATAAAACGCTCGAAACGATGCCAAAATTTTGACAAACATCTAGCAAAGTACAGCAATCTCATATTGATGTATAGCAATCAGACGCCAAAAGTTTTCCATGCTGTATCCCAAGCTAAGCTCTTTTGCTATGATATACAGGTTGCCAACACTTTAGCAAAGCACAGTAGCAACTTAACATTAGTGTTAATCGTTTAGAAGCAAACACTTCACGTCATGAATATAGCTTGCTTTGTCACTTTGTGGTTTTAGTGTGAGACATAAGTTTGCCATTCTGTAATTAATCACTTTGCCATGCAGTACCTGAACCTAAGCTTTTTATCTAGATATTAGTAGCAAACACTCTGATATGCCGCAACTCAAGCAAAGAACGGTACGAATGTGAGAGTGTTATGGTTCATAAGTCAACCGTTTATCACATTATGATTAAAGTTTGCACCGTAATAATGTGGTATTTATATCAATCGCCCAGAAGCCAAATCTTTGCCATGCTGTAACTCAAGCCTGGCGCTTTAGCAATATCGTATGATAAGTTGCCTACACTTTGCTATACTGAAACTCTAGCCAAGCACAGTAGCAAAGTGATATTAGTGTATTTCGTTCATTATCTAATACTTCATTACGTTGTTATCAAAGCTTGCACAGTAGCACTGTAATCTCGATTCTCATAGTCAAGAAGCTGATCTATTTCCCCGTTATTACTTAAGCTCAGCTCCTAAGAAATGAGATGTATTTTTTTTATCTTTCAGAAACAACTAGCCACAGGTTTACCAATGTTAAACGTCCAGTAGTGATATTCTTTGAAATACTGAAAAGAACTGGTGAAATTTCTACAGATTATTTTTTTTTACCCAGTTGCAACAAAATAAGCCCTGTATAAAGATATTATGTGCTTTTACTTGAGCGTATCTATTCTTTGGTGCACTGGGCTATGAACTATAAATTAGTGAAAATAATCTTAGGTAAAATCATAACCAAATTTTGATGTAACTTTCAACTAGGCTTCAATAAAATGTTGAAAGTTGAAGCTCCATGATATGAAATTTGAGCAAATAAATAGCGTTTTTCTATTTGAGCCATGCTCCGTGAAAAAGGGGGCTTAATGCATCTGCGAAAAGTATTGACGCAGGTCAGCCTGCGCTGTCCGCGCAGGCTGACCTGAGCCGAAACTTTTCGCTTTTGGCCAATCTTTTGTATGTCCAAGGAATAGTCTACCCCATGATCAAGTCCGTTCTTGAAAAATTGGCTACTTAGGATCTGTAATAATGTGATGGCTTGCTTAGTCTACTGCATCACGGAGGTGCATTAAGCCCCCTTTTGCCAGAGCATGAGTCATTTCTTTTTTCGCCAATGTACAATCAGGGAAAAAAGAATGAAATCTTATACCTATTGAGTGATGATGGGGTTAATTTTTCTTTTGGCATTTTCTTTCGTAAAGTAAGATGACGAAGAACGCTTATTAAATGAAAAAGATCGTCTAAGGATTTCTTTGTTTATGTTAAAATATGTTGGCAGGTAATAAAATAGCCTATAACTGGTAGGGGGTACGAAAAGTGTCGGTTCCGCTAGTTTGAAAAGGCATCTGGAAGCGGTCAACTTTCTAATTTTGAAACAAAAAGCATTTGGTTTTCCCACGCAGTGAACCCTTTTATTATCACGCGATCTAAAAATGTTATATGCGGTTTTTGTGTTCTTTCTTGATTGAAATAGTCCCTTTGCCACAACAAAAAATTTTAATGAAGTCCAAATTTTGCAGAGAGCAAAATAAAAATGATTCACATAATAGAATATGTATTTGACAGGGTAGAAACATTGGAAAGAAAATGCTGGTTTCCTACAATGTTTTTGAAAATCTATATTCCTCGGGGTCGTTACAAGTTGGTAACGACAATTGTTTGGTAAAGGATTGAATCTGATGATGCCATGAAAATGAAATGAAAATTTCAACCCTTGGGACACTAAGCACAACTTAATCCTATACCAGGAGCCAACCTTTCTACGGGTCGAACTTTAGAGCATTTACAGATGCTACAACTTAATCTGGACCAAACCATAAAAGTAATCTTTAGAGGGGCAGAAAACATTGTGGGAAAAGGAGAAAATGCTGGTTACCAGCATTTTCTTCTTTTCCCACAATGTTTTCAAAAGGTCCTTTTCCCAAGATCGTTAAAACTCGGGATTGTGTGGTGAAAAATCAATTCTTTTTTTTTTTGAAACAAAGTAGATCGAGACAGTAGACTCTGCAGATCCAGGTCATATTCACAGTCATATCTGATCTCATACTAGTATTTGATTTAACCGTCATATGTCATAAAAGTAGACGAAACTACCGACTGCAGAAGAGACCAACTCGTTACTTGAACGTCAAATTTGCATCCTTTCACCACAATGTCATGTAACCGTACAGTTTATTGTTTGCAGGCGAAAGCATATTTTGACTTTTTTTTCAACAGTGTTTGACAAAATATTTAAATTTGCACAAAAAATCTAAAAATTCTCCTTCAAACGATGGGCCAGGCTTAAAAGTTTCTTTGCAGACATTGTAGACAAAGATCAGACTTCACAGAACGTAAAGTTTGTTTTTGTATATATACCGTCCGCTCTTTTGTTACATATTCAGGCTTAAAAGTTTCCTTTGCAGATAGTGTAGACAAAGATCGGACTGCACAGAACGTGAAGTTAGTTTTTGTATGTATACCGTCTGCTCTTTTGTTACTATTCTGGCCAACCAATCCTGAAATAAACTGAAAAGGTTTCACTTCACAAACTAAGCGTTCAAAGCGTTTTAAATTCCTTAAAATTGCAGTTTTTCGGTCGTTCTAATAGTTTGGAAAATTTTCTATTGTTACCCTGCTGTATTTGATTTACAATGCTGACAATGTAGACTGAGATCAGACTGCATAGCTCCATCTTTTATCTCCAGTGTCTGCTTCTGTATTCTACGGTTAAATTGTGACTGCTTTTTTGTGATCAACACGAAAAAAAAAAAAATGATTACGTGGAGGCAAAAGATCTTGCAGTCTCATGGCAAAGCCAATAGCTTGGAAGTCAGTTTGGGTATTTTTACCGAAACTGTTCTATTTTCCTTTTTGATTTCTCTCTCGCTGTCTGTTATCTGTGTTTTTGTCTGTCTATCTGTTTCTCTCCATCCCTTATTCTCTTCTTCCCCATCTCTTTTTCCCTGTCTGTCTCTCTTTCTGTCTGTCTGTCTGTCTCCTCCTCTCGCTCACATTAGAAAACATAATTTATATTCATGCAAGCTCAACCTTACAATTCGCTTTGCTCTCTGTCTCTGTCCTTGTCTCTGTCTCTGTCTGTCTCTGTCTCCGTCTCTCTCTCTCTCTCTCTCTCTCTCTAACTCCTCTCTCTCTCTAGCTAATTTTTAACAGATTTTTCTTTTTTCTTGGGTTTAATGAAAATACAAGGAAGAACATAACTCCAAATTACAGGAATGATTTCCGTTACTGTAATGTCACGCAAGCTCATACTATATTAGAATTTGTTGGTTTTTTGCTAGTTATTTCGTTCTAAGCATATGTGCTATAGCACGGAAATGCAATAAGAAAACCATAAAGTCAGTGCAAGCCGAGCCATCTACTTAACCCTTTACCACACGACAAAATTTTAGACCTGTCCAAATTGAAAGCATTTGCAGACGACAATTTCATAGTGGCTCAAATGACGCAACTTTTCTTTGATAGGGTAGAAAACTTTGTGGGAAAAGGAGAAAATGCTGGTTACCAGCATTTTCTCCTTTTCCCACAATTTTTTCAAAAGGCCTCTTCTTTAGGGGCGTTAAAAGGCGTCATTGTGTGGTAAAGGGTTAACAAGTTTATGACAAAGGGATTGACTCACATGAACAAATTATTTCTCGGCCCCTTTTTCTGCCCTGTGCTACATTCTGCACCTTTTGTTGACGATGTGAATCCAAGATCAGAACGCCCACAAAACGTGCAGACTGATCTCGGGTCTACATCTTCTGCTGCTTGATTCTGATGTAAGGTCAAGAGGTGTCATTTTGGCAGTGTAGTTGTATTTTTAGACCTCGAGAAAATTACGTGCTTGATTGCTTGCATATTAGGCCACACAATTGCGTGCTTAAACGACAAGTCTTACTTGCTGAGAAATAAAGAAGAGGAAAGAAAAAAAAATGTTTATGATGCCACTTTATCAACCTTTCTAGAGAAGCAAGTAAGTTCTGATGCGATCAACACGTTCCGCTATTCAAAACCCAAGTATTTCTTTTTCATGGTGATTTTTTGGGGAAATATCTCCTTATCGGACAGAGAAGATTCCAAGATCAGACTGCACGTTCTGTGCAGTCTGATCTTGATCTAAAATGTCCGCAAAAGGTCCTTGAGTAGCGCTTAGCAGCTTAAGGGTTAAAGAAAAAGCAAGGAAAAAGTAAAATTTATCTCATTATGTGTTGTCCGATCTCTTCTACACAGTCAGCGAAACCAATCAAAGTCGTTCAATGCACCACGATGGTAAAGAAACAAATCCCACAGTGTGTGTACGAGATAGTGATAGAAAATAATATCATGCCTTAAACGTGTACGTCTTTAACAAAATAGATTTTTTTTCCAGCAAAATATTGAGATTTCAAACTTCGTTTCAAAGGAAAAATCTGACCGAATCGGTTGTTTAACTGAATGGTGTTTTAGGCAGCCTTCAACAATATTTCAGTCCTATGACGGCTACAGCTCACGTATTCATGCCTGTCCTTGATTTAACCAGTACTAGGCTAGGGCCTGAAGTGTCTTGCTCAAGGACACTCCTTTGAAAACCCAGCGCTTCCTGTGAGGCTCGAAAATGAGGCCTTCTAGTTACGAGCCCTACACTTTAACACTGGGCAACGCAGGACCCCTTAACCGTATCGGATAGCGTAAACCCAAGATCAGATTGCACGTTCTGTGCAGTCTGGTCTTGATCTAAATGCGTTTACAAAAAAAAAAACCAGTAAGTCGCGCTTTTGAAGCCTAAGAGCAAATATATTTTATAAGTCCCTCTTAGGCCTATCAAACTTTGCCCTTTTCAACATTCAATTCATACTGGAAAACAAGGGCGTTTTTTCCCTTTACCAAACGGTCCTGTATTTGCGACCCTGATGAAGTTGGCCTTTGAAAAAACATCATGTGGCAAAACAGAAAACACCGTTTACCAGCATTTTCCTCCTTTTTTGTCCACAGCACTTTCTGCCTTTCTATATTAAAATCTCATCATTTGAGCAAGACTTACTTTATCGTCTGCAAATGATTTCGATATAGACGGGTCTAAGGTTTTGTCGTCTGTTATAGAAATAATGATGCAAAAAACCCTGTAGAGGAAGTGCTTTTGACATTATCCTGTGGCAGCTCATTATTTCTGCACTGCTGTATTTTTTATGCGCATTCTGTATCTTATCAGGTATTGTATCAGTCTACAGACGATACTGTGTGGCGAGGAAACATAATCCATCACTCGGCACAACTTGGT
Source organism: Hippopus hippopus (assembly GCA_946811185.2). Lineage (NCBI taxonomy): Eukaryota > Metazoa > Mollusca > Bivalvia > Cardiida > Cardiidae > Hippopus > Hippopus hippopus. The sequence goes on from OX328101.1 coordinate 29,731,584, forward strand.
CGATTATACATCAAACCTCCTCCATATCAAGAAGGTTTCCATGTGATATTCTTTAAGTCACATGATCTTAAACAAGAGAATGCCCATGAAAATCATTTGTCAACAACAACAACAATATTGAAATTATTTACGTCTATCAATCCATCGGCGAAAACTGTCAACGACATTGATTATAAATGACTTTGCAAAATATTTGGCAACGGAAAGTATTTAGAATGATTTCGATTGAAAATTGTAACCTGTCCATTCCTTGTTTTACTGGAATCTTATTATTTTAAGAGCGGTAAGGCAGTACTATATCCGGCAAGGAAATGTAAGTCGTTTCACCCATCGAAATACAGCTGACAGATTTCATCAACAGATCACCGATTATCATTTACCGAACTATACTCGGTGTCGTCCGCCTTGAATATTTGACATCAAGCACTTCTGGTACACCATTTCACCAGAAAAATGACAGAATAGGTCTAAATTTTGATTCTGATGTTGATTTGGTTATGTATTTAGGGAGTGAGTGTTAGTTTTGTTATTTCTTCGGGAATTATTTATTACCTGTGACTACAACAAGAAACATGGTCAACAGCAAGCGAAGTCTTGTTTTATTCTGATTCTCAAAGGGTAGTTGTATTTTAAAGGAGGGATAAAGAAGAAGAAGAAAAAAAAAAAATGTTCATGATGCCACTTTCTCAACCTTTCTAGAGAAACAGTTGGCCACTCAAACAAATAGTCTGGTCTAAGACAGTTCTTTTGAATGCCTGTAACTTCAACAACCCCATTTTGAATAAACAAGCTAACTGTAAACAATGACAGAAGTACCAACCTACCTCCCTACCTAGACCGAACGAACAACTGACCTTTTTTCCGACAGACCTACCTATCGACAAACTTACCGTCCGACCGGGTGTCCTACTGACCAGCCCACAGACAAATCTACTGACCTAAATATCAACCTACCTACCAACCTAGAGATTTACTGACCACCTATTGTCTGACTTATTGACCTACCTACCGACATACCGACCTACTGACTGACCTACCTAACTACATGTACCTATCTATCTACCTACTACCGACTGACATAGTTACCAACCGACCTACTGACCTACCTGCCGACCTACTGACCTACCTGCCGACCTACCTATTGACTAACCTATCGTACGGCCCACCCACCTTCCTACTGAGCTACCTATCGACAGACCTAGGCCCATTTCTAAAGAATATTGGCTTAAAGTTGCGGAAATGTTATAGCTAGTAACTTCTTGCAAACCTTGCGAATGCGAAATGTCATTTTCTTGGATTTGTTCCATGTAATTTTTTTAGATATCCATTTTCTCTTACGAATGAGATTATTTCATTGACATAACACCGTATCACCAAGGGCAGATAAAACACGTGTACCAATACATTGTAGCAGGTAGTTTGAAAAAAAATGTTTAACTGGAGTAAAAAAGTTTCACATCAACAGTAATTGCATTACATCATACAGACTGGTGCGCCTGTCCCTCATTGGCAGCGTTACTGGCACTGCTTAAATTATTCTTTTCAAATTAAAAGGTGTTTTTGGTTCAATTACCGCTGGTCTCGTCGTCGCTGGGCGTCAAGAAAGTTACTGATGAGGCCTGGCGAACATAATTATGAATATGGAATCCATTGCCGTAGTATCACCAAAAACATATGCACTATTCATATCAGTGTAAAACAATATTCAAAACAATCCTTTTAGTCTTTGGGGGCTAGGTTGACTAAGTATTGGCACACGATGCGCGCGTGCACATCTAACGCTGTTGCTGTCAATACAAAGCTATTATGCAATCATTCATATTCCAGAGAATGTTGGTATATCTATACATTCAAATGTCAGAGTATTAGCTTGTCATGAAGTAATAATAATCGAAACAATAAAGCCGCAATTTTTATCTCTGCAGATTGGGGATTTTCTGCATTTTGCATTTTTTTTTAAAGCGGCTTGCTATCAAAATTTTTTAACCCCCTCTTTCTTTAAAAAATCAAAACGAGATTTATATAATATTATTTCCAGGTTAAACCTTTTTTATTTTACATCTATTGTGGGCAAGTCCGAGGATTCACCCCTCTCAATAAAGGATTCTAACTCGAAACAAATGAAGGAAGAAGCAGACGCTCTAACAACACTCCACCGGCTCTCACAAAATCTTTGTTATTATAATAATGATGATAATAATAATAATAATAATAATAATAATAATAATGATGATGATAATAATAATAATAATAATAATAATAATAATTGTTATTATTTGAATATAGTCGTAATTGATATGACCTTTACATTGTGGCTAAGCTTCCCTTTCTATTGAGCCATTAGGCAATCCCGTGCATTTAAAATATGAGCCACTCTCTAGCAGAAGGGGGCTGCATGCATCTGCAAAAAGTATCGATCCATATCGGCCTGCGCAGTCCGCGCAGGCTGATATGGATCGAAACTTTCGCTATTTGTAAATTTTCTGCATGTCAAAGGATCATTCTACCCCATGATTCAGCGGGTTGTTAGACAAAAAGGATGTTATGGATCCATTATTCTGTGATGACTTGTTTGGTATAATGCATCACGGAGATCCATTATTCTGTGATGACTTGCTTGGTATAATGCACCACGGAGATCCATTATTCTGTGATGACTTGCTTGGTATAATGCATCACGGAGATCCATTATTCTGTGATGACTTGTTTGGTATAATGCATCACGGAGATCCATTAAGCCCTTTTTTTCAGAGTGCGGTCCAATGTATTTATAACTTTCCATTTGATGATGGCTATTGCGTTACTAACAGATCACACACACATACAAAAAAACAACAACAAAAACATATAGACTAATCAAGTATTTTAGCCTGTCAATATTTTAATTCAAAGGCCATCTATGTTGGCAGTATATATGATTTTTTTTTGCTTGTTTTCAAGAACAAGGTGCAGAAACGAAATCTTGTCATAGTTTGCTTTAATCCATGCGAATATTTGTCCTTAGACCATCAAGAAATTTTAACGTCTATTATTATCAGCCATTTTACAAAATTTACAAACGGCAACCACAGGGCTATTTTGACCAGGTAATCTCTCAAGACATCAAACGAATGTAGATCAAGAGGAGACTACACCTTTGTGCAGTATGATCTTGATCTGCACTGTTCGCAAAAGCGAACTCAAGTGTCATAGAATGCAAAGAGTCAAAGATAAGTGCAAGTTGCATTTAGGTTTTATCTGACACAGGCATTTATATCCAAGGGCAGCTGAACCTGTTTTTCCCGATGGTATCGATCAAAATCAGGCTGCAAAGAAGGTGCAACCTAGTCGTTGACCTACACTGTCTGATCCTCAGAGGAACATTTATATGTGTCATTATGTCAGCGCAAACTGAGTTTCTTTAAAAAAAAAATGATATTTAGGAACTGAACCTTTTGATAATATTTCTTTTTGCAATCTAGAGGTTCGGAGAACAGCCCCGGATATTCTTGGATACTTTTGCTTGTTTGGAGGGTACTTTACGCAGCTTTGAACAATACAGCACAGTGCAATACGATACAATACAATATCATACAATACAATATCATAAAAACTACTTTATTGGAAGATTAATACAACACTGAGCAATAAGTGTGATAATATGATAGTGTATGTATCAACAAAATTTCAGTTGTATCGTGGATGGATGTATGGATGGATGGATGAATGGATGGATCGAGGGATCGATGGATTGATTAACGTCGTTTTCAATATAATTTCAATCATATCACGGAAGCCAGTGCAATTTTCCGTGCTTTTCCTGGACCCTCTTTCACGGTACTTTTCACAATGTTCCTTCCAAGCCACTGGCTTCTCTCTATCGTAACCATCGTCGCAACAGTGATCAAAAGTTAGAGAGGAATAAATCCCGTAGCAATTACTTCCATCAATCTCCAGAAAAATTTCGCCGAGCTTGGAATTCGAACCAGTGACCCCCTGATTTCAAACCCTATATTCTTTCGACTGAGCTTCCGGGCTAGGCTTGTAAAGGGAACACATTTCATATTGCATTTGAAATGTTCGTACGTCTATTGTAGCATATCTTGGGAAAATGCGTTACAGATACATAAAGATGCGAATAAAGATAATCTATGCACAGAAATAGACATTATTATTCCGAATCTTGGTCACAATCTATTTAATTGACTCTTTAGCAAACGACCTCTGGTTTTAACGGCCCCGAGGAAGAAACAATTTGAAAACATTGTGGGAAACGGAGAAAATGCTGGTAACCAGCATTTTCTCCTTTTTTCCACATTGTTTTTTACTCTATCAAAGACTAATTCCATCAATTAAATAACATTTGAATAGACGTCTGTAAATGCTTTCAATTTGGACAAGTCCAATCTTTGTGGTTTGCTAAAGAGTTTATTGACTCTTTACCCAACAATCTCGTATTTTAACGATGCTGGGGCCCCCTCCCCCCCTAGGGGCAGGGGGGGGGGGGGGGGAAAGACGGAGGGAAAGAGGTTTTAAAAATATTATGCTGGAAAAAGAAAAAAAAAAAAAGCTGGTAGCCAGCATTTCCTTCTTTTCCCCACTATGTTTCCAGATCTTTCATAAAACAAATCCAACCAAGCCACATGTCACATGTAACCCTTCTCTTGCTGAATAAATGAAACGAATCTTTCAAGTCGATAGTGAAAACCCAAATATTACTATTTTAAAATTATTTAGGGTGAGGGAGATATTCCTTATCGGACAGTGTAGATCCAAGATCAGACTGCACGTTCTGTGCAGTCTGATCTTGGATCTACACTGTCCGCTAATGGTCCTTGAGTCGCGTTTAGCAGCCTGAGGTTCATTATGTCGTCTTTAAATGCTATCAAATTGAACAAGTCTGAAATATTGTTTTTACCAAACAGTCCCCCATTTTAATGACGCTGGGGAGGAAGAGGAATTTTAAAACAATGTGGGCAAAGGAGTAAATGCAGATAACAAGCATTTTCTCCATTTTTCTCACGAGGCTTTCTATCCTTTTAAAGACAAATCACATCAATTTGGAGATATTTAATTTGTCGTCTGCAAATGCTTTTAATTTGGACATGTCTAACATTTTTGTTATCTGAAAAAGAGCTAATCCTTTGCCAGACGACAAAACTTGAGACTCGACCATTTTGAAAGCATTTGCAGACGACAAAATCGAATGTGACTAAAATAATGAAATTTGCCTGTGAAATGTTAGAAAAGCAGCATTTTATCCCTCTTCCCTACTGTATTTTCAAAAGCCTCCTTCGGGAAAGTCGTAAAATCTCGGTACTGTCCGGTAAAGGGTTGACCTTTAACCTTCTGAAACAAAGTTGCATCAGACGACTTTGAAGAAAGAAAACATCATTGTTAAATAGAGATTAACTCTTTACTGGACAAAACAATTTTACACCTGTTCAAATTGAAATCATTTGCAAACGACAATTTCAATGTGGCTCAAATGATGAAAGTCGATTATAAAATAGCAGAAAACATCGTGGGAAAAGGAGAAAATGCTGGTTACCAGCATTTTCTCCTTTTTCCACAATGTTTTTAAAAGCTGTCTTTCTCAGGGTCGTTTAAACTCAAGATTGTGTGGTAAGGACTTAACCAGCAAATATTTTTTCCACACACCGGAATTTTGAATTTGTTCAAACCCAAAGTACTAATAGACAATAAATTAGAAGTGGCTCAAACGGTGGAAATTATCTATGAAAGGGTTGTGGGAAAAGGAGGAAATGCTGGTAACAGCGTTTCTCCTTTTCTCACAATGCTTTGAAAATTTTTTTTTTTTTTACCTCAGACTCGTTTAAAATACTGGATTGTTTGGTAAAGATTTAAGGGTTAGATACATGAATGCACGTAAAAACACTGTGGCAAGGGGGGAGAATTTGCTCGTTTTGAGAAATTTCTTCGTCTGCAAAATAGTTTGCGAAAGTGATCTGCAGTGGGACGTGAAAAATTCGTCTGTACTTGTTATTTTTTTTTATATTATAGACTTAACTTCTCAAGCTGACGGTATAGATCCAAGATCAGACTGTGCGTTTTGTACAGTCTACTCTTAATCTGTGCTGTCCGCAAAAAGCCCCAGTTTTCGCCTTACCGCTGAAAAGGTTATACTTTTGCTGAATCGGTGATTTTTCTAATGCATTTATTACAGAGATTTTTGGAAAGGTCAGACTTTCAAGAAAAGTTATCATCAAAGCTTGTGATTATGTCTCATTTTCTGAAGTCAATTCATTAACTAAGTCTTTGGCGCCATTGATTCATATTTGACGCTGACGAAAGGGAAAAAATCTCTCTTTAAGGTCTACGGCCCCGAGATTGGCCGAATAGCCTTTACAAAAACGTCGATGTTAGACGATATATTTTGCGATGAGTTAGTGAGTCTACGGCCTCGAATTAAAAGACGGAAGCTGTCGAGTTTGGCCGAATAGCCTTTACGAAACCGTCGATGTTACACGATATTTACCGATGAGTTAGGGGTCGTAATCCTTAAATAAAGCGAAAAATAAAGTGATTGCTCTGTGGTGCGGCAGTTTTCTGAGAAAACTTGTAGGTATCGTCATTACCTTGTCCGCGTCGTCATGTGAAAACCTTGACATTTTCTAATATCGCTGTCATTACTGTCATGCTCTGTGAAAAAGGGGCTTAATGGATCTGCGAAAATTATCGACCCAGGTCAGCCTGCGCAGTCTGCACAGGCTGAGCTGGGCCGAAACTTTTCGCTATTGATCAATTTTCTGTATGTCAAAGGACCAGTTTACCTCATGATTCAGTCGGTTGTTTGGCAAACTTGATTTTTATGGATCCATAATTATGTGATGTCTTGCTTAGTATGATGCATCACGGAGATGCATTAAGCCCCCTTTTGCCAGAGTATTGCTCATATATATTCGCTTCAAACTAAGTCTAATTGCTCACTATCTGAATGGGATCCTAAAACAGAAGGGCCGGTAAACCTCAACATATTTTTGACACAGTTATGCCTCTTATCCGATTAAGAAAATCGTCTCTGAAAAAAGCAGCTGCAACCGGGCTTTGGTACTCACAGGCCACGCTCTTGGCACATTCTGTGCAGCCAGATCTTGACCTACCCTATCAGCAGAAGCCTCTGGTTTCGCCTTTGGAGATAAACGGCAAACAACTTCATCCATGTTTTTTTTCCATTGTCTCTTTGTAAAGCCGTGTGGGAAGGCAGCTAGTGGCTTGGAAAGAATATTATGCGGAGTACTGGTAACAGAAAATCCATGAACGCATGGATAGGTGCACTGGTTGCCGTGATATAACTGAAATCATGTTGAAGAAGACGTTAAACACCATACAATCAATCAATCAATCAATCAATGTTTGTAAATCCGACTGGACTACAAACTTCGCGTTCAAACTTCCCGAAATCAGATAGGATCTGAAATGTTACCAAAAAGGGAGCGCTCTTGTGAACTTGCATAAATCAAGATCAGACTGTACGGAACATGCAGTCTGATATTGGATTTACACTGTTATTTTAAGATCATATTTAGCTAATACTGCCCCAAGATTCAAACATTTTGTTATTGTCTTTTGATCAAAATTATCCATTACGTTTACTTGCATCCTTGCGGGTTAACTCTTGGAGCGACAAAGATACATTTTTAACCCTTTATCACACATTTACTATTTTAAAAAAGAGGACATTCGAAAACATCGTGGGAAAAGGAGAAAATGCTGGTAACCAGCATTTTCTCCTTTTTCCACAATGTTTTCTAACCTTTCAATCCAACCATTTGAATCACATTTTATTTCTCGCCTGAAAATGCTTTTAATCTTGACAAGTCTAAAATTTCTCGTCTGATAGAGCGTCAACCCTTATCCTGCTAAATTTTCAATTCGGTAGTAAAAACCATAATATTGCTATTTCAAAAATATGTTTTGGGGAATAATATCTCTTTCTCGGACAGTGTAGATCAAAGATCAGACTGCACGTTCTGTGCAGTCTGATCTTGATCTACACTGTCCGGAAAAGGTCAATGAGTCGCGCTTGGCAGCCTAGGGGTTAAACTTTTTCGGTCGGTAATTAACCCTCAACCTGATAAATACATGTAAATGAAAGTAAACATTTAAGTCGATAGTTAAAACACAAATATCGCTATTAGATGGGTTTTTTTTGTGTGTGGGGGGGGGGGGGTGTTAGCTCCTTATTGGACAGTGTAGATCCAAGATCAGACTGCATGTTCTGTGCAGTCTGATCTTGGATCTACACTGTCCGCAAAAGATCAGTGAGTCGCGCCTAGCAGCCTAAAGGTTAACTTTTCTCTTAGACATTCTTTGCTTGCACAGAAAGTAGATTTTCTACATAAGTGTATAAGCAACCAGCCCACTTTGTCTATCTGTTTTATCGTCCGTCCATCCTTCCTTCTGTCTGTCTCTGGTTCTGTTGGAGTTTTGTTGTAGGGTTAGAGCCTTGGACTCTTGCATCAAAGGGTCTTTGATCAAATCCAATGATGAGCAGGATCAAACTCTGGAATACCCACATCACAGGGAGAGTCCTGGATCCGAATACACCCACTGTCCTTGGTTTCATTCTAACTTGAATTCTAGATTTAGAAAGTAACACAACTTCTGTTTTGCCAAACCATTTGGCTTAGTCAATCAAAAATTATCTTACTTTAAAATTTAGAAAACTGTTATGAATACGACTCAGGCTGTTTTTAAGAACGATTGGTGAATGCGAGCTCTGGTTATGGTTTTCAGTGAGCAATCATCAAGAGTGATAAACGTACGTTTTGTAGAACTTGTTTCACAATTGATGTATAATACAAAGATTTTAGCTATTAACCAGTATCCTGCTGAATAACTAAACTGAAATTTTCAATTCGATAGCTGAAATCCAAACATTGCTATTTCAAGGTCATGTATCGGGAATGATATCTCCTTATCGGACAGTGTAGATCAAAGATCAGACTGCACGTTCTGTGCAGTCTGATCTTGATCTACACTGTCCGCAAAAGGTCAGTGAGTCGCGCTTAGCAGCCTAAGGTTAAATGTTCATGCATCTGTAACCAAGGCTATTCTGCATGACTTTATGCACATACAGAGACAGGCAGGGACAGAAGTGCAAAAGGGGCCATTGGTAATGAGCTGAGAAAACCTTATTATTCGTCTTACTAAGTCATGCCAAAAGAGTGTATTTCCCGAAAAAAAAAAAAACTGATATCGTTACTGTTAAAATGATATCGTCCCTGTTAAAATGAAACCGTCATTATATAGAGGATAATCAACTGGTGGTGTGTGATATTAAAAATCTGTCACTAGAACGGGGTGTGATGCGGTAGAAAAACGAGTCCGAAGGATATAAATGTTATATCGTCACTGTAAAAGAGATATTACCAATGCAGAAGTGATGTCATCATGGGTGCCGATTTTAACTATAGTGTCACATTTAATGAAAAACTCTTTTCCAAAAGTCACTATTCTAGAACTGTCTATGTTAAAAGCAATTGCAGAAAGAAAACGAAATATGGCTAAATCGATGAAATTTGACTTTAAAGAGTAGCACACATTTTTGGAAGAGAGGAAAATGCTAATAACCAGTATTTTCTTCTGTTCCCACAGTGTTGTTAATAGCTTTCTTTCTCAGGGTCATTAAAATACGGGATTGTTTGTAGGCGGTAAAATGATGAACCCCTGTCAATCATGGGTTGGGTAAGTATGTCATAAACATGGATTTATTACTTCAGGCTGAAGCCCAGCGGGAAAAAACCGCTTAAGCTGCTACGTAAATGAACTGAAAATTTCACAGAATTGTAAAAACACAAATTTTGCGATTTCAAAGTTGATTTCATAGGGGGAAAAATACCGCATCGGACAGTGTAGATCCAAGATCAGACTGCACGTTCTGTGCAGTCTGATCTTGATCTACACTGTCCGCAAAAGGTCATTAAGTCGCCCATAGTAGCCTGAGGGTTAAAGCTTAATTGTTTGACTCCACTATTAAGCACAAGGTGCGCTTCGAATTTGCAATCAAAGCGCTGGGAATGGGTACTTTTCCGCTTCTGTTGATCTCACGGATACGTTTTACTCAGTCGAAGTTACCACAGAAGATAGAACATTTCTAAGACTTCAGTTAATACACATGAAATATCAGTTCGTTATGCTAGTTATGGGCATGACTACTTGCTTTTAGTATTGATTGAATTGCTTAACCCAGGATCGTCATCTATAAGAACAAATGGTCACATGAGTTTTTTATATACTGTATATATGCAACCCTTGTTTAGAATGATTGCAGAAAGAAAGTTTATACTAAACTAAGAATTTTTCGTGTAGAAATTGTCTTGTTCTCTTTTACGACGAAGTCATTTATACAGAAAATAAAATCAAAGACATTAAGCACAACGTTAACATTTTTAGATGTTGAATTCATATGGACAACCCGAGCAATCTTTAGGGAGTATATACGTAAACGGTTCCTAGGTAAAAATAGAGGGCCTGAATGAAATGGTCTTTTAGGAATTGACACTTGGTAGAAATGTGCAAAATTGCTGATTGACTGAAATGTACATTTACATCTTTAAAATTATGCTGCTTATTAGCCAGGGGAAATGAACAAGGAAGCAGACGTTGTTGTAACTACTAAATCATGACATGAAGTGGTCATTGAACGACAAAGTTTCACAAATTTTAAACGTATTTAAGTATCTGACCAACGCCTATTTTTGCATGGTGTCTAATCACCGGTGTCGAAAGCCCGAGTATATTTTCAAATGTCTAGATCGTATGGCTTGCAACACACGAAAAAGGGCATTCGGACATCTGCGTAAAGTGTCGTCCTGGATCAGCCTGCTCAGTCCGCGTAGGCTAATCTGAGACGACAGCTTCCGATCGCGTATGATTTTCTATTTCACGCAAGTCTACTGTAGGACCATATTGTAATTGTTCGATACGAGATTCTCAGTCCTATAGCATGCTTTCATCTTTCAGCCTTATCACCAGAATTCTGCAAAATGTCGAGGAAGACAAATAAAGAATTGGTACTGTCGCCATCGCTTTGTACAACCAAGTACTAAACACCAAGTCTCTTTTGGCAGATTTATGGTCCTTTGAATATGAATGTTTTCCTTGTATCACAATGTTTTCTCTGACGTATCGGTATCAAAGTATGCATTTCTAAATATTTGATCTTTTTTGTCGGATGCTTTTGAAATAGACCGGACCGAAATCTACATACTATTGACATATTATACCAACACTTAACGAGAGACCCTTTACAAAAAAATGCCTGTGTTTTAACGACCCCGAGCAGAAGAAATTTTTGAAAACATGGCGGGAAAGGAGAAAATGCTGGTAACCAGGTAAGTCTTAAATTCTATCCTTTGGTAAAGTGTTAGAGGGAGCTATCCAGGTTTTTATGATCACACCGTCGTGACAGCAACACCCAAAGTGTTTTATCAAAGAATTTAGTAAAGTATCCTAGCGTACAAAAAAGTTTTGGAAAATGTAAAACAAAAACATATTAATTCGTGATTAGGATACTCAACATCATATTTGGTACAACGTTTAGAGATTTCAGTCTAGAATTACACAATGCTTGTGGGAACGTCACATGATCAATAATACTCGTTGATTAATATTTGGGATTGTATTCAACTAGGTACGATGACGTCATATTTAATCTCATGATAATAAACAGAGCTACCGATTGCAAATCGACCACTTCGTCATTTAAACTAATGTAACCATCCAGATTCTTTACGCTTGCAAAGAAAAGCAGTATTTAGTGGTATTAGATGAGTATTTTACAAGAAACTTTGATTAACGTCAAAAAATATAAACATGTCCCTTTAAGACTGAACGCTCTTTTTAACTTATTAGTAGAGGGAAACTTCAATAATTACTAGTAACTGAGATCCGAATACAGTATGAAAACTTCGAATTAAAAATACAAGTATTATTAAGATATTTTTGACAGTCTGATCTCTGTCTACATCGACGGTCAAAGCGCCTGATATATATACGTAGTTCAGTATATTAAGATTTTAAATGGCCAAACCTTGTCAGTATAATTAAGCTCAATCAGTTGAATTCAGAGTACAGTAAGTCAGTCAATATCAAATAAAGCTCACGTATACTTTTGAAAAGTCCTGGACAATCTAATCTCAATCTACAATGTCGGTCAGGGCGCCTTAGGTCTTTCTCGGTATCTAATAGGTTAAAATTTTCAACCGGTCTTTCACCTTGTTCAGTACACAGAAAATGAGACGAGCACAATCCCTCCAGAAACTTCGCAGCAGATGGCCAAGAAGAACATTGTTGTGAATTATGGATTATTGACACAAAGAAGGTTAAATAAATAAAAAAAAAAACAGAGAAGAATTTTCTTATTACGGACAGTTTTTCATCTTGCCATTACATACGCAAAAGGGTAAAACCTTTTTTCAAAAGGTAATGTTCTAGTTGAAATCAAAATACATACCTAGAGGCGTTCTAGGAAAAGAGTGTTCGTAACGCATTGTCAAACAAGGCGTCATATAATTGTCTAAAAACCAGCTGACTCATTCTGAAAATAAACTCCTTTGACACGCGAATAATTAACCAATAGCAAAAAGTTTCGATCCATGTCAGCATTTGAGAAGTGCACAGGCATACGTAGATCGGTAATTTTTACAAACTACTTTTCACAAAGTATGGATCTATAATTGAGCCACGCTCTGGCAAAAGTGGGCTTAATGCATCTCCGTGATGCATTATACCAAGCAAGCAATCACATAGTTATGGATCCATAATCGCCACTTTCTTTAACAACCGACTTAATCATAAGGTAGATTGGTCCTCGGACATACAGAAAATTGACCAATAGCGAAAAGTTTCGGCCCAGGTCAGCCTGCGTGAACTGCGCAGGCTGACCTGGGTCGATACCTTTCGCAGATGCATTAAGCCCCCTTTTCACAGACCTGACCATGGCTCAATTATATTTTTGAAACATTCATATTTCCGGTACACAAGCACGAAGTGTTACATAATGGCATTGCATTAATTTTGTTGTGGAAAAGGCGGACCCTGTACTAAATACACAATTTCTCCTTTTACGATTTTCGTCTGTCCAAAGCGTATTAAGATATTATTTTATCTTTTATTTTGTTATAACACTTGATATTGCACCTGAAAAAGAAAATAACGTTTTAGATTACACCTACCGTTGCCAACATCAATAATAATAATAATAATTCATTTTTCATCATCATTACCATATCATCATCACCATGTCGTCATAATCATCGTAATCGACAACGACAACAACAACAACAACAGCAGCAGCAGCAGCAGCAGCAGCAGCAGCAACAGCAACAACAACAACAACAACAACAACAACAACAACAACAACATATTTAGCAGGATAAGGGTTATCAGAATTAAAGGGATAGGCATGCCTCATCTTTTCAGCATGTATTTCTGTAAACATTTTACGTTGAAAACAACATGCGAACAAGAGTTATTTGTTTTTGTCCGGATTTTCTCAAAAAAAGAACCTTGCAAAACGAAATTTAGTTGCAAATCACAGGCTGTCATTACAAACGACTGAGTAGATAATCAGTTTTTGTCAGTTCTTTCGTTTTTTTTAACTTGTCAATAAGAAATGTGCATTCTTGTAACTTTAAACTTAAAACAAAAACCGCAGGCTTGCCAAGCTGGAGAGCCTTTGTGAAAAGACCATAAATTTGACCTTGTGTCGAAATAAAGACGATCATTACTCAGTCGCTACATCAATTAATTAATGTATCTCATCTAAAAACATCCAATAATTGCCGGACCAGACCTGTAAAAAATCTTCAAATGCAATTAAATCGCTAGATACATATGCTAAAATCCTTCCCCGTGGCATTTTATTTTTCTTATTCGAAAGACTTAGATTTAGAAAATATGAATTATCCAAAGCTTTTTGGCAGTTTTTCTTGTGTTTGTTAATATTGAGGATCAAGATCAGACTAAATAGAACGTGCAGTTTGATCTATGATCCACACTGTCCGATGTTTTGGGGGGTTTAACCAACAAGCTTGTAAACTCAGTATACTGCATCTATTTCACTGGCTGAGTTTATCCATTCTTCTTGTTTTTCCTTGAAAGGATGAACCCTTTCAGTGTTAAACATGGTTTTAATTTCTTTTCGAACAATGAAGATTTCGATCAGACTGCACAGAACGTGCAGTCTAATCTTGGATCTACAATGTTCGCTAATTTGTAACATATTCTGGCTATAACAACATTGAAATAGCAATATTGCAGTTGTTGTTCCTATTTGAAAAAGGCCCGTTTTCTTCATTAATTGCTCTATGAATTCATGAATTGCAAATCTTCCATTGAAATGTCCATGTTTTTCATGGCCACAGTTTCCGAGAACTCATCATACATACGGACCACGCAGTGACCATATTGAATCGTAAGTATTGCTGCTGTTACGTTTTCCAGTAAAATTTTCATGTCATGTTCATAGATGAGATAGAGTAAAGAGATGATTAATGTTCTACATTTAGGCCTCGGGGATCTCGATCGATCCCCCCCCCCCGAATAAACAAGTTAATAAATTGTAGACAGTCATCAAAGCTTAGAATACATGAATGGGTCCTGCGTGTCTCAGTCTAGCAACTGTAGGATTCGAAATCCCGGGGGCCACGGGTTCGAACCTGACTACAGGGGCTGGATTTTCTTCGAAGTGTTCATGGGTTCGGAGACCAAGGCTAATACATGTACTTGTGAAGCCCAGTTCATACATGGATATCAAGTAATCTGGCACCATGAAATGGTTTAAATAATGTTGAAAGAAGCGTAAAACATCATTTACATGTATCTATCAGGTTTACGCTGCTGAATAAAGCAAATAAATGAACCGCGCTCTGTGAAAAGGGGGCTTAATGCATCTGCGAAAATTTTCGACCCAGGTCAGCCTGCGCAGTCCGCGCAGGCTGACCTGGGCCGAAACTTTTCGCTATTGGTCGGTTTTCTGCATGTCAAAGGATCAGTCTACCTCATGATTGAGTCGGTTGTTAAAAAAAGCGACTATTATGGATCCATAAGTATGTGATGGCTTTCTTGGTATGATGGATTACGGAGATGCATTAAGCCTCCTTTTGCCAGAGCATGGCTCAAATGTTTTTCAACCGATAACAAAAGCTTTAGTTCTGCTATACCATAGTTCGTATACTGGGAGAATGTCAACCAATAGGAAAGTGTAGATCCAAGATCAGAATGCAGGTTCTGTGCGGTCTGATCTTGATATACACTGTCTGCATAAAGAACATTGAGTCAAACTACACCGGCATATATTTATGGCGTGCTGTGTAGACTAAAAGAGTGACCATCTCGACTCTGTGTGCTATTCTAGACTACAAAGTGAGCCTTGCACAACTGAACATGCTGCGTCGACTGTAAGGGTGCATTTCAAGACTTTGTGTGTTTTTGTGGACTACAATGTAGGCCTAGCACAATATTCCATATTGGGTAAACTAAAAATGTGCCTCTCTTGACCTTGCGTGCTATCATGGACTACAAAGAGAGCCTTGCACAATTTTTCATACTGTATGGACTGCTAATCTCGACTTTGTGGGCCATTCTTTACAACAAAGTAAGCCAAGCACATTTTTACATGTTTTGAAAAAAAACTACCTATCACGACGTTGTGTGCTATGGTTGACTACAGAGTATCCCTTCGTCAGGTAAGCAAATTGAGAAGTATCGAAACTCATTTATTGTAACGTTAAATGGATAACCAAATTGTCGTTTGTGGTAACTAATGGTCTTTTACTTTTTGACAACAAATCATTAAAATGCATAGTTACTTACCTTAAAGTTGTTTAAATCCATGTTTAAATAAAAATATGATGAATTTCTATCGCAGTGACATCATCAAGTTCATCCACCAAACTGCACGTTTTACCAAGGTTTCAGTAACGTCAGTTCTCAGTGACGTCAGTTTTCATTGAATTTGGGCACTCAGAAGGGAAATTCTATGTCGTCAGCGTACTTAATTCGTGTGTACATAAACGGGGAAATTTCGCTGAAAACGCATTGAAATGGTAAAACTTTGCAGTATAATAAATTCGTTGTATGTTCAGGTGGCCGGGAACTTGGAAACTTGTTCACGGCTGTAGCGAATCATGTCACCACCTCGCCTACAGCCGTGAACAAGTTTCCAAGTCCCCGGCCACCTGACCTTACAACTAATAATGTATCGTGGAGTGTCCAGCGTAACTTAATGTGCTTTGTGTACTGTATAAAGTGCCTGGGCCGTGCATAACATATTGCATTACATAATCTGCTTTGTGAGCCCTGAGGAGTGTCAACTACATCCTCATGTATATTATTGGACTGCGTTAAGTGTCTTGCACAACTTGGTTTTTTCTTGGTTTTGCGAAGTGTCTTGTACAACTTAATTTTTCTAGACTGCGTAAAGTGTCTTTCCAAATTCAAATTAATTCTTTTCTGTTCTGCGTAGGGTGCCTAGCACAATTTTATCTCTTTTCTGGACTGCATAGAGTAGAAACACTACTTATCATCTTGTTGATAGTGTGGAGAGCAAAACACAAAAGAAAGAAATTGTGGATCACTATCTTTTATGCATTGAAGACTGTCTCTTGTGCATTATTCAGTATCCAGCATTACTATGTTAAGTTTCCAACAACTTGAGCATTCTCACTTTTTGCCCTTGCTGTTTACCTCGAAAATTTCAATGGATCTCGAAAAGACTGTACAAAAAGGGTTAGTGAGTCTTGTATACAGTTTTAGAAATTGGTTAACTTGTTCGTTTTGCAAAATTCAAGTTGACCGTCTTCGCTCGGTACATTTCGTACTAGATGATACGCACTGACGATCATTTACGAACTACAAGGTGAGAAATCGGAGAGTAAAGTTGAATTGAACTGACATGTTCGTTTTCATTAGAGGTATGTTATAAATCCTTAAACCCAGAAGTTCTCGATAGTTCTCTATGAACCTCTTAGAAACGTTAAGGGCAAAGGAATATGTACTGCCTCACTTTCCCACAGCTTTTGTTCAATAAATTTCACACTGATCTTTTCTCGTTACAAGTATTTCACGTTTTTTTTCCAAGTTGAAACAGATAACGCTTGAAAATACGTTTTTTATTAAACTTTTATTTATTTATCAAACTTAATCTGCTTTACTTGATTTTTTTTCCAAGTTGAAACAGATAACGCTTGAAAATACGTTTTTTATTAAACTTTTATTTATTTATCAAACTTAATCTGCTTTACTTGATTTATGTTGAATCATTTTTTTTATTCTATTAAGGACGTTTTTAAAATTGTCTGAGATTGATTTATCATACGGGTAAGGATTGAACCCCTTACCAAATAATCCTATGTTTCCTGGGCCCCGGGAGAAAAAGCATTTTAATAGAATTATGGGAATGGTGTGAAATGTTGGTAACCAGTATTTTATACTTTTCCTTCAATGTTTTCCACGCTTTCAGAGACAAATACATATATTTGCTGCTCCTCTTTAAATTTTCGACTGCAAATATTTTCAGTTTTGACAAGCCCAAAATTTTGTCGTTTGGTAAAGTGTTAATGTCAATGCGGAAGTTAAAATCACCTGAAGCTATCGACAGTGTTGAAACGACATTTCCTAGCCGGTCCTTGTAATAATCATATGTATAAACACATGTCATTGCGTACATGTTTGCAGCAAAGTCTAATCTAGCCATTGGGATACCATTTAGCAACGCCCTAGAACAACAATTAATTGTACTTTCGGATGATAAAGATAATTTTTAGACTACAGAGACCTTCCAGTCTGAGACCTTGGTTGCATACTCTTAGATAACAGAACTTTACGTGCTTTGAATCTTCTTTTGCATAACTTAACACTTTCCGTGCTTTGAATCTTCTTTTGCGTAAAATAAAGTATCATGGCCTTCAAGCGCTGAGCGCGTCTTAAGGCTTGGTCAGACCGGCTAACGGATATGTAACGAGGGGGAAACGGACAAAAACATGCAGAATTTGGTTATCCGGTGACAAAATTCATCTCCTCTGCCGCTCGAGGCTCACGCGATCGGTGTGTAGAGCGAGGAAGCCACACAATGACCGCACGAGTACCGCACATGTAACGGAAAAAAACGCACGTTTAACGGATATGTACAGGATAATAAACGGTCTATTAACGGATATCACCGTACGAGTAAGGGACTTGTACCGGATAAAACGGAAGTGCAACGCATGAGAACCGGACAAAACGTACGATGAACGGAAATGTACCGAACACCAACGTACGAGGAACGTACCGGTCACGTGACATGCCGAGGGTATAAATTGTCAGATGCATCCAAAGTCTATCATTTGCATGTCTCTGTCCGTTTTGTCCGGTGGAAAGTTTTGAACATGCTCAAAACTTTCCACCGGACGGAACGGACATCGCCGGACATCGCCGGACAAGTAGCGGATTCACCGGATAAGAAACGGACAAAAAACGGATACGAACGGACACGAACGGATGAAATGATTTTTTATCCGTTACTCGTCCATTAGCTCGGTGTGACCAAGGCTTTAAATTGTATTTTTATAGAGGAAGTAGATTAAGATCGAATCGCCTTTTGTGGACAGTGTATATGGAGATCAGGCTGTACAGTGCTTATAAAACTTTTTTCGTCCTCAACTCAGCTAAGCATGGATTTTCAAAGTTACAGAAATGTAATTTAATACTCGCCATTAAGTAATGTACTTTTACAGTTTGCCATTCTTTTTCTTACATTAACTCTTTACCTAAAGGAAAACAATTGGACTGGTACAAATTGAGAGAATTTGCAGAAACAAATTAATTGTGACTTCAGTCAAAGAACTCGTATTCGACACGGTAGAAAACGTTGTGGGCAATTTCTCCTTCTTCTTTCAATATTTTCAAAAGCCTTCTACCTCAGGGTAATTAAATCTCGGTATTGTTTGGTAAAGGGTTAAAACATCTATTTTAAATTTGCCTTTCAACTTCATAATTAGGTTCGAAATGTTTGAATGATGGTTATTTCAAGATGAATGCTATGTTCATCATCAAATTTATTTCAAAATAAGTACTATTTTGTTCTTTACTTTTTGTTTTAAGAAATAGCAGCTTATTTCAGACAGACATAAAATGTTTGTCATTCAAAAATAAGTTACACTTTTTTGTTTTACGCGCATATCCCACATAGTTATCATTTTCAGTGTTGGATCGTAACAAAATACAAATGAGAAACTAGGTTGTCACAAGTTTCAACTAATAAAGGGAAGGGTCCTTTGTGGCTTAGTGATTAAGGTGTGTACTTCTGACCGGGAAATCCTGGTTCGATTTTCCTATGGCGGTGCTAGCTACTTGTACAGTGCATGCATACAGAAGAGTAGTTACTGAGGTCAGGTTGAGCACAAACGGCAGATTTGCGAAAGAAATCCGCCAAAAAAGTGTACAACGGCTGTACCATGATCACAGAAAGCAGATTTGCGAAATAAATCCGGCAAAATAAAAGTATACAATGGCTGTATCATTAGCCGAGATTGTGCGCTTCGGTTATCACAGTACAACTATATTGGGCGCCAAATTGTTTATTGGTTGCGCCGAGCAAGTCGCTCGCACCGAAGTCCGAATGCGACAAGTCAGACATGTATGACGAAGGCGCTTGTATTGGACAGTTTAGGCAAGCAAATAGACGGAGCCATCCAATATTTCAACATATTTGCTTCAGTCTCAGATTATATACCTATTCAAACTTGCTAAACACTTCGCCTAGCCCAACTAATCTACACTCATTAAATGGAGGTAATTATGATTAAAAAAAAAAAAACGCATTGTGGCCATGTTTTGACGCTGGGAGTAAAGCTGATATTTAGCTGCCCTCTGCTCGGACAGGTCACACATCAGGTAAGCGCTAACTTAGGCAAAAGTCGTTATAACTTCCACAGAGAGATAGAATGCGCAAAAAGCCGCTCTGCTGAAGTAACTAACTAAATAAAGAGACCCTGTCTGTCTGTCTGTCATTCTCAGTCCCAAGGCTTGAGAAGTACATCACGAAGTTCATTGACATTCGAGTTCGATGGCCTTTTCCTTTTCAGCACCATAGCTGAAAACGGGGGATTTTGCGAACGGCAAAGGCTGAGACAAGACTGCACAGAACGTGCAGTTTGATTTTGGATTTATACCGCCTGCTTGCTTTGTCAATCTTATAAGATGAAATGGTTTTGAAATTTAGTAGATTGTACATTCAGCCCTCGGAAGAGGTCGAGGTTATATTTGGCACTGAAAGAGTATTTAAGTCATTCGCTCATAAAAACAGGGAGTGAGCTTAATACGATGTACATGTGTACAAACTATAACAGAATACTTTTTAGATGCGAATTAACATAAATCATATAGACATGTGTTTTTTTACTGTGTAACACATGTGTGTTATAGAGCAATAATTGTGACCTTAAGCATTACGGAATCCAGTTTTCGCCACATCAAATCTTTCCCTAGCAAAGCGCTGACTTGCGTTTACAATGGCATCGACTTTTTTAGAGTACATGTATATTGTTTGAAAAAATTAAACAAAGGCATTTGTACGAGGGGTGATCAGAAAGATCGATGACCAGTGCCTGTATCAGAATTTTGTTATAAAAACAACTTAGTGTTTACTATTTTTAAAAGTAACCTCCTTTTAATTCTATGCACTTATTCATTATTGATTCCCATGCACGTGTACGAGCGCGTCACGTGACCTTACTTTCAAGGACCCGGTCATAGCGAGGGTTAGCTCCTCTCTGCTCTCGTAGCGTATGCCACATAGAGAATCTTTCAAAACAGGAACTAGTCAGATGATCAGATGTTGATAGAGGACCAGATTTAGGGTCATCTTCAACAGTATCGCACTCTTGTCTAAGCCGGTCCAATCCATGTACGAATATTAGATTTCTTGAGTGCAGAGTCCCCTTAAACTGTTTTTTCAATCGGTTTTGATTTCCGATAAATACTTTCAGAGTTTGACGTAAAACTTTATGATTAATATCGGCTCAAATAAAACGTCGTCCGACGTTTTGGACCACTAATGCAGTATATGACGTCATGACATCTATGCAAATTTTTGTAATCCTACGTGTAGTAGTTTTCAAAATAACGAGGTGGTCCACATTCTTTCTGATCACCCCTCGTATAGTCCAGCATGTAGACATAAAAAAAAAAAGATGAAATATGTGAACTCATTTTTGATTCTATCCTATATTTCTAATTAAAAGAAAAGGGAATGTTTAAAAAACATTGCATTTCCCGGTCATTTATAGATGTCGCACGATAAACGAAAATTGTGCGACCGTTCTGTGGGTGGGATTCCTTAACAAATGTGGCATTTTATAGTCTATACGAGCATTATGAAAGCAGCTCATTCAGTCAAACTGCTTTTTTTTTTTTTAATTTGATAGTTATTATAAAAAAGAATCATATCCAGTTATTTGTTTTGTAAAGTATCGACCATATTAGGAGCACATACGTGCGCTCTGAACCTTCCTTACAGCAATGGGAATGCCTTGATCAGTTAAAAATACAGATGGTCTTTTTTTCCCCCAAAAGATTGCCGTTTTTATACTATTACTCAGCGTTAAAATGGAAAATCTATAAACAGTTATATTTCTGTGAAAACATGTCAAGGTTTGGTAACACAGTTGACTACAATCTTCCTTGTCCTTTGTTTGAAATGGCACTTTGAGAAATTTTCTATTGTACAGTCACCTGAGATCTTTTAACCGCATACAAATGTCTGTAAAAATTTCTTTTCTCAACATACATGTAACAAACAAATAAATGGGTATGACTATTTCATTATAACTTTAAAAAAAAAAGCACCAGCTTGACTTACCGTGTGATCGCAAGTTTTAACACCCAAATGACAGACTGTCACTGTAAGGAATCCTAAGTCACAAACAATACATACTTCCGGTCCTACACTGTGGTAATATCAGGCGCTTGTCTGATCCATTTGACCATTCTGAAGTACATTCCATTATATAGTTCTATTTTGATTTCGACTGCATTTTTATCATGTTGCCTGGCCAGGTTGCCTGGGGTTAGCATATCTAACTCTTGACCTGGTGGTTGCGGGTTCGATACTCGGTTGAGGTAGACTTTCTTTCCGGCGATTTTTCGCCTCTCACCTCTTATGTGTGTGGGAAAAGTAGTCAGTGGCTTTAAAAGAAAGTTGCGTCAGTACTGGTATGAGAAAGCCAGGAAACACATACATAGGTGCACAGACCGCCGTGATGTGACCTGTTAAAAGGCGTTAAACTCCAATACAAACAACTCTTATCACGGCCATATACAGATAAACACGAATATATCTCGAATGACGTAAGTGAAAATTAATTTTTTTCTGGATCATCCCGAAAGATAACCATCTCGTCGTCTCGTCATATCTCCGTGACGAGATTTGAAGTGGCAAGAACAAGATTCCGTACAACATGCCTCTAGCACACTTGTTTTGCATGAACGGTTTGTTTCATTGAATGTCAGCAAATGCTTGTCTCACCCAAAACTTACAAATACAGCAATATAATTATATCACAGAGAGTTAGCCTTTAGGCTTCTAGGCGCGACTCACTGACCTTTTGCGGACAGTATAGATTAAGATCAGACTGCACGGAACGTGCAGTCTGATCTTGGATCTATACTGTCCGATAAGGAGAATTTTTTCTCAAGAAATTACGTTTGAAATAGTATTACTCTGCTTTTTCATATTGACTTGAAAGTTTCACTTAACTTATTTAGCAGGATAAAAGTTTTAATTCAAACCGATTACATTCTTTACCAGACGACAATGCAGTACCGTCTTGGTCTTGTTGTCGTGTTTTGCTAAAGCGATGTATTGAAATGACAGGAATAAGATTCCGTACATCATGCCCTGTAGCACACTTGCTTGGCATGAATGGATTATTTGATTGAGAGCTTGCCCAACCCAAGTACTGTTGAAACCCAGTAAGAGACGCCGGAGTGGTTAATACCAGTAGAGGGTTACCCTCGTCCTTCGGTGCTGCGCCATACGGCAGTAGCCGTTAGTGGAGTAATCTGGCGATATATCTGCTTTGGCATTATAACAGCTGACCGACCAATTAAATGAAACTATAACCATCACGAGGGACAAAACTCACCCATAAATTGATTGGCCAATCAAGACACATGACTATGGTGGTTAAATACACAGGCACGATGGTCTGGGAAGTGGGGTTTAATGTATCTACATGATGCATTATACCAAGTATGTCATCACATAATTATGGATCCATAAGATCTATTTTATTCTAACAATCGGCCGAATCATGAAATAGACTGCTCCTTTGGACATTGGCCGATACTTTTTGCAAATGTATTTCACCCCTCCCCCCCCACCCCCCCCACACACACATTTTACCCCTCCCCCCCCCACCCCCCCCCCCCACACACACATGAATCTTCGCTATGAATGCTGCATATTTTCAGGTGAGTGGCGTATAATGTCAAGATTGTTCGGCCAGATAGTAATAAATCAATTTGATCCTGTATTGTACTGTCTAAAACTGCACCATGTTCATACACCATACGAATACCGTGTATTGTTTGACCACAGGTTGATGTAATATAACATTATAACTGGCCTGCAACACGCGAAAAGGGGCATTCAGACATCTGCGTAAAGTGTCGTCTCGGATCAGCCTGCGCAGTCCGCGCAGGCTGATCCGAGACGACACTTCACAATCGTGTGTGATTTTCTGTTTCACATAAGTCTACTGTAGGACAAAATCAAATGTTGACGTAAACAGGCTGATCCGAGACGACACTTTACGCAAATGTCCGAAAGCCCCTTTTCGCATGTTGCAAACCATTTATAATGTTATGTCAAGTCCTGTCGTGTCATGTTGTGTCGCTTCATGCTATTTTAAAAAGCATATAGCAGTATAGACAGCGAACTTCTTTACATTGACTTTTGTATTGTAGAATGAACAAACATTCCAGTCATTAAACTCTAAAATTTTGTCTTTTGGCAAAGAATTAACCCTTATCCTGCTAAATAAGTCAAATTAAACTTTCGAAATGACAGTAAAAACCCGAATAATGTTATTTCCAACGTATTTTTTTTTTTGAGAACAATATCTCCTTACCGGACAGTGTAGATCCAAGATCAGACTGCACGTTCTGGGCAGTCTGATCTTGATCTACACCGTCCGCAAAAGGTCATTAAGTCGCGATTAGAAGGTTTAAGGAATAAGCTGGGCCAAAGAGTTTGGAACTGTTCAAATACCTTGAGTGTTCTTGGAGCAATGTTTCGATAATTCATAGAAATCGTTTTTCAAAGCGATTCTTTCGTACCATCAAAGACACATTTAACGGCGGAAGACTGGTGCTATTCGGTCAATACAAGAGCAATTTTATGTCAGCTTTATTGCATTCTGGGTAATTAGAGAAAAGGTGGACCAAAGTTAATGGCAAGGAAGTGGACCAAGTTCAAGTAGCTTCACCCATACGTTTATTTCCTTTATATAGGAATTATACTGAGAAGAACGAGGCAAATAGAAAAAGTTGCTTTCAAAGAGCGACTCCTCCATTTGTCTCATTGTTTTGTGTGTATTTCTGTAATAAAGCTGGGTTTTATTTCGTTGTATCTTTCAATTTACTAACCTGTTTTTCTTTTGCCTTATTATTGTGACAACAATATCGATTTTAAAGAGTCAGGTTGTTATTGAAACTGGCTTGTTGTTATTGCAGCTTTGAACTTTGACTCCTACGTTAACACAGGCTGCTGAGCGCGACTCACAGACCTTTTGCGGACAGTGTAGATCAAGATCAGACTGCACAGAACGTGCAGTCTGATCTTGGATCTACACTGTCCGATGAGCAGATATCTTTCCCCAAAAAATACCTTTGAAATAGTAAAATTTGGATTTATATTACCCGCTTGAAAGTTTTATCTAACTTACTTAGCAGGAAGACGGTTAAACCCATTCTATACATGCTTTTACTAGACATACCATGACTGATTGATTGAATGGTGTTTTACTCCGCTTTCAACATATTTTCACTTTTATCACGGGGATACCTCACTTATTCTTGTATGTCCTGTGTGTCACAGTTTTAAGCCCTGGGCTTGAAGTATCTATTCCAATGACACTCTCACAGAGAGAGAGAGAGAGAGAGAGAGAGAGAGAGAGAGAGAGAGAGAGAGAGAGAGAGAGAGAGAGAGACTCTCAGTCTTTTAAGTGAGGATCGAACCCGGGGGCTCCAGGTTACGAATCATTCTATTTATAACTGAGTCAGTCATCTCTCACCACTAATCAATGTTTCGACGAGGTTTACGTTGCAATGCAGCCAGTGGCTTGGGAAAATTATCATGCGAAATACTGGTCAAAAGAATCTCCAGAAAAGCATAGATAGGTATACTGGCCGCTGCGATATAACTGACTTTGAAATATTGAATATTCTAGAGAATTACTCTTAAAAATGTTAAGAATTTTTAGTAAATTTTGGCGCAGGTGATATAAATGGGATATTTTTCATTCTTCACCAAACGACAAAATTTTAGACTCGTCCAAACTGATAGCATTTGCAGACGAAAGGTAAATTGTGACTTAAATGATAAGATTGGTCTGTACAAGGGTAGAAAACATTTTGAGAATGGAGGAACTGCTGGTTACCTCGCCCCACAATGTTTTTAAATGTCTTCTTCATCTGGATTGTATACCAATACGAGATCGTTCTGTAAAGACTGCAGAGTCCGTATTCATCAACCAGTCTTTAGTATATTCTTAGTCTTATTCTCAAGACAAATCTAAATTTGAAAGTAACACAACTTCCGATTGGCTAAACCATTTGGTTTAGCCAATCGGAAGCTTTGTTACTTTCTGAATCCTGAATTGGACCGAGAATGTAACTAAGAGTGGTTGGGACTAAGAGTCCCAGAAATCTTACATTTTTGAGAAAAGCGAAAGTAATAGAAACTAAAATTCCCGGAAAATAGTAAAATTCATCATAAAATTTCGTAATAAAATTGCCATATTATTTATTGCTGTACTAAATGTTTAATGTTTACCTAGCATGGGTATAAGATTTCGATGATTTTTGCCTCTTTTGATATATGATACTATCCTATTGTTGAAAAAACTGTTTAAAAAGCCAGTTCAAAAGAAAGGAAACACACGAGGGAAATTGTTGTTTAGCTAAAACCCTTTCCCAAACGATAAAATTTTTGTACCTTTCTAATTTCAAAGCATTTACAGACGACAAATTAATTTTGGCTCAAATCATGGGAATTGTAACTTACATGGCAGAAAACATTCTGGGACAATGAGAAAATGCTAGTTCATCTGTATGAGACGACAACAACAGTTTCCACTCTTCCAATTTAAAAGCATCTAGCAGACGGCAAATCAAATGCGGGTCAAATCAAGGTATTTGCCTCTAAAAGGGTAGAAGACGATCTGAGAAAATGAGAAAATACTTTCTTTTTTCCCAAAATGTTTTCAAAAGGCTTCTTTTTTTTTTTTGATGGGGGGGGGGGTGTTTAAAACACAGTATTGTTTAGTAAAGGTCTAAACCTGTCTTATTCTACATCGATTGTGAAACGATTCCTACAACTTACTTAACTCTTTACCAAACGACAAAATTTTGAACTAGACCAAATTCAAAGCATTTGCAGACGGCAAATTAAATGTTGCTTAAACGGTGATTTCTGCATTTGATATGGTGGAAAACATTGTGGGAAAAGGAGAAAATGCTGGTGACCAGCATTTTCTCCTTTTCCGACAATGTTTTCTAGAGGCTTCTTCCTCAGCGATTTTAAAATTCGGGATTGTGTGGTAAAAGGTTAAAACACTCTCGACGATCGCTTCCTGAAAACATTAAGACTTACAGCGCAGAATTAATATAATGGACGAAATACCGAATTTTTATTGTTGTTATGGGGAGAATATGTAGCACAGTAGCGGACAGTGTAGATCCAAGATCAGACTGCACGTTCTGTGCAGTCTGATCTTGATCTACACTATCCGCAAAAGTAACTTAAATCGGTTCCAGCACTTTATGGGTTAACCAGTACTCGCGGCGTGACGTGGGTAGCTGCAAAAGTAGGCCGTTCGTTCGTGCCCACATCTTTTCGTCTTCGCCTATTGATCAATCCTGTCATTGCGACAGGATTCATTCCTCTCTCACCGCTGAACACTGTTCGACGACAGCATCCAGTGGCTAGAGAACATTTTGCGAAGTACTGGTAAAGGTAACCTCGCGAAACAAATAGCCGCCGTGATAAAACTGCAATATAGACACTCAGCATGAATTAAGGTTGAATATTGATTGATTGAATTGCGTTTTACGCTGCTTTCAACATCATTACAGTCATATCACGGCGACAGCTCAAACATTCATGCATGTTCTGAGTTTCACTACTTCAAGGCTGCGGCTGTATTTAAAGTGTCTTGCCAAAGGAAACTCTCACGAAAAACCCAGTGCTTCCTCTGAGACTCAAACCGGAGCCTGCAGGTTACGAGTTCTACGCGTTACTGCTCAACCAAGCAGGACCACTAAAGTTTAAATAAATTAACTTATTGAATAGTGGTTAAAGCCGCTTTTAACATTTCTTCAGTCATGCCACGACGACAGCTAACATATCTGCGTCTGTTCTAGGTATCACCAGTACTACCTCTTAACTCTCGTTTCACTTTAATCCTTTATAAGACGACAAAATTTAGAATCGTCCAAATTCAATGCATTCGAAGACGACAACTTAAAATGAGCCTCAACTGAATTTGTTTTTGAAAGGATGGAAAACGTTGTGGGAAAAGGAGAAAATGCTGGTTACCAGCATTTTCTCCTTTTCATACAACGTTTTCAATAAGCTTCTTCTACATGGTCGCCAAAACATGGGCTTGTTTGGTACACGACAAAGGGTACAATTTTAAAACTTTTTAAATGGTCAAGCAAATTTGATCCTTTTATTTTCATTCTCATTCAACGTAGTCATGTTTGATACCACGTTTTGTAGCATAATGTTATATCAATAGCATTATTTACATGGTCTTAACGTCATTTTTGCACCGACGACATGATAGTGTCGGATTATTAAGAAAAAGAACAGACCACAGCAAGGTTATGTAAACAAAAAATAGTTCGCAAGTATTTTAAACCCATTGGCCGCCAAGCACGACTCAAAGTGCTGTGGTGGACAATGTAGATCAAGATTAGACTTCTCAAAATGTGCTTTCTGATCCTTGATCTACACCGTCTGTTACGTTAATAAATGAATTTTGTTTTGGCAACAAGAACTTTGAATTCACAAAATTTGTTGTTGTTTTTTTTTCACTTTTCGTTGAAAACGTCAATTTAAATTTACAGAGAATTTTAACTCTTTATCCATCAAGCCAGTTTCTACGACCCTGAATAAAAAGACTTTTTCAAACATTGGGAGAAAAGGAGAAAATGATGGTAACCAGCATTTTCTCCTTTTTTATCGTTTTCGACCCTTTCAGAGACAAACCATATCATTTGAGACTCTTCGTCTTTCATTGTTTGGAATATGGACGTGTCTAAAATTTTGTCGTCTGCTAAATAAAAGAGTTAAGTGGTAGCACTCTTTGAAATCATGGTCAGCTGAGAGATAGCACTGACCTTCGTCAGTCAGTTCATCACTGTGATTTTGTTTATTGCAATCCATCATTATATCGTTAGCGAAAAGTTTAGAATAAGATCAACATGTACTTTCAGTGGAGCCTGATCTTGACCTACACTCTACGATACTCGATGAAATTTTTAAACTTTTCTATACCAGTTTAAAAAGAAAGAGTGCATAGCGAACGATGTTTACTCTGTCGATTATTTCAGTTGAATAGGAAAAAAGGCCTAACACAAAACAAATTAGAGTAATCTTATCGTGCACCATGATCAAGTTTGCATAATTAAACGAAACATCGCAGAAGAAGATATCATTTGCGATAACGTTAGGTGGTTTCTTTTCCATGAAATGCATACCTCATACTGTCATTATCTTGTTGGTGTAACTGTGACCAGGGAATCGCTAAGACTTTTTAATGGATTTTGTCAATGGTTATGATCAGTGAATGGAAAGGATTCTATATTTTTATTTCTTGTACTTTTATTTAGTAACACTGAATAATGATACCTCCTCCTGTATTTCAGACGTATTTTTTTAAGCCCTGAACGCCTGAATTTGTCGCCGTTTTCAGAATTCATTCAGTTATATTGCTGAGGGCAGTGCACCTATTCGTGCTTTCCTGGAGGATCTTTTATCAGCACTATGAGTCATGTATATTTTGTCGTCTGCAAATACCTTCAGTTTGGACAAGTCTACAATTTTGTCATTTGTTAAAGTGTTTAAAAAGACAGATTTAACTCTGGCCAGATAACGTTACATATCTAGTGAAATTCAAGTGATTTACGGCAAAATCCTTGTATTATATCACGCCTGATAGGAAATAAGTAGATTTAATCTTATCAAACTCGATTTGGATTGATTTGAATGCGCTTCACGCCGCTTTCAACATTATTTCGGTTATATAACAGTTACAGCTCTCTTATTCATGTCTTTGATAGGTTCGCTAGTGAAAGGCTGGGGCTCAGCAGTACCTTACCCAGGGGCCCCCCAAAACTCCTTAAAATAGGCAGTTTATCATTTCCCCACAATGTTTCTTTGTGAGAGTCAACTACAGGAAGGGAATGCAAAGACAGATGCTCAGGCCACTGTGATCATTTTAGCTTGAAATACTGTTGGGCATGAATATAAACTTCAAACGAAGTAAGGAACGGATGAACAAAATTATTATTATTATTATTATTATTATTCAAACTGGAGAACAAACACAAAGTATGAGGATTATATTTGGTAAACACGATCGCCTTACCAAATTACTGACCATAAGTTTTACAGTCATCCGGTTTCGAACTCTTATTTAACCCTTATCCTGCTAAATAACTAAAATTTAATTTTCAATTCGATATTAATAACCCAAATATTGCTATATCTAAGTTATGTTTTGGGGAATAATATCTCCTTATCGGACAGTGTAGATCTAAGATCAGACTGCACGTTCTGTGCAGTCTGATCTTAATCTACACTGTCCGCAAAAGGTCAGCAAGTCGCGCTTAGCAACCTAAGGGTTAACAATCTATCAGTTTGTATAGGATTTCCTTGAGCCTTTTTCTTACTGAATTCACTCAGTAATTTCTGTGAAGTAATTTTCCTTTTTTCGCCTTGCAAAATGACAATTTTGATAATCTCGTGGCAAAAGGAGAAATCTATCGTTACATGCACAAATCTGTATTCTATATGATTTTATATGAGTTTACATTGCTGATGATTTCAAAGTCGAAAGTGGCAAATTTGTTTCAGGCGATGATGGGCAGAACGGTGGACTAAACTCGGTGTTTGTACATGAAATCTCCGTATTTCCGTACATACATTAAAGGAACAATGCTCAAACATATACATGTAGAACACTTTCGTATGAAACAAGTCCCCCTTGCTGTCCGAATATAGCAGATTTTTCACTCGCCCAAGTGGTAGAGGTCTTTTTGAGAACATTGTCAGAAAAGAAGCAATGACTTGAAACAAGCCATTGTTTCTTGTCTCTCAATGTTTTTCCATATCATTTTCAGATGCTTTTTTCATTCTTTAACTCTTTGCCAAGCGACGAAAGCGTAGACTGGTCCAAATTAAAAGCATTTGCAGACAACATAATAAATGTGACAGAAATAATGAAATTTGTCAGTGAAAGGGTAAAAAAACAATGTGAGAAAAGCAGAAAATGCTGGGTACCAGCATTTTCTCCTTTTCCCACAATGTTTTCAAAAGCTGTCTACTTCAGGACGTTAAAATCGGGATTGTGTGGTAAAGGGTTGAACTATTTTTCCGCTCTGGTTTTACTCTAGACAGTTTCCAGTGCATCTAAAAGCTTCCTGTGCAGTAATAACAGACGACAAAGAGGAACGGGCGAAGCTCGTAAGGAGCGACAGCGAGGTTTACCGTAATGCTGTTCTAGATTTAATCTCCGAATCCCGTTTGAACTTTTAGTCTTTGCCTGCGCAGTGCTGGCAAAAGATATGGGTTTTGGTTTGCATTTCTATTCTATTCCGTTCTATTTCGAGTGTAGCATGCAAACCAACACAATAATTCGCATACATTTCAACATTATTTCAGTTATATCGCGGTGGCCAGTGCACCTATCCATGCTTTCCTGGAGTTTCTTTTACCAGTACTCTGCACAATATTCTTTCCAAGCCACTGGCAGCTTTCCCACATAACCATCGTCGAAACAATGATCAGCGGTGAGAGAGGAATGAGTCCTGTTGCAATGACTATCATCAATCCTCGGAAAGAAATTGGCTGAGCCGGGGTTCGAACCCACGATCCCCTGTTCTCAGGTCCTGTACGCTACCGACTGAGTTACCGGGCTCGGCACATGCTTATTCTTTGCATGATTATACAATGTCCGATTTTGACATTACTCGCGATAATTACGAGATCTGATAGTAATCGTCATTGTCAGCATGACGTACACTCGTCACAACTCGGTCGATTCCGTAAATACTTGTAACCTCGTTTGTATAAAAGTTTCCAATTTGAAATACTGTCAGTCACATGATCTTAAACATGGCGGTGCCCATGAAAATAGATTAGCAACAACATAAACAAGCACGGTGAAGTTATTCAAATCTATCAATCTGTCGATGAAAACTACCATCGGTATTGATAGATCACGTTAAGGATTGAAAGTACAAACTGTTTGTCAACAGCACTGTATTTACAAATATTTTGATAGAAAAGGTGACCCCTGTATTTCTTTGGGGCGAGGCTTAAGATTTTAAGAACGGTAAAGCGATGAATTTCCGGCGAAGAAATGTACCGTGTAGGTGCATTATCACACATCATAATACAGCTGATAGATCTGATCAACGGATCACCCGAGTTGTGCCGAATCCAGGACGTACATGGATAGCAACGTTATGGTAACCTTCCTTGATACAGGTAGTCGTGTCCCGAAACCAGTTCATCACCAGCTGGTATCTATTTCGATTTAAAAAATTGGCCAAGTAGCGGCCAAAACTAAACACTTTTGATGTTAAAATGCATTTAAATCATACCGTTTAAAAGAATAAAAATTATTTGAAAGATGATAATTTCAATCTGTTATTATACGGTTGGTCCAAGTGTAAGGTAGAAAACAAATTTTAAAACAAGATGCAAAGTTTCCAAGTTGCTCTATCTTCTGTTTTCTTTTTTCCTGGTTTTGAAATTCCTTTTTTTGCCCGCGAATAACACTTGGATCGACCGTACACTTAAGACTTTGCCCAATAGTTTATCTTATTGTTGCCGATTTACAAAATAATTTTATACCTGTAGAGAGAAAAATTTTGCCAGATAAAATGTCATGTGGAAGGTTATTTTTTAAGTTATCTTAAATGATGACAATGCACTAACATGGCCTCTACTTCTAGATATACACTCAGCAAAACTTATAAACCGCTACTTTTAAGCTGTAAATCTCCGTAGACCTTTGTTTTGCACCACTGTCCAGAAATTTTATGTTTCATTTGGTATGATTTTTTGCAGAATGGTTGATCAGTGAAAACACATACCTCAGCCTAAGTCTGAAAAAAAAAAACTTACTGACTTGTTCATGTTAAAGGAGCTGATTTAACACCCATTCACTCATCACTGAAAATTGAAAAATCAAATTTTTGAAAACTTCATATTCGTTTTCTCGAATTCTATGTTTGTGCAGAAAATAATTTCATGTCTTTTCTTATCACTGACAAAAATTCAGTAATTCAAGCTTCTCTTTTTGACCTGTTTTGGCTAATAGACACCACGCATGCGCAACCGATGCGTTTTCTCTATTTCAAAAAGGATATGCTTTCTGTTAGTAGAATCGAGAACCTTTTCATTACAACACCATGTCTAACGTCAAAATATATGTTACAACTTCTTTTCATTTACCTGACTATTACTTGGTTAAATTTGCAAGAGATAGAAAAGTGGCGGTTTATAAGTTTTGATGAGTGTATCAATAGCAGGAGAGTTCATCGCTATTCTAAACTACTCACAAGTTATCTTCGTCACAACATCAGAGTGAAAAAAAAATCAGAGCCCATACATTATTAATTAAAAAAAAAAAAGAAACAGATAAAATTTACCTGTTTATTATACATTTATTTAAAACGTAAATTTATTCATAGTTCATCCCGGATGCCAAAGCAGCGGGGGTGGGGTGGGGCTGGGGTAGGGGAAAAAAATTGTTTTAGGACTGGCTAGTAAACCAGGATTGGCGAGTTCAAGCCTGAATGTCTCAAGATTCTTTCGATGGGTAGGTAATATTGTCAGAGACTCGGTCTCTCGGCATAGAGTTTGTTTATGTGAGAAAACATCGAGTTGAAAATGGCGCATACCCTTTTCCAAACGATCTCGTATTTTAACTACCCCGAAGAACAAAGCTTTTTAAAATTGTGGCAAAAGAAGAAAATGGTGGTAACCACCATTTTCTTCTTTTCACACAATGTTTTCTACCCTTATTTGTACAAATACCATATGTTTTGAACCCTTTTATATACAATTATTGCTACTTGAGTAACATCAAATTTGTCACCTGTAAATGCGGTTATGACAAGTCTAATATTTTGTTGTCTACTGGGAGCGAATGGTGTAACTCTTTCAAGGCAACTATATAAACTCGACTTCTTTTATAAGCTGAATTTAGGAGATTGATAGTCATTGCGACAGGATTTATTCCTCTCTCACCGCTGAGAAATGTTTCGACGACGGTTATATGGCAAAGCAGCCAGTGGCTTGGGAGGAATATTGTGCGAAGTACATGTACTGATAACAGCAATTTCGGGGCTTTATTGGATAGGTACACTGGCCGCCGTGATACAAATGAAATAATGTTGAAAACTTCGTTAAGCACCATACAATAAAGATATCAATCAACAGCTATTAATACGATCAACGGAATCTCAGGAACATATTATCTTGACAGTTTGAATGAAGAAACAGAGTGTATAGATCCAAGATCAGACTGCGTGTTCTGTCACGTTTGATCTTGATAATGCCGTGCACAAAAAGACCCTGCTTTCCTCTATGGCGCTTGAAGGGTTAAAACTACAGTTGAGCCACGCTCTGACAAAAGGGGCATTAAAGCATTTCCTTGATGCGCCTTACCAAGCACGTCATCACATAAATATGGATCCAGCAGATCCATATAGCCTAACAACCCGCTTAATTATGAGGTCAAATGATCCATTGACACTCAGAAAATTGACCTATAGCAAAAGTTTCGACCCAGGTCAGCCTGCGCCGACTGCGCAGGCTGACCTGGCTGAATACTTTTTGCATATGTATTAAGCCCTTTTTTCATAGAGTATGGCTTACATGTAATTTCCGCAGTTTAAGAGATCTGAAGGCTAAAGCAAAGATAAAATCGTCAGGTGACAGAACGCGTGATGTGCGCACGAGCATCACAGGACATCTTTACTATCTTATCTTTTATTTTGCAATAATACGTAGTCACGTTGGAGGGTCCTTCGGCATGACAGTGCGAAGACCAGGCTTAGTACAGAAGTAGTACAGTCAGACAAAAAGACGATATGCAAATTACTGCCATAAAGCACGTATGATAATGACTCATGCTCTGTAAAAAGGTGATTTAATGCATCTGAAAAAAAGTATCGACCCATGGCGGACTGACAAGGATTAGAACTTGTTGCTATATGTATTTTTTTTGCATGCTTAAGGACAAGTCTGACTCATGATACAGTCGATTGTTAGAAAAAATGGAATCATTAATTATGAGTTGATTTCCTTGAAATAATGCATATCCATGCTGGTAACCTCCATTTTCTCCTCTTCCCACACTGTTTTCTTCCATTTCAAAGACAAATCCTTTCATTTCAGCTACATTTAGTTCATCGCCTGAAAATGCTTTGGGTTTGGAGAAATCTAAAATTTTTGTCATGTATAAAGTGTTAAGTGTCTAATGTGTTTGTTTGTAAGGTGTTTCACGCCGTTTTAAACATTTCTATAGTTATATCAAGGCGACCAGTGCACCAATGCATGCTTTTCTGGAGTTTCTTTAACCAGAACTTCGCACGAGGTTCATTCCAAGCCACTGGCTGCTTTTCCACATAAAAATGTCGTCGAAACAACGATCAGCGGTGAGAACGAAATGAATCCATTCGTAATAACTTTCACCAATTCTCTGAAGATATAGGCCGTGCTAAGGATCTGAACCAGCGACCACCCTTGTTTCAAGCCCTGTACGATACAGACTGATCCTCGCGGTACAGCGTTAAATGTCAAGACAAAAACGATACTGGTGTCTCAATGGCCAGTTTGAAGTCTCAATTGCCAAATCGTGCGCATCCTGCTTAGTCAAGACTGCTCTTCAGATTATCTATCCATACTTTACTAAACATTCTCTTGTATTAACGAGCCTGAACAAGAAAGCTTTTGAAAACATAGCGGGAAAAAGGAGAAACTGCTGGTAACCTGCATTTTCCCTCTTTTCCCTAAAAAAATTCCTACCCTTTATAAGAAATAACTAATCAACTGAGCCAGATGTATTGTCGTCTGTAAACGCTTTAAAAAGTCGACAAGCATGAACTTTTGTCGTTTGGTATAGATTCAACCAATTACAAAAAGGGCAAAACTGACACTTGAAAGACACAAAACCCGGTGTATCATTTCATTTTGTCTATGACTTACGAAACAATGTAGGAAAATAAGCGATTGCTTGGTACAAGCTCCTTCCCTACAATCTGGTCTAAAGCTGTCGACAGCAGGATCTTAAATATTTAAGCCGTGCTCAGTGTAAAGGTTTTTTTTTTCGCATCGGCAAATAGCATCTAACCAAGTTTTTCCTTCGCATTCTACGCAGGCTGAGCTGGATCGAACGTTTTCGCTATCGGTCAATTTTCTGCATGTCAGAGGACCATTCTACCCAAGGTTTTAGCCGGTTGCTAGACAAAAGTGGGTTTTATGGATCCATAATTACATGACGACTTGCTTGGTATATGCATTACGGAGATGCGTTTAACCCCTTTTTGTTAGAGCATGGCTTGAATAGTATTTCTAGAGCAATGGGTATAACAACGGACGTCAAAAAAGATCTTGTCCTTGTTTGTGTGCATGATATATTTTATCTTTCGGATTGACCTGAGAAACATGTATAGTCTGTGACCTTTCTTCGTCCATTTTCTGATTTAGGAAAGTAAAGCGACATGATGCCAACTCGATTTTGATACCCCTTTAAGTCTTATTCACTCGACTACGTTGAAATGCGTCTCATGGCTATATACAGATATATACGAATATATGGCCTGCAACACGCTAAAAGGGGCATTCGGACATTTGCGTAAAGTGTCGTCTCGTATCAGCCTGCGCAGTCCGCACAGGCTAATCCGAAACGACACTTTCCGTTTTTATGTAATTTTCTGTTTTGTGCAAGTCTACCGAAGAACAAAATCTAATGTAGTCGTAAAGTGCCGTCTCGGATTTTCCTGCGCGGACTGCGCAGGCTGATCCGCGACAACACTTAAAGCAAATGTCCGAATGCCCCTTTTCGCGTGATGCAGACCAATTTTATATGAACTGTATAGGCTGAAACTAATTAGTGTCCAAGGTCTGTAGATGAATACAAGCAATCGCTCCTTGTTTTGAAAGACATTTGTCTTAGAAGGGTATATTTAGCTCTTTTTTTAATCCTTAAAGGAAATACCATTGGAAAATACTAATTACACCTCTTGCGCTTGCTTACTTTATATTATATTTAATGATGAATTGTTTTTGGAGTTTATGGCGGCTGAAAAAAAAAATCTTAACAAACCCCTTTAAAGCTAAAAAAAAAAAACCACGTATAGATATGTAGCAATTGGTTGGAGATTGGATGACTCAAATCTCTTTTATTTTCTTCTTCCTCGTCACGTGCTCACGTGCGCAGACCATACTTTGAGTCCAGTCTGATAATGACAAGGGCAGTTTTCAACTGGGCTTCAAACGGCTAAAATAGGTAGGATACTGTGGTATTGTTCACAACAAATAAGACCAGCATGAATCAAAGTATTAACCCTTATCTTGCTAAGCGCGACTCACTGACCTTTTGAGGACAGTGTAGATCAAGATCAGACTGCACAGAACGTGCAGTCTGATCTTGATCTACACTGTCCGATAGAGAGATATTTTTGTCCAAAAAAAAAATAAGTTTGAAATACCGGTAATAGTTTTCGGGGCTTTACTATC
The DNA here is from genome assembly GCA_946811185.2 of Hippopus hippopus. Lineage (NCBI taxonomy): Eukaryota > Metazoa > Mollusca > Bivalvia > Cardiida > Cardiidae > Hippopus > Hippopus hippopus. Next base: position 29,768,839 of record OX328101.1, read on the forward strand.
GACTTGAAAGTTTCATGTTAGTTATTCAGCAAGAAAAGGGTTAAGAGTATTAGGGATACAGAAAAAGGTGCTGAGGTTGTACCATCTGTAATGAATTGTCGTATACCTGTTGTGTGATGTCCATGTTCTAGATGCTTTGCCATGATGTGGTATCTAGTTGGCGTCTTGATCTGGGCACACCTTGCATCACCTTGTGAACATTGTAGTTGGATCTGAAATGTATTTTCCCCTTGGATTTCCTTTATCCTTTACAACATGACAAAAGTTTAGACTGGACCAATTTGAAACCATTTGTTTATGCTGGTTACCTGCATTTTCTTCTTTGTCCAGAATTTTTTCTAATGCCTTTTTCTTAAGGTTCGTTAAAAGTCGGGTTGTGTAGTAAAGGGTTGATTTAGACGCTGGATTATTAATAATCAGGAAACCTGATTCAAGCCCTGCAGGCGGAGCTGGTTGTGAGGGAGTGCCCTTGGGCACGGTATTGGAGAGTCTCAGCCTAGTCACTGTAAAACTCAGGAAATATAGTGAGAAGTGAGTAGTTGTCGTAATATTATGGCTTGAATACAACTAAAAGCGACCGAAACTCCCAAATCAGACAAAAGCACAGGTGTCCTTTAGCAAGCCACTGCAAAACCTTAGTACTTTACTGCTGAAATCTAGGAGGAACGAATAAGTGATTGTTCATCCCGATTTGACTTGAAAAATCTTACTCCTCGATGAGGCTAGAGCCCTAACTCAGACAAAATGATTGGGTGTTCTCTAACAAGCCGTCACAGAGCCATAATGCCTTACTGGTAAAATCCAGGAGGCACAAATACATGTTAATGAACGATCCTCTTAATTTGACTGAACTGAATATCACCCAAGGAGAGTAAAAAAGAAGAAGGCACGGGATGTCCTTTGACAAGCCATTGCAAAGCCCTACAATCGTACCGGTAAATTCTGGAGGCACGGATAAGTGAGCGATCGTCGTAAAATTTATCCAAAATATCATTGAAAGCGGTTAAATCTCCAAACTGCAGACAAAAAGAGACCCTAACAAAATCTTGTCCTCCAACAACAGATGATAGCCTAATGTGATCTAGATAGCAGGGGGTAGTAACTATGTAGTGAAATATCTTGCACCAACGATCACTCCACAAGACCGAATAGCTCAAGTGGTAAAGCATGACACTTGTGAGTTAAGAATCTTAGGCCACTTGAGCATGAGGGTTTGATTTCCAGGGCTGACGATGCTATTTACCGAGCACATATGAGAACCAAGCGTAACTTCCAATGGGTTTCGTACTGTTTCTTGCACTACTCCTGTAAAAAAACCTGTCTTTTCACGGCTTGTTCTATTATGTCAAATGGGCAGCCGCTGGGGACGATAAATAAACATAAATCAAACCAATAGTCACTTTAAGATTACAAAAAAGAGTTAGATTTTATTGCATATGAGAAAACCAGTGTGTGACGACGCCCTAAGAAGCCACGAGAAAGATAAAATGCTCATACCAGCAATCTCTCACACTATGCTTACCTCACGTGCAATAAAATCTACCCCGCTTTTTTTTATATTTCTAAAGTGACTTTTGATTTGATTTACATTTATTTATCGTGAGATTGAGCTGCGTGTGATCATTTTTATCTTTTTCATGCACTGGTCGGTTATGTAAGACGATTTTATTTATTTTGCGGATTAAAAAAGAATTAATATAGGGAGATTCCTCTCATTTTATTCCAGTATTGTTTTAATGGTTAAATCATTTGCATAATGGACTGATTATCTTAAAAGCCCTGTAAAGTTCCATTTAGATAAAACAAAACCCTGCTCTCCGACAAAACCTGACGAGTGAACAGTACCTGTAATGTAACTGAAATACACCTGAAAGCGCGGTGGTCCTATTTGGGTGAAACAAATCAAAGACCTGCTCCTCGGCAAAACACGAAAAGTCAACTTTCCCAGTAATGTGACTCAAATGATCTTGAAAGCGTGGTAACCCCCCCCCCCTTCAGACAAAAAAAAAACAACAAAAAAACAGAAGACCTGCCCTTGGACAAAACATGACAAGAAAACTGTCCCAGTAATGTGACTAAAATAATCTTGAAGGCGGTGTAACAACGCTACCTCAGGAAAACAACACAAAGACCTGCCCTTCGACAAAACATGAAAAGGAAACTGTTCCCGTAATAAGACTGATTTAATCTTGAAAGTGGCGTATAAACCCCTTTCCAAACAAACCCAAAAAAGCCTTGCTGTCTCCGTCAAAACATGACAACCTATTTGTCATAAAGCCAACATGGGTGGGGGGTACGCAGTTTGTATTTCGGTGAAGTACCGTGTGGCCCAAATCGAGTTGCATTATCATGATAAAAAATAATTTACAAAACTTACCCTTCTTCCGCAAGGCTGCTAAAACTCGGAATTGTGAGAGAGCACCAAATAAACCTTAACTCTTATCCTGCTATATAACTAAAATTGAATTTTCGATTCGATAGTAAAAACCAAAATATTGCTATTTCAGAGTTATGTTTTGAGGAATAATATCTCCTTATCGGACAGTGTAGATCCAAGATCAGGCTGCACATTCTGTGCAGTCTGATCTTGATCTACACTGTCCGCAAAAGCTCCCCGAGTTGCGCTTACCAGGGATAAGTACAGAAATTAGACCCGAATGATTGCAATTTCACGCTTACTCTTGTTCAGAATGTCCCAGCGAGGCGGACAGTGTAGATAAAATATCAGACTGCACTTTTTGTGCAGTCTAACCTTGATCAACACCGGCTACAAAGTCAGTTAAAGTCAGGAGCTTTACAGGAACTTAAAATAGATTTTGACTCTTTATTTTTTATTGCTGGGGGTTGGATGATGGAATTGGAGGACAGTTCATATTGTTTGTAGAAATCATACTGATTTTACCCTTAGTTTGAGAAAGAAAAATACTGCATATGCCTCCACCGGGATTCGAACCTACTATATTTTCAAAACCATACCTTAAAGACTTTACAATCAAAGCTATCTGGACAAGTGTTATCTTTCCCTGTTCAAAATGAGCCATGCTCTGTGAAAAAGGGGCTTAATGCATCTGCAAAAAGAATCGACCCATGTCAGCCTGCGCAGTCCGCGCAGGCTGACATGGGTCGAAACTTTTTGCTATTTGTAAAATTTGCATATCAAAGGACCATTCTACCTCCAGACCCAGTTGATAGTTAGGCAAAATGGATTTTATGGATCCATAATCATGTGATGACTTGCTTGATATCATGCGTGAGGGAGATGCATTAGGCCATCCTTTGACCAGAGCATGGCTCAAACGTGTTTATCCCTTGTTACGCAATAAGGATGATCTTGTTACTAACGGAGTCGGAAATCTAATAAAAAAACAAGAGGACCATGATGGTCCTATATCGCTCACCTGAGTACTAAGCAGTAAAGGTCTACAATGAAGATAAATACCAAATATTGAGGTTCAAGGCCAAATGATAATGAAACAAGAGCGGCAAATTGTCGCAAGATATGCCCGTCCCACCGCCAGTTGTCGAGGAGGTATAATAATTGCAAAGGGCACGTAATGCAACAAACATGTTTACCAAGTCTCAAGTCTCAAGTCATATTGTAAAAATGAAGATCAAAGTGGAATTACTCAAAGTCCGCGCTAGGTAGAGTTATTGTTCTTACGCACAGTACCCGGTAATATTGCAACAAACATGAATACCAAGTTTGAAGTCGTTCTGACTTGAGATGACAAAGTTATATTCCGGACAAGCACTAAATGCTGTAAAAATGACGATCAAAGGGAAATAACTCAAAGACAGCACGAGGTACAGTTACAATTCTTGTGCACTGCACTTCCAAATATTGCAACAAATAAGCATACCATATTTCAAGTCATTCCTACTTAAGATGACAAAGTTTTGCTCCGGACAAGCAAGAAATGCTATAAAAATGAAGGTCAAAGGGGAAATAACTCAAAATTCGTGCTAGGAAGAGTTATGGTTCTTGTGCACTGCACTCCGTAATTTTTCAACAATCATGCATACCAAATTTGAAGATGTTCAGGCTAGAGATGACAAAGTTATATTCCGGACAAGCAGAAAATGCTGTAAAAATGACGATCAAAAGGAAAAAACTCATAGACAGTACCAGGTAGAGTTATGGTTCTTTCACACTGCACTCTGTGTTATTGCTACAAACACAAATGCCAAGTTTCAAGTCAATCGGACTGGAGATGACAAAGTTATGGTCCGGACAAAGAACTATTCTATAGAACTTTCTAATTCAAGGGCAAATAACTCCAGTTGTTCTGGTCCGATTAGACCCATTATCGAACTCATCTGAGATCTTATGGTCATATATATTTTGACCAAGTTTGGTGCTGATTGGTTAAAAATTGTAGATGCTAGAGTGTAAACAAAGTCAAATATAGCAATTTTTCTAATTCAAGGGCAAATAACTCCAGTCCTTCAGGTCCGATTAGACCCATTATCGAACTTATCAGAGATCTTATGGTCATATATATTTTGACCAAGTTTGGTGCTGATTGGTTGATACTTGTAGATGCTAGAGTGTAAACAAAGTCAAATATAGCAATTTTTCTAATTCAAGGGCAAATAACTCCAGTCGTTCTGGTCTGATTAAACCCATAATCGAACTCATCTGAGATCTTATTGTCATATATATTTTGACCAAGTTTGGTGCTGATTGGTTGATATTTGTAGATGCTAGAGTGTAAACAAAGTCAAATATAGCAATTTTTCTAATTCAAGGGCAAATAACTCCAGTTGTTCTGGTCCGATTAGACCCATTATCGAACTCATCCGAGATCTTATGGTCATATATATTTTGACCAAGTTTGGTGCTGATTGGTTAATATTTGTAGATGCTAGAGTGTAAACAAAAAAATCCGAACGGACGGACGGACGACGGACGGACGGACGACGGACGGACGACGGACGCCGACGGACGGTGAGAGATCACAATAGCTCATCCTGAGCACTTCGTGCTCAGCTGAGCTAAAAACCTCCCCAAAACTGGGTTATTCAACGTTTTTTCTACATGCAGTTCTATACAAGCCATACTCTGGCAAAATGGGGCTTAACGCACCTCCGTGATGCATTATACTATGCAGGTAATCACATAATTATCGAGCCATTTTATCCATTTTCTCGAACAAAGGGCTGAATCCAAAGGTAGAATGGTCCTTGGAGATACAGAAAATTGAACAATAGCGAAAAGCTGCGGACTGCGCAGGCTGACCTGGGCCGATACTTTTCGCAGATTCGTTAAGCTATTCAATTCATTTTTTAAGCCATCTTTGTAAGGTAGTACATCTTAATACTCTTTGTTAAGTCTTTCTAAAAAAAAAACTTTCAGAACAAAAGCTAATCGGGCGTCCCTTCAAAAGGAAATATAATTTTAGGTGTTTGTTTTTGTTGTTCTGAAAACTGAATAGTCACCCCCACTGCTTAACTACAAAAGACATTATCTAGCCTCAGAGTGCAATGTTGATTTTCGCCCGCTGACCAGCTCACTCCACTGCTTCAGTTTCTTGATGTTTTGGTTTCAAATCTCGGTTTGAGAGCAAATTATCTAAATTTAACGTTTAAAAAAACAATATAACAAAAGTTGAAATTGTTTAGTAATTGTACGCTCTTTCTCCTTGCGCCAGAATGTATTCACACTAACTTTTTTTTTTAATTTCAAATATTTATTCAGATATATAGGCTACCGGTATCTAATTCAAACACTTTTTTTTTTTCGAAAAAAGCTGCCTTACAAGAAGAATACCGTTTACAAATGTTTAAGCCTAAACGTTTAACCCCCGTACAGATGAGAAAATTTTCATCCTGTCCAGAGTGAAAGTATTTGAAGACGAAAAATCAACTGTGGCTCAAATGGTGGGATTCGTTTCTCCAAGTTTTTGAAAAGAGAACATATTTGTTACCAGCGTTTTCTTTTTTCCCACGATGCCCTCGAAAGTCCTCTACTTCACAGCCGTAAAAACCAGAGCTTATCTGGCAAAGAACATACTGAACGCAAGCTTCCCTTGGTTATCCAAAAACCTGACGCATTTTAATAGGAGTCAGAAAAAGTGTTTATATTTCCAAAAAAGCTTTTTCAGGGTAGTTGTGTAGTTTGTTTTTGACATACTTTTTGGTATCTATTTACTCGAAGAAATAAAAATGAGCCATGCTCTGTGAAAATGGGGCTTAATACATCTGCGAAAAGTATCGATCTTCGCAAATGAATACAAAAGGGGAAATTAATGTACTAATTCGTAGTTTAATAATTTCACGCGTTGCTTTTTGACTTATTACTGAACAGTCCACATGTATTTTCAGACGCATTGTTTTTAGCTGCAACAAATGTAAGTAAAAAATAAATCAACAGGTTTAAAAAAAAAAGGGGGGGATATAGGTTAAAAAAAGGTCATAGGTAAAAAACCATGGGTAAAAAGACCGTGGGTAAAAAAAGCCATGGCTATAAAAGGCCGATGCCAGAGGTGAAAAAGGTCGTACCCTAAGTAGGTAAAAAAAGCCATATGCAATACAGCCAGAGGTAAAAAAAAAAAAGCCATATGTAGAAAGGCTATCCCCGAGCAGATAAAAAATAGTCGAATGTAATGAAGCCAAAAGTAAAAAGGCTTTAGGTAAAAAAGCCATTTCCAAAATAGGTAAAAGAAAATCATATAGAATGAAGCCAGGGGTAAAAAGGCCTAAGTTTAAAAAAGCCAAAGGTTAAAATGCTACAGGTACTAAAGCCTTGGGTAAAAAAGCTATACCCCAAGAAGATAAAAAGCAATTTGTAACAAAGCCAGAGGTATAAAGGCGATAGGTATGAAAGCCACAGGTACAAAGGCCTACGGAAAAACGGCATTGATAAAAAAGCTATTTGTAATAAAGCCATTTGTAAAAAAGTCTTTGGTTAAAAATAGCCATACCCTATGTAGGTAAAAAGGTCATATTTAATAAAGCCAGAGGTTAAAAGGCCATAGGTAATAGAACCATAGGTAAAAACATTCGAAGATAAAAAGGCAGTAAATAAAAAAAGACCATATGCAAGGGTCATAGGTAATAAAGCTATGAGCCATAAGTAAAAAGGCAAGATGTAAAAAAGCCATATGCAAAGATGCCATTCCCCAAGCACATGTAGGTATAAAAGCCATTTGCAACAAGGCTAGTTGTAAAACAACCATAGGGCAAAAAAAAAAGCAGGTAAAAAAACTCAAGGTTAAAATGCCGTGGGTAAAATGACCACAGGTATAACAGCTATAGCTAAAAAACTCATAGGTAAAAAGGCCATTCCCCAAGTAGATGAAAAGGCCATGTAATAAAGGCAGATGTGAAAACGGACACAGGCAAAAAAAGGCATAGGTAAAAATATCATAGGTAAAAAGTCAAATGTAATTAAGCCAGAGGAAAACAGACATAGGTAGAAAAGTCATACCCCAAATAGTTTAAAACATTTATAGGTTTGATCATCGATGGAAAAGACTTAAAAAGCTATACACCAATATGTAATAAGGCCAGAAAGAAAAAGGTAAGAAGGCCACAGGTAAAAAAATCATGGGTAAAAAAGTCCATGTCCCAAGTAGATAAAAATGGCCTGGGTAAAAAAGTCAGAGGTAAAAAGGTCCTTGGTAAATAGGACATGGGTAAAAAAGCCATTGGTTAAAAACGCCATAGGTAAAGAAGCCAAAACTTGTCCATATAATCTGAAATCTCGGGTTATGTGTGTACATGTATAGATCTTTGTTGATATTTCCTAAAATAAAAAACATTATATCTGTTTCTTTAGTTTATAGATACATTTTGGTATTTCAAACTTTGACAAAATTAAAGTAGGTCAGCCTTTTACAAGGGGGTTTAATGCATCTCCGAGATGCATGATACCAAGCAAGTCATTAAATTATAATGGATCCATAAAATTAAAATTTGTGTAACAACCGATTGAACCATGAAGTACTCTGGTCCCATGAAATGAAGAAAATGAACCTATAGTAAAAAGTATCGACCAAGTCAGCCTGCGTGGACTACGCAGGCTGACCTTGGGTGATACTTTCTGCAGATGCACTAAGCCCCCTTTTCATAAAGCATGGCTCATATCTTTTTGAACGATATGCAAAACAAGGGGTGGGGGAAGGGGGGGAAGCGGGAATTGCTGTCAAGGTAACTTTTTTATTATCTCTATTTACATCGATGTATTCCTGTTCCTCTAAAGCAGTCTTAAGCAGTCTATCTTTTTTTCTTTAAAAAGGTCTCCTTTTTGTTTTTGTAGAGACCCGGTAGCGAAGTCGGTATCATACAGGATTTAAGAAAATAAGGTCGCTGGTTCGAATCCCCGGCTTGCCTAATTTTCTTTCCGACAATTGATGATTGTCATTTCGACATGATTTTTTCCTTTCTCACTGCTGATCATTGTTTCGTCGATGGTTATTCGAGAAAGCTGTCAGTGGCGAAGTACTGGTAATAGAAACTCCAAGAAAGCATGTACAGGTGCACTGGCCGCCGCGATATAACTAAAATAATGATGCAAATGGTGTAAAACACCATACAATCGTCTCGATTAGGCTGTAACCAGCCTCGAATCCAATCTGGTCATTTTTTTCTCCTGTGATATTTTCTGACATTACTTTGTGAAAAATGACAAATAATTACGGAACAGATTAACATGTTATTGCCAAAGATCTATTCAAACCTAGACAAGGAGTGATTAACCCTTTACCACACAATCCTGATTTTAACTACATGTACCATGATAAAGAAAGCTTTTAAAAACATTGAGGACAGGTCGTAACTTGAGTTCTAGTTTTACAATTCATTTTTTCCTGCCAGGGACCGGGGTGCGTATTCACCTACCATTCTTCAGAATATTCTGTGTCTAATTCTCAAGAATTTCCTAGACTTGTAAGTAACACAACTTCTGATTGGTTAAACCAAATGGTTTAGCCAATCAGAAGTCAGTGTGTTATTTTTAAATTTACAAACTTTTTCAGTATAAGACTAGCAATATTCTTCTGAATGGTTGGTGAATACAAACCTGGAACTTAGACAGTCTGTTCATTAGCACGTTGTCAGACTCGTAATAATACCAACCAACAATAACCATACTTTTAGAAGGTGTAAATAATTCAGTTACTCTTTATCGCGGTCTCCTTATTGAGCCATGCTCTTGCAACAGGGACTTTAATGCATCTCAAGCATTATATGGCTTGCAACGCGCGAAAAGGGGCATTTGGATATTTGCGTAAAGTGTCGTCTCGGGTCACCTGCGCAGTCCGCGCAGGCTAATCCGAGACGGCACTTTACGACTACATTATTAGTTGTACGGTCAGGTGGCAGGGGACTTTGAAACTTGTCCACGGCTGTGGCAAATCATGTCGCCCCGAGCCGAAGGCGAGGTGGCGACATGATTCGCCATAGCCGTTAACAAGTTTCAAATTCCCCGGCCACCTGACCGTACAACGAATTTATTATACTGCAAAGTTTTACCATTCCTAGTGTATTCAGCAAAATTTCCCCGTTTATGTACTCACGAATAGAGTACGCTGACGACATAGAATTTCCCTTCAGAGTGCCCCAATTCAATGAAAACTGACGTCACTGAGAAATGACGTCACTAAAACCTTGGTAAAACGTGCAGTTTGGTGAATGAACTTGGTGATGTCACTGCGATAGAAATTCGGGTTTTTTTTTATTTAAACATGGATTTAAACAACTTCAAGGTAAGTAATTATGCATTTTAATGACTTTTTGTCAAAAAGTAAAAGACCATTAGTTACCACAAACGACAATTTGGTTGTCATTTTAACGTTACATGGAATGAGTTTCCACACTTCACAGTTTGCTTACTTGACAAAGGGATAGCACGTTTTAACTCCGTGTATTTGTTTTAGAATGACGACAAACGATAATTTTGTAACTATATTCATTTATTTTCGAAAATAATCGATTCTATCCGCTTTAATGAAAACCATCAAGGGAAACTAGAAATAATACGGTGCAGCAGCAGGGTACTCATTATGTTTGTCTTGTCGACGCCGCCGTTTTGGATGTTGTGTTGAAAGTGCGTTGTCTGCGCATGTCATATTCTTCGAAGATTCGACCTGTCTGCTACGGCGCATCACCCATCTCCGAATACTTGGGAAAAGTAGGGCTTATACCGAAGCTATTAGCCTATTACCCAAGCATGTATGGGCTGTTTTAATAAATGGCCAATGCATAGGTTACATGCTAGCCGATCACAGCTGAATGAATCGCACCAGGTAGCGTTTTATTGAGTAAACGTTTATTTCATTTTGAAATTCAAAGTAACGGTTTTCGTTTTGAAAAGTAGTCCGGTTCTGTACCTAGAATGCCCATATTAGATAGCATTCGGCATACCTCGGGTGATGGGAGCCATCAAATCCCTCGGCTGTATCTGGTGGATTGAAAATTGTAAGGCTCCTCTTAAAAAAGAAAACTTGAGTTTCAATTTTCTATCGAAATCTTTCTAACTATATTTAAGTTGAGTTGGCAAACAGTTCGTACATTCATTACTCATCAATTCCGATTAAAGTTTTCACCGACAGATAAACAGATGTGAATAACTTCATCGAGGTTGTTTATGTCGTTGCTAAACGACTGACATTGGCGCGCCATGTATAAGATCACGTGATTCGCAGTTCAAGTGGAAACGACCGTTATACGGACGAGGTTAGATGTAGGTACGGAATCGGCCGAGTTGTGACGAGTGATTAGATAGATGTGTATTTGTAGAATGCCATCTAGCGGGAGATAATGGTTGAAAGTGTAGTCATGTTTGCGGGGCCGTCAAAAGGGAAACTACTTTTACGTGGATTTTGCCAGTGTGCATGACTTGTATGTATGGGGCATATTATCCACTCAGATGGCGAGAAATTTCTTTGCAGTATAATAATAGATTCTGTCCTTCTGTAGACTTGTGCAAAACAGAAAATTACATAAAAACGGAAAGTGTCGTTTCGGATTAGCCTGTGCGGATTGCGCAGGCTGATCCGAGACGACACTTTACGCAAATGTCCGAATGCCCCTTTTCGCGAGTTGCAGGCCATATCATGCAAGTCATTACATAATTATGGGTCCATAAAGTCCATTTTTCTAACAACCGGTTAATTCCTGACCTAGAATGGACACGAAGAAAATTTACCACAAGCAAATGGTTCCGATCGGTTCAGCCTGTACAAATGAATCGGGCTGACCTAAGTCGATACTTTTGAACATGCATTAAAGCCCCTTTTCACAAAGCATGGCTCAGATCTTTGGCAATAATCTATTAGTCTGTTTCGTAATGTCATTTTTTGAACAAAAAATGTCGGAATATATAGCAGTAAAAAGAATAATTAGACTGGAACCTAAGCAGAAATTTGATACAATTAGGGCGTTCACTAGAATAAATTTCCATGTAGATGTCTGTGCAAGCATCTTATAATGAATGAAATACAATTATTCCTGGAAACTTATACGTAATAAGCAATGTCCCCCCCCCCCCCCGCCCCTTTGTCACAATGTTTGAAAGTGCGTGATAAATGTATCAAGCATCTGTTAGTGTTTATTATTCACTTTTCAGAAAAGGACGTTTTCAAAGTAATGCAAATTTATCTAATTCTTTTCCAAACAGGAAAACTTCAGACTTATCCAAACGCCGAGGAAGCGGTTGCAAACGAAAAAATGTATGCAGCTAAAATGGTGGAATTTGTCATAAAAATGTAGAAAACATTGTGTGAAATGGAGAAAATGTAGGTTACCAGCATTTTATCCCTTTTCCCTGACGTTTTCAATATGTACTTCCCTAGGTTCGGTAAAGCACGTTATTTTCCGGTGAAAGGGTTCAAAAAGTGCTGAATTAAGGTTAACCTGAATGCCAGAAAAAAAGCAATACCATAAGTGAAGTAATCAACTGATTTGATAATTATATATTTGAGCCGTGCTCCGGCAAACGTGGGCTTAATGCATCTCCGTGATCCATGGTACCAAGCAAGCTATAACATACAAGTTTATGGCTCTATAATAGCCACTTTTTTAAACTAACAGACTCATGAAGTAACTGGTCCTAGGACATACAGAAAATTGATCAATAACGAAAAGTTTCGGCCCAGGTCAGCCTGCGCGGACTGCGCAGGCTGGCCTGGGTCGAAACTTTTCGCAGATGCATTAAGCCCCCTTTTCATAGAGCATGACCCATTTAATTATTTACCATTATGCTTACATTTGCAAAACTAAACTTGCGATACGAAGCAGCTGTTTTCCGAGAAACTCAGCCCTAAGGTATTTTGACCCTTAACTTTTTACCAAACAACTGACAGAACTTTCCGAGAAATCATAATGTCTACAGTGTTTAAAATCTGTTTATAATTTGTTATACAATAACGGCTTCTCCGCTACAAACGGGATAAGAACTTTTACTAAATGAAAATAACAAAATATGTCTTTTGCGTGAGACGTTAAACCGAGGTCCCGTGACGGTGCTGTACACCAAGCACATTAAAGAACAATACGTAATTTATCATTGCAAAACGGACAAGTCCGAACAGGTCAAGTGGTTTATCGTAGGATTTGTAATCTCGGGATACTTGAGGGTGTGGGTTCGAGTCCCACGGCTGGCCGACTAAAAATCACTTATAATTATAGTCTTTCGGACGAGACTTTAAACCGAGGTCCCGAGCACATTAAAGAACCAGGCGTAACTTAGGATGGTCCTGTATCCTGCACTTTTCCCCGTAACATAAATAACAGCCCTTCTTGGCGTCACCCATTTGGGCAACCGGTGAGGATGAAAAATAAACGGAAAAAAACTCTATCATTGCAAAACGACTTTCGTGTTCTTTAATTGCCAAATTCGCGCTATTAATCAAAGAAATTGTCCTGTTTCTTTCCGCTAATAAAGAAAGACATGTTTAGAAATATTTATAAGTGTTGAACAAGAAATCTTCATTAGATCGAAAAATCTGAATACATACATGTCCCTTTCAGGGCTAAAATAAAACAGTGGAGGTAACTTGTGAATGACAGAAATTAATGTTCACCCGAACATAAAAATCTGAAATCTGATAGGGAGACATAAAATTTGGTTCATACCTTGATTTTTTCCTATTATGTCAGACTATTTTATTGACATAAAGGTATTAATTGATAAATAAAGTGATTTTTATATACCTGGGAGGAGCGAAATAAAACCTGTGACAATATCAGATATCGTGACCTGAAAGTTGTAAAAACATAGTGATACTGAAACACACCACAACGCTACAGAAAACATAAGCTCTCCGAGACTAAAAAACAACAATAAAATAGTTGTACTTCCTCACCAAGACTCTGATCTTTATATACCAACCATTCTTAAGAACACTCTTAGTCTTATCCCAAGATTCTTATCTAAATTTGAAAGTAACACAACACCTGATTGGTTAAACCAAATGATTCAGTCAGTCAGAAACTGTGTTACTTTCTAAATCTAGAATTAGACTAAGAATGAAATAAAGAATGGCTGGGGAGTACAGACCTCTGTTTTGTGTGTACTCATACATGGGTATAATAAAACGAATCTTATTTTTCAATACTATTTTAGCACATTGTCTTGATTTCAAAATCCACATTCTACTTTTCATTGTCCAATCAGATTCGATCAATGCGTTCACCATGGTACTAAAATTTCCATTTCAAAGTGGGATGAATAAAAAGTCGTCCTCCAAGAAGGTTAAGACATTAACAAGTCTCTTAATATTTATCTATTTGTTCCGATATATGTGCTAGATTGAAGATGAATTACCGTAGAACACAGTTAAAGTAACCGTTTTTCCATGCCAAATTATAAATTCTCGTATGTAAAAGATATTGACAAATGAATGGGGCAGTTTTCGGAAGGTAACACAGTTGGACAAAACTTGACCGACTTTATCATTCATGTGACGTTGTCTATATATAGGAGGTTTCCATATTTGAAATACTGTCACTTAAATATAGTGGCGCCCATGAGATGCATTTATCAACGACAACGACAACCACTCCGAAAGTGATTCATATCGATACGTACCGTTCCATCTTGCAGAAATACCAATAAAATTGTTGAATTTGTTTGTACAACCTGTTTGTCAACGGAAATATATTAAGAAAGACTTCGATTGAAAATTGTGACTTTTGTTGTCTTTTATTTCAGTGGAGTCTTATTATTTCACGAGCAGTAAATCGGTGTATGTCCGGCGAAGAAATGTAAGGCGTATGTGTATATATCGCACTGTAATATACGGCCAAGGGATTTAATCAACGGATCACCCGAGATCTGCTGAGTGCCTGTCTCATATGGTCTGTAACATGCGAAAATGGGCTTTCGGACATTTGCGTAAAGTGTCGTCTCAGATCAGCATGCGCAGTCTGCGCAGGCTAATCCCAGACTGCACTTTATGTCAACATTATATTTTGTGCTACAGTAGACTTGCGTGAAACAGAAAATCACACACGATGACTGCACAGGCTGATCCGGGACGACACTTTACGCAAACGTCTGAATGCCCCTTTTCACGTGTTGCAGGCGATATTATATGCCCTTATAAAGGGCGAAGCATTTTTTTTTTTTTCGAAAAATCAACTGCTTTTGGCCTTAGTCTAATACTAGTGAAAGCTAGGGAATACTTGAATAGCTGTCGCCGTGACATGGCAAAATTTTGTTCAAAAGAAAACAACCGAAACTTGAATGACAAACGAAGCCTTATTTTCCGGTGACGCTCTGACGCGTCTAATCACGAACGTCATAACTGCCGGTTAAGTTACATCCATAATATAACATTATTTATTGATATTACGTTGGCCCTCAGCGCGTCAAATAAATGTAATATACATTATCAGTTAAAAAAAAAAAACCTAAATGATAGTAATTTCACGTCAGTTCTTGTCCAGAATGTCTCAATAAAGCAAACAGTGTAGATAAAAGATTAGACTGCACGTTTTGTGCAGTTTGATCTCGGTCTACATCTGCCCCGAAGGCAACTAGAAATCTGAAAGACGATTTAAAGATGAAAGATGACTTTTACGAGGTAGAAACATTGGGCCATATACTCATTCCATTTACCACAGACCGTTTGATAGAGGAACACCAGTGAAGAGATAACTTGCCCATGCCTGCTTTTAAAGAGGCATGCAGGGGACGGGGTGGGGGGGGGGGGAAGGGGGGAAAGGCCAGATGAGTCTTTATACAACATATCAGCTTTACTTCAGAAAAATTTTGTTATTCAGCTTTGACTCTATTCTAGATGATAAAGCTTTAGACTGGTCTATTATCTGAAAGCATAGAGCTGGCTAACAGCAATTTCTCCTTTTCTGTTACTGTTTTCAAGGCCTTCTTCCTCAGGATCTTAAAAACACTAAATTGTTTGGTAAAGGGTAACTCAGTCTGTCCTGAGGACAAATGCACAGGTAGATTTTCAATCTTGTGAAGACTTTAATTTCAACCGTTTACAAACAATCCTCTGTTTCCACATGTCTATAGAAAAAAAGTCTTTTGAAAACATTGTAGTAACAGGAGATATTGTTTGTAACTAGCATTTGTTCTTTTACCATATTGTTTTTCCATCATATCCAAAAGATTCAGCTCATTTTTACAGACGTTAAATTCGTCATTTTCAGGTGATTTCAAATAAGAACAGTGTAAAGTTTATCGTTTGAGAAACGATTGAGATTTTTTTCCACGTGCTCAAAAGAACGCGAAGAAGAAAATTTGAATAAGTTTCAAACCATAGTTATGGGACGAAAATAGTCTTCGCCCCCCCCCCCCCCCCCCCCCCCCCGGCACCACATACACACATGCAGACGCACTACCGCCACCAAAACCACGAGAAAAGTGGCCCTGCTGTTCCCCTCCCACTCACTCCTTCGCATATAATATTTTTTCGTTTTCTTCCTTAACAGATGTGTCCTTTAAGTGCATGAATTTTAGTCGTTGAATTATATTCCATCTACACCCCAAAACCCACCCGCGTTTCCAAGTGAGGCCATTTGTCGTAAGCCTTTGGCGCACATGATATGAAAAGTGCTTTTATGAAGCAAACTCATGCTAACACGACCCTGATGCAGAAGGCTTTTTCCTACATTTTCAGTTCGTTTACAAAAAAAAAATGTAATATTTAATTTGTTGTCTGCAAATGATTTCATTATGGACGAGTCTAAAATTTTGTAGCCAGGTAAAAGTTATCAATCCAACATCATATCTGATTTGGCCATGCTCTGTGAAAAGGGGGCTTATTGCATCTGCGAAAAGAATCGACCCAGGTCAGCCTGCGCAGTCCACGCAGGCTGACCTGGGTCGATTCTTTTCGCTATTTGTCATTTTTCTGTATGTCCAACGACCAGTCTACCTCAAGATTAAGTCTATTATTTAAAAAGTCGGCTGTTATGGATACACAAGTATGTGATGGCTTGCTTGGTATGATGGATAATGGAGACGCATGAATCCCCCTTTTGCCAGAGCATGGCGCAATTACATCTAATCTATATGAAAAGAATAGATGCAGAAAGATGCAGGAACCGAATGGTACAAATAAAATCAAACTCAACATTACCTGCAGATGTAATCTGTTTTTATCAATTAAAGGCAAAAACGCCGCAGCTGTTGCTAATCAATATATCATGTTACTGTATTTATGCGGTTTTGTAAATCCATTTAGCACACAAGCTTATATATCTAGACCAACACAATGCTCTTACAAAATCGCACGGCTTGCAAATCAATTCAAAGAAAGTACAATGCCGATTTTTTTAACAATACAAGGAAAAACATCGTGAAAAAGGGGGAAATTGCTTGTGACCATTACAAGACATCGCCCCTTTTTTCTATAATGTTTTAATTTACAGCTGTCAAAAAGTCGCTTTTGTATCTTGTTGCGTTACGTTGTGTCGCGCATTGAGCCTTCAGCTGCTTTGACAGGCTACTGTGGTCGACAATGTAGATTGAGATCAGAGAGCGCAAAACGTGCCGTCTGTGCTTTGATCTACACTGTCCGGTATAGTAAGACTTTTCTCGTGAAAAGAAATTTGAAACCGCAATGTTCGCGTTGTTACCTAGAAACTTCCATTAAGCGTTGATCTACTGAATAAACCAGACAATCGAGTCTGGACAGGAGGAAAACCACAAAGTTGCTATTTCAAAGCTTTTTCTCACCAAAAAAACATCATCCCTTCGGACAGTGTAGATCAAAGATCCGACTGCACGTTCTGTGCAGTCTGATCTTGATCTCCACTTTCCGCAAAAGTGCATTCAACCGCATTAAGGGTTCGGCAGCTTAAGTAATATGTTGTTTTCATGCTGCGCTAATTCCAACATGATACGAATTACTTACTGCATGCAGTGAAAACTCGGTTTGTGTTCAAGATACAATAATGTGCGTATTTTCACCACTCCCGCCGAGATTAAACCCAAGGCTGCTAAGCGCGACTCACTGACCTTTTGCGGACAGTGCAGATCAAGATCAGACTGCACAGAACGTGCAGTCTGATCTTTGATCTACACTGTCCGATTATAATACACTTTCCCCAAAAAGTTAGCACTGAAATAGCAAAATTTGTGTTTATACAGTCGCCATTAAAGTTTCATTTCACTTATTTAGCAGGACAAGAGTTAATTTTCAGCAGACTCATCTGTAACCACTTGTGCGAAAATATGGTTAATCAGCATGATTTCAAGTTCCATGCTTAACCCTTACCCTATAAAATAACTTAAACGAAACTTTCAAGTCGATAGTAAAATCCCGAATAATGCTACTTCAAACTTTTCATTTGGAGAAAAAATATGAACCATGCTCTGTGAAAAGGGGGCTTAATGCATCTGCGAAAAGTATCGACCCAGGTCAGCCTGCGCAGTCCGCGCAGGCTGACCTGGGCCGAAACTTTTCGTTATTTGACAATTTTCTGTATGTCAATAGACTAGTCTACCTCATGATATAGTCGGTTGTTTTAAAAAGATAGATATTATGGATCCATAAATACGTGATTGCTTGCTTAGTACCATGGATCACGGATATGCATTAAGCCCTCTTTTGTCAGAGCACGGCTCATATGTTTTTACCGGTACTCCTTGCAATATTCTTCCCAAGCCACTGGCTGCTTTCCCACATAACCACCGTTGAAACAATGGTCAGCGGTGAGAGAGGAATGAATCCTGTTGTAATGACTATCATCAATCCTTGGAAGAAAATTGGCCGAGCCGGGGATCGAACCAGCGACCTTCTGTTCTCAAGTCTTGTACGCTACCGACTGAGCTACAAGGGCTCGGCAGATTACCACAGGTTGTTTTAACATTTTATCAAACAATCCTGATGATGAAAAGGCGTTTAAAAACATATTTGGAGAAGAAGAAAATGATGGTAAGAATTATGCGTTCTTTTCTTTCAATAAAAAAAATCCAGATGTTGGGTCCATATTTAATTTTTCGTCTGCAGTTGCTTTCAATACGGAAAAGTCTAGGATTTCTGTCTGCACTGTTTTTTCAGAGGAAATGGAAGTAAAGGTCTAAAATATGTTTTGGTGTTAACTTGATGATTTCTGTGGAAACTGAGTGCAAGTTTATAATTTATTGGGGAATTAGTTTGTGCCTGTGACCATAAAAAGGAACATGGCAATGTAGAAAAAAAAACGTTGGTATGACACCTTGTACCAAGCAAGTCGTCACATAGTTATAGATCTATAAAAACCATTTTTGTATAGTTTGTTAACATTATTAACAACTGACTGAATCTGGAGGTAGAATGGTCCTTGGACATACAGAAAAATTACCAATAGCAAAAAGTTTCGACCCATGTCAGCCTGCGCAGTCCGCGCAGGCTGACATGGGTCAATACTTTTTGCAGACCCCCCTTGCAAACCCCCTTTTTTACAGGGCAAAGCTCATATGTTATTCTTCAATGATTATAAGATAAGTACACGTGGTTATAAAACGATCAAACTGACAGTTTATGAAGTGTCCGTTTGGTGACCATAGGTCGATCAACTTATTGACTATTTTGGTCATTGAGGACGATCGAAATAGACAGCATGTATAATGGCCACATCTTGGGTGCAAACGTTTCAATATTTCAACGTGTGTAAGCTTCAAACCTTAACCAGTAGACAAAATTGAAGAAAACACTCCAACCTGTATTGATTGCTTGAGTGTTTTACGCCGCTTACAACATTATTTCAGTCATATCACGGCGACAGCTCAAATTTTCATGTATTTCCTGGATTTCACTAGTACTAGGCTAGCTCTGAAGCATCTTGACCAAGAACACAGGCACGAAAAGCCCAGTGGATTCAGTGAGACTCAACCCATCGGGCCTCCAGGTCACGAGTCGCACACTTAACACTGAGCCACGCAGGACTCCTACAATCTGTATTACGCAAACATGTAATGGATACACGAAACGTGCTTGCTTTTAAGACAGGTGCTTGCTCGAGGGCACATTTGCGGCTTCAAATAAACGATTTGTGGACTTGAAATATGCTGACAAATTTAATTCATACCATCTAAAGGACCAGTATTAGCAAAAGTAAACAGTGTGGGTGTAAAAATGCAATATTTTAAATAATACCATTCAAAGGTATGGAACTTATGGTGAAGATGACAATCTTTTAATGCACGGTCGACCCAAGTGTTAGTCGCTGGAAAAAAAAAGAGTTGAATTCTAAACCAGTTAAAAAGTAAACAAAAGATGGAGCCACAAGGCAATTTTTAACCTAATTTTAAAATTCATTTTTCTGCCAGCGACTAACGATGGACCAGCCATAGAATAACAAATTGTCATCTTCACAATAATTTCGAAATTTAAAATGGTACGATTTAAATTTCAATGCAATTTAACACTCACATTGTTCACTTTTGGCCGCCATTAGGCCCATAGAATTTTCCAGCTTTTCTACTAGCCTTACTCTGCAATGTTCCTGTCACCAAACTGGAAATTTAAGAGATTCCAATGGAACGCGTTATGCGGATCATAATAATATCCATATTTGTCTGCAAATTGCCTCGCAATTTGTTTACAGTTGGCAGCAAGTTGGCCTTTAACACATTTTACCATATTGCCTTATTCTGGGTACTCAATTTATGCTTGCTTAACACAGGTTGCTTGCTGAATAGAGGTAGGTGATCACTATGGTAGGTGTTACAGTAGTCCAAATTGAAAACGTTTGAAGAACACAAATAATATCTGGCTCAGATATTGGGATCTGCCTCTGAAAGGAAAGAAATCACTGGGAGAAAAGGAGGAAACGCTGGTTACCAGAATGAAATAAATTTCGATCTTTCACCGTGAAAAACAAATATCCTCTATTTCAAAATTCCTTACACCGGACAGATTTCACTGCACGTTCTGGGCAGTCTGATCTTGGTTGTATAGAGTCCAAAAGCCACAAAGAAAGTAAATCAAAAGCTTACTTTCCATAATGTTACTGTCCGTATGTGACTCACTTTTCAAAGCAGTTTCTGGTAGCTTAGTAAGCAACGTATCAGACTAGTTATGCAGGGGTTGTGAATTCGAATCCCAGCACGACCAAATCCGTACAAAAATTTGATATATCTTCCCCCCCCCCCAACAACAACAAAGATAAGAACCTCAATGAGGTTGTCTGTCTCCATCCGTCCGTCTGTCAGAAGAAGCACCTTTTAGTCCCCTTCTCCACCGACGGTTTTTGACCAATTTGGCTGAAATTTTAATCGTAATATTCCTATCGTCGAAACTTGTGCAGTTTTCATTTTGATTGATCGATTATCACAAGAGTTTCTAATGACAAGCAACCAGGGGGAAATTCTTGCTCTGTGAAAAGTGGGCTTAGTGCATCAGCAAAAAGTATCGGCCAGGTCAGCCTGCGCAGTCCGCGCAGGCTGACCTGGGCCGAAACTTTTTGCTATTGATCAATTTTCTGCCCGTCAAAGTACCAGTGTGTACCTCATGACTCATTCGGCATACTTCGGGTGATCCGGTGATCAAGTCCCTCGGCTGTATCTGATAGCTTGATATGCACCTACACGGTACATTTCTTCGCCGGAAATACGCCGGTTTACCATTCTAAAAATTGTAAGGCTCCTCTTAAAAAAGAAAACTCGAGTCTCAATTTTCTATCGAAATCTTTCTAACTATATTTCAGTTGACAAACAGTTCGTACTTCATTTTTAACGTGGTTTATCAATTGCGATTGAAGTTTTCACCAACAGATAGATGTGAATAACTTCATCGAGGTTGTTTATGTCGTTGCTAAACGACTTACATGTATAAGATCATATAAGATCACGTGATTGCCAGTTCAGATGGAAGCGACCATTATACAGACGAGGTTAGATGTACATGTAGGTACGAAATCGGCCGAGTTGTGACGAGTGCCTCATGACTCAGTCGGTTGTTACGCAGAATAAATTTTATAGATCCATAATAATTTGATGACTTGCCTGGTGTCAAGTATCACGGAGATACATTAAGCCCTCTTTTGCCAGAGCATTGCTCATTTCTATTTTCAACAGGATTCACCCCTCTCTCACCACTGAACATTGTTTGGCGCTCTGAATTTTTCCTTTGTCTGTGAATTATTTCACTATTTATTTTCTACAAGCTTCACGAGCGCTGTGAAACACAAGCAAATACGTATTACACCTTACATAACGACAAGATACCCGTATAAGAAAACTGTCTACATCTACGCAAAAAAAATATGAATTAAGATATAAGTAAGATAAAAAACGGGAAAAGGCAGACATTAAAATGTGTAAACACTTTACAAAACAATCCCGCGTTTCTCACCCTGAAAAAGGAAGTCTTTTGAAAACATTGTTGGAAAAGGAGAAAATGACAGTTACAGGCCTTTTCCTACAATGTTATCTACCTTTTCTAAAGATAAAACAGGGGAAGACGGGTATAAGCTTGTTAAACCATTTTCCAAACAATTTCGTATTTTAGCAAACCTTGAGAAAGGAGGCCTTTTGAAAACATTGTTGGAAAAGGAGAAAAAAAGCATTTTCTAACAATATTTTCTACTTTTTCAAATCGCAGTACAGGAAGACGTGCATAAACCGTTTTAACTCTTTACCAAACAATGGTCCGTGTTTTAACAAACCTTGAGAAACGAAGCCTGTTGAAAACATTGTTGGAAAAGGAGAAAATGCTGGGTACAAGCATTTTTTCTTTTCCAGCAATTTTTTCTTCCCTTTCAAGGACAGAAATCAGCATTTAAGCTCATTTTTAGTTTACCATCTGCAAATCCTTTAAACTCGACAAATAAGAAAATTTGTCGGCTAGTCAAAAATTAACTCAGACGACTCTCTCTCTGTCTAGCTGCAGAAGACTTTTGAAAACACTGTGGCAAAAGGAGAAATTGTTTGTCACGAGAAATTCCTCCTATTTTGCTTCATTGTTTTAGCTGCATTCACGTATCAAGCTCAAATCATATGTCATATCCGTATACTACAAAGATTTTGCTGTTAACCAGCATTTCTCTTTTTCCCACGATGTTTTCGAATACATTCTTGTCAATAAGGGTCGCTAAAACAGGTTGAATTGTTATGTTGTTACGGCCTAGAGCAACCTGACATAGCCCGCTCTGGATTTAAACGTAAACAAGCACATTAGTGACTTACTCTTTTGACCCTTTCAGTCGACAGTCAAAAATTTGTCTTTTTTTGTTTCTCTCTATTTTAGAATTTTAGTATTGAAGGAAGAGAGAGAGAGAGAGAGAGAGACGGACGGACGGACGGACGGACGGACGGAGGGAATGACGGGCGGGCAGACAGGCCGGCAGGCAGGCAGGCAGACATACAGACTCTATTTTAGTATCGTGTAATTCGTGAATTTATTTGTTTCGTGACGAAGTAACATCTGTATGATCAAAAAATAATCTGGTTCCGATTCGTGAGACAACTTTTTAAGAAGAGCTGCTCCATCCGGTTTTTTAGTACTTAAAGAAGATAAACAAAAGTAAGAAAAATATTTTTCAATGGTATTCCCTCAATGGACTCCATAGCCTCTTAAGGTATGTTTGGATTTCGGGCCTGAGTGTCCCAAAGACTTATAGGAATGTCACATGATCAATAACATTCCTCGATTACGAGGATTCGTTTTTCAGATCAGTATGATGACTTCATATCTGATGAGATAAAAATAGACGGAGTCATTGATTGCAAAAAAAGGCCATCCCGTTGTTTAAACGACCAAAATTGCGCCTTTTTTCTGTGTGTAACCCAACACTTTACAAGAAAAGTTTATTTAGTTGTATTTACCAGTACTTTACAAGAATTTTTTTCCGGAATAAAATAGAAAGAGGACTCTTTAAATAAAAGCACATGTACAACTTGAGTCAACAACGCCATCTGGAATAGTACGAGTGTTTTTCATGGGATAAGGTGAAGAGTAAGGTGACAATTATTGAAATTGAACAATTGAAAAACGATAGCAACATCCTGTAGCTCAAAAAAACTATTTGTGTTGTAATAAGTCTTGATGACATTGCGACAAATTCTTGTCGATGAATTTCAGTATCTGTTAAAATGGTTCAAAGAACATTCAGATGTAAAAGTATAAAAAAAAAAATGCGAAAAAAAAAGATATATGCCTCTTTCAGGTATTATTTTCCATTCATTGCCAAATTTTCAGGGGTCTAAAAAATGCAGTGGCGCTAAAGGTGCCTGCATAGTGCAAATGCGTTTACTCTTTACCACACAATCCCGACATTTCACGACCCAAAGAAAGATGGTTTTTGAAAACAGTTTTGGAAAAGGACCAACACTTTCTCCTTTTGCCACTATATTTTCTTCTCTATAAAAGACAAATTTCGTGTTTTGAGTTCCATTTAATTTATGGTCTGCAAGTGCTTTCAATTAAGACAAGGCCAAAGTTTTGTCGTTTGGTAAGGAGTTTAGAATAGATAAAATCGATAAAGTGATTTATGCACATCAACCTCAAACAACAAGAGTGAGTTTTTGTAAAAGTCCACAACTCGCTGTTGATATCAGGATGCGGGTAAGGCGGTTTGTCAGACACGGAAACGTAAACACCCCAAACACACCGGTTTATCGACGTAAACCAAAATATACAATCTTGTGCTTATACTAGCATGTATTCTGCATCTGAAAACTTGCAAAAAACATGGACTATTGCGGACGGCATAGATGGCACAGATCAAGTTCAGACTCCACAGAACACGTCTATAAGATGAAAATATTAGTTTTAGTGAGTTATACTATCATCAAAAAAAAAAAGAGATTGATTTTATCACAATATTTTTTGCGCTGAATGAAGTAAAAATCATACACTTTGTCGTGGACGATGTAGATCCAAGACCAGACTGCGAGTAAATTTGGTTTACGCCGACTGCAAGAGCCTCGAGTGTTTTCGACGGGTGAACATCTATATGCTACGTAGTACGTGCAGTGTAGACCTATACAAATTCGCCACACATTTGTAGAACAGTGTTTAACTGGATGACCCACTGAATAGCAAGTTTTGTAATGATTACTGTCATTATATATTTGTATATTTTGAGGTATGAAACTTTCAGTTGGTAGGTCAGTTGGTAACTTACAGAGCTTGAAACCCAGGCATCACTAGTTCTACCCCCGGCTCGGACAAAGGCTTTTCGAGGATAAAAGATAGTCATTTAGACAGGATTCGTTCCTTTCCCACTTAACTTTTGATTCGGCAAAGTTTATATAAAAAAGTTGCCAGTGGCTTTGAAAGGTATAGAGTATGCGGAGTGCTTGTAAAGGAAACTCAGTGAAAGCGGGGATATGTGCACTCTTCGCCGAAGCATGATTGAAATACTGTTGCTTGTACAAATTCCTTAGTACAATATTCTTTTAGAGGCATCGGCTCTATCATCTGTTCAGCAGAGAGCATTTACTGAGCTGGGAATCGAACCAGCTACTCGCTCAAGCCCTGTAAGTGACCCCATATAAATCAAGATGTGACCGAGCTGTTTGAACTTAAATTGACATTAACCATTGTCCATGAAAAATATATGGCCTGCATTCCGTTAACTCTTTCAGCGCCAAATATATGAACTCGATCTCTGTCGACGATTCGAAAATACAATCCTCTGAAACTTAAAAAAGTTTTCATCTTACAGGCTTGACTAAACAACCGGACAGTATAGAACTAAGATCAGGCTGCACATTCTGTGCAGTCTGATCTTGATACATGGCTTTCGCTAAAGCCCCTGTTTTCGGTGAAAGGTCGAGGGTATCAACGGTTGGGCTTAGCATGTTTATTTCATAGTCGATATACTCATTTGAAATGTAAGAGTCCATAAATTTTTAATAAGCCTTCCGGGTTTTTATCTCGTATTTTTTTCCTAAAGAACGTTGACCCACAATAACCCTCCCCCCTCTCCCCCATATACACATTCAGTTCACTGCATTGAACTTCTTAAATGGGGACGGCACAGATAGAAGAACAGATTGCACAGAACGTGCAGTCATACCTTGACTCTACGCCGGTGTAATGACGAATACTTCCGTGGAAATTGTATACTCACCAGTCTATATTCTACGTATATGGACTGGGGAGTGCGTCTTCTACATAGAATATGGACGGAGAACATTTTCTATGTAGAATATGTAATGGTGAGTACATCTATGAAGAATATGGACCGGTGTGAACATTGTCTACCAAGAATGCGGATAGGAGAGTACATTTCCTACATGTAATATGAACCGGGTAGTACATTTTCTATGTAGAATATAGACCGGGGAGCACAAGTTTTATGAGAGTACAAATTCGTCATATATTACTCCGGACCTTCTCGAGGTTAAGATTCTATTTCATCGGAATACGGTTAGCTATATAATTCTTTACGTAAGACAACCAATGTTAAAACATAACCAAGTATTCTTTTCATGGTCTACTAAAACAATGTAATTTGAAAAAAAAAAGAATTCATTTAGTTTGTTCCAAAACAGTTAAATCATAACTACATTTTCAAACGCTTGGTGAACCTCCTATATGCCATGATTGTTTGGTGTTTACCGCTTTTTTCAATATCATTTCGCGGCGATCAGTTCACCTTTTCCAACGTTTCCGTATAGTTTCTGTTACCAGTGCTTCGCGCACCATTCTTTCCAAGCCAACGGCTGCTTTCCCGCATAAACATGGCCATAACAATTATTCGGTGAGTATACAGACTGCTGTTCTGACCATCGGCTTTTTAACTGAGTATATTGATTCCAGTTTGGACCTCCTACTTTTTAATCGCTTTCATCATGAATCCTTAACCATAGTCGGACCACCGTTTATACAAGGAATCCTACTTGAGCAACTATGTTTCAACTAACTTTCAACATGCAATGCTGAAAGCGAGGTAAGAAATAGGTGGCAGTATCAATACTACATATAAAAAGCATTTACATGTGAGCGATACTCTGTGAAATGGGGGTTTAATGAATCTATAACAAGTATCGACCCAGGTCAGTCTGCGCAGGCTTACCTGTGTCGAAACTTTTTGCTGTTTATAAAATTTCTGCATGTCAAGGAAGCATCTTACCTCAGGATTCAGCCGGTTGTTGGACAAACTTAATTTAATGGATCCATAATTAAGTGAATACTTGCTTGGTACAATGTATCACGAAAATGTATTAACCCTTTACCAAACAATCCCTGGTTTTAACGACCCAGAGGAAGAAGCCTTCTGAAAATATTGTGGGAAAAGGAGAAAATGCTGGTAACCAGCATTTTCTCCTTTTCCCACAATGTTTTCTACTCTTCTAAAGTCAAGTTTCAATTTTTGAGTAACGTTCATTTTGTCGACTGCAAATGCTTTCAATTTGAACAAGTCTAAAATTTTGTCGTTTGGTAAAGAGTTAAACCCACTTTTGCCAGAGTATGGCCCATATTCGTACATCAAAATGTATTTGAGCCATGCTCTGTGAAAAGGGGGCTTAATGCATCTGCAAAAAGTATCGACCCAGGGCCAGCCTGCGCAGTCCGCGCAGGCTGACCTGGGCCGAACCTTTTTGCTATTGATCAAGTTTCTGCATATCCAAGAACCACTCTACCTCTTAATTTAGTCGGTTGTAACGAAAAGAAACGACTTTTTCGATCCATGATCATATGATGATTTGTTTGATATCATGCATCACGGAGATGCATCAAGCCCCCTTTTGTCAGAACACGGCTCATTTGAATTTAGTTTACGAAATGTGTAGCAGACGACTATCAACATAAAGTAAAACCCTTACCGGAACCACGGATGAAATGACGTTTCAAGGAAAGCGATCTACTCTTTATGACGGCCATTCTTCAGGACTTAGCTGATTTGTTGCATTTATGATTAAGACATTTTGGTTTCAGTTGCCACTCGCGATTCTATATGGTCAAGGGTGGAGGGGACCTAGTCGTTTGAGAGGTCATTGAAGAACTTCACTTCAAATCATGTTTCGTCATTTGAGGTGATATTACTGAAGACCCTATAGAAACCGAAGATACATGAACTGTCGCCGTCGTAGGTAGAAAGAAAGAGACTGAAAGAGAGACAGACGGACGGGCAGATGGACAGACGAAGGGATGGACGGACAGAGAGAGAGAGAGAGAGAGAGAGACAGACAGACAGACAGACAGACAGACAGACAGAGACAGATACTGAGACAGAGAGAAATAGAGAGAAATAGACATAGATACAAAGCCAGAGACAGAAGAGATAGACAGAGAGACAGACACAGACACAGAGAGACAGAGATTTGCACTTGACAAATTGGGTCATAGATAAGAAAAATAGGCCATCGCAGCGCTATCTGTTCAATACAAAGATTATTTCTATTGACTTTTTTTTATAGTCCTTCAAATTAAAAAAAAAAAATTAATGGACAAATTTTGCTTGTAAAAATGCAATTTCAGGACCAATTTTGGCATATCATACAGACGACCAGTCAGTGTGGATCTAAGACCAGACTGCACGTTCTGTGAACTCTGATCTTCATCTACAGTGTCTGCAGAAGTGCCTTGCATCAGTCACAGTTGTATAAGAGTTGGACACCGATAGATTAGTCCAAATATTGATTCTAACAGCTATTTTTGTTTTTTCTATTTTTTTTTTATTAAGTCGACAATCTGGATTTTTAATGTTTTCTTTTTTCTTTTCCAAAGCTATATTTCATTTTACATTTGAAAAAAATATATTTAGAGCCAATTTGTTTGTGCGGTGTTTAACGCCGTTTCAACATTATATCAGTGATATCGAGACGGCCACTGCTGTCCTTGAGTTTCTTTACCATAACTTAGCACACGATTCTTCCCAAGCTACTAGCTGCTTTCCCACAAAGCCATCGTTGAAACAACGATTAGCAGTGAGAGAAGAATGAACCCTATCGCAATGACTATCATCAATCCTCGGAAAGAAAATGGCCGAGCTGGGGTTTCGAACCAGCGACCCCCTGGCTTCAAGTCCAGTATGCTACCGACTGCGCTAGAGGGCTAGGCGATTTAGGGTCAAATGAAGAAAGGAATATGCAGATATGTATTTCCATGTCATGCCTGTTTTGACCTTATAGTCGGAAAGTGTGCAGTTATATAAACCTACCCTTGTGGCCAGCTCGTTCTACACCTAGGCTGCTAAGTGCGACTCACTGAGTATTTGAAGACAGTGTAGATCAAGCTCAGACTGCACAGAACGCGCAGTCTGATCTTGGATCTACACTGTCCGATAAGGAGATATTTTATCTTTAAAGAGATAAGTTTGAGATAGGACTATTCAGGTTCTGGCTTAAAACTTTTGGAATTTCACTCAAAGCGAGTCCTGCGTGGCTTATTGGTGAAAATGAAGGATGTGAAATCTGGTTGCCGCGAGTTCGATCCCCTCTCCAAATGCTTGGATTTTCGTGCAAATATCCTTGGGCAAGACACTTTAGATCCCTAGCCTAGTACTTGTGAAACCCGGGACATACAAGAATAAGTGAGTTGTCGCCTTGATATGTCTGAAATAAAGTTGAAAGTTACGTTAAAATATCGTTCAGTATGTGAACCAATCCATCCAGGAAGCAATCCTCAAGAGAGTCGAGAGCGGTAGCTTAGACCTTGGATTAAGATTTAACCCTTAGGCTGCTAAGCGCGACTCACTGACCTTTTGCGGACAGTGTAGATCAAGATCAGACTGCACAGAACGTGCAGTCTGATCTTTGATATACACTGTCCGATAAGGACATATTGTCCCCCAAAAGATACCTTTGAAATAGCAAATTTGGGTTTTTACTATCGGCTCAAAAATTTCACTTCACTTATTCAGCAGGATAAGGGTAAAGAGAGCCGGATGCGGTAGCTTTGTCCGTAGAGTAAACTTTAATACGTTCTCTACTTTCGCTTTCAATTTGGACAAGTGTAAAATGTTTACGTTTGGTAAAGAGTTAGACTTCAAGTTCATCGTACTTGTAGAAACTGACACAGCCTTGCACAGAAAACAATAAATAAAGTTGGGTTTTTTTTTAAGTCTTATGCAAAACTTCAGTCTATCTACGTAATTGGCTTGCAACATGCGAAAAGGGGCATTCGGACATTTGCGTAAAGTGTCGTCTCGGATCAGCCTGCGCAATTCGCGCAGGCTAATCCGAAACGACACTTTCCGTTTTTATGTAATTTTCTATTTTACGCAAGTCTACTGTAGCACAAAATCTAATGTAGTCGTAAAATGCCGTCTCGGATTAGCCTGCGCTGATTGCGGAGGCTGATCCGAGACGACACTTTACGCAAATGTCCGAATGCCCCTTTTTGCATGTTGCAAGCCAATTATGTGTCATGGTTTGCGAAAATGTGGTTAAATGAATCTTAAATAAGTATCGTCTAGGTCAAACTGCGCAGTTTGAGAAATCGGACAATGATAGAAATTTTTTTCTACTTGTAAATTTTCTACCGTTCTACCTCATGATTCAGTCAGTTTTTAGATAAAACTGATCCATATCATGCTGCGACTTGATTGAATTTGCGTTTATTCATCGTCACCACCGGTTGCCCCTATGGGCGACGCCCCCTGAAGGCTGTTAGTATTGTTACGAGGGATAGTGCAGTACTAAACTCATCCGCCGAGCCCCGGTGGCTCAGTCGGTAGCGTGCAGGACTTGAGAACAGGGGATCGTAGGTTCGATCCCTGGCACGGCCGATTTCTTTCCGAGGATTGATGATAGTCATTGCGACAGGATTCATTCCTCTCCCACTGCTGACCATTGTTTCGACGATAGTTATGTGGGAAAGCAGCCAGTGGCTTGGAAAGAAAAACTGTGTGGAGTACTGGTAAAAGAGACTCCAGGAAAAGCAATGATAGGTACACTGGCCGCCGCGATATAACTGAATTAATGTTGAAAACGGCGTTAAACACCATAAAATCAATCAGTCAATTAACGAAACCCATCCCAAGTTATGCCAGGTTCTTTAACGTGCTCGTTGTAAAGCACCGTCACACGCGACCTCGGTTTAACCTCTCATCCGAAAGACTATTAGTAATTTTAGATGGTCAGCCGTGGGAATTGAACCCACACCCTTAACTGACCAAAAACATCACGTTCGCAAGTCCTAAGCTCTACAGACTGAGCTATGCGGGCTGGTCATGTTGCGACTTACTATTTTTAAAGCCTTATAACTGTGCAATAAACCCTCTTCTACTAGAGAGCCTCTCAATTATAAGTTGATAGAGAGAAAACCTTATACTGATTTTTCTTTTTTGCACGGTTTTGGAAGTGAATGTTCTTTAGAAGGGTAGTCAGTCCTTTGGCCTACAATGAAACCATTCCAGTTCTTAGATATGAGTCATTCTATGTGAAAAGGGGGCTTAATGCATCTGCGAAAAGTATCGAATCAGGTCAGCCTGCGCAGTCCGCGCAGGCTGACCTGGGCCGAAACTTTTCGCTCATGGTCGATTTTCTGTATGTCCAAGGACCAGTCTATCTCATGATTAACTTGGTTGTTAAAATTAGGTGGATATTATCGATCCACAAGTATGTGATGGCTTCCTTGGTACCATGGATCACGGAGATGCATTAAGCCCCCTTTTGCCGGAGCATGGGTAAATATACATTTTTACAATATATAATTAAACAAATAGTAGTGTCTCTACTTTTAGATACATTCAAGTACATATTCGACTAGTACTAGTAGCTTTTTTGCATGGAAAAATTATGTTTAGTTTTTTATGGTGGCATATTTCTGCCACGAGATACGAGATAGCTATCATGATAATTTTAGTAAATTATCGCGATAAATTAAAAGTTTCCTGGAAATCTTATCAAGATCGTGAAAAGTTTCATGATAAAAATATCTCGATAAACTTAATATTTTATCGCAAATTTCTCCACCGTGCTCGAAGCTGACATGCGAGATAAAATTATTGTGATAGTTTTATCCGTTTCTCGATATCTATAAATAGAAAATTCATCATTTGGATGAACTCGGTAGTTTTGACTTAAAGGGCAACTACAGCCAAAATCTCTTTTTGGATATATGAATCCTTAAATGAAAGCCATCTTAAAATAGGAAAACCGTATTTCAATGTCTATCGTAAAAAGAGAGTTATAAGCGAAGATGTGGTTTGCACACCTGTGCGAGTTTGTGAAATGTTCGATAAACCGGATGTGATGCCACACTTTTTTTCTCTCAGCCGTATCCTCCCTCATGTCGGGACACGACTTTTTTCGTCACAAAAATCCCTATCGTATGCCGTGTGCCGAGTTTAAGCACTATTTCGAGCCAGGAGATGACTATTTATTGGTCAGTCTGCTGTCTGTCTGTCTGTCTGAACTGAATGATGTGGCTTAATATCAGATCTACCATTAATCCTCAAAAGGTGAAATAAACCTTTATGCCGATTGCAAAATTTTGAATAGTGCTAGTTTTTGGAGAAACACAAATAGATGTTTCCGCATTGGACACTGTACATAAGATCAGATTGCACGTTCTGTGCAGTCTGATCTTAATACACACTGTTCGCAAAAGGTCACTGAGTCGCGCTCAGCAACCTTGGGGCCCCACAGAAATTTAAATGAGGCATGAAATAAATGGTAAATTTACTGCTGATTATCCATCTCTTTCATGAGAGAGAGAGAGAGAGAGAGAGAGAGAGAGAGAGAGAGAGTAGTTAGAAAAGAAATTCGACAAGCAGATTATGCGTTTTTTTTTTCATTTAAGATCGTATGAATGAGGAAAATACAAAAGTTATGACGTTCGACTTACCCATTTAACCTGTGTAAAATTCCAAATTCCATTTACATTATTTACGAAAAAGGGTTCAATATGGTCCCGAAAACAAAAGAGTACATGACATGTTTATGACAAGTGCTTGTTAACCTCAAGTTGCAAGCCGGGTAAAAAAATATGTCAGACCACAACGGTGCGATACCATCACCAAAGAGGCACCGAATTAACCCATTGTCCCTGTACATGGATGGAACACACAATTCTTTTCTCAAAATAAAAGGTTGGCGCACTAAAATTTTGTGTAAAGTTTGTACGCAGTTATAAATTTTTAATTTACGCTGCATTTTCACGGTCAGCATCTCTTATCTCGTACATGATTACAGGAAGAAACACGGGAGAAGACAGTTAAATAATTTTTGTCCACGTTGGTATTTCCTTTTAAATTGTACGCCTTACATGCCTCAGTATTTAGGAAATGGACTGACCCTGTATTTTGCAGACGATCAAAAATGTTAACTGCATGATATGGAGGACAGGAAGGCAGGAGGCAATTCAGACAATCTTTTAACGTTGTTGTTGATGAAAAAAACAAATTTGAAATTGTGAACAAAAAGCACGTAGGAAAATAAATGAAGATCAAGTGAAAAAAACAAGTATTTAACTTTAACAGCAATAGAGGATGTGTGCTGGATTTAATGTTGTTCGTGAATGTTAAAGAGAGGATACGATTTCTAAGGCAGATCAAGGCTTTTAATTCTTTCCAAGCTGAAGGAGACATGTAAAATGCTGACACTGATGGTGTAGATCAAGATCAGACTGCGCAGCATTTGTAGACCGTGAAATGATCGACGGTGTCCTATATTTGGTAGAAACAGCCTTAGAACTGTACTCGAATGATTTCCTTTACACACTGCAACGTTCCTTCTTCCTTCTAACACCTAGTAGGAGAAAATTTTGGCATGTTTCAAATATCTTGATTTATTATTTCTTTTTTTATATTTAGCTATTACAACTCGTTGATTAGGTAGTGGTACAATTGAAAGAACATCAAGAAATAAATTTCAAAATATTTTTGTTCGTTACCAGAAGAATAACTATTCCTTTTTATAAGTACTTTCTCCACTAACCTAATTCATTCAAAATTTCTTTCCTATGATTGTAGATGTAAGAGCGATATACCCCCGTCACGCCAAACTCGTTCTCATCCGTTCCGTATTTTTTTGCCGATCGGACTGAAACTGTCTTCGGACGAAGTGGGCGTATTAGCATCCTTTTACGAAGGGTCCCCCAGAACTTTGAGCTTGCTCAAAATTTTTTGCCATCCATCCCGTCCTGTGATTAGACGGAGTAACAACGTCCCAAATAACATGTCCTATCCCAGCCCGTTTTTCGATTTTGTTGACCGGGTTAAGACTTTCTGGGAATAGGTTTGGTGAGATAGGGGCTTCAGCCATTATCAGGCCAAAATTATTCGGTCATCCCCGACCGTAACCCGTTTTCCGATTATGTCAGGATGGGTTAAGACGTTCTAAGAACTAGTTTGGTGTGAAGGGGGCTATAGAGTTTGAAACTCTGCAGTACACAAGTGATTGAAACATGAAATAGCGATGTATATCTTTATAAATATCATGCAGTTTTCTCAATTTTCTGTGTTAGTTCATATATAGCGACTATAATTATCTTCTCACACTTGTGACATCATGGCAAACTACCGGAAGTCACGGTTTTTTCAATTAGCGACTTTCACACAAGTGAAAATCCGAAAGTTTAAACCTCTATATCTCGTGAAGTAAGCATCACAGAACGCTAACAAATTTTTTGTTGACATACTCTGGTGTCGTTTTATCCGATTTTGAAATGAAAATTTTGGTCTGGAGTTACCCTTTAATAAGACTGCAGTCAGTAAAATTTCGAATTATTAATTAACAATTGTAGCTTAATAGGTAAATTTTGACAATGCCCGAATGACAGAGGTCTGTAAAATCACAAAGACGACCCGAAATGCCTCCTATGAACAACTTTAAAACCGTGCAGGGGAAAGGAGAATTAATAAGGTTGTATACGAAGGTATTCCGAAACCGTATCTAATTATAGGTATCATGAATGTCAGTTGTGGGCACGAAAGCAAAAAAAATCATGATAAGAGTTAGCATTATTGCGATATTTTTATCGTGATTTTTTTTGTTTTATCACGATAATTCTTTTAAATTATCATGATAGCTATCTCGTATCTCGCGGCAGAAATATGCCACCATAGTTTTTCCTCTTGGTTTTCTAACTCTGAACTCAAGGCATGACATGACAAATTAGATGTTCAAATTGAATTAAATCAAATGTCATTGTTTCGACACGTTCCGTATAGTCTGATCTTGATCTTTCCTCTTCCCAAAAGACGCAAAAACGTACAGATCCCTCTTAAACAAGTTTATTAATATCAGTAAACTGCAGATAGCTATCTATTATTTACGTACTGTTTACAATAAAAATGTTAACTATCGAAAGTATCATACGATAGTAAAAACAGTTTCAAGCGCTAGGCAAAAGTTTAGTCGCCTTTAACGCCTTTAAGGACTATATAGATTTAAGGTCACACTGCACAGAAAGTGCAGGCTGATCTGAAGTCTACACTATCCACTAATTGTGATACTTTCTAACTATAACAGCACTGAACTTGCAAATTCCAGAGTTTTATTACGCACTGAAGATGTGCATTTCATATAATCATTAACCGAAAGACAAAATTTTAGATTATGCAGACAACAAATTAACTATAGTTTAACTTATATGATAGGATTTGTGTTTGAGACGGTTGAAAACTTTGTGGAAAAAGAAGAAAATGCTGGTTAACAGCGTTTATCGAAACTCGGGAATATGTGATAAAATGTTAAATAATCCTGTAAGGGTTATCTTTGTTTACAAACAACAGTTCTGTGAACCCTGCTGCAAGGTCATGGTCGGAATATATGGATTAACCCTCTAGGCTGCTAGAGGCGACTCAGCGCATTTTTGGGGATAGTGTAGATCAAGATCAGACTGCACAGAACGTGTGCACAGGTCATGGTCGGAATGTATGGATTAACCCTCTAGGCTGCTAGGAGCGACTCAGTGCATTTTTTGTAGACAATGTAGATCAAGATCAGACTGCACGTTCTGTGCAGTCTGATCTTTAATCTTCACCGTCTATACGGCGATATTTGTCAGAGGCAAAGATTTTGGAAATCGCAACATTTTGGGTATTCAATTTTGGCAGGAAATTTTCGAACGTTTCATTCAGCAGTTTTAGCGTTGGATTGCCAGGTAAAATTGAAATGGACGTTTCAAGTGATTTGTAACAAATTGAATTGTAGCTAATTTGAATGAAAGTTTGTGCTGTAAAAGTCTCTTCGTCGCTGACAGTGTAGAACCAAGATCAGACTGTCAGTTGCAGTTTGATCTTGATCTATACCAATGATCTGTAAACACACATTTGGAGTTGCGTTTAATAGTCCTTAGGTTAAAATTTTCGATCGTGTAGAATATTTTCAGGTAAACATATATAGATGACTTTACAAACTGAAAAAAAAAAAAAATAGATGAAAATAAATCTTCATTTTGCAGCGATGTTTTATTGAATAAACCTGTAATGACGCTTAATCTTTTCGACACCAAGAAATATTTCTATTTCTAAGATTTCTCCCAAACATATTCTGTACAAAATATTACTAAGCATACACCTAAACACATCTGTACATATATTTCGTACAGTCTATTACTACGGTTACATCTATATATAAGCCATGCTCTGTGAAAAGGGGACTTAATGCATCTGCAAAAAGTATCGACCCAGGTCAGCCTGCGCCGTCCGCGAAGGCTGATCTGGTTTGAAACTTTTTGCTATTGGTCAATTTTCTGCATGTCAAATGTCAAATTACCAGTCTACGTCATGATTTAGTCGGTTGTTACACAAAGTGGATTTTAATGTTGCCTAATTATGTGATGTCTTGCGTATTAAAATACATCACGAAGACGCATTAAGCCCCCTTTTCGCAGAACATGGCTCCTATATTCTATACAGTCTATTAGTAAGTTTACATCTATACATATTCAATACGATTTATTACTAATTTTACATCTAAACATTATTCAATGTAAACAATTATTACGTCGACATGTATTCATTTTCCATTGGGTCTATGACATCAATTAGCATTCCATATCGTCTATTACTCAACCCACATCTTTACATTTTCCATTATAGACAATACAAAGCGTAAATGGGCGTAAAGGATATTATTTTTAGGATAAAGACTGACAGAATCGAAGTACATGACCTCGTATTTGGGTCAGGTTTTTTGTCTGAGAAAATCCGTGTCATTTATTTATCAGTGTAACTGTTAATTATTCATGGTTTTCCCTATAATACCAGTCCCAAAGGTCGGGAACTTATTTCTAGCAATTTCTTGAAGTGTTTTCACTCTGTGTTAACGGAGTAACGGAAATATAGGAGAACTGTAGAGTTTCAAAGACAATTAAATGTAAACTATTCATGAGAGCCTATGTTGTGGGTACCCGTATAAATCAGGCCTTCATCAAGATCTACTTGCCGTAAACAAAAAGAAAACGAAAAAAAAAAAATGTTGTACAACACTGAAACGATAAATACTCTCTCTCTCTCTCTCTCGCTCGCTCGCTCTCCCCACTCCAACACCCCCCCCCTCCCCCTTTGCAAGCGCACAGAAACTGAATAGCATCTTTCTGTAAAAAAGTACAATTCTGGTATACAAATATCAGGATGGGCGTTTTGCAATCGGGTACTCCGTCTATCTGAGATATAAAGTCATTGCACGAATTTGAAAACGAACCAAACTAATCGATACATGTTGTTCATGTGACATTCCCTCAATCCTTTTCTAATTCCGGTGCGAACTCTAAGAACACCTTAAGAGGCGTCGTATAATTTTAAGAAAACTACCATTTAAAAAAGTATACATTCCTCTTTCTCATGTACTTTAGGTTTGCTGACTACTGCCCTATTAAAATTAGTGATAAAACATTTCTGAAGATAAGTACAATTAGAAAGAAAGTACGGAGAGGCCCCTTTAAGACTTCAAACAATTTTTAGACAGGTGCTTCTAACGATATTCAATAATGAACAGTAAAATACAATATGACAAAAAAAAAAACTCAACCCAATACAGTGCCTTTCGGTACAGAAATAGTTAACTTTATATACGTACAGTAAGATTTACAGAGAAAACATCAATAAAAGTAATTAATCCTATGTATTCATCCTGTCAGCGCAAAAGACGAAAACGGGGGCTTTTCCGGACAGCATAAATCAAGATCAGATTACACAGAACCTGAAGTCTGATCTTGGATCTATATTGTCGGCTTGTATTGTCAAGCCTATGGGGTGAAAATCTTTCTGAGTTCCCGTTGATAGTGTTTCAGTAGACAAAAGAGGTCGAGTTTAAAAAATTATGTCCGGCGCGGAAAGAGCTATCCCTTTAACATGCCATATTGAACCATAGATGCATCTTTCGGAGAGTGTTGACAAAGACCAGTCTGCCCATAGGTGCAGTCTGATCCTAGTGCACACTCTCCGTTTATCTATTTATTATTTCAGTCAAAACATTCCCATGAAATGCAGATACACTCAGCGTGGTACAATTTTTTGATAACGTTAGTTAACCTCTAGAGTGTCGTTCACAATCTTAGTTTCCTTTACGGCCAGTGTCGATCAAAGATCAGACTGCACCTTTCGTGCAGTCTGATCTTTGATCTACACTGTCAGTTTTTCTGAGACATTCGTGTAAGAGCAAACCTAGACGTTGCACTTAAGATAGACTTGTCTTAGAGACCAGCTTAAATAAGCAAGCAACCTGTATTAAGCGAGCATTATATTGAGTCTCAGAGAAGGCAAATAGATGAACCTTGCTCTGGCGAAAGGGGTCTTAATTAATGCATCTCCCAAATTCATCATACTAAGCAAGTCATCATGTAATTATGGTTCCATAAAATCCATTCAGTATCACAATCGACTAAATCACAGGATAGAATGGTCCTAGAACATGCAGAAAATTGACCAATAGCAAAAAGTTTCGACCCAGGTCAGCCTGTGCCGAATGCGCAGGCTGACCTGGGTCAATACATTTTGCAGATGTAATTAGTCCCCTTTTTATAGAGAAAGGCTCATGTATGTTGAAACGTACCTTCACTAAGCAAGCACCTGTCTCATACAACCACATTTTAATTGTCTCTCAGGTGGTTGCTTACTACAGGTTGGACTGTATTAAGGTCTCTATTTATAGACTGAAATTATCTGTGGGGTTTATTCGGGCGCTCCAAGCGTTATGAAATATATACTCACAAACACTTTATCCACTAGCACATTTTTTTAACGTGTATCATTGCAGCCATATTGTTTTACTAATAGTAAAACAATATGGCTGCAATGATACACGTTAAAAAAATGTGCTAGTGGATAAAGTGTTTCTAACTCTTGAAGAAGGCAATAGCCGAAATATTGAACATTAGAGTGTTATTTTTATTAGTGTTTTAATTATTCCCTAAGGAATTCAAAGTGTCATTGTATACTCAGAAAAGCTAACGTTATACCACATAATTTTGAGTTTTTACGAACCTGAGGAAGAAAGCTTTTGATAACATTGTGGAAAAAGAAGAAAATGCTGACTACCAGCATTTTCTCCTTTTCCCACAATGTTTTCTACCCTTTCAAAGACAATTTCCACCATGTGAGCATCAATTAATTTGTCGTCTGCAGATGCTTTGGATCAGTACAAGTCTAAAATGTTATCGTATGGTAAACAGAAAAGGGTAAAAAACGGTTTTAATCTTAACATATGTCTCGGGTTCTCAAGAATTAATATCCTGACTTGACAGTTTTTGTTATTTGTAGCCTATGTATTGGTTAGAACTTGAAAAAGAGAACTCGTCGAGAAAATGATAGCAATGCCGTTTTGCGCTTTTGGCTTTTATTTACTAGAAGCATGAGTGAGAAATCGCAGATATCTCAAAATTTCAATGTTGAAAGTGGCATAAAACACAATTTCATACCAGAAAATGTCTCCTCTAATTTTTTTAACTTCGATGCAGAGAGTAATCAAGAAAACCATCCTGACGAATGGAGAAATCACCTATTTTCTATCTGTGACAATGTTTATGGAAGTTTTCAACTGCAACAGGGTGTTATGCTTTTTAGGGGGTTCAATTTTTAGATCACGGAAGAAAAGCTGTCATTTACTTAACTTATTAGCAATTCAAATTTCCACTCATATTGTCCACATACTCTGTTTTAGTACACAGTCTTTTGTACTCACAGACAATGGGTATCGCGAACGTTGGGTATCTTTGACCTATGATGTCTTTTGGGTAAAGAGCAGACTAAGATTTTTCGGCATTTCCGTGAAGTCTGATCAAGATCTCCTGTCTACAATCTCGTATTCTAACGATTCTAGCGGTAAAGAGGGTTTTTGAATGCTGTTTCCATGATTTTCCATGATCGAGCCACATTTAACTTGTCTTCTGCAAATGCTTTCAATTTTGACAAATCTAAAATTCTGTCGTCTGCAAACAGTTATACAAAGTTAATTTAACCCTAAAGCTGCTAAGCGCGACTCACTGACCTTTTTGCGGACAGTGTAGATCAAGATCAGACTGCACAGAACGTGCAGTCTGATCTTAGATCTACACTGTCCGATAGGAAGATATTTTTTTCTTAAAAAATAGTTTGAAATAGCGTTATTCCGGTTTTTACTATCAGCTTGAAAGTTTCATGTAATTTTATTTATCAGGATAAGGGTTAAAGCAGAAGCAGCAGACGGCGTAGATTCAAGATCGGATCATGTACACCTCCCGCCAAGTATATTGATGTCACGAACATGATGAGGTTAGTGAAAGGACCAAACTTAACTCTTTTCCTGCTAAGTAACTAAAATGAAATTTTCAATTCGATAGGAAAAAAAAAAAAACTGAAATGATGTTATTTCAAAGTTATGATTTGGAGAATAAGATCTCCTTATCGGACAGTGTAGATCAAAGATCAGACTGCACGTTCTGTGCAGTCTGATCTTGATTTACACTGTCCGCAAAAGGTCAGTGAGTCGCGCTTACCAGCCTAAGGGTTAATTGAGTCATGTTCTGGCAAAGGGGTGCTTAATGCATCTTCGTGATCCATGATTCCAAGCAAGTCATCACATAATTATGGATCCAGAAAACTCATTTTGTCTTACAAGCGACTGAATCAAGAGGTACACTGTCCTTTGACATGCAAAAAATTTACTAAATCGGACTGCGCAGGCTGACCTGGGTCGATATTTTTTGCAGATGCATTAAGCCTCCCTTTCTCAGAGTTTGGATCGATTACTTTAAAGAATACTCGTATCTTAAATAGCTGACAGTGTAGTTCCAATATCATGGATTATAGGCCTGAATATGAACAAAAAAATCAATATTTGGTCATTCAACTTCTCTGAAAGAAGTATGAAATGACGTCATACATAACGTCACAAAATCTTTTCTCAAACGTGTGTAAGATAAGAAAATTCGTGATGGTTAGGCCTAAATTACGCTGAGAATAAGGGAGGTCATGTGATAAATTTACAAGTTTATGCTACATTATCTACAAAAAGCATCCAAGGTCGATCAGCCCATTTCAAGCGTTAGCAAAACAGACACTTGAGTGAAGGAGGGTAGTATTTTTTTTTCTCGTGCTTACAAAGCAAAGCACAATTTCTGTCGATTTAACGGACCTGGATCTCGATTTGCCTGTACAGAAAGTCTCGTCCGATCCTTGAACTACATTTTCTCGTAATTTGTAAAATAGTTTGTACAAATCACGGTGTGAAAAATCGCAATCTCTTGGTCCTCTGTACAAGCGGGAGAATGTAAATTTCACTTTTTTAGATCTCCAAGGGTTAACACATCTCCTCATGCAGATTATTTCTGTCGGCTCGAAACAGACCACTCTCAAAAACATTGTGGCACAAGGATAAGTTCTTCGTTTTGAGTATTTTCTCTTTTCACCGCAATGTTTTCCATTGAATCCATCTACATGTATTAATCCTTTGGCTGCAAAGCGCAACTCGCTGACCTTTTGTGGACAGTGTATATCAAGATCAGACTGCACAGAACGTGCAGTCTGATCTTTGATCTAGACTGTCCGATAAGGAGATATTATTCCCCAAAACATAACTTTGAAACAGCAATATCTGGGTTATTAAGATCGAATTGAAAATTTAATTTTAGTTATTTAGCAGGTTAAGGGTTAAAGCTAAATTTACGTTATTTAGCTCGAGTGGGCTAATTTACAAGGATACTTCATAGTCGTCTGCTGCAAAGTTTTAGGCGGTAAAGAGTAACAGTACAGAAGCTTATCAACGGAACTATTTTTAGTGGTTTATCTACACTCATGAGCTTGTCTGTATGGAACAAATAACACTCGACCCCTTCTTTCTCGCGTTTTCTCATCGAAAATTAGGTCCATTACTTTCATTTTGTTCATTTATACGTGTGGAAAAGCAGCCAATGGCAAATAAGTTATGGTACAGAAGCTTATCAACTGGACCTTTTTGCGTGCTTTTATCATCACTCGTGATGCTTGTCGATCTAGCTCAGATAAACTCAACCCATTTTCCGTACTCATTCTCTTACCAAATAGGCAGGCCCGTGACTTTCACTTTGTTCATCTATTTATGTGGAAAAGCAGCCAGTGGATTATGAAAAAACTTTTTTCAGCAGATTTATCTTCATCTATTAAACTCGTCTGCCTGTCAAATGTACTCAAATAGTTATTTACTTTTTCACTTTCTTTCTCTCTCACCCGTGAGTATTACTATAACATTGTTTATTAATTATGTGGTGAGCAGCCAGTGGCTCATGAGTTGCTTTACAGAAGCTCATCAACTTAGCTCTTTTTTCGTGTTTTATCAACAAACATGAGGCTGCTCTGCCTATATTAGATACACCCGATCCCTTTTGCTTTCTTTTTTTCTCATTTATAAAAAAGGTAGGCCTGTTACTTTCACTTGGTTTTATTCATTAAACGGGAGAGCAGCCAGTGGCTAATGAGCTTCTTTAATGAAGCTCATTAATGGAAATAGTTTTGTAGTTTATAAACACCCATGAAGCTTCTCTACGTATCATTATGTTCTTGACCACTTTTCCTTTCGTATTCTCTCATCAATGGGTCGGCCCTTCTTTCACTTTGTTCATTTATATATGGCCTGCAACACGCAAAGAGGGGCATTCGGACATTTGCGTAAAATGTCGTCCCGGATCAGCCTGC
The DNA here is from genome assembly GCA_946811185.2 of Hippopus hippopus. Lineage (NCBI taxonomy): Eukaryota > Metazoa > Mollusca > Bivalvia > Cardiida > Cardiidae > Hippopus > Hippopus hippopus. Next base: position 29,811,232 of record OX328101.1, read on the forward strand.
GCAATCCGCACAGGCTGATCCGAGACGACACTTTCCAATCGTGTGTGATTTTCTGTTTCACGTAAGTCTGCTGTAGGACAAAATCTAATATATACGTAAAGCGCCGTCTCGGATTAGCCTGTGCGGACTGCGCAGGCTGATCCGAGACGACACTTTACGCAAATGTCCGAATGCCCCTTTTCGCGTGTTGCAAGCCATATGTGGAAGAGCAGCAAGCGGCTAATGAGCTGTTTAACAGAAGCTTCTCAACGAAACCATTTTTTGTGGTTTATCTACATTCGGGACTTAACTGCTTAGATCAAAAAGTACTCGACCCTGTTCTTTTCAAGTTCTCTCACCATTATGTGGGAAAGTAGCCAGTGAAGAATGGTTTACCGTACAGTCCGCGTAGGCTAATCCGAGACGGCATTTTACGGCTACATTAGATTTTGTGCTACAGTAGAGTTGCGCAAAACAGAAAAGTACATAAAAACGGACAGTGTCGTTTCGGATTAGCCAGCGCGGACTGCGCAGGCTGATCCGAGACGACACTTTACGCAAATGTCCAAATGCCCCTTTTCGCGTGTTGAAAGCCAATTAGAGCAGTTGGTAACGGTACAAGGCTTGAAACCTAGTTAGAATCCCCAGCTCGGCAAACTTCTTTCCGAGGATTGATGATAGCCATTGTGACAGGATTCATTCCTCTTTTACGTTAATCATTATTTAGACGATTGTTATGTGAGAGCCAGTGGCTTAGGAAGATTATTGTGAGAAGTACTGATAAAAGAAACCCCAGGAAAGCATGGATACATAGGTGCACTGGCCGACGCGATAAACTGAAATAGTGTTAAAACCAGTGTTAAACACCATTGAAGCAATTCAACACTCATGAAATTTGTCTGCGTAATATTATGTACTTGACCCCTTTTCTTATCACCCTCTCGCTGCTGATTTCCGTTTTCACTTCATTTATTCATTTTGTGGGGAAATCAGCCAGTGGCTCAAGAGAAACTAATTTCAGCAAGTTTATCTACTCTCATGAAGTTTGTTTGTCAATCACTTGAACTCCACTACTTGCAAACACTCTAAATCTACACTGTCCGAGACGGTGAGATTGTCCCCAACCAAAAGAACTGCAGATTTGCATTATGTTTTTCACTGTTAGCTTAAGTTATTCATCTTATTTAATACTCAGCAGTTTAACCCTTTACCAAACGACAAAATATTCGACTTGTCCAAATTGAAAGCATTTGCAGACGACAAAATAAACTTGACTCAAAAATTCAAACTTGACTTTAGAAAAGTAGAAAACATTGCGGGAAAAGGAGAAAATGCTGGTTACCAGCATTTTCTCCTTTTCCCACAATGTTTTCAGAAGGCTTCTTCTTCTGGGTCGTAAAAACCAGGGATTGTTTGGTAAAGAGTTAACCCTTAACCACACGATCCCGAGTTTTAACGACCTTGAGAAAACAAACTTTTGAAAACATTGTGGGAAAGGAGAAAATGCAAGTAACCAGCATTTTCTCCTTTTCAAACGATGTTTTTTTTTTTTTATTATTTCAGTGAATAATAGAATCATTTAAGCTAGCTTTATACTGTCGTCTGCTAATGCTTTGAATTTGGACAAGTCTACAATTTATTAACTTTTTAAACTTTTAGAAATTCTTTTAACTCTTCTCCATACGACAAAAAAGTACGAAGTATTCACAGACGTCAAATCATATTCGGCTCAAATGGTGGGAATCGTACTTGCAATAGTATTAAAAAAAAAAATGTTGGAAAAGAAGAAAATGCTGGTAGCTCCTTTCCTATGATGTTTTCCAAAAACGTTCATCTTCAGGGCCATTAAAACACAAGATTGTTTGATATAAGATGAAAACTTGATTTTGATCGAAAAAATGGTTTTTAAATGAAAATTGATATTTTTGTAAAGAAACAAATCATGTAATAAATGTTTACACTAAGTGGGTGGGGGGAGATAAACAAAAAAAGCCACAAGAAATGCTACAGTACTTAATAGTTTGTCACCATTCGGATAAAATCTGCTACCCTCAAAACCATAGCTGTACTACTGTACCGACTGAGCTGGCCGTGCTTCTTACTATCTGCTTCTATTGTATTTATTTCTTGATACACAATAATATCAACCCCGTGACATACGGGATAAGAAATTTCACTAAGAAAATATACCGAAATCTTGGACATTCCTCTTGCAAGTATTTCTGTGTATCTCTCAGCTTTACAGCAATCTTCCAGGCAAATAAAAATTATCATTTTTTTTAAAAAGATTTTCACAAACGTTGCGAAAGGAAATATGAATGTATGCTACTTTAAAAATGGCTATCTTTACCGGCGATCTAAAGTAATCAGTTTTTGTCAGGATTTTCACACAATGCTGCGAAATGAAATCTGCTACTATGCCACTTCACAACTGACTTAAAACGAAAAACGTGGGGAAAAAATGTGCAAGACGTAAGTATTACAAGAAAATTACGACAAAAAAAAAAGAAAATTTATCTCGAAATACCTTAACTCTTTACCAAACGATAAAATTTTAGACCTGTCCAAATTCAAAGGTTCTGAAGACGACAAATAAAATGCCGCTGGAGTGATTGTTATTGTCTGTAAAAGTGTAGAAAACCTTGTGGGAGAAGGAGAAAATGCTAGCTACCAGCGTTTTCTCGTCTTACCACAAGGTTTTTAGTTAGCTATTTCCTCAGGGTCGTGAAAACTCGAGATAGATCTAGTTAGGTAAAAGGCTAAACTACATCATTTGACGCATGTATGACCCAAAGGTTTTTTTAACCCTTTACCAAACAATCATTATCTACTACCATTGAAATTTAAAACGTTGTGGGAAAAGGAGAAAAAGCCAGTAACTAGTATTTTCTTGTTTTCCCACCATATTTTCTGCACTTTCGAAAACAAATTCCTACCTTAGATCAACATACAATTTATGAACTGCAAATGTTTTAAAACATGGACAGGTCTAAGATTTTGTAGTCTGGTAAAAAGGTTAAAGAGTTAATCGACCAGTTAAAATAAATCGTTTAGTTTTACGTACATGACTAGACTTGCGTAACCATGACTTTTGCGACTAGTGGCTCATGGCGTCAAGAGCCATCAATATTCTGCTGCACTTTTTCAAACATAAAAATCCCTACTATTACGTATAAACATTAACCCTTAGGCTGGTAAGCGCGACTCACTGACCTTTTGTGGATAGTGAAGATCAAGATCAGACTGCACTGAACGTTTCATTTCACTTATTTATCGGGATAAGGGATGACGATTAACAGTTTATCAGACATTAAAATTTTTGAATTGTTCATATTGGAAGCATTTGTAGACAACAAATGAAATGTGGCTCGAGAGACGTGTTTTTTTGTTGAAAGAGTAGAGAAGATTGTGGTAAAAGGAGTTTTTTTTTTTTTCATACAATGTCGTCAAAAGCTTTCACTTTCACGGTCGTTAAAAGACGGGACTATTTGGTAAAGCGACAACTTGACTTTGTGGACAGTGTGGATGTAGATCAAGATCAGACGGCAGTAAATTTACACTCTAGTTTTGAAATCTACATTTTCTTCATGTTGAAATACTACAGCAATTTCATATATGCTGTAACAACTTCTCTTTTTTTTTCAGACTGAATTTGTCCATTTTATTTAATTATTTTTAAAAGACAACAAAATGTTAGACATTTTAACACTGATAGTACTTGCTCACGATGAATAACATTTGGCTTGATAATGGAATTCGTCTTTTGAAGAGTATTAAACATTATGGGGAAAAATAGGAAATGCTGGTTATCATTATTTACCTTCTTTTTCCACGTTCTTTTCAGAAGCTTTCCTTCTTAGTGTAAACATTCTTTTTCATAAAAAAGGACAAAATCATTCTTTTTAAGGAAAGAACACCAAGTCATAAATAAACAGAAGCAGACATATTATTTTATGTTTATTTATTTTTTCAGTACATATACATGTTTACAACAACAAAACAACGAACTTGAGAGTTGTATTTACATAAACAAGAAACAATCATCCCTTAGCCCAGGCAGACGTACAACAGATATTTGACAGCCAGACATTACCGTTCTCTAGGAACCCCCCGCCCCCCCCCCCCCCGAAAAAGGCTGTTTTTCTACAATGTTTGGGCAGGGAGAAAATGCTGATGACTCGCATTTTCCACTTTTTTTCCCCAAATACTGTTTAATCCTTTCTGAGAGAGTTTCCATCATTTGAGCCGCATTGATATTATCTATTTTCGGCTTAGAAACAGACAGTGTATATCAAAGATTAGATTGCATGTTTTGCACTGTATGCAGAAGCAACTGTAATGCTGCAAGAATAAAACAGGAAACATCTATGTGCAACTGAGATTTCATATCTTTTAAAAAGCTAAATTTAAAGAAAAGGACGCTTTTCAAAAGGACAGAACGGACTAAAATAAAATCACATATAAATATAACTTTGCGCCAGAATATCTCTTCATATCTGCCAGCGTAGATCAAAGATCAGGCTGCACGTTCTGTGCAGTCTGATCTTGATTTACGCTGGATGCAAAAGTGGTTTAGGTAGCTGTAGGCACCCTATGAGTAAACCACTTTATCAAGTCCATTTCAAAAAGATCATATTTCTCTCTCACTATTCTTCAATAATCTCTCGTTAAACATCACACTTTTTGTACCTCAAAGTTTTTTGTGTGTGTGGGTGACAAAGCCACATAGATCATCAGTAAAGGACAAAAAGGACAAAAAGTTGGTCACTCACGGGAGAAAATTTGGTTCAACCTTTATAAACTCTTTACCAGACAACAAATATTTACTCCTTATCAGACGACAAAATTCTAGACTTGTCCAAATTGAAAGTATTTGCAGACGACATAATAATATTAAATAATTATGCCTTGATGACGATATTTTCCCTCGAAGGATAGAAAACTTTGTGGTAAAAGGAGAAAATGCTGGTTAACAGCATTTTCTCCTTTTACCACAATGTTTTCAAAAGCATTTCTTCCTGGGTTTGTTAAAACTCGGGATCGTTTGGTAAATGGTTAAACTTGTACATAATTATTTCAAGTATTTACAGACGACACGTTGAGTCTCAGATGATGCGATATGTCTTTGAAATATTATAAAATCATTGTGGTAAAATGGGGGGAAAAAAAACTCTAGTTGCCAGCATTTTTCTCCTTTTCAGTGATGCTTTCGAAAAGTTTTCTTTTTATATCATTATAAAATTCAGGACCATTTGGTGAAATGTTAACCCTTTCGCGAGAGATCTATCGACTCTGAGGAATTATGCGTCTGTTTACATGGTAAAGAAAGGGAGAAAATGCTGGTTACCAACATTTTCTTTTGCTCTACAATGTTTTCTACTAAAGACAAATTCCATCTTTTGAGCCACCACTCATATTGTCGTCTGCAAATGCTTCCAAGTTGGACTTGGACAAGTTTAAAATTTTGTCGCCCGGTAAAGAGTTTACTCTTTAAATCGCTGTGTAAACAAAACTTACTATTTTCAGTCAGTTGAGACAAAATCCATTGTGTAACAACTTTAAAGTCTTCTTTTACCAAACTGACTTTCAAATTAAAGCACGATGTAGATCAGTGATCAGACTCCATACCATCATGGTGTAGTCTGATCTTGTTCTATACTGTCCACAAATGTAGTAAATGTTGTCTTAAGCAGGTGAAAAGAGTGTTGGTCTATTTGTTTGGTGTTTAACTCTTTACCAAATGACAAAATTTTGGACTGGTTCAAATTGAAATCATTTGCAGACAACAAAATAAACGTGACTCAAAAATTGAAGCTTGACTTTGGAAGAGTGGAAAACATTGTGGGAAAAGGAGAAAATGCTGGTTATCAGCATTTTCTCCTTTTCCCACAGTGTTTTCAGAAGGCCTCTCCCTCAGGGTCGTTAAAACCAGGGATTGTTTGGTAAAGGGTAAAGGTTAATGCCGTTTTCAACATCACTTCAGTTATAATGCGACGGCCAGTGCACCATCCATACGTTCCAAAAGAAAACATTAAATTTTTTTTTGCACAATATTCTTTATAAGCCGCTGATCAGGCCCCGGACAGGTAGGCGTTCGGTGACCATTATATAGCCAACAGAGCGAAAACTTTTGGACTAGACCAAATTGAAAACATGACCAGAGGACAAATGAGATACATGTATGGCTAAAATGGTGATTTCTGTCTTTAGTCGGGTAGAAACATTGTCGGTAAAGGAGAAAATGCTACCAGCATTTTCTCTTTTACCGACAATGTTTTCAAAAACCAATCTCGAACAGGGTCGTTAACATTTGGGATCGTCTGATAAAGGGTCTAAACTAGCTGGCGGCTCCTCAACTCGCCATATAAAACGACCCGTCTGCCACCAGGATTCAAACCATCGACCTGTCACTATGAAACTTCGTAAGCACATAGGGTCGTATTTTTTTTTTTGTTTTTGTTTTTACCCGTTACAAAATTATCTAAAGATATAACAATGCTGAGAAAGCGTTAGTTAGTGCATTTGAATGGTGTTCAACACCGTTTTCAAAATTATTTCAGTTATATCCTGGCGACTAGTTTGCCTAGCCATGCATTCTTGGAGTTTTCTTTTTTTTCTTGTTTTTAACCAATACCTTGCACAATATTCTTCCCAAGCCACTGGCTGCTTTCCCAAATAACCATCGTCGAAAAAAAATGACCAGCAACGACAGAGGAATGAATCCTGTCAATGACTATCAAATATCCTTGGAAAGTAAATGGCCGAGCTAGGGATTCATACCAGCAACCCTTGGGCTTTCAGTCTTGCAGGTACGCAAATGAGCAACTGGGAAAGTCAGGTTTTGAAAACATTTTTGAATACATTGTGGGAAAAGGAGAAATGCTGGTAATAAGAGTCTTCTCCTTTTCCCACAAAGTTTTGAAACTTTTCACAAGTTTGTCGTCTGCAAATGCTTTCAATCTAAACAGAAATACCGGTATCTTTAACAAGAAATATCTTTAAAAAAAATAAACGGCGTAAGAGGCACTGGGATATGAATATTTAAATTCGTTTGTAGTATAATATGAAAGGAAATGATGAAAACAGTTCTGAAAGTAGTTTCATTTAAATTGTTCTGCATATGGTTGAAATCAGAATTTCAATAAGATTAAAGAATGAGGGGGGCTCTCGTAATGAGCGTTATTAATTCTCGTGTTTAACGTAAAACGAGCGTCTCTATTCTGCAATGTTTCGGAATATCGTTTGTTCTGTTTTTTTATCAATGGATCATGTTTAAATAAAGGTCTGTTTAGACCATGAGATGAAATCTTTAAAAAGAAAACGAAGTAGATTTGCATTTTTTTTTTGTACAAAAATTAAGCACTTATCAAATATCGACGATTTGTCGTTATCAGAAGGCGGGGTTTTATCACCCCTTTCAATGCTTGACCACACCCACCTACTCTTACTAGGAGTAATTTAGTAGAAACCCAGTTTCTTCGCTAACAACGCATTAAAACCGATTGTTCCCCTAGGCAGGCATAGTTATTCGCGTTGCGAATTTAATCACCAATTTCAAGGCATAACATCTTTTTCCATAGTGACAAGAAACGTATGGTGGCATATTTCTGCCGCGAGATACGAGATAGCTATCATGATAATTTTAGAAAACTATCGTGATAAAACAAAGTTTCCTGGAAATATTATCTAGATAATAAAAATTTTCACGATAAAAATATCGCGATAATTCTACCTGTTGTCATGATTTTTTTTGCTTTCGTGCCCATAACTGACATTCACGGTATCTATAATTAGATACGGTTTCGGAACATCTTCGTCTACAACCTTATGAATTCTCCTTTTCCCTGAATGGTTTTAAAGTGTTCGAAGGAGGCATTTCGAGTTGTCTTTGTGATTTTACAGACTTCTGTTCATTTCGAATCTTGTAAAAATTTACCAATTAAGCTACAATTATTAATTATTCGAACTTTTACTTACTGCAATCTTGTGAAGTCAAAAACAACCGAGTTCATCCAAATGATAAATTTTCTATTTATAGATATCGAGAAACAGGTAGAACTATCACGATAATTTTATCTTGCATGTCAGCTTCGTGCACGATTGAGAAATTTTGCGTTAAAATATTAAGTTTATCGTGATATTTTTTTCAGGAAACTTTTTACTATCTCGATAAAATTTCCAGGAAACTTTAATTTATCGCGATAGTTTTGTAAAATTATCATGATAGCTATCTCGTATCTCGTGGCAGAAATATGCCACCATAGAAACGAAATAAGTTGTTTTACAACCCGTTTTCGTGTAAGACAATAGAGTGGTAGCCCGTCGTCGCGCTTCGTATTTGATTTTACGCGAGGAAAAACGGGTACCAAGTCTTTTACACTAAACAAAATAGAAAACTCGCCGATGCTCATTACTATTAGTTTATCATCGTGCTTTAAATTATGGATGTTTTGCTAGAGTTTAACATCTGCATGGCCATAAAGTACAACTTCACATAGGTTATTCTGATCATTACGTGATTTTTAGTCATGAATACCTTTATCCCATGTTGGTAAATTTCTACTGTGACCTTTACTTTTTTGCGTAGTTTACTTATATTTGGCCAATCACAAAATGCGTAACATTCATTTCCTCCTAGTACTTAAAGTAGGTCAAAAGTGAGATCATTCAGCTACGCCTAAAAAAGATAGATGACATAAATTTACTGGCTACTTTGCAGGGTCCCTTAGAATAAAAATGTCTACATTTTTTACCAATCACAAATTTCTATTTATTAATTTCTTTTCGGTACCAAAAAGTAGGTCAAAAGCCAGCACATTCAGCTACGCCGGAAAAGTGTAAGTTTTCATCGGTTGGTAAAGAGATAAAACTTAAGCATTACCTTGAAACTATCAGGCAGATCTTTGGTCCCACTTCAGATTTGAAGCATTTTCCTCCTAGACATCCTCTGTTATAACTCTTTATCGAACGATAAAATTCTCGATTTGTACAAATTGAAAGCATTTGCAGACGACAAATAAAACGTAGCTTGAATAATGATTTCTGTCTATGAAAGGGTGGAAAACATTTTGGTAACCGGCATTCTCTCCTTTTCCCACTATGTTTTCAAAAGGTCTCTTCCATAGCTTTGTTAAAAGTCGGGATTGTGTGGCGAAGTTTAATTAGTCCGTTACCAAGCAATCCAGTATTTTTATGACCTTGGAGGAAAAAAAATTTTTTTTCAGAAAACATTGTTGGAAGTACATAAAATACTGAAAACCAGCATTTTCTCTATTTCCCACAATGTTTATTACCCTTTCAGAAGCAAACACCATTCCTCAAGCATTATCTACCCTGTTGTCTGCTAATGCTTTCAATTTGGACAAGTCTAAAATTTTGACATTTGGTAAAGGGTAAATATTAACATTTCAGCATGCATTGGGCATTTCAAGTTACTACCGGAAGACAAGCCAGGCAACTGTAGATCAAGATCAGACTGCATGTGTAGTCTGGATTCCATATCAACAATGGTCGATGTTATTGTGAATTAGACAGCAGTTGTAGTCTGATCTTGATCTGTAATGTTTGACATTAGTGCTCAAGTTCGTTCAACAGTAGAAATTTCACTTAATGGAAAAGTGTAGATTCAAGACCAGACTCCATATTCTGTGCAGTCTGATCTTGATCTTCACTGTCCACAAAAGTGCATCACGTTAGAATATTAAGGGCTAATTGGTTTGATGCCAAATAATCAAAACTTGGTTTAACCTTTTACCAAACAATCCCATGGTTTGACAACCAAGAAAAGAAGCCTTTTGACAACAAAGTGGAAAAAACATTCTCCTTTCCCCACATTTTTTCTACTACCTTTGAGAGACAACTTTCATCATTTAAGCCATATTAAAACTGTTGTCTGCATCAGCTCTTGAATTGGACAAGGCTAAAATTTGTCGTGTTGTAAAAAGTTAAAAGCTTAAAATCACACTAGAGACATTGCATAGTGGACAGTCTATTTCCAAGATCAGACCATATTTTCAATTCAGTCTTATCTTGATCTATGCTGTCCACAAAATCTACCATAGTAGCCCATGGCACCAAGAAATGGGAGAGTATAATTGGGGATTTTAACTTTTTACCAAATTTAAATCCATGAGGAACAGGGTTCCTGTGTGGCTCAGTGGTAAAGTGTTGGACTCGTGACCTGGAGACCCAAGGCTCTAGCCCCACTGGATTTTTGTTGTAGTCTCCTTGGGCAAGACACTTCAGAGCCCAAGCCTAGCACTGGTGAAACCCAGGAAATACATGAATATGTGAGCTGTCGCCATGATATGACTGAAATAATGTTGAAAGCGGTGTAATTACAATTCAACCAAGAGGAACAAGGCATTTGAAACCAATGAACCAGCATTTTCTCCTTCTCCCACAATGTTTTTTACTCCCCCCCACACACACACAGACAAATCAAATTATTATTAGACACATCTAATGTGTCACCTGTTTGTAAACTTCTTCAGACATTTGTTAGAGACATTAGATGTGATCATAACTGAGGATACAATGAAAATATCAACAACATTTTCATCTTCCCGAGCCACTGGCTGCTTTCCCACATGACCATCTTTGAGACAGTGTGCGAGGAGTGAACCTGTTGCAATGACTATGATCAGTCCTCGGCAAGGAATTTGCTGAACTGTACGCTACCGACTGCACTACTGGGCTCCGCTTGATATAAATTAAGTGATAATGAAGATATTAATTATATGAAAATACATGTATAAAGAAGATAGTTCAGATATTGTCATACATGAAGATATTCTGAAGGTATTAAAGATGTTGTTATCATAAATAAAGATAAAACAAAGATATTGCTTGCACATCAATGTATTTAGCTGTCAATGAATAACAATTAGAAAAAAAAAAGATTTTTTTTTGTAAATTATACAGTATATCTGATTTGAAAAGGAAGCAAAATGAGAAAAATACATAAACTTATTAAATCTTGAACCTTTTCCAAACTTTTAATGACCCTGACAGACATAGGTATTGAAAACATTGTAGGAAAAGGAGGAAATGCTGGTAACCAGCATTTTCTCCTTTACTCACTATGTTTTCTACCCTTTTACAAACAAACCCCTTATTTTATGCCACATTCAATTTGTGACCTGCAAGTACATGTATTTAGACTAGCCTGAAGTTTTGCTGTCTGGAAAAAGATCAGTGTATTTCTGTACATGCTGCTTATAGACATACTGAAAAATTACTAGAGATTACATGAAAGACAAAAATTTTAAGAAAAAAAAATATATTGATTTTCAACAGTATGCAAATCACTGCAGGGCAGTGATCAATTGCTTGCAACAAGCCAATTACTCCTTTACCCACAATGATTTCTAAAGCTTTCCTAATCAGAAGCCTAAAAGGTAGTATTTGCAAACAATGGTGTAACAAGCATTAAAATTTTGGACTTGTCCAAATTGAAAGCAATTGCAGATGACAAATTAAAAATGGCAAAAATGACACAATTTTTCCTTGCTATAGCAGAAAACATTGTGGGAAAAGGAGAAAATGCTGGTCACCAGCATTTTCTCCTTTTCTCCCAATGTTTTCAAAGGTTTCTTCCTCTGGGTCATTGAAGTTCGGGACAGAGTGGTACAGAGTTAAACTCTGAAATATGATTATTGCAACAATACTCTTCCATAGGCACCTAATTCAGGACATCTCTCTGTCCCCCAGTCCTGAAGTCTACCAAACTTCCTAATTTTCAACTTGTCCATATCTGAGTATCTGCAGTTGTCAAATCAATTTTTATTGAAATGACGGGATCTATCATTTCAAACAGTAGAAAACATGGTGGAAAAATGAGAAATGTCACTTATCAGCATGTTCTACATTCCTCACAATGTTTAGAAAGGCTTATATCCCATGGTCTCTCACTCTTTACCCAACCACAAAATTTTGGACAAGTCCATTTTGAAAGCAGTTGAAGAGACAACTGAAATTTGGCTCAAATCATTAGAATTTCATGTAAAAGGGTACGACACACTCAGAAAAAGAGAAAATGCCAGTTACATGCATTTACTCCTTTTCCCACATTGTTTTGAAAAGCCTTCTATGTCAAGGTCATTAAAAACTGGTATTGTGTGGTAGAGGGTTGAAATAGGAGACCATTAGCTCCAAAGTAAAAAAGAAAATTACAAATTACATCACTTAAATGTGGCTCTAATTATTGCATTTGTCTTTGAAAGATTAGAAAACAACGTGGAAAAGGAGAAAATTCTAGATACCAGCACATCCTTCTTTTCCCCTGATGTTTTCAAAGCCTACTTTCTGAATGTTGTTAAACCTCTGGATATGGTAAAGAGTTCCATGACTACTACGCACTTGATATATGCTGCTGTAAGCATGATGTGAATGTTTATTTGGTCGTTGGAATAGAATTCCAAGGAAATATACTCTCTGCCAGCGAAGCTGTTTGCCTATGAATGACATGTACACCCTTACCCTTCTCATGCCGAATAAATAAAACAGACACTTTCTGTCAAGGGAAATAATAGCAATTTCTAGGCTGTTTAATGCAAGACTTTACTCACAGAAAAATCAGACATGTAATTTCAAGATCAGACTACATGTTCCATGCAGTCTGATCTTGGATCTACACTGTCTACAGTAAGTAACTATATTAACTATGGAACTGTAAGTGTACAGAAGAGAGTCCGTAGGCTGACAGGCTTGCTCAGAATATATACACACACATAATTGCATATGATGCATAATTACCATATTTTTATCCATGAAAACATGAGCTCTTGTGCCAACATCATTTACACATTACACAATATTGCCACCACAAACACCCATTTTCCTCATCATCAGTATTTAGATCATTTGAATTGGCCCTCTACCAAACAATTCCTGGTTTTGACAGCTAGGAAGGAAGGGTTTTGGAAAGGAGAAAACGCTGGTAGCCAAATGTTTTTTCCCCTTTCCCACCAATGTTTTGTAACCTGTTAGAGAAAACCCTATCATTCAGGCCATATTTAAGTAATCATCTGCAAATGTTTTAAGTTTGGGAAAATTGAAAAACTTATTGTCTGCAAATGCTTTTAATTTTGTCATGTCTAAAATTTTGTAGTCTGGTGAAGGAAAAGACTGAAAACTCTAAGTTAAATAATACTATCACGAGCATTTTCTCCTTTTCCCATGTAGTTTTCTCACACCTTCTTATGCAAAGGCATAGAATTACAGGCTTGCATGGCAAGTTCTCCAAGGCATACTAAACACATAAACCTGTTGCAGCTACTCTTTAACAGATGATAAAAGTTGGGACTGGTCCAAATTGAACATGTTTGCAGAAAAAAACTTAAATGATAAAATTTGTCTTTGAAAGGGTAGAAAACATTGTGGGAAAAGGAGAAAATGCTGATTACCAGCATTGTCTCCTTTCCCAACATTGTTTTCAAACGTTTTTTTTTTTTCTCAGGGTCGTCAAATACCAGGATTGTTTGGTAATAGGTTTAACAAAAATTGATATAAGCAGAGTGTAGATGAAGATCAGTCTGCAGATAACAGCAATCTGATCTTGGTCAACGAACCCTACTTCACTGTACATGGTTTTAGTCATACCATACATACTTTTCAACAGAATATTTTTTTTTGTGATACTTGATTCACTCAGCAGGATATTGGTAAGCAAAGCTTCATACTTGTCCAAATTGAAAGAAGTTACAGACCACAAAATAGATGTAGCTAACACAAAGGCACCTCTTTTTTGAATAGGGTAGAAAACAGTATGGGAAAAGGAAAAATGCTCCATTTACTCCTTTTCCCAAAATATTTTCAAAAGTCCTCTTCCTCTAAGTTGTTAAAAACACAAGATGGTTTGGTAGAGGTGCAATACATCACAATAATCATGTTTACGAGAAGCTACATGTTCTTGTTCATTACACATTATCTGTACATAAACAAATATCTACAACAACAAGGCGTCCATTTCATAGACTGATGATTCTAATGATACATAATTATAACCCAGGGAACGCTGAAAAACAAATGTCAGTGTTTTTCTTGTGGACAGATCAAGATCATACTGCACAGATTGTCTAGTCAGATCTGGTCTTTGCATCTTCAAAAATAGTAAGCTATTCTGGAAGAGGAGAAACAAGTGTAGCATTTGAACTTGCAATACTTTGATTTTCCTTGTACACTCCTCACAAAAAGTTTAGCAACTGGAAAAAAAAATTGATTTCGTACTTTCTTTAACCATTTATCAACAATCTTCAGTTTTAACGACTCTAAAAAAGAGGACTTGTGAAAACATAATGGAAAAAGGAGAAAATGCTGGTTAACAGCATTTTTTCTTTTTCCCGCAATGTTTTCTGCTCTTCCTCTCCGATATATTACAGGATTTAAAGAAAAAAAAAATGTGCAAAAAAAAAAGGTTCCTGTTGTCCTACTTTTTGTGAGAAGTATATCATTGGGCTTAGAAATAGTATAAAGCTCACATAAAAATAAGAATGATATTGTGGACTGTGTAGATCAAGATCAGGCTGCACAGACATAGAAAGAGCAGTCTGATCTTAGATCTACAATGTCCAATATCTTGTGATATATTTGGGCCAAAACTTCCTTAAACTGGGATAATTGCGTCATTTCTGCTGGGTGAAAATGTCTACTCCATTAATTCAACACTCCAAGGGTCAATAACACAGCTTTTTTTCCTTGTAAATGGCATGTATGTTTGTACATATATGAACATTATAAGCAAAACATATAGGTTTGGAAATACATGTATGCAAGAATGTCATGTGAAATTATTTACTTTTGGAACTCTGCCCTCAATTCCAATTGTGTTTCTTGCCAATACTGTCAAAATATATAAAAAATTTGGAGTAAAACTGCAGCAAAATTTGTTTCATACCATTTAAATCATTTATTGAGCATGGATATTACTGAGTCTGAGAATGTGTTAGGGTCCATTTTTTTAATGTTCAAGTCACTGGCAGAAAAATAAACTGTTAAACTAGAATTTAAGTTGCCAACTTTTGTTCTAGTTTTGAGGTTTATTTTTCTGCCAATGACTGAACTCTGACAGACTGTATTGTAGTAACACATTGTAAGACTAATGATGATCTATACTTTCAGATGGTATGAAACACATTTGCCTGAAGTTTTATCCCCTAGTTGTTTACATTTGGCTGCAGGTGGACCTTTAAAGATCAGGATCAGACTGCACAGAACAAGTGGTCTGATCACCGGTATAGATCTACATTTAACAAAACTTAGAGACAGTCTGGCAAAATACTGGATTGTTTGGTAAAAAATCAAAATCAATGCAAGTTAGAAAAATTAAAATTAAATCAATTTACATTTTATAGGAGGCAAAAAAAGTACTGTGCATTCATTCTTTATAAACAAAAAAAAAAAACATTGACTCTTTCAAATGGAAAATAACTGTGGATGACAAATTTAAAATTTGATACAAATGAGCTGTTATTTTCTGATCAGGTAGAAAATATTGTGGGGAAAAGGGGAAAATGCTGCTTACCAATATTTTGTCCTTTTCCCACAATGTTTTAAAAGCTTTTCTCCTGAAGGTGGTAAAACTCAGGACTGTGTGGTTAATGGTTGATGTTTTTCGGCCTTTGCAAAATACAGATATTGTCATTCCTTTCTAATCTATAAACAGAATTTCAAAAAAAAATCAGTGGTGGCATAATCAACTGTTTAGGTTTTCTTCATTGTCCCACAGAAATTTAGGCCAAGTAAATATATTATTCATATTTTTAAAGCAGTAAATTAAAACTGAAAAACACTGCCATTGACAATTATGAAATTTTATCAAGGGTGGAGCATCCAATCTACCAAGTATTTTTCGCAGATGAATGAGCAGTCTTCTTATTCAAAGTGATGATAACTTACTTATTGGTGTATCTGTTTGCGCTATTTGATAAATCATAATTGCTTTACCCTATTTTCAGATGGATTTTAATGTTCTCCTTGTTAGCTGTTTTGTCAGACATTATCGTCTAACACTTTACCAAATGACAAAGTTTTGGACTTTCCCAAATTAAAAGCATTAAATTTTGCTGTTCTGTTGATAAATGAAGCTCAAATAATGGAAATTGTCTTTAGAACAGCATAAAACCTTGTTGGAAAATGGTGAAAATGTTTGTTACCAGCATTTACTTCTTTTCCCTCAAGGTTCTAAAAGTCGTTCTTTCTCAGTGTTGTTAAAACGTGAGAATGTGTGGTTAAGGGTTCAGACTGATTCAAATTGAAAGCAGCTGCAGACAAAAAAAAAATCTGATTGCAATTACAGTATCCTCAAAAGAGCAGAAAATATTGTGGGAAAAGGAGAAAATTTCCTCTTTTCCCAAGATTTGTTTCAGTTTTCTAAACCAGGGTCATTAACATAAAAAAATTGTTTGGTAAAGGGTTAAACATCACTTCTACAACAAACTGAAATAGGAGTTCGTTTCATCTCTTGTTCCGGGTAGCTGAACTAGTTTTTGACCTCCTCATTTGTATTGATATACTAACATGAATAAATGGTAACTTGCAAATGGTCAAAACTATGGACATGTTTATTCTGCGGGCCTCTGTAGGCTTATTTACTGGAAATTTATGACATTGCTACCACTAATATTGCCATTTTTACATTACCATATAACCCACTACTGTATGTCTACATGTATTTTCAGACACAATAATCTTCACAGCAACCTTTTTGTTCCAACAATGAATTGGATTAATATCTAATCTTGAAAAATAAATTTAAATTTTATTGAACTTTTTACCTTCGAACAATGTGCTGAACAAGAAAAAGAAGCAGTTGCTGCCAGGGTTACTTTTCATTATCTCTCTTCATAGTAAACCACAAAAGAGCCTCAATATTCATTTCCCAGTGCCTTTTTGCACTGTCTGTCATTTCTTCAAGATATATTTATTTATGTATTTCTTGCTTTTATTGAAGTGCATGTGCTTATGTTTCTGTTCAAAAAAAGTCTAACCACATTTTCAAGAGAAAAGCTGCTACATTGACCCTAGGACTTTTCCTCAAAAAGAGATTTCTATCTTTTAACATCAGCAATTTCTCGAAACTTACCATGATGACTTCCCAACCCCCTACACCTTTCTGCTTTCAATGCAGGCAATTTTTAGAATGCTCTAATGTAAACACTGTGACAAATGAAAAAGCACTCAGAAAGAGCATTTTTTGCTACGATTCTTTTTGGCTGTCACTTGTTAAAGTTTCACTTCTTCAAGTTTCATTTCTTCTCCAAAAAAGGGTCTGAGTTTTTTAATTGAAGATATGAGAAGAAATTTAACGAAAATAGCATAAAATTACTTTCTGGCTACAGAAACTACAAAAGAAACTTTAAGGCCTGAAGATAAATAGTGCAATGAGAAATTTCTCTGTTTTTGATGGGTGTTTCATAACAACAGTCACCTGCGGTTGTTTAAGATTTGAAACAAGAGGCAAATGGTTTAAGAGCTCTCATGTCTAACCTTTGTGCTTACCATTTCCAAAACAACCAAATTATTCACTCTATAAAACGGAGTGTAACTGCCCACTACATATTCGAAATCTTTATAATGTTGTTATTCTCAGATATAGTAAAAAACATTGTGGATAACCGAGAAAATGTGAGTCACATTCATTTTCTCCCTTTTCTCTCATTTCCTTTTTTCATAATCTCTTCTACAAGGCCATTAAAACTCAGGACTGTGTGGTAAAGGGTTGAGGAATAAAATACCTACAGACACTTGAATAACAATATTTACCTCTGTCTTTGGAGAGCAGATGAAGGAAGCAGTGTAATAAATTGCCAAAAACAAACAGGTGATTACAGTAAATATCTCAGGAATAAAAGCAAAATCTTTTCCCAGCGCCCCCCCCCCCATCTCAGTTCATTTAATCCTTAACCAAACAATCCCAGATATTGCTGGTAACGAGCAATTTCTTGTTTTTTCTACCCTTTCAAAGACAAATTGCATCATCAGAGTCAGATCTATTCTTCTTTTTGTCTTTAAATGCTTGCAAGCCGTACAAGTATTACAAGTTTTGTTGTCTGATAAAGACTTTAAGACCACTTTCAAACACCTTTGTTACTTGTAAATGGGCATTATAAAGATGACTTACAAGTTAGCCCTTTACCACACAATCCCAGGTTTTAATGACCTTGCCTGAGAAATCTTTTGACAACATTGTGGGAAAAGGAGAAAATGCTGGTAACCAGCATTTTCTCCTTTTTCCAGAGTGTTCTCTACCTTATCAAAGGCAGAAATCATCATCTGAGCAACATTTAGTTTTTCATCTGCAACTACTTTCAATCTGGGTAAGCCTAAAAATTACATTGTTTGGTTAAGAGCTAATACATCAAAGCATGTGAAAGTATAGTCACAAAAGGATAAATTATCAGATTCTAGGGCAACTATTCAGTTTGTAGGTAACTTTTCCATAAAAAAAAAAAAAACTGAGATACCCCAAACAACTAAACCGAAATTGAGATAATTTCAACAAGGCCAACAGAAAAACAATTTTGTATGTAGAATTTATTCGTATCTTACAAAATAACCAGTTTCTTGTCAATTTGTTACAGTAATTCTAGTTTTATTGAAGTCAACTGGTTTAGAAGTGTCAACATACATGTACATATTACACCTATATCAGTATCCTGGATCAAAGTGCTTCTGAATTTTTTTAACTTTGTTTTTTTTTTAAAAGAATGCTGTAGAAAACATCATGGGAAAAGGAGAAAATGCTTGTTAACAGCACTTTCTCCTTTTCCTACATTTTTTTCTCATCTACCAAAGACAAATTTCATCATTTTGAGCCATAATAAAATTTTGTCGTCTGCAAATGCTTTCAATTAGAACAAGTTGAAAACTTTGTTGTCTGATAAAGAGTTTCTCACCCTTTATTACTGTTCTATTATCACTGTCTATATATAGATCTTTGGCAACGATTGGTTAAACTGTTCAGGAATTATAATATTTTTCATTTTTGAGAAACTAATGTAAGATTATATAAATGAAAAAAAAAAGATCAAACTGGAAGCCAGGCTACCCCACTGGGTTAAATCTATACAAAATGACAACATTTCAGACTTGTCCAAATCAGAGACATTTACAGACTACAAAATAAATGTGACTCAAATATTGAAATTTGTTTTTGGAAGGGCAGAAAACATTTGTGGGAATAGCAGAAAATGCTGGTCACCAGCATTTTCTCCTTTTCCCACAAATGTTTTCAAAAGGCTTCTCCCTTAGGGTTGTTAAAACCTGGGATTGTGTGGTTCAGGGTTAAGGGTGCAATGTTATGCTATAGATTTGACCTAAGTCCCCCCTATATAATCTAATTCAACCTTGTATACAGGCAAACTTTTGAACCCTTTGAAAAACTTCAATATTTGCAGGTTATCAGAATGATATCACAGGGGGATTTTTTTCCACAAACAATATCCAGCTTTTTTATCTCCTTTACGTTTTTCCATACCATGGATGACACAAGTAGTTTTTGGGTTGTGTAGACCAAGATCAGACTGCACAGAATGTGCAGACTAATCTGAGCTTAGCTGTCCACTAGACGCAATTTAATCAAAATTATGACTGAACTCTCTCTTAAGCTTGTAGCAGCACTGTATTTGTAGCCGTTAAAAAAAGTATAATTTACTTATTCAGAAGTGAAAGAGGTTCAGGCTACACAAAACATTGTGGAAAAAGGAGAAGGTGCTGGAAACCATCTAAATAGAAAATTGTCCAGGAACAGCAAAAACCATTGGTGGCTAAAGTTTGTATGTTGTGGAAGTCACAAGGAATATGGTAATTGGGAGAAAAAACAAAATGTTGAATGGTTTCTAACATTATCATTATAAATTTTTGAGAAGGTATCATTTTTATTAATCGAAAGGAATGAGCACATAATCATGTGGGAAAATCAGCTGTAGATTAACCAAGTATTTTGCCCTGTTCATGTTACAGATATTGAACAGTAAATGTTCTATTGGTTAAAACACTTTAATACTTAACCCCTTACGACACCATCCCCAGTTTTAATGACTCAAAGAGGGAGACTTTTGAAAAAATTATGTGAAAAGGAGAAAATGCTGGTACCAACATTTTCTCCTTTTCCCACAATATTTTCTATCCGATCAAAAACTGATTCCAACCATCTGCACAACTTCAATTTTTTGTTTGCAAATGTTTGCATTTTGAGATAAAAAAATTCTGTCGTTTAGTACAGAGTTAAACTGAATTTCTGTTATGAAAGCTATAATTCTTTTCATTAAAGCTACATATTGTTTCTTTGTTTAAGTATGTTGCGTCAAACGGTTTGAGTGAAATTAATATGCTTTATAACAACTTTTACACAATTTTACTACTTTTCTGTTTCGTCATGTATTTTGCCTTAACTCATTACCAAACGACAAAATTTTAGGTTTGTCCAAATCGAAAGCATTTGCAGACGACAAAATAAAAGTGACTGAAAATTTGAAATTTGTTTTGTGAATGGTAGAAAACACTGTGGGAAAAGGAGAAAATGCTGGTTACCAGCATTTTTTTCCTTTTCCCACAATGTTTTCTAAAGGCTTCTTTCTCAGGGTCGTCAAAAGTAGGGATTGTGTGGTAATGGGTTAAGTTGTATCAGCACATATATAGTCATTGCTATGTCAAAATTAGCCTCTATGGTGATATATGGCAAGTTCAGGAAAATTGGGCCTCCGTCTTTCCCATTATTTGCATTTAATTAACTTTAGATAAAATAAGATTTATACAAGCTACACACATTTTTTTTTACTCTATTGTAATATGATTAATGTCATTATTTGAAGTTATAATGTAAGCAGGATAATTGTGGTATTTGTTTACAAATAGTGGCTTATTCAATATCATTGAAAACATTAACACAGCAGTTTAAATGCAGTGTAACTAATTTAATTATGATTAGAAGCAGTGTTCTGCCGAGGCCGCGTATTTGCGATTTTCTCGCTAAAAAATTCAAAATGTCGCAGAAAAAATCGGTAAAAGGCGATTCCTGTCGCATATCAAAAATCGCGGAATCAGCCGCGTAACTATTACAATTTAGTGTTTTTCATGGGCGCCGAAGGTGCGTATATGCAAAATGAAATTTGATTGGGCGCAGACCGAAAACATCAACCAAGTACTGATCCTGTACTTTACTGTCATGACGTAGTATCTTCTGCAATCTCATTCGGAAAATGGTTTCGTCGACACGGCGAAAAAGCGGGTTATTATCCTAAGCTTCTATGGTCTGCCAAAGCATACCAACAATCAGAGCTCAAAGTCCGATAATGTTCTGATGCCTAGTACCCCTCCCACTTAATCAACATCGTTAGAAGATAGTAAAAAATACCTGTACGACAGTTCTTAGTAGATCTATTTAAAAGAATATGATCGCGACCGCAACTTTACTACAGTATGGATTTAAAAAAAAAAACCCAAAAAGTACGCATTTACTGTTAAAAAAAAATGTTACCTCAGGACTTCTACTCATATATGTTATGACGTGCAGAGAACGTCTATTGTAGATCAGCCGTCATGGCCGAGTCTTTCCAGGGTGATTTTAAGAAAAGTCTCAACTGGAAATACTCAACCGTGTTAGATCTAGTTGCATTTAAATCGACATTTTGGCTAGCGAAAGAGAACATAGGAATTAACAAGTATGTGTATTGGGGAACTAATTTCAATTTCTTATTTTTAAACCATTTTAATGCATACTAAATTTTGTCCCCAAATTTTTAAAAATGTCTCAAACTTTTCTGGATGAGTGAGACATTTGCCTCCACTTTTTGAAATCCTTGGCAAAACACTGTTAGAAGCCATAGATAGCTCATCTATAATCATGTGAGAATTAACCTGTATCCCCCCTGTTTGAATATTGATTGATCCAAATGGTTGTCATATTTATCACATTCAGTTTATACAAACTAATGATCAGCCAAGCATTGAATTTAAAATAAATTAGTTATGACACACCCCTTCAGAAAAAAAGAGATGGATTAGTAAATATTAAAATTAATTTCAGAACAAAATTTTTAACAAAATGCAAAGTCATATTGGCATTATCCCCTCCCCCACTCCGTTACCAGAATCTTATGTGACTGAAACTGTCAAACTGAGAAAAATAAAAAAATAAATCTGAACTTTTCTCTTTAAATTAGCATGTCACTAAATTTAAAGTTTATAGTCTAGACCATTTTGAAAAAGAATTATTTACTGTTGGCAGGCTGCTTGACCTTTTTTTTTAACTTTTATATTATGGGGACATCTTAAGTTTCCAAAATTAAAACATGACAAATAGAGATAAAAGCCAAGGTATGCAATTTCTCCATGTCTCGAAAATTCTATTAGGTGGCTACTACTACTACTAGCATAAGATCTTAGCTTTGAATGCACTTTGGGTAAACACCTTGAATTGAAATAAAAAAGGTCACCAAAAGACAGCACTAGTGGTAATTTAATTTGGTGGCATTAAATCTTAGCTCTGGATGCATTGAGGATAAATGCCTTGAAATGAAAAAAATAACATCACTAAGGGTATCAATTTAATCCTTTACCAAACAATTCCAAAATGTAATGACCCTGGAGAAGGGCTTTTGAAAAAGTGGAAAAAGGAGAAAATGCTGGTTAAAAGTATTTTCTCCTTTTTGCACGATGTCTTCTACTTCTCAAAGACCAATGGTATCATCTGAGCCACATTTCATTTGTATGTATGGAAATGATTTCAATATGGACAAGCCTAAAATTTTGTCTTCTTGTAAAGAGTTAATAAACTTTATAGTAATACCTTTCTGGACCTGTTTATATTCATGAATATTTACACATGACATTCTTTCCAACCAAACCATCTCAGCACAAAACAATATAATTACATCAGTCTTGGACTCGTAATTTTTTCTATAACAGAAAGAACTTCTCTGACATTTTGACAAACACAAAAAAAAATGAGACAAAAAATACGCACACAGTCTATGACATTCATGAGCACTGTAAGTATGGAGCTGGGCAATATGGGCACTGACTATCCATGTATACCTGAGGGACATTATTTGTGTAGCAATAATACTGCCCCGATAACTCTATACTAACAGGGCCATAGAAAACTTGATCTATTGTCAAACCATTAAGCACATCAAACTGCTGCATTTCCAGGTATTTATTGTGAGCCTTTTGCTCCTGTTCCAGCAATACTTGGCAGGCTAACTGATGAATAAGATTGAGAGTCTGACGGCGTTCATGTCCCATTAAACATATGGTACTCTCATCCACCACTCTATATAATATTAACAGGTATTGGTGTTTCTGCATGTCCTCTTCCTCACTGAAATGATTGTTCAGGTAAGATTCCAGTTTTTGTTTTTGTTGACTAACATCACTGAAGTCTATGAAAAACCTTGAGCACATGTATCTCTCCGATTGTGCAATGTCCATAGTCGGGGCTGGTCTGAAACCCCTTGTAAGTAAATTGCAATACTTCAGTAAACCACCACCCCTTATTTCTTCTGGGTTTCTTGTAGCTATGAGCTTGGAATTCAAGTGTGTCCAGGCCTCATTAAAGTCTCCGTACACACTCTCAGCGACAAGAGTTGGGTAAATATTGTCACTCATTGGCGTTTTCCCATCAGAAATTCCATAAAATGTCAATAAACTATCCAGAATAATCTGAAATGAATCTACACTGAATTCATACTGCCGTTTCACTCTGTCCACAAATTTCAACTCCACATTTTTACCCTTGTTGTTTGAGAGAGAGATCAAACTCCACCTATCCCCATGCTCGTTACACACTTTCACCATTTTTTGGACATATGCCTCCTTCAGGCTACAGCTGCTCATCTTGTCCCGATTTACACCCTCGGGCAAAAACTCCAGGAGGCAGTTTAGAACACAGTTCTTGATTTTCTGCAACTCATTGTGATTAGTCAAGTCGACTCCGAAAATAAGGTCCAAGTCATTGTACGGTTGCACATTGTCATTTCCATTACCTAGGATATAACTAGCGGCCCCGCCGTTTATTCTAACATCCCGAACGCTTACGCCCTCGGTTCTTAATTTTTCTCGAACCACTTGCACCAAGTCTTTTAATTTTACTTCCAAAGTTGGAAAATTTCCGCGGCCATGGATGGGAACCGCATCTTCCATAACTTTGTCAAGTTTCTTCACTTGTTCATAACACAACACTTGGAAACGTCCACAAGTGGAACTATCCTCTAAATCCATCCTGCTGTTGCTTTCAAAAAAATAATTCAATTTTTTTTGAAAGCTAGCGAAATAAAAATATGTCTTATTTCTTCAGCTGTTACTTATTCAATGAAACATCCTCAGCGAGCTCGTACAATTTATTGATCTGTTTCCTCCTATTTCGCAACCAGCTGATTTGTTGAATAATACCTGACGGGAACCAGTCAATCTTTTCCGCCGAACTTGATACCTGAAAATGAAATTAACAACATTCTTACACTGCTCACGGTAAAACAAGAAAAGTTTACTCATGATATAACTTTCGAAAGTCATTTGGGCCTTTTGGCCTAAAACTTAAGCCAAAAATTCCAGCGTCTTTTTTTCATTTTTTGTTGGATCATAGGAGATTATGTTCTAAAAATAACTCCAGCGTTTTCCGTACTAAGCTCGCCACAGTTTATTTTTAGCTCACTAGAACTTTCCATACGTTATGAAATGTATTTTATTTCGTAGGGGAGACGCAGATAATTTTTCCCGTAACATTAGATCTGTTTGACTACAGTACTATTTAACTGAGTAATAATGAAAAATTTCATTCCTTTTTTTAAATTCTTTGTTACCAGTGTCTAGTTTCGGTTTCGGATTCCCTCCGAGGGGTGGGGGTGTACAAGAAAGATAACTTATCGTAAGTACAAAATATATATCGTAATCAGTAACGCCCCCTTACCAAAAGGCTCTATCTCTGCCTGATTAATCATTAAGTTATATAGTTTCAGCGTCAGCCATTTGAAAAATGTGTAATTGCTTATTTTGAAAAACAGTCTTTCAAACTCTTTGCCCATAAATCATCATGTTATTATCTGTAAATTTACACCCAGAAGATAACCTAAATCGTCCAAAAATTTAAGACAATATTTCACTTCTCAAAAATCTTGTAGATCTATTCTGAAAGTTGCTTTAAAAATCTATAAACAGCTATTTCAATTCAGCGAAGAAATTTTAAACAAAAAGCAAAACGTGAAAAATTAAAAATAATCGTGATTTCAAAAAAATTCACTTTGCCGGATAAAATCCCACCATACCGGACTGCACGTTTTATGCGGTCTGATCTTCGGTCTTCATCGTCCGCAAGAGCTGTTATCGAGTCTCGCTTGTAAGCCTGTGAGTTAGTTTACGCTACGGCATAACAGAGGGGAGTTGATAAGTTATTGATTAGTTATTTGGAAATATAAAGGAAAGATTATATGATCTGCAACACGCGAAAAGGGGCATTCGGACATTTGCGTAAAGTGTCTTCTCGGATCAGCCTGCGCACTCCGCGCAGGCTAATCCGAAACAACACTTTCCGTTTTTATGTAATTTTCTGTTTTGCGCAAGTCTACTGTAGCACAAAATCTAGTGTAGTCGTGAAGTGCATTCTCGGATTAGACTGCGCGAACTGCGCAGGCTGATCCGAAACGACACTTTACGCAAATGTCCGAATGCGACTTGTCGCGTGTTGCAAGCCAATTATAGCAACATTTCTTTACACACTCCTTTAAACTTTACAAAACAACCCCGAGTTTTGAGAACCTTACGAAAGAAGCCCTTTGAAAACATCGTGGTGGGGGGGGGATGAGACAAAAGTTTTAGCCAGCATTTTCTCCTCATCCTTCAATGTTTTCTACACTTTCTGAATCAAAACCCATCATTTGCACAGCAATTAGACAAAATTGTCGCTTTAAGGCTTGCAGAGTGAAAGAAAATTTTGTCATTTTGTAAAGGGTTAATCCTTGCCGGACAACAAAATTTTAGATTCGTCTAAATGAAAACATTTGTAGACGACAAAACAAACATAACTCAAAAAACTGACAAATGTTATCTTTGAAACATAGAAAACATTGTGGAAAAAGGAGAACACGCTGGTTACCAGCATGTTCTCCTTTCCCACAATGTTTTCAAAAGTCGTTTTCATTTGGGTCGTTAAAACTCGGAACTGTCTGGTAAAAGTTAAACCATCATCGAAACTTTGGGAGTCCTGAGGTAAAACAGTCAAAAAAAACCTCCCAATACTTATTTCGTAATTGTGGAAACCTTCGATATGATAACCCTTCACCCAAAACCATATGAACTATGCTGAAACTTTGAAATTGTCTGATAACTCCCGCATTAAAGGCCCCGTGGCGACCAAAGGTAAACAATGCGGGTCTTAAATGCATTTGCATTTAAATCATGGTCTTTAAAAGCATGGAATCTAGTTTTTCTGAAGATGACATTCTGATATTGTGTGGTAGGTCCAAGTGTTAGTCGCTGGCAGAAGAAAAAATGGAACATGCCGGGGAAAAAGTTGCCAAGTCGCTCTTTCTGTTTGTTTTTTTAACTTGGTCTTTAAGCCATCAATATGTTTATAAACAACAAGCATAATTTACTAACACTACATATACCTTTAGCAGGTAGAGGAGGAGGAGGAGAAGCAGCTGCAGCAGAAGAAGAAGAAGAAGATTATGATGATGAAGCCGAAATGGTGTGAACCCGCCAGGTATGACCACGGTCATTGTCTACCACGATAAAACAAGATCCACTCATGTAAATGATCACCCATGAACTACGTTATCATTCTTCTTGGTCTAAAGATATCCTACAGACATACGTTAACATTTTTTACCACACAACTCATAGAGTTTTAATAATTTCCAGCCGGAAGACTTTTAAAAACATTGTGGAAAAAAAGAGAAAATGCTGGTAACCAGCATTTTCTCCGTTTTCCATAATGTTTTCTACCTTTTCAAAGGAAAATTCTATCATTTGAGTCTCGTTATGATATATTTGTTGTCTGCAAACGCTTTGAATTTGGACCAGTCTCTTATTTTTTTGGTGTCTGGTAATGACATTTAACTTTCCCGAGGTTTTCTAACTACCTTGTTCCTGCATTCGAGGCCCATAGTTTCGTGGATATTTTCAAGTAAGCCCGTATCAGTTTCTAAACGTAAGGCCAAGTGCTTGGAAATACCCTGAGTTCTAAAGGTTAATTACTTCACTAGATCTATACGACAAAATTCAAGGCTTGTCCGACATAAAAAGCATTTGCAGATATGCAGACAACGAATCAGATACAGCTTTAATGATGAGATTTGAAAGTGAAAAAAACATTGTGGAAAAATACAACTTTGGTAACAAGCATTTTCTCATTTTCCAACGACGTTTTCTACCCTTTTAGAGGCAAAACCTATCGATTTAAGCCACATTCAAGTTATCGTCTGGGATTGGTTTTTTATATGTACAAGTCTAAAATTTTGCCTTCCGGTAAAGATTTAAATTACGGTCTGCTATACAAAATCAAAGTACTGAAAATACTAATAGAAGGTAATGGTAGAAATTTGCACCCAAATAGGTTTTAACAGTGGACCATTTCTTTAAAAATTCATTCATCGGACGGTTGACAATGTTTTTTCCTTAGACTGATAGCATTATCTCATGAATATTTTGCATAAAATTGTTTATTATTTAAGGGTTCCTATGCGGTTTCAGGTGTTACGGAAGTGGTTTGGGGTGTAATAAAAATACTTTGGAGGTGTTTTTTGAGTGGTTTGTGGGTGTTTCGCAGTACTTGTTTTATTCATCAGCGATTTAGACTTTATAAACCAGGCCATTTGAAAGCCGCGACAAGAGGCCAGTTTCTAATCTAGAGCTAACTTTGAAGTTCATCGTTGTGTAATTGGCTTGAATACTTTTTCAATCCGCATGTTCTTTTCAAATATAAAATGGCACAGACGTATCTGTTCATTGGTCTATGATGACCTTTTTTCCTTGAAACAGATAGGTGATTTGTCGTCACATGATTTCAGTATGACGTTTGACATTAGAAGGCAAGACCTAAAAGGTCATCACCTTCTGATAATCAAATTTAACATTACTTCCGCCCACCTGATATTTAACCCATAGGCTGCTAAGCGCGACTCAAGGATCTTTTGCGGACAGTGTAGATCAAGATCAGACTGCACAGGACGTGCAGTCTGATCTTGGATCTAAACTGTCCCATGAGGAGATATCTTTTCTCCAAAAGTACTTTTTAAATAGCAGAATTTGGGTTTTTACTATCAGTTTAAAAGGTTAATTTTATTTATTCAGCCGGATAAGGGTTAAGATAAAATAAGTTATATTCGTTGTTGTTTCTTTTTCTTTATTACGTCATCGTTGGTTATATGTTACTATATGGCCTGCAACATGCGAAAAGGGGCGTTCGGACATTTGCGTAAAGTGTCGTCCCGGATCAGCCTGCGCACTCCGCGCAGGCTAATCCAAAACGACACTTTCCGTTTTTATGTAATTTCCTGTTTTGCGCAAGTCTACTGTAGGACAAAATTCTAATGTTATCGTAAAGTGCCGTCTCGGATTAGCCTGCGCGGACTGCGCAGGCTGATCCGAGACGACACTTTACGCAAATGTCCGAATGCCCCTTTTCGCATGTTGCAGGCCATATTGAGCCATGCTCTGGCAAAAGGGGTTTTAATACATTTCCGTGTTTGATAACATCAAGCAAGTCACCATGCAGTTATGGATACATGGATACATAAAATGTAATAATGTCTTACAACCAACTGAACAAAGAGGCAATCTGGTTCTTAGAAAGGAAGAAAATTGACCAATAGCAAAATGTTTCGGCCCAGGTCAGCCTGCGCGGACTGCGTATGCTGACCTGAGTCGATACTTTTGGCAGATGCATAAAATCCCCTTTTGCCGGAGCTTGGCTCATATGTGTTGTAACAATATTCTACAACTTCTATCAATAAATG
This sequence comes from Hippopus hippopus, assembly GCA_946811185.2. NCBI lineage: Eukaryota > Metazoa > Mollusca > Bivalvia > Cardiida > Cardiidae > Hippopus > Hippopus hippopus. The sequence goes on from OX328101.1 coordinate 29,840,166, forward strand.
CTCTGTTCTGTTCTGTTGTGACAGTTCTGTCACTAATTGAAGCTTGTTGTCTCAAATTGACAGCCAATTATCCACCTTCCCACGAATGACGTATACAGTGTGGGTACCCGCGTTAGGGAAATGGAGCCCGTTACTGGATGGTGAAATGGCGAAACTTTGATGTATAAAGTTAACAGGTAAATTCCGAAAATGATTTCAACGATAACGATTGGTTCATGAAATATGACCGAATAAGCAAACGACCCTTTCCGTACAAAGTCCAAACAGCCAGTATGTTTAAACGATGCTTTTACACAAAAAATATGAGAGAGAGAGAGAGAGAGAGTGAGAGACAGACAGACAGACAGGGGGCAGGCAGACAAGTAGACAGACAGACAGGGGGCAGGCAGACAGACAGACAGACAGACAAGTTGTCATAAACGTAGCATGAGTGTTTTTTCTTTTGGCCAAGAATAAGAAGAACCGCGAACACGAATCGATTAGATTCTAGTTTACTTTTATTGATGTAGAAAACAGAAAACTCAAGTTATCCCTATGATTTCCCCGGGTTAACTTTAACGCATGAATGCGGGAGTCAGAGTGATGCAGTGGTTCTATCTAAATATAAATTATCTGTTTATGACTACAGTGCCAGTCGCAGTCGACTGTTTTCGCCTGGTAGACATCCTATGAAAATATTGTGGCAAAAAGAGAAATTGCTCGTGTTGAGCAATTTCTTTTTACCATATGTTTTCATGCGTTAAACCCCAATATGTGCATGTGCACGTTTTGACGAATAGTCGATTATAACTTCTTCCTCGCAATTTTTTTTTTCATATAAAAATACCCTGAGCATTTCTTACATTGAAAAACAAATAAGCTGTAACATATAATACCTTGCAAATACTTCTCTGTGTATATATCCAAGATTATTACATCCTTGAATATCTTGATATATGTAAAAAAAAAACAGTCCACACAAATTTGTATCAGTTCGAAAGCTTCACTTGAAAAAAAAAAACTGTTTTTTCATCAGTTTAGATTTTTTTTTTGTCAAGTCAACACATAAAAAAATATTGATATTCTAGAAAGATTAAGCGGCTGTCTTCTGTCTTATACGGCTTCTATATTTCTATTAAAACCGAAATGCGCATCTCTTGTGTTTCTATTTTCGGATCCTCGAGCGTCAATCGGGACTCCCTGTTTCCGATACTATGATTGCCGAACGTGGGCGTATAGTCAATGAGCGCCGACCAGAATCGATATTGTCAGTGATAAATAGAGATCACTCTACTACGTAATACTGCTGATGTTGTTTGTGATAGCTCGCCTCCGAACATGTACGAGTCAAGAGCGACATCGATCCAACCCGTCCCTCGGCTGTTTACGTCAATGGAATGAACACTTACGACAAATCACGAGTGGAACCGAGGACATTTCTGAATGAAAACTTACCAACCATATTGACTATAACTGAACTGACGTCACTGGTTCAAAACTACTATCTATTGACCAACCACAAGACATGTTAAGATTCCAAATAGGGAAACAAATTCCATATTGATCGGTTGTCATAGTTACAGTATGGTTAATGACGTCAACGATTTCCGCACGTACTCATTAATTGTTTTTAAGAGAAAGACATCTCTGTTGTACTTGTCTGTGATATTGTCTGGTTTTACTTTAGGATAACATTTCTATATTCCGTTGAAAAAGTTTCCAATAGATAGAAAACAAGAATCACCCCCTATCAAACAAGCACGTTTTTAACGACCTTGAAGTGGGTTTTTCAAAACATTGTGGAAAAAGGAGAAAATGCTGGGTTTTTTTTTTCAAGAACAAATCGGGATCATCATTTGATTCATACTGAATTTGTCGTCCGCAAATGCTTTCAATTTGGATTGGTCTAAAATTTTGATGTTTGGTACTGGCTTAACACTTTACCAAACCACAAAATTTTGGACCTGTCCAAATTCAAGGCATTGGCAAACGACACATCAAATGTGTCTCACATAATGAGATTTGTCTTTGAAAGGGTTGAAAATATTATGAGAAAAGGAAAAAATGCTGGTTACCAGCATTTTCTCCTTTTATCACAATATTTTCAAAAGACCTCTTCCTTAAGGTCGTTAAAACTCGGGGACTGTGAGGTAAAGAGTTGAGCTTATAGACAGAGAGAGAGTGAGTGAGAGAGAGACAGAGACAGAGAGAGAGACAGAGAGAGAAAGAAAGAAATGGCGAAGGAAAAGATACATGTACATTTGTTTATTTCATTCAGCAAAACAAACAATATTTTTAAAGGTATACAAGAGTGACGTTCTGTTTACGTATTGATAAGACGAAACCAATGCGTTTGGAATTAATCTGAAATTATTTTGTTGTTTTATGACAAAATAATTATAATAAGGTTTAAGACAACAATATCATTTTAGATTAATTTCAAATCTATTCTTTTTTTCATCGATATGTGACCAGAATGCTATTGGTGTATAGTAATAGCCACTAAGGGCAAGATCGGTTCAGACTATATTGGAAAAGTTGGTATTGTTATTTACGTGTTTTTGTCGTAAACAATTCCCTGTTTTTATTGTTTTATCCATATAATACCCTAGTTAGGCATTGTAGTGAGGCTTTCTTGTCCCTTTTGTCGCCATTTTCCCTTTTCTTTCCAACTTCCATCAATATCTTTACTAATTATATTGTAAATTTACGTGTTACCGTACACACTACAAGTTTTTAGAGTCCTCTACAACTTACTGTTAAAGGCCCATTGGTAGTCAAAAGTAAACAATTCGGGTGTTAAAATGCTTTGGAATTTAAACCATACCATTCATAAGTATGGAAATTACTGTGAAGACGGAAATCCGTTATTAGTCGTTGGCAGAAAAATGAAATTTAAACCTAGGTAAAGAGTTTAAAAAAAATAGAGCAACTTGAAAACTTTTTAAAATAACGAGTTTTAAAATTGACTTTTCTGCCAGCGACTAACATTTGACCGACCGTAGTACGAATATAATAACAGATTGTCAACTTCATAATAATTTCCATGGTCTTCAAAGGCAAATGGTATGATTTAAATCTAAATGCATTTGAACAACCGCATTGTTTACTTTTGGTTGCTACTGTGCCTTTAATCTATGGACTGCCCTAGTTTTCTAGTGACGCTTATTTGTCCTTATTTAGACGATGTTTACGTGGAAAACAGCCGGTGGCTTAGGAAGAATGTTATGCGAGCACTGATAAATAGAACTCTAGGAACCATGGATAGGTGTACTGGTCGCTGCGATATAAATAAATAATGTTAAAAACGTCCCAATGGTGCGTGGCCTTAATGTTAGTTGGACGGTATGCGTTCTCCGGAGATCTGCTAAGCTTTGTGGGCGGAGAATTCGCCTCTGGCAGATTCAACCAAGCACAATAGATCTGCGGGTTAGGGAACAGACTAATTCATGCACCCCAGACCTCTACGTTGAGGGTTGTGCTGTAAGCTAAGGGCACACTCACTTCAAAACCAGTCTACAACAGAAACTTCGCATTATCTTCAAATAACGACACAAACAGTCCACTATTTAAGTAGATCTTATGACGCGGGCTCGTGAAAGCCTTCAGCAAGCTAATGCACCGATAACTCTTCTAACGACTAAGTCAACAACCAGGACAGGAACCTTGAACATCAGAATCCTATATATGCAGCTGTGGGGAAAAAAGCACTGAAGTGTATAGCAATACACGTGTACAACCTGAAGATATTGAACCTGGGCGAGGCTAGATGGAATGGAGCCGCACGGAGATGAGACTAGCGAGAGGAGACAGGTCATCGTCTGGACAGTCCTACACACTCAAGGAGTGGCCCTTCTGATTACGACCAAGGCAACGGGAGCACTGGTGTCCTCGGAATCAGTATAATAATGGATCCTCACAATTCAACTCAAAAGATGGGAAAGTTCCCGTACGATAATGCTTAGCCCAAGAAATGCCACAGGGTTAGAAGAAAAAGAGTTTTTCCACGAGCAAGTCCAAGCAAAACATCACAGAGAGACTTGAAGATGTAAATGAGATATACCTGAACACAACAGTAGGAGCAGACAATACAGAGAACTGATCATTAGCAGACTTGGCACCGGAGAAATGGACAAAAACGGTGAAGTTTTCGCAGACTTCCGCACTTTAAAGGACCTGGTCATGGTAGACACCATCTTTCCCCGTAATAATATCCATAAGACCACGTGTACTTGCCCTGACGGCAAGACCCAAAACCAGAATAACCACATCAGTATTTGGCCAAAGTGGAGAGGTAGCCTGCACGACTTCCTGGTAAAGAGCTGACTGAGCGTCGGACCATCATCTTGTTGTTTCCGTTTTAAAGACTAAGTGCAAAGCTAACATCGACCGGCTAGGTAAATAATTAGTTAAGGTCTACTTGCGAAGCCTGAAAGAAAGAGGTAAGCAGAACAAACTCAAACTTTAACCGAAGAACAACTTTAGCATGCTTTCCTGGTTGAGAGGGGAAAGAATTTAAGAGCAGTAGCACAGTCTGCGCGATATCTAGAGGACAACATGCCAAACAGACTTGGGAAAGAAACAAAGAAACACAAGGAATACTGACATCAGAAACGTGGGCACTGATCACAGAGAGAAATAGCTGAAAGACCAAAGCCTGTATTCACAAACCATTCCTAGTTTCATTCTTAGTCTTGTTCTTGATTTAGAAAGTAACGCAAGAACGACCAAGAACAGAAGAAGGTACTTCAAGAACGCTAATGGGACAATAAACGGACATTTAAAAGAAGCTCAGGAAAAGAAAACAGGGCTCGTATTCACAAACCATTCGTAAGAACGTTCTTTGTCTTATTCTCCAGAATTTTCTATATTTGAAAGTAACACAACTTCTGATTGGCTAAACCATTGGGTTTGGCCAATCAGAAGTTATGTTACTTATAAATTTAGAAAATCTTGGAGATTAAGACTAGGAATATTCTCAAGAATGGTTGATGAATACAGGCCCTGAAGCTTCACTGAGGAGCTGACTCAGGCAGCAAAGACTGCAGCAGGCTGTAGAAATATGAAGAGACTGTATGGAAAGACAGCAACCCTTGCCGCCTGTCAAAGACAAGAATTGCAACTCCAGCTGAGGATGACCAGAGAGAAAGATAGGCAGAGTACTTCAAGGAAACACTCAACAGACCTGCCGGAGTAAAGCAGCAGGCCCCGATGTATATAGCTACTGAGGCAGACATCTAGACTTCAACTGACGCTCTGCACCCGCTTCAACTTCACAATTTCTTAGACCGAGAGAGTAATCAAGCAGACCAGAAGAAAGATGCTGCCAAAGAAAGGGTACCTGTCAAAATGAAAAAAACTGAAGAAGTAACAATATTTCCTCATAAAAAACAAATGCCATACAAAGTAGAGCAGCCAGCCTAGTAGCGTGAGTAGCAGACGATAAATTGAATGTGTCTAAAATTATGGGATTCATCTTTGAAAGCGTAAAAAAAACATTGTTTGGAAAGGAGAAAATGCATCTTCTCGTGGGCCGTTAGACACGGGAATGTTTGATAAAGCGCTAATCAAAGAAAATATGTCGAGTTTCGACAGTTACTCAAATCTTCGACCTGAGAGACGGCTCACGAGTAACAATAACATAAGTTTAGGCAGAAAGCGTTAAGTTTTTGCCTTTTTATGTCTCCTAAAATACAGCCTTGTTGGCTGGCATTCTAAACATTGCACATTTATTTTTGTTCTGCTGTTGCAGAAAAAGGTAGGACTGCCAAATTCACCTCATCCGGGCCATTAGATCTGAAGTCAAACTGAAGTAACCCGTCGGGATTGATCGTTCATTTCCGATCACTTAAAGGTCACACTTTCAATCGAGGAAAGCATCCGCAACCCCTGGTTGATCCGTTGATGTAGTGACGGAATCGGCCGAGTTGTAACGAGTGTCGGCGAAAGGTCACAAGGTTGGACCACCTTCATTCAACTCTTTCACTGCCAATGGCTACTTAAACATATTTCGCAGTAAGTTCAAAGCATGATCAGACATCTTTGCTTGGATTTCCAGGGAGCAATCATCGTGAGTGACTAGTATCCAAGTTGGAGATTTTTTATATAAAAATAAACAGGTTTGGCCGTTTACTGAATGATCTAGTGTTTTACGAACTAGAAGTAAAAATAGGACCTTGAAACATCGTATGCAAAAAAAAAAAGAGAAAATGCCATTAAGTAGCATGTTCTCCTTTTCCCTCCGTGTTTTCTACCCTTTTCAAATCAAATTTCATCATTTGAGATGTAATCTGTCCTCTGCAAATGCTTTCAATTTGGGCAAGTCTGAAAACTTGTAGTCAAAAAAGAAAAGGTTGAGATAAAGGGCAGGGTTAGATAAATTCATTTATAGGATGGACGGATCAATAGATTGGACAAGATGATTATGACAGCTGTTAGTTCTTATATTACAGTGAAACCACGAGATCATTTAAATATACAATAAACCAGAGATACTGTAAAAACCATTTTTATCCCTTTTTCAATAATACAAAGTTTTAACACAATAGAGGGAAGATGGCTTCTGACAACATTCTGGGAAAAGGAGAAAATGCTGGTAACCAGCATTTTCTCCTTTTCCCACAATGTTTCCAGTTGTTTCAAAGTCCAATCTCATTACTCGAGACACATTTAATTTGTTGTCTGCAAAATCCTTTCGAAGTTTGGACAAGTCTAAAATTATGTCGTCTAGTACAGGGTTTGAACCTCTCTGTGGACTCACTGAAATAAGACTGGCTTTAGTAGAGAGGTGGTCTTTAAACTGAAAAATTCAAGATCATTTAAATATACAACGATTAACCCTTATCCTGCTAGATAAGTTTAATCAAACTTTCAAGCCGGTAGTAAAAACACGAATAGTGCTACTTCAAACTTATATTTTGGAGGGAAAAATATCTTCTAACCGGACAGTGTAGATTCAAGATCAGACTGCACGTTCTGTTCTGTCTGAGCTTGATCTACACTGTCCACAAAAGGTCAGTGAGTTGCGCATAGCAGCCTAATGGTTAAAATCACTCCTTAAAGTAGAAGCCCTGTACCAAGACCACATCTGGGACTAACATGGGATGGTTTTAGTACCGAGATAGTCTTTAAAACAAAAATCAATTTTTTAACATAAAATATACAGTAGGGATGGGTAAATTGACTACAATTTGCCAAGTCCGAAAGCTCAGTCGATAATTTACATGGGCTTGAACCTCAGGCGTAGCTGGTTCGATTTCTCAGCTCGGCCAAAATCTTTCCGAGGGACGACGATAGTCATTGCGACAGGATTCATACCTCTCTCACAGCTGAACATTGTTTCGACAATGATTATGTGGGATAAAGGAGCAAGTGGTCTAGTACTGGTTAAAGAAACTCTGGTTAAAAAGGCTGTAAATTCTGGAAAAAAAAAGGAAGAACCCTCTAAAACTCAGAGATGAAGGTATCTACTCGTATTTGTATTGGCTATTGTATCTGATTTAATCTACGGTATTTTCTTTATCAGATGTGACGTTCTGTACTCATTGAATACGATCTCACATAATCGACGTGTGCTTGTGATCATTTATAGATCTACAGCAGCATTCAAACAAACCTTTAAAATATTCATGCGTGAAATCCAAAAATGTTTGAAGAGAATACGTATTGCATTAAGGAAATACCATCAAAAAGATTTCTTACAGATTCTTTATTTACTGATGGTTTGCCAGCTATTATCTTACTAAATTCAGCGATAGTTTATTTTTATTATGAAAATCTGTATAGCACTCTTTAACTCTTTATCAGACGATAAAATTTTGGACTGGTCCAAATTGAAAGCATTAATTTTGCAGACGACAAAATAAATGAGAATCAAAAATTGAAATTCGATTTGGGAAGGGTATAAAAACATTGTGGGAAAAGGAGTAAATGCTGGTTACCAGCATTTTCTCATTTTCCCACAGTGTTTCCAAAAGCTTTCTTTCTCAGGGTCGTCAAAAGTCGGGATTGTGTGGTAAAGAGTTCAGGATAGCAACAATGTTGACAAGGTTAAACAGAGTGTATGAACTGTGCTCGTGGAGTTGTATCGGGTTTATACGGAACTTAAAAGGGATACGTATCCTTTTTTTATGATTGCCCAAAAAATCCATACGTATGAAAGTCTTCATGACTACAAAGTACATGTAGCTTTAATTGTGCTTAGCAATTTCGATTGTTGTATGTAATCATATCGGATTGAACCTAGCTTATAAAACAATTGTTTATACCGAAAACCAATACTTAATCTATTTTCAACCCTTCAGCAGACGATAAAATTTCAAACTTGTCCAAATTGAAAGCATTTGCAGACAACAAAATAAATGTACATAAATAAGATGATGGGATCTGTCTTCAAAAGGGTAGAAAATATTGTTTGAAAACGAGAAAAATACTAGTGACCAGCCTTTTCTCCTTTTGCCACAATGTTTTCCGAAAGCTTGATTCTTCAGTGTCACTGAAACACGGGATGATAAATGGCGAGGTTAAACAGAGTGTATGAACTAATGGGTGTGGGCGGAAGGACTCCTCCTCATCAACGGCTGTCGTCTGCTGTTTTTTGCGCTATAGGCTATCGATATTTATCTTCGGATCAGACGTCATTTTTACGCATTGCCTCCGGAAACAAATTTTCAGTAGACGACATTTTTGAAAATAATCTAAAATATCCATAACATATAGAATCACCATGCCATCTGAAGACATATGGACAAATTGTTTTTTGCGCTATAGGCTATCGATATTTATCTTCGGATCAGACGTCATTTTTACGCATTGCCTCCGGAAACAAATTTTCAGTAGACGACATTTTTGAAAATAATCTAAAATATCCATAACATATAGAATCACCATGCCATCTGAAGACATATGGACAAATGGGAAGAAACTCAGTTTGATGTATGTACATGAAGGTATGATTTATTATTGCTCAAAAGTATTTAATTGATATGCCGAAAAAGGAAGAAAAACGTTGTCTGCATTTGTTTATAATCCAATATGAAACAAGCTATTTTTAGACATATATCGCAAAAACTATATCCGTATTTCCGTATTGTTATGAAGGGGGGGTTGGGGGAAAGGATAAAGATCGTGTATACATCTGAAGACATATGAACAAATGGGAGGAAACTCAGTTCGATGCATGTAAATGAACGTATGGTATAATTTTTTTCTTGCTCCACACTATCTAATTGGTCGGCTGCTGAACGTGAAAAAACGTCGTTTGTATGTGATGATAATCCAATACCAAACAAGCTATTTTTAGACATCGCAAAACTAAATATTACCATATTGTTAAGGGGGGGAGAAAGATCGTGTCTATTTTCGGAAACAGTAAAGACTTGGACAAAAAATCAATTTCAAGTAACAAATACATGCTATTTTTCGCATTTTTCCTTTAAAAAGGCTTCAATACTGCAACAATTTTAAAAGACAAATTTTCATGGTAATTCGTAAATTTGTACATTTTAGGGCAACTCTTGTAGGAGCCTTTTTTGTCGCTAATTAAAAAATAGAAAAAAAAAAATATGAACTTACGGGACAACAAAATACAGATCTTCTTTTCGCTGCAAACATGAACATTCCGCAAACCTCGGGTGGTCCGGTGATCAAGTCCCTCGGCTGTATCACGTAGCTTGATATGCACCTACACGGCACATTTCTTCGCCGGAAATACACCTTTTTATCGTTTTCAAAATTGTAGGGCTCCTCTTAAAAAAGAAAACATGAGTCACAATTTTCTATCTATATCTTTCTCAGAATATTTCCATTGACAAACAGTTTCTACATTCATTTTTTTAGCGAGGTTTCTCAATTCCGTTGGGAGCTTTCATCGAAAGATCGATAGAAATGAGTAACTTAACCGTGGTTGTTCAGGTCGTTGCTAAGCGATTTACACGGGCACCGCCATGTTTAAGATCATGTGATTGTCAGATCAAAATGGAAACCACCTTTATACGGACAAGATTAGATGTAGGTACGGAATCGGCCGAGTTGTGACGAGAGCAAACTTGAAGAGACTGGACGGTTACGTGCAGTTTTAATATTCAGATTTGGCCTTCAAACAACGCATCTGTTGTTTTGAAGGCGGTATCTCCGTCTATCAAATATGACGACAACGCAATTAATCGACGTGTGTTATTGATCATGTGACATTCCCACAAGCCTTTTCGAAATTCTGGAGCGAAAATCTAAACATACATTTAAGGGCCACGTAGCCCATAAAGGAATTACCGTTGAAAACATTTTTCTTACTTTAGCCTTTCTTCCCTCTAGATGGTTTGCCAGCTTACTCAATTCAATTATGAATAATTTTTGAAGTTTTGTGCGATAACAAATTATATCTGAATAGCCATTTTTAGCTCATATATGTGACCAACTCATGTTTGAAATAAACTTCCAGTAGAGGACTTTGACAACATATTTGCTAACCCTTCTAAGCGAGACTCACTGACCTTTTGCGGATAGTATAGATCAAGATCAGACTGCACAGAACCTTGCAGTCTGATCTTGGATCTACACTGTCCGATATGGATTTATTTTTTAACAAAATATAACCTTGAAATAGCAACATATGTACTCTTGATACTCTTACTATCTGCCTGCCTGAAAGCGTCATTTTACTTATTTAGCAAGATAAGGGTTATTATGAATTAAAAGTTACTGAAATTAGTATAAGAATACGTGTGAAAACACTGTACCAAAAGTAGAAGTTACCACCTGCCACAAATTTGAAGCACACGTCTATTTTAACTCCAGTATTAGAAAGCATTTGAAGACGACAAATAAATGTGGCTTATACGAAGGGACATGTCTTTGAATTGGTAGAAAAGCATAGTAAGAAAGGGAAAAAATGCTTGTTACGAGTGTTTTATCCATTCGTCCACTATGTTACGACATTGACAAGTGTTCTTTCTAAGGATTGTTAAAACCAGGGATGTTATATGAATTTACGATCCCTGATAAAACTCGGGATTTTCTAGTAAAGAGTTGAAGCGTCCTTATACAGTATGGGTTTTCAAAGTAAATTAAGGTTGAATACTTTTTGTGCTCGAAAACACAGTGAAAAGAGAAGAAATTACCCGTAACGAGCAATTTCTCTTGTTACGAGAATGTTTTCAAAATTTGTCTGCTGCAAAATGACTGAAAAAAATGTCATCTAAAAGTGTTAATGCAATAATTCTACGAAAAGAGTCACAGATCTACTTTTTTAAAGCGAAGTCAAGACATTTTGACTGTAATGCGGCTGATATTCCGGCTGAGCATCGTAAATAAGAGTACTTCTGCTCAGACATGATACGAAGCTCCCACAGATTGAAAGATAACACTGCACTGCACTGTGATGTACTGTACTGTACTGTACTGCCCTGCACTGCACTGCGCTGCGCTGCACTGTAGGCCTACTGTACTGTTCTGCACTGTACTGTCTTTGCACTGTACTGTCCTGTACTGTACTGTAATGTGCTGTACTCCACTGCACTGCACTGCACTTCAAGGCACTGAACTATACTGTACTGTACTGTACTGCGCTGCACTGCACGACTGCACTGCATTGCACTGTACTATACTGTACTTTACTGTACTGTACTGTACTACACCGGCTGCTTTTTACCTATCGAAAACATTACATTTTAAACAAATAATAACCATTTCAAACGAAGGCAAAATAAATTTCAACGGGTAAGGAAAACAAAAAGTTTTAAAGCTGACTAAATCAGGAGCGTAAAAATCCTTTTTTGTACGGAATACGGTTAGCCCTTGCCAAACTGTCCCGTGTTTTAACGACCAAAAGAATAAAGCTTTTAAAGACATCATTGGAAATGGAGAAAATGCTGGCAACGAGCATTTTCTCCTTTTGCCACAATTCCTGACCTTTGAAAGACAAATTCTGTCGTTTGAACCAAATTCAGTTTGTTGTCTGTTGGACAAGTCTAAAATTTTGTTGTCTGCATGGTAAGAGCCAAAATTGGTCGTTGTCTTGGTTGTCATCACCACCACCTAAACCACCGCCATCATCATCATCATCATTATCATCATCATTTACTTATTTATTTGAGCCATGCTCTGGCAAAAGGGGGCTTAATGCATCTCCGTGATGCATGATACCAGCCCAAGTCATCACATAATAATGGATCCAAAATTGCAACTTTTTTAAACGACCAACTTAATCATGAGGTAGACTGGTCCTTTGAAAATTGACTGATAGCGAAAAGTTTCGGCCCAGGTCAACCTGCGTGGACTGCGCAGGCTGACCTGGGCCGATACTTTTCGCAAATGCATTAAGCCCCCTTTTCACAGAGCATGGCTCATTTATTTTCTTATTTATCTTTTTTTTTTTCTTTTATTTGTTCGCAGCAAGAACCGTACATGGAGTCTGTATACAATCCCATTTTGAAGTCAAAAGATATTCAATTATTCCGTTTTTCTGTATTCCTGAATAAATGACTGGTCCTCAGAAACCTGAGAATAAAAAAAGAATTTTTCCTGGCATTGGTCCAAAACAAACCCAGAATGCGGGGGAGAGATTTATTTCTGTATCGTCTCTGTAGGAACTTTATCGCAATACAATACCGTCACCTTTGAAAATTTTTCACCAGAGGACGAAATTTTTAGTCGTCTATATTGAAAGGAATTGCAGGTGGTAAATTAAACGTTGCTCAATTGATTTTTTTCTTTGGAAGAGCTATTAAAAGCATTGTGGGCTAAGGAGGGAATGCTGTTTACCAATATTTACTCCTCTTTCCATAATGTTTTCAGAATCCCCCTTCCTACGAGCGTTAAGTACATTGGATGCATTAGTAAAGGGTTTAACCAATTAATTGTTTCTTCAGTAATTATAGCGTAGGATGGGTGGGGAATTTATCACGACAAATCCATTGATCTATTGCATGATGGAACGTTTTTTCAGAAATTTCTCACCTCCCCATTTTTTAAATCGGCTACATACACGTGCCTTTTGCATGGTTTTAAGCCGAGATAGATCCGTGCATGTTTTTCACCGCTTTTAACATTATTTCAGCCATATCACGGGGACAGCTCACTAATTCATATACGACTTTGGTTTCACAAGTACTAGGCTGGGACTTTGAAGTGTCTGTGCAAAGGACACTCCCATGAAAAATTTGTGTTTCCAGTTGGGATCAAACTCTGGGCCTCCAGATCGCGAATTCTATACCTTCATAACTGAGCCACTCAGAACTTCTGCTTTAGCAGAGTCTCGATAGTTCAGTGGAAATAGCGAACATAGCTTGTAACCGGCTGTGAGTTGCGAATATGAATCCAGACTCGGCCACAAACTTTGCAAGGATTGATGTATCCATAGTTTTTATTCTATTTTTGTTAGAAAACAGCCATTGACTTTTTATTTTATTTTTGTTACAAAGCAACCATTGACTTGGAAAGCGTGCTGTTTGTGCATAGCTGCCAGTACAAGAAACTGCGTAATCATAGTATTCCTGAAAACGGTGTCAATCGCAAACCGTTTAAACGGAAAGGGAAGGAGAGAGAGCTGTTCATAATGCATCACGGAGTTACCGCCTGTACAACCTCAACAAGAGAAGTAGGGATCCATTCTTGTCATTTCTATTTATTTCCGCTCGTGCTTTGTCTAGACCTGTCTCGATCTGAAAGTTTGCATTAACTTTTCTTGTGGAATAGATCCTAACACTGTTAAGCGCGACTGAATGCACCCAGATCCTCATAAGTTAAACAAAACTTTCAAGTCTAAGTAGTACAACCCCGAATAGTGTTATTTCAAACTTACCTTTAAAAAAAAAGCACTGAAGTGTATAGAAATACATGTGTTTCTTTTTCTTTATTACGTCATCGTTGGTTATATGTTACTATATGGCCTGCAATATGCGAAAAGGGGCGTTCGGGCATTTGCGTAAAGTGTCGTCCCGGATCAGCCTGCGCAGTCCGCGGAGGCTAATCCAAAACGACACTTTCCGTTTTATGTAATTTCCTGTTTTGCGCAAGTCTACTGTAGGACAAAATCTAATGTTGTCGTAAAGTGCCGTCTCGGATTAGCCTGCGCGGACTGCGCAGGCTGATCCGAGACGACACTTTACGCAAATGTCCGAATGCCCCTTTTCGCATGTTGCAGGCCATACTGGAGAAAAATATCTCCATATCAGAGTAAATAGAGCTGACTTTTCTGTAAGTCTATTAGTATCTTTTTCGTTTCAACTGACCTGTTTTTGGTTGAAGGTTAGTATCAGATAGCGGATGATGTAGATCTAAGATCAGACAGCAAGTTTTGTGCAGCCTGATCTTGATCTACGCCGTCCGCAAAAGCTATCCAAGGCGATATTGAAAGTGAAAGAGTTAAACCTTTACGTAACAGTTCCATATTTTAACGACCCTGATAAAGTAAACAAGGCTGTTAAAAACGTTACAGGAAAAGGAGAAAGTGCCGGTTACCAGCATTCTAACCATTTCCCACAATATTTTCTACCCCAGGCCTATCAAAAATTGATTCCATCATTTAACCCTTTACCACGCAATCCCGACTTTAAAGACCCTGAGGATGAAGGCTTTTGAAAACGTTTTGAGAAAAAGAGAAAATGCTGGTAAGCAGCATGCTCCCCTTTTCTCACAAAGTTTTCTGCCCTGTCAAAAACGAATTCAATCATATAAGCAACTTTTAATTCGTCATCTGCAAATGTCCTCAAATTGGACATGTCTATTTTTTTTTTCGTTTCGTAAAGAGGTAACCCTCAGGCTACTAAGCGCGACTTACGGACATAATTTGCGGATAGTGTAGATCAAGATCAGACTGCACAGAACGTGCAGTCTGATCTTGGATCTACACTGTCCGATAGGGAGATATTTCCTCTCTAATAATAACTTTGAAATAGCAATATTTGGGTTGTTACTATCGGTTTGAAAGTTTCATTTCACTTACTTAGCAGGTAAAGGGTTAATGAAAGGTCAAAATACGAAAAAATACTAATACGTGTGGTCGAAGGAAGAATTACTCAATAGAGATAATCTGACTTTTTCCAACAATGTTTCTAAAGTTATTTTATTGAAAAAGTGAAAATAAAAAAGCCGTCTACAGGAAACATTGCCGTGGGTCCATCGGAAATGCAGTTTCTATTTTAGGCAACAGTATTACAGGCTATCTACACGATATTAGATGCAGACGATCGCAATTAGACTCAGAACGTCGGATTAACTCTTCACCAGACTGGGAATTCATACATCTTTGATTCATATTGAAAGTGTTTACAGACTACAAACTAAACTATGCCTCATATGATAGGGTTTGTGTCCAAAAGGCTTGAAAATAATGTGGGAAAAGGAGGAAATGCTGGTTTCCAGCATTTTCTTCTTTTCCTACAGTGTTTTCCAAAAGCCACTTCTTCCCAAGGTTCTCTAAAATAATGCAGGGGATCTTCTAATAACGAGATGATTGAAGAAAATCTCTACGTAATTCTGTCGCAATTTATCAAACTTTCTGTACTTATTAACTGTCTTTATTCGTGATTTTGTTTCTACTAATCATATGCTTTGAACAAACACACACAAACAAAAATGGGAGATTTATTTCGTATTTACGTAATTTAATTTTGTTTGTGAAAACGAAAGCGTAAGGGGGGGGGGGGGGGGGGAGAAAGTCAAAAACATTCGAACATGAAAAGTTCAAGCGAAAAAAAATTATGTTTCTTTCAATTAAATCTTCACTACAAATACCTTTATTTTAAATGGAAGTAGATCTATTTAGATTTTTATGATAATTCTGCACTTGAAAAATGTTTTAATACTGAATTAAGTAAGGCAGAGAATTGTTTAAAAAAAAAAAACTCAGTGATATTTTATCAATGGGCTATGTAACCTCTAAGGGTTTTATATTTCGTTCTAGAACTTCACAAATGGCCCGCGCGAATGTCACATGATCAACTACTTTCGTCGATTTTGTAGGACCGTATTTACATAGGTATGGTGACATCATATGTGATATACCTGTATTCCACCTGTAACATCGTCTTTTAACAGACTTTTTCTTGTAGAGACGCCCAACAGAAGAATAACAATAATCAGTAAAATAAGCGGAAGCATGCAGTTCATTGAAGGAGTTTCTAAAGAACGCTCTGTTTGGATGATGCATTGAAGAGATACCGAAACCGGATATTCCGCAAGAATTCACGTCCAATCCCATACATTCCTTCCAGGAAATTAAAGACAAATATAGGGAAAAAAAGGTCGTTAAACCTTTACCAAACAATCCCGGGATTACAATCCTAGAGAACGCCCTTTAAAAGCATTGTGGAAAAAGGAAGATGCTTGTAACCAGCATTTTCTCCTTTGATCCGCGGTGGTTTGATGCTTCGTATCCTTTTGAAGACAAAGCGCATTATTTGCTGAAGCACTTTAGATACGTCGTCTGCTGATGCTTTCAAGTTGGAGGCGTCTGAAACATTGTCGTCTGGCAAAGGATTTCACCCTATACCACACAGTCCTGAGTTTTAACGACCCTTAGTAAGAAGCCTTTTGAAAGCATTGTGGGAAAAGGAGAAAATGCTGGTAACCAGCATTTTCTCCTTTTCCCACAATGTTTTCTACTCTTTCAGACACAATTTAATCACTTGAGCCACATTTTATTTATCATCTGCAAATGCTTTCGATTTGGACCAGTCTAAAATTTTGTCGTCTGGCAAAGGATTGAAGACAAAAATAGACTGTGAAGTTTTATCGTTAACCTAGTTCCTAAATTGGCAGTTGTACTAGACGACAAAAGACTTGTCGCAGACGGCAAATCAAATGTGGCTCAAATGAAGTAAGCTACCTCCGAAAGGGTAGTTATTCCTCTTCATTTATGTGTAGTTTTACCATAACACAAAATTTTGGACTTGTCCAATTTAAGAACAGTTGCAGACGACAAATTCAGAGTGCAGTGTGGAGCTCAAATGATGAGATTTGTCACTGAAAGAAAAAAATAAACATTTAAGGAAATGGAAGGTTTCGACACAGAAAAGGATGAAAATGTGAAGTGGTAGTATCAATTTACACTCGTAAGAAATTACTCCCTCTCTCTCTCTCTCTGGGTGGATGGATGGATGTGCGAAGAGGGTGTAAGAATGCAGTGCTGAAAACACGTAACATGTAGACGTCTTAACATGTTACCTTCTTTAAAGTTATTATTATTATTATTATTATGTTCAGAAACAAATTAGTGCGATAACAAGATGACATTTACGACGTGATTGTCACAAATATCGAACATACAATTTTACAGCGTGTCACTTGAACAGCTATCTGTTCCTCCAGTCATGTAATCCATACCTAAACGTTACAGATCAAAAGGGTTTTTCTGATGCTCTGTGGTTAACTACCATACGACATTTTCTTCCACTTGTCCAAATTGAAAGCATTAACATAAGACATAAAAGGTGTGACTGAAATTTGTGTTTCCCAAAGTGCAATCTTGAAAAAAGCGATATTCCTCGGGGTCGTTAAATTCGGTTTTGTTTCAATAAGAGTTAAGACGTCAGAATTTCTATTCTAGAAACCAGGCCCGTTTCTCTAACCGTTCTCAGAGCATTCTTAGACTTGTTCTAAAGAAATTTCTAAATTTAAAAGTAACACAACCTCTGAGTGGCCAAATCAAATGGATAAGCCAATAGGAAGTCGCTACACTTCCTCAATCTAGAATAAGACTTGGAATGAAATTAAGAACAGTTGCTGAATACGGACCAAGGCGATTTCTGCAGGTGGCATGGTAAATCACTTTGAAAAGGAAACTCAGCATTGGCTCGCAGTACAGTATATACCGGCGAGATTAATGCTGCGTTTATATCAGCCACGATGTCCACAATTTGAGAGTAGCATGGTAAACGTGTGGGGTCGTGGGATAGAATAGCATTACACTTGAGGGAACTTTGCGCAATTGCGATGGTCGTAAGGATCGTGACAAAATTTTTGACGGTCAAAAATTTTGCACAATTACCCTGATTTATTGTTTATCATGAGAGAAGGTGATAGACCACGAAAATTGAAGTAGAAGGTAGCACAACTTAACAGACCTTAACGTGGCGCATCAGACCTTGACGGTCCATCATAGACGATCTTGGTGAAGTTGGAAACACAGTGAACAGTTTCACTACTTTATGCCTCATTAGTTGTCTGTTAAGAGGTTGAAAATGTTGTTTCAATAGCTTCTTTCCATTAAAACTTCACCATGGTGTAACCTTGCATGTCTGATGTCTTCCTTTTTACTTCTTTCCCTCTCTTCTATCAAATTCTTAGTAAAAGTTTACAAAAAGAAAAAAATGCCAATTCATTGCCCTATTCATCTCCTAGATGCATAAATAGTTTCTCTTTTGAATCTCTTGAGAGGATGAACGGATGAATTGAGTTTCTTTTAATTATCGTCGCCACCGAAGGATGGATGACAAATGCCATCTTTTTATCCAATATCTTGCTCAAAACGTGACAATCTCGACGTAGGCTGTAGCAAAGCTTTTAAAAACAGAACTTGATAACGTATAGGGTCTGAACGGAATGTGACAAAACGCGATAGCAGATCGTCGTAAACGTTAGAGAATTTGAGAGAACTCGTGAGAACGTTGTGAAAATCGTGCCATATAGACCTATTGACCAGAGTCATTTTAGCAAATCGCTGAAGCTCGTAACAAAACGTACTGAGAGCGCAAGAAAGCGTTGAATAGCAAAATTAATGCAGTAAATCTTGGAGTGACGCAAGGTTTTTGAAATGGAAGACATCGTGGACATCGTGGAGTTTCATTTAACAAAGTATTTCAGAACAGTCTCTTTCACAAAACACCGGTTGTTATTTCACAGAATTGTGGCAGTAGCATCGTTGGAACAGGGATCGTATATACACATGTATATAAGATCCCTTTATATAAGATCCCTGGTTGGAACAATGTTCTGCGGTGAAGGAGAAAGGAGTCCTGTTGCAATGAGATTATGACTACATCACCAGTCCTCGTACAGAGTTCGCCAAGCTGAGAGTTAAACGCACATACCTGTTAACTAGACTTTACATGATCGACCCTCGTCGAATACATCTACAACTCGCCTTCGGCCTCGAAAGGGTCAGTACCAACCTTTATGTACGTCCATTCAAAGCTCTTAAGGATAGGGCACCCTTATGCGGATGCCTGTAACATCGCCTTTCATCGCCGAAAAACGTACGGATTCGGCTAAGACTCGGGTAATCCGTAATCGATCGGCCTATAAATACTGGTTCACCGCATCGATTACGGATTACCCGAGGCTCAGCCGAATCCGTACGATGAAAGGAGATGTTACACGAATCCCATTAGGGTGCCCTATCCTTAACAGCGCTTTGATTATTGTGTTTCTATTTTAAGACTGTTGTCGTTTTCGTCCCAATTTCGTGCGATGTTTTTGACAAGAGAATGTTTCGACATTGGGCAGATTGCTACAATTTATCATATTTACCAGCCACTTGTGTTTAAAGTACAAGTAGGGCGTTTAAATTTTGTTTGTGGTTCTGTAATATTCATACAGAATGATTGACAAGGAACAGAGAAATCGTTCGCTATTTTCGTCAAAATTTGGTTTCGCATTTTTATGACGTTCTCCTTTGTAGAGAGTATAATAGGTTTCCGCTTTGTAGTTGCGCGAGAATCAAAGCGGGGTCCAGTATTTAGAAAAAGTTCATCTTGCAGACTTACATGAAAAATATGTGGCTTATTAAAGTTTATCCTGCAACCCTGGAAGACCACATGCGGGTATATATCGCTTCTCTTACATTGTTTTCCAATACAATAAACAGCATAAAATGCAATGAGTGTATTGTTTTAAGCCATGTTACTGAGAGAAATAATCTTATACAAAAGTTTAATCTCAGACAGCCTTATAGCAGTACCCAGATCAAACAACAACAGAAACCTGCCATAGATGTTCCCGTCATGTTTTGCGTAATCATTATGATGACGGTGATAACTGCATTCTACTGCAATTAACTGATAATAGGAATCGTAGTAATAATTGTACTTATAGAATCAGTGTCCAAGTAAATCGTGGACTGAGCTTACTGTAGAAAACGCATCTTACACACGGTCATGTTCTCTGAGTAACACAAAATTACAGCAAAATATAGTCGAACTGTAACATCCTTGTATGCAATACTAAAGCTTGCGTGACCGCACGCGACGGCGACGTCGACGACGTCGCAGTCGTTCAAGTCATGCACAGAAACGCATTCACTACTCTTTAACTCGATACCAAACAAATCCGGTTTTTGGCGACTTCTACGAAAAAGACTTGTGAAATCATTGTAAAAAGGGGAGAAAATACTGGTAACCGGAATTTTCTCCTTTTTCCACTTTGTTTTCAAAGAGAAAGATCATCAGTAGGAACACACTCGATTTGTCATCTTCAAATGATTAGACTAAAACATATTTCAATTTTTGTCGTCTTGCAAAAAGTTAAGAAATTTAGCCTTGTGTGCGATACTTATGCACTTATGCCTCTTTCTTCGGTGGATGCAGACAGGAAACGGGGGACGGGGGGGGGGGGGGGACTTTTTTATAGTATTACGCACATTGCTTGAAACCCTGGCGGGTCCCTAGTCTGATTCAAAACTCTTTCAAGTTTATTCTAGGCGTTGATAATGGACCTCCCCATAGAATTTATTCCTCTCTAACCGCTGGACATCGTTTTGACAATATTTAAATGTATATGGGAAAGCAGCCAGCGAAGTGGAACGAATACAGTGCGAAGAACTATTCACAGAACTTAACTCCCGAAAAGCCTGGATAGGTGCACTGGCCGCTGTGAAAGAGAGAGAGGGGGAGAAAGTGAGAGGGAGAGAAAGAGAGAGGTCGTAGGGGTTCAAATCCGATGTCGTGGGAGATTATAAAACAAATAACATGTGTTTACTGTAACATATGTTGTGTTATGTGACCTCCCATTGATCTTCATGTTGTTTGATACCGATCCTTACCGCCTCGAGTTAGGTTACAAAGTTGTCTATTAGTTTGTACTGAGGTAAATATAGTTATATTTCAACTCATCATCGTTATATAATGAAGCAGCTTTTTGAAACATATAACCACCATAATTGTTGCCGTCGCCATCATCATCATCATCATCATCAAAGTGGAAATGTACTGAAACCGGGAGCGTAGTCGCCGACTTGTGACCAAGTGTTTGCTGGTTCGAAACCCCCAGCAAGGCAGTTTTCTTTCTGACGACTGATCATAGTCATTGCCATATTTTAACCCTTGGGCTGCGAAGCGCGACTCACTGACCTTTTGTGGTAAGTATAGTTCAAGATGAGACTGCAAAGACCTGCAGTCTGAGCTTTGATCTACACTGTGCGATAAGGAAATATTTTTCTACAAAAAAAAAAAAAGAATTGGAAATAGCATTATTCAAGGTTTTATACTATCGGCTTGAAAGTTTCATTTAACTTATTAAGCAGGATAAGGGTTAGCGACCCTGAGCAAAAAAGCTTTTGAAAATATTGATGGAAAAGGAGAAAATACTGATAACCAGTACTTCCTCCCTTTCCAAAAATGTGTTCTAGATACCCCTTTAACTCCATTCCTATCGTCTGGTCAACAATATACGTATCATTTGCAAATGCTTTTAAATTGGGCTAGTCCAAAATTTTGTCCGACGGTAAAAGGTCAACTATGTAGGGAATTTTATCAATTGTGTAATAGATAAATAATGATAAAAACATGTAGAACCATATACATTTCGTAATACTGAACGAAATAATGATATGACGACGTAAGCAGTAACAATTTAGACAAAACGCACATGTAATCACGTACGTACATGTAATTATTGCTTACGTTTAAAACCCTTTACCACAAGACCCCGTGTTGTACCGACCCAGAGGGAGGAACCTTTTGCAAACATTGTGGGAAACGGAGAAAATGTTGGTAACCAGCATTTTTTCCTTTTTCCACATTTATTTTTTACCTTTAGAGGACAAATTCCACCATTAGAGCCACATTTGATTTCTCGTCTGCAAATGCTTTCAACGTGGACTACTGACTTCAATAAAGATGAGTCTAAAGTTTTGTCGTTCGGTGAAAGAGTTCAAACCCTTTACAACAAAATCTCGTGTTTTAACGGCTCTGAAGAGGGAAGCTTTGGCAAACTTTGTGAGAAAAGGAGAAAATGTTGGTAACCAGTATTTCTGCATTTCCTGCAATGTCTTTTAACCTTTAAAAGACACATTTCACCATTCTATCCCCATTTAATTTGTCGTCTACAAATGCTCTCAGTTTTGGATTGGCCGGAAATTTTGTCCTCTCAACGGTGAAAATAATAACTCCTTGCACATAGGTAACATTCTGTGTGTGTGTGTGGACAGTGTAGGTGAAGATCAGATAAACACTTTGCTATATCTTGTTAGATATTCTGACCCAAACAGTATGGAAAATGAACAGTTTGGGGTATTTGTCGTGATCTTAAAATGTCATTAAGTTAATTTAGTGACGCACGTGTTAACCTAAGATTGACTGTTACGAAATGATGAGTCAATGTAATACATGTAATTAAAATTGCATAAAACATTTTTTGACAAAAAAAAAATAAAAACTTTACATTCAAGTAAAGTAAGCGATTCGGGATCAAATTGCAGTTTTTTAGCTCCACTGGCCGAAGGCCAGCGGGCTTATGTCATGGCCGTGTCCGACGTACGTCCGTCCGTGCGTTAACTTTTATTTCAAACTTCTTCTTCTCTGAAACTACCCAACCAATTTTGATGAAACTTTACAGAAATGATCCTGCCACGGTCCTTATCAGAATTATTGGAAAGAATTTGATTCCTTCAAAAACTCTGGTTGCCATGGCAACAAAGCTGAAAAATATTGAAAATCTTTGAAAATCTTCTTGTCTGAAACCATAAGGCCCAGGGCTACCAAATTTCGCATGTAGCTTTATCTAATAGAACTTTACCAAGTTTCTTCAAATTATAGCCCTGGGGTGAAATTTGGTCCCGCCCCGGGGGTCACAAGTTTTACATTGGCTTATATAGTAAAAACTTTAGAAATCTTCCTGTACCTAGCCATAAGGCCTAGGGCTACCAAATTTTGCATGTAGCTTTATCTAGCGGACTTCTCCCAGGGTGGCCCAAGTTATAGCCCTGGGGGTCAAATTTTGCCCCGCCCCGGGGGTCACAAGTTTTACATGGGCTTACATAGGGAAAACCTTAAAAATCTTCTCGTTCCTAGCCATAAGGCTTAAGGCTACCAAACTTTTCATGTAGCTTTATCTAGTGGGCCTCTACCAAGGGTGCCCAAATTATAGCCCTGGGGTCAAATTGGCCCAGCCCCCAGGGTCACAAGTTTTACATGGGCTTATATATTGAAAACTTTAGAAATCTTCTTGTTGCTTACCATAAGACCTAGGGCTACCAAATTTACCCTGACTCAGGGGTTTCATGTTTTACATAGTCTTCTATTACGGAAACTTTGAAAATGGTCTTGTTTACAGCCATACATTCTAGACCTGTATTATTTGGTATGGGGCTTTATCTTGTGGACCTCTACCAGAATTTAAACAAGTGTAGCTCTGGTAAAAATGGCTTTGCTCTGGGGTTGTTACTTTCTGGTGGAATTTTATAGAGAAAATTGTGTATGTTCTCAAGTTCGAATCCAGTTGGCCATGTATTATAATGTTTGGCATGTTTTTACTCATTAGCTAGTGGAGCGATACTGGGCCACCATGGCCCTCTTGTATTTGTTTTGTACTGGAGTTTGGCGCCATTTTTTTAGCTTATCACGGCGGTCAGTGCATCTACGCATGTGTTTCCCGGCTTTCTCACACCAGTACTGACACGACTTTCTTTCCAAGCCACTGACTACTTTCTGACATGCATCAGAGATGAGAGGCGAAAAATCGCCGGAAAGAAAAGTTTGCATTAAGCGGATATCCCACCTGCAACCACCAGGTCGCGAGTCAGATACGCTAACCACTGAGCTACCCGGCATGGTGTCAAACCACTCGTACAATTTGAAAAGTATCGATATCATTATGAGTCCGACAATGTGTTACAATATGGTCTGTCAGAGTCCCAGTCGCTCGCAGAAAAAAAAGTCATTGAAAAACTACAGTTAAAGTTGCCAACATTGAAATGATATGAATGATATTTTGCTTGCAATTTGACTCAAATTTTACTTTTGGCCGTTAGTTGGCCTTTTAGTACGAAAAACGTTGATATTTTATTTTACCCTAAGTGGCGGGTATAAAGGCATTAAAGAACATAATATTGTATTGTTAACCAATGTGACAAGAGGGAAAAAAAATTTAGACGAGTATAAATTGAAAACTTTTTTCAGACAACAGAGTTAATTAAGTCTTTATCAAATAATTCCATGTTTCACGACCCTGAAGGGGAAAGCTTTGGAAAGCATTGCGTGAAAAGGAGAAAATGCTGGTAAACAGCTTTTCCCATATTTCCCGACGATGTTTTTTTACCCTTTCAAAGACAAATTTCACCATGTGAGCCGGATTCAATTAGTCTAAAGCAAATGCTTTCAATTTTGAGATAAAATTAAAGGTGTGTCGTTTTGTAAAGAGTTGACCCATTACCAAACAGCAAAATTTTATACTAGTCCAAATTGAAAGCATATGCAGATGACAAATTAAATGTTACTAAAATAAAAGTGCTTGTAAGTGAAAGGGTAGAAAATATTGTGTAAAAAAGAGAAAATGCTGGTTACCAGCATTTCCTTCTTTTCCCACAATGTTTTCAAAAGGCTTTTACATCGGGGTCGTTAAAACTCGGGATAGTGTAGTAAAGATTTAAATAGGGCACAAATGATGGGATTTCTGTTTGAAATAGTGGAAAACAATGCTGAAGAAGATAACATGGTGTTAACCGGCACAATGTTTTTAAAACCCGTTTCAAGAGGTTCGCAAAAACACGGATTTATTTAGTAATGAATGATCAATCAATTGGTGTTTTACGCCGCTTTCAATATTAGTTTCAGTCCTATTAAAGCAACAGATTGCTTGCTCATGTACGTCCTAGGTGTCACCCATACCAAGCTAAAGGTCTAGACTGTTTTGTATAAGGACCTTTTCTGGAAACAAGAAAACCCAGCGCTTCCAACGCTCCAGGTTTCGAATCCTAGATCGTAAACACTTAGCCATGCAGGAACTCCGATTGTTTCATAAAGAATTAAAACCCTTTATCAAACGACCAAATATAAGATTTGTCCAAATTGAAAGTATTTGCAGACGACAATTTCAATGTAATTAATATGATGAGATACAACCATGGGTAGAAAACATTGTGGGAAAAGGAGAAAATACTGGTTACCAGCATTTTCTCCTTTTGCCACAATGTTTTCTAAAGTTTTCTTTCTCAGGCTCGCTAATTCACAGGATTTCTAGGTTAAGGGTTAATAAACTATCACGCCTTTCTATCATCATCAATGAGTCGATGATCCCTAACGAATAAAAATCCCACTGAATTTATTTCCTACACTTTATTGCTATCTAATCGTGTTTTTCCTCCATTATTCAGATAGATATTGATAAATTACCCAATGTAAAACCAACGGTTGCGTTAAAAAATCCTTTACCTCTGAACAGGACGATAAAATTTCAGACTTGTTCGTTTTGAAACTTTGCGCCATTTGCCGATGACAAAGTAATTATAAGTAGCTCAAATGATTATATCTGAGTTTTAAAAAAAAAAACAGTCGAAAACAAGTGACGTGCGTTTTCTCCTTTTCGCACAGTGATTTTAGTTGGTTTCTTCTTCGGGGTCATAAAACCTCATTATCGTTTTGCAAAGGGTTAACGTCTTAGGTTAAACCAACAATATCTAACTTGCTTCACGATAACGTCAAACATGGTGCATACGTTTTTAGCCAATCAAATTACTTCAATGACAAAGTTATATTGACTTGACCTTTCATATCGCCTAGCATATTGCAATTTCTCAGCCGAGATCTCGGTCGGAAACGTACAGAGCTTGAAACCAAGGGGTCGCTGGTTCGAATCCCAACTCGGAAAAGAAGCCAGTGGGTTGAGAAAATTACTGTGCTAAATACTGGTAAAAGAAACTCTAGGAAAGCATGGATAGGTGTACTGGCCGCCACAATGTAACTAAAACTAGAGCTGTCACTGAATGTGACTTTATACCCCCGCCAGCGCTTTGACAGTATATTGTACACAGACGGACACACGGACCGACGGACGGACACACGGACAGACAGGCTGATTCCAGTATACCCCCGAAAACATTCGTTTTGCGGGGGTATAATAATGTGGAAAACGGCGTTAAACGTACACCATACAAGCATACCATTGAAGTAAATTCCCTGTGGTGGAGCGGTGGTGTTTCTACCTATCGGAATGTTCCAAGTTCGATTCCTACCTGGAGCTCGAGTGGACCTAGCCTGGGTTCCAGTGAGGTTCAAACACGGGGCGTCCAGGCTACCAGTCCTACACTTTACCACAGAGCCAGATAGGAACTCTTAAGGATTAACCCTTTACGACACAATCCCGACTTTTATCGACCCATAAGGAGAAGGACTTTGAAAACATAGTGGGAAAAGGAGAAAATGCTGGTAACCAGCATTTTCTCCTTTTCCTAAAATGTTTTCTACCCTATCAGGCACAAAAGTCCCAATTTGAGCTATATTTATTTTGTCTTCTGCAAATGCTTTCGATTTGGTCAAGTCCAAAATTTTGTTGTTTGGTATAGTGTTAAGGGTAAATGCTTTATATAAAGGATTTTCCAAAAATGATGATGTTGCATATTGTGATAAAAAAAAACACAGTCCAATAAATCAACCTCGTATGTAATACAAATAATGAATTGACAACCAGTCTCCATCAAACAACCCTTAACCCTTTACCAAATAATCCATAAAAGACCCTGAGGAAGAAGGGTTTTGAAACCATTCTGAGAGGAAGGAGAAGATGCTGGAAACCAGCATTTTGTACTTTTCCTACAATATTCCATCCTGTCAAATTGTCAAATACAAAACACATCATTCGAGTCACAGTAAATTTGGCATCTGCACATGATGCCAATTTAGACAAGTCTAAAGCTTTGTTATCAGGTAAAAGGTTAATAATATTTGTCTGCTTGCAATTATTTACTAATCCTTTTTTGTAAACAGATATCTTTAGTCAGTTTAAAAGATTTCCCTAAATCTACATTTCAATGCCGATTGGTCTTTGAATCCAACAAAACGTTAGTCAGTGTAGATTACAGATACAAAATTTTGGATGGCATGATCTGTGCAGTCTGATCTTGCTTATTCTTGTCTGCTAAAGTGACAAATTTCGTCCATCTTGTACTAAGAGTTTATAATTTATTTTCATTCGTAACATATTACCTCATGCGTTTGCACAACCCTGCAAAAAAAAAAGCTTTGAAAAACACTGTTAAAAAAGAAGGAAATGTAGATAACCAGCATTTTCTCCTTTTCCCACAATGTTTTCTACCTTTTCAAAAAGTAAAAGCAATTATTTGAGTCAGATCTAATTGGTCATTGGCAAAAACTTTTCAATATGGATGAATCTAAAATTTTGTTGTCTTTTAATCTTATCCTGCTCAATAAGTTATATGAAACTTTATAGCCGATAGTACAAACCTGAAAAATGCTATTCCAAAGTTATTTTTTGAAAAAAAAAAATCTCCTTATACGACAGTGTAGATCCAAGATTAGACTGCACATTCTGTACAGTCTGATCTTGATCTACACTGTCCACAAAAAGTCAGTGAGTCACACTTAGCCTAAGGGTTAAGAAAATAAGTACAATTTGTGTAGCAGTTAATGGACAGTGTACATGAAGAGTTGACAGCATAGATATGTGCCCAAAGTAACTTTATTTATCTGGCGTTGTCTAGCCATTGCAAAAACCAAACCAACATGATGGTTTATTGAAAGATATAATTATACTTAGAAACCACACATGTACTATGTCAAATATGAACAAAAAGAAAATTATACAATGTTAAATTAAAATGATTAATGGTTCAATAAAAAAGCATGTAAAACATGAAACATGCTAACCATATCCTGAATACAGACATATTACAGTTTTAACTCTTTATCCAATCCATTTAATTCCAGATTTGAATGACCCAGAATATAAAGGCTTTAGAAAACATTGTGGAAAAAGGACAAAAATGCTGGTAACCAGCATATTTTCCTTTTCTCACAATCTTTCCTAGCAACTTTTGATACAAATCCTCACAATTTAGTCACATTTGTCATCTGCAAATGCCTTCTATTTGGACTCGTCTAGAATATGATCATCGGGTAAAAAGTTAAATGAATACTTTATTGGTTTTCAAATCTTAAAGAGCGAAGTCAAAACTGCAGGTTGCTTCTGTGAACAGTGTAGATTAAAATCAGATTGCACTGAATAAGCAGTCTTATCTTAGATCTACAAATTTTTAAGTAAAAAATGGGACAATAAAGTGTCGAAAAAACTGTAGGGTTACCTATCTTTCTGGTATGGTTTCCTTTTTAGGAGACAAGCCCCTAAGAAAATTGCCCCATGAAACAAAAGCCCTATACTATTTAATAAAGTAGCATATTATTAAGCAACAACTTTATATCCTCAACTTTGCAAACTCAGTTTGGTTTTAGTGATCAGTTATCTATGTTCTAGCAACAAGGAAACTACATTTATTTGGTGCATGAAATATCAATGACAGTCATTTCAAACATATGTGAACATATTACCGTATGGTGGACAGACCAGTTTTCAAAGGACTTAATTGACAATTTTAGTTTACCGATATTTGAATGAAGCACTGATTACTATTTTATAACCAAAAAAAGCAATTTTATATGCCCCTCTTAGCATAAATTCTACTTTGGTCATGCATGTTCAACAGTAATGATGTATTTCACCCTTCCATTTTGTGCCGGAAACATAGTTCATAAATAAAGAACTTAAAAACATCATTTACACCAACACTTAACTAAAATGTTCACTAACACAAGAAGGAACTGTCTTAAACAATATAGATAGCAGTCCTGAGTACATCCTCTTCAGTTTTTGAAGTGCCATGAAACAGGATGAGTGTCATAGCAGCTAATGGCTCTCTTGTGACAGCACTGTCAGAATACCGTAACAGCAAAAAATTAAGGCATTTTGGTCCCTTCTATCAATTTGTATCCACATATGAGTACAAATTAAGAATCATTTTAAAACCCATTTTAAAATAACACATCTGGAAATACTGAGTGTCTTAACAAAAGAGTTGGAAACATTTAACCTCAGTAGCAGCCAACATTCAAGAAAAATTATTCAGTCAAAAGAGCTGGGCCAAAACAGGTCAAAGAATTCTCTGACCTAATTATAGATTGAAATCATGTCATATTACTCTTTTCATAGAATTATTATTTCAAACCCAAAAACTAAATCAGCCATGCTAAATAAAACTTCATTACCTTCTTTTCTTACAAACATACTGTAAAAAGCCAAAATGTCAGAAGATAAAAACAACTTTGCATCTGTTGTCTGTTTTGCTGTTAATGGCATGGTGCTTTTATCCTTTAGGGCTTTTGTCAGTGGTGCTTTTATCCTATGGGGCTTTTGTCAGTAGTGCTTTTATCCTATGGGGCTTTTGTCTGTGGAGCTTTTATCCCATGGGGCTTTTGTCCATGGCGCTTTTATTCTATGGACTTTTGTCCATGGGGCTTTTGTCCTTATGACAGCATCTCAAATTTTCTTTAAAACAGCCAATCTAAAATATCAGAAACGCTTGAAGAAAAGAAAATACCCATCATGAAAGATATCTTTCACAAAATTAAAGATACTGAGTCTATCATGGGAAAAGAAGGTAATGTTTTAAAGAACTGTCCACTGCAGCAGTAAAAAACAAAGTCTGTTTCTCTCACATTTTTGCACATATCTTTTGAAAATATTTTTGCACTCTGTCTCATCTTAGCCCTTGTAGTGTTAAATAAATGAAAAGGACATTCCTAGTAAGTACATGGCCCCAAGTTCTAAACATTGATACATGTATATAAAACCTGTTTTTGTATGAACATCTGGGCAAAGAAGTGGACAGTGTTGATCCAAGATTAGACTGCACATTCTGTGCAGTCTGATCTTGATCCAGCTTTAGCATAACAAGGGTTAAGATGTCTTTCAAAAATAGTATTAAATTCCCAAAATTCTTGAAGGCCCTCTTTAATCAAAGGGTGATAACACATGCTTTTCACCATTACTTCTTTTAGAGTTGCCTTTCTTTATTCTTTACAATACAACAAAATTTTAGATTTCTCCAAATTGAACACATTACCAGACAACTCCTTGACTAGGTTAAGTTGACTAATCACAGCTCTTCTGTCTCTTAGAGCAATAGCATTTGAAAGCTTATCAGAAAAGGAGAAACTTCTTACTTTAAGTAATTCTTTTTTTTCTTGCCAATGTTTTCAAAATCAGGCTGAGACTGTACCATAAAGAGTTTCTATTCTGGTTCTTTATTCCCAAATCAGTGCAAAAATTGCTATTTCAGCCTTACTCTAAATTAAACAGGAACACAACTTCTGATTGCCTAGTCCATCTGGTGAAGCCAATTAAAAATTGTGTTTTTTTTTTGACATTTAGAAAATTCTTGAGAATTAGAATAAGAATGCAGTTAAGAATGGCTGATGAACACATACCCTGGTTTTGTTGTTGCACACAATTTTGGCTAATCCATTTAATTAACCTAATGAAAAAAATTGTGGTCTTTTTTGTTTTGATAAGTTCAGAAAAATCTCTAGAATTACCCTGGTTTTGTTGTTGCTGTTGTATTTTTCTTTTTATATATTTTGTCTCATATTATTGCCATCCAGGGATACAGAAAAAGGAATTATTATAGGATTTTATCCATAAGTATACAAATACTTACAAACTCTGAACAGTACCATGTAAAAAGCAGTTGCTCACCTTCACTGACTCCTAACAAAAGATAAATTTTAAACTTGTCCTAAAATAAAATGGTTTAAATGGAAAGACATTTTCTAATCCTTCTTATTAAGTGAAAAGGTTTGTGTTCTGAATAAACCTGTATAGAAATTGGTTCAAAGGTAAAGATATTCATGTGTTTCACAAAGTCCTCCTATGTTGTGGGTAATTATGAATATGAAAACAATTAACTCTTAATCAAATGACAAAATTTTAGACTGAATGTGAAAGCACTTGCAGACGACATATAAAGCGAGGCTCAAATGGTGTGATTTCTCTCTTAAAAGGTGAAAACATTGTGGGAAAAAGAGGAAATGCCAGTATTCAGCATTTTTTCTCCTTTTCTGATAATGTTTTCAAAAGCCCTTTTTGGTAGGGTCATAAAGACAGTGGGTTGTTCATTAAACAGTTAAAAAGGATACCAACAAGGCCACAACATAGGTTTTAGTAATTGGCTCCTCATTTTATTTCTGATTAAAAACGCCTCTATCTATCAACACTTTGTCTACCAACAGCACTGAGAATATACCTCATTTCTAAAGTTAAAATACAGCTACTAACCAATAAAGTCCTTGTTTATTCTAAACAAATGTAGTTTTGTTAGTTTCCAGCGGTAGTTTGAATCCTGGAATTCGCATAACGTTTGGTAAACAGAAGTTGATAACTATTTGAGTTATCCATGATAATTCAGTTACCCATCCTGCATATGTGCAGATGTTCACACGTGCTTCATGGCATTAGGACCCATTTTCAGCAACCTTTCTCTATGACATTTTAATTCAAAATCTCAAGAATTTACTATATTTCAAAGCAATTCCTAATTGGCTAAATGAAATGGTTTAGCAAATCAGTACACCAAATTGTTTGGAAAATCTGTGTTACTTTCTCAATATAGAATAAACAAGGAAAGCAATTTAGAATGGTTAGTGAATATGTGCCCAGGATTCCACACGCCTGAAGATACTCTACTCAACTGAACAGACATGCTTGTAAATGCAGCTAAAATAATACTATTATCCTTTGAAAGGATAGAAAAGATTGTGGGAAAAGGAGAAAATGCTAGTTACCAGCATTTTCTCCTTTTCCCACAATGTTGTTAGAAACTCCTCTGTCAGAGTCATTAAATCACAGGAATTTTTGGTCAAGGGTTAAAACAAACACTAAGTGGAAGGTACAATGTCCTAACTAAATCATATGGATCATATCTTGTCAGATATTCTGACACAAACTGCTTGGAAATAGCAGTATCTGCATCTTTAGTACTGACTGAGAATATCCTTTTCATTTATTTAGCACTATAACAATCAACAAATTTTCTTTGTGATCCAAACTGTCAATATATTGTCCACGTGACTTGCTTCATAGGGGACTGTCTTGAGATTGTCAGATCTTCTAGTGCTTGTCTTGACTGCTCTGAAATACCATACAGAAAATATTTGTTCTATATTGTTGTTCTCTCTGTACAATACCACCCGCAAATACCTTCTTGTATCTTGCTGCAAACTACTACAGAAAACAAGAGGCCCACTGGGGTCCACTTGTAATTACTGACCCGAAGGAAACCATTTGAAATCATGCATTTTTCATACAAGCCTATTTTTAACAACACTGAAGAAGA
This sequence comes from Hippopus hippopus, assembly GCA_946811185.2. NCBI lineage: Eukaryota > Metazoa > Mollusca > Bivalvia > Cardiida > Cardiidae > Hippopus > Hippopus hippopus. Next base: position 29,872,696 of record OX328101.1, read on the forward strand.
AGGCATTTAAAAACATTGTGAGAAAAAAAGAAAATGCTGGTAACAAGTATTTTCTCCTTTTTCCACCACGTGTTCTATCTTTCCAAAGACACTTTACGACATTTGAGCCAGGTTTAGTTTGTCATATGCGAATACTTTCAAATAGCACTAGTCAAAAAATTTGTGTTTAGGTTGAGGCTTAAACAAGCACCTACATTTCCATTACTAATTATCAAACTTTCTTCATTTTCATTCAGCTTTAGAATATTGATATAATAATCCAGCTGCCTAACTTTAAAGAAAAATCAGACTAAAAACGTGGATTTTATTTTAAGATCACGAGAACGTCTAACAGTTGCACAGGGGGACAGATGCCAGAATGGACACCGAATACTACAAGCAGTGCCATGATCTCTTCTTTCCTTTGATAAGTTGAGCTATTAATTGTGACAAAGGAAGAAATTGCTTGTTAACCCAATGTTTTCAAAAGTCTTCTTCCTTAGGGTTGTTAAAATTTGATTGTGTGGTGAAGGACTAAGGTTGTTTTTTACCTGTGACTTTAGGACATCCATGAAAGAGCAAGATATTAATTTGTGGACAAAACTGTAATACTGCTTCCACTGCCTCATCTGTCACATGTTTACAGTGGTTCAAGTGAACTTCCTGCAAAGTAAGAAACAAAAAGAGCTTGATAAAGCCTTTATCACACAATCTTGAGTTTAATGATCCAGAGGTATAAGGCATTTCGGAAACATTGTGAAAAAGGAGAAAATGCTGTTTACCAGCATTTTCTCCTTTTCCCACAATGTTTTTGTTCCCTAATGAAGCCAAATTTCTTCATTTAGACAATACCTTATTTGTTGTCTTCAAATGCTTTCAATATGAACAAGTCTAAAATCTTGTTAACTGGTGAAGGGTTAAATGGAATTTAGCAGCATTTTCCACATCAGTTCAGTTATATAGTGGCATTCAGTGTTTATTTCCTGGATTTCCTGACGTTTCTTTTACCAGTATTATGCATAGCATTCTCTCTAGCCTCTGGTCACTTTCCCATATTAACTATCATAGTTAAAACAATGTTCAGCTGTGAAATGGAATGGATCCTGCTCCAATGACTACATTAATCCTTTGAAAGAATTACACCCAGTGGAGGAATCCAGCCAGCTTCCCCTTGGTTTCAAGATCTGTATTTTACAAATTTGGCTACCGGGCCTAGCCCTCTTTCTTTGCAAGGGACCTTTTAACTAGTTCCATTTATCTTTGATTTTCCCAGAGTCTTGCGGGTATCCAAGTGACCTTTTCAGAGCCCTTAGCTAAGGGACCTTTCAGACACAGCAAGGTTACAACCACACATTCAAAATTCTTGCAAAGTCAAAGACAAATAGAACTAGTGTGGTTGCAGGCCAAAGAAAACCACTTCCCTGGGTTTCCTGGTCACTGGATCAAGAAAAGAAATCAAAAAACCATGCCTCTTGTGTTAGTAAAACAACCATAAAGAAAATTTCACGAGCACAAAATACAATGCTGTGACATCTTCCAATGAAATTTAATCCAGGTTGGTTGAAAACTTTATGAGAAGAAGCCACGAAATTAAGTCTGTTGAAGGATAGAGACACACAGAGATGGACCAACTGGGTTTGTATTCACCAATCATTCTTCAGAAAATTCTTTGTCTTATTATCAAGAATTTTCTAAATTTGAACGTTATGCAACTTCTGACTTGCTAAACCATATGGTTTAGCTGATCAGAAGTTGTGTAACTTTCTTGATTTAACTCTTTACCACACAATCCCGACTTTTAACGACCCTGTGAAAGAAGCCTTTTGAAAACATTGTGTGAAAAGGAGAAAATGCTGGTACCCAGCATTTTCTCCTTTGCCCACAATGTTTTCTATCCTTAACAAAACAAATTTCAAATTTTCAGTCACTTTTATTTTGTCGTCTGCAAGTGTTTTCAATTTGGACCAGTCCAAAATTTTGTCGTTTGGTAAAGAGTTAAAGTTCCACTTAGAATGCAATTAAGAATTGTTCGTGAATACGGACCCTGACTACATTTTGCACACCCTAAAATGCTGGGATATACGGTAAGAAAACTATGATTAAGTTCTTAATTACCAACTGTTACAACAACAGAGCTGTTTTACTCCTTCACTTGTTTCATTTTTGAGGTCATGTATCCAAGATAGAATAAAAATATTTAACTTTTGTTTTCATTTAATTTTGGTCATTGACTGCCAGCACAAAAATATTAAATCACCATTAGAATCCACTATCATGTACACAATAAGATGTAAAATATCTGTTTCTACAATCAAGCGCAGATTGTTGTAGATCAAAATCTGATTTTGCAAACATAATAATCACCGAATTTAAATGCACCCTGCCAATAAGGCAATAATTAATGTATCTATGAAGTTTTTTGGAATTTGAATAAATACAGGTGAATAAAAATTATTAACTCACTGTAAGGGATTTAGAACATGGTCCTGATACCAGACTGAGAATACCTGAATCTGTAATCTGTCAAAAACAAAATACTGTGTTTTTAGAATTATAGTTGAAAAAGGAGAATTTTCTAGGTATGTTTTCTACCCTTCAATCACTACTTTCTGACACAAAAGAAGAATTTTATATGAAGAGAAAAGTGTCTATATTGTTATGATATGAACTGGTTTTGAATAGAGGCAATGGATGGTAACAAGAAATAGCATCTTTTCCTTCAATGTAATAATTGTTTAAGAGAGTGTAAAGAAGTTATACAATAACAGAAAACTACAGACTAGCTCAGTTTAAGAATAAGTTTGCTATCCAGATTTGCCTCTGTAAACATTATGGAAAAAGTTGTAAATATGGGTTACTGGCATTTTCTCCTTTTCCCACACCACATGTATTTTCAAATGCCCTCTTCCGCAGAGTCCTGACAAAACCATATTGTTTGGTAAGAGTTAATTCAAGGATGGATAAAATAAGTATGTGGACTTTTATTATTATAACTTTAAAACTACCCAAAGTAAATCAATAAATTTTTACACATGTATAAAACAATAAAAGTTTTAAAGAGTTGTATGGTTTATATAGATGTATTATACTTGTGTTTAACAAAATTCAAGTTTTAATAGTCCTAGGTAGGTACCCCTGGTGCAACCCATTTCTTGACCGTTAATATCTCTGTTGGCTCCCTAAATTGGCGCCAGATTATACCAAACATCGTCTGTTTATGTAATGAAGCCATATGTAAAGTCGTTGCAAAATTTGAGTGTCATCCCTTGGGTACTTTAAAATATACAGCCAGTAAACTTAAGGGTAACACAGGAATCCTAAGATCAAAATGGAAGCACCTGGGCAGGAAGAGAGCTGTGCAATAATAAAGTTTTCCATGGACCTAGGGAAAACACGATGAGAATGATGAAGGATGCTAATCCATCTTCATTTGTTAGCAGATCGCTTGTTTTTAAATGGCGTAAAAGATTTTCAGAGGGTAGGATGTCTCTAAATGATGACACTGGGAGAGGACAAACATGAATCGTATGTAGTCAACAATGAAGCGTCATCTTGACGTCAATACCGTTCGCTGGTACCACTACACTAACCATTTAAGAATGGTTACTATGGGAGACCTTAGGGACCTAACATACCCAAATTTAAATGATATGTATAAAAATGCCAATATATAATTACTTTGTATATTACACTTGTTATCTGTAAAATCAGTATTACAGTAACGAAATTCCACATATTTTTTATCCACCCTTGTACATGTCTCAATACAATACACTTTATTTTCTCAATTATATGAATGTACAACATGAGATTGGGTGGTCATATAACAAACTGGTTTGAGTATAATGACAAAGGAGATTCTAGTGGTACTAAAGGAAGTGGAAAAAAAATATAAATATTGGTTTCAAATTGCAAATGGGAAAATCCCACGGTAAAAGATGCACAAGTTTCTTAACCTGACAGTGGATGTGTGTACACAATAATCACATCATGTTCCGTGTACAGTACATAATGAGACGAACCTGAAACATGTCTAAGACAGCGTGAGGCTTCATGCTACATATTTATTATCTTTACACAGTTTACAACTGTACATCATTACCTGAGTGTTTGATACATTGACACTTTTGAGAAACTTGCTGTTCTCTCCCAGAGATTGCAGTGAAGCATCAGTCAAAAGCTGACAACCTCCCAAATTTAGCAGACGCAACTGTGGACACGACTTTGACAATGTTATCACAGCATCATCAGTGATATTTAAACATCTGCGTAGGTATACTGTCTGTAGATGCTGGCAAGCTAAGGCAAGATTTCTTATCGCTGGAAATAAAAAGCATTCACATGAACTAAGTGATTTTAAATGAAAGAATTCTTAATCCATGAAGGATATTTCTATTTCACTTGCCCAAACAAAACATTAGACTTCAATATACCTTTTTGAATACAATCCCACATAATTAACATGTGTTATTGATCAAGAGCTATTCCCACAAATCTTTTAGAACTTCCTCGGAAAAATCTAGAAATACCTTATGAAGTAACACATACCGTCACTCTCTACCACATAACCCTGAGTTTTAACAACTCTGAGAAGTAGAGCATATAAAAACATTATGGGAAAAGGAGAAAAAGCTGGTAATCTTTCATATGAAAATCCAATCATTTGAACAACATTTAATTTGTTGTCTGCAAATGTTTCCTGTTTGGATGAGCCTGAAAATTTGTCTGGTAAAGAGTTAACCCTTTACCACATGATGCCAAGTTTAAATGACCCTGAGAAAGGAGGCTTTTGAAAACTTTGTGGGAACCCTTTCACTTACAAAAACTTTTATTTGAGTAACATTTAACCAGCATTTTCTCCTTTCTCAATGTTTTCTACCTTATCTGAGACAAATTTCATCATTTCAGCTACATTTAAATTGTTGTCTACAAAATCTTTAAATATAGACAAGTCTACATCATTGTTGTTTAGTGAAGAGTTAAGAAAATACCATTAATTTTTTTTTCCTTACACCTTTTTATACTACATTGTTAGCATTTCACTAAACAATTGAATTCAAGCTTCTTTGTATTTGTTTGTATTGATTTTTAATGATGTTTTAACAGCTTAGGTTCTATCATAGCAGTCAGTGCACCAAAGAATGTGTTTCCTGGCTTTCTCACTACAGTGCTGACCCAACTTTCTTCCCAAGTCACTGACTACCATTCTATTCTCACATGAATCAGAGATGAGAAGCAAGCAATCGCTGAAAAGAAAGTTTGCCGGGAACCCACAACCACCAGGTCAAGAGTCGGATATATTAACCACTGTGGGACTGGTCCATAATTTAAGACTGTTCCACATTGAAAGTGTTTGCAGACAATAACTTAAAAGGGCAGAAAACATTATAGGAAAAGGATAAAATGATAGTTGCATGTTCTCCTTTTACTCTATGTTTTCAAAAGCCTTCCTTCTCAAGGTCTTTAAAACTCAGAATTGTGTGGTACAGGACTAATGTTTTGCAAACCTTGATCTGCCTTATACAACAGAATTGTTGATTATTTTTCCTGATGTTTACTAGGATGAAACACAATCATATTCAACTGAAAACTGGCATGTACACTAATAACAAATGTACATAAAATGAAAATGCATATGAGCCATGTTCTGGCCACAGGGGTTTAAAGCATCTTCGTGAAGCATTATATGAAGCAAGTCATCACATAATTATGGATCCATAAAATCCTTTTTGTCTAATAACAAGCTGAATTATGCAGTAAAATGGTCCTTGGACATGTGGAAAATTTTCCGAAAGCAAATGGCTTGGACACATGTTCAGCCTTCACCAACTGCACACCTTGACCTGGGTTGATACTTTGAGCAGATGCATCAAAAACCCATTTCACACAGCATGGGTCATATACAGATAAAACTTATTTCAAAAAATGCCATGTACAGTATGTAAGGCTAAGGTCTTGATAGTTATAAATGTATGACTATAAAGTCCTTGGACTAGCAAAACAAGTTGAAATCACAAAAGCCTGAAGAAAAACATCTTTAACTCTTTCCTAAACAACAAATTTTAGACTTGCCTAAATTGAAAGCATTTGCAGATGACAAACTTAAAAGTTGCTCTCATTTGATTTTCTTTTTTAACAGGTAGATAACATTGCGGGAAAAGTAGAAAATGCTGGTAACCAGCATTTTCTACTTTTCCCACGCTGTTTTCAAATGGCTTCTTCCTCAGAGTCGTTTAAACCGAGGATTGTAAGGTAAAGTGTTAACTACTTACCAGATGACAAAACTTTTAGACTTGTTCAAGTTGAAAGTTATCACGGATGACAAATAAGGAATTTGTCTATGAAATAGTAGAAAACATACCAGTCAAAGAGAAACAATGTTTTCAAGAGCCCTCATACCCAGGGTTGTTAAAGCACAGGACTGGTTGGTTAAGGGTTAAAAAATATTACCTTCATTATGTAGACTATTGTCTGGATAAGTAGAAATCCATGACTAGCTAGTCCTTGAACAAGCAAAAAAAACCCTGAAATTACCAAAGCTAAAACTTCCTTACCTTTTACCGCACAATCTTGTGTTCTGACAAACACGAGAAAGAGGACCTCTGAAAAGACTGTGGGAAAATGAGAAGATGGTGGTAACCAGCATTTTTACTCCTTTTCCAACAATGTTTTCTACCTTTACAGAGACAAATCCCATCATCTGAGACAGAGTTATTCTGTAGTCAGCAAGTTCTTTCAATCTGGAGGAATCTAATATTTTGCCATCTGATGAAGAGTAACAAAATATTACCTTCACTGCAGAGAATTTTGTCTTGATAAGTAGAAATTTATGTCTATTATCTTTTCTCTAGTCCTCAAACAAATAAAAGAAGTTAAAATTACCAAGAAATTACCAAAGCCTGACTTTACCTTCTGATGAAATATTTGTTCTTGACTCCTTATTAGCATTCAAATCAATTTTCCGTAATTGTTTACACTGGCACATTGCTACTAGACCTTGGTCACCAATCTCACAGTCTGCCAGGTCCAGCACTTTAACTTTGTCATGTAACAGCTGTAAATACAAGTGGAAAGTGACTACAAAATTATGGAGGTATTTAAGAGTTTAAATACGGTAAGTGATCTAGATCTATTTTCTAAAACCTTTTTAACTTGTTCTCAATGAATGAATTGTCTCTGGACTCTAACCGAGATCATGTTTATTAGTACATGTACTTACAAATTAGGATGTAGAAAATAAATGATGTTTTCTAGAATTCACCTATCTGGACCTTTGCCTCACAGCTACATGTATTTTTTGACCAATTTTTGGCTTGTGATATAAACCTTTTCAACTCAATTCTTTACCACACATTAAAATACTAGACTCCATACTGAAAGCATCCTCTGCTGAAAAATCCAGCCTTTGCTAAAAAGATGGAAATGGTATTTGAAAGAGTAAAAAACATTGTGGGTAAAGGATAAAATGCTGGTGAACAGCATTTTCTCCCTTACCATGATGCTTTCAAAAGCTGTCTTCCTAGGGTTATCCAAGCTTTGGACTGATCGGTAAAGGGTTAAATATTTGTTTTATCTGCCTGCAGCACAACTGGCATCAGCATGGAATTTATTAGTCTCTGTAAGGCTATCTTAGACATTTAAGCATATGTAAATGCTAGTTCAATCCAACAGCAGAATTTGGCTATCATTTCCAATCTGTTGTTTAACTCCATATAAATCCGACTTTTAACGAGCCTTTTCCCACAATGTTTTCTACCCTTCCAAAAACAAGTTTAAATTTTTCAGTCACATTTATTTTGTTGTCTGCAAAATGCTTTAAACTTGGAGTTGTCTAAGATTTTGTCATTGGGTTAAGGGGGTATCAAACCATATTTTGACCAAACTTTGGAGAATGGGGGAGATAAAAAAAGAACATTTTTTTCTTCCTCAGGACTCCAATCCGTGACCTTAAAAAACCAGAGTCAGCCACTCTACCTACTGAGCAATTTAGCCAAATGGAATATATAACATAAATTTAATATGTTGAAAATGTATTTATCCCTTATTATGCAACACCAGCTACACAGTTTCTGAAATAACTTTATATTGAAAATACAAAAAATCTTGATAATTCCTCCAGTTTTCTACAAATATTTCTATCTACATTTTTATTTTAAAGCCATCTTTGCATACAAATGAAAATTAGCCATATTCATAAAGACTTTCTGAAAAGAAAAAAAATTACAAAACAAAATTTGATTTAATGCCTATATAATACTGAAGCATGGGTAACTCTTGGCTCAATCCAGGAAACATTCATCAAATTAGATTATGATGAAACTACACAGTGACAAAACAGTCTGATCTTACATCTACACTGTCTGACATTTAGTGAGGTCTCCTGGACAAATAGTCTCTGTAATTAACTCTTTCCCTTACATAGAAAGTTTAGACTCTTCCATACTGAAAGCCTTTGCAGATGACTAACTAAATGTTGCTTATATGTTGGGATTTGTTGTTTGAAAGGAAGAAAACATAATGCTTGATAAAAGTCTGTGTCATCAGGCTTATTAATGTTTCATTCACATTTTTTTTTGTCCATGCTGTCTATGAAAAAGGCATAAGATGATTCATTTGTACAGTACAAGCCCAATTAAATAATGCTTACCTTTGAAATGTTGTTATCATTTAGCCAGCCTCTTTTTGACATGAGATAGATACATTTATCTTTCAGATTAGCAGGCAGGCAATTGAAGTTATCCAGGTTTTCCTTCCAGTGTTTCACCATACTCTGTATGCACCTGGAGATGAAATGGTTGTGTTTTAGTTATTTTCTGCTTTGATTTCATACTTCAGTACTTTGTATATTACTCATATGACATCAAAAATGAAAATTTCAATGAAACATGTCCATTTACTTTTCAATTTATACCAAGTACTGTCAAATCATCTAAAATCGGGATACATCAAAGTTTGTGACCATTTGTTTTTCCTGTAAGTCACATGGTACTTTATCGAAATAGAGGCTGATGAAGGCATACCATTCGTTGATTTTGTTATCATCTGCAAAAATTGCAGAAAAACGAGGTTTAAAAGAGCAAATCTGCAAATTGGAAAAGCTCATATTCAAAACAGGCAATTTCATTGGCGCAAAGACCCCTTCCAATAAAACTACAAATTATTTCATGACAAAACCACATTTCAAAATAATGTTACATCCAAAGGTAATTATAATGTCTATACAACCCTTAGAAAGATGATTTTTTTAAAACATAATTGGTAAAGGATAGTGCTGGAAAACATTTTCTGACTTTTCACAATATTTGTACCATTTCGAAGCCAAATCTCCACAGGTCACGTTTGTCATCTGCAACTGCTTAAAATATGGACAAAACTTCTTCTGTAGACGTAACAGTAACAGTTGATAAAGTTCATTTCGTGTAAGGATTTGCCATCAAAGAGGACTTTAAAACACCATTAGCTGTCTGCAAGATTCCTTTTTTATGTCACTGAGAGGGACGAATGACATCTTACACGAAAACCCATGGTTTTTTTCATCAATAACGAAGATGCACGTTTTGAAGGGATAGGAAGAGACATAGCATTAGATAGTTATAAAGCTATACTCGTTATTTTAATACCCATCAAGAAGTGTCGACACTGTGCCATAAACGATACCCGAAACATCGAGATTCACCATAGCTGACATATTTTGCAGATCTGTTTACAGTGGAGACGAGTATCCTCCGGAAAGGATTTATCTCGACGGAAAGGAATCGTCGGTATTAAAAATTGCTTTAAGCTTTAGTGAAGACAAGAAATACTTTTGAAAACGGCAGCCTAGGATTGCGAATATTGAAACTCTTCTGCGTTTCAATATTACGATAAATAACGAAGAGTAAACTCGCCAGCAATCGCCTTTTTTTCCTCATTGAGATGTGATCCAACCGGTAGGCCTATGTATATTTTTCAAGATTAGTCTAGGCTCTAATCTTTAGAAATCATCGATAGAAAAGGAGTAACGTTAGTTGCTGCTAAACTGGATGTGTCAGAAAAAAAGGTAGATTGTGTAGCAATTTATAGGTTAAGATTTTAAAAGTGATATTAAAATGGGCAAAGCCTAGAAACGGGCGAAATAATTTTTTCAAACATTGAATTCAAATTGATACAATAAAAGTTTCGACAAGCCTACTCCTTTTACCCGTTAAAAGTTTTAGCCCCAATCAGGTCGCTGATTAGTTACTAGTATTTTAGCTTTTTTTCCCCGAACATTAATGATAGTCATTGAAGACGAGACTTTTGTGTAGACCTACATGCGTTCAACAAGAATTATCTCCAGAAGATGAACTTTGACAGACAGCGTACAGGACACTTGAACATGGATATTGACAAAAATGTTATGGAATACGACGTGCAGAGAAGTATTGAATATTAAAATTGCTAGAAAGTGCCTCTCTTTCCTGCTTTGCACTATAACGTCGAAAAGCGAAAATTAAAGATCTAGATCTATATATATTTTTCAAGATTAGATGCTAATCCAAACCATCTTTGGAAAAGGAGAAGTTGCTACTAAAAAAAAGTGTGTCTGAACATACACTTCTAAATTGGTTATAGGGTGACGCTTACAAAATATCAACCTAACAATTAGTACAAGAAAAGGATTATCTCTGATCATATTTATTTGCTATGGTGTGAATAAGTCCTTGCAAATAGGCGTACAAGAGGCCTGCTGAAAACAAGAAGTCCACATCCTGACGAATTGCAAATTAGACTACTATTTATTCATGTGAGAATATCAATAACAAGAAGCTATAGGGTCAAAAGCAAGAGCATTCAGCTACGTAAAAAAAAAAATGAGAGCATGCTTATGCTCACCAGGTGCTACCCAATGGTATCTTCGTTTGTCATTGCTACCCCTCGCCCCAACCAGTTTAACAGGTGGGAGCCTATATACAGTCATGTATACCTATGTATATACAGTGCTGCTTCCGGCGAGGACATATCCTCTACCAGCCCCTTCGCACCTTTGGTAAAGGATGAATACGTTTGTACATTGCTTCTGGCTGTGCTTACCAACTGCAAGATTGTATCGTGGTTTTTGCTTGTCTACCACAGAATTACTCAGGAGAATTATACCATATGTAGACATGAACAATCTGTCTTGGCGTAAGCTGATACAGCTTCTAGTCATATATACATGATCTATAGGCCTATACATAGTACATATACACGTAACAGTTATCAAAGGTTGAAGATTTTTTTTCCCCTGTAAGAAAGCGTACATGTATATTATGATTGTGTTTATGCCTGTTAACGTTGTCGTAATCATAATGAAAATCAAAACATTTTGCAACATTGATAACTCTTTACCAGACGACAAAAATTTAGACAACAAAATTGTAGACTTGTCGAAACCAGGGATCGTATATATAGATATGATCCCAGTCGAAACTGAAAGCTTTTGCAGACGACAAAATATTTATGGCTCAAATTATGGATGTTGTCTCTGAAAAGTTGTGAGGTGAAAAGAAAACGCTGGTTAAAAGTTGGGATTATGTGGTAAAGAATTAATGCTGTTTTTGATATATTGGAGTTACCAGTATATATAACAGCAAAATCTCATTTATACATGCCTTCTCTGGGTCCCGCCAATACTTTGGTGGAATCATTGACTGATTGAATGGTGTTTTATGCCACTTGCAGTATTATTTTGGTCATATCACTGTGACAGCTGTCATAGTCAAATATCATGTGAATAAGCGTTTTCTACTTTTCCCACAATGTTTTAAAAGCTTTCTATAACAGGGTCATTAAAACTATGAACTGTGTGGTATAGGGTTAAATGGTGGCTTTATTTAAACAGAATTGCAGTCATATAACAGTAGTCTTTTCATGTCTTTACCTAGGTTTTACAAGTTCTATTCTGGGACTCATCGAGCCTGGTAGCTCAGTTGGTTACATAAATACAAGGCCTGACACCACGGGTTCCCAGGTACGAAACCCTGGCCAGGTCTATTTCTATCTTGGAATTGCTTAAAGTTATTGCAACAGGATTCATTCCTATACGTACGTATGCATATGCGTATATGTATAGACATTAACATGATTAGACGACGTGGAATCACATGACAATTGTAACCATTTTGCATTGTATTGGGCCAAGACGATGTATGTAATGTGCAAGTCTAAATAAAATTATGTTCCAATTTAAATCGCCTCCGATCTTGGTTTTATGGATGGATATGTGGGAAAGCAGCCAGTACGTAGCTTGGAATAGAATATTCTGCAAAGTACTAGTAAAAGAAACTAAGAAAGGCATGAGAAGGTGTACTGGTTGCCATGAAATAACTAACAAAACAAGCAAACCTATTCTGGGATTCTGCAGTGTCTTGCCCTAGGACACTCCTAAACAAGTTGGCTTCTTTACAAAAGAAGCCAGGAGAGGTCAGCATCCATGTTTTCAAATAGTTTATTGGCTTTTAATTTCAATATATTTTGGTACATGTAAACAAACAAGTACAAAAGCCGCCGCGTAGAAACCTCATATGCTTTACATGACGGTCATTTGACCTTCTTGCCGCGTTTTAAAGTCGCATGATCTTGTCCAGCGGTCTTCTTTCTCTTTTTTAACGAAATTCTTCTTATTTTTTCTTCTGCTTAGATGTCTTTGCTTAATGAAAAATTACAATTATTTGAGAGGTCATTTGCAGCCATGGCAAATTAATATAACAAATCTTTTCTGAAATTCGTCATATAAAAATAAACCACGTCTATTTCCTGTTTCGGTTTTTTGATTTCGCTTTATTTACAAAACCATGACGAAACAGACTGTGTATCTGAACAATTTCGCAAGAAAAATGGATTTAGACAGCAAATTCTGTGGCAGTCTGCCTTTAAACTCACCACTGTTGGAGAGGTCTCCTCTCCAATGACCAGAATCACCTTCAGGAATTGACTTTCTGCCGATTTTGATTGACAGGTCATACCACCTAATCAAAACGTAGTACACTTATAGCGCGTCCTGTAAACAGAAAGAATGGACAAAGTAACAGTGTGATTTATATATTTTCGTTTAAGCCAAAGAGGATTGGAATAAAAAATAATTATTTCAAAATGGATTAAAGTTGCAGATAAAAATCATGTGGTAAGGTAGCTGTTACATTATATACCCTGAGAGGAAAACTAAATTTATCCATTCCAAAAACCTAGATCTACGAAAATGTCGATAAATTTAACCAGGATTTCGAAAAACCAATCACTCTACCAAACAACAGAAAGGCAGTTTTTTTCTAATCTTTAGCGACAGAAAGAACGATTATGCCAAAGTGTATTGTTAAACTACCTTTATTGATATCTAATTGAACGAACACCTTTCAAATTCAAAACCATTTGTAGCAAACAGTCGTAATCGTTGTACGAGACGCACAACAGGAAGATCTATATTTTATTGATTGCCACTCGTCATCCTCTTTCATAAATAAGTTGACATTACGAACGTCATCCTATGGTTTTTGTTGTAATACTTTAAGGAGGAGTTATATTTTAATTTTTACTCCTGTAATATCTAGACGATTACATGTGACTGTTAATGGCACTTTCGTCTGGTTGAACGACTGTTTTCCCCCACCAAAATACAACTGTTTATTATCATTATTTTCTAGAATATCAATGGATGTTAAAACTAAACTGACTCTTTTTGATACGTTGGGCGTTCCTACACTCCTCTACTGTTCTGAGGTGTGGGGTATATATAATTATAGAGATATTGATAATCTTCATCTAAAGTTTTGTAAAATAATTCTCGGTGTTAACAAACAAACGTTCATTACATCTGTTCTAGCGGAGCTTGAAAATAGCGACTCTCACTAATTTGTAAAGTAAGAGTTACCAAGAATTGGATTAAAATAATGAATAATGAAAATTCACCATTGCATAGAATATTTATTGAACAAGTAAACAGTAATAATGTAAAATGTCGGGCATACTCAGCCAAGAAACTTATAGATAATCTAGGTTTTAGCAATATATAAGATAATTTTGACAAAAAAACATTTTTTTTTTTGTGCTCTCGAGAAGTCAATGGAGAATAAAACTATTCCCGCAAATAGAAAGGGGGGGAAAAGCAGGACATAAACTCCAACCCCCCTCAAACAGAAGCAAGTCAACCACCGTCACCTCATCAACAAGCACTAGCCCGATTTGCTTGCGTACATCAGTAATGGTGAAATGAAAATTTATTGGCATGCTTTGTCTATTGTATATCGTTTTAGTCAGGCAAAGACCGGCAGACGCAGTAGAAGTGCCTAAGAATCACACTTGTCGCCGTTGCAGCTCACAGCAGTCGTTTTAAGAGCGCAGTCATATAAATAACGCCCCGTGTAATCGCAGTTGACGCGCCATATAAGTGCCGTTGACGCGCCATATAAGCACAGTAGAGACGCACTGACATCTCAGAAAACACGGTACAATCGCAATGCAAGCGCCAGCGACAACCATAGCGTTCGCACTGCGACCTCTGTGTGCGCCGGCGGAGCTCCCGTGGCTTTGTGGGATATCTTACTGCGCTGCTAAGACAACCTTACGGTGATCCCACCGCGCTCTTATCAGAACGCAGAACGACGGTGTTTGTTTTGTGCATGCTCAAAGTGCGCACCGTTGCTCGGCGTCATAGACGATCCAACGCGTCTACTCGCGATGCCACTGCGTCGCTCTAGCGATCCTTGCGATCGTACTGCGCGCACCTCCGCGTTTTGTACTTTTCCCTGGACGTCGTTGGATCGCCGCTTCGGTGTGACAGGGGTTTAAGATATGCATCAGCAACATTAAATAATGTTTATAAACAAATGAGGTATACCATGTGCAAAGGGCGTTTAATGCATCTGCAAGAAGTATCGACCCAGGTTAGCCCGTGCAGTCAGCGCACCCTGACCTTGGTCGAAACTTTTTGCTGTCAGCCATTTTTCTGTACGTCCAAGGACAATTCTACCTCATGAATCAGCCGACTGTTAGACAAAATGGGTTTTATTGAGCCATATTTATGTGCTGACTTGCTTGGTATACTGCAGCATGGAGATGCATTAAATCCCCTTTTTGCCAGAGCATGACTCAAATATACTACTCAAAATTTGCTTAAGATCATATATATTTCTGTGATAATTTTCGTTTTGGGATTCACCAAATGTGTCAGTAAGTAAATATTGTTTAATACCGATCAAATTGTTGTCTCTCGCATACTTGCACGTGCATTTCCTAACATCAGTACTGCGTGCCACCTGATGTCTCACATGACAATGTCATATATACATCAAAACAACTCACATTCTCCTCATTTGTCATCTTGCATTCTGACTGTTTTGTTACCAATATCAAGTCAAAATGCCTCCATGACGTGTTAGACATCGTTTGAATCAAGAACAACTAGGCATTTGCATCGGAATGCTTCTAAATGGCTACATGCAACGTGATGTTGCCAATGCATTGAATGTCGGCCAAAGTCTGATCAGCAGAGCATGGAATCGACAACAAACCTTTGGTTCCTCAGCATATCGTCATGTTGGAGGTCGTCAAAGGTCCACAACGGCACGCCAAGACCATTTTATAGTACTCCAGGCCCGACGTAATCACTTTGTTACCGCAACCACGCTACGTAACGACCTCTTAAGTGCCTCTGGTGTGAACTTAACTACTCATACAATTTTTACGTAATCGTCTACGTCCATCAGGGCTGTCCTCTAATAGGGCATGTATGCAAATTCCATTGACTCCATAATTATCATAGAGGGATCCGTTTGGAGTTTGCCCGTGAACACGTGAACTGGGAACACCACAAATGGCGCCCAGTTCTTTTCACAGATGAATCTAGATTTTGTTTAGACTTTACGGACAGACGGCAACAGGTGTGGAGACGGACTGGTGAGAGGTTTCAGGATGCCAACATCTCTGAACATGACAGATATGGAGGTGGCTCTATGATGGTTTGGGATGGGATTAGTCGTGATGGACGAACGGACCTGCATGTTTTACAGCGTGGCATGATAACTGGCATCCGCTATAGGGATGAAATCATTGATGTCTATGTTAGGCCCTATGCTGGTGCGATTGGTCCAGACTTCATTCTTATGGACGACAATGCTCGACCACATCGTGCTAGGGTGGTAGAACTGTAGCTTGAACAAGAAACCATCGAGCGTATGGACTGGCCAGCATGTTCCCCCGACCTCAATACTATTGAGCATGTACGGAATATGCTTCAGATTGCCATTTCCAGACGTTTGCCTCAGCTTGGTTCCATACAGGAGCTTGGAGCTGCTCTTGTAGAGAAATGGAATGCCACTCCATTAGCATACATCAGGAGACTCATTGGCAGCATGCACTATAGGTGCCAAGCTGTCATTGACGCAAGGGGAGGTCATACACGATACTGACATTAACTTTAAAGCCATACCTTCCCGGATCAGGTATTTGTTGTTGTTTTTCTGGAAATGTTGTCTCTGTCTGAAAACAGAAACTTCAGAATTTTTCAGCTGTAGCTCCTCATTTTGTGTTAAATGTAATATGCCTTCCAATACCTGCTCATTAGATTGACACAATTCAATATAAATGCCACTTCTTGTCTGTTTTTAATGTACATGTAGTTCTGAGAAACAGCGAAAATCAGATATGATCCTTATCAAATTTTGAGTAGTATTAAATGTGACAAGAAACGTGAATATGGTATCAAAGTCTGGACTCGTTGGTATTGAAAGTATTTGCAAGCAAAACAGATGCTTCCCACATGACGGATCGAAACCATTGTGGAAAAAGGAGAAAAATGCTGGTTTCCAGCTTTTTTTCCCCACTTCCCACAATATTTTAAAATGTTTTCTTGGTGGTTGTTAAAACACGAGTTTGTTTGATGAAGAGATATGCAAATGGGACTAACCTTAATCCTTAAGCTGCTAAGTGCGACACGAGGACCTTTTGCGGACAGTGTGGATCAAGATCAGACTGCACAGAATGTGCAGTCTGATCTTTGATCTACTCTGTCCGAAAAGGAAAAATTTTCCCTTACAAATATACCTTTGATATAGCAACATTTGGTTTTCATTATCGGCTTTAAAATTTCATTTGACTTATTTACCAGGTTAAGGATTAACAGGCCATTCAAATACAACTACATGTATAACTTTTTATGTCAAAGGTGGTTTACTTTTGCCAATAACATAACCGTTATTCTTCAAAATTGGTTTAGACAAGCTGTTTCCCGAGGTCAGTGGACCGTTCGAAGGAAGTTAGATTGAGTTATTGATTCTCTGTAAATGGGTGAATTGACGAATGTGACATGGCGAGAGTATGTGGGATAAAACTCAGGTAATGTTTTCTGTGATATCATAGATAGAGAGTCCACGCATATGTGTTTGTCGAGTTGTTTGGTCGTAATGGTGGTAAACATCATCTTAAAAAATAATTCAGTTATTTCGCGGCGGCCATTGCATTCACTTACGCTTTCCTGTGTGTGTTTTTTACTAGTACTTCGCTCAATATTTACCCTAAGTCACAGGTTGCTTTCGCACATACCTATGATTGACGAAACATTGATCAGTGATGGGAGAGATTTGAATTCTGTCACATCAATCCTCCAAAAGAAATTAGTCGAGCTTTGGATTCGAACCAGTGACTTCGGTACGATACCAAATGAGCTACCGGACTGGGCTCTAAATCTGTGAGGGGAAGAGGATTTGTGTGGGATATATCTTACTTATTTTTTATGGATTGTGAAACAAGTCACTACAAGTGAGATCGAGCACAGTCGATGATTCGCTTACCCGGTAAGCCTAACCAGCTTGCACCGTGATTACGGTGGGTATAGTTTCATGAGGTTTACACCGCTCATCACGGAATTTGAACCCGAAATCTTCATGTAAGGGGCCGTTACTCAACCCTTACACTTCTGTCTCCCACATGTTTGAATAAAGTTCAGTTTGAATGCCCAAAATGTTTTGATATCGTGAATCCCGAAAAACAAAATGACTAAATACATATATTTATAAATCAGTCAAT
Organism: Hippopus hippopus; assembly: GCA_946811185.2. NCBI lineage: Eukaryota > Metazoa > Mollusca > Bivalvia > Cardiida > Cardiidae > Hippopus > Hippopus hippopus. The sequence goes on from OX328101.1 coordinate 29,890,693, forward strand.
AAATGATAAAAATCTCCTAGTGGGAGGAATAGCTCTCTTGGAGGCATCTTATCTCACTGGAGACAGGACCTCTTTAATGGGAGTGTTTGGATGCCATTGGAGGTTCCACACTTCGTCAATTTCAGCACTCATTTCCTTGAAGCCACTACTCACAGTCTTAACTTTTTCATTTAAAACTTTTGAGTAGGCAGGGACGCCCAGCTACTCAATACTATATTTCATGCACATTAAATAAGAAAATAAATAAATAAAAAAAAAATAAAATAAAGCTAATCCTTCTTTATTAAAAGAGTTTTTTTATTATCAATTCAACATTTTGTTCAAATCTTTTTATCACAATCTTAACTTCATCATTTAAAACTTATGAGTAGACAGGGATTGCCCTGTCACTCAATTATGTCTTTTATGCATATCAAGATCACATGTAATCCTTATTTCAACCGTTTTTCTGTCATTTTTTGTTCAATTCCTTTTCAGCTCAAAAACTTCGCTTTAATCACCTTTTAACACAGATCTGCGCGCTAAATGACCAAGGATGTAGATGCGCCATAAACAACATTCATTCATTCATTCATTCATTATTTATTTATTTATTCATTCATTCATTCATTCATAAATGATAAAACAATGCATAGATCAACATAAAACAAAGATATGTAGGAAGACAAAATTTTATTTTGACTTCAGTTTCGGGCCCGGTTATATGCGGGTGGTGTGGATAAAAATTAGACTGCACTAAATGTGCAGTCTGATCTTGAATCTTTACCTTCCACAACCTGATGTTAAACTATTACCAAAATCATCTCCCAGTATACAGAAATATAATTTCAGACCTTTGAAAAGATTGATTTTTATCTTATTTGCAATGAATGATTTTAATCAACTGACAAAAACAGATCGATCGATCAATCGGCCAAGAATGCCGGCACTATTACCATATTCAAAGGGAGTGAATAATTAAATATTGATATCCGAGATGAGCGTCCGAAATTGAACCAACTACATGCAGTCTGATAAAACTCATAAATATTAAAATTTTCAGCCTTTTACTCTTTAGCACACAATCCCGAGTTTCAACGACTATGAAGAGAAAGCCTTTTGAGAACATTGTGGGAAAAGGAGAAAATACTGGTAACCAGCATTTTCTCCTTTTCCCACAATGTTTTCTACCAATTCCAAGACAATTTTCTTCATTTGAGCAACAATGAAATAGTCATCTGCAACTGCTTTCAATTTGGACCAGTCTCTCATTTTGTCGTTTGATAAACAATTAACTCTTTACCAGAGGACAAACTTTTGCCTGTGGCTCAAATGATGGAATTTGTCTTTGGCAGGGTAGAAAACTTTATTGAAAATGTTGTTCACAAGCAATTTCTCTTTTTCCAACAAAACATTTAGAAGGCTGCTTTCTCAGGGTAATGCACAGAGCCCGGTAGCTAAGTCGATAACACGCAGAGCTTTAAATCAGGGGGTCGTTGTTTCGAATCCCCAGCTCGGCCAATTTCTTTCTAGTAATTAATGATAGGCCTAGTCTTTTGGACAAGACTCACCCCTCTATCACCTCTGAGCATCGTTTTGATGATGGCTTTACGATAAAGCAGCCATTGGCCATGTAACACTTACGTGCCGAGTACTCATGGTACTGGTAAAATAAAAACGGATGGGTAGGTGCACTCGAAACAGTGTTGAAAACGGACTTTCACACAATACAAACCCTTAGGGTCGTGAGAACATAGTACTATTTGGTAGAGTTAAACTGCTAGATAGAAATAAATAGAAATTTACGGTCAATTCTTTACACCCCAAATAAAGCAATTGCATGGTTACATTTCGCTCAATCGGTAGAACATGAGACTAGTGAACGACAACACTAGGGCCACTTGCTGGTGTGAGTTCGATTCCCACGGCTGGCCAACTAAAGGTACTAATTTAGTCTTTCAGGCGAGATGATAAACCTAGGTCATGGATCCAAGATCAGACTGCACGTTCTGTGTAGTCTGATCTTCTTATTTGTTGTCCGCAAAAGTCCCTGTTATAGCCCATTGCGCTGAAAGGTTTAGGGGTTAATTCATTACCTTCTGTTCAAAATGGGTCCCAGCGTGATTCAGCGATAAGTGTGTTTGGGTCTTTCGGGGGAGTGCCCTTGGATACTTGGAGCCCAAACCCGGTACTTGTGAATCCCATGAAACAGATGAAAAAGCGGGCTGCCTCTGTAATATGACTGAAATAGCGTTGAAAACGGCACTATCAATCGTTCATCAAATTAAATCCAATTCAATTCCTGTGCGCTACCGGGCTTAGCGGCAGAGTACTCGACTCGGACTTGAAAATATGGAATATATAAAACGAAATAATTTTAATGTATCATTTTTTGCAAAGCGACAGAATTTGAGACTGATCCATATTGACAACTGCGGTAAACACCAAACTGAACGGTGGCTCAGACGATGGTATTTGTGTTCGGAAGGGTAAAAAAAACATTGTGGGAAAAGGAGAAAATGCTGGTTGCCAGCATTTTCTCCCTTCCCCACAATATTTTCAAAGGACTTCTTCCCCAGGCTCTTTAAAACTCGGGATTGTTTGGTAGAGGGTTATTTTGTATATAGACACGAAAACATTGTAGCTAAAGGAGAAATTGCTCGTTACAAATGAGTTATTGTAGTCTTATTCTATAACCGTATATATATATTTTTTTTTATTCTCAGGGTAACCCTTTACCGAACAATCCCGAGTTTAAACAGACCAGAGGAACAGAGCTTTCGAAAACATTGTGGGAAAAAGAAAAACAAGAGCCGTCGTAGACGGATTATGCTCCCCGAACAGGTTTCTTTTCAGGAAAGTGAAGGCTGTCGGTAAATGGTTGGTCACGGGAGAGGAAGGTGGGGGTGAAACAGGCTACTTGTGTTTGGTCCCGTCGGCAAAACTACATTTGCCAATGTTCAAATAATTAAATAAAGAAGGGGCATAACTCTTGGAACAGTGGAGTAAAACTTCCTGTCAATGTGAACAATCTGTAAATCAAACATTACTATTATAGTAATGGCAAAATTGTCTGAAAAAAAATCAGATTAAACATTTATAAACTTCGTGTTTCAGTTTGTCATTAAGCCCTCTTTTTCTATAACACAGCTTAGTATAAATAGGAAAGAATGAAACTAGAACTGTCACAAAAGTGCCGTATACCCCCACAAAGCGCCTTGTCACAGAACAGGTGTCATTTTATAAGTAACTGTTATGCTTCAGACAAAAATCAAAATTTAAAATTTACAAAGTGAAATAACTCTAAAACTAGTGGGAATAGAGTAATGTTTCTTGTACACTGCACTTTTCGTTAAGGTGGTCTATCTGTATATGAAGTTTGAAGTCACTAGGTTTTATACTTTGGAAGTTATGCACAAACAAAAATCTAAAGTTAAAATCTACAAAGGGCAATAACTCTAAAAATAGTGGGAATAGAGTTATGGTTTTTGTACACTGCACTTCTCGTTAATGTGGTCTATCTGTATATAAAGTTTGAAGTTACTAATTTTTATGCTTGGGAAGTTATGCCACGGACAAAAATTTAAAGTCAGATTTATAAAGGGCAATAACCCCAAAAATAGTTAGGATAGAGTTATGGTTCTTGTACTCTGCACTTCTCGTTAATGTGGTCTATCTGTATATAAAGTTTGAAGTTACTAATTTTTATACTTGGGAAGTTATGCCTTGGACAAAAATTTTAAGTTTAAATTTACAAAGGGCAATAACCCCAAAAGTTATGTTCTGGACAAAAAAACCAAAGTTAAAACTTACAAAGGGCAATAACTCTAAATATAGTGGGAATAGAGTTATGGTTCTTCTACACTGCACTTCTCCTGAATGTTGCCTATCTGTATATGAAGTTTGAAAATACTAGCTTTTTTACTTTGGAAGTTATGCCCGGGACAAAAATTTAAAGTTAAAATTTACAAAGGGCAATAACCCCAAAAATAGTTGGGATAGAGTTATGGTTCTTGTACACTGCACTTCTCCATTATGTGATCTATCTTTGTATGAAATTTGAAGTTACTACCTTCTATACTTTCGAACTTATGCCCCGGACAAAAATCCAGTTAAAATTTACAAAGGGCAATAACTCTAAAAATAGTGGGAATAGAGTTATGGTTCTTATACACTGCACTTCTCCTTAATGTGACCTGTCTGTATATGAAGTTTGAAGTCACTAGCTTTTACACTTTGGAAGTTATGCCCCGGACAAGCGTTTCCTGACACACGGACGGAAGGACGGACTGACAGACGGACGGACAGATGAAGCGGCGACTATATGCTCACCCTTCGGGGAGCATAAAAATTAGTTACGGACATTTTTCCTTTTCTCACAATGGTTTTTACCGTTTCGGAAACAAAAACCATTACTTGAGCCGTTTATTATTTGTCGTCTGCAAATGCTTTCAATTCTAATTTAATTTTTTTTTCATCTGGTCAAGAGTTATACAGTCATACAATCCCCTGTCTTTAAAACCCTGAGAAAGTAGACCGTTGAAAACATTGTGAGAAACGGAGAAAATGCTGGACACTTGTGTTTTCTACCCTGACAGATTCCTTTAGAAAAGCCTTAAGTCGTATACGCTTACAATTTCATATCTTATCCGATATCAATAAAAAAAAGTAAATACTTCTATTGTGTTTTCTTCATTCGCTGTGTAAACTTGTTTAAGCGACTGAATATAAAACAAGAATACCGAAAACCACCCCCTCCCGAGAAGCACAAGGTCATTGGATCAATTGATAAAAGTTGAAATGTTGAATGTTCTTTGTGGGAAGGACCTTTTTTACTTGTTTGAGTATTGTGATGTTAGGTAAAGATAGGCTCAAATGCGAGGAGTGCTCGAAAAGTATCCGACAAAGTGTCATAATTCTCAAAGTGTCATAATTCTCATAAATAATGTTAATGGTCCTTCGAAATTTCGACGAAAGATACTTTAATACATTTTCTATGCACTATTATAAACAAACTTAGTCTAGATACATTAATGCAAATTTCCTTGCCACTATAGCAACGCCAGGTAGCGTTGAGTAGATAACCTTTTTCTCGCAATTAAATGTAAATTTTCAAAATGTTTTCCTTTATGCTACATGTATGTAACCTACCTACGGATGCACTTGTCAAAATAGAATGCTGAAATTGGCTAGTAACACAACTTTATCACCATTTCAAGTTATGAAGCTCGTTTCGCACGTTCAGATGACAGACCTCTACGAAGAAAGACCCATTACACCAGGACAGTGCCCCGTGATAACCGAAGTAACATTAATCGAATGGGGGAATGAGACTGTAAAACATTCTGGAATTCTTAGAGTGGTACTATTTCTTGTTCTTTGCGACTCAGTTACGATGTGTGCTGCAAATGATCCGCAAAATTCATCAAAGTGATTTCACATGATGATTGAGCATTTGGGGGGGGGGGGGGTATAGATGGAAGAATCATGGAAATTGAGATAGTGGGTGAAAACTTTTGCTTTTATAATTGGCAGATGAACATTTAATGTAACATTTTGACCAATCAAAACAGAAACGAAGCTGAAAGTAGTCCGGACGCGGGTTACATCATCATTTTTCGGCCGTGTCCGATTTAATCAGCGGGCGATGCTTGTAACTGAGCCGTAATATCAGCAGCTGTAAAATATTTCAATCTAATATCTTGTTTCAGATGGTACCATGCGGTTCTGTTTATGACACCAATGCTCGTAGTGTATTTGGTCATTTATTACAAGAATGTCCAGCCATCGAACAAAGTCGGTAAGTCTATCAGTAATCCTTTCTGATGATCTGAAAAGTCCACATTTCCTTTCTTATGCTCAACACCAGTTCGAAACTTCAGTCCTAACTTTTTGATTGGCTGAAATGTTAGGCATCACTTAATATATATTCTATAGCCTTTAAATATTGTTATACAATTCTAAATCCATAGACCAGCAATCTGGTTGAACGAAACATTTGTAGACCGTTAACTGATAACGAGCGCGGCCGCCGGATGGGTGTCTAGTCTTGTTTAAGTTTACTTATACATGTACCTTGTTGAATCTGTCGGAACCGTATTCACCAACCATTCTTAAGAATATTTGGTGTTATTTTCAAGAATTTTCTAAATTTGAAAGTAACACAACCTCTGATTGGCTGAACCAAATGGTTTAGCCAATCAGAAGAAGCGTTACTTTCTTAATCTAGAATTAGGCTTAGAACGAAATTCAGAATGATTGGTGAATACAAAACCTAATCTTGAGCACTACCTAGTTTAGAATCAAGTTATAAAGTTTTACTATCAAACTGACAATTTAAATAGCGGGGACAAATTATTGATTTCGGAATACGACAACTTTGATAGGCTTGAAGTAAGGCATGGGTAATGTAGAACATATTAAAGTGTAATATAATGGCTTCTCGAGAATTCGATTTTGTAAAGATATAAATCAATAACAGAAAGATAACCAAGGCACATTTTTTGAATCTGGCTTTCTGTAAACTATAGTTTATAGCAAATATTCCCTCTAATTCCATTACAATTGTAGAAAGGAATTACGTCCCTTAGATAGAAATATTTACGAAATAAACCAGGACAAATTCATCGGTTGAAAATAAACGAGAATATAATTGCTTCTTTTCTATTCATCGATTCAATAATTTTTTCCCCAATATTGTGCAATTACATTCTCCTTCAGGGGGTTGTTTAGACTTTCATATCTCCCAGAATAAATCACTGAATTAAGTACACCTATAAACGTAGCTGACAAATCATAAGTAATGAAGAAAGACGAATGAAAGAAATAAAATCAGTGGTATTTCTTTAATGGGCTACGAAGCCTCTTAAGGAATTTTCAGATTTCGCGCTAGAATTTCGCGAAGGTTTGTGGAAATGTCACATCAATTACGGTTATAATAGGATCGTATTCAAACAAATAGGATGACGTCATATTTAATCACATAGAAAAAGACAGGAGTTACCGATTGCAAAGCCCCCAAACCGTCATTAGAAAGTCAGAATTGTGCTTTTTTGAGGTGTGTGCCAAGCACCCCAACTCAGATTTACCATGCGGGAAATTGGACTGAAAAAAAAATGTGTTACCTAACATCGCAATATCAATACCTGGAAAAATAGTACCATTATGACGTTACTATATATACTCTCTTCCAAAAGAAAGTGTGCACTTTGTTTTCGGCGATTTTTCATTAACGGTTTTTCTTAATGCTTATGTATTTGATACCAAAATCGAGATCAGATCATGTACAATATAGCCATTATTTTCGATTTTGAGTTCCGGTCGCGTTAAGAGTACTTTTGATCACGAGAAAGGACTGGGTGTTAAAACGAAAGTTGCAAAGTTACTCAGAAAGTCAGAACTTGTGCAGTTTAGAATTTCATGATGCTCAAATTGGGATCTTAATGTTTGTTTTAGTCAGTATCGTGTGTGGCCACCTCGGCTATTGATGTAAGCGACAATGCGACCTCTCATGGACCTAACGTAACGTCTGATAACGACGTCGGGAATTTTATTCCATTCATGAATTAAGGCGTTTTCGAGGTCCCTAAGATTGTGGATGTTGCCTCTGGATCGCCCCCTTCTACCAATATAATCCCAGAGGTGATTATCGGATTCATATCCGGAGAGACTGCAGGCCAGGCTAGCACGTTAACCTGATTTCTGTCAAGAAACTGTCGACTTCTCTGTGCAACATGAGGCCTTGCATTGTCATGCGTCAAAATTGCAGGCCCATGTCTTTGAAGGAAATGATCTGCTTCAGGCTGCAGAATCTGGTCAATATAGCCTTGAGCATTGAGGTTGCCACGTACAACAATTAGATTTGTTTTCCTTCTTCCCATGATTCCACCCCAAACCATTACACTCCTGCCCCCAAATGTATCCCTCTCAACCAGACAACAATCAGCTAAACGTTCTCCTCTTCTTCTAAAAACTCGTGTGCGACCATAATGGTGACTAAGATTAAATCTAGACTCATCAGAGAATAGAACTCTAGCCCACTGCTGTCGCCCCCAACGGAAATGCCGTCGGGCCTACTGAAAACGAGCAGCTCGATAACGTGGTGTCAGGACTTGTCCCACATAGGGCCTCCTAGGCCGGATGGGTACCCGAGCTTGCCTCAGCCGGCGCAACACGGTCTGGCTGCTGATACCGTACTGCCTTGCAGTACTTGACGCTGTTTGAAAACGACGTCGAAGGTGCATCAACGTTATAAATCTGTCCGTTCGAGGATTTGTAGCCCTGGGTCTACCAAATCTGGGGCGATCTGCCACCTCTCCTGTTTGCTGGAAACGTTGGTGCAACCGAATCAGTGTGTTTCTGTGGCATTCTAACGCCCTACTCACGTTAGAGACGTTATCGCCACGAACAAGCATCATCAATGCTTGAATTCGCTGGTTTTGATTCAGTCTAGGCATGTTCAATGACAAGCGCTGTTAATTCAAATGTGTTTTTCCCTAAGTAGGAGGTATATGGATTATATCCATTCACATTTCCTATGACATGTACGTTCGCTTCCGGTTGCACGTGCAAATCAGGCAAAATTATTTCTTACTGTATAAACCAAAAATCTCTTCATAACACGGCATAGATTTAATACTGAGTCGATGGCAAGTTTACTTGAGGTAAAATGTTCCAAATTTGAAAATAAAACGTCTGCTTATTATTGAAATGTTCAACATTAAAAAGTGCACACTTTTTTTTGGAAGTGAGTATAGTTTATACAGTTTAGATTAAGTTTTAGACTTAAACAACTTTAACAAAAGGGAAACTTACTCTATTTGCAAGATGGATGTGTAAACAAGCACACCATAACCAGAGTTTTAACAGAATTTTAGATCGAGCGGCATAACAGCCTCCTATGATAAACGGGAAGAAGCAAGCGGAGAAATTCCTGACTACGTATCGATCCCGCTAAAAGTGATAAGAAGCGTCAAGAAAAACAAACGAAAGACAAGAAGCGCCATGAAAAGACTGAAAGCAACATTCGAAATCTTGTGATGATTTCTTTGAATGTGATTGGTTCCATGTCAAGATATTGGTCAGTTAACCTTTTCACGTCATTTTATTACAAAATGATGTCGACATCCTCCTCCCTCCATAAAGCAAGCACACGAATAAGCAAATTTATACACAGAAAAGTGCCAAGTGGTCTTTGACAGCGACACAATTTTCCAAGTCTTTTACATTTACTTTTTCAAATTGAACGGTTTGATAAACTATAATTTAATAATCCCGCTGCAGAGCCCGGTAGCGAAGTCGTTAGCGTTCAGGACCTGAAACCAGGAGGTCACTGGTTCGAATTCCCGCGTAATAGAATTCATTCTTCTCTCACCGCTGATCATTGTGTCTTCCACCGTAAGCTTTGACTTTTCTGTTTATGTAGCAAACATAGATCAAGTGCATGGGCCCTATACACCTTATTTTGACCCTTACAGGAGTGCGAAGCCTCCACTCTGAACGTGGAGAATATGTGCCAAATCCGACAAGGGGTTCAAGAGCTTACAAGTTTCTAATGCATGTGATCTTTGAATACCCGCTGGCAGCTTGATTTTGGAGACTTGTATGTTAAACCTTCACTCTCAGACAGACAGACGGACAGACGGACAGACAGACAGACAGACAGACAAATTCATTGAAAAAGTGAGTCGCCTTTTTCAGATATATTCATCGTGACTGAAATTCGAGCACTTGTTTACAAAATACTAAACACTATTGATGTGCAAAATAATAATCAAGGGAGATAAATGGTAAAAAAAAATGTCAGGAAGAAAAAAAAAAGGGGGTTATTTCTGTATAATTATTATAACGTAAGCTTCTTGATAGAGTAAAATTATGACAAAAATTCTAAGTAAACAAAATTTGTTAGGATCATGTCTGTAGATCTACAGGTTTGTCGAAACTCAGTAGTTATAAAAAAGAAAAAAAGTTTTAAATACAAAATTAAGGACGCTCGTGAGCACGTTAATGAAGAACAAAGGCCATGACATAATCTCAATGGTATTTGGCCAGTGGAGGCTAAATAAACTTTTAACCTATAGGCTGGTAACCGCGACTCACTGACCTTTTGCGGACAGCGTAGATCAAGATCAGACTGCACAGAACGTGCAGTCTGATCTTGATCTACACTGTCCGATAAGAAGGTATTATTCCTAAAAGATGCCTTTGAAATAGCAATATTTGCGTTTTTACTATCGTATTGAAAATTTCATGTCGGTTATTTAGCAGGATAAGGGTTAATAACGGTGACACATGTCTTGGCAATATGGTAATTAATTTCAATTTTGTATTTATCAGTGTTTAACAAAACAAAATGCTGCAAAAAATCTATAAGGGCGCTTAAAACACTATATGGACGCCAGATGCTGAGATATCAGACATTTCGGTAGCTGTGCTTCAATCTCAATTTATACACAACATTCTATACTGTGACTGCTGAACTGATTTGCACCCAAACTGATGAGCCAAACACACTGTATGCTGACAATACGCTGTAGTATCTGACATTACGTCACTGTCACCGACGTTTCAATCTCATTTTATACTCTGTACCGGTTAAACTGATTTGCATACTATCTGCGATGCTTACAGGAAGGTAACGTCAAGGAACATAAGACTATACATCTATCTCCTAACGGATTATTTCTTTTTATAATCCCACCTTTACGTATTTATCAACGATATCTAACAGTCTGTTTTAATTGTCTGTCTGTCTTATCAGTGTGGCGTTAGAAATGTGCTACTCCAATCCTGAATATGATACAAAAATTAACCTTCATTTTTTTCCAGAGCCAACTATAAAACCCAATAGAATAACACTACCTTCCAGAGAGACAATACCGAAAGTTATTCACCAAATATGGTCGGGCGACATTATACCCGAAGAGTTTGTTAGTCACGTGCGAAGTATTATCAAATACAATCCCCATCCTGACTGGGAATATTACTTTTGGACTTTGGATCTGGGACGGGAGTTCATCATCCGAAAGTTTCCTAAACTTTTGAAAATATACGACCATGCAAGTGAGTATCTTGAGCTTCCACCAACTTTTCACCAGACGACAGAATTTTAGACTGGTTCAAGCAGAAAGTATTAGCAGACGACAAAATTAAATTTGACACAAACGATTGGATTTTTAGCAGTTAAGAGTAGAATACATTGCGGTAAACTAGAAAAAATGCTGGTTATAAGTTTTTTCTACTTTTCTAGAAATGTTCTCAAAAGCCTGTTCCGTCAGGGTAGTGAAAACTCGAGATTATGCGATAAAAGCTTAAAACCCTTCACTTGGCGATCCTTTGCTCTAACGATACTAACGAATAAGGCTTTTCAAAAACATCGTTGGGAAATGAGAAAATGGTGGCAACCAGCATTTTCTCCTTTTTCGACAATGTTTCCTAGGGGCGACTTTTGTTTTTGTCGTTTGCGAATGCTTCCAATATGGACAAGTTTGATACATGTGCAGTGTCGTCTGGTGAAGAATTAACTCTTTCCCAATCGACAGAATTTTAGCCTTGACCAAATTAAAAGCACTTGCAGACGAGAAATTAAACGTTACCCAAAACTTAAAATTTGTCGGTAATAGAGTAGAAAACATTGTGGGAAAAGGAGAAAATGCTGGTTACCTTCATTTTCTCCTTTTCCCACAATGTTTTCAAAAGCTTTCTTTCTCTGGGTCGTTAAAACTCGGGATTGTGTGGTACAGAATTAAAACCCTTTACTAAACAATCTTTCTCTCTAAAGAAACTGACGAAGAATGCTTGTTGAAACACATTGTGGAAAAAAAATGATTGATTGAATGGTGTTTTAAGCCGCTTTCAATAGTACTTTAGCCATATCACGATGACAGCTGATATATTTATGCGTGTCTTTGGTATTAGGCTAGAGCTTACAAGTACATGTATCTTTCCCAAGGGCACTCAACCGAATAATGCAGCGTCTCGAGTGGGGATCGAACCTACGATCTCCAGATTACGAATCCTACACCTTCACCACTGAGCCACGCAAAAGGCTTGTGGAAAATGGATAAAATGCTGGTAACAGGCTTTTTTTTCTCCAAATCCCACACTATTTTCTTCCCTTTCAAATACAAACTCCATCCTTTGAGACAAAATTTTGAGGTCTAAAATCTTATTGTTTGGTAACAAAAAAATGTTCATGAGTAAGAGACGTGTACGGGAAATTCGATTCACTTCTTAACAGCAGTTCTACGCTAGAATAAGATTAATTAGATTATATAAGTTTATAAAAGCTGTTTTTGTAAAATCATTACCAAATAAATTTGAAACTTTACACAAATCCAATTACTTTAAAAGACAGCAAATTCATAAACATTGGCATAAGTAATTTACCTAGCAAGTATGACGAGGTTCGACAATAACATTGTGTCATGTTTTGTTTACCAAGATTGGCCTGCAACACGCGAAAAGGGGCATTCGGACATTTGCGTAAAGTGTCGTCCCGGATCAGCCTGAGCAGTCCGCCCAGACTAATCCGAAACAAAACTTTCCGTTTTTATGTAATTTTCTGTTTTTCGCAAGTCTATTGTAGGACAATATTAGTTGTACGGTCAGGTGCAGGAGACTTGGAAACTTGTTCACGGCTGTGGCAAATCATGTCGCCCCGAGCCGAAGGCGAGGTGGCGACATGATTCGCCACAGCCGTGAACTATAGGGGTCCGTAGTTTGATTCCTGGCACCCATAGACTATATATTATAAACAAAGGATTTAACTGTATGCAGTCCGTTACTCGCCCCCGGTTACAAAAAACAACGTATCTTTTTTACCCCATCAGTTATTCTCCTAATTTTTTCTACAGTTGAGAGCTAAAACATTTTTCTACCAGAAAAACACAACTGTTTGTCAGTGGCTAATGCAGTCTGGCTGATACATTCGCTCGAACTTGTAACCTCGCTCAAAAATCTTCGCCATTGACACGGGTTCGTACATCCGTTTTCAAGATATAAAATGCACTTTAGATCCAATGAAACGCAGCATTAGCGGCACCCACCCTTTGAACATGTTTAAAAATACTACTGACCTATAGTCTTTATCTTCAATAACGACGAAACGCCTCAGAATTCGTTGAATTTGTGATCCACGTTCTTATTTCGAACAGCTGCAGCCATCTTCTGTCATGTGACATTGTTTGGAACGAGAAATTTCATCGGTTGATATGCACTAACAGTCGTGAATTCAACCAGTGAAATTTCGTACAGCTGCTCACACCTTTTTGTCACGTGACAGTACGGTGACACTGTTTGGAACGAGAAATTTCATTGGTTTATATGCGCGAACGTCAGTATCGAATGTACGAACCCGTGTCAATGGCGAAGATTTTTGAGCGAGTTTACAAGTTCGAGCGAATGTATCAGCCAGACTGCACTAGCCACTGACAAACAGTTGTGTTTTTCTGGTAGAAAAATGTTTTAGCTCTCAGCTGTAGAAAAAATTAGGAGAATAACTGATGGGGTAGAAAAGATACGATGTTTTTTTGTAACCGGGGGCGAGTAACGGGCTGCATACAGTTAAATCCCTTGTTTTAGTCTATGGGTGACAGGAGTCAAACTACGGAGCCCTATGGACCGTACAACGAATTTATCATACTGCAAAGTTTTACCATTCCAATGTGTATTCAGCAAAATTTCCCCGTTTATGTACTCACGAATAGAGTACGCTGATGACATAGATGACATCCCTTCAGAGTGCCCGAATTAAATGAAAACTGACGTCACTGAGAAATGACGTCACTAAAGCCTTGGTAAAACGCGCAGTTTGGTGAATGAATTTGGTGATGTCACTGCGATAGAAATTCGGTTTTCTTTTTTTTTAAACATGGATTTAAACAACATCAAGATAGGTAATTATGCATTTTAATGACTTTTTGTCAAAAAGTAAAAGACCATTAGTTACCACAAAAGACAATTTTAACGTTACAATGAATGAGTTTCCACACTTCACAGTTTGCTTACCTGACAAATGGATGGCTCGTTTTAACTCTGTGTAGTCTATACATTTGTTTTAGAATGACAACAAACGATAATTTTGTAACTATACTGCCTTCGGCTCGGGGCGACATGATTTGCCACAGCCGTGAACAAGTTTCCAAGTCCCCTGCCACCTGACCGTACAATTAATAATGTAGTCGTAATGCGACGCTGATCCTCCAACATATTGAACATTGTCTTTTATTCCAGTGATCGTATACACATGTTTCTCTATATACGATCCCTGTTTATTCCAAACCGAACGACTGTTGGACGTGTTTTATTTTCCTGATCACATGTTTGTTTATATTATCCTCGTGTTTTCCTGCACTGGAACTGGGAGGATAAAAGACTTTTGTATTGTACTGTATTGTATTGGAAAAGAAAAGATTCTCGATTCTTCCATTAATTAGAGAGGGTGTCATATAGACTAGTAAAAAAAATTAAAACACAGCAGTTGCGCAAAGCAAAACAGGTTCTAAGAAAGAACGTGATGAATATAAATTTTGTCAGCCATGAAAAAAAACATTTTCTTTCTACAATTGCTAGATCTATTTAAAAACAAAATAAATGTTTTTCACATACCTCGATAATCCAAGGGTGTGAGTGCGAAGTGTTTTTTTAAAGTAAAAATAGTTTTTTGGTGCAAAGGGAATGTACCGAACTTCATTTTTCTAGGGAAAGAAGTAAACAACAGTTTCTGCTGCCTACCCATCCCTTTTCATTTCAAAGCCATAAGGACACAATTTTTTTTTTTTACTAGATCTCTGTCAGACAAAGTTATTGTCAATACCATGCACTATGCATGACATGCACTCTTGCAAAATGTGGTTTAAAAACGCATTGTTCTAACCCATTATACAAAGTAAGTCGTTGGGTATATTTTGTCTGAAAACCGATTGGATCACGAGGTAGAATGGTCCCTTGACGTGCAGAAAATGTACCAATAGGAACAATTTTTGACCTAGGTCATCCTGCGAGGGCTGACATGGGACGATACTTATTGCAAATGCACTAAACCCCCATTTCACAGAGCATGACTTTTAAATCTGTTACTATTCTTTATTTCCACAGAAAGAATCAATAAGGCCGAAATACTGCGAATGGCGGTGGTGTATTATTACGGGGGTGTCTATTTCGATTTGGATGTGTTCTGCTTGCGTCCTTTGGACCCTTTTGTGGAGAACCACGAGTGTGCCCTGGTAGCGCCAATTCCAGAATTTTTTGTCGCCTACCACAAAGTGATTGACCGTTTTGAAGTCAACAACGCCATCTTCCTTTGTCGACCGAATCATCCATTTTTTAAGGAACTTATTTCTCGGAAAGAAATGTTATCTGTAACCTGTTTTCTACACAATGATTCAAAGTCGTGTAATATCATAGAATTTGCTCAACCACTTCTTGCAAAATATGCAGCAACCGGAAGTACAAGCATTTTACCAGAGGTTGTAGACTACTACCTCTTTGACAGTTTATATGACCCGACTATAACGGGGTTGCTGGAGGAATTTTGTGTTGGAGAAGAATATCTTAAATTAGAACCTGCCAAACAGTTCATTTGTGACAACTGGGTAAAAATGGGGAAAGGTAACCGGAAAGTGCATGAAGATGCCTACACATATCACTCTTGGTATCATACAAAAACGTACCCGGTGACAATCGACCCGAAAAACAAAATTTTTAACATTGTACCACATGCGAAGATGTACAATCCTACTATTGATAGGCATGTTGTCATTACTTGACCCTGCAACATTGTACCATGTCAGTGTCTCAGCTAAAAGCCGCGGTCACATCTACAGGCAAGCAGGTAGTTAATAGTGGTTCATTTTGAACGTAGCTCGCCATAGTGTCTGCGATCAACAACGTTAATGGGTTCAAAGTGCGGTCAAAAGATTTAAGACAAGTTTCAACAGATGACTTTCAAAAAAGAGATGTCTAATTAAATCACGCTTTGCTTTCCTTCTCCTAGTTTTAAAAATTAGTTGTATGAGCTTTATTCTCATTAAACATATACCCGGATGGCATACAGTTCGAAAACTTAAGTCCGTCAGCTGTTTTAACGATATTCTGATAAAACGATCTTTTTATTCAGGGTCCCCTGAATATCGCTATAAGCGACGTTTGCTGTACATGTGCTATAGCAGCGGAATAGAGGATAGAGAAAACCCATTGTGCTTACTCACATTTTTCAGCGGAAGTAGAGAGAGAGAGATTTACTGTTGTCCATACATCAGTAATCCTCGAATGCAAAACTAAATGGCCTTGTTAGAATTCAAAATAACAGGTTCTGTAAGCTCAGTGAAGTCTGATCTTGACCTGCGCTGTCCGTAAAAGCATATTATGGTACTCTAAGGGTACCTAAAATTTTGTGGTCTGATACATGATCATCATTTCTCGCCGATATCTCATAAAAATAAATGAAGTCGATGATAAAACAGCACACAAACAGAATAAACATAACATGCGCCAAAAGCTAATTTGAAAAAAGAACAAACACACGTTATAAACATAACATGAGTCTTCAAAAAAGTTACATTATAAAGACCAAACAGGCAAAATAAACATGTAACAAGTCTTGAGATAAGTTTCAACCAATCTTCATAACAGTCTGAGTGGTAAAGTCTCGGAAAATCGATTTGACCTGGAATGGAAATCTTCTAATAGCACAGCAGGAAAACGAGCAACTTGTTATCTGCGCCATTCTCAAGGCGTTTCCAGATAAGCTTTATTCTTTTCTTAAAATGTTTCTCCCTAGTAGCTTAACGAGTGACGACAGTACAATTAATCAAAAGTTGGTTTTCATTTGAAAACTCTTCTAGCTATGACTAACGACCTGAATTGCGTTACTAAAATGACGCAAGGAAAAACTTTCGTAGAGGTGAGTTGTAACACATTAATGTATTGGTCGAAAGTTCCAGGACCAATGGTCTATTAGTTGTGACGAACGACATGGAGATTTTGTCAACTCAAGGTCCCAAGGTGCACAAATGAAGTACAACAAAAGCAAAGTACCTTCATTGTTCGTAACGAAAAAGTTCTCCTTTTAATACAATGTTTTAAATTTATTCATGCATTAAACTATTGTTCATTATGATTTTCCACAACTTAAAGAAGTTTTCAAAGTCGTCTGCTACGGATCTATACATGTATTTGTAAGTAATGAGTCTATAAGTAAATATGTATTTTCCGACCTGCTCAAGAAATACTGTCAAAGCGCAGTGAGCCTTTCCATCTTCATTGCGATATCTCTGCATCAATAAGAGTGCAATGATGGCCGTAAAGTCGCTCACCTGAGCCAATTGAACCAAAATGACACATTTCCAATCTCTTCTGAGATACCAAGACAAATATTCGTACAAACTTAGTATTGGAGTACTTGACTGAAAATATGGAGTGTACACAGGCTTTTTTATAGGATTTGTTTCAGTGACCTGCTTTTTGACTTGTCGTGACCCATTTCTAATTTGGTCCGAGATATCATCAAGACAAACATTCTGACAAACTTTCAAGAGTACTGAACAGAAAACACGGCCTCTGGGAAGACGCAATGTTTTTCTAATATTTGACTTGGTGACCTAGTTTTTCATCCGACCTAAGCCATTTTCAGACTCATCCGAGATACCACCAAGACAAACATTCTGACAACTTTTACGAGTATCGGACTAAAAATATTGCCTATGGGGTGTACACAAGTTTTTCCTTTTTATCTCGTGACTTAGTTTTGGGCTCAACGTAACCTATTAAAAAAAACTTGTCCAAGATATCATGAAGACAAATATTCTGACCACTCTTCATGAGTAATGGACTGAAAGTGTGGCCTCTGGAGTGTACAAGGCTTTTCCGAATTTGACCTTGTGACCTAGTTTTTGACCCCACGTGACCTATATGTGTGTTTACAAACTCGTCATCTTATCAAGAAAAAACATTCACAACTAATTTTTATGAGTATCTGACTAAAAATGTTGCCTCTAGAGCGTACAGAGTTATTTTTTCAAAGATTTGACCAGGTGACAAAGCTTTTGACCTGACATGACCATCTTTTAAAGTCGTACGAGATACCATCAAGACAAATATTCTGACTTTCCTGAAGTTTCATGAGTATACACGAAGTTTTTTATCAAAGATTTTACCTTCTGACCTAGTTTTGACCTAAGGTAACCTATTTTAAAAGTTGTACGAGATATCATTAAGAAAAATATTCTGACCAACTTTTATGAGAATTGGGCTGAAAAATGTGGCCTCTAGAGTGTATACAAAGTTTTTCTAAGATCTGATCTGGTGACCTAGTTTTTGAACCGACATAAAGAATTTTCGAACTCGTCCAAGATATCATCAACACAAACATTCTGACCCAGCTTTTTAACAGACGTAACCCATTTTCGAACTTGTCCGAGATGTTATCAAGACAAAGATTCTGACCAAGTTTCATGAGTATATGACTGAAAATGTAGCACCAGAGGATACATAAGGTAAAGGTTGACGACGGACCACAGACACAGCACTATCACAACAGCTTACCTTGAGCACTTTGTGCTCAGGTGAGCTAAGAAGGTTGACAGATTTAATGTTGATCGGTCACGTGATCACGCGAAAAGGTCACAGTATCATCTCGTCCCGTCGGACATGATATACGCAGGATGTTTGGTACATGATTTAACCAGAATGACATTCGCTCAGGAAGAAAATTGTATTTTACACACTGTGGACCAAGCTTTGTTAAAAATAGAAAATAGGTTTTGGAATCCAAGTTGTACTGTGGCCAGTCGGTGTTGACATACTGCTTTGCATCACCTGGTTGATTCGGGTCACTGAAAAAGAATGGTCGTCTTAGCATGTTTATTTTCTTTATGAAAACAATACTTGTGCATGTAAGTTATTAACTAACCTTTACATGATAGTTTCGTAAGTGATAGAAACTAATCATTACATCGTTTATCAGCGTACTTAGTTACGGCAATAATCTCAATTATCAAAAAAGCTCGCAAAGATAATGGATTCATCTCACCGATCTTAACCGGAAGATTAGTTCAAAGGGGTGTAGTTTACTTCCTCGATGCTGTGGCCTGTTTTGGTAGAAAAATTTTGATAAGTCTGTCTGTTCAATGTGAGCACATTCCCATCCCCGCAATGTTTCTCAAATAATGGCTCAACGATACATCACAATAATTGTATAAAACAAATGGCCAAGGAATGAATTTGTTGGTAATTTTTAAATCCTTTATTGGAAGCAATTCATTTACCCAGCAATCCCGTGTTTTAACGACCCATAGGAAAGAGGCTTCTGAAAACAGTGAGAAAACGCTGATAAATCAGTGTATTCTCCTTTCCCCACAATGATCTCTACCTTTTGAGAGACAAGTCTCAGCATTTGGACAACATTTTTGTCGTCTGCAAACGCTTTCAATTTGAATAAGTATATAACTTTTGTCATCTGGTAGCTTTGTTTGAATGGTGTTTTACGCCGCTTTCAACATTATTTCAGCCATATCACGGCGACAGCTCACATATTCATGTTTTCCTGGGTTTCACCAGTACTAGGCTGGGCTCTGAAGTGTCTTGCCCTTTCACTCCTGTGAAAAGCCCAGTGGAGCCAGTGAGGCTCGAACCCGGGGCCTCCAGGTCACGAGCCCTACACTTTACCACTGAGCCACACAGGACCCTCATCTGGTAGCAGGATTTCAGACTATCGAAACTGCTGCTGCTCTTTTCTCAAAATATTTCCGTTTCAGGCAATACATCAAATTCACCAATGAGAGTTAACTCTTTACCAAACAACAAAATATTGGAATCGACCGGATTGAAAGCATTTGTAGATGACAAATTAGATGTGGCTCAAAAAATGTCTTCTGCCTCTGATTGGGTAGAAGACGTTCAAGAAAAACCGAGACAGCAGGGTAACCAGCAGTTTCTCCTTTACTCAGAATGTTTTCGAAAGCCTTCTTCTTCAGGATCATTAAAACTCGGGATTGTGTAGTAAAGAGTTTTAACCCTTTACCACACAATGACGACTTTTAACGCCCCTGAAAGAGAAAGCTTTTGAAAACATTGTGGCAAAAGGAGAAAATGCTGGTTACCAGCATTTTCTCCTTTTCCCACAATGTTTTCTACCCTATCAAAGAAAAATCATTTCATATGAGCCACATTGAAACTGCCATCTGCAAATGCTTTCAATTCGGACAGGTCTAAAATTTTGTCGTGCAGTAAAGGGTTAAATTACCACATTCTATATTGCATTACCAGTATTCAAACAGTCGCGATTTCAATGTATTATGTACATGTATATTCACATGAACGTTTAACTCTTCACCAACAGACAACATTTTTGGGTCCTCAAAATTGAGAACATTTCCACAAATCAAACGTGGTTAGAATAACGGCATAGGTATTTCACATGTTTGAAAATATTGTGAGAAATGGAGAAAATGCTGGTTACCAGCATTTTTCCTTTTCTCTTAGTGTTTCAAAAGCTTTCTTCTTCAAGACCGTGGAAACAAGGGATCGCATGGTAAAAAAGAATGCACCGTACCTGGACTTTGCAAAGTTTGTCCAAAATGTCATCATTGCCCTGGATACAGTCTTCTCCTCGCTGCTATAGTTAACCTTTTTAGGGTAAGCGTTACTTACTGGGTACCCAAACACGTAACCAATCTCATCTGCATGGTTTGCACCTGTTTGAAAAAAAAATGCCTAACTCGTTAAACAAAAGAAAAGACAAGATACATTTCAACAACGCGTCAACGACATTGCATGCCTTTCATTTCTCATAACATAAAAATTTTCAAAAATTAACTAAAATATACAAGTTTACAGAGACAGGAGAGAACCAGTGGCCAATTTTGAAGCAGATATTCATTACATGTTGACGATAAGCATGACATTACTTACTTGTTAAGGATAAGGCACCCTAATGGGATTGGTGTAACATCGCCTTTCATCGCAAAAGAAAAACGTACGGATTCGGCTAAGACTCAGGTAATCCGTAATCGATCGGTCGATAGACGCTGCTTCCCCCCATCGATTACGGATTACCCGAGTCTTACCGAATCCGTACGATTTTGGCGATGTTACACGAATCCCATTAGGGCCGGTGCCCTATCCTTAATTAGCCTGTACATCTTTTCACTTTTTTTGGAGCATCTATAAAAACTTGGATTGCATAGATCATTGAAAACTGTCATACTCTTTTGTTTAACTCTTAGGGTGCTACTGTTGCTTTTGTGGCAATGTTAATCAAGATCAGACTGCACAGAACTGAACAATACATGGGACAAATCAGATCGAAAGAAGGACCATGGTTTATAAAGCATTAAACATTTTTAATGCTAAACCCAGCTGAGCGTGAATTACATTTAGTTTCATACAACTCATCGACGAAAATCCTAACTTTTTTTTCCAGATGACAACAAGATTTTTCTTCATAAAAAGTATTTGCAGACGACATGCGAGCTGTTTAACATCGTTAGAATAGAAGAAAACGCTGGTTATAAGCATTATCCCCCTTTCCCACGGTGTTGTCAAAGCCGTCTACGTCAAGGTAGTGAAACATGGGATTGTGTGGTGAATGATTACAGATTTTTTTCCTCTCATGTATCCAATAATTGAATTGAATTCGTAATTCCAAATTCTTTTAAAATTGGACTTCAGAGTTAAAATTATATGTAGTATTATATTGATAGAGGGCATTTGTAAACCTTGAGCGAGTTTGATCAATTTCTGTATTCTTGACGGTACACGTATTCAAAAGTCACCAAAGTTAGCTAGAAAGCGAACCCATGTCATTACGATCCTGAGAAAGACGGCTTTTGGAAACATTATTTATTATTAAATTGTCCCTTTTCAAAATGTTTTTACCCTTTTCAAAGACAGATGTATAAGCACTTTTAATGTGTTGGCTTTGAATGTTTAAATAGAGTGTCCCAAGGAAGTTTAAAATTCGTCGTTTGGTAAAGGTTCGTAAAATTTGGATATGTACTCGTATAACAAGTAGTTATAAGTAGGTGCTTCTAAAGCTTACCTTCTATCCAGGAAGGTGTAGGTAGGGCATGTTTCGTGGGTTTCACAGCAAACTCGTACATATAAGTGTGTCCTTGTTGGAACTTACTGTGTGACTGAACAATTTCAATAGCACCAGTGAAGAAAGTTACGTCAGAGGAAAGACTAACCACCATGTCCCGAGTTTTAGTGTCGTTGTTTGGGTCTTCCCAGTCCGTATACTGAAAAGCAATGGCCTCTTCAAGCTCGTGTCTTCCTAAATCGCATTTTGGTTTAAATCCATTGGCAACTGTCGGTACAACTAATTCTAGAAACTGTGTCTGGTTAACTGTTATGTCTGGAAAGATTTCGTGTAAAACGAAAGACCATACATCCATTAAATCGAGAGAACCATCAAAATTATTGACGCCTGTGAGAATATGTAGCGAGGCAAAGAACGCTCTTGCTTCTTCAGATACTGAGTTATTGCCATAAATAATATCATGAGGGCTCTCCACGAGAAACTCGCCATCAACAGAGGGTGCATATTTCAACGTGTACCCTTCTAATTCAAGGCTATACGGGTTTTTTCGTTTCAAGCATAAAATGGGATCCCTCTCGCTTGAACAGCCAACAGCCTCTATTAACTTATCGCCAAGTGGCTCCCTGACAGCCCAGTCTGAAAGCGGAGAGCCACTTTCTGCTATGACACGTTTGAACAATCCTTTATTGACAGGATATAATGACTGCAATAGAACGCAGGCAGAACCCGCAGACTCGCCAAATATCGTCACTTCATCCGGATTTCCGCCAAAACTATAGATATGCTTGTTTACCCACTGTATCGCAAGCTGCTGATCCCATAGGCCTTGGTTACCAATCAACTTTCCGTCATTCGTTCGGAGAAAGCCAAACATTTCCAGTCGGTAATTAATTGTGATTACAATAACTTTTCCAAACACTGTCAGAGCCTCAGCCTTGTACAGACTTCCGGCCCCGACCAAATATGACCCACCGTGTATCCAAATCATAACCGGAACTGACTGTACTTCTGAAAGCTTTTCCGGCAGGTAAATATTCAGGTATAAACAGTCCTCAGATACATTGATTTTCTTAGCGCTTATCTGAAAGCATGATGCTGGAAACTCTGTTGCTTGATAAGATGTTTTAAAGGGCGCCTTGGGAATGGGTTTCTCAAAACGATTTTCCCCACCCATGTTCTCTGCATACGGAACACCGAGAAATTTAGTCACTGGGAAGGATGTGCCATCGATCAGAACTTCGTCTTCAAATCCAATAATCTTACCTAAACTTGTTATAACGGTCACATTCGACATTCCTTTCACTAAACAAATAACAAATAGTAGCACTGATGTAACGAGGATTAGGCGAAGGGTGTTCGGGGCCATGTTCTAAAACATTAATTTCTGCAAGTGCAAATATATGTGTCTATTGAAAGATGTTCTAGATATTGACCAAACATGGATTGGTGATTATCACTTGAAATCATTTGGTAAGTCAAAACACTCAAACAATACACTACAGATGACCAGTTGCTATCAAGAGTCATTTGGATTATCTTCTAAAGATGTGACATTTGAGTTAAAAAGTTAAGAGCTTGAAGCGATGAGAAATATAAGTTTACGCATGTCTTTAGGCTACTTAACAAATACTCCAACTTCACTACTTTCGATTACATTGTAACCGTAGCCTTTACACGATGCTTACAAATAGGCGAATTTGAAGGAAGAGATGGCAGGATTACAGTCATGTTCCGGTCTTACCCGCATCCTTTCACTGACCTTATATGTAAACGGTTACCTACGTAGATCGGTGACAAGCAACCAAACCGTCTATGAATATATCCTGGACTTGCCCGGGTCTATACCGGATAACGGTGTATTGTAATAAATGCACAACCCGTTATAAAATTGCCTGTAATAAGAGAAGCACGACATTTGATCAATTTTCAAAGTCTATCTAGACTTGTGTAAAGCTGTGTTTTAGTTACACACCATGTATGTATACACACCATACACCGCTAATCAATCAGATGTCAATTTGGCCGCGACCCTTTTGTTATATGGATACACCACGCCCCTTTTGCTAAATATAGATACGCCAGGTAACCGGCCTTATGGGATCGGTCTATTCACCCAAAAGCACCCAAAGACATCCCACAATACCCTAAATACACTAAGATATTGATATATTTTACCATAAAAGGCTCTGAAACATGTTAATGTATTTAAATATATTACTTATTTTCCCAAAAATTTTCCAATTATTACGAGACCGTAAGAATTACGTATTTACATAGAATGACTACCAACTGCATTGCCAAGTGTCGTAACCGGGGATCTCCATTCAATGGTGTGCACATCATTTAATCTAGAGCGTTTTCTGTCCCCACTGTTGTAACCATGCAGGGACCTGAAGAGCTTTTTACCATTACTTGCCCCTACTGCACTCTCACGGGACCTGTATTCTATGGTGTACACACTCTCTACTTAAAAGCGTTTTACAGCGTTTTCTGTTCAGACTACTGTTCTTGAAAGGCACCCGCGTCCTATGGTAAGCAAAGTTTTTGGGCGCTTCCTATCAGTACAGCTCCTTCAAGAGACCTGCATTGTATTGTCCTCACATTATTTAGAGCGTCATCTCTCCTTACTGTCGTAACAAGGCACCATTGTACGGTGTGCACATTATATTGGCCGTTTTCTGGCCCTATTGACGTAACCAGGGACCAGCATTGGATGATGTACACACAATCTAGTGCGTTTTCTCTTCAGACTTGCCATTTATAGGGACCTGCACTCTTTGGTGTGCACAATTTTTTGGCGTTTTCTTTCCCTACTACAGTTGTAAGGTACCTTCATTACTAGTATATCGTGTGGACATCATTTAGAGTGTTTTCTCTCCTATCTGCCTGTACGCTGCATTACATGGTGTACACATTATTTAGGGCGTTTTCTCTCCTGAGGGACGTAACTGAAGACCTGCGTTATATGGTTTGCACATTATTTAGAACGTTTTCTGATGCTTCTGACGTAACCAGTATCCAACATTCTATAGTGTGCACATACTTTAGGCTGTATTCTCTCCTTAGTGCCACCATGCCCCGTTAGCTCAGTCTTTTGAACCCCGGCTCCGCAACTTTCTTTTCGAGAATTGATGACAGTCATTGCGACAGGATTCATTCCTGTCTTACTGCTGACCAATATTTCGACGAGGATTATATTGGAAAGCAGCCAGTGGCTTGGATAGAATATTGTGTAGAGTACTGGTTAAAGAAACTCCTGGAAAGCATTGATAGGTGAATTGGCTGCCACGATAAAACTGAAATAATGTTGAAAACGGCTTTAAACGACATACAATTAATCAATCAATCTCCTTTGTGCCTTAACCCAGCCCCTGCATTACATGGTGTGCACATTGTTTAGTGTGATTTATATCTGCACTGACTTGACTAGTGACCTGCATTGTATGGTGTGCACATTAAGGGGTTTCCTCTCCTTCCTATCATAACCAGAAATATGCATTACATGGGGTGCACATTATTAAGAGCGTTTTCTACCTCTGCTGACTAGTGACCTGAATTGTAATGTGTGCACATTATTAAGGGAGTGTTCTAGACTTCTTTTCATAAACAGGGATCTGCATTATGGTGTGCACCTTGTTCAGAGTGCTTTCTGTCTCCACTGACTTGACTATTGACCTGCATTGTATGGTGTGCACATTATTTATGGCGATTTCTCTCCTTACTGTCGTAACTCAGGACCAGCATTGTATGGTGTGCACATTGAGTCTTTTCTCTCTTCAATCCCCTAACCGTGACCTACATTGTATGGTGTGCACATTATTTTGGGCTTTTTCTGTCCCCACTGCGCTTTCAAGGGACCTTCATTGTATAATATGCACATTACTAAAAGCGTTTTCAGTCCCTTTTCTTTTTAGGGACCTGCTCTCTATGGTGTGCACAGTAATGGGGTGTTCTCCCCCTACTGCATAAATTTACAAGCGACCAGCATTATGGTGTGTACATGATTATTCAGGTCGTTTTATCTCCTAACTGTCGCAACCCAGGACCTGCATTATGTTGAGCACATTAGATGTATTTGGGGTGTTATCTCTCCTTACTGCCGTAACCGGGGCCTGCATTGTATGATGTGCACATAATTGAAAGCGTTTTCAGTCCCTACAGTTCTTAAAAGGGACCTGCATTGTATGGTGTGCACATTTTTGTTGTCTTTTCTGTCTTTACCGTCGAAGATTATACCTGCATTCTATGGTGTGCACTTTTTGGGGTTATTTCTGACCCTACTGAAGAAGCTTTTAAAGACCTAAATTCAATGGCGTAAACATTCTTTTGAGTGATAAATGTCTTTTTCGCAGAATCTTATACATGCTTCCTTTTGCGTGCACATTATTTTGGATGTTTTCTTTCCTACTTTTGTAAACTAGATCTTGACCTGCATTCTTGTGTGTGCACATTCTTTTGGGTGTTGTCCGTCCGTACTGCCGTAACGCTGTATCGGCATTCAGTGGTGTGCACACAGAATCTTTTGATAAAAATTTGGTAGTGTTTGTTACAAGTAAAGCAATTGTACCGATATATAAAATCCTGATTAATCATTTTGCACCAGTTTAGATCTGTATAAAAATGATGTTTATGCAATATAGATCAGAGTACCGTCTACAGCGAACCAGTCATAAATGTACGAGAATTTAAAACTGCATCCAATGGTGTACACACAGAAATTTTACACAATAACTAATGCGTACCAAACAGGAATCACGTACTAATTTAGTCAACGCCCATAATTTCTTAAACCACGCCTTGATTCTGCGTTATATGGTTTGCATCCTGTCACGAAACCACAACTAGCATTATACAGTGTGCATTTAGCTGATATAGCGTTTGATCGTGATTTTTGTCGAAAAAGTGTGAAGCAAACGCACAATTCGTGAGAATTAGTCGAAAGAGAAATGTCTTATTTTCGCTAAACGCTCGTTTAGTCTTTAGATCTAGATCTATTTACCCTTCATTATATTGATTGTCTTAAAAACAATATGTTCCTAACGTCGTCTGCAGCCGTTAATGTATTAATTAAGCCTTTACCACACAATTCTGACTTTTAAAGACCTTGGAGAAGAGAGCCTTTGAAAACATCGTGGGAAAAAAGAAAAAATGCTGGTAACCAGCATTTTTTCCTTTTTCCACAATGCTTTTTACCCTTTCAAAAGCAAAATCCAATATTTGAGACACAATTCAAGTTGAATCCAGTTCACGCAAAACGCCATAGGTCTCAGCTTTAGCTTAAAAAAGCAGATTACAATGTCTGGTGTGCGTTTTACATTTTGCGAAATAAACTGACAAAAGCAATCTTACAATCGCAAAATATGTAAAGATCTATCTCCTACAAAAAAAAACACACATTTCATTTTTTTAAAAGTTCTCAAAGTTCCAATATCTTGTGTAGTAAATCTCACTTAGCATAATGGTTATTTTAGGGTATGCGTATTATTTTCCCTTCATTTCATCCCATGATTTTACGACCCATCGCAAGAGGGCGTTAGGAAATATTGTATGTCCAGGGTGAGGAGGCGGGTTGGGGGAAAGAGAGAAAATGCAGGTAAAAAAGCATTAAAGTATTTTCATTCTATTTCCGGCCACATATCGTCTGCCCCCTCAAAAACAAATGTCATTATTGGACACACATTTACTTGTCCCCTGCCTACATTTATGGACGTGTAAAAAATCAGTTTTCTGTTAAAGATGACAAAGTGGAAATATTTGATCGCATGGACAGAATGGAACTTGTTTTCTTAATAGACAGAGAAATCATTGCGGGGGAAAAAAGAAGATATCACTTCTGCGACAGTTATTGCTTTGAAAAGAGTTATCAATAATTAATCTTATTAGCTTGCATATTACAAACTTGCCAGTAATTATCTATCAGTCAGTATACATGTACATGTAATTATGTATTGTTGATAAATTTGGTTTCACAACAATGTTTTCAAGAATTATCAATAGATGGAAATAGGAGTATATATGATTATGACATGCATAAATAAACATCCAAATCAAAGGATGATTTGTTTTTTTCGCTGTTAAATACAAGTACAAGGCTATGCTTTCAGTCCAACAATCAGTAACTATCTGTCTCCAGTAACTATCTATAAATTGAAAAATACAGAATACAGTTTAAAAAGACAAAAATTATTTTATTTGAATAAATGTTGTCCTATGGTGCATCAAAAGATCATTTTATTTTGTTCAGATCATGTATAAAAAACGTTAAAAATGTGCTATATATTTCATCAACAGGACAATAAATGGGCCCCATGAACTTTCGTCCACTTAACCATGTATTATTCTCAAACGAATAGTATCTTTCATTTCTGGGTATTACATCTGCATTAAACATTTATGTCCATCAACCTGTGCAGACTGATCCTGACAAACACAGTCTCCTTAACCCTTTACTGCACAATGCCAACTTTTAACGCCCCTGAGAAAGAAGCCTTTTGAAAAAATTGTGGGAAAATGAGAAAATGCTCATAACCAGCATTTTCTCCTTTAACCCACAATGTTTTCTACCCAGTCAAAGAATAATTGCACTATTTGAGCCACAACAAAATTGTTCTCTGCAAACACTTTCAATTTGGACAAGGCTAAAATTTTGTCGTCTGGTACAGGGTTAAGATCTTGGTCAGTATCCACTAACCATTCTTAAGAATGTCTTGCTCTCAAGAATTTTCTAAATTTGAAAGAAGCACAACTTCTAACTTCTAAACACAACTTCACAACTTCTGGTAAACCAAATGGTTTCAGCCAATCTGAAGTTGCATTATTTTCTTAATCTAGAATATGACTAAGAATGAAATCAAGAATGGTTGGAGAATATAGACCCTGTCTTTTTATGACAAGTAGAATGACTTTATCTAACCATTACCCTAACAGGAAAAACAATCTATCAAGATTAGCCTACGCATTCTGTGTAACCTAATCCAAATCAATTCTTTAGGCATCGGATGCATCAAAGAGTTACATCATCCTGTCAATGTAACACTTTATGGGTTGATCCTACTTTTCCAAAACAGTGAAGAACATTCTCACAATTTCCTGTCTCTCTCTATGAGTTAAAGAGTGTAAATAACTGTTTCATGCTGACTATGGCTGCATATCGATGTTAAAAAATTCCCTAACTTTGCATTATAAGCTTTGGATTTCACCCTTATTGTGCAAATCAAACACTGAGATGTCTTGCAACCATTTGGTGTTGCTTGTGCAGTTGACAGTCTTTGATTCATTTCCTCTAATAACCATTCCTTTCTGCTCATTTCTGTTTGTCCCATCTCCATATTGTACCATCATCACAGACTGCCAGCAGGATTTCTCCATCATTTGAGAAGCAGGTCTGTCTTATTGCTGTGTAACATTTGTTGTGAGTCAAAACTGTACACCTGTAGTCAAAAATGTGATAAACCTTAAAAAAAACAACATTTCAATGTGTTAAAAGAGAAACGCTTTGAAAACATACTGACAAAAAATTTTCAACATGAAGATTGTCAAGGATTTAGAAGCTGAGTGAAAGGCATATTTTCTTTTGTATAGGAAGTTTTGGAACACTATGTTAACATTAAAACACAACATTGAATTGACTTTTCTTGAAAGAATACTGAACATTCTCTGCTTTTATCTATCTCAGAAAATTTCCAGGACAGTTAAGTATAAAAGTAAAAGGAAGATAAAAATTATTTGCGATTTCTCATGACACTGAGAGTTATTTCCCTTCATTTTTTTACATAAATTGCACTATGCACTGCCTATTGCACAAAGGATGCTGGAGATTGTTTTATTGAATTAATGCTAATCCTTCATAACAAAATCCAGAGTTTTACCAACTCTGATGTGAAACGCTTTTGGAAACATTATGGGAAAAGCAGAAAATGCTTGTAACTACATGTATCATTTTCTCTTCTTCCAAAAATGTTTTCTATCCTTCCAAGACTAATTTTGTCATGGAGCCACAATTTATATGTAGCCTGTAAATGTTTTTAACTCTTTACCACACAATCCCAACTTTTAACAACCCTGAGAAAGAAAGCTTTTGAAAACATTGTAGGAAAAGGAGAAAATGCTGGTAACCAGCATTTTCTCCATTTCCCACAATGTTTTCTACCCTTCCCAAATCAAATTTCAATTTTTGAGTCACACTTATTTTGTCGTCTGCAAATGCTTTCAATTTGGACTAGTCCAAAATTTTGTCATTTGGTAAAAAGTTAATTTGGACAGCTATAAATGAAGGATATAAATAAGTAAGCTGTCACTGTGATATGTGGGAAATATAGTTGAAAGCAACCTGAAACACCAATTTAATAAACAAAATATAAATGAGCCATCCTCTGTGAAACAGGGGTTTAACTCTTTACCAAACGACATAATTGTAGACTTGTCCAAATTGAAAGCATTTACAGATGACAAGATAAATGTGGCTCAAAAATTGAAATTTGTTTTTGGAAGGGTAGAAAACATTGTGGGAAAAGGAGAAGATGCTGGTTACCAGCATTTTCTCCTTTTCCTACAACGTTTTCAAAAGGCTTCTTTCTCAGGGTCGTTAAAAGTCGGGATTGTGTGGTAAAGAGTTAAAGCATCTGCAAAAAGTACAAACCCATGTCAGCCTGCACAGATCACATTGGCTGACATAGGTCAAAACATTTTTGCTATGGATAAATTTTCTGCATGTCAGAAAGACCATTCTACCTCATGACTCAGTGGTTGTAAGACAAAATGAAGTTTATGGATCCATTCTTATAAGATGACTTGCTTGGTATATTGCACCATGGGTATGCATTAATACCCTTTCGCCAAAGGGCCACTCATATGTATGTACAAGTAATTAGGTGAACAGTAAAGGTTTGTTTGTTTGTTATTTTAGTTGTACACAATTTTCAACACCATTTCAACAATACTCTGGCAGTAGGGGCACCTATCCATCCTTTCCTCGAGTTTCTTTTATCAGTACTTTGCACAATAACTGGCTGCTTTCCCACATATTCATCATCAAAACAATGATCAGCTATGAGGGAGGAATGAATGCTGTCTTAATATCTATCATCAATCCTAGGAATACAAGAGCACCGCATGCAGGTCCCAATACTCGGCTGCAGTTGCTTGATTTTCAGTGAAAATTTTAAGTCAAAAAGGGGCATAACTGTCTAAAAATACTATGATGGTTATCCAACCTTGTTGTATGGGTTCCCCTTTTGATAGTTAACTTCTAGTCCAAGTTGGTAGTAAATACCTTCAGTAATGACAGAAATATTGTAAAATGTCAAAGTTTTTGGACCACGATGACAGACGACAACAGGGCTAAGAAAATACTTTGATGTTTTCTTCAGAAACAGCTTAGCTAACAAGAGGGCCATGATGGCCCTGTATCGCTCCACTGGCTAATACGTAAAATCCCTACATGCCAAACATTACAATACTTGGCCAATTGGTTTTGAACATAAGACCCCTGAGACAGGACTAAAGTTGGTAGCCCTAGTTCATATGGTTAGTAACAAGAAGATTTCTAAAGATTTCACTACATAAGCCCATGTAAAACTTCTGACCCCTCGGGATGAATCAAATTCCACCCTAGGGCTATAATTTACGCACTCTTGCTGAAGGCCCTCTAGATATAGCTACATGCGAAATTTGGTTGCCCTACGCTTTATGAGTAAGTACAGGGAGATTTCTTAAGTTTTCTCTATATAAACCCATGTAAAACTTGTGATCCCCGGGGCAGGGCCAATTTTGACCCCAGGGCTATAATTTGGGCACTCTTGGTAGAGGCCCACTAGATAAAGCCACATGCAAAATTTGGTAGCCCTAGGCCTTATGGCTAGGTACAGGGAGATTTCTGAAGTTTTCCCTAAATAAGCCTATGTAAAACTTGTGACCCCCAGGGTGGGGTCAAATTTGACCCAAGGGCTATAATTTGGGCACTCTTGGTAGAGGCCCACTATATAAAGCTACATGCAAAATTTGGTAACCCTAGGCCTTATGGCTAGGTACAGGGAGATTTCTAAAGTTTTCCCTATTTAAGCCCATGTAAAACTTGTGACCCCCAGGGCGGGGTCAAATTTGACCCCAGGGCTATAATTTGAAGAAACTTGATAGAGGCCCACTAGACAAAACTACATGCCAAATTTGGTAACCCTAGGCCTTATGGTTTCAGACAAGACGATTTTCGAAGATTTCCAATATTTTTAAGTTTTGTTACCATGGCAACCAGAGTTTTTGAAGGAATCAAATTCTTTCAAGAAATTCTGAAGAAGACCATGGCGGGATCATTTCTGTGAAGTTTCATCAAAATTGGATGGGGAGTTTCAGAGAAGATGTTTAAAATAAAAGTTAACGCACGGACGGACGGACGACGGACAACGGGCCATGACATAGGCCCGCTGGCCTTCGGCCGGTGGAGCTAAAAACTGGCTGAGCTGGTGATTCTAAGCATTAACTCCCTTTATTTCAGGGAGTCCTGGCCCAGGACTTTCCTGAACTTACTTAGCCTGTGAGGGTTCATCTACATCTATGTCCCAGACAAATATTCTACCCACTTGGTTTCCAAGGGCCAGCATCTACAAATAGAAATACAATAAAAGGTGCAATTTTGGGCATGTAAATAACTGGATGGTCCTTTTGCAATCAGTAACTGTCTATTTCTATTACATCAGATAATGATGATGCTGTTAGACTGAAGAATTCATTTGAAACTCCAATTTATATAAAACTTCAATCATCATTATCTTCCTTGTACCTTTATCCTTAACTCTAAATCGAACAACAAAGTGTTAACCCTTTACCGAATGACAAAATTTTAGACTGGTCCAAATTGAAAGTGTTTGCAGACAAAAAAATAAACATGACTGAAAAACTGATATTTGTTATGGAAAGGGTAGAAAACATTGTTAACGATAGTACTCTGATCAAGCACTGATATTCCACAATGTTTTCAAAAGGTTTCTTTCACAGGTCGTTAAAAGTAGGGATTGTGTGGTAAAGGGTTATACTCAACCAAGTTGAAAATACTTGCAGACAACAAAAAAAGTTGAAAATAATTGCAGATAACATATTATCAAGGGTTGCTCCAAGCCTCAAGCGATGACTTCTTTCTTTAAAATGGTAGAAAATAATGTGGGAGAGGCAATCCATGCTGCTAACCAGCATTTTCTGCTTTTCTTCCTAAGACAAAACTTCACTCCTTGAGAAACAAAGAATGGTTTGGAGGAAAATTATGGTGTTTCTGTCTTCTGCAAACAGTGAAATTCAAGGTTTAGACACAAATTTGCCGTCTTATTTTGGAAATTCACTGTCCACTATTGTATATTGAGATAATCCAGTCAAAATAGCTTTGACTTTGCAAAATTTTGGTCTAATTTTATTATTTCCTGGCTAGGAAAGAGTATTTGGGATTTTTTTGGCACTGCAAGTATATGATCTGATGGATCTATAATTATCTGATGTGAAGACTTGCTTGGTATAATGCACCATAGAACTGCATTAAGCCCCCTTTTTCCAGAGCATGGCTCATATGTATTATTAACGATAGTACTCTGATCAAGCACTGATAAAACCAGTAGTGCTTATGTCTGTTTATCTACTAGAAAAAGTCTACTCCATTTTACAGCATTCTAAATTTTAAAGGTTAAATTATGTGTTCGTTATTTGTTACTCCTTTGCTACAAGGCAAAACTGATATCTGCCTTATGAGACAGTATTGTCTGCCTCACTTACACCTTCAGTTCTCAGTTCTAATGTTATAACCATGCAAGGGCACATAGCAGGTAGGCATCTGTAACCATTATTCAACTCCTTACCATACAATCCCATCTTTTAACAACCCTAAGAAGGAAGCCTTTTGGAAACATTGTGGGAAAAGGAGAAAATACTGGTAACCAGCATTTTCTCCATTTCCCACAATGTTTTCTACCCTTCAAAAAACAAATTTCAATTTTTGAATCGCATTCTGTACTGTCGTTTAGACTACCACAGTCTAAGTTTGTGTCATTTGGAAAAGAGTTTACTCTTTACCAAAGTATAAAATTTTATACTTGTCCAGAATGAAAGCAGCTGTAGACAGTAAATATGGGTCAAACTATAGGATTTTGCTTTCATTGGGCAGAAAGCATCTTGGGAAAAGAAGAAAACGCTGTTGACCAACATTTTCTGTTTTTTCCACAATGTTTGCAAAAATAATTTTCATCAGGGTTGTTATACCTTTACCACACAATCCCAAGTTTTAACGACCCTGAAATAGAAGGCTTCTGGAAACATTTTGGTAACTCGGCATTTTCTCCTTTTCCAACAATTTTTCTACTGTTCAAAGACAATCCCATCATTTAACTCTTTCCCAAACGATTAAATTTTAGACCAGTCCAAATTTAAAGCTTTTGAAGACGACAAAATAATTGTGAATGTAAAATTGAAATTTGTTTTGGAAAGGGTAGAAAACATTGTGGGAAAAGGAGAAAATGCTGGTTACCAGCATTTTCTCCTTTTCCCACGATGTTTTCAAAAGGCTTCTTTCTCAAGGTCGTTAAAAGTCGGGATTGTGTGGTAAAGGGTTACGCCACACTGACTTTGTTGTCTGCAAATACTTTCAATTTGGGCAAATCTAAAATTTTATTGTGGTAAAGTGTCAAAACAAAGAAATCTGTGATAAAAGGTTTACCAGCTCACCAACCAGCCATAGTTTTTGGCAGAACAGGTATGATAAGAATTATTATGTTTTGGTCTGGTCACTTTAGAAGCACCCAGCCCATATAGCTCAGTCAGTAGGTTCAGAACAGAGAGTCACTGATCCAATCCCCAGCTCGGCCAATTTCTTTCCAAAGATTGATGATAGCCATTGCAACAGGATTCATTCCTGTCTCTCAGTTGACCATTGTTTTGACAATGGTTACCGGTATGTGGGAAAGCAGCCAGTGGCTTGGAAAGAATATTGTGCAGAGTACTGGTCACGGAAACTCCAGGGCAGCATGGATAGATGCACTGGCTGCTGTGATATTACTGAAATAATGTTGAAAAACAACATACAATCAATCACTTTAGAAGCAGGATTTTCTCTTTTTCTCTTTACCAAAAAACAAAATTTTAGACTTTTCCATATTGAAAGTAATAATTTTGCAAGTGATAAATGGAACACTATGGAAATGATGGATTTATTTCTGAATGGGTAAAAAACATTGCATTTGTATAATCTTCTTTCATAGTGGAAATATTGGTGTGCATCAGTTTTATCCCTTCTTTTCTTCTAAGTGGACCGGTGACCCTTCTGGAGATAAATTCTGGTATGTACAACAGAATATCCGTATTAACATCCATATTTACCCCATTTAATCATAAAAGTTCAATCTTTATAATAAGAATTAAAGCTGCTAAAAGCATTATTGCAAAAAGATAAAATGCTAGTTACCAGCATGTTCTCCTTTTCACACAATGCTTGTTATCACTTTCTCATCCCTTTAGCCACATTTAATTTGCCCTCAACAAAACAAATGAGCCATGCACTCGTAAAAAAGGGGCTTAATGCATCTCCATGATGCATGATACCAAGCAAGTCATCACATGATTATGGACATACTTAATGTAGTTCAAATGATAGAATTTGAGTCTGAAAGATTATAAAACTGTGTAAAAAAAATTTATCTTTTCTATTTGTTGTCTTTACCAGAAAACAAAATTTTAGACTTGTCTGTATTGAAAGCAATTGCAGAAAACAACTGTGACTCAAAAAAGGGTATTTTCCTAGTTCCCAGCATTTTCTCCTTTTCCTACAATATTTCCATAAGCCTTCTTTTCAATGGTGGTTCAAACACAGGATTGTTTGGTAAAGGGTTGAAAGTGTTTTATGTCCCTTTCAACATTATTTCAGTCATATCATTGTGATAGCTTACTTAGTCATGTGTTTCCTTGGTTTTACTAGTATAAAACTGGGGTTCAGAAGTGTCACACCAAAGGACAATTAACCCTTTACCAGATGACAAAATTTTAGCCTTGTCCAAATTGAAAGCATGTGCAGACAACAATTTCAATGTGGCCCAAATGGAGCAATTTTCTTTTATAGGGTAGAAAACATTGTGGAAAAAGGAGAAAATGCTGGTTACCAGCATTTTCTCCTTTTCCCACAATGTTTTCAAAAGGCTTCTTTCTCAGGGTTGTTAAAAGTCGGGATTGTGTGGTAAAAGGTTAAGAAAACATCAAGTGCTACATGAAGGGATCCAACCCTGTGTCACCAGATTGCACATGTAACACCTTTATCAAGTTTCAAATCATGTCTACAACAGAAGCACGCTTAACCATAAAGTATAAGAAAGATATTTTAATCAGCGATATATAGGTCATAAAGTAAATTGAATATGCCATATATTTAAAGTATATACATATAATATGTTGAAAAATATACAGTACCTTTTCCTCACATGGCAAGCCCTTTTAACCCTTTACCTAACAATCCTGTGTTCTAACAACCCTGACCAAGAAGGATTTTGAATATATTATTGGCAAAAGAGAAAATACTAGATAACAGCATTTTCTCCTTTTCCCACAATGTTTTCCATCATTCTAAGGACAAATTTCATTATTTGTGACATATTTTACTTTCGTCTTTAACCCCTTTCCACACAACTAAATTTTAGACTTGTCCAAAAGCATGTTCCCTTTGAATAGGACACCGCTAGCTATAGTGACATACCTGAAATACTGTTAAAAACTGTTTGCCTAGCCCAGTAGCGCAGCCAGTAGCATACAGTACTAAAGAACAGGGTGCCCATGGTTGTGAGGTAGAGGGTCAGCCTCTTAACCATACGGTCCTGAGTTCATTACCCATGGACAGGTGTCAACTTTTGGACTGTTCATTGGCCCACATGTTAGGCGCAAGTACTGGTGTAGTTTCTAGGAAGCAGAATCGAGAGAGATAAGTATTAGTTGCAAAAATCTGTTTCTCAATCGATGTAAAATAAATATGTTTAAACCTTAAAAACAGGGGTCACTGGTTTCAATCCCCAGCTCAGCCAGTTTCTTTCCAAGGATTGATGAGTCGTTACGACAGGATTCACTCATCTCTCACTGCTGACCACTGTTTGGTTATGTGATGATGGTTATGTGAGAAAGCAGTCAGTGGCTTGGGAAGAATAGTGTGTAAATTACTGGCCCAAGAAACTTCAGGAGAGCATGGATAGGTGCACTGGCAAAAGAAATATAACTTAAAAAATGTTGAAATGGTGTTAAACACCATACAATCAATGGAAACTTTTTACTGTTAACCGTTTACCAGACTGTCCAAATCATTTTATGACCCTAAGGCAGAAGGTTAGAAAACATCATGCAAAAAAGGTGAAAATACTTGTAGCCAAGATTTCCTCCTTTTTAACATAATATTTTCAATCCTCTCAAAACATTTAATTGCTGTTGACAATTGTTTTCAATCTGCACACAAACAAAATGTCTTCTAGTAAGGAGTTGAATAGACATCATTCTTCACATACTTTAACCCTTAGCCTGCTAAATAAGTGAAATGAAACTTTCAAACCGATGGTTAAAGCCTACTTGCTGCTATTTCACGGGTGTTTTTTAGGGGTAGAGATATCTCCTAATGGAACAGTGCAGATCCAAGATCAGACTGCATGTTCTGTGCAGTCTGATCTTGATCTACACAGTCCGCAAAAGGTCAGTGAGTTGTGCTTAGCAGCCTAAGGGTTAACTACTCTCTTCAGGCATTTTTTGCAAAAATGTGTGAGTTGTAATGTCTCTCCTGTAGATAAAAATTGAAAACCTTGTGGTGGAGTAGGAGGAATTGGTCTTAAAAGTGGAACTTTTTTCCCTTTAACATTTTCAAAAAAAGTTATTGTAACCCTCAGAGCTCGAATAAACCAATAGCAATTTTATCCTAGAAATACAACCCAAATTATTGCAATTTCATGTTTTTGGTCTACGCTGTAGCACCAAAGCAGACAGTGTAAATGAAAGATCAGGCTGCATGTTTTGTACAGCCTGAGCTTGATCTACACTGGCTACAAGGGCAACTATAGTAGTGATAGGCGCTTTAACACTCTACCACACAATCCCGAGTTTTAACTACCCTGAAGAAGAAGCCTTTTGAAATTATTGTGGGAAAAGGAGAAAATGCTGGTAACCAGCATTTTCTCCTTT
The DNA here is from genome assembly GCA_946811185.2 of Hippopus hippopus. Classification (NCBI taxonomy): domain Eukaryota; kingdom Metazoa; phylum Mollusca; class Bivalvia; order Cardiida; family Cardiidae; genus Hippopus; species Hippopus hippopus. Next base: position 29,928,878 of record OX328101.1, read on the forward strand.
TTTCCACAATGTTTTATAACCTATCAAGGACTACTTTCGTCATTTGAGCCAACTATAATTTGTCATCTGCAAATGCTTTCAATTTGGACATGTCCAAAATTTTGTTGTTTGGTAAAGAGGTAAGGGTTAAACCTCTGTTTATGTTAACTCTACAGCAAATATAATCCCATGTTTTCAGGATAATGAGGAAGAACACCTTTAAAAAAATGTAGGAAAAAAAGAAGATGCTGTTGATCAGCATTTTCTCTTTTTTCCACAATGTTTCCTGCACATCCACTGACAAAAACTATCATTTGAGCACATTTAATTTGACAAGCAAAATATTTTCAACAATGGAGAAGACCAAAATTTTGTTGTCTGGTATAGAGTTTACTAGATCTATTTATCTATATTTTTACAAAGATGTTTTTAAATCTAATTTGGGCTTCAATTTTGTTTCCATACAACTCAATTCTGAAAATATGACAAAAATGTAAGCCTATATAATTACTCTTTTTCAGCATTCTTCACATTATTTCGGTCATAACAAAGGACCACATCAAAAGTCAATAACCTGCTAGATAAGAAGACGATAATGAACATTCATAGACTTTAATGTTTCTATAACCACTGACTAAGCTGCAGAGTTCCATTATTTGACAGTGAATGACCTCTTGATTTAGAATGCACTTCTGTACCATTCTTAACTCTATCATTAATAAGTTCAGTGCCATGTATTGAAGCGACAGTATGTTTCACATTGGGTGACCTTGACCTAGTTGGCACTCTTTCCTCCATATCAGATGCATGGCTTTCAATTGTTCTAGTATCAACAACAGCTCTGCCACGACCTCCAACAATTGTGTGGTATCCATGTGGAATTTCTTCACTGTTTCTGTGTCTGTCTTTTACATAATCTCTGGATATCCTCCTACGTTCATAGTTATAGCCTACTGGTACCCTTGAAGAGCTGGTGTTTCTAGGGATGTCAACCATGCTGTGTGTCCACCCCTGGTGGCCATCACGAATATGATCAACATGGTATATAGGTATTCTTGTATAACCCCTGCTGTATCTGTCAGCGTACCGAGGAAGATTATTGATGTATCTGACAACATCTGGCATACTTTTGGAGCCTCGTAAGGAGACAAGACGTACCAAATCTCTGTTCCCTTTAGATCGTCTCCTTTCTCTCTGTCTCTCTTCATGACTACCCTCATCCTTTGTCACACGTTTTTTTCTGACATCTTTTTTTATTTCCTTATCAACATATTCAAGCATCTTCTTTACTTTCTCACTGTGTTTACAATTACCATTTGCAAATTGAACACCTTTGTTGTCTTTTTTTCCTTTGCTTGGTTTCCCTTTATGCCTCTTCCTGTTGTCAAGTTTTTTTCTGGATTTCTGTGATTTTTTGCCTACTTTTTTCTTGTCTTTAGTATGATTTTCAATCTGTCCAACATGACCATTCATCATCAACGGATTTTCAAACTCAACCCCAATGAGGGTATCTGACTGGTTGTTTTCTAGATATTTTGCTCTAAGCTTTGCAATGTAGTCTCCATTTTGGTTTTTACTTTTAACTGTTCCATTCATACTCAACTTTTCATGTGCGATCAGATCTACAGTCTGTGTGTCTGAAATAATGAGTTTCTTATTTCTGTATCTTTTGACTAGAAAACAAACTAAAGCAATAACAACAGCAATCAGAATAGCAGAAGCCCCTGTTGATGAGATAACCATGACATAAAACAAGTATCTGTCACATTCAAACATTTTAGTTGAATAATTCATCAAGGTTTGACTGCCACGCATTCGAGGCAACTGACAAATGTAACCATAGTTTTCTTGGCCTCTGATTTCAACGGTTGTAGTCCGGACCCAGTTCTGTAAGGGTAAATTGCCACAGCTACAGTCAAATGGATTTCTTGAAAAATCTAGCATCTCCAGTTTGGGTAATGATGAGAAGATTCTAGGAGACATAACTTTGATTTTATTGTGAGAAAGTTTGATTTGCTTCAGTTCATAGTTGTTTGAAAATGGTAAAGGGATATAATGGAAGTCTGAAAAATTGTTCTCACTTAAATCAATCACCTTTAGATTCTCCAAGGGAGCTAACACTGTTGCAAGTGACAAAACTGCTGTTAGATTATTTCCTTTCAGTTCTAATACAGTTAAATTTGTAAGATGAGAGAACATCTCTACATCAATGTTAGAAATAAGATTTCCATTCAAGTTTAGACTTTTCAACTTATTTTGGTTATAAAATGCTAAAGGCTGTAGACTAGTAATTCTATTATAACCCAAATTAACATTTACAATTCCATGCCATCCATAATTCTGCACTGTTACCAGTTCATTGTGAGACAAATCCAAATGTTTAGGACTGTATGGTACAAACGCTCTATCACTAACACTACTGATTAAATTTCCATGAAAATTAGCTCTGTAAATATCTCTGGAACTTCGAAACATAAAGGCATTAATGGCTGTGAGTTTATTTCTGCTAACATCAAATTCTACCAACTTCTGTAAACCTGACAAAACTTCACCATTGTTGACTTTCTGTATCAGATTGCTAGATAGATCAACATGTTTTAACTTGGACAACTGAGAAGGGATATGAAAAGTTAAAAACTTATTGTATGAAACATCTAGGTATTCTAGATTCGGTGCACTTGATAAATGTAACTTTTGATATTCAGTTAAGACATTATTAGATAGCTTCAAAGTTTTCATGTTTCTTACACAGTTTTGGAATGTCAATGCAATAGTCAAAATTGAATTATGGGACATATCCAGCATTTCCAAATTATGCATACTTGCAGTCCAGTCACCTATTGTTGTCAACTGGTTATGACTCAAGTCTAAAACCTTCAGATTTAAGTAGGTAAGGGTAAAATCATCTATCTCTGTAAATCCATTCCCGGAGAGATACAAGGCTTGCACAGATAATGGTCCCAAATTATCCACATTCAGATCTGTTGTATTTACTTTATATGACAAATCTGTGCTGGAAAGGTCAAGTGATCTCAAATTCACTTTTCTTATGGCCTCTAGATATGCAGTGATATTATCTAATTCCAAATGGATATTATTCCTCAATCCAAGATGTTCAATATTTCCCAGGGATTCAATAACTTCTGGTTCAATCACTTTTAAATTACAAGAAGATAAATTCAGATGTTTGCCTACTCTGGCATCCCATTTTTCTGCAGGAACAAAGTCATCAGCTGAGATCCTTTCAATGTTATTTCCAGAGAAATCAATCACTCTCAATAATGTTGTTACTTTAAACCTGACACCCATTTGAACTGAAGTCAGCCTGTTAAAACTGATATTCAGCATCTGCAGATTGGGAAGAAATCTAAATACTGAAGATGGAAGAACTCTAAGGTTGTTCTGACTCACATCCAAACTTTCCAACTGTAGGCTTTCTTCAAACAAATACTCATCCAATGATTGTAATGAATTGCCTCGAAGGTCCATTTCCTTCATATTTATCAAACCTCTAAATGCTCCGCTGTATATAAAGTTGATTTTACTGAAGGACAAGTCCACAGTCCTAACAGATATCAAATTTATAAATGTTCCATTCAGTAAAGGGGCCATAGAGTCCCTTTTCAGTTTAAACTTCCTGGTTACAGAGGAGAATGCTGTACTCACTGACCTAAATCTGTTTCCACACTGAAGAGTAACAGATCCATCTAAACACACACAACCTTCTGGACAAACTAAAGCAGATCTGGTTGTCATAGAACCTATTTCAATGACCAATGTCATTGTTAAAACAAAAGCCAAAATTAAACAGTAATTTCCCATAATGAAATCTATAAAAATCTGTCTTTTTTTCCTTCTCTTTGGTCAAACCAACATAATTTAGTTTCACTCCTCTGAGTTTTAATAATAACTGATCTGTATCACAACCACAACATCTGAAAAACCATGATCCTGTTCTACCTCATTTTGACCAGTAAATGTGAATGAATATTCAACATTGTAATTGCCTGTTAATGATCATAGATAAAAGCAAGTGGTCATAACAAGCCCAATCTTTTAACCCTTTATCAAACAATCATGTATTTTTATGACCCTTTGGAAGACGACTTGAGGAAAAGGAGAAAAAGCTGGCAACCAGCTCTCCTTTTCCCAACAATGTTTTCTATCCTCTCATGGACAAGTCCTTCATTTGAGCCGCTTTTAATTGTTGCATATGCTACAGTTTTAAATGTGGTCATGTCCAAAATTTTGACATCTAGTAAAGAGTTGTACCCTTCCCATTATCAAGGCATCTACCTATACAACATCTGTAGCAGACGAAAATTGACTCTTGGTATGATTAGGGCAAAATTAAATGCTCTGCAGACAATATGGATCAAGATCAGACTGCACATTCTGCGCAGTCTGATCCTCTATCAGCACAGTCCAATATTTGAAGAGATATTCTGGCAAAATAGCTCTGAATTTTCAATAATTGAATCTTTTCATAGGAAAGAGTAGAACAAATTGTCCATTTCAATTTTTTTCAAGTCTCTATCAGGCAACAAAAGTTCAGATTTGTCAAAACTGAAATCACTTGCAGATGAAAAATCAAACTTGGCTATACTAAGAGGATTTGTTTTTTGACAGGATAAAAAAACAACAGTTTTTGATGAGAAAAAAAAAAGCATTGTAGGAAAGAGATAAAATGATAGTTGCCATTATCTGCTCCTTTCGTACAAGGTTTTCTTTCCTTTCAAAGACAAAATTTCAACATTTAAGCTACATTCAGTTGGTTATCTGCAAATGCTGTTGAAATCAATGATCCTAAACCTTTGTTACTAGGAAAAAAAACTAAAGCTTCTTTCCTCCAAATGACCAGTAAAATTCTAAGCAAAATGTAACACTTATGTTACACAAAAATATTCCTATCAGCAAATTTTGAAGAAAATTCAATCAGCACGGAAAACCCAATTCATTACAGAAACTGAGCTTATCATTTAACCGTATCCAAAACAATACTGTCTTTCGAAAACATTGTAGGAAAAGGAGGAAATGCTGGTTACATTTGATTTGTTGTTTGCAAATGCTTTCTTGTTTGGACAAGTTTAAAACTTTGTCATCTGGTAAAGATTTACTAGAAATAACTCTTTTTTTCAACAAAAATTATTTTCTAGGTTTGTGGAAAACAGGTTTTCTTTACGCAATGGAAAAAAGTGTACACTTGTGGTATGCTAAATAGTCTCAGCGAGTGATTCAGTTACAGTGCTTCCTTTCATATTTGGACATTTACTGTGCACTACACAGTCTCATGTCTGCCATGAATTTTCCAGTAGCAAAGCTACAGCACTGTACTGACTGTTTCATCGATTTAATCTGTATTCCTGCTAAATGCAAAATTAATGATTTTAGTGACACACATGAAAAAGGATAAATTACTAAATGTTTCATCACTTAAAGCGCTTGTAAAAGTTGTTTATAATAAGTAAAATCTCGAAGAAAAACACTTAACAAATTTATTGTGTTTGGTGGCCATTTTGTATCTACTTTGGGGAGAATAAACATGTCCAGTGACAGATGAATTAAACTTTTTTTTCTTATGTTAAGCAATTAAATTGAAAATAATGGTATTTGAAACTAAGGATTATTGTGAGTAGCAGTATGTTCTATTTCTAAATTTGTTGTCAATTTGTGAAAATATGAGAGGTGAAACAGATTTCAACTCATCAGTTGTCTTTGTACCCGGAGGCGACCAGTCAAAAAGTATCATCGCCTTTGGGGACAGTTATCTGTACTAGTATGCTAAATAGAACTACTGAATGATTCACTTAACTCATTACCAAACGACAATATTTTAGGTTTGTCCAATTCGAAAGCATTTGCAGACGACAAAATAAAAGTGACTGAAAATTTGAAATTTGTTTTGTGAAGGGTAGAAAACATTGTGGGAAAAGGAAAAAATGCTGGTTACCAGCATTTTCTCCTTTTCCCACAATGTTTTCCAAAGGCTTCTTTCTCAGGGTCGTCAAAAGTAGGGATTGTGTGGTAATGGGTTAACTCTCTACAAGTGCCAGATGACACAGTTTTGGACTTGCCCAAGTACATGTAGAAAGTAGAAATCATTTGCTGAGAATGAATTACTATGTAAATGCAACTCCAACAATGAAATTTGTGAAAAGGGTAGAAAACAATGTGGAAAAGGGACAAAATGTAGGCAACTGGCATTTTCTCCAATTTATACAATATTTTCAAATGCCTCATTCCAAAAAATGGTCTAAACTGTGTGCCAAACAATGAAAGAAATAGTGAAAAAAAAAACCAAACCTTTTGTACCTGTGGTTCATTTTTGAGATAGTTTGGTATAGAATTAACAAGATTTAACTCTTTGCCACATAATCCCAAGTTTTAACGACCCTGAGTAAGACGCCTTTTGAAAACATTGTGGGAAAAGGAGAAAATGCTGGTAACCAGCTTTTTCTCCTTTTTTTTTTACAATTTTTTCTACCCAACCAATGACAGAAATCATCATTTATTTGAGTTACTCTCAATTTGTCGTCTGCAAATGCTTTCAATTTGGTTTAGTCCAAAATTTTGTCATCAGGTAAAGGGTTGATATCTGCTACAGAAAGAGTTGGGTAGTAAATACTGACCTTTGTATTTCTCAGTGAGACAAATTAATCCTTGACCCTTTACAACACAATCCCTTATTTTAATGACCCTGAGAAAGAAAGCATTTGAAAACATTGTGGGAAAAGGAGAAAATGCTGGCTACCAGCATTTTCTCCTTTGTTCTGAATGTTTTCTACTCTTCAAAAATCAAATTTCAATTTTCCAAATTTTTCAAAATTCATTTTTTGAGTCACATTAAATGTGTCACCTTCAAACAATTTGGACAAGTCTAAAATTTTGATGAGCCTTTACCTATTAACCCATTACCACACAATCCCTACTTTTGACGACCCTGAGAAAGAAGCCTTTAGAAAACATTGTGGGAAAAGGAGAAAATGCTGGTAACCAGCATTTTCTCCTTTTCCCACAATGTTTTCTACACTTCACAAAACAAATTTCAAATTTTCAGTCACTTTTATTTTGTCGTCTGCAAATGCTTTTGATTTGGACAAGCCTAAAATATTGTCGTTTGGTAATGAGTTAAGTTTCCTATTGCATCCAGTGAAGATAAAAATCAGACTGCATGAAACATGAAGTCTGATCTTTGATTGACACTTTAGCTAGATGATTCTGAAATTGAGATCATTTTGGTCAGATTTCAAGACTGAAAGCAATGGTCAGGTTTATTGTTAGAATGATTTCAGTGTTACATTTGGCTCAACTGATGAATTTTTTCTGCAAATGAGTAGAACACCTGTTACCAGTAAGTGCTCCTTTACCTACGCTGTTATTCAAAAACCTATAATCTCAGGAATAATAAGCTACAGGATTGTTTGTACAGAAATAGTTGGAAATTTAGAATTGAACAAAAGACAAAGGTACTAACAAATAATTCATGCCTCCTCAATGAGTCCACAGTAATAAACAAGGTATGGGCAATGAAAGAGAACTTGATGTTTAGTTTAATTAGTTTAAACATATTTATTTTACATCGATTGAGAAACAAGTTCTTACAACTTATACTAATCTCTCTCGATTCTGCTTCCTGGGAACTACACCAGTACTCGCGCCGAATGTGTGGGCCAATGAAAAATTCCAAGGCTGACACCCGCTCCCGGGTATCAAACTCAGGACCTTATGGTTACGAGGCCGACGCTCTACCTCACAACCATGGACACCACGATGTTTACTATAGCTGTTCACCCTTAATGCTACACAAAAGTTTGGCCTAGCCTAAACTGAAAACACTTGCAGACTACAAAGAAGCTAAAATGATGGGAATTGTCTTTGATTTTGTAGAAAACATTGTAGGAAAGGGGAAAAATGCTGGTAACCAGCATTTCCTCCTTTTCCCACAACATTTTCAGAAGTCTTCCTCCTCATGGTTCTTAAAACTCGGGATTGTGTGATTAAAAAAGGGACATGACTTTAGTTGCTTTTGCCGAATGTGCAGTCTGACCTTCAATAAAGAAAACATGGTGCTAAATGTTACTAAATTATATTGCCATGAAGCAATGATTCATAACAGATCTTTCTACTCTGAATAAAAAAAATAGTTGCCATTTCTAGGCCCTTTTTCAGTCTCAATACTTAAGCATGCTTTCCACTGTAGATCAAGGATCACAGGCATGTTTTGTTTAGTCTGATCTTCATTACATTAGGAGAAAAGGCAATTATAGTTGTAAGAGGGCCTCTCAGGATTTATCAGAAAACCATTATTCTACAAGATAACTTAGGGGGGCAATCTGGTCAGTATCAGTGACACTGCTTGACAACAGTTATCTCTTTACCAAACAATGCCAAGCCCTGGTAGCTCAGTTGGTAGCTGCAGGACTTGAGAACAGGGGGTCGTGGGTTCAATCCCTGGCTCGGCCAATTTCTTTCCATGGATTGATGATGGTCATTGTGACAGAATTGATTCCTCTCCCACTGCTGACAATTGTTTCGCCGATGGTTATGTGGGAAAGCAGCCAGTGACTTGGAAAGAAAACTCTGCTGAGTACTGGTAAAAGAGACTCTAGGAAAGCATGGATAGGTGTACCGGGCGCTGCGATATTACTGAAATAATGTTGAAAACGGCATTAAACACAATACAATCAATCAATCAATTTACCAAACAACAAAATTTTAGACTTGTCCAAATTGAAAGCATTTGCAGACGTCAAAATAAATATATCTTCAGAAGGGTGGAAAACATTGTGGGAAAAGGAGAAAATGCTGGTTACCAGTATTTTCTCCTTTTCCCACCATGTTTTCAGAAGTCTTTTTCTTTAAGGATGTCAAAACTCGGGATTGTTTGCTAAAGGGTACGGTTACATACCTTCAACAGACCTTTTCTCTTCCATATTGCAGGAGACAGCTTTTGATAAACATAGTGGTAAATGGAAAAAGAAATATATCAAGCAATTTCTGCCTTTAGCATAGTATTTTCATTTGCAGTAGAAGTACATAATCATACACAATGCATTCATATCTCATAAAGAAACAGACAGCATAGATCTAAGATTAGACGGCACCATCATCCTGTGCAGTCTGATCTTGATCTACACTGTCCCCATAAAGCAACTAAATACTGTGTAAGCACCTCATAATAAACGTTGCAGTCTAATCTTAATCTGCACTGTCCCCATAAAGCAACTAAATACTGTGTCACAGGGTCCAAAAATTTCCAGAAAAGGCACTCGTCCTGTAGGACAAGTGACTTTGAAAAAACACTTGTCCTGCTTTGATCCTTACTCGTCCGCCGAGAAAAACCATTCCAGCCGCTTTGGACTCCGACGGTTTTTTTTTTTCAGACGAAACGGAAACGTTACAACGAACCTTAAATACTGGGTTTTAAAAACCAGTACCAGTTATCCGGTCAATTTACAGAAATTAATAAAGCCAAAACACAGTTTTTCGAATTGGTTTCGGGAAAGTATTTGCGTTAATGTTAATATCGTTCGTTTTAATAATTAGCAAAGTCGGTCAGATTGAATTAGGTACACCCGAAGCATATTATGAGATTTTTGTTTGCAATGAAAGGTCCCGGGTTATATCATTAGGCTGACTTGAAACCGGTCCTTATTTGGGGCGGGGACCAGCACGTTTTATGTTCTGTTTCAAAATTTGATTTCCTGAATACCCTTAATTCGCTTATTCAATAATTGAATGGCCGTTTTGTCTCGTGTAAGTTAAACATTCATCTGAAAAACTTGTTTTACTATCTCCTATTCACCACTCGTCCTGCCGGACGAGTATAAGTGATATTTCACTCGTCCTCATCCATTTCTTACTCGTAAACACGAGCGGACGAGTGGATTTTTTGGACCCTGTGTCAGCACTTCATAATAAACTGTGCAGACTAATCATGATCTACACTGTCCCCACAAAGCAACAAAATGCTGAGTCAGCCCTCATAATAAACTGTGCAGACTCATCTTGATCTTCACTGTCCCCATAAAGCAACTAAATACTGTGTCAGCACCTCATAATATACTGTGCAGTCTGATCTTGATCTACACTGTCCCCATAAAGCAACAAAATGCTGAGTCAGCATCTCATAATATACTGTGCAGTCTGATCTTGATCTACACTGTCCCCATAAAGCAACTAAATACTGTGTCAGCACCTCATAATGAACTGTGCAGACTAATCTTGATCTACACTGTCCCCATTAAGCAACTAAATGCTGAGTCACCATCTCATAATAAACTCTACAGGTATGGGTTATTGTGTCTCTTATTCAAAAATCAAACAACTTTGCTCAATTACTTTTCACTCTTTCCCACAAGTTAAAAGAATGAAAGTGTTTTCAATTTACAAATTAAATGAAGCTGAAATACTGATACTTATCCATGAAAGGAAAGAAAACAATGTGGGAAATGAAGAAAAAGCTGGTCACCAGCATGTTCTCCTTTTCCCATGATTTATTTAAAGGCCTCTTTTTTCTTAGGTTGGTAAAAACTCTGGATTATTTGGTAAAGAGTAAACTGAGTTTTATAGATACTGTATATTGCCACTATTTAAAGGGTGTTAAACCAGGTTTGGTTTCATAAGTGCTTAAGAAAGTCTTAACAAAGACAGATAAGCCTAATTCTCATTCACATGCGAAAGTGGCTTTAAAACTTAAACAAAGATAATCAAAGCACTGACGCACTAGAGGCAGTGGATTTCTTTTCTGGCTCGAATACATACTACTAATTTGTGTGTTCTATGATTTTTTTCCTCGTAAACTAATATAAATCAAAACGAAAAGTTCTCCAGAGAACTCTTGCCCTTGGGATTACGGTACGAGTTCACCAGGGTCCGAGTTCTCCAGCATCGAGGTATGTTATTGTATAAATGTGCCAGATGGTGGAGAGGTGTTAAAGCCGGCACGGTTTTTGTTTTATTTAAGCTTGAAAATCTTTTGTTACCTTAAATTAAAAAGATAACTGAAACATGATGTTTTAATCTTTTTCAGAGAACATACACTATCAAGTTTTACTGCTTTATTTCAATATCATTGGCAGAACTATTTTGTTAGTGTACGAAACTGGTTTTGTTTACACGAGTATCCAGGCAAAACCTGCCGGAAGCAAAAATCTGACCTAGATAATGATAGAAGGCTTCAAAAACCAGTATATGCATGCACACATGATGTGGGAACTATGACAGCAGGGTAAACCCGCTGCCAAAAATATACAAAAAATCAGAATTAAAATCTTTTGTGTTCTTACGGTAAAATTTCCTATACTACCAGAAACTGTATTACCATTATTCCATAACAAGAGAGAAATACATTGTAAACAAAGCTTAATATCATCTGGCTCAAAAATGCAGTGGTAGAGTCACTGACTCTTGTTTTGATGGTCATAAATTTGAGGAGGCTGTTTTCTCCAGCACATTTTTTTCTGTTTTTTTTTCCCTATTTCAAGTTAAAAAGCCACAACCATATAATTTTCCTTTTTAAATATCAACTTTTTACCCAACTTTTTACACACCCCCCTCCCCACCCCCCCCCCCAAAAAAAAAAAGATTTCAATAAAAAATTGCCTCTTTAACCTTTTACCAAACAACAACATTTTAGACTACCAAATTCAAAAAGTTTGCAGACAACAAAATAAAGGTGGCTAAAATGGCAGAATTTGTCTTTGATAAAGTAGGAAACATTGTGGGAAAAGGAGAAAATGCTGTTTACCAGCATTTTCTCCTTTTCCCACAATGTTTTCAAGAGGCTCTCTTTCCATTGTTGTTAAATCCGGGTTGTTTGGGAAAGGGTTAATTCCTCATTAATATTTTGTTTTGGACTGTTTATTGAAGAATTACTACCTGCAGTCATCTTTATTTGTATTGTCTGTCCAACATCACACTAGTTTTTAAAAACATTGTGATAAATTAAGAAATTACTCATAATGAGCAATTTCACATTTAGCCACAAATTTTCAAATTTTTCATGTATTTGATGTCCTGACAGCAAAGAGCATACTGAAGCAAATAGAAAAGCACTTCTCAATTTGTCCCTGTCTTATTTATACACATGTAGAGGTCCATTATAGATGGACTGCAATTAATCCAAGGAAAATACAGGGATAAAAGTGTTGAAACTAACTTCAATGAACAAGCGATTTCTCCAACTGCTAAAATGTTTTCTTGTTTTTAGATCAGACTGTTCTGATTTTACGATCAATACTCATATTGATTCTGACACACTGAAAAAAAGAGCTGGGGATTTCACCCTTACTACATGATCCTGGGTTTTTGACCCTGAAACTTATGAAAACATTGTGAAAAAAGGTGAAAATACTGGTAGCAAATATTTTCTCCCTTTTTCACAATGTTTTCTGTCATTTGAGGCACAGAGGTTGTTGTTTGCGAACACTCTGAATATGGGGAAGTCCAAATTTTGTCTTTGGTAAGGAGTTAAACTCACAACCCCTGGTTTATTGATCCTGTGTATGACCAACTGAGCTACCAGGCTTGGCAAAAATGACAATGACCAAACTTTGCCATTGTGCATGTACCCAGGGATCGTATATACAGGGATAGGAAATGCGGTATAACTTCCGGTTATTCACTGTCTTCTTTCGAATTGACCGCAAAGGAAAAAACGGCGGCCATCTTAAATTTCGGCATACGACGGTCACTGTTTTAATCAACGTTTTGCTTGGTTATCCCATACGTCCTTCTCAACAGGTAAGTTTCTGAATATTTACATGCTTAGAATATATGTAACATCAATTTTTTTCGGAGATTTTGTTTTATATACTTATTTTGGCGTTAAAAAAATCATGACCTAATCATGTTTGCCCTGTAGGGGATGTTCGGCAGGAGGATTTAGTGACGTGCAAAAGTACTTTTTAAGTACATAAAGTAGCGTCCAAATAGCAACATGTTGGTAAAAATCACGAGACAGAGTACATCTCCTTGTATTAAAGCCAATTTTGTGCTGATTTTCGATTCCTAAGTTAGATAATTATGGGCTCAAAACTGGGCTGTTTTCGGTATTTCATCACAAAATGGCAGACCAATGTGGTGAATTTGGCGGGACCCTAGTGATAGTTGTAGCATTCTCAATTTATTTTTAGAAATAAATTTGTTCAGATTTTGACATATTTATAAGCAGTAAGTATTTCTTTTTGTTTTTAAATCAAATCTAGTGATTTTTGATGCCAAGGTTGGGCTCAAAAACTTGGCTATTTTCGTTCTTAATTGCAAGATGGCAGCCTAAAAAGGGGTTATTTCAGTAAAGGTGGAAGCGCAGTACCGCACATTAGTCAAAAATGATTGGATCTCTGATAGTTGGCCATATCCTGAACAAATTCTCATTATAGTCTAACCATGTAAAAATAAAACCATATTTTGCAACGTAACTGAAGAATTAAAATGTTATGTTTTGTAAAAAGGAGAAATTTGAAATTCAGTTGGTTCTATATTTTTTTTCCAGATATGTATTGTGACAACACAAACACTTCAAAACATGGTTTCAAGAGCGGTCAACATACTGTTGTGATGCATCCTGTAAACAGAAGAATGACATTGAAGATGGTTTTGTAATTCTGCATAAAGTGTGCTAGTATAAAACTGAAGCTGGGCTTGAAAACTTGGAATATTAAAGACCAAATCAGCTGTGAACTGTACAAACCTGCAAGAAAAATGCTAAAGTGAAATTAATGTATTTGAATATGAAAGCTGTGAGCTTCTTCTACCACCAAAGTATATTTAGTATGTATAGCTCAATAAGCCACTAGAAGTATGGACTTATTTAATTATCTGTGACAAATGCTAGTATTGCTGAATCCTAAGTTTTCACTAACCTGGGGAATATCCATACTTCCGAAAACATAGTGAACAAAGAAGAAACTACCGGTAAGTACATGTCACATTTTCTCATTTCCCCAGGAAAAACAAGTCTCCTCATTTCAGTTGCATTTCATTTGTCGTCTGCAAATGCTTTCAAATTAGACATGTCCAAAATTTTGTAATCTGGCAAAAAGTTAAGGATGGAACCTTGCTCAATTTGCAATGTTTCACAACATTTTAGTTGTATCATAGCAGCCATTATACTTATCTATTTGTTTTTTGAATTTGCACAACTGTCTGCACAAGCTGCGTGTTGCTTTTCCTCATCAACATATTTTTTGAGGGAGAGAAGTATGTATCTGTGATGTGTAAAATTCTCTGAGAATCATGATGTTGGTTTCCCACTACTCACACTATTGTCATAAAACACTAAAAGTACATGTATTAAATTTGACATACTTTTGGTTTCTTCAAACAACACAGTACATTCAGTATCTACAGTCTTATAAGCCACTTGTGGTAAGGAGTTATCTAATAATCTGTGACAAATGCCAGTATTCCTGAATCCTAAGTTTTCCCTACCATGGGAAATATTTACACATCTGAAAACATTGTGGGAAAAGAAGAAAATGTTGGCAAGCATGTTCTCATTTTCTCAGCAAAGACACAAGTGACACATTTCATTTCTTGTCTGCAAATAATTCCAAGTCAGACAAGTCTCAAATTTTGTTGTCTGGCAAAGTGTTCCTGAAGGTTGGTTGCTTTCAACATTTTGCAATTGTATCACAGCAAACAATGCAGCTATCCATATTCCATGTATTACTAGAGTTGGGAATGTTTCTATTTGAAAATCTCTGTTGAGGGAGAGAAGTATATTTTGGGCGTTTGTATGACATACACCAGGATTATAATGATAGTTTAATATACCAATAATATCTCATATACACAATACTTTTACCATCATCATTAACTGCAACTTGCCACAGTGAAAAAGTTTTTGGGAGATAAAAGTCTACATTCAATGAAAAAAGCATTTGCGGAAGCAACCAACCATTTGCATGTTACATTTTATCGCAAAAAGATTGGTCCTTTGTGTCATACTGTTTTCCAAAGATTTCTACAGTGGATTTATGTAAAATCAAATTTATTAGGCATTAAGTTAAAACTTGCTAAAGGAACACATTTTTCAGCACCATTTAATTTTGTAACACACATGTAGCTCAATATTCATGGCTGCCTTGATGTTTTTAGTGAGAAATTTTAAAATATCAATTTCAACATAAACTTTCTGTGTACAGTGTGAATTTTTTTGAAAATTTAAAAAATGAAAAACATTTGAAGGAAAGGCAAAAACATAATATTTTTAATAGCACAGAAATCATTTTGAAAAGAATTGATCACTGGCTGCAACTGGTCTTTTACAAATGTTTTCCAATGCTGTCCACTGTATGAGGAGCAAAAAGTCAAATTTGTACAAAGTCCTACACAATTTATACTGTTTTCAAATAGGTCCAAAATCAAAGCTTTCAAAGTTATTAGATAACATTAAGTTCTGTGACACAGAATAAAAAACCATTATTAAAGAAGGAAAAATTGCTTGTCAAAAACAACTTTTACTTTGCCACACTGTTAACTCTTTTTGAAACAACACAGAAGTAGACTTGTACAAAGTGAGAGCACTTACAGACAGCAATTGAAATGCGACTCAAATTATGGAATTTGTCAATGATAAAATTGAAAGCATTTGGGGAAAAGGAGAGAATGTTGGTAACCAGCATTTTCTCCTTTTCCTGCAATGTTTCCAAAAGGCTTCTTTCTCTTGGTCATCAGAACTCGGGGTTGTGTGGAAAAGGGATAATTGCAGATTTGTCTTTTTTTTTTCTAATAATTATGCTACTGACTATTTTTTACCAAAGAACAATTTTTTGGGGGCCTTTGGAATCCCCAATTCAAAGTATTAGCAAACGACAGCTGAAAGTAGATTCAAACGATTGGATTTTTTTTGCATGGTATTGAACATTGCGGATAAAAATGCTGAAAGCAGGTACATGTGCTAGGCTAGCATTTTGTTCTTTTCCCACAATATTTTCAAAAAGCTTTAAATATTCCGAAGTCATCAAACACACAAGGTTGTAAGGTACACAGGTTAATTCGAAATGATGCAATTGTGAAGGCCACTGGTGTATGTAATTGATTCCAAAGTATAAAAGTAGGAACAGAGTTGCAGACAGGTCCTCACACTTCACCAGCCTTCTTTTTCAGGAAGTTCACTAATTCTTTCCATTTTGCAGGAAATTCTCCTTTTTTTCTGTCAAAGACAGTGATTTAAGAGTAGCTGCAAGCTGAACTGAAAATGTACTGGAAGGTCCATTTAATGGGCAGTGAAGGCAATTTTCTGGTTCTATATGCCCTTTGTGTAGTTTGCTATTGAAAAATGGGTATATAACTATTAACAGATCTCTGTGTTTACCGGCCTAATACATTGTACTACATACAAGTGAAATGTTTGTCACTCCTGATAACATGAGAAGCTTTTGACCTGACCAAATTGAAACATTTGGAGAAGAAAATCAGAAAATAAATATTTAATTTCAATGATGCGTATTGTCTATAAACAGAAGAGGACACTACTAACAGTAGATGTGTCATGACAGATACACAACTTGATATATCTCACTTGTGATCATGTCAAATACAGGGACTGGACAAAAGCAGCCCACTTCCGAAACGTTAGACGGACTTAATCCTTCAACAGGTGATGTGTGCTTTTCCCGAATTGTTTGCAATAGATATCCACTGCAGAAATATCAAAATATTTTAAGTTACTACGAAAAAGAGGGTTGTTTCGGTAATGGGTCGTTTTGGCACCGGGCCGTTTTGATCTCCATTCACAATTTACACTTTGTGTGAAATCAAGACTGACAATATGACCTGTATATCTGAAACGTCCAATTAGTCGACACTTTAAATTTTCCAGATAAAAAAAATAACACTTTAACTGAAAACTAGAGGCGCTTGAGCGCCTGTATCGCTCCACAGGCCTGATATTTCTATAATGGCGAAAGGAAGTTTTTAACAATTATCATTCAATCCTGCATTTTAGCTCACTGAAGAAACAATTTGGTAGACAACCACCATAGGAACTTACCTGCAAAACAACAATGAAATCCAATGAATAGTTTAAGAGAAGAAATTTTTCAAAGATTTTACTTTATACCATAAAAGGAAAATGAGTCTCCCATAAAAGCCATGTTTTTTGACAGATCATTTTTTTTTTTTTAAGGAATTCTGTAAACCTGTATCTAAGGAACATTCCTGCAAAATAATAATGCTATCCAAATAGCGTTTTGGGAGGAGAAGATTTTTAAAGGTTTTTTACTTTGGTTGCCATGGCAACCAGAATTCTTCATGGAACACAATTATTTGAAGGAATTTGAAAGAGGACCACCAAAGGAACATTCCTGTGAAATTTGGTAAAAATCCAGTCAATAGTTTCTGAGGAGAAGTTTTTTAAAGAAAAAGTTTACAGACGCACGCACGGACGAACGGACGGACGGACGCACGACAGACACAACGCCATGACAATAGCTCTCTGGCCTTCGGCCAGTGGAGCTAAAAACAATAATAGAAAAACACTGACATAAACACTGAAACGCATTTCATACTAAACGCTTCTTTGGCGGATATAACTAGAGGCGCTTGAGCGCCTGTATCGCTCCACAGGCCTGATATTTCTATAATGGCGAAAGGAAGTTTTTAACAATTATCATTCAATCCTGCATTTTAGCTCACTGAAGAAACAATTTGGTAGACAACCACCATAGGAACTTACCTGCAAAACAACAATGAAATCCAATGAATAGTTTTAGAGAAGAAATTTTTCAAAGATTTTACTTTATACCATAAAAGGAAAATGAGTCTCCCATAAAAGCCATGTTTTTTGACAGATCTTTTTTTTTTTTAAGGAATTCTGTAAACCTGTATCTAAGGAACATTCCTGCAAAATAATAATGCTATCCAAATAGCGGTTTGGGAGGAGAAGATTTTTAAAGGTTTTTTACTTTGGTTGCCATGGCAACCAGAATTCTTCATGGAACACAATTATTTGAAGGAATTTGAAAGAGGACCACCAAAGGAACATTCCTGTGAAATTTGGTAAAAATCCAGTCAATAGTTTCTGAGGAGAAGTTTTTTAAAGAAAAAGTTTACGGACGCACGCACGGACGAACGGACGGACGGACGCACGACGGATACAACGCCATGACAATAGCTCGCTGGCCTTCGGCCAGTGGAGCTAAAAATTGTCGGAATCGGCAAGGAATTATGTTATCTGATAATAACTCGCAAGGAACGACAACGGATTATTGGATGTCGTACAGGTAAGTCAGTGAAAAATCGATAATTAGTCTTAACTCCAGTTGCGTTGCCTATCCCTGTGTATATACGATCCCTGATGTACCCAATCATTGTGTTGTTTTTCTAGAATACTGACAGCTAATTAAGATAAAGTGGGCAAATCAAGGTCATGCTAATTTGGGATCACACCCTAAAATTAACCCTCCCTAATTAATGTTATCTCCCTCTTTAATTTTATTAATAGTAGTACCAGACTCTGTGAATTGAATTTTATCACCTGTTTAACCCTTTACCAATAAACCCCAGTAGGTTTTAAGACCCTGGGAAAGAAAGCTTTTGAAAACATTGTGGGAAAAGGAGAAAATGCTGGTAACCAGCATTTTCTCCTTTTCCCACAATGTTTTCTACTCTACCAAAGACAAATCCCATTATTTGAGCTCCAGTTTATTTGTCGCCTGCTAAAGCTTACAATTACGACTTCTCTACAATTTTCTTGTATGGTAGAGGGTAAACCTTTATCAGACCACAAAATAAATGTGGTCTGAATCATGGGAATTGTCAATGACAGGAAAGAAAACATAGCATGAAAAGGTAGAAAATGCTAATTACCAGCACTTTTTCCTTTTTCCACAATAGTTTCAAAGATTTCACAGAGAATTGCTTTGTTAACTCTTTACCAAACGACAAAATTTTAGACCAGTCAAAATCAAAGCATTTGCAGACGACAAAATAAATGTGAATCAAAAATTGAAATTCGATTTGGGAAGGGTAGAAAACATTGTGGGAAAAGGAGAAAATGCTGGTTACCAGCATTTTCTCCTTTTCCCACAATGTTTTCAAAAGCTTTCTTTCTCAGGGTCATTAAAAGTCGGGATTGTGTGGTAAAGAGTTAATGGTTGACTCTTTCCCAAACAATCCAGCACTTTGAGGACCCTAAAGAAGGCAGCTTTGAACTCTTTACCAAATGACAAATTTTTAGACTGGTCCAAATTGAAAGCATCTGCAGACAACAAATTAAATGTGACACAAATCACAAAATCTGTCTTTGAAAGGGTAGAAAATGTTGTGGGTAAAGGAGAAAATGCTGTTTACCAGCATTTTCTCCTTTTCCCACAAGGTTTTTTCAAAGGCCTTTTCCTTGGGGGTTGTCAAAACTCTGGATTGTGTAGCAAAGGGTTAAATCATAATTGGAAAAGGATAAAACCCTTCTAAACTAGCATTTCTCTATTTTGTACCTTTTTTATACCCTTTGCTGACATATTTCACTGTTTCAGCCACATCCAATTTGTTATCTGCAAATGTTTTCTATGTGAATGAGTTGTCTATCATCTAGTATAGAGTAAAGTCTTCACTTGACCACAAAAATCTTAACATCCATTCAAAAAGCACATGATTTAACCCTTAACTACACAATCTGGAGTTTTAAAGACCCGGATGAAGAAGCCTTTTGAAAACATTGTTATAAAAGGAGGAAATGCTGGCAACCAGCATTTTCTCCTTTTCCCACATTGTTTGCTACCTTTCACAAGGAAAATTTCAGTTTCTGAGTCAAATTTAATTTGTTATCTGCAAATGCTTTCAATTTGGACTATACTAAAATTTTGTTGCTCGGTAAAGAGTTAAATATGGCTAAAGAACAATGGGAGGTTTTATGATAGAGTTCAGTTATGGAAGTAACCAGTAACTTCATATCACCCCACTTTACTTAACCCCATACCAAACAATCATGACTTTGAACGACCCTGAGGAAGAAGGCTTTTGAAAACATTGTTGGAGAAGGATAAAAAGCTGGTAACCAGCATTTTCTGCATTTTTCATGGGAGTATTCTTCACAAAATATTTAAGAGCCCTGGCCTAGGAATGGTGAAACCAAGACACAGCAAGTATGAAAAAAGTACGGTATTACCATAATATGACTGACATAACGTAGAAAGTGCCATGTATAAAAACCTCTGCTTTTTTATACATGTAATTCAGAGAAAAAGCCTGGAGTTGGGGTTAAAATTGACAACTTTCAACCACTCAAATAATACAGTTGTAAGAATGGCCCGAAGTCCTCCAAAGTTATATGGAAAACAATCAGATATAAGGAACAGGATATATTTTATTCATACCATTAGTGATTTTAAACTTTTTTAGTTTTATGAGCTGTTTTTGACGTACAGCTGAACTTGTCTCACATATCATCTGTATTAAGCAACCTACTGCTTTAGGATTGCACTGGATTCTCGATTTTATACTCACTCAGACACTTGCAGAAAAATCAATTTTAAAACCAGGTAAAAAAGTAAACAAAAGACAGAAAGACTTGGCAACTTTTTACCTAGGTTTATAATTCATTTTTCTGCCACTGACTAACACTTTGACCAAATGCAAAATAGCGTTGTCATCTTCACAATAATTTTGATATTTTTAAATGGTATGATTTAAATTTGCATGTATTTTAACAACCACATGGTTCACTTTTAAACCACTAATGGCCTTTAATACTAAACAAGATGATAAAAATTAAGACATGCTCTAAACTGAGACCATGTGCAGATAAAAACTTCATGAGGAATGGAAGCTTTGCTCATTTTGAGCAATTCCTCCTTTTCTCATGGTGTTTCAAGATCTGCATTAACCCTTCAACACACAAACAAGAAATTAAAAGTCTCAACAATTTTGACAAGTCTAACATTTTGTTGTATCAGGATATTAAAGCTGGGGGTACAATGATGAATGTTTATCAGAATAGAAAAGCCGAAAGTAAAAAATATAACAAGAGCGGCAAATTGTCGCAAGATACACCTGTCCCACCGCCAGTTTTCGAGGGGGAATAATAATCGTAAAGGGCAGGTAGAGGAAAATAGTAGTGCAGCAGAAATCATGTAAGTGATTGAAATAGGCATGAATGTCTAATGTTAAGGAAACGTGCATATAAAGTTTCAGGTCATTCCAACATGAAAAGACAAAGTTATATTGTAGAGAAGCATGAAAAGCTGTAAAAAAAAAAAAAATAAAGAATAGGGAATAATTCCAAAAGGGCATTAGGTAAGGTTACGGCTCCAGTGCATTGCACTTTTCATAACTGCAACAGACATGTTTACCAAGTCTCAAGTCAATCTGACTTGAGGTGACAAAGTTCACTTCTGGACAAGCAAGAAATACTGTAAAAATGACAATCAAAGTGGAATTACTCAAAATCTGCGCTGGGTAGAGTTATTGTTCTTGCGCACTGTACTCCGTAATATTGCAACTAACATGCATACCAAGTCTGAAGTCGTTCTGACTTGAGATGACAAAGTTATATTCCGGACAAGCACTTAATGCTGTAAAAATGACGATCAAAGGGAAATAACTCAAAGACAGCACAAGGTAGAGTTACAATTCTTGCGCACTGCACTTCCAAATATTGCAACAAATAAGCATACCATATTTCAAGTCATTCCTACCTAAGATGAAAAAGTTATGCTCCAGACAGGCAAAAAATGCTATAAAAATGAAGATCTAAGGGGAATAACTCAAAATTCGTGCTAGGAAGAGTTATGGTTCTTGTGCACTGCACTCCATATTATTGCAGTAAATACAAATGCCAAGTTTCAAGTCAATCGGACTGAAAATGACAAAGTTAAGCTCCGGACAAAGAACTGGACTGTAAAAATGACGATCAAAGTGGAAATACTCAAAATCTGCGCTAGGTAGAGTTATTGTTCTTGCGCACTGTACTGCGTAATATTGCAACAAATATACATACCAAAATTGAAGTCGTTCTGACTCGAGATGACAAAGTTATATTCCAGACAAGCACTTAATGCTGTAAAAATGATGATCAAAGGGAAATAACTCAAAGACAGCACGAGGTAGAGTTACAATTCTTGCGCACTGCACTTCCAATTATTGCAACAAATAAGCATACAATATTTCAAGTCAGTCCTACTTAAGATGACAAAGTTATGCTCCGGACAAGCAAAAAATGCTATAAAAATGAAGATCTAAGGGGGAATAACTCAAAATTCGTGCTAGGAAGAGTTATGGTTCTTGTGCACTGCACTCCGTAATTTTTCAACAATCATGCATACCGAATTTGAAGATGTTCAGACTAAAAATGACAAAGTTATATTCCGGACAAGCAGAAAATGCTGTAAAAATGACGATCAAAGGGAAATAACTCAAAGACAGCATGAGGCAGAGTTATGGTTCTTTTGCACCGCACTCCGTATTATTGCAACAAACACAAATGCCAAGTTTCAAGTCTATCGGACTGGAGATGACAAAGTTATGCTCCGGACAAGCAGAAAATGCTGTAAAAATGATGATCAAAGGGAAATAACTCATAGATAGCACGAGGTAGAGTTATGGTTCTTTTGCACTGCACTCCGTATTATTGCAACAAACACAAATGCCAAGTTTCAAGTCAATCGGACTGGAGATGACAAAGTTATGCTCCGGACAAGCAGAAAATGCTGTAAAAATGACGATCAAAGGGAAATAACTCAAAGATAGCACGAGGTAGAGTTATGGTTCTTTCGCACTGCACTCTGTATTATCGCAACAAACACAATTGCCAAGTTTCAAGTCAATCGGACTGGAGATGACAAAGTTATGCTCCGGACAAAGAACTGGACGCCACCCGCGCGCCCGCCCGCTCGTATGCCATGGGTGATCCCATAATACGGCCCGTCTTCGACGGGTGTATAAAAACTGTTGTTGTCACTAGATAGGTAAAAAGTTCAAAGGGATATAAGTCTTGAAGTAATCAACAAATCAAAATGAAAATTAAAGGTGAATAAGTTCCCATGGTAGGGAGTGAAATGAAACTTTTAAGCCGATAGTAAAAACCCAAGTTTTGCTATTTCAAAGGGAATTTTTTTGTAAAAAATATGTTCTTATCATAGAGTGTATATCAAAGTTCGGACTGCATGTTTGGTGCAGACAGATCTTGATCTACACTATCCACAAAAAGTGAACGAGTTACGCTTAGCAGCCTACAGGTTAAATTTCAACGAAAGTGGTTGAAATCTACAGGAGGAAAAGAGGTCACATTTTTTAATTGATTGATGGACAGAGAGTCTGATTCCAGTATCCTCCTCCCACTTTGTTTCTGTTTGTTTTGTGTTAAACATCATTTTCAACATTATTTAAGATATATTGCAGCAGCCAGAACCTGTATCTATGCTCTTCTTCTAGCAGTAATTTGTACAACAATCTTTTCAAGCCACTGGCTGCTTTCCAAAATTGATATTGCTGAAACAACATTAATCAGTGAGATGGGAATCTTGTTGCAATGACTATCATCAATCCTTAGTGCGAATTTGGCCAAGCTTAGGATCAAACTGACAACTCCTTGGTTTAAATCCTGTGCCATAGACTGAGCTACTAGGCCTGTGGGTGAAGTGGGGTGATGTTTATAATGAAATCACTTACTTTTTGGTAATGATCGAGAGAAAATCTCATGTACCAGATATCACACTCCTTGTAGTCAAACTTGTGTAGAATACTGACTTTGCCTTCTTTAGCCTTCCACTGTTTTTCGCCCTCATCTTCAAGGTTGCCTGGTTTCCAGCATATTATACAGTTCTCACATGACTGGAAAGCAAATAGTGATCGTGCATATGGACTTTTAGACACCTGATGTTGATAACTATTAAAAATATGAGGAACAAAAGGGGGAAAAGGCATTTTTCTGTCTTTGACCTATAACAAAAACAACTCGTCACGAAATCATCTCGTCTTGACAACTCACAAGAAAACGTTTTTGAAAGCATTGTTTGAAAAAAAGAAAATGCTGGTAACCAGTAATTTCTCCTTTTCCCATTATGCTTTCTACCCTTTCTAAAGACATATCGTCTTAGATGAGCCATATTGAATTTGTTGTCTGCCAATGCTTTCATTATAAACAATTTAACAGTTTTGTCATCTGATAGAGAGTTAATATGCCTTGGGAACCACCTGTTAGCCTAAGCCCTATCGAGGGAAGCCAAGACCGCTATTTTTTCAGCTCTTTTGCGCAAATACCGCAGTATCAAAACTGAATGTGACTATAGGAATCTCTACATAGCTGGCAGAGTTGATCAAACTGCCTGTGTTTTGCAATCTGATCTACAATCCAAATTTTAAAAGACCCTGAGGTAAAAGGGCTTCTGAAAACATTGTGGGAAAAGGAGAAAATGCTGATAACCAGCATTTTCTCCTTTTTGAAGAATGTTTTCTACCATATCGAAGATAAATTCCACCTAGCATTTTCTCCTTGCAATCCATTCAATTCAAAGTATTTTACCATATCACATATCAAAGACAAATTTCAACTTTTCAGCTATATTATCTTTGTCATCTGCAAATGCTTTCAATATGGCTTGCAACACGCGAAAAGGGGCATTCGGACATTTGCGTAAAGTGTCGTCTTGGATCAGCCTGCGCAGTCCGCACAGGCTAATCCTAGATGACACTTTACGACTACATTAAATTTTGTGCTACAGTAGACTTGTGCTAAACAGAAAATTACATAAAAACGGAAAGTATCGTTTCAGATTAGCCTGCGCAAATTGCGCAGACTGATCCGAGACGACACTTTACGCAAATGCCTGAATGCCCCTTTTCACGTGTTGCATGCCATATGGACAAGTCCATTTTTATGTTGTCTGGTAAAAAGTTAAAAAAGTTGTATACAGTAAGACTTTATGCAATCTGTGCAACTGCCTACCTTTGACAGAATAAAATTACCCAGCCATCTGGCACAGTCTACATAATTCCTATGCACATCTCTGGTGGAAAAGTCTGGAAAGTTGATGTCATGTGATGGGAAAGGCCTGGAAGAAAAGGAATAATAAACTCTACATTATATAGTAAATCAGGGTATGAGTATATTAGTGATAATATTATCATCTGCAAATGCTTTGAATATGGGGAAGTCTGAAATCTTGTCACTTGGTAAAGAGATAAGCCCAGTGATCGGGAAACCCCTGCGCCATGCGCCATAGGCACATGAAAACCAAAAATGTCTCATTCAAAATCCTAGAAATGCGCCCAACTGTCTCATATAAATACGGAAGTTGCGCCTATATGTTTTTTTTCGAATCTTCTAAAACTAAAACAAAGAAAAGTGAAGTTTTACTTTTCTCGTATTTTGTGAATATTATCATTGATTGTATGCGCTAGAATCTGATTTTAACATCGGTAATCGAGAATGTTACTCGATAATACATTGATAAAGTGCGACTTTATATCCGAGATATTGCGATTGAATCATCGGGAATGATCCGTAAATTAAACTTGCTCATCGCAGGAAGCCCTTGTATCTATAGGCAAGCGTCCGTGAAGTTTGCTATTTCTCTTCTTTTAAAATACCGCCTTAAAGGAAACTTGTACCACCAGCGGCAAATCAACCACAGTTGAAAGTCTTTTTGCAGTCAAAGTCGCCCAAACAGGTTAGTAATTAAATAAATCAAAGAAGATTACCTTCAAAGTTACTTAATATAGTCCTACAAACTATCGTACCTGATCGAAGGTTCGACATTTTATTTCAGTAACATTTGCTTCAGGCATGACTGTATGTGTGTGTATTCGGCGTGTACAGTTATGTGACGTCATTGAGGTCGAGTTCCATAGAGCAAACAAACTGCTGTCACGGTCAATGTTCTGTGCTGTCAAATATTTTTTTTTACAAAATGCAGGTGACTACAGAAGATCTGAGTTTGTGATTAAATGTGTTAACTCGTAATTCAATAAATTTCAAAGTATGGCCCAAAGTGTTATAATATTTTGTGTTAATTGCTGTGGATGAAAGAACTTACTGCGTTTTTTTAATTTATGTTTTATGGTGACAATTCATGTATTCATTTAACAAACCAGTACTAGACTTGGATACAGTGCCTTGTGACAGAATACTCAAGCTATCTTACTGTATCTATTTCAGTTTATTGAAATTTAGTGAAATAGATACAGGCAATAATCAAAATTATGGGTTCATACTGCTTACATATGAGTTATATTAGTTGGAGAGTAATTACAATCATGGTTCACATTCTGAATGTCTCATTACTTTTGAAAATGTCTCATTGGTTTTCAAAAACAGGAGACATTGTCTCATTGAAATAAATTCTTTCCCGATCACTGTAAGCTTGATAATAAAATGGGAATTTCTCAATCAGGAAATTAGACCAAAGTATAAGAATGTCTAACATATATTTGCCAGAATATAACAACAAATATAAACAAAACAACATTCTGTGCAGTCTGATCTTGATATACACTATGCATAAGCAACTATATCCTAGGGTCAGCACTTAAAGGGTTATCATTGTAAATGTGGTTGACTTACGCCTTTTCTTTAGCTGCATTGTATGTATATGAGAGTTCCATTGCCTGTTTTAATGATTCTTTGTCAGTTCTCCACATTTTTAGCGAGTGGTCCATCCCACATGATATTAATTTTGTACCATGAATGTTGAAGTCCTGGAAGTATTAAAAGACAGTTTAGAATTTCCTCAAGTAATTTGAATCAATATTATTATACCCAAACAACATAGAACACATATAGGCTTAATCTCTATACCAGAAGACAAAATGTTGGACTTGCCCAAATCCAAAGCATATGTAGGTAACAGATTAAGTATAGCTCAAATGAAGAAATTTGTCTTTGAAAGAAAAGAAAAAATTGTGGAAAAAGAAGAAAACACTTACCAGCACTTTCTTCCTTACCCACAATGTTTTCAGAAGCCTTTTGTCTTAGGTTCAATAAAACATGGGATTGTATGATGGTGAAATAGAAGTACAACGATGAAAAGTTTTCTGGGGCCAAAACAGCATAACTGGTTTAAGTCAGTGAGGTGTACAAAAACCTGCTGTACATACTGCTATTTGACAAATTCTACCTACAATTGTTATTGTTTTAAACATAAAGTAGCACTTTTGATTTCTTCATATTTTTCTTTTTCTAAAAATTCCTCCAAGTTAGGTAATGAGTTAACTCCCTACCAAATAGCAAAATTTTAGACTTGTTCAGATTGAAGGCTTTAGCAGAAGACAAAAAGAAAGTGACCCCCAAAAAAATATTTGTTTTGAGGGTTGAAAAACATCCTGGTTAAAGGAGAAATACTGGTTGCCAGCATTTTCTCCTGGTCCACAGGAATGGCTTTCTTTCTAAAGGTCTTTAAAACTAAGGGATTGTGTGGTAATGAGTTAATTAGCCTGATTTGTGATGTAATCCACCTGTAAAATTTTATGCGACTAGCCACTATACAATATGAGTTACTGTCAGCACAAACATTTTTCACAGTAGAAGAGGGTGATAATTCTAACCTTCAGACAGGTAGACTTACTTCTTTTAAACTATGCATTTTGTCTCATAGGTCCTTTTATTCAACTGGCTAGCAACAATAAAGTAACAGTTCTGGTCAAGTCAAGCAGCTATTGTTTATACATGTATCAATTTCAACCAAAAGGTTACTGGAAGTTCGTACTGTTCTATGAACATTCAAGCTAAAAATACGAATAAATTGATGCCATGACAAGTATAATTTTGGAAATGGTTTGCTCAAACCTTAAACTGCTAAATAAATTACAGATAGTTCAAGTCAATAATCAAATCCTGAATATTGTGAGTTAAAGTTCTTTTGGCAGGAAATAATCTCGCCATATCAAACTGTTGATCAATTATGTGTAGTACAAGGATAGAAAATATGTTAAAGAAAAAGGAGAAAAAGCTGGTCATCAAAGCACTGAATTGTTTGCTAAAGGATTGACATTTCCTCTTGACAACACAATTCAGACTTTTAATGACCCTGAAACAGCTGAAAGAGAAGGCTTTTGAAGACATTGTGGGAAAATGATAAAATAATAGTAACCAGCATTTTCTCCTTTTCCAACAATGTTTTCTACCCTAGCATAGACAGAAACCATCATTTGAGCTACATTTAATTTGTCGCCTGCAAATGCTTTCAGTTTTGTCTAGTTAAAATTTTGCTTTTGGTGAAGGGATGAAACACTTACCGCACTCAGAACCTCATCCCTGTGACCATCCACTCCACCAAATATTGCCACACATACAGTTGTCTTTATATTCCATAGTCTCATAGTGTTATCTGTAAGAAAATAAAAATAAACAAGAGCACTGCATGAAGGGTGTCAACACTAGGCTGCCGTTGCCTCTAGAGATGATGAAAATGCTACGTTGAAATAGGGGGAAAATTGTGTCAGAAATATTTTGAGGGTTGTTTGCCATACTGGTATGGGTTCCCCATTTGATAGTAAATAACTTACGTAAGTTTGAAGTAAATATCTTCAGTAATGAAACTGATATTAGAAAAAGGTTTTGATATTCAGTAAAAATTCAAAGAAAAAGGGGCATAACTGTGTTGAAAATACTTTGATGGTTACCTGCCCTTATTGTATGGGTTTGCCTTCTGATAGTTTAGAACTTGTCTAAGTTTGAAGTAAATATCTCCAGACTGAGTTTGAGGCAAATATCTTCAGTAATGACAGCAAAATTTTTAAAACATCAAAGTTTTTGCATGAGGACGATGCAATCTAATTTTTCATCGAAACCAATGGAGTTAATAATTGGCATTGTAAATCAACACATTTTGTTCTGTAAAATATAACTATACATCCATTTCTATTTCAAGGCTGTTTTGGCAAGATACAGTACACCTTGTCCTAGCGGCCACCTCTATGAAGCAAGAAATCTGTTTTAACTCTTTATCAAACAATCCCAACCTTTAATGACCAAAGAGAAAACAGGCTTTAGAAACCATTGTAGTAAAAGCAGAAATGGCGGTAACTAACCTTTCTCCTTTCTCTCAATGTTTTCCATCACATTACAGACAAATCTTACCATTTGAGCAATATTCAATTTGCTGTCTGCAACTGCTTTCAATTGGGACATTTTGTCAGTTGGTGAACAGTCAAACAAGCATATATTGAGTTGACCTTGGAGGAAATAATGGTAAAATGCACCTTTACTAAGCAAGCTACTGATTTAATCCTTTACCAGATAATCCCATGCTTTAACAACCTTGAAAAAGGCTTTTGAAAGCATTGTGGGAAAAGGAGAAAATGCTGGATTTATTAGTATTTTCTCCTTTTTCCACTATGTTTTCTACCTTTTCCAGGACAAATTTCAGCAATTCAGGCAAAGCTATTAATTATCATGTCATCTGCAAGTGCTCTCAATTTGGACAAGTCTAAAAATTTGTCACTCGATAAAGACTTATAAAAGTACCTGACATCGTGTACTTTGTTTGTCCTTTAGGTGTTTGCTTTGTACAGATAGGACTGTGTTCAAAACATTAGAAGCCGAAACTGAAATCTGTATGAAATCTTATTTTGAAGGCATCTGGAGCAAAATCAAACACATTCAAATTAAACGTAAAAGAAAAGATAGCTAGAATGCTTGAATGGTTTCAAATGTATTTCAGGTAAGTTTTGACTGAGAACCTGTTTCTTTGAATTTTGACTCCAAAATTTTCTAACTGTCCCCCAAAATTTAAATGTTTGTCTCCTTTAATTCTTTCAGAGAAGGTCCATTGATGCCCATAGTCAAATGACCCCTTGTAGCCAAGAGAAAACCCTGCATGGCAAGTGCACTCTAAATCTTATTCATGTCTTTTCAGGGTCTCACCATTTCTGAGTTTGGGCCTTGCAGTGCTTTGATAAAAGGACATTCCAACATAAAAGCAGATGTTTGTAAGGTGAAAAGGATCAAGGCAAATTGAGAAATGGATCAGCTTACCTCTAGATACTGACAGTAACATGTTGTGGTCGTATGGATGGATCTTCAGCTCATTTACAGCAGTACCATGTCCAATAAAATGCTGCAACATTCAAGGGTCATTTTATTCACTGGCTCCTTATCGTCTAAAATCAATTTGCCAACAGCAACTTCAAAAACATCCTCATATAATGTGGGAAGTCAACAAGAATCAAGTTTAAATTAATACAGAAGTAAAAACATTGTTGCAAAAGGAGAAATTTTTCCTTCAGAGCAGTTTCTCCAATGTTTCAGTAGTTTCTCTGTAACAAAATAAACCCTTCAAATGCTATGGACAACTTTACATGAACAGAAAAAGCAATCTGATTAAGTCTTCATGAAACGACACAATGGAAGACTTGTTAAAATTGCAGATGACATATTAAATGAGGTTTAAACCAAGGTTTAGTCTTTGATAGGGTTAAAATGATAGTAACCAGTTTTGTTCTCTTTTTTTTTTTTCTGTAATCTTTTCAATAGAAAATTGACCAGTAGCAAAAAGTTACTACCAAGGCCAGCCTACACCGACTGCACAGGCTGATCTTGGTCAATACTTTTTGCAGATGCATTTAGTCCCCTTTTCAGAGAACATGCCTCTTATATATCTACCTTAATACATTGCTGTGAAACCAGTCCAATCACTCTAATGATTCCCCTTTGGCCACCCACACAGACCAAAGGCTGCCCAGTCTCACCATCATATGTCCAGGTGCCACAATAATAATTCTCATCGGGCTAATAGAGGTCAAGGTAATAAATTAATTTGTTCATAATTATGCTGAATATTAAAACAGAATCAGTCCAACCAGTGTTACACAAGGCTCTAAGGGACACTCAAAATGTGCTTGCCTAGGACAGGCGCTTACTTGTACAGCTATATTTCAACATAATCATTTGCCCTCTATGGGACATCAATACTGCATAAGCTAGCTTCTAAGTGTTATATGCATGCAGAAAAGGACAAAAATTGATGAACAAAATTGTTAATGCTTTAGAAGAAAATACTGCATTTCTATGACCAGAGAGTTGAAGGCATTTAAAAGACATTGTGGGAACAGGAACAAATGATGTTAACCAGCATTTTCTCCTTTTCCCGGGATGTTTTTTACACTATTCATAAACAGTTCCAAACATTTGAGCCTTATTCAATATGCAAGCACTTTCAATTTGGAAAAGTTCAAAATTTTTCTTGTTGGTACAGAGTAGTATCAATGAAATGGACAGCTTCTTTTCAAGAATGATCCACCTTAAGTTGAGAACAAGAGCAATACATGCAGGTGCCAAAGCTCAGCTGAAGTTGCTTTTTGAATCAGACTGATTTTTAGTGAAAATTCTAAGATGAAAAAGGGGCATAACCATTTCAAAAATATTTTGATTTTTACCTGCTCATTGTATGGGTTCCCCATTTTGATGGTTCACAACTAGTCCAAGTTTGAAGTAAATATCTTCCACAATGACAGAGGTAGTATTACATATCAAAGATTTTGCACAACGACAACGAAACAGACAACAGGGAGAGAGCAACTGCTTTTACTGTGCCTGCTCGCTTTCTTGCTATGTTTTCAAACCACAGCTATAATGTAACAGATGTATGTATGAAGTAATTATCATATGTTCTATTCTCATCGCTTGGGTATGCACTCTCCTTAACAAACCACCAGTTACTTACTAGAAAGAGTAGAAATAGTATATTTCTCTCCAAAAATATTGCTGAAACAATCAAAACACGAAAACATTGGACCATATGCCTGATAGAAAAAGGTAATTCCCTAAAAAAATACTTCAGTTGATGAAAACTTTTTAACCCATTACCACACAATCTCAAGTTTTAACAACCCTGTAGACGAAGCCTTTTGAAAACGGTGTGAGAAAAAGGAGAAAATGCTGGTAACCAGCACTATCTCCTTTTCCCACCATGTTTTCTACCCTTTCAAAAAATGAAATGATCATTTGGGCTACACTCAATTGGTCCTCTGCAAATGCTTTAAATTTGGACGAGTTTAAAAGTTTGTCGTTTGGTAAAGAGTTAAATGGCTTTCCTGTGATGTTATCATCAGTGTAGCTAGACACATGTGATCAATTTGACCTATTTATTTTTAATGCCAAAAAGATTAAACTCCATCCATTTATCATATCCAGAAAAATAATCAAACTAAAGGTGAAATATATGTTAATCTAAAGTATTTTCATCCTGACCACAACATAATAAGGCTGAGTTTCAAATCTTTGGGCAAATTGATAGTTTTCTTCGAATTTTCTTTTAAAACATCTTTTATGCATCATTTTTTCCTCCTCAATTTGAAATCTGGTTTTTGAAATGACAAAATCAGCCCTACCAGGCCACAGCAAGGGTATAGAGAAGCACACGTATTGACAGCACACTTATATAGTACACAGTGATAAAGTCTACTTATTTTCCACATAAAGGATACAGATGGGTCAGCATAAGCCTGTAACAGTTTTATTCTGCCTCCTTCTTGACACTCATACACTGTTACCTAGAAACATAAAACAATTATACAGTCAAGTATCAAAATGGTATGAATGACTTTTCATGCAATTTCTACATTCAATAGACTTCGAAAAAAATCTTTCATATATGTATTTTTGACTTGTGTTTTATACTATTTACAACAATTTATTGGTTATATCACAGCCAAACCTCAATAGCTAATATGCCGTCCTCACCAGTTCAAGGTTAGCACCCTGAAGTGCTTTTCCAAGGGCATGTGCTGTTGACAGCTTTGGAAAATATTGTCAGAAATCAACGAGGAACTGCTGGTGACAATCAATTGTTCCTTTCTTCCACAATATTCTCCACATCGATCAAAGACAAAATGTTCTTTTCCTTTCACCCTTTACCGCACAATGCCGACTTTAAATGACCCTGAGAAAGACGCCTTTTGAAAACACTGTAGGGAAAGGAGACAATGCTGATAACCAGCATTTTCTCTTCTTCCCAAAATAAATTCCAATTTGTGAAGCACACTTATTTTGTCCTCTGCAAATACTTTCAATTTGGAATAGTCTGAAATTTTGTTGTGTGGTAAAAAGTTAACCCTTAACCAAGCAATTCTGTGTTTTCACAACTCAAAGGAGGAAGGCTTTTGAAAACATTGTTAACCAACAGGGATGGGAACAAATACAAAAACAAGTATTCAAATATTCAAGTTTGATATTTGAATATATTCCAATATTTGTTTCAAGAATTTTAGAATTTAGTTTTACTGTTAGAATGAATGTCCAATTATTGATAAACTTATAGTCTGGCATAAATCTGACAGTCTCCAATCAAACATGCACCTCTGAACAATTTTACTCACTAGTTTTCTAACCTGTACAATGTGAAAGGTCCTTAGTGAATTCAAAGTAGGTCAAATAAATCTTAAACATTTTACTTCACCTCTGACAATTACTTTTCTGTCTGTCCTCCCGTTATCTTGAGAAAGAGAGCGTGAGCAAAAGAGAGAAAGAGCAAGAGACAGACAGTAAGACAGAGAGAGAGCAAGATACAGAGCAAGACAGAGAAAGGGAGGAGCGAGAGAGAAACCACAGGAAGAAGTCATGTGTCCAAACTTTAAGATTTAACTATGGGATTAAAAAAAGCAATTAGAGCGCTCTAAATTGCAACTAAGACAATAATGAAAAACACTCTTAATAAAACACTGATGAAGTTACATGTACACCAGCAAAACTAACATTGTCAAACATGACCAATCACAATGGGCCATTGGTATTTTGATGGCAGACAATGAATAGAACCCCATTATGAGGTGCTATGTGATGAAAAGGTCTTAAAAACTGCTCTGACTTGTGTAATCCTCACACTAACAAATGGTCAGTAGAGTGCTACGCAACGGATCTTATCGTTGCATGAAAACTTTTTTTCTTTAACAGACGTAATGCAAACACTAGAACATGAAAAAGAATGTTCTAATACGAATTTCATATTTGGGAGAGGGTTAACCCTATACCACACAATCCCGACTTTTAATGACTCTATGAAGAGGGCCCTGCGAAAACATAATGGGAAAAGAAGAAAGTGCTGGTAACCAGCATTTTCTCCATTTCCCACAATGTTTTCTACCTGTTCAAGAAAAAATACTATAATCTGGAAAATATTATAATTGCTATCTGCATATACCTTCAATTGGGTCTAGTCCAGAATTTTACAGTGTGGTAAATGGTTTATAAATTAAGAACAAACCCTATTATGTCCCACGGAAATAAAGAGCAAGGGATCGTTTTCTCCTGTTAACTGATTAAATTGCACACCAAATATAGGCTTTTTGTGATCTTCCTGCAAAAGAAGCATAATTATATTATGTAGAGGTTTATAACAAATGAACCATTTAACCCTTCCATACGGTCAAGAGTTTTAACAGCCTTGACAAAGAGGCCCAGCAATTTCTCCCTTTTCCACAGTGTTTTCTTACCTTTCAAAGACAAACCCACTCATTTACACCACGTTTTATTTGTTGTCTGCAAATACTTTCAATTTGGACAACACTAAAATTTTGTCATCTAAAAAAAGGCTCAACCGGTATTGTTCTCGTATGATGTTTTTGAGCCTCTGCAGTTGACATTATTTGAAAACGAGCAATTTCTTGTGAATTACTTTAGGGGTATTTTCTATGTTTTTCTTTTTTTATTATTTTAAGACTTGTCCAAATTGCAGACAACAACTATGGCTCAAAAAAGTGGATTTGTCTTTGAATGGTTAGGAAACATTGTGGGGGGAAAAGGCTGTCCAGCATTTTTTCCTTTTCCAAAAGTGTCTTCAAAAGGCTTTAACCCATTACCACTCAATCCCGACTTTTAATGACCATGATAGAGAGGCCTTTTGAAAACATTGTGGAAAAAGCAGAAAATGCTGGTAACCAGCATTTTCTCCTTTTCCCACAATGTTTTCTACCCTTGATGAAGCAAATTTCCATTTTGAGTCAATGTAATTTTTTTGTCTGCAAAATGCTTTCAATCTGGACAAGTCTAAAATTTTGTCGTGTGGTAAAGGGTTAAAGGGTTCAGTAAGATTTGGGGTTGTTCGGTAAATATTGCTGTTTCAGGAATAGTTCAACCACGATATATGACAAGTAGTGGACAGTGTTACCTCAGATCAGTTCTATGCAGTCTGATCTTACTTCACACTGCAGTAGAAATTAATGCTAGTCCTAGCACATTAATAGATAAGGAAATAAATTACACATTCTTATCTAGATATCTCCTATCACATGAATCTTTGTATTCTGTATGACTGACAAAACAACGTATCAAAAGATGCATAAAACATCTCTTCTTACACTGACAAAAGAAACAGAAAATACTCTCGTCCCTACCTTGACATAATTAGTACATTTGAATTTTGGTTTTGGTTTCATCAATTTTTTCATCTTATTTTTGTTCTTTCCATGCTGACTGTTGTTTGGTGTGTCACTTCTAGAATCATCCAGCAAAGTACTCACAGTACTGGAAACGTCATCCTGTCAAAAAAATTATAAAGGAGTTTTTTTCACCTTTTACATGTACATCTTTACCTTCTCTGTGGCAAAATGGTCAAAACATCTGCCTAAGTACCAAAAGGTCAAAGATTTAATCCTATCCTGAAAAATACACTGCTTTAACCAATCCAAGAAAAAAATTTTGAAAACATAGTCAGAAAAGGAAAAAATGCTGTTCCACAATGTTTTCTACTCCTTGAAACACAAATTCTGACTGTAACACTATAGCAAAATTTTATTTGTTGTCTCTATGCTTTCAATTTTGACAAAACAACAATTTTGTCCTCTGAAAAAGAGTTATATCCAATTT
The DNA here is from genome assembly GCA_946811185.2 of Hippopus hippopus. Lineage (NCBI taxonomy): Eukaryota > Metazoa > Mollusca > Bivalvia > Cardiida > Cardiidae > Hippopus > Hippopus hippopus. The sequence continues at coordinate 29,964,600 of OX328101.1, forward strand.
GCAGAGAAAGTGATTGGGTGTTGTGGCTCCCTGGTGACACAGAGCCAGTAGAATAACAGCACAGTTTGAAATTCCCATTACATTACATTTTAAATTTTGCAAAATGTGAGTTAGAATTATAAAATGTGAGCTAAAATTATCAAGTACTCGAAAAAAAAATTGTCTCCTATGCTTTTACTTTTTAGTTTTTCAAGTTAGTTGACAAAGTTAGTGCCACCAAAAGTCTATAATGTTATCAGAAAAGCGTATGCATATTTGACAGTTGGGTGTTACGACATCAATTTGTAAAGTAATGAGGATTAGATTGGTGCAGTAAGTTTATTCCAGATGATTTAACTTTAACAATGGATTGGCCATCTGGTTAACTCTTTACCAAAAGACAAAATTTTAGACTGGTCCAAATTGAAAGCATTTGCAGACGAAAACAAATTAACGGGCCTCAAAAATTGAAACTTGTTCTGTGGGGGTAGAAAACATTGTGGGAAAAAGAGAAAATGCTGGTTACCAGCATTTTCCCCTTTTCCCACAATGTTTTCAAAAAGCTTCTTTCTCAGAGCCGTGAAAACCCGGAATTGTTTGGTAAAGAGCTAACCCATTTTCAGTTAGGAAAAAGCTGGGGGAGTTTTGATTAGAGGGGAAGCATCATTAAGGGACATTACAGTAAGGTAACCCTTTTTCTTCTTAACAGCGGTCATGTCACTCTGAGAAAATCTTTCAACAGCTATTTAAATTTTTTGGACAATTTAGAAAAAAATCTCAACTGCTTCTCAGCTATAATCAACTGCATATAAAGCGTCTGAAAAACCGAGAACCATGTAATTGCCTTGCAACTGCTAATGAAACAAACATTGATCATTGTGTCAGAAAGTGACTTTTTTCTAAAAAACTTGTTCCCACATCATATAAAAGGAAGGTCGAGGAAGCATCATTATCAAATGACAATGCACAACAAATCTCTTTAAGTGGCTCTACAAACAAAAAATCCAACATAGCATCAGGATTTACAGGGCCCAATGGAAAAGCAAAGACAGACGTAACTTCAAGAAAAAATTCTTCCTAATCCTCTGCATTGAACTTGTACACCTAAAGCTACGCTTACACAGATCTTACGATTGCAACGTGACCACGTTGCGACTGATTTATCGGCAATTGGGTCTGAAACTGATGAGACCGCTGCAACTAATCTATGCCCATATATAGAATACAGACATGATCGCCGAGCAGTCAGCGATAAGGTTTGCAACTAGTCAGCAATGGTATGGCAATCAGCCGGCAATTATTCGCCGCATATTTGATGATTGTTCTGCGATTTGTTGAGACCGTTCAGTGAGTAGTCAGCGAACCTTCGGCGATCAGTTTGATTCTGAATGGTGATTTAAACATGTAGGTGATTGAAATCTATATTCTATCAGTAGAAATAAAATAATTTAAAAATAATAAAATGCTTGTAAAAGGGTCTCAAAAAATGCCAGTCCTATATTGATTTTGCCAGGGTTAAAAAAAAAAAGCCAATGTCAAAAATTTGCCAGTGGATGAAAAAACAAAAGATCAAAACCTGAATAGTTTGCAAATGGCTACATGCTTGGTGCCTTGGCATAAAATAGACAGTAAGGACTCGCTATGTAAATGTGCCAAAGATGAATTACAAGTAAAAGTCAATTGGCTCGACCTTTCACGAGGAGTGCCACTGTATTAAATGAAAACTTCACCTTTCATAAAAAGCATTTTGTAAACCTATTATTATTATATACAGCTCAATCAAAATTGTCAGGGGCGAAGCTTGGTCTTTTTGTAAAAGGGGGATTTGGGTGAGGACCGAAGCTCCCTGCCCCCTGGAAATAAACAAATTTAGGCATTCTTGGCAGCTTTGCGGCCACATAATCTTAATCTTTTACAAGAAAAAAAAATCATGATTTTTAATTTTTGGTATAAATGGATTGTGTAAATCAGTTTTCATTTTCTTTTCGATAAAGAGCATGCACAAGAATTTCCACACATTTGGGAACATAAGTATGCCTGGCTACGCCACTGACTATGATACTTTGTCATTGTCAATACCGGAAAGATGCTAGTGGTGATCACAGGTATTTAACCGTCAAAGCACTAAATTAATGATCTGGACCTTTTACTTAGGAAAAACAGCCTGAAATATTGCTATTAAATAGTAATATAGGAGGGGACACTATAGATCTAAGATCAGACTGCATATTTTGTGCAGTCTGATCTTGATCTAAACTGTCTACAAAAACAACTTAATTCAATTCCAGGGCTTGAAGGGTTGAATTTTTTGAAAGTTTTGTATATGACTACTATTAACATGCCTCAATACCATTTTTTAATATCAGGAGCACTTAAAGAAGCTAACCCTTTGCCCTTATCAAAAGACTTTCCAATTAACACATTAATATCCATTTCAAGGCTTATATAATGACACATCAGTCTTTACTGCAGTGGAAAACCGGGTAAATTCGGACAGTTATTGCAGCACCTTCCTGGAAGGCTTTATTATGCAGTATAGCTGTGAAACTCTGACACAAGTCCACTGTTACTCTTTTGGGCTATCACTTATCTTGCATTTCATTAGCAAAATATCTAGTGAAATATTAGCCAAGATACTGAGAAAAATTGATTTTTGAGCCTACTACAAAACAGGTAAAGTCAGACGCAATAGAAAAAATGCAGACACAGAAGAGGGGAAACCCGGACAAGTCAATTATCGAAGGGTAAAATTCAGACAATTTACTGCAGTGGAAAACCGGGTAAATTCGGACAGTTATTGCAGCACCTTCCTGGAAGGCTTTATTATGCAGTATAGCTGTGAAACTCTGACACAAGTCCACTGTTACTCTTTTGGGCTATCACTTATCTTGCATTTCATTAGCAAAATATCTAGTGAAATATTAGCCAAGATACTGAGAAAAATTGATTTTTGAGCCTACTACAAAACAGGTAAAGTCAGACGCAATAGAAAAAATGCAGACACAGAAGAGGGGAAACCCGGACAAGTCAATTATCGAAGGGTAAAATTCAGACAATTTGAACTTTTAAAAAATCATCAATTAAGAGATTTTACGAGATGAGAATCATCAATCTTTATAATATGCTTTTCTATCAGTTGACAATTGACATACAATGTATTGATAAGTATAATCGGTTTTAAATCCTCTTTATTGTTATTCCAAGGATTTTCCTTAACAACTTATTATCAAAATCTGAATGAACCTTTATCTACCCTTTTCAACAAAATGTGTTTTGTTATATTTTGTATAATTACAGCAAAAGGTTTTTTGGATAGACGAATATGAATGAACTCTAACATAAGGTAACAGTTAAAACCAATTTATAAAATATCTGAAAAATGGTGGGGGAAATTTGTACGACTGAAATTTTCCATATTTTCTCATATTTTACTGTGTAAAAGTAGTTCAAATTGTCATACTCATGTTGCTAATGAATTCATCTATCAACAAACATCAGTTCTTTAATCAGTTTTCCTTCATACTTTTTCATTTATTCGAGAATGGGGCCTGCATGAATCCTCCTTTTTTTGAAGTCAGCCAGGTACCCAAAAGAACAGAGAGTTGGATGACTTTCAATTACACAGGCCTCATACTGTGGTTAATTTAGAACACCTGAGAAATCCAGGGCAAGGGTGTGGGGGCCTAATGCATCCCCTGAGGTCCAGAGGCAACACCCAGGAGGGTCAAGTCCCCTGGCCGAAAATGAATTGAGCAATTTCTAAACTGGTAAAATTCTCTCTCCTAAAGACCTTTTTTTATTAAAAGGGATGAAAGAATTAAGTAAAAAAAAATGCCATGATAAAATATGCTCCAAAAATGACCACAAATCCCCTCCCATCCCAAGTCCAACCCTGAAAAAAAAATGGGCATAGGTTCCCCTGTATTTTGTACTTTTTCATTTTCCCCAAATTGGAGATGACATCAGCCAATGAAAAGTGGGGTGAGAGGAAGACCAAGAGGGAAAAAGTGGGTGTATTATATTGGCTCATATTGACAGAGTGTCCACATCCAGTGCACAGCCTTTTCCCCCACTGTTACCTTAGACAGTAAACAAAAGAAACATGCCTCGAAGTCCTACAAAAAATTAATCATGCTTGAATCTGATTAAATGTTCTTGTGTTCTTCTTCATGAATTTATCTCTTTCTCGCAATGTAATTATATTATATTGTATTCTACAGAAGTTAAACTGGTACCTGTTGTACATAACTCTCGTAAATGAAGATCTATAACAGGCTACCAGTTTAGTAGAGGCTTGCCAATTTTCCACACATAATATATCATGTGTCTTATTACATGGACCGTAAACAACAAACTTGCCTCTTATCCCCCCCTCCTGCCTTTTTATTCTGGATTCTGTATAATCTCAGGATCAATCTGGGGCAAGTTAAAAGCCAGAATTCGGGAAAAATATGAGGCCTGAATTACTTCATCGAATTCCTTAAAGAGGATAGAAACCCCATTTCAAAGAGAACTCTAATAGGAATTGGTCGTCCTATTTGTCAAAAAACATGAATTTTAGAGAACTGTCTGAATTTATATGTATGTCCGAATTAACACGGTTTTCCTCCAATCATGTACATATATTGCCCAGCATATGAGTAAGGAAAATTGACCAAGACTAAAATGAGTGGTCTTTGAATGGTAGGAAACATTGTGGAAATGTGAGAGAATCCAGAAACCTAGCATTTTTTTTTCTTTTCTAACAATATTTCCAACAGATTTTCATGATCAGTAAAACTCGAAAATGTTTGGTGAAGGGTTAATCTGCTGTTTGTTTTCAATCCACATGAACATAGTAACGCTGGATAAAGACATGGTGAAAGGAAGCGATGTTAAGTAATGCTTGCAAAAAGTGCTGGCGGTACGGGATTCGAACCAAGAAACCTCACCTTCAGGGCGACTGCTCTAAGAACAATCACTACAGATGTTGGCGTTATTTCGGTTTTAGCAAAATCAGTCCGGGACTCGATTTGCATTGTTAAGGATCGTTGTTGAAGTGGCCAAATCTCAAAAGGTTCGTGAAAGAATCAGTGAAGCTTTGTAACATACCTTGCAAGATATCAATTAAAGTGATTTGATTAACTTACAGTTTCGTCCCCTGAGTCTTCATTTTGGGCAACCAGAGAGGGCCTTGGGCGCTTTTGCATCGGATGCGTTGGATGACATGGTTCCTCGCCGTCCGACATTTTGAGTTATTATCACGTGGTCGTCATGTGACTATAAAAAAGCGCGCCAAATAAATTCAAAGGCGACGCGTCATATGAAGTAAAGTCCCATTCAGAAAAATCCTCGCATTAAAACTTCGCGATTATTTCAAACCTAATGGGCTACAGTTTCGGCCAGACGGCAATCATAGGCGACACCGCGATCATGGTGCCACGTTTTGAGGAGGCGTAGTTCAGCGGCTTGGCGGTGACCGTAGCAGGAATCTATGCAAGGGCGTAGCGCCCACTACGCACAATACGCATGTGCCATCAAAAAAAATCCGCCTCCAAAGTTGCAAATCACAGTATCATATACATGTATTTACTTATCTCTAGATCTGCGCGCCTTTTCAGACTAAATAGATGGGTCAAATTGATGTAGATCTATTGATGACGGGGGAATTCTTCTATGCTTTGCAGTAGGCCTAAATGCCAAACTCCCATTGCCTCCCGCATCGCAGGGATCTTATATACGATATATACGATCCCTGCCCATCGGCACTTCGTGTAGGCCTATAACTGTGCGTATAAATATTTTAATCCTGGCTATGCCTATGATAGGCTGTCATGTAGGATCAGGGATCCTATATATACGATCCCTGTGTATATACGATCCCTGGTAGGATGTAGATGTATATCACAGCATATCCGTAGATCTGATTTACAAAGATATAGAGACATACTCCTAATGCGATTTATTCCGGCTTAGGAAATATTGTCACCTGAACTCTCGCTTTTAATAAGATCATGGGTCTAGAAATCTATAAGGGGCTATCTAACGCTGATATGGAAATAAAGCCAAACACATCTAGATCTAGGCCTGTTTATGTCAATATGAACATGAATCTTATAATGTTTCAACAGAGGAGGGTATGAGGCTAAGCTTCCATTTAGGATCTTATTTGAGGTTGGGGAGGGGGGGGGGGTTCTAGATGACATATGGATCCATATTAAAAAAATAAGGACGTATTCTGTTGTAGCCTACTCTGGTCGTTCTGATGGCAATCGTTCAGCCTTTGTGTTTTAGAAATGAAGCCTAATGATTAACGATTTGAGAAGCACAAGCAGCTCTTGGCAGATTTTCTTTGGTCAGAATGAAGTGGATTAGCAGCCACATCTAGATCTACACCGTCTCAAGAAAGTCCTTGTTTCGTTTTCAGGAAGACAACGGGATGTACGTAGCAATATAATCGGCGAGAACATATTGATAAGGAACCTAGGCCTACCTGTAAAATCTGGCGAATAGGAATATCCCCATCCCGAACTCATAATCCTTAATCCTTCTATCAAACTTTTACCAGTGTTTTAAACACACCGAGGGATAATGTTTCTGGGGAAAAAAATGTAAGAAAGGAGAAAATGCTGGTAACCGGCATGATTTCTCACAATATTTTCATATCCTTTCAAGACAAATTAGAAATTACCACATGATCTATTTGAGCAACATTTACTTTCCAAAGTCTGCAAATACATGTATTTCCAATTTGAACAAGTGTAACATTTTTTGGTCTGACAAGGAGTTAGTTAACTTTATCTAGAGCACTATTAGAAATGATTGAGTCATGCTCTGTAAAAACGGTGTTTAATGCATGCGACCTGACTCTTTGCTATGTGTAAATTTTTTAAATGTCCAAGGATGCAGATAACCAGCATACTGTGTAGTCTTGTTCGGATCTAAACTTTCATAAATGAAATAAAACTAGTGCTCAGAGCTTAAAGTAACAATAAAGCCCAAAAGTAAACAAAGTGGGTGTTCAAATGCATTTCAATATATATCCTACCATTTAAAAGTATGGAAACTATTGTGTAGATGATAATCTGTCATTGTATGGTCGGTCCAACTGTCAGTCGCTGACAGAGAAATTAATTAAAAAACTAGGTTAAAATCTGCCAGGTAGCTGTGTCTTTTGTTTACTTTTTGCCTGATTTTAAAATTCCTTTTTCTAACACATGGCCCGACCACACGATAACAGACTGTCATCTCCATGATATTTTCCATCCTTTTAAATGGTATGATTTAAATTTAAATGTATTATGGCACCTGCTTTGATATTTTGGTCTCTACTGGGCCTTTAAAAAATGTTAAACTCGTGAAAACATTTGTTTTGAATGTGGCTCAATTGATGGGATTAGCCTTTGAGAGATGAGATAACATTGTCGCAATGAAAATGGAGAAAATGTTTGTTACGAGTGTTTCTGCTTTTCCAACGATGCGTCCAAACTTCCTATTTAACACTGACCATACATGATCAAGGACAGGATCATTAGGTTAAAAGTTTAGGGTTAAAAGAAATACATTTTTTGTTGCTTCCGACCATGTTTTTCCGCCAAGTAAACTGCACTTGGGAACCGAAAGTCGCTCTTCAAGAGCAAATAAAAAATCTTTTTAAAGTCCGGTAAATCCCAATGCATGTTCGCCGACAAGAGTGACGATCGTCACCCTTGGCTAGCGCAAGATTGTCCCAGAGGAAAAATGCACATTTTGTTGAATAGCTTTCAGTTCGTTTACTGTATACATTTATACATGTACGTCTACGTATATTGCTCTATTGCAAGCGGATAAGGCGGAAAGCTGAAGAGGATCTATTCAAACAGTACAAAGGATACGCAAACTGCAGTTTTGATGCTTTTTGTGGTCACAATTCACAAAAAAAAAAGACGGACAGACAGTTGAGATACTAAGCAGTCTAGACTTAGTCTGTATCACCCGAATAGCAGTTGAAATTGACTGTAGCACCGGCAGGGATCAGTGAAACTTGTAAACAACTACCTTTTCTTTAAATTGCGACATACTCTTAATTCGCTAAGTGCCCGTGCAACAATACTCATTGTTCATTGAACACGTAACCTTTCACCAGACGATTCCGTATTTTGTCGACCATGAGCAAGAACGATTTGAGAAAATTGTGGGAAAAAGAGATAATTGCTAGTACCAAGCATTAGCTCTATTTCCCACAATGCTTTCAACCTGCCTGAAAGAAAAGTCCAGTATTTTAATACACGTTTAACTTGTCACCTGCAATTGCTTTCAATTTGAACAACTTTAAAATTGGTTTCCCGGTAAAAGAGTTGATAAGATTACTATCGGTTCAAAGAATCCTGTTCATAAGTACCGGTAAATCACATGCGCCATTCAATTGACGATTTCAGGATACTAAATTTATATTATTGAGTTTACATTCTAGATTACATTTCCGTTACAACCTCGTGATTCTTCATCTGATTTAAACACGTGACTTCTCGAAATTATGGACTAATTCGAAGTAATGGGTTACTTCCAAGAAAACGATCTAGTATCCGTTCACATTGCTTAAACAAACATCTAGTACTGCTGCTGATTGTTTCATTTTTTTAAAAGAAATTTCGTAGTACATTTAGATGAAAGTAAGCTGATGCATACACATACTCCAATATACTCCAATAATATAGCTCTGTAGCTCGAAAGATTGCTATTTAGAATTCGTCAAAGCTCAGTTGGTGAAGTCGCTAAGCTATAATTTTAAAGGTCGTGGTTTCAAATACCGGCGGCAGCTGAGGCAAATCATTTTTATCAGTAAAGCCCCCCCCCCACCCCGCACACACACACTTAAAGTGAACAGTCACATCTTCGTGACTTTTTCTTATGTTAACTTTCTCCCCACAAATTAGCTTGGTCAACTTAATTTAATGCTCCTTTGATTCCATGTGACAAAACTACCACCAACTATCTTTTCTGGATAAAACGTAGCTGCTTCAAGGGTTATTTGGCCCACAGGGACTCGATCCAGTAATTTTTTGGGTATCTTGTAAGTAAATATAGACAAGGGGTCGAACTCTGACCGAAGAGCAGATATTACCGGGTTCGAATTTAGGCCCAATTACAAAGTCAATTTCGATTCAATTTTGTCATGAAATGTACCAAATCACAGCTAAATGAATACGTTATTCGATGATGCTACAGATTATAACCATAATAAATCCGACTACCGAACACAGATTGAGATATCGAGCAAATTAGGGTGAATTTCGCAGGTCGGACACGACCGTGCAACTTGGACACAAATCTACTTTCAGGGCTAAATGCCACATCTCAGCCATTGACAGCCGGTTTTCCTACCTACAATACGCAGTTTGTAACGTTTTTCCCCAGAAAACACCTACATAAAAAATGTAACTACAGCCAAACCTGTTTTAAGCAAGCAAGCATGGGACACTGAAAATGTGCCTGCTAAAGACAGGCGTTTGCTAAGTGCAGGTACATTTTAACAGATATGCTTTTCTCTTGAAACTTAGTGTGTGCTTGCTTATTACAGGTTGCTTGATAAATAGAGGAGGTCACTAAGACAGCTTGTGCTGTACGCGCACACTGACACTAAAAAACTGTACTGTCAAGCTTTTTTTTTTATGTTGGACAATACAGTTCAGAGGCTAATTCGAAAAATTGAAATAAAAACGCCATTTCCTCTTCATTTCTTTTCACTCCCCTTCCATTTTTTATGAGGGTGAAAAAAATTAATAAAGATTAAGTGAGAAAAAAGAAGAAAAAAAAAAAACGATTATAGCAGAACTGATAAGGCGTAATTTTCTTTACGGGGATACCGTTGTAAAAATAGCCCACGCCAAAATGTAAGAGGAGGCGGAGAAATGCGCTCGCATATACATAATTGTAGTTTGAAGTAAACAAAGTATCTAAGATCGTGTTAAAAAAAGCAGCACCGAACTTCCGGGTAAATATACCTTTTGCTTGCATTTTTTTAACCGTTACAAGACATCCCTGCACTATGCAAATCACCTAACACCTCATTACTCTAGGATCGAAATACATGTACGCTTAATGGGGGTTTTCCGTAATTATCCTATCAATTAAACCTTCGTGAAGTAGACAATGTTTTGGTATTTTCTGTGAAACTATTGTTTACCTATTTAAAGGCTTAGTTAGGGACCGAACGCAAAAAAGCTTAGCTCAACATGCATTATTGGCCCTTCACAATCTTTTTATCATATTCAATCAAATTGAACTACCATTTCAACAAAAAATCCAATTATTTGATTCTTTAGTTTCCACAATATTAAACTACTCGAGCGAAGTATGGGGCACATATGTAGCCCCAGATATAGAACTGATTCACACCAAATTTTGTAGAACAATACTTGACGTTAAACAATCAACTAATCGCGACGCACTCTTTGGAGAATTGGGACGAGTCCCAATGTACATTAATAGAAAAATGACAATGTTAAAATACTGGATAAAAATATTAAATCAACAAGAAAATAGTCTTTTACATAAAACTTACATCTTGTTAAAAACGACGCTGAAAATGGACTAACTTATAATGGAAATAATTGGGCACACAATATAAAGCAAATTCTAATCAAACACGATCTATCATTTATCTGGGAACATCAAACAAATATACGCATCCAGTTAGAGCCGATAAAAGTTCGTATCCTACAAATATATCACGAGCGTTGGTATCATTCGATTAATAACTCACCACGACTCGAGTGCTATTCTCTTTTTAAACACTCGTTTGAATTTGAACAATATCTGAACACAATAGAAGTCCCTAAATTCAGAATAGCCTTAACACGATTTAGAATTTCTGCTCATAATGTAGCCATTGAACAAAGACGATATATTGAAGAACCTAGGAATCTACGCTTCTGTGAAAATTGTAATCAAAATATAATTGAAAATGAATTCCATTTCTAGCTAATTTGCCCAAAATATACCTATCTACGACAACTATATCTGAAACGTTACTATTATTCATGTCCGAATGAATACAAATTCATTAACCATTTAACAGAAACTTCAACAACAGTTATTAATAACCTTAGTAAATTTATTTACTATGCCATTTTATTAAGAAATTAGTTTGTGCTTATTGCATTTACTTGTATCCGTTCTTAAAGCTGAATACTATTGCTATTTCTACATATTTGTATTAATTTTTTGCTTTTTCCACATACTTTATGCTCTTCATGTAAATCCATGTTCTCTAAGTATTTTGTCTTATTTGCCATAAACATGTTTAACGCAATAAAATGTTGAATTGAATTTTGTCCAATCCCTTCATCAAAGACGGCACGGGACTGTAAATGAATGCTGAGGATTTCCTTAGGGTTCCTTATACACTCCGTACAACTCTGGAGGGATACAACTCTTTCAAAAGGGGTTTTCAATGATACTTGTTGTAATGAAGATTTAACCCTCGAGGCGTCATCTAAATCTGTAGTTCTCTTTCGACTTTTATAGATCAAAGGCCAGAATGCACTAATAGTGCAGCCTGATCATTGATCTACACTGTCCGCTTTGCTGAAACACAAAAGCGACCATGAAAGTTCTGCGTCTTGTTTCTAGACTGGTTCCGTGTCTGTTGGGTTTATTCGGGACTTTAGGGGTAAATGCATGAAAAGTATAGAAAAGAAGCAGAATATTGCAATGGAAAGATGAAGCAAAAATCTCAATGTCTCCTTTAGCCGAGCCTGTCAGCCTGGTCTGGTAAGTAAAGGGCTTGAAACCAGGGGTGGTTGGTTCGAATCCAATTTGATTCCGAGAATTGAGGATAGTCATTACGACGGAATTAATTCCTGTCTTACCGCTGATCAATCTTTCGACGACGGTTATGTGAGAAAGTTGTCAGTGGCTTTGGAAGAACAATGTGCGAAGTACTGGTAAGAGGCACTCTAGGACAGCATGGACAGTTTCACTGACTGACAACATAAATGGAATGATGTTGAAAACGGCGTTAAATACCATCTAGCTAAACAAATATACATCTCCTTTAAACGCTCTCTTGTCTTTACGAATCGAAAGTAAATGACTTTTGAAAACAATATGGGGTAAGAAGAAAATGCGGGTAACCAGCATTTTCTTCTTTTCCCATGTTTTTCTTTGATTATAAACTCACATCGTTCGAGCCGTATGTAATTTTTCATCCACAAATTTTGCTTTTCATGTAGACGAGTCTAAAGTTTTATTATCTGGCAAAAAGTTAACGGTCTAATTTAAAAGTTTGAATGAATGGTGTTTTATGCCGCTTTCAACATTATTTCAATCAAATCACGGCGACAGCACACATATTCATGTATGTCATGGGTATCACCAGTACTAGGCAGGGGCCCTAAGGTGTCTTGCCCAGACACACTCCAACGAAAAACCCTTCCAGCAAGACTTTCCTACTTAGCTACAGGAAACCCTTTTTATTTAGAGATATGATATGAAAAACTTGTTTCATAAGAAAGTGTTGAAAACGTGACTCGCATCGTTTTTTAGTACTGAGTATTCATCGAGTCACCACATCTTTAAAGCTCTTTACCTAAACCATCCCGAGTTTAAATGACTCTGAGAAACATTGCTTTTGTAAACACCGTGGAAAGACGGAGGAAATGCTAGTGGCCAGCATTTTTTCCTGCTTCAACATAGTTTTTATACTGTTTTTATGACAGTATTTACCATTTGAGCCACAACCATGTGGGTTATCGGCTGAGCAGGAGTGTGGAATTAATATCAGATGATCCAACATACCAAAGAATTAGTCTGTAGGAGCTGAGCCAACGTACAAGTCTTAAAGCCACGGAGTAGCAGGTTCGATTCTCAAGCTCTACAAATTTATTTCCGAGAATTGCTAATAGTCATTGCATCAGGGTGCATTTTTCTCTCATCGACGACGTACAGGTAAAAAAAAAAAACAAGCAAAACATAGATAGGTGCCCTGGCCGCTTCGATATAATTGAAATAATTTCGAAAACGCCGATAAATGACATACAAACAAACCAACAGAAAACAACACAGAGCGAGTGTCGAAGACTGGCCGATTTGGTTTAGTATTGAAAACACAGCTATTCCTTCCTAACGGCCTCAATGTTATTACCAATTTGCATTAATGGTAGTCAGTTTTGGGCTTAAGTTTACGTTCAACAAGATGATAAACCATTTAACAAGATTTTTGTAGAATGATTTCTTATTTTTTCATTCATTCGCATACATTCACCTGAGCAAGCAGATATATAGCTTTTGTTACTTTGATCCAATTAATTCAGTGAACCCTAACGAACTATGAACAGTCTGTCACGTTGATTATTTACAGAGATACATGTGCTTTTGCGAGGCTCATTTGGTCACGCCAGACAGAACTTATGTAAAATGTCTGTAACTCTTTACAAAGCAGAATTAGCACAAACATAGAAGATAAAGGAGGAAATGCTGGTAACCTACATTTTCTCCTTTTCCCACGATGTTCACAACGATGTTCTTCAGTCTGAAATTATTAATGAAAACCATGATTAATTTCACCATGCAGACGACTTTCAGGGTCTAAAGTCTTTACCACACGACAAAACTTTCGACTTGTCCAAATTGAAAGTATTTGCAGACGATAAATTGACATATCTTTGACGGGATAGAAAACATTGCGGGAAAAGGAGAAAATGCACCAGCATTTTCTCCTTTTCCCGCATTGTTTTCAAAAAAGCTTCTTCCAGAGGCTCGATAAAACACAGGATTGTTTGGTAAAAGGTAAAATGTGACCTCTTTCAAAAATATGAGCTGTGTTCTGAGAAAAGGGGGCCTAATGCATTTGCGAAAAGTATCGACTCAAGTCAGCCTGCGCAGTCCGCGCAGGCTGATATGAGTCGATACTTTTCCCAATCTTTAACTTTTCTGCATGTCAAAGGATAATGTTACCTCATAATTTCGTCGGTAGTTTCACTAAGTATATTTTATAGATCAATGATGAAGCTGATGTCTTGCTTGGTATAAAGCATCACGGAGATGCATTAAGCCCCTTTTTGCCAAAGCATGGCTCATTTGTATCGTTGCCAAAGGCAAAATTGCCTTCGGCAACGACGAGTTTTTCCGTATGTCGTATGGTTTTCTCTTGCCTATTCTTCGAGTTGATCATCGATATTTTACAGAGCTCCAGATAGAGGGAGTGATTTTGATTTCAAAATTGAAAAATATATATATATCAGTATATTCTCCACTAAACCCTATGTTATGGGTACTCATTAGAATCGTCTCATCGAGACGATTCTAATGAGTACCCTCAACATAGGGTTTGAAAGAGAAATAATGGATTTAGAATACCATCACTCCCTCTTATCTGGAACTCTGTTTTACAAGGACGTTTTAAAACTTTCAAAGCCGTCTGCTCCAAGTTTTTGTGACGAGGTATCAAGAGAATACTTAAGCCCTGAACAAAACGACCATTTTTTTTTCTTTTTTTCGATTCATCCATCTTTAACCCTTTACCACACAATGCCGACTTTTAACGCCCCTGGGAAAGAAGCCTTTAGAAAACGTTGTGGGAAAAGGATAAAATGCTGGTAACCAGGATTTTAGCTCATCTGAGAACAAAGTGCTCAAGGCGAGCTTTTGTGATCGTGCTGTGTCCGTCGTCCGGTGTCCGTCGTGTGTCGTCAACTTTTAGCTTGTGTAAGATCTAGAGGCCGCATTTGTCAGTCTGATACTTATGAAAATTGGTCAGAATGTTTGTCTTGATGATATCTCGGACGAGTTCGAAAGTGGGTCATGTCAGGTCAAAAACTAGGTCACTAGGTCAAATCTAAGAAAAACCTTGTGTACGCTCTAGAGGCCACATTTTCGGTCCACTACTCTTGCAAGTTGGTCAGAATGTTTGTTTTGATGATGTCTCGGGCGAGTTTGAAATTGGGTCATGTGGGGTCAAAATTAGGTTACTAGATCAAATCTGAGAAAAACCTTGTGTACGCTCTAGAGGCCACATTTTCAGTCAAATAGCCATGAAAGTTGGTCAGAATGTTTGTCTTGATGTGTCTCGGATTTATTTGAGTATAGGTCATGTTGGGTCAAAAACTAGGTCACTGGGTCAGATCTTTAAAAAATCTGGTGTATGCTCTAAAGGCCAAATTGTCAGTCGTATACTCATAGAATTTGGTCAGAAAGTAGGTCTTTATAATATCTTAGATGAGTTTGAAGACAGGTCACGTTAGGTAAAAAACTAGGTCACTCGGTCAAATCTTAGAAAAGCCTTTTGTACGCTCTAGAGGCCACATTTTCATTCCAACGCTCATGAAAGTTGGTCACAATGTTTTTTTTTTTTTGGTGATATCACACCAGGTCAAAAATAGGTCACTGGGTAATATCTGTAAAATATTTTGTGTACGCTCTAGAGGCCATCTTCTCTTCAAATACTTATGGAAATTAGTCAGAATCTTTTCCTCTATAATAAATGATATTGGAAATGGTCACATTGGGTCAAAAAGTAGGTGGCCAGGTAAAACCTTGGAAAAACCTTGTGTTCAATCTGGAGGCCACATCCAATGGTCATGAAAGGTGGTCTGAATCATTGTTTTGGTAACATCCGCAACAAGTTGCAAAATAGGCTATGTTGAACTAAAAAGTAGGTCACTGAGACAAATTCTAGAAAAAAGTTTTATAAACGCTAGGGGCCAAATTTTCAGTCAAATACTTATGAAAGCTTATTAGAGTTTTTGTCATAATATCTCGGAAGAGACTGGTAATGGGTCATGTTTGGTCAAAAGGCTCAGGTGAGCGACTTCAGAGCCATCAAGGCTCTCTTGTCTCCTTTTCCCACAATGTTTTCTACCCTGTCATAGAAAAATTGCACCATTTGAGCCACACTGGAATTGTCGTCTGCAAATGCTTTCAATTTGGACAAGGCTAAAATTTCCTTATCTAGTAAAGGGTTACAAGAAATTAACAGACGACAAATTACATGTTACTCAACTGGTAGTATTCGTATTTAAAATTGATTGAAAAATATTGTGGAAAATACAGAAAATGCTGGCACATTATAGTGTGGCATTGTTGGATTTAAACAGGTTATATACTTCGGCGCACTCTTCGTCTGTTTCCGTGAATATCCGTTTTAAGTTTTTTACCAGGAACAGATTGGTAGTGCACCATTAGTAACTGCTACAATTACTAGTTAGTTCGTAAGACGAGCTTTACCAAGGTAGGGTTAACAGAATATGCAGATGTTCCATTGAATTCTTGTCAACCAATGAGGAGTTAAGTTTGCCACGAGTTGGAGGATATACAGCAGTAGCAACAAGGACAACAACAACATACAAGTGCAACTGAACTAACAGAATACTCAATTACATGAAAATAAAGAAAAAGAAAGCGGCGGTCATGTCTTTACAAAACATACTACAAAGAAACAAAAGAAAAAAAGAAACTAAACATACAGAAAAACATTTGCCAAAATAGTTCAAGCCTCAAACGCAGCCTACTTTCGACGTGATGGGGGTGGGGGGGGGGGGGCAAAGCATGTGAACCATGCTCTGTGCTCTGGCAAAAAGGGGGTTCTATGCGTCTCCATGCTACCAAGCAAGTCAAAAAATATTTGTGGATCCACAAAACTCTATTTTTGTATTAAAATCATTAGATATAACAGTCCTTTATCATGCAGAAAATTTGCCAATAGCAAAAAGTTTCGACTAGGGTCTCCCTGCGCTGAATGCACAGGCTGACCTGGGTTGATGCTTTTTGCAGAGGCATTAAACCCCCCTTTTGAAGAGCATGGTTCATGTATAATTGAGCCATGCTCTGGCAAAAGGGGGCCTAATGCATCTCCGTGATACATGATACCAGGCAAGTCATCACATAATTATGGATCCATAATAGCCACTTTTTTAAACAACATACTATATCATGAGGTAGACTGGTCTTTTGACATACAGAAAATTGACCAATAGCGAAAAGTTTATGCCCAGGTCAGCCTGCGCGGACTGCGCAGGCTGACCTGAGTCGATACTTTTCGCAGATGCATTAAGCCCCCTTTTCACAGAGCATGGCTCATATTATACTGGAAGGAAATTTTTATACTATAAAACACAATTGCTATTTATTATATTAGTATGTGAGCTGTTCAACCCTTTACCAGTCAGCAGCATTCTAGACTTGGCCATATTCCGAGCATTTCCAGACGGCAAATTAAATGTAACCCAAAAAATGAAATTTGTACTTCAAAGGGTAGAATACATTGCGGGGAATGGAGAAAATGCTGGTAACTAGAAGTTTCTCCTTCACCCAATCTTTCTTTTATGAAAGCTTCTTCCTCAGCGTCATTCAAACACCTGAAGTTCTGGTGAAAGAGCTCATCAGAAATGATGTGAGGCTGCAGCCATCATCCATTTTGGTACTCGTACAAATCCAGGGACAATGCTGGCCAAGCGTGTATAGCCCCACCGTCTGAGATTAAGCTTAAGTTGACATAGTTCGGTCGGGGCATGACCTTCTTTATCCTTAAGACCATATTCCCGAGCTAGATCACATGTGATTAGAATCTTGCCTGTCTTGTTCATCAAATTAGGGTCCGTAGCCAAACTCACAATACACCGCCCTGGGAACTCGACCGATTCCCCAACCTTAAATTCCTCTACCTGGCGTTCTTTAAGGCTGCTCTCCTCTGTAATAGCGCCCTCTTTCGGCATAAAGTTTTCAACTTGTTCAGTCAGAATATATCCGGGCCACAAGCTGACAAACGCAACGTTTTGATCTTTCAGTTCAAAGCCACAATCTGCCGCCATTCTGTCGCAGGCTGTTTTACCAATACCGTAGAGTGCACCGAATAAGTATATCAGTCCTCCTCCTGAAGAAATATTGACTATTAAGCCTTGTTTCCTCGGAACCATAAGTTTTGCAGCGTAGGAAGCACAGATGAAATGATTTCTCAGCCCGACCCTGTTCACATTGTCCCAGCTTGTAGCAGGGTGTTCCCAGAAGGGAACGTCAACGTTGCTGAAGACGAAATTAACGCCGGAAAATGCATTGTTAACGAGGATATCCAACTGTCCATCGTTTTCTACATTAATCCGTTCAAAAAGTTGTTCTATTTCCTCATCTTTGGCATGGTCACATTGTACGGGAACACATATTCCACCTCTGGTCTCAATTTCACTAGCAGTTTCTAGCAGAGAGCCACCAAGCGGCGCACCTGGTGCTCTTTCAAGAGTACGACCGGTGATGTACACTTTTGCACCATTTTCTGCAAGCTGAAGCGCTATACCCTTGCCTACACCTCTCGTTGCACCGGTAACTAAACATACTTTTCCAGACAGTTTTCCCGCCATATGTAGTTCTCTTTTAATCTAGCCCACTGCTATAGATATATAGATATATACATGTAGCTAACAATTAAACAACATCGATCTTCTGTGAAGCTAAAAAGTGTCACTTATCTTATCGATCTACCACTCTTATTGTATCCTCTTCTTTTCGCGCTTTGTCATTTACTTCACGCTTTATAACTCTATCTTAAAAAGATACGCAAGGACAGATAAATATATACTTTACCATCTGAAACCTTCACGAATAAAAGGAATGTTAAATTGGAACATTTACACCTCAATTGCTTTATATAATGTTAGATGTCGCGTCACCTGCTTCTGTAATTTATCAGGCCAAACAACTTTCATTATTGGTTGTCGTTGACATGGCCTGATTTGAAAGTCTTAAAGATGGCCCCTATGGACCCTAACTCATCGGTAAACATCGACGTTTTCGTAAAAGCTATTTGGCCAATCTCGTCAGCTTCCGTCTTTTAATATGAGAGTTAGGGACCGTAGACTCTCTAACTCACCGGTAAATATCGTGTAACATCGACGTTTTTGTGAAGGCTATTCGGCCAATGTCGGCAGCTCCCGTCTTTTAATATGAGAGTTAGGGGCCGTAGACCTTAACAGGTATTTTTCGCCTGGTAGAAGTCTACCTTTTAGTGTCAAAGAAAACAATCATCACGTATTCCTTTATTAGTTATAATGCTATCACATATATTCGTACGTATGAACCCTTATTCATTTCCATTAACACTTATTTACAAGGACGTTTTTCAAAGTCGTCTGATGCAATTTATTTCACCCAGTAAAGATTTCATTTCTCATTGTAATCAACAGTGTAATTAGATTTATTTTGATGCAGGACTCTGAATAAATTCAAGTAAAATGTAATAAATCCAATCGCTTCACTATAAATCTAACCCTACTCTGACCCTTCTCAAGAGGGCGGGGATA
The DNA here is from genome assembly GCA_946811185.2 of Hippopus hippopus. Taxonomy (NCBI): domain Eukaryota; kingdom Metazoa; phylum Mollusca; class Bivalvia; order Cardiida; family Cardiidae; genus Hippopus; species Hippopus hippopus. The sequence continues at coordinate 29,983,829 of OX328101.1, forward strand.
GTTTTTTGTAGTTTGCGAATAATTTTAGCTAAACTGATCACGAAGCGCCTGGCCTTCGGAGCATCTGTTTATCCTTCCACGATTACTTCGATGATTTTTTTCCAGAGACTACAAAACAAGCATTAAATCATATCGTAATGGCCTTAGGAATTAACCACTGAAACATAAATAATGATCTGAATTTATGTATTACTGATTAAGAGTTCCATACAGCTAAGGTCAGCCCTTATCATACTCTCAATGCTATATGGCCTGCAACACGCGAAAAGGAACATTCGGACATTTGCGTAAAGTGTCGTCTCGGATCAGCCTGCGCAGTCCGCGCAGGCTAATCCGAGACGGCACTTTCCGTTTTTTATGTAATTTTCTGTTTTGCGCAAATCTACTGTAGCACAAAATCTAATGTAGTCGTACAGTGCCGTCTCGGATTAGCCCACGCGGACTTCGCAGACTGATCCGAGACGACACTTTACGCAAATGTCCGAATGCCCCTTTTCGCGTGTTGCAAGCCATTATTGAATTATTGTTAGAACAAATCTAGACCGCCGCAATTTATAATCCTCGTTATCAGCTAAACGGTGGCTAATTGATAAAGATGTATGTCTTACTCTTATCTAAGTCTTTGAGCTAGGACAGAGTTAAAGTGTTGATGCATTAACACAGATAACAGCGTTTCCTCGTCTGTGTGTGATCAAGTTCCTGTTGATGACGTATTTGTGGTCCGCAAAATTCAAACAAGAGTGCCATGGTGGCCCTGTATCGCTCCACTGGCTAATACGTAAAAACCCTACATGCCAAACATTACAATACTCTGCCAATTGGTTTTGAACATGAGACTCCTGAGACAGGACTAAAATTGGTAGCCCTAGTTCTTATGGTCAGTGACAAGAAGATTTCTAAAGTTTTCACTATACAAGCCCATGTCAAATTTCTGAGCCCTGGGGTGGGATCAAAATCAACCCTAAGGCTATAATTTGGGCACTCTTGGTAGAGGCCCACTAGATAAAGCTACATGCAAAATTTGGTAGCCCTAAGCTTTATGACTAAGCACAGGGAGATTTCTAAAGTTTTCTCTATATAAGCCCATGTAAAACTTGTGACCCCCAGGGCGGGGCCAAATTTGACCCCAGGGCTTTAATTTGGGCACTCTTGGTAGAAGCCCACCAGATAAAGCTACATGCAAAATTTGGAAGCCCTAGGCCTTATGGCTAGGTACAGGGAGATTTCTAAAGTTTCCACTATATAAGCCCTTGTAAAAGTTGTAACCCCCGGGGCGGGGTCAAATTTGACCCCAGGAGTATAATTTGGGCACTCTTGGTAGAGGCCTATTAGGTAAAGTCACATGCAAAATTTGGTAACCCTACGCCTAATGGCTAGGCACAGGGAGATTTCTAAAGTTTTCTCTATATAAGCCCATTTAAAACTTGTGACCCCCGGGCGGGGCCAGTTTTGACTCCAGGGCTATAATTTGGGCACTCTTGGTAGAGGCCTATTAGATAAAGCCACATGCCAAACTTGGTAGCCCTAGGCCTTATGGTTTCAGACAAGAAGATTTTCAAAGATTTCCAATATTTTTAAGTTTTGTTGCCATGGCAACCAGAGTTTTTTAAGGAATCAAATTCTTTCAAGAGATTCTGAAGAGGACCATGGCAGAATTATTTCTGTGAAGTTTCATCAAAATTGGACGGGTAGTTTCAGAGAAGAAGATGTTTTAAATAAAAGTTAACGGACGCACGGACGCATAGACGCACGGACGGACGCACGACGGACACCGGGCCATGACATAAGCCCGCTGGCCTTCGGCCAGTGGAGGTAAAAATGCGATTTGAATAGCTAATGGAAGTAACGTGTCAAAATTCAAATTTGGATTTATTAGCCTCAAGGCGTGTAATCTAAACTAGCCAATCAATCAGTTCTGAAAAGTAATGCCTGTGATTGTAAACAATCAGACTGTTACTTCAAGAATTCACAGTTATAAAGGCTTCTAATTTGTACAGGTAAGACTCGAAAAGCTTCAATGATATATCTATTGTATCTTTAAGAATGTTACGATTAATTTTAATTACGTATATCACAAATGTTGGCGCGCATCCTACTGCACTTGTATTTTTTTGTCATGGATAGTGAATCAAAAGTGCACCTATGTATTTTCGCACATCTGATAATACTTTTGGTGCACCTGAACAAGTAGCACTTTCTTTGGGTAGTATTAGTAAAGAGAAAAAACATGGATCTGTGAACTGTCATTGTGAAATAGGCCTAATTAAAATACTGTTGAAACGGCGTTACACACCAAACAAGTAAACAAAAGCAGGAAATTTGAAGCTGTGAAAGTGTAGGTGTTTCCACATTGAAATTTTTTGTTGGAAAAGGAGAAATCGCTCCTAATTAACAATTTCTCCTTTTCCCACTATGTTTGCCGAGCTTTTATCTTATTTCTTTCTTTGAGAAAATTAACTTCCACGATGACCTTCATCCCTGTTTTTTGACGAAATAAGCACAAATAGGTGCCATTTTTATTTTTTCTTATTGTTTAGAATTATAAATACTATAACTGTGGAAATTTTAAGAAAAATCTGTCCGTTAGAAAAAATGTATTTATTAAAAATTAACCCTAAATTCGGTCAGATTATCTCCCTTTTTAACTCAATAGTCCACATATAACATGCAAATTTGTATATTTATCATGCTCAAAACCAGGCTTTTATATATTTTTCGCGCAAAACTAAATAAATTTTCATAAAAGTGATGTATAGTTGTATATTCTTCTGGTAATTTTCCTGTTTATATGACTTTTAAACAAAAGTGCGTTAATTCCAATAGAAGCTGAATTTTGGAGCTGTATATACCTTTTTTAAAGGCAAATTTCTCTGCAAGGAGCACGTTGACCCATAACTTTTTTACTGGAGTCTCCTGGAGACACGATGACCTTTTTATGTGCAAAGTTTTAAAAAATTATGTCTGTTAGAAAAAATTGTGATATACGTCGTTAATGTAAAACAGCAGAAATTACATTTGGCTAATGACAGTTAAGTTTTAGTAGCCATTAGGTTACTGAAAGTAAAAGTAAAAAGAAAACAGTACGTGATAAAATGAATGAATAAAATGTGTTTGAATGGACCGTAGATCTACATGTATATGCTTAGATTGTCATGAATCAACGATCTGTTACATCAGAAATGGTGCTCAGCAGCAGCCATCATCCACTTCGGTACTTTTATAAATCCAGGAATAATGCTGGCCAGGCGTGTATAGCCCCATCTTTTTAGATTAAACTTCAGCTGTCGGATATTGGTCGGGGCGTGACCTTGTTTGTCCTTCAAGCCATACTCTCGAGCTAGATCACACGTGAACAATATCTTACCAGTCTTTTTCATCAAATTAGGGTCCGTAGCCAAACTCACAATACACCGGCCGGGGAACTCAACAGATTCCCCCACCTTAAATTCATTTACGTGGCGTTCATTAAGATTGCTTCCTTCTTCTGGTATGAATGTTTCAATGTTTTCAGTCAGAATATATCCGGGCCACAAGCTGACAAACGCAACGTTTTGGTCTTTCAATTCAAAGCCACAATCTGCCGCCATTCTGTCGCAGGCTGTTTTACCAATACCGTAGAGTGCACCGAATAAGTATACCAGTCCTCCTCCTGAAGAAATATTGACTATTAAGCCTTGTTTCTTCGGAACCATAAGCTTTGCCGCGTAAGAAGCACAGATGAAATGATTTCTCAGCCCGACCCGATTGACATTGTCCCAGCTTGTAGCAGGATGCTCCCAGAAGGGAACGTCAATGTTACTAAAGACAAAATGTATTCCAGAAAATGCATTGTTAACGAGGATATCCAACTGTCCATCGTTTTCTACATTAATCCGTTCAAAAAGTTGTTCTATTTCCTCATCTTTGGCATGGTCACATTGTACGGGAACACATATTCCACCTCTGGTCTCAATTTCACTAGCAGTTTCTAGCAGAGAGCCACCAAGCGGCGCACCTGGTGCTCTTTCAAGAGTACGACCGGTGATGTACACTTTTGCACCATTTTCTGCAAGCTGAAGCGCTATACCTTTGCCTATCCCTCTCGTTGCACCGGTAACCAAACATATTTTACCAGACAGTTTTCCAGTCATGACTCCCTTAAAATCAAACATATATCAAGCACTTTTAGAAATTTTGAAGTACAGTTGATGGCGAATTAATTAATTCTTATTTTTCTGCTCTGTTTTCGCCATAACTGTAAAGTGCCGTTCCATATCCTACAAAGAAATTCTAGGATCAGTTAATAATTACATTGTATGTTAGCGCATGACAGCTGTCAAAAATAAAAGAAATAGAAACCCGGGCATCCAGCCTTAGAAACTGAATTGCTTATACATATATGTAAGGGTGTCGCATCATACATAATTTGTGTTTCATTAGGCCAAACAAAACTTAATACAAGGTTTTATAGCATCTTTGACTCTTTATAATATTTCAAATGGCATTCTCTTGGCTAAAAAATAAAACCACCAACTATGTGACAGGACGAAGAGAGCTTATATTCTTAGCCGTCTCTATAAAAGCGTGAATGTTCTATTTTGGACAGAACGACTTCTGAATGGTTGAACCACAGGGACTCGATCCAGTAATTTTTTTGGTATCTTGTAAGTAGATATAGACAAGGGGTCGAACTTGACCGAAGGGCAGATATTACCACGTTCGAATTTAGGCCCAATTACAAAGTCAAATTCGATTCAATTTTGTCATGAAATGTACCAAATCACAGCTAAATGAACACGTTCTTCGATGATGCTATAGAATATAACCATAATCAATCCGTTTACCGAACACAGATCGAGATATCGAGCAAATTAGGGTGAATTTCGCAGGTCGGACACGACCGTGCAACTGGGACACCACTCTACTTTCAGGGCTAAATGCCACATCTCAGGCATTGACAGTCAGTTTTCCTACCACGCATCGATTAAAAACATGTTAATAAGTAACTTACAGACGACTATTTCTTTCCACATTGATCAACCAGGAAACAAAACCAATTATGCATTACCTTTTCGCAACGAATTTCCAATTAACGCCATACTAGACCGAAACGACGCTTTTGTAAAACGAAATTTGATTGGTTGATACTGGACCCGGCTCAGTCTTACTACAGCTAAGACGCGGGATTCAAGTTATGATGTCATTTACCGCGAGTTTTGACTTTTAATCGTAGAAATCCGGAATGCTTGTTAACTGGCTCTTTAGATAATTTTCTTTACTTAACTAAAACTTTTATTCGAAATCTACCCTCAGTAAAGCAAAAGAAACCCAATTCCTACAGAGAAATCTACTTTCAGTTTCACCTTCGCCCAGTTGCTCTACTGTAAGAGTACCGGCTTTGTAATTGATAAGTAGAGGAGGGCAGAGAACCAGCAACGCTGACCAATGAAATCTTCCCAAGCATACAGATGAAAGCTTGTCAAAATGGCATCGGTTTCGATTTGAAAGATTATAAACCTGAAAACGGTGTTGACTTCGGAGGAAACAGAAATTTATTGCCTGTAAGTTATTTATTAATATGTTTTTAATCGATGCGTGGTTGGAAAACCGGCTGTCAATGGCTGAGATGTGGCATTTAACCCTGAAAGTAGATTGGTGTCCCAGCTGCACGGTCGTGTCCGACCTGCGAAATTCACCCTAATTTGCTCGATATTTCGATCTGTGTTCGGTAAACGGGTTGATTATGGTTATAAGCTGTAGCATCATCGAAGAACGTATTCGTTTAGCTATGATTTAGTACCTTTCATGACAAAATTGAATCAAAATTGACTTTGTAATTGGACCTAAATTCGAACCGGGTAATATCTGCCCTTCGGTCAAGTTCGACCCCTTGTCTTTATTTACTTACAAGATATCAAAAAAATTACTGGATCGAGTCCCTGTGTTGCAGACGACAAAACAAGTGAAGCTAAAATGATGAGGTTTGCCCTTGACAGGTTAAAAAAAAACTTTGTAAGAAAAGAAGAAATTATACGTGACTAGTATTTTCAACTTTTCCCATTATGTTTTCAAAAGCCTTCTGCCTAAGCGTCATTAAAGCACAGGATTGTGTGGTAAAGGACGATATTATGAGTTCGAACCCCTATGCGGCCAATCATGCATTCGAATCCCAATGATGCCAAACTAAAACTGGCGATTGCAATTGCGACAGGATTTATTACTTTCTACAAACGTGAAAATTGCTTTGTCTCTGTATATAAATGTACAAAAGCATCATGTAGCTTGGAAAGATAATTGTGCGTAGAAATGATAAAAGAAAACACATGGTTAGGTGCACTAGTCATCGTGGTATGACTCAAAGTATATAGAAAACGAAGACTAACACTATACAAACAATAACCTGAAATATCACCTGACCATTTGCAAGAATTATATTAGACGTTTGTAATGAAGAAATACAGATGTGATTCCCGGCGTGGAGTGTCCTTAAGCAAGGGACCGTAGTGCATCAGGCTAGTACGGGTAGATGAAACCAAGCAAAGACATAAGAAATTTATTTGCTGCCGTGTTATAACAAACTTACATACAAAATGTTCTCAGCGATTTATGAGACAAACTTTTATTTTACTTAAAAGATACTCGTGGGTGCCATTCGGCAAACCTTAGGTGATCCGTTTATCAAATTCCGGTGACTGCCCTTGAATTGCAAGACTATCCTAAAAAGTATACAAGTCTCATTTTTTAAATCGAAATCGTTAAAATACATTTACTCTCACATTTTGTTATTTCCCCTTTTCACTTGTTTTCGTCAATTTTGATTGAAGTTTTCGCAGACAGCCGGACTGAAAAAAATCTAAATCACTTCACTGTAGTTGTTGTTGACGTAATTATAGGGAATTTCATTGGCGCCGCCATGTTTACGATTATGTGACTGAAAACGGTTTTAATGGAAACCTGCTCGATACGGACGAGCTAAGATGTAGTAACGGAATCTGTCGCGTTGTGACAAGTGTCGAGGGAAGAAGACACTAACTGCTATCCTAGAATGGAAAAAGTGTAGAAAATAATGTCCAATTGGTTTACTAGAACGTAAGAAGGTCGTAGAGCCCATAACGCGCAATACGCAAGTGCGTGATGTAAACAAAAATAACTGCAGAGATTGTTTATCACTTTGTTTAACACCCAGCGTAATTTGGTAACCAGCATTTTCTCCTTTTCTCACAATGTTATTTACCCTTTCAAAGACAAATATCATTATTTGAGCCACATTCAATTTGTCTTTTGCAGATGCTTTCGATATGGACCAATCTAAAATTTTGTCGTTTGGTAAAGAGTTAATTCTTTATGTGTCAGCCATTCTAATGCTGATCACCCGGTTGAATTTGATCATGATATATCAAAACAGCTGTTTACTTTTGAATTGACACACATTTATAATGAAAGCCAACTCAATATCCATAGCTAGTTTGATAACAGTGCTGTTGAAATATTGTTGGACAACCTTCGTTTTTATTCGGCGTAGCTGTATAAGCTCGCCTTTAACCTACATCTTGGTCTTCTAGTAACGTATACCGTGGTACCGTATCTTTATGTATATTATTTATGGTTATCCATTTCTGTATTTAGTAAGTCTACACGTATTTTCAGAAGTATTTTCAGACATATTATATTGAGCAGCAACTTCTACTGATCAAACAATGAGTTACAGCTAAGTAATGGTCTGAAAAGGATAATTGAACATTTTCCTTTTCTACAGTTTGCCAACTAATTATCGGAACAAATAGATGACATAGCTTGCGTGGTTACTTTTCATTATTTCTCGTCATTTTGGACCACAAAAAAAAACCAGTTTTATTATTCATATTTCAGTACTCTATTCTTTGAAAGATCTCACTTGTTGATGATGCTTCTGGTTCATTCAATATACCAAAGGTGAACGTTGTAGATATGAAAAAAAAAAAACGTACAACGACATTGACGTACATACATGAGCAGAACAGTGTTGACATTTTTTCTTTTGTAAACGCCGAGGGAGAAAAAATATGTATCGTCAAGAGAAATTTGGTACCGTCAATCAATCCCTCTTCCACCTCCATTTTTACATGCCTAGCACAAACAGCTGTAGTTTCGGTTTAGCATACTGGAGTAAGGTTAATAGGCTGAAGGAACTTTCTTTAAACACATTCCCTGGAAAAAGTAGAGTCGATATAAAATTGGTTTGGTTGGGCGAAACACTAGTATATCACATAGGGCAGCTATGGAATGGGTTCATTCTTGTAAGTCAAATTATCTCCCTTGCCAGATAAAAGACTGGGAGTAACCAAATAACAGAATGGTCCTTTTATCTATATTTATTTGTTTTTATCCTTCATTCCCTTATGGACGCCGGGAAAAAAATATTTGATTTATATATATATGTGTGTGTGTAAGGAAGGTCGTCGTGTCATTCAAAAGCAAATTCTTTTCTAGATCATCTGAGGAAAGCGTATACGGTATGTACAACAATCTAACCAGAGTAATCTCAGTAACATATTTGTGTAGTTCAAGACATATAAGGATAAAAAAGCCAAGTAATCCAATGACCAATGTAGTTCTGGAGAGTAATCAAGGGAAATAACTGAAGGTGCCCAATTGTTATATACTTTTTCTTATTTATTTCAGTTACAGAAATAGCATAGTGATTGGGTGAGAAATATGACTGGTCAAAATATTACAATAGTAGCTATTTCTAACCCTTCATCAGACCACAAAATACTAACATCTTTTCTCAGCCGAGCCCCGATAGCTTAGTCGGTAGCGTACAAGACTTGAGAACAGGGGGTCGCTGGTTCTATACCCGGCTCGGCCAATTTCTTACCGTGGATTGACGATAGTCATTCCGACAGGATTCATTCCTCTCTAACCGCTGGCCATTGTTTTGACGATGGTTATGTGGGAAAGCAGTCATTGGTTTGGATAGAATATTGTGCGGAGCACTGGTAAAAGAAACTCCAGGAACCCATGGATAGATGCACTGGCCTCCGCGACATAACTGATACGGCGTTAAATGCCATTCAATCAATCTTCTTTTCCCAAAATGTTTTAAAACCTCCTTCCGGATCGTTAAAAGTCGTGTTCGTTGATAGTTTCGACCATACCTATTATGAGTTACATAATCCACTTGTTAAACATATATGGATTGATTTGATACGGTGACTTACAAATTTATATATTGCTTTTATTGTCACAAACTGTATATCGTATAGTCTTACAGTGTTACGCTTGTTTCCTTTTACATGTTGATTGTTTGTTTACATGTTCACATAATATTATATTCAGTAAAATTGGCCTGAAAAATAACAGTTACCTTCGTTTGGCCTAAATTTTTCCAAACATTCAGCCGAAAGAGTGTTGAAATTAATGTATTGGACCGTTTCAGAAAAGAAAATCCGCCGAAATGTTATTTCAAGGTTGGTCTGGCGGGAATACGTAACGAGGTAGCGAACAGCGTAGATACGAGATCAGACTGCACGTTCTGAAAATTCCGATCTTGATATTTACAGTCCGCAAAAGCAACTCCAGTCGGGTCCAGCATGTTAACCCTTATCCTGCTAAATAAGTTAAACTTTCAAGCCAATAGTAAAAACCCGAATTATGCTACTTCTAAATTAACTTTTGGAGAAAAATCTCTTCTTGTCAGAAAGTGCAGCTCCAAGATCAGACTGCACGTTCTGTGCAGTCTGATCTTGGAGCTACACTGTCTGCAAAAGGTCAGTGAGTCACGCTTAGCAGCCACTCGTCACAACTCGGCCGATCCCGTACCTACAACTAACCTCGTCTGTATACCGGTCGTTTCCATTGAATTGCCAATCACGTGATCTTATACATGGCGCGCTACTGTAAGTCGTTTAGCAACGACATAAACAACCTCGATGAAGTTATTCACATCTATCTATCTGTCGTTAAAAACTTCAGTCGGAATTGATAAACCACGTTAAAAAATGAATGTAGATATACGAGTTTTTTGTCAACTGAAATTAGTTATAAAGATTTCGATTGAAAATTGAGACTCAAGTTTTCTTTTTTTTAAAAGAGGAGCCTTACAATTTTCAGAACGGTAAACCGGCGTATTTCCGGCGATGAAATGTACCGTGCAGGTGCATATCAAACTACCAGATACAGCCGAGGGACTTGATGGCTCCCATCACCCAAGGTATGCCGAATGGCTTAACAGCCTAAGAGTTAAAGGCTAGACAACCTCTCTCCCTAAACTTCCGAGATCTATTCCCGCTAAACTTCCTACATAACCATCTAGGCTCTGTACTCCTTAGAAGTAAGCAACGCTTTGGAAAAAAGGGTTTAACTCTTCACCAAACGACAAAATTTTACACTGGTCCAAATCGAAGGCATTTGCAAACCACAAATCAGAGGTTGCCCATATGACCAGATTTGTTTTTAATATTGTAGAAAACATTGTGGGAAAAGGTGAAAATGCTGGTTACCAGCATTTTCTCCTTTTCCCACAATGTTTTCAAAAGCTTTCCTTTTCGAGGTTTTTAAAAGTCGGGATTGTGTGGTAAGGATAATGTACTGTCTGAGTAATACCAAGCAAGTTATCACATAATTATGGATCCATAAAATCCATTTTGTCTAACAACCGACTGAATTATTGGGTAACATGGTCCTTGGACATGCAGAAAATTTACAAATAGCTTAAAAGCTTCGACTCATGTCAGCCTGCGCAAGCTGATAGAAGTAATACTCTTTGCAGATGCATTAAACCCCCTGTTTACAGAGCAAATTCGGGTTATATCCGTCTGAATAGAGAGATTACATGTACAACATGTACAAACCACTAACAGGATCCAGAAACGGACATCAACTTTACCCATCACCACAATGGTTTTTTTGTGCATACCTAACGAAAACAGTAGGTTGCAATTGTGTAAAGATGTAATTTTTGAAGGAAAGAAAAACTGAAAATTTGATATGAAAAGATAACATGGTCCAACAAGCTCCTTTTCCATCATTTATCTCAAAGTTTTCCAACAATGTTTTCCAAAAGTCTTTAACTGCCGAGGCACACTCTACGCGGATCTGAATTCTTTTCATAAAATACAGATTGTAAGACACTTTACGCCACAATACAATAGCAAACATGGAGGTCAGAATGGCCATGTGCCTCTATATTGGCTAATAAATCCAGTACGCCAAAATTGTTTGTTTGTATTGACTAATATAACAGCTCATGTCATATCACACAGCAGTCAGTGCACCTATGCATATGTTTCCTGGTTTTCTCACACCATTACCGACACAACTTTCTTTCCAAGCCACAGACTGCTTTTCTCACTTGTATCATCAGCCAAAATTGGTTTTCCCAATATCCAACATGGTGGAAAGACTACACTACACGAGCTCAAATAAAATTTTGGAAAATGTTTCATAATGAATAGAAACTCAACTTTTCCTCTTTTTTCTACACCTAAAGATGTTCCACTTTTCTGACCATGGACTCAATTTACACATCGTCGTTAAAAGACTCAATAGTGGCCAAATGTAGACAAACATGTACGTAAAATAACCGTAAATTTCATGTCATTTAAAGGTCTGGCCATTTCTGTAAGTCTAGCAATCAGTTTAAGTTCTGTTTTTCTAGGACCCAGTCACTAGCAGAAAACGTATTTCAAAACTACAAATAATATTGGCAACATTAATTCTAGTTTTAATATTTGCTGTTCTGCCACTGGGATGGACCTTTGAACTGCCGTCCCTTAACAAACCATCCGATTTATAATAATCGCTAAACTTTTAACACTTAGGCTGCTCAACGCGACTCATTGAACATTAGCAGACAGTGTAGATCAAGATCAGACTCCACAGAACGTGCAGTCTGATCTTGGATCTAAACTGTCCAATAAGAAATTTTTTTTCTCCAAAGAGTAACTTTGAAATAGCAACATTTCGGTTTTGACTCTAGGCTTGAAAGTTTCATTTCACTTATTTAGTAGGATAAGGGTTAAAGGATATGAAGTTTACTGACAGAGTTAAGTAGGAAGGGGGATGACGAACGAAGAACAAATGGCTTGCAACACAAGAAAAGGGGCATTCGGACATTTGCGTAAAGTGTCGTCTCAGATCAGCCTGCGCAGTCCGCGCAGGCTAATCCGAAACGACACTTTCTGTTTTTATATAATTTTCTGTTTTGCGCAAGTCTAATGTAGTCGTAAAGTGCCTTCTCGGATTAGCCTGTGTGGTCTGCAGAGGCTGATCCGAGACGACACTTTACACTAATGTCCGAATGCCCCTTTTCGTGTGTTGCAAGCCAAATAATCTTTCACAATTTAATTCATTTCAGTAATCAGAAACATAAATCCTATTTACCATTTCAGCCAATACATGCAACATATTCATACACTGTTTGATACCTAAAGTGAACTTTAAAATATAGTTCAAAAGGAACAACTGATTCTTACTAACAATAACATATGAGCCAGGCTCTGTGAAAAGGGGGCTTAATGCATCTGGAAAATGTATTGACCCAGGTCAGCCTGCGCGAACTGCTAAAGCTGACCTGGGCTGAAACTTTTCGCTACTGGTCAGTTTTTCATATGTCCAAGGACTAGTCTACCTCAAGATTAAGTCAGTTGTTCAAACAAGTGGCTATTATGGATCTCTGATTATGTGATAGTTCGATGGTATCATGCATCACGGAGATGCATTACGCATGGCTTAATTATAATGCATTTAGTGCATGTTTTCAGTGCAAATAAAACATGACAATTCCCATTTCTTTATATATTTTGATGTACTAGTTTTTATTGATCAATCTTTATGTAACTGGTTCACACTTTCATTTAATTCTTCACACTGTTATGCATTAATCACATGTTTATCAGAATGGCAGAAAAACATAAGATACATGAAAATGTGGGACATTATTGTGAAGGTGCCATCAAAAGCCAAACAGCCTCTCGTTTATTGACCCTTGTAGGGTCAAGTAAAACAAAATAGCTATTGTCAGTTAACCCTTTACCAGAGGACAAAACTTTAGCGTTGTCCAAATTGAAAGCATTTGCAGACGACAAATTCAGTGTGGCTGAAAAAGTGCAATTTTTTCTTAATAGGGAAATAAAAACATTGTGGGAAAAGGGGAAAATGCTGGTTACCAGCATTTTCTCCTTTTCCCACAATGTTTTCCAAAGGCTTCTTTCCCATTGTCGTTAAAAGTCGACATTGTGTGGTAAAGGGTTAAGAAACAGATTACAAGTATATGGCAAGACTGATTTGGAAAAGAAATCCTCCACATAGCAAACAGTGAAGATACAAGATCAGACTGCACATTTTGTGCAGTCTGATCTCAATCAACATTGCAAGCAAATGCAACTAAAGTTGTAAAAAGTATTTTAACAGCAACAACTGACATTTAAACAAGTACTGTATGTTTCATAGAATATCAGGTGGTGTAGATCTAAGATCAGACTTCAAACTCCATGAAGTCAGGTCTCGATTTGTCTTCAAAAGCAATTAAACTTCCCCCACATACCCTTGGGGTAAAATTCAAACATGCTTTCTGTTTATAATTTTATATTTTGCCTCTGGCATCAGCAAGATTCTTTCCCACTTGCTCCCAATTTGCTATTTGAAAGATAGCTTTCACATAGTCTGGTCGCACGTTTTTGTACTGGAGATAATAAGCATGCTCCCAGACATCTATACCAAAAAGAGGAACTAAACCTGTAAAAAAAAAAAGCACAACACATACAGCTGGCTAGACATGGCTGCAGTTCCATTTTCACTGAAACTTGCAAGTGCAAAAAGGGAAATAATTGTATTTAAAACAAAAATTTGAGGGTTACACTGCAGTCTGGGGTGGGCTCCCCTTTTCATTCGTATTAAGTTGCCTGAGTTTGAAGTAAATATCTTCAATAATTACAAAAATACCAGACAACGTCAAACTTTTTACACAGCTTTGCAGGCAACAGAGTATGACAACTGACAGTCCCTCGACATTTTCTTCAACAACAGCTAAGCTAAAAACATAGATATGGTAACACAAATAACAGAATAGCATAAAGGAGCAAATCTTATACTACTGCTACAGTTCACGTTTTTATTTGTTTCCTTGATTTTATAATTGTAGCTAGAGCTACATTGTGCTTTGCTCAAATTAAGGACTTCTCATTATAAATCCAGCCCTCCCAATACTGAGGATTAGCTCAAGGGTTGGGGCATGTGAAAATATACCTCCTTACCTATATTTAGAATGTTTATCATTTTCAAAGAACAAAAATCAGAATTTTGCAGGTTAGGCAAACAGCACTAAACATTTTGCTCCATGTTGTGCCTGCTATCAAAAAACCTTACCTTTATACTTTCTGTATACAGTATAGGTTTCAACACATTTCCTTGTAGGCTCTTTAGACCCACTACTATGTAGAACAAGAAACACAAAGCAGAAATAAAAGGAAAGAAAGTTTCTTTTAAAGGATGACCTTGAAATCAAAGTGTGTAAAGAAACAATCATTCTTTTTCCCAAATGGTTTCAAAAGCTGTTTGATAAGGAGTTGTAAACAGTTGAATCCGAATGGTAATTGGTTGTAGAGCTCTGACTAACGACAAGCATTGCGAACTTAATTACCAGTACTTAATTTCAACCTTACATACAAAACCGATTTAAGAATTCCTAACCTGTTGTTGGTTGAAGAGGATCTTGATTAGCAGTTGTCGCAACTCTCAATCGGTTACTAACCGGATTCCAACCAAGCCATCCCCAGCCCGATCCCTGGATTGCAACTGTTGCTGCAGTCAGTGCTGATTTCATCTCGTCGAAAGTACCAAAGTTTGTCTGGATCATTTCTAACAAGTCACCTTTAGGTTGACCTCCACCATTTGGACTGAGGACATTCCAAAATATTTCATGATTTATGTGACCGCCACCATTAAATTTAAGAGCTGGTTGAAGCGAAATTATCTGTTTAATATCACCTGAAAAAGTTGTATAAACTCAGTAAGTCCTGTACACTTCCTTTTTTTCATCTAACAGCAGATAGCTTAAGTCATGAAGTACTTATCAGATCTCTTTAACCCTTTACCAAACAATCTGGTGTTTTAATGACTGAACAAGAAGGCTCTATAAAACATTGTGGAAAAAAGAGAAAATGAGGGTAAACAGCATATTCTATTCTACTTCTCTCACAAAGTTTTCTACCCTTTCAAAGAACAAATCCCATCATTTAAACTATACTTAATTGTTGTCTGTATATGCTTTCAATTTGGGCTTGTATAAAGTGTTTTTGTATACTTACTCTGTACCATATAATCCAAAGTTTCAACAAACCTGAGGAAGAAGGCTTTAGAAAACATTGTGCAACAAGGAGCAAATGCTAGTTACAAGTATTTCCTTTTTCCACAACGTGTTCTAACCTTTTATAAGAAAATCCCACCATTTAAGTTATATTTCATTTGTCTTTGTAAATGCTTTTGATTTGGACAAGTCAAAAATTTTGGGTTAAAGAGTCAAGAATGTCACGAACTGTATTTAGGTAATAAATCACTTAAAACCAGCCTTGCTGCTGAGCTAGCTTTTACAGCATGTAGTTTTGTGCATGTTTTGACATATGTACATTTTGCTTTTAACAAAAAAAATTTGCATGTCGAGAAACTGATTAACCTTTTACTACACAAAACTGACTTTTAACAACCCTGAAGAGAAAGCTTTGGAAAACAATGTGGTTTCCAGCATTTTTTTCCATTTCCACCATGTTTTCTACCCATCCTGAGATAAATTTCGGTTCTTGAATCACATTTAATTTGTCATCTGCATATGTTTTCCATTTAGCTTTGTCTAAAATTCATCACTGAGTAGTTAAACAGATAAAGACGAAAACATTTCAAATTAATCAACATGTATTTAAAGCTTTATCAAACAATCCACAATTTTAATAACTTTAAGAAAGAGGTTTTTGACAACATTGTGGGCAAAAAAGAAAATGATAGTAACTAGCATTTTCTCCTTTTCCCACACAAAAATACTGTGGGAAAATTAACAACTGCTCATTGCAAGCAGTTGTTACTTTTTCCGTAATATTTTAACTCTTTGCCACATGACAAAAATGGAGATTTCTCAAAATTGAAAGCATCTGCAGATGACAATTTAAATGTAGCTCAAGTGATGGAATTTGTCGTTAAATAGGTAGAAAACAATTGGGAAAAAAGTAGAAAACGCTACTAACCGGCATTTTCCTCTTTTTCGCACAATGTTTTTCAAAGGCTTCTTCCTCAGGGTCGTTAAAAGTAGGGATTGTGTGGTAAAGGGTAAAAAAGTTCATGACAGCAGAGGATAAAAATTAATATTATATTTGTGCAATTATAGTTTAACTCTTAACCCTTTACCACACAATGCCGCCTTTTAACGACCCTGGGAAAGAAGCCTTTTGAAATCATTGTTGGAAAAGGAGAAAATGCTGGTAACCAGCATTTTCTCCTTTTCCAACGATGTTTTCTACTCTATCAAATAAAGATTGCACCATTTGAGCAATATCGAAATTGTCGTCTGCTAAAATTTTTGTTGTCTGGTAAAGGGTTTACCCTTTCAGTGCCATAGGCGAAATCAGGGGGTTTTGCTGGCGGCTTAGACCAAGATCAGACTGCAAAGTCTGATCTTAGATCTATGCTGTCCGCTTGTTTTGTCTAGCCTACGAATTGAAAATCTTTCTCAGTTCCAATGGATGGTATTTCAATCCGTCGAAATAGGTCCAGTTTATATATTTGGCGATGAAAGAGTTAATCAGACAACAAGATTTTAGACTTGTAAATATCTAAACTCTTTACAGGCAACAAATAAGGAAACTAGAATTATCTTTGAGAGGGTAGTAAACTTATCGGTAAAACAAGAGGACCATGATGGTCCTATATCGCTCACCTGAGTACTAAGCAGTAAAGGTTTACAATGAAGATAAATACCAAAAATTGAGGTTCAAGGCCAAATGATAATGAAACAAGAGCGGCAAATTGTCGCAAGATATGCCCGTCTCACCTCCAGTTGTCGAGGAGGTATAATAATCGCAAAGGGCAGGTAATGCAACAAACATGTTTACCAAGTCTCAAGTCAATTTGACAATAGACTTCAAAGTTCTGTTCCAGACAAGCAAGAAATACTGTAAAAATGAAGATCAAAGTGGAATTACTCAAAATCCATGCTAGGTAGAGTTATTGTTCTTGCACACTGTACTCGGTAATATTGCAGCAAACATGCATACCAAGTTTGAAGTCGTTCTGACTTGAGATGACAAAGTTATATTCCGGACAAGCACTTAATGCTGTAAAAATGATCAAAGGGAAATAACTCAAAGACAGCACGAGGTAGATTTACAATTCTTATGCACTGCACTTCCAAATATTGTAACATATAAGCATACCATATTTCAAGTCATTCCTACTTAAGATGACAAAGTTATGCTCCAGACAAGCAAGAAACACTATAAAAATGAAGGTCAAAGGGGAAATAACTCAAAATTCGTACTAGGAAGAGTTATGGTTTTTGTGCACTGCACTCTGTAATTTTTCAACAATCATGCATACCAATTTGAAGATGTTCAGGCTAGAGATGACAAAGTTATATTCCGGACAAGCAGAAAATGCTGTAAAAATGATGATTAAAGGGAAATAACTCATAGACAGTACAAGGTAGAGTTATGGTTCTTTCATACTGCACTTCGTATTATTGCAACAAACACAAATGCCAAGTTTCAAGTCAATCGGACTGGAGATGACAAAGTTATGCTCTGGACAAAGAACTATTCTAAAGAACTTTCTAATTCAAGGGCAAATAACTCCAGCCGTTTCAGTCCGATTAGACCCATAATCGAACTCATCCGAGATCTTATGGTCATAAGTATTTTGACCAAGTTTGATGCTGATTGATTAAAAATTGTAGATGCTAGAGTGTAAACAAAGTCAAATAAAGCAATTTTTTCTAATTCAAGGGCAAATAACTCCAGTTGTTCTGGTCTGATTAGACCCATAATCGAACTCATCGGAGATCTTTTGGTCACATATATTTTGACCAAGTTTGGTGCTGATTGGTTAATAATTGTAGATGCTAGAGTGTAAACAAGGTCAAATATAGCAATTTTTCTAATTCAAGGGCAAATAACTCCAGTTGTTCTGGTCCAATTAGACCCATAATCGAACTCATCCGAGATCTTATGGTCATATATATTTTGACCAAGTTTAGCGCTGATTGGTTAATATTTGTAGATGCTAGAGTGTAAACAAAAAAATGTGAACAGACGGTTAACGGACGGACGACGGACGGTGAGTGATCACAATAGCTCATCCTGAGCACTTTGTGCTCAGGTGAGCTAAAAATTAAATGCTGGTATCCAGCATTTTCTCCTTTTCCAAAAATAGTCTCTTTTTTTCCTAAAAGAGTTTCAAAAGCCTTTTTCCTCAGGGTCATTAAAATTTGATACTATGACAAAGGATCAAACTTGAACATTTTTGGTTAAAGGCCCACTTGCTGCCAAATATAAGTGATTTACAATACTTTTTTCTGCCAGCGACTGGAATTTCAAAAGATATTATTATCATACTAATATCCATACTCTTATATGGAATGAATTAAATTTATCCGAGTTTTCAGTCCTGCATTGTTTACTTTTGGCTGCTAGTGTGCCTTTATCTTCTTACCATCAGTGATTGCTTGTTTAAGCTTTTCTTCTGTAGCATTCAGGTTGGTGACATATGTTTTGTGATGTTTCATGTGGTGAAGTTCCATAATTTCTGCAGAAATGCAGGGCTCCAGTGCATTATATTTGTATGGCAGATCAGGAAGGGTGTGAACAAGACAGGATCCAGAAATACCTAATGCAGAGGCTTTCAGCAAAGACCTGCATACAAAGTGAAAAAAAAGAGAATGTAATTAAATGTAATTACATGTAGACCATAATGAATTAACTCAGTCCCTCATGTAAACGAATTGGCAGGTAGTTTAAGTATACATGTATTTTATTTCATTGCCAGCATTTACATAAAATACAGTTCATAATTGTTAAAAAGAAAAGCTGCCACTGGGATGAGCCAAAACTTAAAAAGCTTAATTATTGCTCTCCCTAGTGGTCACTGAAAAATGATTTTGGCAAATTATCCAAATGAACAAAAAGGCTGTGTCTCTGGGTATGGTACCATGTTTCTAGCCTCGGAGTCTAAGGGTATGGTACCATAATCAGAAACTCTACGGAAAGGGATTTGGTAAACTATTGCCCCTTGTACATATACATATATAGAAACAACCCTAGTAAAACTGGCTATAGAACCAGGTGTATCAGTATAGAATACTGGGGCAACAGAGGTTTTGGTAAAACACTGGTTATGTTAAAAAGGTTATATAGTGCAAAGTGATAAGATTTTTCTATCAAATGGTAATTAACTCTTTACCAAATATCAACATTGTAGACTTTTTAAATTGAAAGCATTTGCAAATACATGTAACAATTTAAATGTGATTCATGTAATGGAACTTGTCTATGATAGGATAGAAAATAAAGTGGGAAAAGGAGAAAATGTTTGTTACCAACATTTTTTCTCCATTTCCTACAATGTTTTCAAAAGGCTTCTTCCTCAGGGTGCCTAAAATGCGGGACTACGTGGTAAAGAATTAACCCTTATCCTGCTAAACAAATCAAATGAAACTTTCAAGCCGATAGTAAAATCTCAACTAATGATATTTCAAATTCATTTTTTGGAGAATAAATATATCCTTATCAGACAGTGTAGATCCATGATCAGACTGCAAGTTCTGTGCAGTCTGATCTTGATCTACACTGTCCGCAAAAGGTCAGTGAGTTGCGCTCAGCAGCCTCGGGGTTAAAAACAGATCATGCACTGTAACATGATATCTCACCTTCACCTTGCTTTAAAGACGATCGCTACAGTTTCACCTTTTTTTCAAAACTTTCAGAATTTCATAAAACTTTGTTTGGTAATAGTTTATTATCTGATCTACAAAAATAGGAGATAAAAAGAGGGGGTCACCAGCTTTGGAAAAATTCTATGAATATTTCTTTCAGTACACCCTGCATTGTGGAAGTTCAGGATGAAATTTCACCTATGAAAACTAAGTCTATGTATATTTTTTTTAAATGACAACAATTATAAGCAAATTTTATGTCATTGTATTGGTGAAACATCAAATTTAATGAAAAAAATAATTTAGAGTATACTGAGTATCAAAATTTAGAAATAAAACCCTTAACTTATGGCTAAAACACCTTTATTTTGGAAAAAAACCAAAGAGTATCTTTTAAAGTTATTTTTTTAAATGTTCTAATATTCAGATTTTTCTTATTTTTTCTATAAATAATATTCAGGTACTAAACTAAAAGAATCTGCTTAAAACAAATAGGTAATCAGCCTTATTTTTTCAGAAAATACATTTTAAGTTTGTGGGTGGGGCACTAACTAATGAGTAAATGTAATGTTTGTCAAAGACAAAGACATTATATGAAGTAAACTATCTCAATTTTTTCAATGATACAACAATATTTATCAGAATCAAGTTTGTTGGTCATAATAAACCAATTCATAGCATATAAATGTAACTCTGATGTTAGCATTTAACCCATTACCAAACGACTAATTTTAGACTCTTCTAAATTTGACGCGTTTGCAGACGCTAAACCAAAACCTGGTATTCATGTATCACAGTTCTTTGATGGGTTAGAAATCATTGTGCAAAAAGGAGAAATCATTCGTTAGGAGCAATTTCTCCTTTTGACATCAATGTTTTCTAATGTCTGCTGCAGACTCATCAAGCTAAGGGATAACCTGGTAAAGGAGAAAGAGTTATGTACAGACCCTCGTTTTCTGCAAGTCTTTACCATGTCAAAAAAATTTGGACTAGACCAAACTGAAAGCATCTGTATCTGAAAAGATGTTTTAGTTTGACGATACGTCTGCCAGATAGAGTGCTAGTAGTAGCATCTGTGTCCATATTTCCGTTGTTTGGTGACGTAGTTAGGTGATCCACTTTGACTTTCAGTCCGATCTTTTGAAAGTGTGATTTTGGATTCTTGCCTCGCATATAATTATTTGGCTTGATTCAAATACTTTTTTCTTCATTTGGCTGACATGAAACGACCCGATTTAGTTCTTGGTTTATCCATTCTGCAGACATTGACAAACGTGGCAAGATCAATTGTGTTAGATGCTCACCATTTTTCGAGTAAAAGGTGAGCGTGGGAGTTACACGAAGCGTAAAAATGGAAACTGTTGTGAACGTCGTAATCTGTATATGACAGCTATTTTCATTCTTCAGATTAAAAACAAATTAATGACAACCTCTTGGATATGAGAAATTCTCAGAAAAAGTTTGAGAAAATATAGCTTATATTCAATCTCTTAGGTCTATTCAGACTGGCAGAAATTTGTCCTGTTATTCCCCATTAAAAAAAAAAAATCTGAGAAAATTACTTTATGACTGCCGATAAAATAAACTATGAGAACAGAAAGTCAGTACAGCCCAGTAGCTTTTTCCTCCAAAAACTCATGATGGACTCAAGACATTAGAGTGCACAATAAATGCCCAAATATGAAAAGAAGAGTTGTAAACATCTCATTATCAAGACTAAAATAGGATTTTCCAGAAATCTAAGAGGTCCACCCCAGAATCATTAATACTTCTGATTTTGGAGATGAAGAATTTTTCCTAATTATGTTGCCATGTATTTCAAAATTCTTGATGGAACCAAACTGTTTGACGGAATTTTGCCGGAAAAGGACCATGGCAAAATCAACTTTGTATTGTGGTCTGGACAACAATGGGACCAATAATGTATTAACTTATGATAAAGTGTTCAACCTAAACCGCAAAAAGAGAACCAGACAATCGCATAAGCTCACTGGCCTTCGGCAGGTAGAGCTGAACTTGTCCTATTTAAAGTAACAATGCTCTTGGGATTTTTGTTTTGGAAGGACCCGAGTTAGGGCGAATGGCCCGATCGGTCATTATTGGTTTTTGAAATCCAAAATAAAACTCTTTTTGAAAACAATGCCTGACTGCCAATAAGCACAGCAAAATATTATTATCAATCGTGCCTGCTGAGTAATGCTCCTGTTGATGACAACATGCTGTTTGGTATCTAGAACAGTGTTAAAACTTAAAGGTTCTTCTCGACGGCGATAATGACCTTCTTCTGCAAAACAGTTTGGTACCCTAGTATTGTTTACCCAATTGTCCTGCGCCGGGAACAAAGAAAATGCTGGTTCCTTTCGATGGCCGAGGAACCAGGCATCCCCCCCACTTTTTTTTTTTTTAATTCCCCTCACCCACGAAGGTTAAAAATTATAAAATTTTTAAAGATTAGTCATAATTTCACCAATATCAAGCGTCGGTAAAGCGATTCAGAACAACATTTTTAAGAATCGTTTTGAAAAAAAAGAAAAAATACAAGTGGACTGCATCTATGTATTCACAATTTATGGGTCTGGAGTAAACTTTTTTTTTTTTAAATACGGAAAACGTTGTATACCCTGTAGCCGTCGGGAGTTGGTCAAAACGGCCCACTCCAAAAACTAAACTTTCACTCGTTATACATATCTCCCATAACCGTCCGATAGACAGTTGATATGAAGATCGATAACAGGCACGCACTTTATCCCAAAATAGCCAGGTTCAAAACGTCTCTCTGTACCAAAATGCGACACTTTTATGGTTACTTAAAAGGCACACTTTTGACAAATGACTTACTGCTACCCACATAAAGTAATTCTATCAGAGGAATTTTATATCTTTATTTATCTTATCTGGTTTTGTAAAACGAGTTTGATATGTTTCCAGAGCTTGGATCTTGATTCCCCCATACCAGTGTGGAAAGTACTCTGCATTCATGTCCTATGTTTTAATCATGAATCTGTGCTCATTTGTACCCCCTTTTTTTCATCATAAATCTGCATTCTTCGAATATCTCAGTCGTTTTCTACATTTGTAATTTGTGTACAGCAGAAGGTGATCAGACTTTTAAAACACAAACTCAAACATATATATCCTTTTCTGCTGTGCACAAATTACAAATATGTAAAAAGACAGAGATGTTCAATCAGTGGTCAGGTGAACCTGAAGGAACGTCTCCATGAATTTGTAAACTAAGTAGACCCTCTCTCTTGATTCATACGATCAATAGCCATAATGTAAGTAAAATGTACATATTTTTTTCGTTTTGGCACTAGGGCCGTTTCGGAAGTGGTACCCGTTGTGTCTCCCATAACCGCCCGATTTACCTTAATACTGAGAACAATAATTTAAGGCCTCGATGGGTTCGATTCCCTCGAATGGCCATCTAAAATTACTGATAGACTCCTAATAGATAAGATGCTAAACCAAGGTCCCGTGTGACAGTGCTATACAGTGGGACCGTTAAAGAACCAGGCGTAACTTTAGATGGGCTTCGTCCTCTATCTCGCACTATCCCCCGTAACATAACTAACAGCCTTCAGGGGACGTTGCCCATGTGGGTGAACGGTGGTGACGATAAATAAACGGAAATTCAATCAAACACGCTCATCATAACTTGGCTGATTCCGTAAAGTTTTACATCTAACTCAATCAACGGATTACCCGAGGTGTTCCGGATGAGGGTTGGTATTCCCTAGGATTTCACCACTAATCACGGCTCGGCCTATTCCGTACATAAATCTAATCAACATATCAACCGAGTTTTATCGAATGGGCATTATCTTTCGCTGGGTGACACTTTTCAAATACAGACCTATCTAATTTTGGCGCACACACACACACACACACACACACACACACACACACATATATATATATGCTTGGTTTACAGCATCGGTATAAGGCCAGACACTTCTAGTTGATAAGACTGTAGAAAAACCCTGCACGAATCCTGGAAAATTTCCCTAAAGTCTATATTCAGAAACTGTATTCAAAGATGTGCAGTACAACAATATAGTAATTGTAAAAACTATTTTTTCCGTTTGAAACAATTAAATTTTAAAGGAATATGGAGCGCAAAAAAGGGCTAGACTTTTCCATAGATGTATTATTTATAGCCATTTTCTGCAATGCTACTTTATTAGCCGCGAGTTTCAGTTTACAAACCGTGTATATATATTTATCCTGTACAGGATAGTGACGCGTCATAGCAGACAGGTTGAATCTCGTTGTCTGCGCATGTCACATTCTTCGAAGATTAGACCCGTCTGCTATGACGCATCACTATCCTGTGTAGGATAAATATTAATACGCGGTATGTTAACTAAAACTCTAAAATAAAGAATAATAAAGAAGCAATGGAGAAAATGACTATAAGCAATGTATACATTGTGTGGAAAAATCTAGCCTGTGTTTCGCTCCAGATTTCTTAAAAATGTAATTTTTCAAACAGGAAAAATAGTTTTCACAAATACTATTGTTTTACAGTCCATCTTTGAATACAGTTTAGATAAACTCTCAGGAAACAAAGATTTGTGCCGTGTTTTTCCACAGAGTTATCAATAAGAAATGTCTGAGCTTATACCGAAGCTATTTCCCAAGACGGTAGGGGCTGCTTTTATAAATGACTGGTGTATAGGTTATATCAGGTATCATAAATACACATCTTATATACGATCCCTGGTTAAATGTGAGCTAACCATAGCTGGATGAATCGTACCAGGTTGCATTTTATTCAATAAACGATTTTGTGATTATGCTGTGTCCGTCGTTCGTCGTGCGTCGTCCGACGTCAACTTTTACCTTGTTTACGCTCTTGAGGCCACATTTTCCGTCCGATACTCATGAAACTTGGTCAGAATGTTTGTCTTGATAATATCTCAGACAAGTTTGAAAATGGGTCATGTCGGGTCGAAAAATAGGTCACTAGGTCAAACCTTACAAAAACCTTGTGTACGCTCTAAAGGCTATATTTTCAGTCCAAAACTCTTGAAAGTTGGTCAGAATGTTTGTCTTCTTGTTATCTTGGACGAGTTCGAAAATATATCATGTCTGGTCAAAAACTAGGTCACTAGGTCAAATCTTAGAAAAACCTTGTGTACGCTCTTGAGGCCACATTTTCAGTCCAAAACTCTTGACAGTTTATCAGAATGTTTGTCTTGATATTATAATATCTTGGACGAGTTTGAAAATCGGTCATGTCGGGTCAAAAACTAGGTCACCAGGTCAAATCTTAGAAAAACCTTGTGTGCGCTGTAGAGGCCACATTTTCAGTGCAATAACCTGGAAAGATGGTCAGAATGTCTGTCTCGATGATATCTCGGCCGAGCATCAGCATGCTATAACATCAGCGGTGGTAACAAAGGATATGCTGAAACTCTGTTTAGTTCAACTCTTTGAAAAATGTCAATAAATTAAATGTACAGTGAAAATAGACTTTGTAAAAGTTGCCAGGCTCAGGAAATTAAAAATGAGATCCATTTCCTAATATACTGCTCGAAATATTCTAATGAACGTGAAAAACTATTTTAACATGTTGTTAAGAATCTTAAAATTTTTGAAAACTTATCCCATCAGAACAAATTCAAACGGTTGATGACCTCAGAAGATACAAATATAATCATGAAGGTTGCTAATTTATTCATAAATGCTTTGAAATAAGAAAACAAATTATCTAAGCAGCCTCATTTAGTCACTTTCATATATACTAATAACAATGCATTGTCGATTTTCAACATGAATTACCTATGATATAATGTGAATATTTGATCTGGCACATGGCTTTTTTACAATTTTAATGGATCCATACACATACTGAAAATTCACATTGTCCTGTAAACCCACATTTTGATATGAGAGGCTTCACTATCCGG
The DNA here is from genome assembly GCA_946811185.2 of Hippopus hippopus. NCBI lineage: Eukaryota > Metazoa > Mollusca > Bivalvia > Cardiida > Cardiidae > Hippopus > Hippopus hippopus. The sequence goes on from OX328101.1 coordinate 30,009,614, forward strand.
CTATAGACAGAAGCTATACATAGAGCATACGGCAAGGAGCCAGATCAGACTGCACTGATACGTAGGCTGATCTGCGTCTTTGCTGCGTGTCCTTGTCTATTTGTGGGTAATATCATACGATGGCTCAGTATGATGTATTTTAAAATAATATATGTATGTTTCATATAGTGTATATTTGTATGTTGATATGCGTTATGTATGCCCTTAAAGGGCCCACTTTGGAAATAAGAAAACTATTCTATTCTTTCAATTCTATTCAATGAAATATTCAAATTAATTATTCACCACGACTGCAGCTAAGGTTCAATTCAAGGGGAGCTTAATTTCGCCGCACCAATCGAAATAACATGGCTACGCCTCTGTAGTAGCCCAAGGGTTATACACCCTAAGCTGAAAGATGCATAATCAAATCTATGCTGGTCAGTATTGTGAATGGCCAGACTGGACACTAGGTTGTAAGCGTGGGATAACCGGTCCATTCTGAAAATGTTTACGTAATGGCTTCTCCACTAGGGTCATAACCCTTAAACAACTCTACATCCTTTGTCCCTCACTGTTTCACACGCTTCACCTCGGTAAGGCTACACTACCAACGGCAGATTACTTTTTTAAACTTACAGCTGTTACCAGTAGCATGTACATCAGTTTGCTCTAAGGCAAAACAATCTAAATTTTCAAATTGTTTTTAAGCAATGTTTCCTAACAAACTCCGTTCCATTGCAATTTTATCCTTGCTCAAGGCCAAATGACCTATCATATTTTCAACACCTTCTACATATACGGACAGCACTCGTCACAACTCGGTCGATCCCGTAACTAGGCATACGTATAACTTGATCAACGGATCACTCGAAGTTTGCCGAATAATATGGACAGCAGACGACTACAAGATGTGGTTACATAACCCGATACTCCTTGATTCGCTCTCGTTTCATTCATAAGTTGTTGCTTTATCACTGACACCATTTCTTATAGCTGCGTTGTAAGTAAACTGCTACAAACTTTCTGGTTTTTGCAGGCCCGAGATTTTGATAATACAGGTATAATACCATAATTCAACGATAAACAAACTGTAACCACCATTCCTTACATAGTTGAAAAGTTAAGTATGGGATTACTTGAAGGCCTGTTTACTACTAGTTAGTATTCTTGCGCTTATCTGGGTTAAAAGTAGTTTTTATAATAAGGTCACAATAGCTGGTATTGGTGTTATAAGACTGTAAGTAAAAGCCGTTACGAGTTGCAGTTACATCAGTTTGCCCTCAGCAGACGGGTTTCCGAAAAAAAAAATTGTCTTTCGGTTAAAATGCCTTTTTTTTTTAATTGCAGACGACAAATTCAGGGTGGCCCAAGTTAGGGACGAAATTTGCTCTTGATAGGGTAGAAACATTGTGGTAAAAGGAAAAAAATGCCGGTTTCAAGCAATATCCCCTCTTCCCTCGATGTTTTTAAAAGCTTGCTTTTTCAGAGTCGTTACAAGCAGGGATCTTATATACATGTGTATATAAGATCCCTGTTACAAGTGAGTGGTAAACGGTTTAATATTTATGAATACTTGCTGAACGTTAAGCACCGTGACGATCAAAAGAAGAAGTTAAAACTTTTTGCGTGATAAAACGGTTACAGATCATGTTATTGTCATTTTTGACGTAGTAAAGTCCAATCATACTCGTATATAAGGAAAGAAACGATAAGACTGTAACCCAGGCTATCCCCTGCTATACATCGGTACATTATGCTGGCCGGAACTACTTCGAAATGACACATATTGTGATTTCAACTGATTTACCTTTTTCCTTTCACGGGTCTCCGGAATCAAAACTGGGCCACGCTGATGCCTAACAATAACCTATTCATTAATCATAATGTCAAGGACAACTTTGATAGAAGAAAAAGATATTTCTTTGAAAGAGAAAATTTTGTATAAACACTTGATGATTCAAAGGAATTTATTTCATTGAAATTTTACCTCTCACAAAGACAGAATAATGTTGTTAACAGAGAAAAGAGGTCTGTCAGCGATACGTATTTCAAAAAAGCTTTCCGATTGGTTAGTTCAGGGGTCGTAAATTTACATATACGATCCCTCTGGTTAGTTGTTTATGCGTTGTGGAGTGGAAGTAGGTCCGAATGACGTCATTTTAGTACGTTTCGATTGGCTTATCACAGCTACAGTTTATTTGTTGCTGTAGCAACACCATTGTAACAATCAACTGATCCAAAGTATTTTGCATTTGTCAAAAATGATGCTTTTTAAGAATTCGATTTCATTCCTTCTAGAAATTTGAAGTTTCTTCTTGCTGATCTGATTAAATTTACAATGGTCTCGACATTATTTTGTTCTTATGTACTCGAGAAGTATCGAACTACTTGAAAGGCGTTTGGATAATGCTGTTCAGAGGCATTTGCAGCAAACTGCCGAGCGCTGACATATGAAGGCGAGATTGAAAATCTCGCCTTCACAAAATGGTCATAATGCCCCACTTCGAATTTTTAATTCTTATCGACTACTTGTAAATGTTGTAGCTGTTGAAAAATTTAATCGATTTTGGTATGATTTATAAAGAATAAAGTTGTTTCTTAACAGGTTTTGTTGATTTTGATTGCAAGTGTGATCAATCGGGTACTGGTGAAAATGAAAACTCATTAATTAGTTGCAATGACTAATGAATGAAAATTAAGGAAGAACTTATATGAATCAATTAGTTTTGAAATTGTTCCTTTTAGCCGATAAAGCAGAATTTCAAGCACTTATTTCTAACTTTTGAATTATCGTTTGCGTTTTTCCAGCTTTACCCGATCTTGAAATTGTACGAGAGGAGTGTAAGCAGGGTTCGTATATCGTATATGTTATATAAGATCCCTAGTGTAAGGGACTTTTGTTTGGTATTTATCGTGAAGTTTATTAAGTCGGTTTTTGATTTTACAAATAATGATGAAAACTCAGTGGTATATTTTAAATGAAAAGAACAGAAAAGACTGTTCATTGTTAAGTTTGTTGACTTTTACAATTTGTAATATCTTGTGTAAAGTATAATGATAGAATGAAATGGAATGTCTGTGCGTTGTGTGTGAGAAGGAAAACGGCAGCATGCTCTGCAGTGTTCTTGCAATCGATGTGTACATGCAATACTAGTAAGTTAATTTTTGCTTAGAGTAGATTTAAGATATATAGATTTTAGTTATAAATCATGCATATGTACATGTATTTGGTATCACACAGATTCATGTTAACAAATTAATGGTCATCTCACTTAATAACCACAAGTACTGACCCTTTACCTCACGATCCCAAGTTTTAATATCTATGAAAGAGAAGGCTTTTTAAAACATTGTTGGAAAATAAGAAATTACTGGTAACCAGCCTTTACTCCTTTTTCCCCACAATGTTTTCTATCATATCAAAGCCAAAAAGTCATCAGTTGAGCAAACGTAGTTGCTCGTCTATGTACAAATGCTTTCAATGGGAGACAAAATAGTTACTTCCCTTGATAGCTCTTCACTAGTCACTAGGTACTGAATAAGGATTACTTGGCTTTTATGCTTGATATCCTTTGCACTATTGAGGAATGTTCAGGTTTAAATATCTCCTTCAAAATTTATCACACCAAAAACTTGATCTATTGATGCATTTCAATGGTTAAAGTGTGTGAAATTGGATTTGCAAATACTATGAAAACCTTACATATACAGCACAAGCCAAATTATAACAATCGCAACATCTCCTTGTAAAGCAAGGATAAAAACAAAGGAAATCAAATAAAAGGACCTTGGTGCAATTTGGTTACCTTGGTTTTTATCTAGCAATGGAGATAAAATGAATTCACTTTTTTATCCCATTTGGTTTAGCCTTAAATTTGGTCGTTTTGTAAAGAGCTAGATCAAATAATCAAATGCCATATCACGAGGGAAAAATTGAAAATACGGAAGATGAAAAATAAGCACAGACAATTCAAGTCTTGACTTGCAATATATAAGTATAGAATACGCTTTCCTTACACTTGGCAACCGTTAGTTTTCCTGCAGTATTGATCGAACGGCCAATTAACTTTTTCAGAAGCAGCTTTTTCTATCAGCCATGTCACTATCAAGTGTAACCCTTTACCCAGCCTGGATTCTAGTCTGATCTTGTGTTTTTTTTTGTTTTTTTTAATATACATGTATATATTCAGACGTTACTTTGTCAAAAAAGACGCTAATTTCTGACAAAGTAACTTTAGAATGTAAAGAAGGAAAAAAATATCAAACTGAAACCCAGGCTACTCTTTTCCAAACGATCCCGTGTTTTGACGGCTTTGAAGAAATAGACTTTTGAGACCATTGTGTGAAAAATGGAAAAAGCTAATAACAAACCACCTCCCCTTCCAGTAATGCTTTCTTAGACCAGACTCATCATCATAGCAAAGCTGCCGTAAATTTGACGTCTGCAGCTGTTTTGTATTTATGCCCGAAAAAAAAAAAAACGTTTAGGTACATGTACATGGTCAACTAATGCTCCTTTTAATGGGCAGTCTCTCTAATCATTGCTGGAAAAAGGGTTGTGGCATGTGATACGTAATTTCTGCCTTATGTTTTTCAATAGTTCGTTTCCTTCATAATCAACAAGTCCTTGTGTAATTGAATTAAATTCATACCTGAACAAATGCTAGTTTACATCCAATTCCATGTTTTAACGATCGAAATTCGGGTTTTTTTTTTTTGTCTCTGTGTATGTGTGTGTTGGGGGGGGGGGGGTGTATCTTTTTACCATATTACAAAATGTAAGACTAGTCCATTTTCGAAACATTTGTGGACGAAAAATCAAATTTCGGTAAAATGATGGTTTTTGCCCAAGACACTGCAAGAAAATGGAAAAAATCTTCTTACCGCACTTTTACCTGTATCCACGATATTTTCATGGGTAGATGCACTGGCCGCCGCGAAAAAATTGAAATAATGTTTAATACAGCGTTAAACATGGTATTTAGTGCAGATAACTGTCTTCGAGTTTGATTTTAGTTTTTGACGGGTCGTATCCGAGACGTTATGGTGCACCATAGACGTTCAAATATGAAAAGAAACACCGTAAACTTCTTATTGTTGAGACTATACTGGATGATAACGAACAAGCAGTTAGGATTACACTGGCCGGCTGTTATTTAGATTACTCTCAGTCGGACGGCACGTGAGATAGGAGAACTATGCGAGGGAGGGGAGGAAAAGTTGTTTTGTTAGTGTCAGGCGAAATCGACCCTTGGAGAAATCGTCTCCTGGAGAAATCGTCCCTAAACTGCTTGGGGACGATTTCTCTAGTCCCCTGGGGAAGATTTCATTGGAGAAATCGTCTCCAAGTTAAGTTTTTGAAAAAATCGTCCCCATATTCAAAATTCATATATGTTGAACATTGTTAAAGTTGTGATAAGTCTTTTTTAAAAAAAAAGTCTTGTTTTTTCTATTGCTATAGTCTAAATTTACTTTGTGTAACAAATTTCTTAATTCAAGAGCTATTTGATTTGATTGTCGTTGTCTATACAGCAAATTTCACACTGACAGCACTCGGCAAAGGAAACTAATTTTCACGTCTAAGTTATTTCGATTTTACGTCTGTAGACCTGTCTTTCCCTGTCTTCGTAGGCTTTCAATCTTCCTTCTTTCAAGATGGGTATAATGATTTTTCATCCCTTGATCGCCCTTTCTTTCCTCTGTTCTCTCCGTACTTTGACATCTCTCTCTACTCTCTCCCTATATCGACACCCCACTCTCTCTCCCCTGCTCTCTCTCCCCGTCTCTCTCTCTCTCTGTACGGGTAATTATTATTATTTTCTATTTAGTGTGTTGATCAATCAAGAACGTGCTCATTGATTCGATTGCCCCTAAGATCGATCCCTAAATTCCGTACAAGTAATCATCTTCTAGACGATTCCATTGCCTGTAAAGGCTGATTTACTTGTAACCTACACGACAACTTTTTCTACCATTGTAAACGTAAATTTCCTGACAATGTTTTCTAGAAATGTTGAAAACGTTACTGGAAAGGCAGAAATACACCTGACCATGGCTTTTGTCCTTCCGGACATTTTTTGTACTGATTATGAATGAGGTGGGTTTTTTTTAGCTAAATTGACACCCTTATTTGCAAAAAGCCTTTGTTCAATAGGACAATAACTTATATGTATTTAGATCTTCGATGAGAGGATGAACCTTTGTAATACAGTCACTATATTAAAATCAAATTAACAAAAAAATCAATTTCCCTTGCCAAGTGATTTAAGAGAGAGAGAGATGTACACTCATCACCACAGTATATAGTATAAAAATATATTTAATGACCAAATGACTATTGTTTTACAAACATATACATGAATATGACTAGATACCGAAAACAGCATAGTTACGCCAAAATATCTTCCCATTTTTATATACAAAAATGTTTGTTGGAATATATTGCGTCCATTTATCGTTTTTATGGACTATAATTAAATAATGACAATGTGTTTAAAAAAATGTGAATTGTCAAGTAATTGATCTTACTAGAGTTTTTATACGGCTTGAATATACACGTAGAGATTGTACATCGAAAGTTGTGTAATCGTGGCGAAAATAACTAATTCATATCGTTGTTCCAGTCTAAGTACATTGTAATTCTTTGCTTTTTTTTTACAAGAATCAATCATTTAACAAGAAAGTGTAAAATAAACAGGAAAGGCTAATTACCAAGTCTTACAAATGCGTGGCTTTTGTAACGAAAATAGCGCATTACTTTTACGACAATAGCGTGTGGCATTGATTATGCATTGATAATGCATCATTACCTGAAGTGTTATAATCCGATCAGATGTCTCTTGCTATAAATCTTGGATTGTGTGTATCGCAATAAAGATATTAATTGATGTTTTACCTCCAAAACAGAAGTATAATATATATATAAGAACGATATAAATAAACGCTTGTTGAAATGCGAATGTGAATGAAACAATGTAAGCATGCACAATCATTCAAATGTACATTATTCTTTTACAAGCTATTTTTTTGTATTCATCTGACAAAACTATTTTCGTGGTGTTTTACTGTTAACACAAGCTTTTTTCGTACAGACTTGCTATTTTCGTAACAAATGGGAAAAATTATTTTCGTAGTTCTGAGGGAAAAAAATAGAGAATTATGTCGTGGAAAGAGGATGCAATCACACGTTATTCGCTAGAGAAGTAATATTTGTGGAGGGGCAAAGTCCGGTTGTGCAGTCCGTACCGTCTACACCATAAGAAAATCTGTCTAAGTACCTAAAAATGGACTTCATAAATCTTGGTAAACACCTCAAATATCCAAGACATCACGACAGTTCATCCAATTTCCAACGGACTCTTAAAGTTAAGATAAGAAATTTGTTCATGATTTGGGAAATTTTGAATTTTAATTGTTAATGCCATGTTTTATTGGTATTAACAATATATTTTTTTCCCTATATTCAAGGTAACCATTATAAGTACAAATATTCCAGATTCTGATTCTACTCAATCTAACAAAAATAAGCGAACTGCAGAAGCGCTTTGAGTGCAGTCTGATACAAGTCGATATGCAAAGTTATTTACAGAAAATAGTCTAACTGCGAAAAGCATTGAACATTTCCTTTGTAAGTTTTACTGAAAAAATGAACTGGGTACAATATGTACGAGAAACACATAAATTTTATACATGTGTGATCAATGAACACACATGGTTAACTCTTTCAGCGCCAAGTATACAATCTACTGAAACGCACAAGGACTTTTTCCATTGGGCATCACTAAACAAAAGGACGGTAAAGATCCAAGATTATGTGCGGTCTAATCTTAATCTCTGCTGACTTTAACAGCCGATTTTTCCGCCTTTGAATATGAGTTTTTCACTTTACATCAAAATCCCAAGCTCTAACGACCCAGATGAAAAACGCTTTGGAAAGCATTGTGGGAGAAGAAGAAAATGCTGTTAAAAAAATTCTTCCTTTTTTCCACAAGGCTTTCTATCCTATCAATGCCAGATATCATCATTTCAGATACATTTATTCTGATGTCTGTGTACGAATGTTTTCAGTCTGGTAAACATAAAAAAGAAATCTGACCTAATTCCGATTCTTAAGTCTAACGAAAATAACGTCGAAAAGTTTCATTATACAGACACGGAGAAGGCAGAGTGCTTGAATAAATATTTCTCTTCTATCTGTACTGTTGATGATTCTAGAGCATTTTTACCCCCTTTCCATCCTAAAACCTGTAATACACTGAACACAATAGACAAGAAATAGAAGACATAATCAGTCATAAATTACTAAAAAATATAAAACAAAGTGTATCTAAACCCTTACAAATCTTATTCAATAAGTCATTACAAGATCAGACTTTTCTTAAAAAATGGAAACATTCACTTGTTGATCCACTTTTCAAAAAGGGAGATAAGTCTGCAGTTTGCAATTATCGTCTAATATTTCGTCTAAGTTGTGTCTGAAACTCATGGAAAGGTGTGTATACATATAACAACTGTACAACCATCTACACTCAAATCATCTACTCTACGAAAAGCAGCCGCTTCTTTGCGGGGACATTCAACAGTCCATCAATTGATCGAAATATACCACCAAATCGTTTCTGTTGTAGATGCAAAACGAAACCTATGTATGGTATTCTGCGATATACCGAGGGCATTTGATAGAATCTTGCACAAAGGTCTTATTTTTAAACCTCGCCAACTTGGCATCCATGGCCCCTTCTTCACTGGTTTAAAGATTATTGTCAAATCGTCAACAATCTGTTATTATTAGAACTGCCAGATCTAAAAGAATATTAATAAATGCAGGCGTTCCTCAAGGATCGGTTCTCGGGCCATTACTTTTCCTTGTTTATGTGAATGATATTTCAGACAATCTCTTCGGTATTTCCCGTTTGTTTGCAGATGACACCTCCCTAGCTTGCACAGCCACCCAAATTGCGGACATTGAGGGCATTCTAAATCATGACCCACATATTATATCGCAAAGGGCAAAACAGTGGCTAGTGTCATTTAATCCCTCAAAAACCGTAGCTATGCACTTTACACACAGAGATGTTCAGATTTATTGTTTAACCATGTTCCAACTCAGTTCGTTACGAATCACAAACTCCTTGGAGTGACTCTATAGTAGTAATGGTAAATGGCGTGAACATATTGATAATGTCACTCAGTCTGCGAACAAGATCCTGGGAATTATGAGATCTTCAAAATTTTGGGTTAAGAGAGATTTTCTCAACCAAATATATATATATCTCTTTTTTGCGACCACTTCTTGAATATTCCCCAGTAGTCTGGGATAATTGTTCAATGAGAGAAAAGGATCGTTTGGAAAAAAAATCAAGTCGAGGCCGCTAGAATAGTAACCGGTATTACAAGATCAGCTTCCACTCTTGACCTGTACAAAGAAATTGGTTGGTTAACGTTAAACAATAAGCGCAAATACCAGAAACTTGTACTTATTCATAAAATCATAAACGGCCAGACTCCACAATACTTAAACGATATCTTAAATGTAAACACGAGAATTCATTATTTACTTCGCAGTGCTAATGATATCGATTTAGTTCCTTGTCGAACCGAATTGATGGCGAAGTCTTTCATCCCATCATCACTTACTCTATGGAACGAGCTCTCAGACGATATTAAATCCCTGCAATCTTTGTCGCAGTTTTAATCTCGTATCCTACAAACCTTTAATGTTTCTGATGTTCCAAAATACTATTTTGTCGGTAAACGCCATCTATCTGTCATACATACAAGGATTGAATCATTCGTAACAGATGCTGCAATCTAAACTTTGACCTGTTCTCGAATTACATACCTCCAATTGCAAGGTGTTGGTGCGGTTACGATCAAGAAGATACTGAACATTACTTCTTCCGGTGCACACAATACACAGAACAGAGAAATAAACTCTTTCAAAATTTACGTCGATTTCATCCAGTAAATATTAACATTTTACTGTATGGATCCGATACTCTTAGTTTCGACGACAAGTTAATGATATCTATGGCTGTCCAAACTTATATGAAGGATACTGGACGGTTCAAGTAAGCCGGCAGCAGCAAAACGTTAAATATTTAACCAATTCGCCTGGATCTTGGGACCCCACTGACTTACGATTCATCTGCTAGTAATCATTCAGTTATAATCATAAAATCTGAGGTTTTTCTTTTTTTTACTTCAAGAAACATATTAATTCTTTTTTCACTATATTATAATTTGACTTGTTCGTTGCCATTACCATGTCAATGAGTAACTGGAACAAAATTGTCGTCAAAAGAAAAAAAATAAATAAAAACAATTAGTGAAGTGTTAGAAAGCCAAAGGTAGAAATGGGCGACTCTTAAAAAAAATAATTTCATGAAGGGAATGACCGAATCTAAGTTGAAAGAACTTGTTGTCAGACCCTTTTGCTTAGTAACTGATTTTTACGTATATTGTTCTGTATTGTAAACTTTTTATATAAATTACTTGGCAATAAAATGTTCAAACGAAATGTCTTCAATGTAGTCCAGTCAAAGATGCTGTCGTTTGGTAAAGAGCAGAATTTTGTCATCTGGAATTGGTTTTGATTTTAGCTTTTAATTTCTTAGGATCGATTTACCCCTTTACCATAGAATTCCGAGATTTACCGACATTTCCGAAGGAGGCTTTGAAAACAGGGATTGTATATATGATCCCAGCTGAAAATAATGCTTGAAACGTAGAAAGTGCCGATATCCAGCATTTTTCTATTTTTCTGAGAATGTTTTCAACCCTTTCAAAGACAGCAATCACAAATAATTGGTCGTCCGTATGCTCTTCCAGTTAGGTTGAGTCTAAATGTTTGTCGCGTGGTAAAGTGTTAAGTAGATGAGGAATTGAGAATGGAAGCATGATTAATCTCACACAGGATACAGTGGTCGTCATGTGCAGTTCTTTCTACAAACACTACACAAAATAAGTCAGACAACTTGCACGTATAACAAACAATTAATCGATTATTCAACATTAAACCCATCTTATCTATTAATAATTGCCGCGGTATATTAGAGGGAAAAAATGACTAAAAACTTATTAAAGTAAAACGACACAGAACTAAAGAGAATACCGAAAAGGACTGCTGGATATACATGTACATGTATTTAATGAATGTGCGAAATTAATATTTAAATATTACTAGAGGTGTTATAATCCAATTAGACCTAATAACTGTAGTCTGGAAATGTGTTAATCACGTATTTGTTTTCATTAGAGATGAAGAAGCGACCTATCATGGATTAAATCATGATGAATGATAACATCGAGACAGTAATTGGAAAATCCAGAATGTGTATAAGAACAAATATTAAAAGACTGTTTCCGTATTGCTAGGTGAGATATCTATTTTCGTGGTAGCTTGTTTCAACCACAAGCCACTTTCGAAGGAAGGATGATTTTTCCCGGCGAGAAAGCAACTACTAAAACTTTTTCCTTTTGACAAGTACTACGAAAACTGTAATTATTAAATTTGGAATATATCAATATGTATAAAATAAATTGGGGAAAATATTTTGCTCCTCAACTGAAAAATATTTTTGAAACAAATATGTATGATGAATAAACAGAACAGAACTTTATTGTTTATATACTTTATCGTTATATACAAAATACAATAAAGCATACATGCAACAATGACATAATAAATTTGAAAAAAAAAAAAGATTTTTGATAATGTTTGTTTTATCTGAAATGTTGGGATTTAATTCAAATTTACTTTGATTTGGTTTGATTTGTGGAAGTAACGCAAAAATTAAATCGAAGGTTTTAGAATTCAATTTCCACTTATACATGTATATGCATGTCCGTTCATTCTATTCAATGAAAGTTCATGCACATATAAATGGAGATTGTATGAAATTACTTTCTTGTTACTCTGAAACAAATATGCAGTAGTCATCAAAAAATGTAAATTGGTATATGAGAAATGCAGACTTGAAAACTAATATGCAGCAGACGGCTTTAAAAAAAAATCGCATATGATAAAATGAACCTGAATTGAAATATCCACAAGCTATTTTCGTGGTGTCAGATGAGAAAACTATTATCGTTGAAAATATATGCACACAGAAGCGATTTTCAAACAAAGAATGATAATTTGCATCGCAAAAGCAGGTACTGTTACTATACTTGTTAGTGCTTTATACCGATCTTAAAATGATGTTGGTTAAAAAGGAAAAGTAACATACTCTTTGAGTCCTATTTATGCAAGGAAGGAAATAGATATTGCTATTTTCGTAACGCAATAAAGCTATTTCCGTAAAGGGGTTGCTTAGAAGAGGTGAGCTCCATCAGTGATCAAATGTATACATACATGTAGGGATCCTCTTATACATACGATCCCTGGCTCCATGAAATGTGGGGTATCTCACTAGTAATGAATTTAGATTCCAATAATACATGGATGGTAATATAGTTGATTTGAAATAATAAGATGAAAAATCATTAACAAACATAATACAAAATGCGCTGATAAACTATTTTCGTAGGGGAGGGATACCATCAAGGATCTACTACTGAATATAACCACACTCGATCAAGCCAGTTTTCAATTGGATTGGACTGTATATAAAGAAATGATAATAGTTGGCAAAATCTGAGTACAAGAAGGAATTAGGGACTTCTTTGTCAATAGGGAGTTGTTTTCGCAGGAAAAAGCTGTTTTCGTCAAATCAATGTAGTTTCACAGATAAGACCTGGAAAGAAATGCCAGATAAACTAGAAAAAAAATCATGTCAAAATTCACTTCTGCTTTTAAGCTTAGGATCAAATTAAAAAAAAAAAACAACGAAATCTTTCAAGTGTAAAGCTACATATGACAGGTGTGAACAACAATCTGTTAGTGTTAAATTTGCTGTATAAACAATTACAGCGTAATCAAATAGGTCTTGAATTAAGAAAACTAAAACACAAAGTAAATACAATAGGAAAAAAATAACTTCGAAAATACTTTTCGATGACAACTTAAACAACACTGTATATGAATTTTTAATATGGGGACGACTTCTCCAAAATATAATGTGGAGACGACTTCTCCAGAGAAATCGCCCCTCAAGCTTTTTGGAGACGATTTCTCCACGCGACGATTTCGCGTACTTTTTTTTAGCCCCTACCAATGGACCGGAAATAACAAGGAACCACTCTGAAGAAACATTTATATTTGCTCTGCATGACCGCCGAACTACCTTGCGTTATAAATTTTTAGTGAGAGGTATTGTTTACAAGACACATTATCACGCCATTTTTAAAACTAGATACAAGAGTGCTAAGTTTTGGTAATAAAGTTCATAGACATGTAAGAGTGAATGAATCTTGATGAAAAATAATATTCGTGTAACCGCCATGTTTGTTCAAACCGAAACAGTCTGCGAAATGTGGTTATCCCGGAGACTTCAAGCTTTCTTCACATCTCGATACTTTATTAACAAGCCACGATCGTGAAGTAACTCTTACTGCAAAATTATACAACTGATTGTTGCATCTAGTTGGAAGAAATACTGTTCTGTACATGAAACTTTTGACCATGTGAGGCTAGTTTTGTCAATGAATGCCCCAACCCTTAACGTTTGTACAGTAAGTCAGTAACATTGGCTCTTTATCTCTAAATCAGTTTTTAGCAGATTTATTTACAAGCACCCTTCTGAACAATGGTTTATCAATGTATATATTTGCAAATTTCTGAGTACGCTAAGAAAACGTGTGATCCAGAGCGTGCAATTGTGATTACCACTGCAGTTTTTCATTATTCACGCACATTTTCAAAACCAGTGTGCGACCTTTGGGTGCCAAAAAAAAAAAAAATTGGCAATTACTATTTGATCATGTGTAAAACTTAATGCTAGAACTTTGATGTAAACAGCCACATCTGAATATTCCTATGAATCAAAGAGTCAGTGTTCCCACTAGCCTTGATGGGTGATGCGTCATAGCAGACAGGTCCAATCTTCGAAGAATATGACATGTGCATAGAACATAGCGTTTCCGTTTCATCTGAAAAAAATGTCAGAGTCAAATATTAGACGGGTTTTTTCTCGTCGGACGAGTGAGGATCAAAGCAGGGCAAGTGTTTTTTTCAAAGTCACTTGTCCTACAGGACGAGTGTCTTATATGGAAATTTTTGGACCCTGAACACTGAGTGCGACGCAGAGGGGAGATTAACTGATGAAAGCGAAGGGACTAGTGTTTTAACTTACGTTTAAAAATGACAGGGTCGTTATAATATGCGGCTGTTTTTGTATGTTGAATTTTCTGCTTTGGAAAATGTCTGAATACTTTCAAGATCACCATTGTGGATTAAAATATTTTTATCATTTTAGCACTGATTGAAAGATCTTTTACGACAATGTCGCACATGTGAATATTTTAGCCTTTAATCTGACTACAGCTTTGGTGCAAATGGGCCGTGGTTTTGGTAATATCTCCTCTGCCGGAAACCGTCTCAAACCCAAACAATTTGTGATTCAGCGAACAATTGATGCCTAAAATTTGAGAAAATTAATTTTTTTTATTATTATTATTAAATCTATGAAGCAAGCAGAATGTGAGAAGTCTGAGACCAATGATGCATCCAGCGGCTTGAAACAGAGATATAAAACGTACCACGACAAGGAATATGACGGTCAAGACAGTGTCTTTTTATTGAGGCGTGACTGAATGCAATTTAAACTGTTTTGTTTTGTTTAGAAATTTCTAAGATTTCCATACCCCTAAGTATGCATGTATGGTTTGTAATTAGACAAAACCAACATGTGCGCGGCAAGTGCATGTAAATTCTCTCTTTTTTGTCAAAAAAAATATGCTGTGTTCCGTTTAACTCTTTACCAAATGACAAAATTGAAGATGGCCCAAACTGAAAGCACTTGCAGACCAAAAAATTTAAGGTCGCTAGAGTGAAGAAATTTTTATTTCATAGGTTACCAGCATTTTCTCCTTTTCCACAATATTATCAAAAGCCAAGGTAACTAAAAGTCAGGATTGTGTGGTAAAGTATTAAAACGGTGCGACAGTATTTTTTTTTTTAGCTCACCTGAGCATGAAGTGCTCATGGTGAGCTTTTGTGATCATGCTGTGTCGGGCGTGCGTCGTCCATCATCAACTTTTACCCTGTGTACGTTCTAGAGGCACCATTTTCAGTCCGATTCTCATGAAACTTGGTCAAAATGTTTGTCTTGATAATATCTCAGACGAGTTCGAAAATGGGTCAGGTCGGGTCAAAAACCAGGTCACTAGGTCAAATCTTAGAAAAACCTTGTGTACGCTAGGGGTGCGCGGTATTATCGGTATACCGGTATATCGCGGTACGATTTGAAAATGATACGAATATCGGTA
The DNA here is from genome assembly GCA_946811185.2 of Hippopus hippopus. Lineage (NCBI taxonomy): Eukaryota > Metazoa > Mollusca > Bivalvia > Cardiida > Cardiidae > Hippopus > Hippopus hippopus. The sequence continues at coordinate 30,024,965 of OX328101.1, forward strand.
TGGCTGGCCCGTATCGGTTTACTCGGGAACTTTCGTGGGTTTCCGTAACCCGTTGAAACTTTTTTTCGGCTGCTGATGTCTTGCTAATTTCGATATATAAAACTCGATTTTCTTAATTTCAGTAAATAAAACACAAAAACGGTAATCCAAATTAATAATTTACAGTAAAGAGTCAGCCTTTCACACGCAAAATGAGTAATTTATTGACCGCTCCCAGAATTCCTGCAATCCCTATGGTAACGTAATAACTATATTCAACATAGCGGCTTCCGATGATTTCACAGTAATCGACAATGTGAAGAGAAAAGCACCTGTATGGAAACATTTTAGTTTGATTCAGAGAAACGGGAAAATCGAAGAAAACGTTGCTGGCTGTAAGATCTGCCGCATGATTGTCAAATGTAGCGGAGGGACCACGAATCTCTCAACTCACTTGCGACGACATCGTTCGAACAAACTAGTACTGTCCGAAAGTACTCCTAAGTGCAATCCCCCCCGCCCAGTACGCAAAGGATCAAGCCCCCTCCGATTTCTTCCTGTATAAGACAACCGACCATTCAACACATATTCTCCAGTTCCCAGAAGTACCAAGGTTCGTCAGAAAAGGTCCAGAGAATTATTTCAAAAATTGCCAGATTTATAATTTGGTAAAGAATTTATTATAAAGCGGTTAAAGCACATACCTAAATGGGTTATGCCAATATTAGAACATGGATGTCTTTATCTTCTTGTCAATTAATCAATTCAGCCCCGCCCGGGTGGCTCAGTGGTGAGCGTGTCGGACTCATGACCTGGTGGTTGTGAGTTCGATACCCAGTTGAGGCGAACTTTCTTTCCGGCGTATTTTCGCCTCTCACCTCTGCTGAAGCATTTGAGAAAAGTAGTCGGTGGCTTTGGAAAGAAAGTTGTGTTAGTACTGGTGTGAGAAAGCCAGGAAACACGTGTGCGTCACCGACCGCCATGATATGACCTTAGCTGTTAAAGTGGCGTTAAACCCCAATACAACAACAAAAATAATCAATTTAAAGTCAGAGAACTTCTAGTCAGTACTGAAGAATTTTTAGTTAGTTCTAGTCAAGAAAAACATTCAAGTGACTAAGTTACAAAGACAGCTTAGACCAGTTCCTGTCAACACTTACTTTGATTTTCTATTGAATTTTTCAGGTCCTTAGGTAGGACCTTGTTTTATGTGTTAAATTTTGTGTTCATTTACTTCTAATAAATCCTATTGGGTTGATAACATTTGCAGTTTATCACTTTAGGGAGGGATCAAGAGACGGTATTAAGTTTTTCATTAGAGAACACTTGGGACTAGTCAAACATGTCGGAAATATCACGATACGTATCGTGATACGCTTATAAAATAACGCGATATATCGCGATACGATTTTTTTGGCGATACCCATCCCTAGTGTACGCTCTAGAGGCCACATTTTAAGTCGAAAACTCTTGAAAGTTGGTCAGAATGTTTGTCTTGATAAAATCTTGGATGATTCGGAAAATGGGTTAAAATTTTGGAAATTTTGGGTTAAAAACTAGGTCACTAGGTCAAATCTTAGAAAAACCTTGTGTACACTCTAGAGGCCACATTTTCAGTCAGATACTCATGAAACTTTGTCAGAATATGTGTCTTGATGATATCTTGGACGGGTTCGAAAATGGGTCATGTCTGGTCAATAACTAGGTCACTAGGTCATATCTTAGAAAAACCTTGTGTACGCTCTAGAGGCCACATTTTCAGTCCAAAACTCTTGAAAGTTGGTCAGAATGTTTGTCTTGATGATATCTCAATCGAGTTAAAAAATGGGTCATGTCGGGTCAAAAACTAGGTCACTAGGTCAAATCTTAGAAAAACCTTGTGTATGCTTTAGAGGCCACATTTTCAGTCTTATTTTGATAATATCTACAATGGGAAAATTGGCTATGGTTGGCTAAAAAGTAGGTTACTGAGAGAAATCCTAAAAAAAGGTTGTGTACATGCTAGAAGCATTTTCAGTCAAATAATTATGAAAGCTTAGTAGATTGTTTGTCATGATATCTCAAAAGAGATTGAAAATGGGTCATGTTTGGTCAAAAGACTCAGGTGAGTGACTTTAGGGCCATTAGGGCCCTCTTGTTTCATGAACATTTGACTGTATTTCGCCATGACTGGTAAACGGATGGAAGATTTCGGTAACAAGGTGAAAGTAGTTTTAGTGCACAATGATGATAACTTGCTTTGATTTGTTACTTGTGAACAAAGTCCAGCTGAAATGTAGAACCCTGTTTTACTAGTTTTATTTTTAATGCTCAGAAACGGTCCGATGAATCACTGAAATACTGATATAAGTATGCAGGTTATTTTTAACAGAAAACACACATAAAGTATTAATCATTATTGAGAAGAACAATGTTGTCAATTTACACTGATCATTGATTTGCATGGAGAACAATCACCAAAACACTCGAGTGTCTGACCTGTTACATGCCGAAATACCAGTTATTGATGACACAAATCTAAACTGAAGACTTTATCACATATATTTTATCTCTTTGCTAGTCCACTTCATTTGCGAAAGATGTGATTGTATGGTGTTTAACGCCGTTTTCAACATCATTTCAGTTACATTGCAGCGGCTAGTGTACCTATCCATGCTTTCCTGAGTTACCAGTATTTTGCACAATATTCCTTCCAAGCCACTGGCTGCTTTCAAATATAACCATTGTCGAAATAATTGTCAGTGGTGAGAGAGGAATGAATCATGGCAGAGGTGAGTGTAACTGATGAAAGCGTAGGGACCAGCGTTCCAAATTTTATTTACAGTTATGACTTTCAAATCAAAACTCCAGATAAGGAGTGATGGTATTCTAAATCCATTATTTCTCTTCGAAACCCTATGTTGTGGGTACTCATTAGAATCATCTCGATGAGACGATTCTAATGAGTACCCATAACATAGGGTTTAGTGGAGAAAATATTTTCAATTTTGAAATCAAAATCACTCCCCCTGTCTGGAGCTCTGTTCAAAGTAAGATTTTGTGTTAGTTATGAACAAGACTGAGGTACAGTACTATAGAATTGAGAGGGTTTGATAAATACAGAAGAGATTGGTTCTGTTTTGTATGTTTTGAAGTGAAGTTTGTTCCCCCGTACTTTATAGTAATCCCCCATGCTTTTCAGAGTGATTGGGGACAATCTCCCACATTTTTCAAATCCTGGATCAGACTCTGGTCTTTGAATTTTGAAAATATGAGAATGTCATGCAAGCCCTTGTCTTTCAACGTGTTTTCTACACCATCGAAAGTTGAAGAATGTGTACAGTGTTGTCTGAAAAACTTGTGCCATGGGTTGATTGTAGCTGAAGTAATACGCCAAGGACCTAATTTCAGACTGATATTGCCATTAAATTAGCAAGTAAGAGAGAGTTTCGCTGTTCTAAAAGCACGAATTGATGTCTTGAACTTTTCTGTTCTCTGCTGACAAATAATTGATAAGAATTTACACAAAATTGACATAAACAGACAAAAGCTCCAATTATGTGGCCCCGCCCGGGTGGCTCAATGGTGAGCGTGTCGGACTCATGACCTGGTGGTTGTGAGCTCGATACCCGGTTGAGACAAACTTTCTTTCCGGCGTATTTTCGCCTCTCACCTCTGCTGAAGCATGTGAGAAAAGTAGTCGGTGGCTTTGGAAAGAAAGTTGTGTTAGTACTGGTGTGAGAAAGCCAGGAAACACGTGTGCGTCACCGACCGCCATGATATGACCTTAGCTGTTAAAGTGGCGTTAAACCCCAATACAACCAACCAACCAATCCAATTATGTGAACTGGCTCTAAGTATGTGGACAGGCACTGATGGATTAAGGCTTCCTTTCAAAAACTTAGTTGGCAGTTACTACTTAAGACATGTATACACTCTGTACTCCTGTTAATACCCTTTACTCCAAAAGTTAAAGTATACATTTCAGATTTCCCGATCAAGCAAAATCGTATGTGAACCACACATAAATTAAGTAAAGAACATACAAAATAACAAACCTTTAAGTGAAATCACGCACAAAAAATACAAAGATATAAAAAAAAATAGGAAATGCTTGCATAGAACTGCTCACGTAAAAGCAATTTTCGGAAAATGTAAATCATCAGAAAAATTTGGGACTTCCAGCTTTCTATTTTCAGAACATTTACATGATCAGCGTACTCGGTCTTTATTGTTGTGATCAATAATTGCAGACTTGGACTCGTTTGTTTCAAAAAATTATCCGTAATACAGCTGTCCTTTCTTTAGTGCAGTCTGTGAAAAAGCGTTTTGTCAACGTCTTTCGTCTGTAAACTAACAATGGAAATGGCTCAGAAACGCTGTACTTTGGAAGCTTTTGGATTTCAGAATTTTGGGTTCCCATAATAAAGCAAGGTATACTAGTAGAAACATTCAAAATGTAGAAAACAAAATTCATATTGAGTACAGTAGTCACCAGCCAGACTTCGACATTAACTCTGTTGTACAAAAGGCATGTGAAAAGATGAGCATATAGACTACTAGTTAACACTTTGCCAAACAATTCTTTTTCTGTTAGTAACACGTAAGAATGTACATTCATATAGATCTGTAAGACTGTTCTTCACCTGAAAGAGAAAGAGACATTTAAGAAAACAATGTAGAGTTGTACTAGTTTTTCTGAATTTGTACCCTCATTTTTTTCATTATACCCCCATTTTTCAATTGTAGGGGGTACAAAAAACCCCCAAATGAAAATTTCAGTAGGAACACTGACATTTGTGTGTGAATTTCTGAAAATATCGTCACTATGGAGAGATGATGCCTAACATTAGTCTATATCTAAATTTTGAAAATATTGTTTTGTAGCTCTTTATTAGCTGAATAGTCTGCATGTTAAAATTTGTAATACTTATGTTGTAAGTGCAGTCCACACATTATGAAAAACAGTGGCATCTTCAGAATGCTATTTGGTCTTCAAACAGTCTTTCACACTAAATGGCAAATGTACCGATCATTGCAGAGATATCAACTAAAAAATGGAGTCATCATGGAAAATTTTACTTTTTGCAATACAAAATTTTACCCAACTACACATGCATATTACAGACGCTTAATTACCATGGGAATGAATACTGTTCTTTGACAAGTAAGAGAAGAGAAGAAAATGATTCACAAAACACTTGTTTGAATGGTCTGCATATAAAAGCATATATGGTATTCAATTTATTATGCATTCATCAACATAATTTGTTTACACTTGAAAATATAACATGAAAGGATTCATGATAAAGTGACCCCTCAGAAATGAAAGAGTTAAACCATGAAGAAGTCAAAGCCAGGTATTGGATGTAAAAAATGTCAAGGTGCAAACAACGCCTTATAATTATCTTGTTATCAAAACCTAAAGTCCAATTTACTGATATTGTCTATACTACCTATTCTGACTATATCCAAACTCCCTTGATGTGCAGTCTTTCAGGATTTGGCTTGGACTGTCCAGCTTCACTGTTGTTGCTACTATACATACACACATGCACAGACTTAAGGTTTTAGATAATGGAAGCTTTCTCAATCAGAAATTAATAAAACCCTTACAAAATTCAATTTCAATAATGATTTTGTCAGTATATTTAATACAGACTGTAGATTCAAGACAAGACACCATATATTCTGTGCAGTCTGATCTGCACCACCCACTCAGCCCATATATAAAAGAACCTGGAAAAAAAAGCTTAGAAAACATTGAAAAGAAAAAAAAAACAATGCTGGTAACCAGCATTTTCTCCTTTGTCCACAATGTTTTCTACTTTTTCTGATACCTGGGGCCAATCTTTTGCCACTTTTGTGGCCTGCAAATGCTTTTATTGACCAGTCTTAGAATTTGTTGTCTGGTAAATCTTGTCTTGATCTAAATTGTCTATAAAAGCAAGTGTTGTCAGTTCTGCTTGTATGCTGTATGGCCTAGAAAACAACTGACATCAAGCCTTCTCATTTTATTCAGCATTGTGCATTTGTGACTTTGAGTATTATCTTTTATTGGCATAATGCCCCTGCTATATCTGATATCAGCAGGAAATGTCAGATTGATGTGCAGCCTTTTCAGCTGAACTAGATCAACCACATTCTCAAAAGCAATGAAATCACAGTAAGCCGGCTTGGCTGCAAACCTTTATTTTCCTGCCCTGCTTGTTTTGAAAATACGTCTGTCGGTGAAAATAATTGACATGTTGTCACAAAGACAAAAACTCCATGATAAAGCAACTATCGTATTTCACCTAATTAACGCTCCCTCCCTAATAGTAGCGCCCTCCAGAATATAACTTACTCCAGAGGCCTCACAACCCCCACCCACACGGCAACTGGGGTGACAAACTTCCAAATGCAAGATAACTTCACTAAAACGCAGACTGGTGAAATTTATTGATGATGTAATTATATCATAGAAATAAACTTACCGGTGTGGCATTGACATAATCCTAATTACATGCACTTCACAAATCGATGTCATTAACGCCTGACTATCCGAATATACATACACTTCCAATACCATTATAAACTTCTGGGAACACAAAATTTGTCAACTTACTTAAAAAAAAAAAAACTTTAAGAAAGTGAAGTATTGAAAACTAGTGTTCCATATAAACTGTGAATGCTATTTCATGACCAAATGAATCATTTTTGGTAGTAGAATTGATCAATACATTCTGCATTAATACAGCGGGTCTTTCAAATGGCGATCACTTTGCACATGGCACTAACTAAAACCTGGATCAAAGTACCGTACTTACTCTACATGACGGTGCTGAAATTTCGGGAAATTGGCTATGAAATAAGAGCGCCTTGTTGGTGTTTTGTATGGCACCCCGGCGCGTTAATTAGGTGAAATACAGTATGTGATAATCCATTGAGTTGCGGGTAGAAACTTGGATACTTCTATCACCATTGTCTGAATATGTCTTTACTGCACTCAGCTTTTAGCTGTTTGGTTATTTGTTCAGTGATGCAGTAATTTCATAAAGTGATATACAGCTGCATGCATGTGCATTGTACTTGATTTGTTTCATTTCCATGGGTCTGACCAGTCACTGAATTACGACCAAAATACCCCTGTATTTTTTATCTCACCTGAAAGTGCTCAAGGTGAGCTTGTGTTTATTGTGCTGTGTGTGTTGTACATGTGTGAACAATTACCTTGTATACACTCTAGAGACCAAAGTTTCAGTCCAGTACCCGTGAAACTTTGTCATACTTGATTGTCTTGATCGATTCTCTGACAAGTTCAAAATTGGGTCACATTGGGACAAAAAGTAGGTCATTGAGCCAAATCTTAATAAAACCTTGTTGTAGAAGCCACATTTCAAGCCCTTTACTCAAGAAACTTGATCAGAATATTTGTCTTGATAACATCTTGGACAAGTTTGAAATATGGATCATGTCAGGTGAAAGAGGAGGTGACTAAGCCAAATCTTAGAAAACCCTTGTGTGCCTTGTAGAAGCCACATTTCAAGCCTGATACTCAAGAAACGTGGTCAGAATGTTTGTCTTGATAATATCTTGGATAAGTTTGAAAGTAGGTAAATACAGGTCAAAAAGTAGGTCACTGGGCCAAATTTTAGAAAAACGTTGTGTGCTTTCAAGAGGCCACATTTTCAGCCCAATACTCATGAAGCTCTGTCAATATGTTTGTCTTAATAATATCTTGGATAAACTTGTATGAAATTGGGTCAGACTGGGTCAAAACATAGTGACAGGGCTAAATCTTAGAAAAACCTTGTGTGCACTCTAGATGCCATATTTTCAGCCTGATACTTATGAAACAATAATCAAAATATTTGTCTTGGTTATATCTCACACAAGTTTGAGATTGGGTCACATCAGGCCAAAAAGTAGGTCACTCAGCCAAATCTTAGAAAAAACCTTACATGCACTCTAGAGGCTACATTTTCAGTCCATTACTCAAGAAATTTGGCCAGAATGTTTGTCTTGGTGATATCTTTGACAAACATGAAATTAGTCATATATGGTCAAAAAGTAGGTCACTGGACCAAATCTTGGAAAAACCATATGTGCACTCTAGAGGCCACATTTAGTCAGATACTCATGAAACTTGGTCAGAATGTTTATCTCAATGATATCTCTGACAAGTTTGAAATTGGGTCATTTTGGGTCAAAAAGTGGGTCACTGGGCCAACTCTTAGTGAAACCAATTATGTTTGTGCACTCTAGGGGCCACACTTTTAACCCAGTACTCATAAAACATTCTCACAATGTTTGTCTTGACGATATTTCTGACAAGTTCAAAAATAGATTAAGTCTGTCTTAAAGTAGGTCATTAAAACTCATGTATTTTACATCATTACAACCAGCATCTCTTCAGTTTTGTCAGTCCTAGTCTCCTAGATGACTTTACTTAGGTGAGTGCTTTGGGGCCAATTGTCCTCTTGTTTAATTATTTAGTTTACATAACTGAAGTTACGGTTTTTGACATAATTTGTTATTACATTGATGAAGGAGGTTAAGTGTAATGACAAATAACAACATGCCAAATGTGCTGAAAATGTCCACAGAAAGACCCACTTCTCGTAGTACGATATGTCGATTGGATAATATCTTTGCAATCTCTCTACAGTAGCTTTTGTAATAGTTTGATGTGTCTGATCTTTGTCTGTAAGTATGCTAGAAAAAGTAGTTTTCCTTTTTATTTTTGGAAAATGAAATTTAAAAAATTACCAAATTATAAAACCTACAGCCTTTTTTAATCTGTTGTTAACATGTAACGAGGCGTATATTGATAAGACAATATTATAATCCACTGATAAAAATAATAACCACATCACTTTAAAAATATACAATAACAAACTTACACTTCAAACAAGTTGGATCACCTCCATGTAATTATGATCACTTCACTTTAACATGCTACACAAATTATGCATTTCGATGGATCAGAGACCTACATCATGCAATATCTGATTTGGGTCTACTTTGTTTGCAAATGAATTACGTTTGCCTTCTTGTTTACAAGTGTGTGTGTGTTTATTATTCAAGGAAATAATAAATGAGAATATCACACTGATAAATTTTCTTTAATCTTGATTGGCGTAATCAAGGTTGGGTATTTTGGAGTGTAACAGACCACACACACAAGTGTTACGGTGATTGTTAACTATGTAAATCCATGATCAGTGTAACGGTATATTAACAACATCTTTTTTCTCAGTAATGATTAATACTTCAATTAAGCGTGTTTTCTGTATAACAGAAAAATCTTACATACTTGTATCTGTTACTGGAACTCAACAATGGAAAAAAAAGTGGTGTTTTGGCGGTATTTCTGTGATTCCTCAGACTGATACTGGCTACAGTGATGAATGAGAGAGGAGGCATTTATATTGAAATTGGGGTTTGCATTTGTAGGTGAAATTTGATGTCCTCTCTTACGCCTACATTTTTTAACCAGTTTGGTTAAAAGTGTCATTGAAGCCGTCATACTATGGTAGCTGCTAGCATGTGCATATGTAAATGTGACAATGATCGGTTGACTATTACAGGACTTATGTCGCAGTTTATTAACATATTATTTTTTTTTTTTCTTTTGGTAGACAACAAGATGTCAGACAACACAGTAGTCACTCCAAAGAAGGTAATTTTTACATCCTTCATTTTAATTTGGTTTGAAGGTTTTGTCATCTGTATAATTTTTATGTTGCAGGGTTCATTACAGATGACATTTTAAAAAAGACTTTCACAGCATATTTTTTTAACGTCCCAGTAGCTAACATTTTTTTTCATTCTTAGTGGCTTACCCCAAAATGCATTTTAGCCATATAGGAGTTGTTTAGAGCAGTACTTATTCTACTTCTGCTATGAATTTACACATTTATTTTAACAGTGATCTTGAGCATTTCATCTACCCATGGTTGTTTGAACAGCAAAGAAAAGGTTACCCACAAAATTTCACTATGTTTGTAATTTTGGTCCTCTTGTGCATTATGATTGTTGAAATAAAGGTTATTGCAGGACCAATGGTCCATCTCAGTCTAAAGCTGAAGTTCTAGTCATTCTTTGAAACAATTTTGATCTGAATTGTACCTGAGGTCAGTTTTAAGACTCTAAGCTAAAACTCTCTTTCATAGCTGAATCTGTTAAAGAAAATGTGACATACTTAGAAATTGTTCACTTTAAGCTATTTGAAATTTATTAAAAAACTAAGATGTTGGTATTACATGTACTCAATTAAAAATCTTATTATTTTGAATTCTTAGTGTTAACTTTCACTTGCACACTGTCATCTTGTAAGACTTGTAAAACATTGCTTGAGAAAATACATTTTTAAGAGATCAACAAATCAATGTTTGTTGGCACTTGTGGCTTGTCATGCTTCTTTTTTAAACCATTAGCCAAACAATCCTGTGTTCTAAGACCCCTAAAGAGAGGCTTTTGAAAACATTGTTGGAAAAGGAGAAAATGCTGGTAACCAGCCATTTATCCCTTTCTCAAAATGGTTCTACCCTTGCAGAGACAAATCTCATTTCTTGATAGCTTTCAGTTTGGATGAGTTTACAATTTTGTCAGTTGGCACAGATTTAACAAAGATTATAGTTAACCGATAACGTCATTCAAAAGAATGAGACATGATCATTAACCACAAAGCCTTTGTTCTCACTACCCTTAGGAAGAAAGCTTGTGAAATTATTGAGTAAAAAAGAGAAAATTCAGGTAACTGGCATTTTCTGCTTTTGCCACAATGATTTCTATCCATTCCAAGACAAAGATCAACATTGTAGTCCCTCTAGTTTTTCGTCTACAAATGCTTTCCATTTGCACAAGTCTAAAATTTTGGCATTTGGCAAAGAGTAATTGCAAAAGTTGAATTTTCTTTCTTTCTCAGGTTCACCCAGATAATGAAGATTTTGAAAATCTCTCAAAGACAGAGTTAATAGCAAGGTATAGTTGAAATTGACATAGACCCTATCATGATCAGAAGACATTGTTAGCAATAGATCTTACTGTATATTAAATTATGTTCACATTTAATACAGTCGTCATATCGTAAGAATGTCTTTTAGCAAGAGGTGCACTGACAGATTATATCATAGGCGTAAATAGCAGAAATCATTTTGCCACTCAATATCATATTTTATGCACATTATAAATGACACATATTTCTTCTTCATTTAAAGACTTCTCACTATCAATCCAACATTTAGTTCAAACCTTTTTATCACATTCTTAACTCTGTCATTTAAAACTTTTGAGTTGATAGGGATTGCCCTGTCACTCAATAATGTCCTTTATACAAATTAAGATCACACATAATCCTTCTTAATTCAACTCTTTTACTATCATAAATGTATTAAAACCTTTTTCAGTTTAAAATCCCACTTTTGCTATCTTTTAACACAGATAAGCGCGCTAAATGACCAAAGCTGTCGATGCGCCATAAAACAACATTCATTCATTCATTCAGAAATCATTTTGATTGGGAACTCATTGCTTTCCTTGAGCTTGGCTATAACCTTGATACTAATTTATATTGTTGCGTGCTGTGAGAATGGCCCACTTCAAATCAGGGGCGGGAAGTAGGTAAATGCGACTGAAGGTCTGACTAGTTGTTTCACTCCAAGGGGACTAACCAGTACTTTGTATACATACATAAGGTAGGCTTACAAGCCTATATTTTGTGAATGTGTGAACTGATTATTTAAGCCAAATAATTTTCTTTTTGTATGCCACAATTAGTAAATAATCAGAGGAGAGTAAATGTACAATCAACTGTCTTTTGTTCAGAACAGTAATCTAAAAAACTTCGGTAAATATGTTTTATAGAGCACACTCAGGATTAAAGATATTTTGTTTGAGCAATTAACATTAACCTTCTTTGCTATTATGAATCAGGGTTCCCTCTGGCTGCTTTTTTTCTTGCACCATCACTTTCGCCAAATGAGAAAAGTTTGTGCCAGATTGAAATAACTGGAGCCAGTTGGTGCCAATTTTAAAATTAACGTAAGTAGGTCTGGCATAATCAAGAATTGGTCAATAAATTGTTATTGCATGGTTGTGTCATTAGCAATAATATAAACAAGAAAACATTTGTTTTTATCAGATTTAATTACTTGTATCTATGTTTATTGTGTGAATATATTCCAAAAATAAGTTTCTTTACAACAAAAAATCGTTATGTATTAAATTTAAGTAGATCTTTCATTAATGTTTGTACAACCACTGTGACAAAAGCAGAACTAGGTCATTGATAACCATTTCTCCTAAAGTTTTAAAGAGAGATGTTTATGAAACAGAAGTTTAAATGGTACAAACCAAACAACAAAGTAATTTTGAGAAAAACTGTTACAAAAGTAGAAATTACTCATTTAGAGAAATTTCTAAATCAAGGAATTTTTTTTTCATGAGGGGACTATTTACATTTTGAAACATACAGAAGTTAAAATGTTAAAAAACCAAACAAGTTTTCCGAAAGGTGGGAGATTAATGCAGGAAAAACGACATAGAAAATTTCGAGGACGACTATAACATAACCGTCCGGTTTTTAGTCAGTACCGACGTGGTCGGCATTGCGGAAACCTGCTGTATATTAATTTAATACAGAATCTATCGATTTTATCTGCAGTTATGATTCATTTTGACATTTAGTAACATTCATGATTTATATGGGACACTGGTCTTCGATACTTTCACTTTCTTACAGTTTTCCCAAGTTAACTGACAAGTTTTGTATATAGCCGGAAGTTTATGTTATTGGAAGTGTATGTATATTCGGATAGCTAGGTGTAAATGACATCGATTTGTAAAGTAATTTGGATTATGTTGATGCCGTAGTTTATTCCTGCTGATTTATTTCAACTTTATCGATGAACTGGCAGTCATGCATCCACGCATTGCGGTGAAGGGGACCAGTACGGCATCCCAGTATGAGAAATATCGGCGCCAGTCATTTTCGCCAATTGGCATTTTCTTGCGCCACATTTAAAAATCTATCGTAAATGGCGCCAAAAGCGAAGCCCAGCGGGAACCCTGTGAATAAAGGAATCCAGTGAGACTGGATACAAGTATTTGAGAGTTAAAATTCAAAACAGTAAGCTTCAATTCTCGTCATGTACAAAGCACTGTACTGTAAACTTAAAGAACTAAATTATAAATGCAAACAAGAAATAACGTTTGGTATGTGTTGCCTACCGAGTACCGGAGTGGACTCCCTGAAATTCAGGAAAGATGTTGCTTTTGTGGCATACGCTTTCCACAAAGGTCTGGAATTTTATCATCAAGAACACATCAGGAAATAGAAGACTTTCCCAAACGTCTGGAAAATAGAATTCCCACAAACATTTGGATAAACAGGTGATTCTTCTGATGACGATGGAAATTATAATGCACAATGAATACGAGGCATATTCAGTCTGAAAAGAAGCAAAATTATGCCAATACTGATATTGGCACAACGAAATTATGAATGCCGTTAAGTTGCGACAGGACTAAACTTTCCTAGCGTAAATTAAATGTCTCTTGGAGGCTTCATGAAACTAACTTGTTTGCCCCTGAACTTCTCACAATCTCAGGGCTTTTTTTCCAAAAATTGGGAAAGGGCCTCAGCCTCTCATTTTGGGAAATTCAAGCGCGATTTTGGCCAAATTGGGAAAATTCAGACTGACTTTCAAGGTACATCAATAAAACAAATTAATTGCAGTGTACATACATACAGAAAATAGAAAGGTGCAGAAATTTAATAAGTGAAACAAATTCAACAGTCACACTTTAACTGCTTAAACTATGGCCAAATATCTCACAGCATTTGCACATACAGGCTTATAGCCCTTTTTAACACTACTGTGGTACACCCATGGGTGCCGGAATTAATACTTTAGAAGAACGGCTTTCCGGCCATCATATGATACAAGGAAATCATTATCTGTGGAAGTTACAAGGCTAGGCTTGGATTATATAACTGGAGATGTAGAGTTTGCATCATGTGCAGTGATAATAATTGTCTAGTCCTCAGACAAAGGGAGATCGGCGATGCCCAACAGAACCGGCACTTCAGGTTGAGACTCAGTATGCGAAGATTTGATTACCTGTAGATCGATCATCAAAGAATTTGAACGTTTCACACCGAAATTAAAAAGGCTGTGGTGGCCTTTATCACCAGCAGCTCTTTTAACAAACTTTTTGTAACGTTTCCCGGTTCTTGACACGTTTTACTTTGATACAGCGTGTTTGTTGTTGTTTTAAATACGTAGACTGCAACCGAGTAAGAATGTGTTCCACAATGTTAAGTTAAAGAAAACTTCTTTTGTCAGCTGTAAGTTTTAACGAAAGACAAACATTTATATAACATGTCAAAGGACTTAATATTGAATGATAGGGAAATCACAATGGCGTTCAGTCTACGTGCAGTGTTAAAATGCGCAAAAAATAACTCGGTTCAGTTAAGAATGCCTCCATTAAACAAACCAAATGGCGCCAAGAAAACGCAACATTTCAGCCGTACTGCAGCGCAGTCAGCCGAGTCATTTCGGTACAAATCAATAAAAAGCCAGCTTTCAGTTTCAATCACCGCTAAATAACGGAAGTTTTGTGTCTGGTCATTTGAAATAGCTTTTGAGAAATTGGTATTTTAACTTATTGGGAATTTCAGAATCATATTATGAGAAATTCTTCCAGCAAAATTGGGAAATTCTTTCAGCAAAATTGGGAAATTCTTTCGCCATAATTGGGAAAAAATGATGCTTTTTGCCATTGGGAAGTCACCGAATATCGGCCTCAATTATAGAAGGAAAAAAAGCCCTGAATCTGAAACTGATTTGTTTACATTACCAACTGTCAATCCCATAATGCATCATTCTGTTGGGTCATGAAAGGTCACAAGACTAACATGGCAACAGAGATGCAATACAAAGACCAGTGTAAATAATCCCTTACTCTGTATACCATGAGGAGTTCAAACTATTTGATTTCAGAAAAAAATACGTGCAATATCAAGGGAGTTTCAGACCAAAAGAATGGTCACTTAAAACTGGGTCAGTAAACAACTTGGTTGCCACAATATTGTCTCAAAGAGGCAATTTTAGTGAGTTAAAAGACAGGATTAGAGGATAATTGACCCATAAGTTACCTGTGAAATCCTAATTAGTCTGTAGTTGTAATTCTCAAGTGATTTCGATTATGTTCTCATGAAAAAAGACTAAAATCACATCTTCTTGAAAACAAATTTGCTATAAAGTCAGGAACAGAAATGAAGAGATCAGATATCAAATTTACATCTGTGAAAGCAAAAATACAAATTAAGCATATAAACCTGCTACCAGTTTTCATTAACCCGGTATGCTATTTAGTCCATGTAAGATTTTGCAACTTTTTCTGAAATGGAACAATAAAAGAACCATATAAGTGGACAGATGATAACTACATGCTGAACATGGTCCCTCGGGAAAATATAATTATGAACTAAGAAAGTATTCAGAAATGTTTCAAGTGACAGGGTTATACATGCACTGAAGCCTACATTGTACACAACGAATTTTTTGACATTGAGGTAATTCCAATGAAAACTCAAACACCAAGTTTAATGCTGAAACTATGTCTTACAGCTATCTAAACAAGGTGCCCAAGTTCAAGGGTAGGTTAAGCTCTAACAGCTACTGTACAATTTCTGTAGACATCTCTTATAGCCCCGCCCGGGTGGTTCAGTGGTGAGCGTGTCGGACTCATGACCTGGTGGTTGTGAGTTCGATACCCGGTTGAGGCGAACTTTCTTTCCGGCGTATTTTCGCCTCTCACCTCTGCTGAAGCATGTGAGAAAAGTAGTCGGTGGCTTTGGAAAGAAAGTTGTGTTAGTACTGGTGTGAGAAAGCCAGGAAACACATGTGCGTCACCGACCGCCATGATATGACCTTAGCTGTTAAAGTGGCGTTAAACCCCAATACAACCAACCAACATCTCTTATAGTACTGAACTGATGGAATTTCAACATCCACATTTAATTTTTATAAGTTAATGATCTAGTTCAAAAGTCGTATATTTGGTTCAGGTCTCGCATTTATAGGTCTCAGTAGCTAAATTTGAGTCGAAAATTTCATGTTGTAGATGGTTGATGATATAAAAATGTAAAATTAAAAGTTATTATTTTCTGATGTTAAGTTTTATACTATGTCTAAATGACTTTTGCAGTCTGATATGTAAAGTTACTGAGATATTTAGGAATTATGACAACCCAAAAATTAAACATTGTAGATAATATACTGAAATCGGCCCTTTGTTTGTCTGTGGGCATGCACATTGGTATAGCTCTTTACCAAATCCTCCCTCAGTTTCCTCTCATTGTACTTAAACATTGCGCAAGAATCAACCTTTTCTTAAACTGACACCTAAGTGGAACTCATACCAAAGTGGAAGCACCTGCAGCTCACACATTTCCAGTTGGGTACATATGAGGTGAAGTTTTCCGAGATGGTAGAAAACCTTTTCTAACACTATTTTCAAAAGCTTTTTTTTTTTGGAGTTGTGAAAACAGAGGATAGTTTGGTAGAGAGTTAAACAGAAGTTGTAGATGTGCAGTTTTCATAAATCTGCAGTTAATTGTTGAAGAATTACCTTCCCTTGAATTTAGACATGCTTGTGCAAAATGTATATTAGGTACGAATATCTATCTTTTCTATGATAGCATTCAGGTTTAAAGTGTCTACTCGTACTTGAAGATTTCAGAGTTGTTTCTCCAGGGTTGTGATTTTTCTGCAAATTATCAGATTTTCAGAGATTGAATACTGCATCTTCGTGATATGTGCAAATACAAGGAGAAAACTTGGAGGGGGGGTTACCACCTCCTCTAATATCTCAAGTCTTTGCATGGGACAATCCAAAGCAACATGTAGAGATCAAATAGCTATGACAGTTGTTGATAGAATAAAATTGTTTTTCTCTTTGAATGAAACATCAAGCCTGAAAACATATTCATTTCAAATACAAACTATATGCAAGAACATGTGATACAATTATGTATAGGATTACCTTGATAGCTTTGTAAGATACATTGGTACATTGTTAGCTCACGTGAGCACAAAGTTCTCAAGGTGAGCTTTCGGGATCTTGCTGTGTCCGTCATGGGTTGTTTGTCATGCGGTCATAAACATTTACCTTGTGTGCACTCTAGAGGCCACATTTTCAGTCAGATACTCATGAAACTTGGTCAGAATGTTTGTCTTGATAAAATTTCAAACAAGTTAGAAATTGGGTGACATCAATTGAAAAGTAGGTCAAATCTTAGAAAAACCTTGTGTGCTCTCTAGAGGCCTTATTTTCAGCCAGATGCTCATGAAATTAGGTCTGAAAAGTTGTCTTGGTGATATCTCGGACAAGGTTGAAATTAGGTCACGAGATCAAAAAGTATGTCATGGGGTCAAATCTTTGAAAAAGCATGTGTGTAGTCAAGAGCCCACATTTTCAGTCTGATACTAATGTTTGTCTTGACGATATCTCTGACAAATTCAAAAACATGTCAATACCATCAAAAAGTTGGTTACTTATACTCATGTGTTTTACGTCATTAAAATCAGGATCTCTTCAGCTTTATTAACCCTATATTACTTCACTCATATGAGCGCTTTAGGGCCAATGGCCTGCTTGTTTGGGATCTCTTACAGACTGAAAGACCAAGAGCAATATATAAAACAGCTGGAAAGTAAAAGGCCCAAGTTGGATAAAGGTGAGTTGTGTCAGTACAGGTTATGTTTCTAGTTGTTGATGAAAAAGGGACTGGGTATCTGTCTGTTGGTGAGATAAAAAAAAGTATTCAGCAGAGTTAAATTTAACCCTTTACCACACAGTCATGAGTTTTAATAGCTGGAGGGACATTGCTATTGAAAACAATGTTTGAAAGGATAAAATGCTGGTATGCTGATGAGCAGTATTTTTTCCTTTTCCCACAATGTTTTCTACCCTTTTAAAGATAATTTTCACCATTCGATCCACATTAAGTTGCATCTGCTAATGCTGATTCAAACAAATACAAAAATTTTCGCCATATAGTAAAGAGTTCATTGTCAGATTTTATTAGCTAATCCAAGCACGATGTGTTCAAGGTGAGCTTTTGAGATTGTGCTGTGTCTGACCTGTGTAGTCTGTTGTCAATTTTTACCATGTGTATGCTCTATAGGCCATATACAGTGGAACCCCGTTATAATGCTGTTGTCGAGAGCCACGGTCTGCAACAGTGTTATATCCGGGGTTAAATATATAATGCTGACACACACACCCCCCCCACCACACACACACACTACCTGCGACCCATCTGCCGACCATTGCAAGAACAATGGCATCAATTGATTACTGTTATTCGCCAATATTTTCCGGCAAAAATAAAATAGTAATATTCTGGTTATTATGGAAATCAACACTTTGAACAATTCAGGGTAGCCAAAATGATAAGTTTAATTTGGGGAGTGTGTCTAAAATGATAAGGGCAAAGTCTTGCAAATTTATACATAGTAGGGGTTGAGGTAGAGTTCAAATACTTAGACATAGACATGCATATTTATGAATAAACATTTATCTATCGGACATTTAACAATTTAGAATTTTTTGCATGTAACATCTAAACTATTCCCAGTTAGCTCTATTGCCAAATCTGGTCATTCAAACACCGGAACAACTACGCAAAAGAACTTCGTTTACCTTTTGGGCCATGTTTATTAGAAATTATTCAGCCGCTATTAAGCTGAATTACAGCCAGGCTCATTCAGAAATCAAATAAAACGCTATCATGTTGGATTGCAGATTGGATTGTGCCGCCGCCATGTTTCTCAATCATGCTGACGATTGCATAACAAACCCAAAAAGACTATGACTATCAAAATCTCTTTTAATAATCAAACGAGACGACCTGACCGATGTACATGACGAAAGTCAAAATGAAAAACACGTGCATCGGAGTCTATAAATTAGACTACGGTAGAGCGGTCTAAAGTATTTGTAATATAGATTCTGCGTGGACAGGTTTTCAGCGGTGAATTAAACGGATCTTAAAGTTGTTCTTACCTTTTTTAGGCATAACAGAAGTAGCTTTCTACGAATATGATTTTGGTCATAGTTCAGCTGCGGATGGTATAGATCCAAGATCAGACTGCATGTTCTTTGAAGTCTGATTTTTATCTACATCGGTGGCAAAGTCTTTAACCTTTACCACACTTTAAAGACCCTGAGAAAGAAAGCTTTTAAAAAGCATGTGGAAAAAAGGAGAAAATTCTAGAAACCAGCATTTTCTCCTTTCACCACATTGTTTCTACCCTTCCATCAATGGATTTCAAATTTGGCTCACTAGTTTTTTTGTCGTCTGCAAATGCTTTGAATTCTGACATGTGTAAAATTTTTTAGCTTGGTAAAGAGTTAAAAATTGTCATCCTGCCATGGGCAGTGAACGATTAAATACAATCATAAACATTTAACTTTCCATCCGTAAAGAATTCACACCAGTGGTGTATCGAAAAAAATAATGTTTGCACTGAAGTTGCACAAAAGGTATGACGTAACATGTCAATAATTGGAAGCGAGAGGGTTGTACTGCAAGCATTTGTCGTACACACTTACTGTTTCGCTAAAAAAATTTACACCTGATTATGGGCTGACCTCCAATCAAAACAAACGATCACGCAAGAAGCCATTATCTCGCCTGCTATACATGATCTGATATAGCCTTTTTGCGTACCTTAATGATTATCGCTAGAACACCCCAGTCGTGTCACATTTACATTGTGTAATCGGCAGAAAAAAAGTCATTCACCTGTTTTCTGAAAATTTTGTTGTGACCGAGATAAAAAAAATTATGCATACGCCAATTTGATGCTAAAGTTAAATGGATTAATTACCATTGAATAAAGGAGAGAAACAAGGTTATGTATTCAACAACACTTTATTTTTGTAATCATGGGGACAACACAGGGCTTCAACCATTTCCCTCTATGGAACGATTTTTCATGCTTCTGCAGAAGATGCCTTTCGAAAACGTTGTGAAAAATGGCAAAACTGCTAACATAACATCGAAATGCCAGGAAAGATTTAACCCTTAAGCATCTTTCAGGACTAAAGTTCCTGTTGTGGCCTCTGTAGATCAAGATCAGACTGTAGACTAAATGGCTTGTCTGACCTCTGATCGTAATCTTCTCGGTCCACTGTGAAGAGGCATTTCTTACAAAAGAAATCAATGTTTCATTTTTTTGTGTGTACTTTCATGACTGAGAATTACCGTTGGTTGACTTGGCTCTAGAAGGATTCATGTTCATTACAGTTTTTACGCACGATGTACAATCATGCATTCATTTTGCAGTCGATCATCATATCAGAAATATTTTCCAAAAATTACAAGTCAGATGTTTTGGAAATATACTCTCAGTTTGTCCAAGGTTTTAGTATTCTTGAATATTTGGACTGTCTTGAGTTAGGGACTAGACATAAAATATTCTTAATTGTAATTTAACATGTCCGAACATTTAGGGTGTCCGAATACATTGGCGAATTATGGTACATTCAATATCGCTGTTAAAAATCTTCATACAGATGGGAATTTATTGATGTTAAGTCTGTCTAATGTAAGACTCGGTATTTTACGTGAAGACAATTGTGGGCTGAAGTCCTTTTGTTATCGACTGTGCGTGTATTTGTCAAACGAAGCAATTGTGCACAGCCGTAGGTGATAGAAGTAATCAACAAGGTAAAGGTGTGAAAAATTGTCACACTGAATGCACGGTATTGATTTTACATCAGCATTTGGTCAATAGGCAGTTATGTTTTTACACTGGGGATTCTTATCAGCGGAATGGTGGATTCGGATCAGACTCGAAAATGGTCGAAACCATTAGGACTAGCGTTTTAGCAAAGTTCGTCTTAACAGGGTTCCAGTGTATTCCGTCTGTTACTTAGAAAACTTGGTCAAAATGTATGTGTTTTTAATTATATCTCGTACAAGTTCAAAATGGGTCATGTGGGGTCAAAAACTACGTCACTAGGCCAAATGTTAGAAAAATCCTTGCATACTCTATAGAGGCCTTATTTCTCGTCCAATACTCCTGAAACTTGGTCATAATGTTTTTTCTTGATGACTTTTCAGCCTTGAATGAAAATGGGTCGTGTCTGGTCAAAAACTAGGTCACTGAGTTAAATCTAAATATGTTGTAGAAGCGCTATAGGCAACATTTTCAGTCTGATATTAATGAAACTTGGCCAGAATGTTTGTATTGATGATATCTAGGACTTGTAAAAAAACGGGTCACTTCATCAGAACTAAGAAAGAATCTTATGTACATTCTAGAAGCCACATTTTCAGTCCAATACTCTTGAAAGTTGGTCAGAATGTTTGTCTTGTTGATATCTCGGACAAATTTGAAAAATGGTCTTGTAGAGTCTAAAGCTAGGTCATTGGGTCAAATCTTTGAAAAATGTGTGTGCTCTGGAGGTCATAGTTCAGTCTTATACTTATGAAACTTTGCCAGAATGTTTGTCTTAATGATATCTCAAATGAGTGATGTGGGGTCATAAACTGGTCACTAGATCAAATCTTGGAAAAAAGTTGTGTACTCTCTAGTGGCCACATTTTCTGTCCAATACTCATGAAACTCAATCAGAGTGGTTGTTTTGATAATTTCTACAACAAGTTGAAAAATGGGCTATTTTGAGACATATTGTAGAAGAGGCATATGTACACTAGAGGTCACATTTTCAGTTCAATTCTCATGAAATTTTGTTAGAATGTGTGTCATAATACCTTGAAAGAGGGGTCCTGTGTGGTAAAGTGTGGGACTCTTAACTGTGAGGCTGCAGGTTCTAACCCCACCTGATCCTCTTGGTTTTTCGTGAGAGTACTAGAGGGCCAGAGACCAGATATGCTGCCAGCATGTGGGATTGCATGAATTCCCCACATACAACTGATCTGACCAGTTTAAACCACACACTGGATGCTCATTTTCAATTTATTTGCCCAATCAATGTCGCCATACTTTTTTATGAAAAAAAGATTCATGGCCTTAAGAGGACAATGGTAAGCAAAATTACCAACTACGAGGGGCGTTCATTAAATAATGAAAATACCTGCATATCTCGGGTGTCCGTCGTTCGATTTCATTTATTTTTCTACAGCCCCTCAAAGTACTCTCCTCCTCTCTCTATGCACAGTTGCAGCCTCCTGCGCCATTTTTCAAATGCTGCTCGGTACTCTTCTTTAGGTATACCCCGTAACTGCAATTACAGCTTTAGAGAGGTCTTGGACACATGTATACTTGTTTCCTGCCAAGAGCTCCTTCAGTTTAGGAAACAACCAAAAGTCACATGGGGCCAAGTCAGGACTGTAGGCAGGATGGGGGAGTGTAGAAATTCTATTCTGTGACATACTGGTTTACAGCTGCTGTTTTATGGGCACTCGCATCGTCATGCAAAATCATGATTCTCGATGTTCCTGTGATGGGACGACGGTCATTCAACTCAGAAACCACCTGAGGAAGTACAGTTTTTCTGTAGTATCGCTCAGTCATGGTTGCTTTTTCTGGTAGAACATCTACAGCTACATGTCCTTCATGCAAAGACAAAATTCAGATGTATCTTGCCCTTTCTGAAGCCTTCCAATTAACACCCATACATTTTACACGTAGCTTTCTCACTGAAATTGCCATGTTGCCAAGAAATAATCATTATTGATGTAGACTAATGCCACCAATTATAAGAAGTATTTTGAGGTAAACAACCTTTTTACACAAAGTTTTGATGGAAGCCTGGCTACTTTTCGAAAAAGATGTAACAATATAAGGAACGCTAAAATAATAATGAGACTCAGCTGTGATGCAAATTCTCTGTCATAAATGGGACAATCTCAATAGGTCCCCCAGAATCGGATTTCGTTCCGTTTGATATAACAGATAGCCCCCCTTAGAGACTTGTTTTTAACACTGTTACCATTTTTTCAACACATGGCACCTGGTAAAGTGGGAAAAAGAGGTAGAATTCATTAAAGTTGAACCATAATAATAATGCAGTGATAAACGAGGCTTGCCAAAGATTCAGAATAGAATAAGTCCATCCATCTCTGAAATGTAAATGAATGCAGATTCGGGACCAGAAATCACGTGCGGGATATGTGCAAAATGATTCTGTTGGGTAGTGTACTAGACCTTTTCAAAATGTAATGAGTTATAAACGA
Source organism: Hippopus hippopus (assembly GCA_946811185.2). Taxonomy (NCBI): domain Eukaryota; kingdom Metazoa; phylum Mollusca; class Bivalvia; order Cardiida; family Cardiidae; genus Hippopus; species Hippopus hippopus. Next base: position 30,048,132 of record OX328101.1, read on the forward strand.
GTTGTTATAAACGAGCCCTTGATATCAGTCATGTGAAAATCATGATATCAAAGTCATGTAATTCAACATTATTTACCTTCGAATCTATTTCGGTTGTTAAAATTCTTTTGATTTCGGTGAATATTGTGTCTGGTTATGACGTAAATACATCATGATTCTGAGGATATGTTTCGGAAACTTTGATTTATTTATAAAACAGTCTCGTTGATTGCTTATTGCATATTATTTTGCTGTAATTTATATTAAAGCCATGCTCTGTGGAAAGGGGTTTGATGCGTCTGCAAAAAGTATTGAACCATGTCAGTCTGCTCAGGCAGCACAGGCTGAGCAGTGTGGAAACAATTTGCTTTTTGCAAATTTTCTACAGATTCAAGTAGCACTCTACCTCATGGTTAGACAAAATAGATTTCATGGATCCATAACTAAGTAATGACTTGCTTGGTTGATGCATTACAGAGATGCATTAACCCCCCATTTGCTAAAGCATGGCTCATTTAAATTGATACCAAAGTATTCAGTGTGAGATCACGTATGAATGTTCGTGATTTCACGTTTAAAATGAAAATATCACATACATTCAGTTCCTCTAATACACACAGGAAGGTACAAAAAGTTGCGTGATTGAAAATTTAAAAAGCCAAATTTCAGAAATTTCCTGCAGCGAAATGATGACAATGATTCTCTTGGACGGTTTTCCAATTCCGATTTTCTGATTCCAAAAATAGAATGGCTGCTATCAGTCATCTTACATAGCTGTTCGATGGTAGAGTGACATGTCAGGTGTTAATGAAGTTGATTTGTGAAATGATTAGGATTATGTCAATTCTGTACCAGTAAGTTTTATTATAGAATGTCGGTCATCAATAATTTTCGCCCGTCTGCGTTTAAAAAGTTTTAGTGAAGTTACCTTGCATTTGGAAGTCTGGCACTCCAGTTGTCGGTTTTAAGGTGAGGCTGGGTGTGGATGGGTTGTTATCAGCAGGCATCTGGAGTGAGTAATATAGTGGGGGTGCTAGTATTAGGGAGCAAGCACTAATTAGGTGAAATATGGTAGGTATTTGTAAAACTGGAGGAGTATTTGTTTGAAATTCATTTGTAAAACTCACTGTGACAAACACGATATTACTTCATTCTACTTCTATTTATTTTCACATAAAAATACTTTTTCTGAATGTAGATGATGATTCTGAATCTGGAGAGCGTCTTAAGGTACAACAGAAGGAAGCTGCACGGAAAGAAAATACCTTAGTACATAGACTAACACTGAAAGAGCAAGAGTTACAGGACTATGTGGTTAGTTGAATTGTTTTATAAAGGCTTGTAATTGAATATCATGCTGCTTAATGAGAAAAAAAAAAAAAAAAAATGATTAAGAAAAAAAAGATATGAAGTAATTTCATTTGGCTTAGATTTTTAGCATTTTCTCATGTTGGGTTTCTTTATTGTGCCGTGAGAGCACACTTTGCAATTTACTATGCAACTTGTTACAAAATGAGCAGCATATATCTAACAGCAAAAAGCTATCTACCTCATCTGGGCAGAGCATTTGTGCACTGTCTTTATTCTTCTGTAAGCAATTTTTAGCTCTGCTGTTTTCGAAGAAAATATCGAGGTATTGTGATAGCTCTATTGGTGTTCTGAAAAAACTTTGACATGTTTTAGTATCTCTGTTATTTTTGAAGATACTTACTTCAAACTTGGACTATTTGGTAACTTTAAAGGGGAACGCATAGAAGAAGGGTAGGTGATCATCAAACCAGGTGACCATCAAACCATTCGACTTAACTGTCAAACATAGGCAGCCCAGTGTTGGCATCCACATGCGGTGTTTGTGTTACAAGATAACTTTTACCTAACAATTCCAGGTTTTAACAACCCTATATTAATAGGCTTTTGGAAGCACTGTGGAAAGAGGAGAAAATGCTAACCAGAATTTTCTCCTCTTCGAACTATGTTTTTTTACTTCCATACAGGTTCCCATTCACATACATATGTGTGTGAATCACGCACAAAGCATGAAAGTCACATCCTAAATTTAAAACTATCTTTGTCTTATACGTGCATGTCACGCACAGCAAAAGTGAATAAAGTCCCACATAAAACTTTAAAATTATCCGATCACATACGTGCATGTTGACAAGCACAAAAATTGTAAATCAAAACATTGACTGAAAACAAACTTCTATCTGTAAGATTATTTTTAGAAATCAGAAATTCCAAGGGATAGTGCATGTACTATTAGGATTAGCAATCTGTATGGCCACAATAATTTCGCAGGGGTTTTTTACACACAAGCTCCTAAAGTAAACATTGCAATGCTGTACCACATCAATTATTTCGCGGGCTTTCATTCACCTGGGAACTGCAGATCCAAAACATTGTAAACATTTCCATATTTGGGAAATTTATTCAATTTCTATTGAATTTAATCCTTATGCAATGATCGAGTAAACATTAATAATTCAGAAATAAATCTCGTAGATCTAGTTCAAGCAAAAGAGTCATGGTTCTCATTTGATCAGGAACCCCGAGATTTGATGCTTTGAAATAGGAAATGACGGTATTTGAAATATCTGCCTAAACGTCAATCTGGTACATGAGGTTATGGACTAAAGCTTCAAATAAATCAGTTCGTGTGCGTCCGTCAGATGTATGGGCTTTAATAAATAGAATCAGTATCAAAATTTGAAGGGGGCATGCGGCTCTCAGGGTTCAATCTAGGCTGCGTTTTTGCGCCAATGGCGCGATTTTAAAGTCCTTGGCCCATTTTTGAAACTCCAGTGCACCGGATCGGCGCAAAATCCAATGCATCGGCGCTTTTCCGATTCCGTTGTGCGCCGCCATCAACTTTTTTTTAGTATAGTTTTTAGCGAGTCAGTGTTAGAAGACGCTTTCCGCAGTATTGAAATTTCACTGCAAAGCGTCGCAGCAACACGGAGAGCGTTACTGGTATTCGGATATTCACTTATTCACGGCACATGAACGAGGGCGATGGAAACCAGCTTTTGAAAACATGTCGGCAACGCAAACACAGAAACGAATTGCACTCGTCACAACTCGGCCGATTCCGTACCTACATCGGATTTGATGGCTCCCATTACCCTAGGTATGCCGAATGAAACGAATCGGTGATTTCTTTTCTGGCGGAAATTCCGCCAAACAAGCGAAAACGCAGCAATCGGGTGAAACTAATAGTGAAAAACAATCAGCTGATGCAAAATCTAGGAAATCGTATGCAAAAAAATTTCAAACTGAGTGGCTACAAAAGCCTCAATTTCACTGGCTTCGTTACGACGATGCAAAAAAATTGTACAGAATAAGCATGTCTGATCTTGGATCTGCACCATTTGCCAGTTACTTGTATAATACAGCAATCATTTAAAACAAATGATTTTTAGTGTTGTTACATAATTTGACCTCTTAACAACTCAATCACTATCCCCATACACAATTAAGCAGTAAATAATCTGGATTTACTTCCTTTATATGGTAAGTCAGTAATAATTGAGCTTTTAAAATGCCAAGATCCTGGTTATTTGGTTGTTAAAAAGTGCTGGCCCATCTCAAAATACTGGTGGCCCCTTTTTAAAATACTGATGGGCCACTGGCCCATTCTGACAAAGTTCTAGATTGAACCCTGGGCTCTGTTTATCACAGCTTATCAAGCTGGCGAGTCATCTATGAAAAGGTGTTAAAGGTGTTAATTCACTTTTCTAATGTAAGATGACAGGTTTTAAAGTTACCTGCTACCCTAATTGGCAATTCATATCGAATCATGCTGTAACCCTTCTAAAAAAGTCAAATGAACTGAAAAATCGACGGTGGAAAAAAAAAACGTGAATACCCATGACACAACAAAGGTCAGTTTGATATTGTCCAATCAGAGACATTTCAAACTGTTTTGTCATCTTAAATAATTAATTTAGATAGTGAATTTCGACAGATCTCAGTATAAAACAATAAGTGGAAGTTAAAATCTCTGTTCAGTAATGAGAAAAAAAAGTTTGGTTTTTTATGAAACGAACATCAGTTTGTATCAATCTTGGCCTGTATTCATCAAGCATTGTAAAATTAAATTCTATATCTAAATCTTAAATAGATTGGAAGACAGACTTCTCATTAAATTAGATTGCTTGTCATGTATTATGTAATTTAAAATTACCACAATTAACATAATGAAATGGTATAGCAAGGTCTACATGAGAACTGGATAAGTGATGACTACAGTATACTATTTTTCTGCAGGTAATTAATCATTTATTGGTAAAAGTAGGGTGAAACCCCCGACTTTTTCAGAAAACCCCCAGTTTTTCAAATTTGTTAATCTAGAGGGTGACAAAAACCCCTTGGCAGAAAAAGCTGTTGGAACCCTATCCATAGATAAATCCTGTTACTTACTCCGTATTTGATCTTTAGTCAACAAAATTATTTGATAATGGATATGGTGTAAAATTTTGTAGTACGTGTTAAATTGAATTGAACCATGCTCTGTGAAAAGGTTGTTTAAAAAAAATGTGTCTGTAAAAAGTATCAACTCGGGGTCAGTCTGTGTAGGCTGAACTACATGTAGTTGAAACTTTTTGCGTTGGTCAATTTTCTGCATGTCAAAGGATCAGTCTACCTCATGAATCAGTCTGTAGTTAAACAAACTGGAATTTTGGGATCCAAAATTATATGATGATGTTCTAGTTTGTTGTAGTAAAAGGACCAAGATAGCCCATTTTTAGCTTACCTGAGCACAAAGTGCTCATGATGAGCTTTTGTGATTGTGCTGTGTCTAGCGTCCGGCGTCTGGCGTCAACTTTTACCTTGTGTACGCTCTAGAGGCTACATTTTCAGTCCAAAACTCTTGAAAATTGGTCAGAATGTTTGTCATGATCATATCTCAGACGAGTTCGAAAATGGGTCATGTCAGGTCAAAAACTAGGTCACTAGGGCAAATCTTAGAAAAAACCTTGTGTACGCTCTAGAGGCCATATTTTCAGTCCAAAACTCTTGAAAATTGGTCAGAATGTTTGTCTTGATGACATCTTGGACGAGTTCGAAAATGGGTCATGTCAGGTCAAAATCTCGGTCACTAGGGCAAATCTTAGAAAAAACCTTGTGTACGCTCTAGAGGCCATATTTTCTGTCAAAAACTCTTGAAAGTTGGTCAGAATGTTTGTCTTGATGATATCTCAGATGAGTTTGAAAATAGGTTATGTCGGGTCAAAAACTAGGTCACTAGGGCAAATCTTAAAAAAACCTTGTGTATGCTCTAGAGGCCATATTTTCATTCCAAAACTCTTGAAAAGTGGTCAGAATGTTTGCCTTGATGATATCTCGGACGAGTTCAAAAATGGGTCATGTCGGGTCAAAAACTAGGTCACTAGGGCAAATCTTAGAAAAACCTTGTGTATGCTCTAGAGGCCATATTTTCATTCCAAAACTCTTGAAAATTGGTCAGAATGTTTGTCTTGATGATATCTTGGACGTGTTCGAAAATGGGTCATGTCGGGTCAAAAACTAGGTCACTAGGGCAAATCTTAAAAAAACTTGTGTACGCTCTAGAGGCCATATTTTGTGTCCAAAACTCTTGAAAATTGGTCAGAATGTTTGTCTTGATGATATCTCGGATGAGTTTGAAAATAGGGTATGTTGGGTCAAAAACTAGGTCACTAGGGCAAATCTTAGAAAAACCTTGTGTACGCTCTAGAGGCCATATTTTCAGTCCAAAACTCTTGAAAGTTGGTCAGAATGTTTGTCTTGATGATAGCTTGGATGAATCCAAAAATGGGTCATGTCAGGTCAAAAACTAGGTCACTAGGGCAAATCTTAGAAAAACCTTGTGTATGCTCTAGAGGCCATATTTTCTGTCCAAAACTCTTGAAAATTGGTCAGAATGTTTGTCTTGATAATATCTCAGATGAGTTTGAAGATAGGTTATGTCAGGTCAAAAACTAGGTCACTAGGGCAAATCTTAGAAAAACCTTGTGTACGCTCTAGAGGCCATATTTTCATTCCAAAACTCTTGAAAAGTGGTCAGAATGTTTGCCTTGATGATATCTCGGACGAGTTCGAAAATGGGTCATGTCGGGTCAAAAACTAGGTCACTAGGGCAAATCTTAGAAAAACCTTGTGTATGCTCTAGAGGCCATATTTTCATTCCAAAACTCTTGAAAATTGGTCAGAATGTTTGTCTTGATGATATCTCGGACGAGTTCAAAAATGGGTCATGTCAGGTCAAAAACTAGGTCACTAGGGCAAATCTTAAAAAACATTGTGTACGCTCAATAGGCCATATTTTGAGTCCAAAACTCTTGAAAGTTGGTCAGAATGTTTGTCTTGATGATAGTTTGGATGAATTCCAAAATGGGTCATGTCGGGTCAAAAACTAGGTCACTAGGGCAAATCTTAGAAAAACCTTGTGTATGCTCTAGAGGCTATATTTTCAGTCCAAAACTCTTGAAAATTGGTCAGAATGTTTGTCTTGATGACATCTCAGACGAGTTAAAAAATGAGATATGTCGGGTCAAAAACAAGGTCACTAGGGAAATCTTAGAAAAACCTTGTGTATGCTCTAGAGGCCATATTTTCTGTCCAAAACTTTTGAAAGTTGGTCAGAATGTTTGTCTTGATAATAACTGAGATGAATTTGAAAATGGGTTACGTCAGGACAAAAACTAGGTCACAAAGTCAGATCTTAGAAAAACCTTGTGTATGCTCTAGAGGTCACATTGTTAGTCCAATACTCTTGAAAATTGGTCAGAATGTTTGGCTTGATGATATCTCAGACGAGTTCGAAAATAGATCATGTTGGGTCAAAAACTAGGTCACTAGGCCAAATCTTCGAAAAACCTTGTGTTTGCTCTAGAGGCCACATTTTTAGTCCAATACCCTTGAAAATTGGTCAGAATGTTTGTCTTGATGATATCTTGGATGAGTTTGAAATTTGGTCATGTCGATTCGAAAACTAAGTCACAAGGTCAAATCTTAGAAAAACCTTGTGTACACTTTTGAAAGAGATTTAAAATGGATCATGTTTGGTCAAAAGGCTCAGGTGAGCGACTTCAGGGACATCATGGCCCTCTTGTCATATGTAGCAAGAACCTTGTAAAAAATACTTTTGCAGTTCTCAATGAGAGTCCAATTCCTCTTGAATAATTAATAACTTATGAGCAAAGTTTTAACTCATCTGAGAGAATTACTTAGACAGGAGAGAGCAATTTTGGATGATATCTAACTTGACCTATCTGAGGACTTGTGTCTATACTTAACCCTTTCCCAAACAATCCCTGGTTTTTACGGGTCAGGAATAGAAGCCTTTTGAAAACATTGTGGGAAAAGGAGAAAATGCTGGTAACCAGCATTTTTTCCTTTTCCCACAATGTTTTCTACCCTATCATATAGAAAAATCATCTTTTTAGCAACTGTTAATTTGTCATCTGCAAAATGCTTTCAATTTGGTCTGGTCCAAAATTTGCCGTTTGGGAAAGGGTTAAGGATTACTCTTGTATTACAGAACCAGGTGACTGAAATCAAACAAGCCCAGACCCAAGGAACAGCTCAGCTGAGATCAATGCTTCTAGACCCAGCAGTCAACATTGTGTTTCAGAGAATGTCTAAAGAAATGGATGAAGCCCAGGAAAAACTGAAACAAACACAAAATGAACTAAGTGCATGGAAGTTCACAGCTGACAGGTGCATATCTATCGTAACTATTGGTAACTTTTGTAACTTTGCGACCTGGCAAGCTGAGTCAGTTAAACTCTATCCATGCTATAGCCCGACATGACGTTCACCTTTGTCATCCCTGGGGAAGCAGTCACGTGTGCCAGCACGGAATGTCATAAGACTCGTCTGACTTTAGTCAAGAATAAAACTTGATGAAATGTTAACAAATTCTTCGCTGGCCGATGCTTCTTGAAATGTGCAGCAAGGGCAATTGGTAGGATGGAAAATTTAGATTGAGGACGGTGGTAAAATTTGGTTGTTGTGATGAAAAGTTTCTCTTTATTGGTCTTAGATGGTAAATTAACCATGGGGCATCTGTAGAATATCATTTAAGCAATTTGATAAATGTTTTTATAAATGAACATTCAGCCTTACACATTGGAGGATCGTTGAAAAAGCACTAATGGATTGTTTTGCTGAAAAAAATGCTTAAAAGGTATACTTTATAAGCTTTTGAATTTAAAGCAAAGCAAGATTTTATGATCAGAGAACAAGCAAGATACCCCAAAATACAATGAATGCTTATGACTTAGTGATTTATGTATATCTATGGATGCTCATCATCTCCGTGGTACTGACTCATGGACCTGATACCCAAACTTTTTATTTTACACAAAGACTGCTTAATATGATAGAAATGACTATTGAAAGAACATTAAGAAAAATATACTAGGGAAAAATGTAGACTTGACATTGTTATCATTCAAACTTGAGAATATTGAAAGTTACGGCTTAACATCTCTGTGGATCTCCATGAATTAGAATGGTAAAGTTTTACAATTTATTATTATTCTTTTAATTGTAGATCTATTATAGATACTCATCTAGATATAAGTATTAGATGTATTTATTGTATCGGAAGAGAAGGTCATAGTCCTACAGGTATTTTTATTGTAGCAGACAGGCAAATTATTTATTTTTAAGTAAAATCAGTTTTTCTTCTCGGATTGATGTCACTTAAAGTTTTTCCCTTAGACTGTCACTGCTGACAAATTTATAAAATATTACATACATGTGTAAATGCTGATTGGTATTTGATTCTTAAACTACCGATGGACATTGATCAGTGATTTCGTATTTTTTTTTTTTTTTTTTTTTTTTTTCCCAAATTGCATATATTTGTTTAGAGGTATCATGCAATTAAGTACACCTATCATGTGTGAAAAGCTACTCTGTAACAGTTACTGTCTTTCAAAGCACAAACATGTAACTTCACTCTGACATTTTTGGATAACACATTGAGCAGTTCCTGGGCACATATATCAGACAGAAAGTACAATTACAAATCTGCTCAAGAAAATTGTACAGTGGGCAGGCTTATGTCTTGGCCCGCTGTCCGTCGTGTGTCCATCTGTCCGTGCAAGCCTGCGTAAATTTTTATTTCAAACATCTTCTTCTCTCTGAAACTACCCATCCAATTTTGATGAAACTTCACAGAAATGATCCTGCCATGAACTTCTTCAGAATTTCTTGAAAGAATTTGATTCCATTAAAAACTCTGGTTGCCATGGCAACAAAACTGAAAAATATTGAAAACCTTTGAAAATCTAATAAAACCAAAAGGCCCAGGGCTACCAAATTTGGCATGTAGCTTCATCTAATAGATCTTTACCAAGTTTCTTCAAAATTTTAGCCCAGGGGTCAAAATTGGTCCAGACCTGGGGGGGCCACAAGTTTTACATGGTCTTATATATTGAAAACATTAAAAAAAAATTTCCTAACTTGCCATAAGGCCTAAGGCTACCAAGTTTTGCATATATAAATATCGTATGGACCTCTACATAGATTGTAGTCAAAACAGCTTGGCCCTTGAGTCATAATTAACCGTGGGCTTTTTTAGAGAAAATTTTATTTATTTTCTAGTTCGGAACGAATTGGTCCAGTAAAGTTTGGCGTGTAGGGTTTTTACTTATTAGCCAGTGGAGTGTTACAGGGCCATCATGGCCCTCCTAGTAATTTTTACTTTGAGGTATCTGAATTATTTCAGATACCTCAAAAAATTAAAAAATTAGATTGAAACCTTAATAGCAGCCAAAAGTAAGCAATGCAGGTGTTAAAATGCATTTGAACTTAAATCATAACTTTTAAAAGTATGGATGTTATTGTAATGATGTCAATCTGTCATTGAACTGTACGTCCAAGTGTGTCCCTTGCAGAAAAATAATTTTTAAAACCAGGTAAAAAGTAAACAAGATGGAGGGATCTGGCAACTTTTGACCAATTTTTAAATTTATTTTTCTGCCAGCGACTAACTCTTTGACCAACTACACAATGACAGATTGTCATCTACACAATAATTTCAGCACTTTTAATGGCATGATTAAAATTTAAGTGCATTTTTATACCAGCATTGTTTACATTTGGCACTGATTGGGCCTTTACATATAACACCTAATTAACACGCCAGGGCACCATGCAAAACACCAACAGGTTGTTTTTGTTCATAGTCAGTTTCCCCTAATTAAAGCGCTGTCATATAGTAGAGTAAGTGCGGTACTTTAACAGTAGCACAAACCGGTATACAAATATACACACTTTACATATTTTTATTGATCAGGGTTTTTAGTCAGTACCAATTGCAAAGCGATTGTCATGTTAAAAACCAGCTGTATTAATGCAGAATTCGATTTTACCGCCAATCATGATTCATTTGGACAATAAATAGTATTCACAGTTCATATGGAAAATGCTGGTATTTGATACTTCACTTTCCAAGTTAGTAGACAAATTTTGGATTACTGGAAGTATATACTGTTATCGACAGTGTATGTATATTCAGATAGTCAAGTGTGGTAATTAGGACTTATGTTGATGCCCAACCAGTAAGTTTATTTATAAAATTTCCGTCATCAATAATTTTTGTCAGTCTGTGTTTGAAAAGTTTTAGTGAAGTTATCGTGTGTTCGGAAGTTTTTAAGTAAGGTCGGGTGCGGATGGGGATTTGTCTGGAGGCCTCTGTAGTAAGTAATGTAGTGGAGGGCACTTCTATTAGGGAGGGAGTGTTAATTTGGTGAAATATGGTAGGTTGTCACACTGAAAAATTCAAGAACCTTTTCTGGCTCAGTACAAAGAAAACTTTTCTTGTGTTCAACTTGGTTTTGCATGAAATTTCAAAGTTATATAAGTATGAATTGATACACCTAATGGAGAAAATTTTTATCTTTAAGACCAATTCTTTCCTTCTTTTCCTTTCTGTAATGTCCAAGTGCTCAAAGTGAGCTTTTGTGATTGTGCTGTGTCTGTTGTGTGTCTTCTGTCTTCTAGGCATCTACATTTTCCTTGTGTGCACTGTAGAGGCCACATTTTCAGTACAGTATTCATGAAACTTGATCAGATTGTCTTGATAATATCTAGGACAGGTTTAAAATTGGGTCATGCCGGGTTAAAAAGTATGCCACAGAGGTAAAGCTTCAGAAAAAACTTGTGTGCACACTAGAGGTCACATTTTCTATCCAATACTCATGAAAATTTATCATTATGTTTGTTTTGATGGTGTTGAAATTGAGTCACTTTGGGTAAAAAAAAGTAGGTCACTGGACAGATCTTATATAATGTTTATAATGTGCACTGTAGAAACGTTTTCAAATCTGATACTCACAAAAATGGGTCAGAATGTTTGTCTTGATGATATCTCAGACAAGTTTGAAATTGGGTCATGTCGTTTAAAAAGGTAGGTCATTGGTGCAAACCTTAGAAAGCCTCGTGTGCATTCTAGAGGCCATGTTTTTGGTCTGATACTCACAAAGTTGTTAAGGATGTTTGTCTTGATGATATTTTGGAAGGTTCAAAATTTGGTCACCCCAGGTCAAAAAGCAGGTCACTGGGACAATTCTTAGAAAGACCTGGTGAGCACTGTAGAGGCCAAATTTTCAGTGAGATACTCATGAAACTTGGTCAGAAAGTTTTTTTTGATGAATTCGATACAATTTCAAAAATTGGTCATGTTAGATCAAAATGTAGGCCACTGGGACAAATGTTAGAAAAACCTTGTGTGCTTTCTCGAGACCATTTTTTTGATCAGATACTGGTACTCAAAGAATTAGTCAGAATGTTTGTCCTGATGATGTCAGATAGGACAAGTTCAAATTGAGTCATGTCTGGTCAAACAGTAGGTCACAGGAACAATTCTTAGAAAAAGTTTGTATGCACTCTGGAAGCCACATTTTCAGTGTGATACTCATGAAAATTGGTCAGAATGTTTGTCTTGATGATATCTAGTACAAGTTTACAATTTAGCCACCTCAGGTCAAAAAGTAGATCATGGGGACAAATCTTAGAAAAAGCTTGTGTACATTCCAGAGGCCACACTCTCAGGCTAAGTTCAAAAGTAGGGTCGTGTAGCATCAATGACTCTAGGATTAAATGCCTTGTTTGTAGGCCAGATATGAAAGTGAGTTAAGGTATCAAAAGATCCCGGGGTGAAATGGGTTGAAAGTCTTTGTAAGACTGCCACATTTTACAGCTAATCTTTATAAGCTCTTTTAGCTCACCTGAGCACAATATGCTCAAGGGGAGCTTTTAGGATCACACTGTGTCCGGCATGCGTCGTCTGTCGTGCGGCATCGACAATTCTTTAAACATCTTCTCGTCCTAAACCACTGGGCCGATTTGGACCAAACTTGGCAGGAATGTTCCTTGGGAGGTCCTCTTTAAAAAGTGTTCACAGAATTTGATTCCATCAAAAACTCTGGTTGCCATGGCAACCAAATGGAATTTTCCAAGAAATTCTTTAAAAATCTTCTCCTCTGAAACAGCTGGTCAGATTTTGAAATAATTTCACAGATATGTTCCTTGGGTGACCCTTTTCAAAAAGTGTTCGCGAAATTTTGATCTGTCGAAAAACATGGCCGTGGGGGGGGGCTCTTTGCGTCAAGCGGTGTCAACAATTCTTTAAACATCTTCTCCTCCTAAACCACTGGGCCAATTTGGACCAAACTTGGCTGGAATGTTCCTGGGAGGTCCTCTTTAAAAGCTGTTCACAGAATTTGAATCCATCAAAAACTCTGGTTGCCATGGCAACCAAATGGAATTTTCCAAGAAACCCTTTAAAAATCTTCTCTGAAACCGCTGGTCAGATTTTGAAATAATTTCACAGATATGTTCCTTGGGTGACCCTTTTGAAAATTTGTTCGCGAAATTTTGATCCGTCGAAAAACATGGCGGGGGGGGGGGGGGGGGGGGGGGGGCTTTTTGCACTATACGGACATGAAGAAATTCTTAAAAAATTTTCTTCTCTGAAACCACTAGTCAGATTTTGAAGTTATTTCACAGAAATGATCCTTATATTATACCCCTTATTTAGCTTAGCTTAACATCGAGGTATTGACATAGCCCTGTTGTCATCATCTGCGTTGTTGTCGTGCAAAAACTTTGACATTTTGTTATATCTCAGCTTCCACTCAACACATGTACTTGAAACTCAGAATAATTGTTCACTAGTAAAAAAGCAACTCATACAAGAAGGGCAGGTAACTCCAAAATTGTTTTGTCCAAATTATGCCCCTTTTGCTACTTGGAATTTTAACTTACTATCCAGTAACCAACAGCCAATCATTGGCACCCTCATGAGGTGCTCTTGTTCAGCTTAATATTTTTAGCCACTATCAGGCATGTGCTCTTGTTCAAGAAATGGTCTTTGGGTGACCTATCCGAAAATTTATTTGCAGAATTCTGATTCATCAAAAACATGGCTGTGGTGATGATTGTAGGGGTGGTGACAGATTTTGAAATGATTTTTACAGGTGACCTTTTCATAATTGCTTGGCAAATTAATGATTTTGTTTCCAAAATTTCAATACTTTAAAAAAAGTTGGTTATGGTCATCTCTAAAATTCAGGTGAGCGATCCAGGGCCATCTTGTCCCTCTTGTTATTTTTGACTGTCTTTGTGACTGAATTTTTGTTGGCATTGTCAGAGTATTTGTTCTGATGATGTCTTTGTCAAGACAGTGTATGGGTCAATAGTGGTCAAAAGTACCGTATATGCTTGACGATTATAAGACACCTTCATTTATAAGACGCTTCCCCAACTTTGTGATTCCAAATCAGGGATTTCATTGATGACCTCCTATAAGATGCTGGAAATATGGCACGCTGATATTACGATCTATCGCCGGTATCAAAGTTGCATCATTCCAAAAATGAATCTCCTGTATCTTAGCTGATCATACCTTGATTCAAGTCTAATTTCTTTTTAAAATGGAAAAAAAACAATTTAAAAAGTGTACCAAACCACTCACATTTTTTGTTAAAATAATCCTATCAGGGATATTAGGCCTTTGACAGTTTGCTCATACTGTTAGTTATCAATAGGTATATAAAGTTTACCTCACCGACAGGAAGAGTTAAATCAAAGGACTAAAGTACTCAAGTATCTTACGCTCAGAACAATGTCATTTAACTCTTTACCAAATGAAAAAAAAATTGGACTTGTCCAAATTGAAAGGATTTGAAAATTAAAAATGGACCGCACTCAAAAATTGAAATTTGTTTCACCAGCATTTGCTTCATTTTTCACAATGTTCTTAAGTCTTTTTCTTTCAGGTTGTTAATACCAGGAATTATTTGGTAAAGGGTTAAATATCTAGTCTATGTGGCAAGGATACTTTTTGGCCATAAATAATGAGTTATCACAATAGAGAATTAATGCTTGCTAATTTAAATCTAAATTATATAATCGGCAATCCTTTTCATAACTTAAAGCTGTGTTAACTCTTAAATAATACCAAACAATCCCATGTTTTCATGACTCTGAGAAAGAAGCCTTTTGAAAACATTGTGGGAAAAGGAGAAAATGCTGGTAACCACCATTTTCCCCTTTTCCTACAATGTTTTCTACCATCCCAGAACAAGTTTTAATATTTGAATCACGTTAATTTGTTGTCTGCAAATGCTTTGAATTTGGACCAGTCTAAAATTTGTTTGGTAAAGAGTTAACTAAAGTCTGGTTTAATCTGCACTAATTTATCGATCAGTGACCTGGGCAGTTCAAGCTGTAGAAGTTTGACATCTAGCTCTAAATCTTCTAAAAAAGAAGTGTTTACTGTGTTGTTAAACACGGAGTGCAATCACAACCCTTTACCTCCTTACCTCGATGATCAACTGATAACGCTACAAAATTTCTAGTTAGATCTGAATTGCAAAGTGGAAATATTCACCCCAGTTAGGTTACTTGTCTCATTACATCATTCTAAGTCGTCACAATGCCAAAAATTATCAATTAGAAAGCATTTGACTTAGTAAAAAAGTATTGATTCATCTTTGAAATTTAGAACTGTTGAAAGGGTCAATCAGTAGACCATACTTTTATATGTACTACAGTCAACTGGTGGGCCATATATAAACTAACGGAAACAACAATTAGAGCAATAACTGCTCAGTCTGGAATAAATTTTAAGCTAAAGTAACAAGTTAAACACGAAAACTGTTAGTTCTAAACTTTCATTTCTTCACACAAATGGTGATAACTATTACTGAGTCACTTATAGCTTTACATCAGCTTGACTTGTTCAGGAGGTGATTGTATCTCTTCGTGTTGATTGCAGGTAAATAAGTTCTCCAGATGGAATTTCACAAAGTCCTTTGATTATGCGCATATAAGACGCTCCCCCTACTTCAAGCTTAAAATTATAGGGAAAAAATGCATCTTATAGTCGAGTATTTACAGTAGGTCACTTATACATGTATTCCCAGGTATGTAAGAGTAAAGGTCTCTTCAGAAAGTAGGACTCCAGGCAAAATCTTAGATAAAAACTTGTTTTTGTTGAAGGGTCCAGTTTTTATACATGAGCATGGTTGTACTTTGTTGGTTCTTGTTAAGATGCTTTGTTCAAGTATAAGAATGAGTCACTTAGGGTTGTGAAGAAGGTCAATGGGTCAAATGACAGAAGTTGTCCTCATTGTATCTATCCAAGTCACAAAACTCTGTCCTGAATGCAAATATCTCTCAATATGCACACTGACTTGATAAGAATGTGAAAGATTCAATTAATGTGAGCAATTTAGAATGAATAAATCCTCTTGAAATCTTATAGTGATTTCATTTACACTGAAAAGTACAGTTACAGCTGTCTCAAACTAGTGATGTGATAATATGACCTTACTTATAGAAACCCTGAAAAACATGGTAAGGTTTTAGGTTCTACAAATTGAGTAAATATGCATGTATCTATGAGTCATATCATTCCCTTCAAATTATGCATTTGACAAAAGAACAGCAAAAGCAAGTGTGTTCTTGAAGATACTGTCATCATGAATTCAGTTTCAGGCATTTCTATGTAAAATGTGACACCAATCTGAGAGGAAACTAACTGTATGTTATCTAAATGAGTAGTGCTTTGGTAGAAGGGGTTTTAACTCTTTACCAAACGACAAAATTTTAGAGTGGTCCAAATTAAAAGCGTTTGCAGACGACAAAATTAACGTGACTCAAAAATTGGAATATGTTCTGGGAGGGTAGAAAACAATGTGGGAAAAGGAGAAAATGCTGGTTACCAGCATTTTCTCCTTTTCCCATGATGTTTTCAAAAAGCTTCTTTTTCAGGGTAGTGAAAAACAGGGATTGTTTGGGAAAGGGTTAATGCATCTCTTATGCATTATATCAAGCAAGAAATCACATAACTGTGGGTTCATATAATAAATTTTGTCCAACAACTGACAGAATCATCAGGTAGAATTGTTGTTGGACATGCAGAAAATTTACAAAGAGCAAAAAGTTTGGACCCATGTCAGCCAGCGTGGACTGTGCAGGCTGACATGGATCAGTACTTTTTGCAGATGCATTAAAAATCCTTTTCACAGAGCATGGCTCATTTATAATGAAGAACTGTTTGTAGATTTTTTTTTTTTGCAACAAAAGTGTTCGGATGTGCGTGTCACCATCATGAAGAACTAGGAATTTTCTCTTCTTGATCTGTTATCTTTAACTCTTTACCACATAATCCCGACTTTTAACGACCCTGAGAAAGAAGCCTATAGAAAACATTGTGGGAAAAGGAGAAAATGCTGGAAACCAGCTTTTTCTCCTTTTCCCACAATATTTTCTACCCTATCAAAGTCAGATGATATCATATTACCAAGATTTAATTTCTTGTCTGCAGATGTTTTGAATTCGGTCCAGTCCAAAAATTTGCCGTTAGGTAAAGAGTTAAGCTTTAGGTTTCAGCGATAAAAAATCGTAATTAACTTTGTGAAATGTTCTGTACACACAGCTTCTCTTTCAGGATGAAAGTGGTTTAGAGCTGTTCAATGAAGAATAATTTTCTTTGATAAAACATTCATGTTGGAATGTCCATATTGTCTATGTCAACATGATTTTGCTATGAAAAAGACAAGTTACTGTTGGAAAATATAACAATGTGATTCAAGAAAAATACTTTAAAATTTGTTGTTTTCACTAAACCTGTGAAGAATAATTCATTTTAATTATTTTGTTTTATGCATTAAAAAGGACATTTAAGCCATATGATTGCTATATTTTCCAACTTTTCAATTTCATATGTACTTTTTTTACCCTCAATATGAAATACATGATCTGACTCACAGAAGAATGCTCTTTGTAGTTTTGAAATGGTAAATTTTTTTAAGGAAGCTGTTTTAATGTATCGGGTAGAAAATGCTGAAATGGAGAAGAAAATCTTGTGAATGCTAACAAAGACTATAATTTGATGCATGTATAATGGTACATCATCACATTGCTCCAGACTAGCTTTTTTGTCGTGTGAAGGGATCATCCTTTGGAGCTTATGTTGGAGTTGCAAAATCTAAGCACAATATCACAGGAAAGATGTTGATAAACCTTGGAAGTTTGTATTGGATAAATGCCTATGTATGATTGACTTTTGATGGAATTGGAAGAGGATTGGTGACTAGCATGGAAGTTGAAACTGCCAATGGAGAACAGTGATGGAAAAACAGTTGGAAAGAAAAGCAGATGAACTCAAAAATACATGAAATGGGCTGTGAGACGAGTTGCAGTTTGATAAATTTGTTTAATTTTTTCGCACTTTTCAAGCATCAAGATCAAGTTGTTAGTAAGCTATAACTAGAGTTTTTAGTGGTTGTAAGAAGATAAATAGGAATTGAAAAGAAAGAAAACAGGTTTTTGTAAGGTGAATTCAAAATGGTAGCACTAATTGTTTCAGAGAGAAACATTAATGTATTTTTAGGGTTTACATTTGCTGTGTCATAAGCAAGATAATTAGTTCTTAAAGTTCATTATTGGTACTGTTGAAAGTTGATGCAGGGAGGCAAAACAAGTTCATAAAAAAAGATAGCTAAACACAGATTTTTTCATTAGGTTCACTAAAAGTGCTTACTTATCTTTAAGAGTTTTTTTCATTTTATTTATGCTTGTTGCTAGGTCCTGCATGGCTAAGTGGTAAATATGTTAGTAATCCAAAAATCACTGTATTCTATTTCTTCTATTTCACCCAAGGAATTTTTTTTTTTTTTCTTGGGAGTGTCCTTTGGCTAGACAGTTCAAAGCTCCAGCCTTGTACTGATGAAACCCGGGTCACAAATGAATAAGCGAGATGTCCCTGTGATGTGACTGAATTAGAAAGCAGCCCTAAACTTCATTCAGTCAATTTTTCTTTTGTGCTTTTAATGAAAAACTCAAGTGGAATTATTTGCTCCAGAGCAGCAGTCTATGATCAAAGTTAAAAAAAAAAAGTGAGAACAAAATGTGAATAAATTAGTAAAATTCCTCTTGAATTTTTATTTTAGAAATTATTTAAAACCTAAGTCTATAGCATTTCAAAACAAAAAAGAATTCAACATCCTAGAGATTTAATATTAGTAGGTGCACCTTTTATATCAGCTAGTAAGAGAAAGCTAGACAACTGTAAATGTTTCTGTCATGCATAGATTGTTTAACTGTCTCATGGAATGTGCACAGGGGTTAATGGGAAGTTGTTTAATGTCATAGTTGAGAGAAACTGAAGAAGGTCAGTATAATTCTTGTTTCTGTGGATAAACGATATTTCTAAGCTATGTTATACTGGTTTCCATAGGTGTATTTTTCAGATTTCCTTAAATCTACAGATGGCTGAATGGAAGATTTAAAAAAAAAAAATGAAAAAAAGTTGTATGAGGTAGTATCAGAAATATTGCACTGAATGGAGATATTTTTAATATCAAGTACTATTGTCACAGTGTTTCCAAAAGTTTTAAACAATTGGATGTAGAAACATGGGGAATGGTGATTAAATTTTTTCAATGTAGAAAAGAGTGAAGTGGATTTTTCATTTGGCATTTTTGAACAGGAGAGATACAACCTGGATGAAATTTTGATTGTAGTTATTTATATTCCAGAATTTTTCTCCCTTTTATTTTAGGTCTCTCTTGGAGAAACAGTTATGTTGGGTTGCAGCATTGTCAGAGGTTTTTAGCTACCTGTTGTGACACAAAAGATTAACAGGGCAGTCTATATTTGGAAAAAAAAAAGTGAAATTTATGGAAGATAACATAGATTGAGTATATTATCTAAATTAGTTTTGAGAATATTCAATCAGTTTGCACAATTTCTTCCAGAAGTCAGATCACATGTATTTCATATTTTGCACAACTCAGTTGTTTATTATAAGACTGGCTATCAATAGCATTGCACGGAGTCAAAGCTGGACATATGAATTTGTTGCATGGGTAGAAATAGTACCCTCTACTATAACTGGAGGGTACTTTAATTACAGAGTGTTGTATGTTTTAACAACCATGATAAAGAAGACTAGAAAACACTGCAGGAAAAGGAGAAAAGAACAGTCAAAGCATTTTCTCCCTTTTCACAATGTTTTGTACCCTAAGACAAATACCTTCTTCAGAGCTATGTTTGAAGCTTTATCTGCAAATGCTTGCAATATGGACAAGGCTAAAATTTTGTTCTTAGATGTAAAGTGAATGAGTAAAACCAATCCTGGTTGTCTTTAGACAAAAGGATTGAAGCATAAGAGATAAATGATAACTTGAACTCTTATGTATACTTGGTGCAATCTCTTTATAGCCAGTTTTATTTATTGAAATGGAATAATTTTAGATATTGACTGAAATGAACAGAATACTGAAATGAACAGAATGTTCATGTTTGCATTGAACAATATGTTTTCAGTCAAACTGGGAAAAGACTGATGGCTAGATGTCAGATGCTGCTACAGGAAAATGAAGAACTTGGTAAAACAATATCATCTGGCAGGACAGCAAAACTGGAGGGGGAAATAGCATTACAGAAAACTTTAGTCACTGAAATGAAAAACAATCAGTCAGGTAAGAGTGTCCTGGAACCAAATGCAGAAAGCAGCCAGTTTAGGTTCTAGATGCAATCAACTGTTCAAAGACTGTGGAATCACCGTTCCCCCCTTAGGTCCCCCCCCCCCCCCCCCCCCATATAAAAACACACACTTATCATATACTAGTAGTTTGTATGCTGAGACCAACAATATTTAGGTTAAGATCTGTTCAAAACTCAGAGCTCCTGCTATTTTACGTTTTGAAAGTATTGGCATTGTAGCAAACATTTTGAACTGGTGTAATCTGTTGGAATCTGTGTGATAACAGTTTTAAAGATAGAGTGATCAGCTATCCTATACTACATGGCTTTAGGTATGGCTGTATTACTTTGTTTTAACCCTTTATCAAGCAATAAAAATTTGGACACATCCAAATCTAAAGCACTTGCAAATAACACGTTAAGATGTGGCTCAAATGGCGACAATTGCCCTTATAAAAGATGGAACAGAATATGAGAAAATGGTTTTTACAAGGCCTACTGTCTCTGGGTTTAAATAGTTAAAACTTGGGATTGTTTCGTCAAGCGTTAATAGTTGGGCTGATGCAAATGTGAGTTGCATTTTTAAGAAAGCACAAATATGCTTTTATATCAATCCTTGCAGAAAATTTGAGTGTTTTTGAAAATGAGTAGATGAAGGTTGTTTTGCATTAAACACAGTCTGATCTTGGATCTACACCTTGTGAAGTTTAGAATATCTATGCCAAAAAATACCTAAAAAATTGAAGAATCTCTCTCTCTCTCTCTCTCTCTCTCTCTCTCTCTATCCCCTCCCCCTTCCCCTTAAAACATCTGTTTCAATTATCAACAATTAAAAGGTTATTATTGCCTTACAGAACTTGATGAATTTCTTGGAGATTTGGAAGAAGATGTTGAAGGAATGCAGACAATGATATATGTTCTACAACAACAACTGCGTGAATGTAAGGAACAGATCTCATCACTGGAGGAGGAAAATGCACTACTTCGTTCTGGTTGTTCTACAGGCAACTTCAAGACTTTAACTGCGAAACAAAGAGATAAAATAGACTGTGGTGTTAAAAGTGAACCCTCTAATTATGAAAACTACAACTCATTTAAGGATAAAGCAGAGGCAGAGTATGCGCCAATGGAGACAGGCTATTATCACAATGATAAAACAGACAGCGATTTGGAGGCTGAGTATAATTATGAAGGTTTGTATGAAAATGAGGATAAGTATCAGGAAGAAATAGAAGCTAAGCAAACGGCTGAAGCTGAAGTTAAACAGTTTGGATGTAAGGGAAATGGGTACAGAAGTTACAGAGACGAGAATGTGTTGGGTACTTATCACGAAGCAATGGATACAAGTGAAGTGGAAGACAGCTCGAAAGTAAATTCTATCGAAAAAGTGACTGCACAAGGAAACCAAGTGGCTCAAGAAAAGAGCTCAGACTGCATAAATACTACTAGTTCTTCAAAATCACAAAGGCAGCAAGCAACAATCAGCAGCATAGAAAAAGATACTCAACAGACTGAAACAGTGGTCAAACAAATAACTGATGTAGTAGAAATAACAAAGAATCCTTTAGGTAATGGTCAGCATCTAGACAATTCAAAAGACGATGAAAACACTGAACAGGGCAATAGGGAGAAAAACCAAGTGACATCGCATGAAAGTAAAGCAGAATTAACTCCCGAAAAGCTAAAGAATTCAACAGAGGATGAGGTAGAAAAGACTACTGAAATAAAGAAAACAAAAGCAGAGGTAGAGAAACATAGAACTCCTGAGGTTGAAAGAATTCCAAGTCCCAAGCTATCAAATCTTAGTCCTGGTAACACATGTACAAAAAACACAATGTCTGAGTCGAACACAGATCCTTCTAATTCGGCCAGAGAGCAGAGCCCTGGCACAGACAGCCCTGCCAAGTTAAATCAGGCTGAAATGAAAGACAACAGTTTACCATTGACAGAAAACAATGATAGTTGTTCAAATAGCAAAGATAAAAGTAAACTGCGAGAAAGGGAACCTGTATTACAACAATTTTTGAATGGTATTACATCAACTGTTGATGATATTGAAGATTTGTAAGATAGATATTGTGGAAGTATTGACCAAAGTTGTGGTATGTTTACAAATGCTGTGAGTGCATAATTTCTTTCTCAAGTGTAAATATGTAACATTTCACTGATGTTTTTTCGACTTGTCAGATTTTCGAAATAAACACCAGCTTTCAAAGTAAAAAGTGTCGTGGCCGCCCTGTCGTCTTCAACTTTGTTATTGTGCAAATTTTGCCTTTTTTTTTTAAATCCCTGTCATTACTTAATATAGTAACTACAAACTGAGGATAGTTGTTAAGATAATTGGGGGAAACCCATACCAGAAGGGCATGGAACTCAAAATATTTGTCATATTTATGCCTCTGTTTGACTTAACATATTTACTGTAAATGCAATTGCAGTTGATCATTTGCACCCACATTTGGTGCTCATCTTTCCTCCTTAAGATAATCAACAATTTGGAAAAAAAAAATATCAAAGCTGGATATTGGTTGTTGGACTAAATGAATTTTTTTGACTGATAATTATGTGATGACTTACTTGGTATAATGCTTCATGAAGACATATGTAACCCCCTTTTGCCAGAGTGCTGCTCTTGATTTTCTGTTTCCGAGACATGTCGACCATATCTGTGGTGAAAATAAATGAGCTATGCTCTGTGAAAAAAAGGGGCTTAATGCATTTGCGAAAAGTATCGACCCATGCCAGCCTGCGCAAGCTTTCTCCATGTGAAAGGATAATTCTACCACATGATTCAGTCGTTTGTTTGATGAAATGGTTTTTATGGATCCGTAATTAGGTGATGACTTCCTTGGTATCGTGCATTACGGAGATGCATTAAGCCCTCTTTCATTAGAGCATGGCTCAAATACAAGTGAGCAGGGCTGTAGGCAAAGAGTGTTTAATGCATCTTCATTATGTATTCCAGCATTCAGGCCTCAGCATAGCAGTGTTGATTTTTCTTAAAATGGCAGAATCATGAGGTAGAATGGTTCTTTGAAATGTAGAAAATTTATCAATATTAAATATTTTTGTGTTGAAAATGCATTTTATGCACATTCTCAGACTAAAATCTTTTGCTCACAGCTTGATTATATACCATGTTGTTGGTACTTCTGTATGTAATTTGACCCTTAAGAAGAAAGATTAAGATGTACAAAGCTATGTTCAGTTTCAAATTACGAGAAACAACTAAATAATTTCTAAACACAGGTGTGTAAAATTTTCTCCTGTTAGAGGGTTTCCTCCCTTGAAACCAAAACCGAAAATTCAAAACTGCCCCAGTGCAGAGGGGTCTTCTCAAAATGATGTGTTTACTGTAGTAGAATGAAAAATGTTTGGGGGGGGGGGGTCGTGACATTTTCTTCCTCTTTCTTTCATTGACCACACCCCTGACTCGCCATTTGATTTGCAACTTATTTAGGGAAAAATTCTGTGTATGTGTACGTTTTGATCTAAACTGGTTGTGAAAAGAAGTTCATACTGCATATTTCATTACGTTCTTGTATATGAATAAATAATCTAACACACTGAGTTAAAACTAAATAATTGTTCATTGTATTCTTTGTATAATGAATTAACTTCTGGAGTCGAAATTCAAAATTTATTCAGAAAAGAGTTAAAAAAAAAAGTTTCACACTCGTTCTCAATTTATGGGCCAAAAGCATGGCACAGAATTATTTTAGACTTGCATGACATTTTGGAAGGTTGCATTTATATTATTTCATATTTTTTTAGATAGCTTTACCTATCCATTGACCAAGAAACGTATTTAAACGTTCGAAATTTAAATTTTTGGTTAAAAAGTTCGACTTCAAAAGCAGCAACACCCCCTAAAATGTTGTGTCACAACTAAGTATTCATGTGTTTGAAACAGGAATCTCTTGTGAAATGTCTGTTATTTTCATTTCTCATATTGATGTAAATTCTATATTCTTTCAAAAGGATATCAGCAAAAAGAATAAAGTGTACTAATGCTAAGAATAATATTTTTATGGTTCATTTTGTCATAACTTCATTGTATTTTACGTGACATTTGCCATTAAAGTGTGTGCGAGGTCTACCACTTAGTTTAAATTGAAAGATAAATCATGATCTACCATACAATATATCAACCTATTTTGCTTTGGTGATGAGAACACTTTATACCAATAAAATTGAAGAAATAGGATATTTACAGTACTTTGCATCTCTTAAAGAGTCTGCTTTTTTCATTGAGGTCTACCATTTAGTTTAAATTGAAAGATAAATCATGATCTATGATATATCAACCTATTTTGTTTTCGTAAAGAAAACACTTTTTACAAATAATATTGAAAAAAATATATGGATGTTTATACTAATTTGCATCTCTTAAAGAGTCTGCTTTTTTCATTGAAGCCCTACCTGATGTCCACAACTTTTGTACTAGTTCAAAAAAGTTAATGTAGTCTGCTGCCACACCTAATCTAAAAATTATAAACACATGCTTAGAAACCGTTCTACGTGACTATCCACATGTGATACATGTGATTTAAATAAAGACTACAGGAATCTGTGTTACCCAAAAATTATAGTTTGCCATGTGTTCAATGATTATATCATACAATTGTAATAGACAGAAATGCTCAACTTTTCATTTTACATAAAAATTTCAGTGAAGAAGGATATATGTTTTTCAGCTTTTCACTGCTTAAAATTGGCTTTTAATTTGAGAACGAGTGTTCAGCTTGTGCTATTTAAGCTTTCATCACATGCAATTCCTTATTTGTCGGCATCTTTGGAAAAAGACATTTTTGACAGCCTTCTTTGGCAGGATTGTCTGAACAGGACTATGTGACAAAATGTCAGCGTTTTTCAAACTTCTTTGATACAGAGGTATGAATACATGTACTATTGTTTTCTGTCAGTATTGTAACTTATGAAATCTATCATCTACAAATCTTGGGTCCTATGAACGACTTTGTTGTAGAGTTGTTGGAGTATTGCCTTGTTTAGATTTATTTTGCATGCTTTGAATCTGTTTTAGACTTGTCCCTATTGAGGGCAATGACAAATGCAGATTACTAATGTTGGTCAGTTTTTTGTGTTTGTCTTTCCAAGGCTAGGAAACATTGAAGGAAAAGAAGGAAATGCTTGTTTTAGACATTTTCTCCTTTTCCTAAGATATTTTCAATAACCATCTTAAGGAGGTTGTAAATGAGCAGCGCTCTGGGAAAAGGGGGCTTAATGCTTCTGCGAAAAGTATCGACCCAGGCCAGCCTGCACAGTCCATGCAGGCTGACCTGGGCCAAAACTTCGCTATAGGTCAAATTTCTGTGTGTCAAAGGATCATTCTACCTTGGGACTCAGTCATTTGTTAGAGAAAATGGATGGAATGTCCCCATATTAATGTAATTACCTGCAGTGTATAGTGCATCACGGAGATGCATTAAGCCCCCTTTTGCCAGAGCATGGCTCAAATACATGGGATTGTGATGTAAACGGTCTAACACATCTTTAATGGTATACATCTCGAATAAGAAAAATCAGGTTCCCTGAAAATTAAAAGTTCCGTGGAATATTTGTTATGGAAATATTAAATTTGACTTGAATGTTAGTTGATTGTCAAGATTAAAAGAGTGTTACAGATGGTATCATTTTTAATCCTTTTCTAATAAATCACTCCTGATTTTAAGGTATGACTGTTGATGAAATAAGTGATTACTCTTTCTCATTAATTATTGAATCAGTGTTTCTAATGAATGAAGTGAAAATGAAATTTTTGCAGATTGAGCAGATGATTTTGTAAATTTTTGGCTCAGCTGGTGTCGAAGTTTTATTATAGGCATATCATTAAATTGTCGTTGTACAAAAACTTTGATATTTTCTGATTTGTTATTACAGAAGATATTTACTTCAAACTTGAGCTAGTTGTTTACTAGATATAGGGAAACCGTTATCAAGTGGGCATGTAACTTTTCAAGAATTTTGGTATGTTAATGCACCCTTTGTAACAAAATTTTCACTGAAAAACAACTGGAGCTGGGCGTTGGCATCTGCATGCAAGCTTTTGTTTGCATTGCTCAATTGGACTCAGTGGCTGTGTAGATGAATGATTATTTAGAGATCACAGAATTTATTGGGTTATGATAATATTAAGTATATGTGTACTGTCTGTTAGATATTTAGAGATGTACCAATCATGTTACAACATATCCTTCAGTATCAGGATAACTTGTCTGGCTTGAAACTGCTTACTCTGTTATCTTACTACAAAATTTAAGATTTAGCATTATTTGGTATAGAGTGAAGCTGGGCTTTTCCATCTGCCTGAAAATGTTTATTTCATTATTCAGGACCTAGAGGATTCAAAAGAAAAAAGTACAACATGCCCAAAGAAAGGAATAATTTCATTCGTACATTGTTTTATCTAAATGTTAAAAAAACATTGAATAGCATTGAAAACTCTGTACATTCTGTGATGTTTTAGTTGGGTATTTTTTTCTTTAATTTTGTAAATATGTATAAAATTTTGTAGAATGTGAACTTACTACAACCCAAAGACAAATTGGAGCAGATGGATTTGAAAGTATTCTGTTACATTATAAGAGCATTGGCCCCATGCCACACAATCTCATCTACTTACAACCCTAAGGAAAAAATCCATTACAAGTGTTGTGGAAAAATGAGAAAATGCTAGTCACCAGTATTTTCTCCATTTCCCAAAATGTTTTCTACTCTTACCTAGACCAGTTTGAGCCAAATTTACCC
The DNA here is from genome assembly GCA_946811185.2 of Hippopus hippopus. NCBI lineage: Eukaryota > Metazoa > Mollusca > Bivalvia > Cardiida > Cardiidae > Hippopus > Hippopus hippopus. The sequence goes on from OX328101.1 coordinate 30,074,874, forward strand.
TTTCAACTTAAATTTCTTTTGGGTTTGGACAATTTGAAATTTTGTTGTTAGGTAAAGGGGGTAGTAAGCTTTACACATGAATATATTTGATAACATTATGGCCAAGGGGAAATTGCTTGTTACAAGCAAATTCGCCTTCAGCCTATTCTTTTCAACAGTGGTCTGCAGCAGAACAGTAAAAATTACGCTTGAAATGTATGTGAAAATATGTTTTCTCTTTCTACAAATTGCAATTGAACCATTTTAGTCTAAAAAAGCAAAGAAAAGACCATTTGGCGTTCATTTTATGGACAGTTATCATATCTCAAGGTTTGGAAATTTGGAAAAATATTGTGGCAAAGTTATGAACCTGACCAAATAGTCTTTTCTACATGTGTTTGCATCTCTCTTCTTGCCTTAATGTTTTCAAAATGGTACATGTGTCTGAATATGTCCGTATAAAGTTATTGTATGTTTGTTGTTCAGGCACTCTTTAAAGAAAGCTTGTTTTAATGTTTGCAGTGTGGGAAAGAAATTTTTCATTCATTGTTTTGTCATAGAAATGGAAGAAAGCATGTTTTTAGAAAAAAGAAATAAAGAAACACAAATCAAAACAGTTATTTGTATTTCATAGGTCTACTGGCCAAAAGGGCAGCAGAGCTTGTGCTATGGGCTGGTTTCTGTCCTCTATCTGTCCGTCTGTTAGTCTTTTTCTTGTTTAAGCGATAGTCTGTATTTGTGGTTGAAGTTTATGAAACTTGCATGGTTTCTTTTTATCAGAAATAGCCGGAACCCTTTTGAATTAGAGCAGATCTGACCATTAGTAAGGGAAAAGTAGCCATTAAAAGATGAAGACTTACATTTCCTGTTTACACAATAAAGTCCCCTATTTAGCTCATCTGAGCACCAAGTTCTCAAGGTGAGCTTTTGTGATCGTACTGTGTCTGTTATCTGTAGCGTGTCGTCTATTGTCAACTTTTACCTTGTGTATGCTCTAGAGGCCACATTTTCAGTCCAATACTCATAAAACTTGGTCAGAATGTTTGTCTTGATGACATCTCGGATGAGTGCAAAAATGGATTATGTCGTGTCAAAAGTTAGGTCACTATGTCAAATCATAGGAAAATTTTGTGTATGCTCTAGAAGCCACATTTTCAGTCCAATACTCATAAACTTGGTCAAAATGTTTGTCTTGATGATGTCTCGGACGAGTTCAAATATGGATCAGGTCATGTCAAAAACAAGGTCACCAGGTCAAATCTTAGAAAATACCTTGTGTACGCTCTAGAAGCTATATTTTCAGCCCAATACTCTTGAACGTCAGTCAGAATATTTGTCTTATTGATATCTCAGACAAGTTGGAAATTATTTTATGCTCTAGAGGCCACATTTTCAGTCCAATTATCTAGAAAATTTGTCAACATGTTTGTCTTGATAATATCTCAGACGAGTTTGAAAATGAGTCAGGTCGGGTCAAAAAAAAAAGTTTACAAGGTCAAATCTTAGAAAAACAGTACTCTTGAAAAAAAGGTCAGAATGCTTGTCTTGATGATGTCTCAGACAAGTTTGAAAATGGGTCAGAATAGGTCAAAAACTAGGTCACTAGGTCAAATCTTAGAGCAACCTTGTGTAAGCTGTATAGGCCACAATTTCAGTCAAATATTCATGGAAGTTTGTCAGAATGTTTGTCCAGGTATTATCTCAAACAAGGTTCATAAACTAGGTCACTGGGGAAATCTTAGAAAAACATTGTTTACTCTCTAGAGGCCACAGTTTCAGTCCAATACTTATGAAACTTTGTCAGAATATTTGTCTTGATGACATCTTTGATGAGTTTGAAAATGGGTCAGGTTGGGTCAAAAACTAGGTCTTTGGATCAAATCTCAGAAAACCTTTTGTACACACTGGAGTCCACATTTTAAGTCCAATATTCATGAAAGTTGGTCAGAATTTTTGTCTTGGTGGTATCTCATATGAGTTTAAAAATGGGTCACATTGGGTCAAATTCCTAAAATAGCTTTTGTCGCTCTCTAGTTAAAATTTCTTGTCCAATACTTTGAAAATTAGTCAGAATGGTTTTCTTGATGATCAATAAGATGAGATTTAAAATGGGTCACATTGGGTAAAAACTAGGTTGCCATGTCAAATCATGAAAACCCCATGTACACTCTAAAGGCCTTATTTTCTGTCCAGTACTCATGAAAGGTAGTCAGAATCTTTGTTTTGATAATATCTACAATGGGAAAATGGGCAATGTTGAGCTAAAGAGTAGGTCTCAAGAGAAGTTCTAGAAAAAGCTTGTGTATAAGCTAGAGGCCAAATTTTAAGTCCAATAATTATGAAAGCTTGTTGGAATGTTTTTATTTCAAACTTGCAGGGTTTTTAAATACAATGATTACTGAAGTAATATTAAATTAGGCTAGATTACAAATAGTCTATTTTTTCAAAATTGTACTTGGATTATTTCTCTATTTATTCATTTCATAGTGCCCACTTATGCTGTCTTGATGGATTTAACCTAGTGACACCCCGCCCCGAGCCTTTCCCTTTTTGGCTCGCCTGAGCACAAAATGCTCAAAGTGAGCTTTACAGATCATGCTGTGTCTGTTGTGCATTGTTCGCTGTACGAGTGTCAATTACGTTGTGTGCACTCTAGAGGCGACATTTTCAATTGAATACTCATGAAAATTGGTCAGAATGTTTGTCTTGATGATATCTCACATGTTTGAAATAAGGTCATGTCAGGTCAAAAGGTAGATTACATGGCCTGATCTTAGAAAAACCTTTGTGCACTCTAGAGGCCACATTTTCAGTCTGATACTCATGAAACACGATCAGAATGTTTGTTTTAATGATAGCTTGGACAAGTTTAAAATTGGGTCACACCGGGTTGAAAAATAGGACATGCTAGGAAAACCTTGTGTACATTTTGGAGGCTTCATTTTCAGTGGGATACTCATCAGACTGGATTAGAATGCATGTCTTCTGAGACAAGATTGAAATTCGGTCATATAAGGTAATTAAGTGACTAGGATAAATCTTTTGTGCATTTTATAGGCCACATTTTTTGTCTGATACTCATGAAAATTTGTCAGAATGTTAGCTAGATGATATGTCTGACAAGTTCAAAGTCAGGTCACATTGGTTGAAAAGTAGGTCACTTGGACAAATATAAGAAAAATCTTGTACACTGTAGAGGCCATATTTTTAGTCAGGTAGTCACGAAACTTAGTCAGAAAAGTAATATCTATGCAAAGTTCAAAATTGGACCATGTCGGCTCAAGAAGCATGTCATTGGAACAAATCATAGGCAAACCTTGTGTGCACTCTAGAGGCCATTTTAAAAGCCAGATACTCACCAAACGTGGTCAGAACGTTTGTCTTGATATCTAGTAAGAGTTTAAAATTGAGTCATGTTAGGTCAAAAGGTAGGTCACCGGAACAAATCTTAGATTCCTTGCCTCTAGCGTGCACATTATTTCAGTTATATCGCGGGGCAGTACACCTATTCATGCTTTCCTGGATTTTCTTTTACCAGTACTCCGCACAATATTCTTCCCAAGCCCCTGGTGCTTTCCCACATATCCTCGTCATAACAATGGTCAGCGTTTAGATATCAGTCTGATACTCATGAAACAAGGTCAGAATGTTTGTCTTGATAATATCTTGTACACATTTAAAAGTTGGCAACACGGGGTCACGTAGGGTCAAAAAGTATGTGAAGTTGGACAAAACTTTGAAAAAACTAGCAGCAATCTAGATGCAACATTTTCAGACTAATACTCGTGAAACTTAGTCGAAATGTTCATCTTGATCATACCTTGGACAAGTTTATACTGGGTCACATTGGAAAAAAGGTAGGTCTCCATTACTCATGCGTTTTACGTTATCACATCCAGGATGTCTCCAAGTTTTTCTATCCTTGGTGACTTTGCTAGGATGAGCGCTTTCGGGCCAGTGTCCCCTGTGTTGTGTGTGTTGGTGCCTGTGTCTTTTTTCCTGTTTTCGTAACTAGTTCATCATATGCTAAAAAATAAGCAAAAATGTTTTAAATTTTTAAGTCTTCAAAGTTTTGCTAAAAAGTGGGAAGGTGGGGGGGGGGGAACTTCCAAGTCTACTACACTTTTACATACATGAAATATTGTAATGTGACACGAGGTTTGGCTGCTCTAACAGAAGAGATTTTTAGCTCCACTGGCCGACGGCCAACGAGCTTATGCCATAGCCCGTGTCTGTTGTGTGTCCATCCGTGTGTCCGTCCGTTTGTCCATGAACTTTTAATTCAGACATCTCGGAAACTACCCATACAGTTTTGATGAATCTTCATAGAAATAATCCTGCCATAGTCCTCTACTTCATAGGAATGTGGATCTACATCCTGTGACAGAGAGGAAACATTCCACTGGCAATGCTTTCGTCAATCTTGTATATTTAAAGGCAATTTAAGAAACCAGGATTCGAAAAAGTAATCTGTTTCTTGCCTGCGAGAAAAAACCGCTAATTCATTTCATGGTCTAAGGGAAAAAACTCGTATGGTCATAAATTGAGTGAGTTACTTCTCCTGATGCCTTGTCGTCTGTAAATAAGACTTGAAAAACAAATTAGTCATGCTGCGCCCAAAATTACACCTAAATAAATTGCAGGAGTATTTTTCTGTCTTGATGAATTATTTCAGCACCACATTGTAGAATTTTGAATTTTGATTGTGTTTCAACGGGCGAGACGTACAGTAGGCCTAACGATGATCAGCTAAAAATAGATCTGCGTCAACATTTCGCTTCTATCGAGAAACGCGGATAGGCTTCATTATGCTTGAGGAAACGTCGTAGATTCAAAATGGCATTTATTCAAAGACTAGCCAAGAGTTTGCGAAATGCAAGAACAGTAGATTTGCCAGACGGTAAGATGCAAAATTTACTTCCTTTCCGTAAACTCGTGAGAACTCGTTCGACAGTTTCAGTGCGTTCGCCACGTTAATTATCGTACCGGGATGCGGTCAAAACGTACCCAAACAAAAACGTACCCAAAAAATAGGTCAAAAAGTACCAGAAAATAAGGTCAAAACGTACCCAAAATTAAGTCAAAACGTACCCAAAATAAAATTTTCTATGAACCAGTTTCAGTGTAAGATCACAGGAATTTGACATTCTATAATGAAAAAATATGATTAAATAAGAAAAAAATATTCCCCTATATGCCAAATTCTGGTTGGTTCGTGGTACCCTGTTGATTTGTGCTGTTGGAATGTGACGTAATTTTTCGAACATCAATGGCACTCCGCGTGTCAGACTTCTATTACAGTTACCGCAGAGGAGATGAATTGTCGATAAAATACAAAATTCAGGGATAACATGTATTTATAACAATAAAATTTTTCAAATACTGAAATAACTTACTATAGAACAGGTTTATAGACCAATGTTGCTATGATATTCGCCCTTATTCAATGGAAAAAACCCCAAAATATCGATGCAGCCGACGTCATAAAGTCATGTGATAAGCCTGAGTCATTCGAGGCGCATTGAGGGGCGAACTACGGGTTATACTGTTCCCTAATTATGCATTATTTGATTGATAAGTGATATCAATTAAAATGTTCGATTTTCAACCAATCAGCAAATTCTATCATTTGCCTGACGACCGTTTTGCTTTTGTAAGAGAAAACTTTGTTACTTTATTGTTTTCAATGGTAGTGCCTGATGTAAAAAAAAAAGAAGTCGAAATTTGTAACTGTCTTACATCTTAATTCACCTGTTAAATCATTTTAATTTATGGGTAAAGCCTGACAAATACACAGATAAATGACACAGTGATTTGTTCTAATCTCGGTCGTTTGTCTCGCTCCCTCTTTCTGCACCCCCCCCCCCCCTTGCACCTCCCGCACACACACAAAAATCATTCAAAAACTAAAGTAAACAACGTACAGCCAATGAAAATCATCGAAAACTGTATTAAAATCAATATGTGACTTTTGTGCTATTTTAGGACTTTTTCCTTATTCCCGTAGTGTGTAGATCTACATCAGTGGCAGTGCTAGCTCTGGCCCAAGTAAAATAATGGCCAATAACTTTTTCTTGAAAAAAATAATAGACAAATTAAGCGTGTGAAATTTGGTTTAAAAGAAAAGACATGCACATGTAGCATTAACTTTGTTTTTTACTCATAGTTTCAAACTTTCATTCACATAATCATTTCCATTACAATAATAATAATGAAAAAATGGTCATATATATTTAATCTTACATAGTAGAAAATATTGTGGGAAAGGAGAATTTACTCTATACCATTTCTTGGGATAGTGCTCCCTCCTACAATAGTTACATAAAAGCATAAAGGCTTTTAGGTCCTAGTTTCTTGTGATTAATGGTAACTCCTTTACTAAAAGACAAAATTTCATTTTAATCTTACATTGTAGAAAATATTGTAGGAAAAGGAAAATTTGTTCTACACCATTTCCTAAGGATAGTTCTCCTTTTCCCACATTATTTGTATAAAAGCGTACAGACAATTAAGTCCTAGTTTCTTTTGATGAATGGTTACTTCTTTACCAAACAACATTTTTTTTTTTTTGTAATAAATGATGTGCACAAGTAAAGGAGAAAATTTTCTATTACATGATGAATTACCTCCCTTTATTATCTGTTGACCTTAATTATTTTCTAATAAGGTCAATGAGGAGGATAAAATGTCTTAAATAAAGTCATTCACTTGATAGTGCCTAAACAGTGAAGTGGACGAGGTTATCAACCTAAGCTTTTAAATTTAATTTGAATTTTCATACTGCTATTCACTGGTACCACTGCTAAATCCAATACTGTAAATGCAGTTAAATTTTCCTTAGTTTATTATCTTTTTTAATTGGCGATAGTTTTCGTTTAGGACGACCCATGTTGACGTATAAGTGAAGAATGGTGAGATTTTAAAGGTTCAAGAACAAGATTTATTAGAATAATGTCAACATGTCAATTAAATTCAATTATGAATTATTGTTTTCTTTTTGTTTGCCGACATTTAAACAGCGCCGGTTTATGTTAGCAATGTAAACGAATTTATGATATCTAATTGGTTTTCTGTAGTCTCCATCGCCGTTTCTGGCAGTATTGAAATCCAAGGCATTCTATCACTGCGTCAAGTGAAATAGTCAATCAAAATTTAACGTGAAATAAACAAATAATTGCGTTCTCCAATTAATGGCTTAGAATAACAACCGATAACATGATACGCGTTGTGGAATATACAAGCCAACTGTGACCTGTCGAACTGTTGCGTCCGCCGAGGTGTAAAACAAGCGATTACCACATTTCCGGTGCAAATTAGGGCGTGATCCAGGCAAATAAAGGGAATTTTACTCGACTTTTTTTGGGAATAAATTAATCGACAATTTTTATCAACAATTGGAAGAATTAATCGACAGCTGAATTAATTAATCGACAATTGTCGATAATGTCGATTGGCAGCGCGAGCACTGAGTGGGATAGGAAACAAAATCAAAACGAAACATATTAAATCACATTTTATTTGAAATATGCAGTTTTCACAGATGTTTCTTGGCTAAATAATGTTTACATTTTTTTTTATTTGTGGGGGTGGGGGGAGAGACAAATAAACGAGAGTAGAACGAATCGCCGCGTCTTTTACACGTGAAGAAAGAAAAGGGTAAATATCAGACCTATGATGCCTATCACACTGGGTCACTTCTCAAAATAGAGGTATCCTCTTGCAATCGATATAAAACAATCTAAAAATACGAAACAATATAAGATACACCAAATGTAAGTGAAGTATTGCATTAAAAAACATCTGAAAAAGACTTAAAGTCAATTACCCTCGGGAACCCCAAATATAAATTGCCCAATCAGATAGCACGAATCCAATAGGAAGCTTCTATTTGACTCAGATCATTCGATGTTCACCTATTTCGAGGCAAATGTTTACAAAAAAGACGTTTTCACCCAGTCTTTGACTTTTGCATGTTGTTTAAGAAAATTTATACATTTTATAAAAAATCATAGAAGTTATGACACGCTTACATGTATGCGCATGCACCGCTTTGAAAAATTAAGCTGCACGAATTACCAGGAGAAGAGCGTATATAAAGAAACACAAGGAATGCAATGCGTCGATTACCGGCGACAACACAAAAATGCCCTACCCACCCAAAAGCACCAACGAAACGAAGAGTGATCACAGTTTCCTTTACCCTAGTAACAGATAACACCAAAATGTACCTATGACATTCAGCGATCCTTAAGTAGACACTTTTTCACCGGAAATATCCGTCATTTTTTACAGCTTTTTTGACAATTACAAACCATCGAGGAGGCCATTCGCTGAGGGCACTATTTTTTAAGGCCCGCAGAAAATATTACTTTCGTTTTCATTTTTATTTTCGTTTTAAAATATATTTATGTACATCGCATGATACTACATATTTTTCTAGAGGTAACTAGCAAAAATGTTTGTCGGTATTCTTTTTTAAAGAAAGATATTTCACTTGTATGAATAGGGAAAAACCCATCAGGGGATGTAACTCTGTTGACATTAGCCTTATTCGACTGATCATTTTTCGTGAAGCATGAAAATGAAAATATCAACAAATTAACAAACAATCCATGGTTTTCAAGACCATGAGGAAGAAGCCTTTAGAAAACATAGTGGGAAAAGAAAAACTGATGGTTACCAGCATTTTATGCTTTTCCTCAAAGTCTTTTCTACTCTATCACAGGGGGGGGAATATTCTGGCTCATTTTTCAAGTGGGGCCGGGGAATACACATACCCCTCAGCCACAACATTTACTGCAGGCATAATGTAGTGACGTCAACGAATGGCCTCCTTGATGGCTTGTAATTGTCAAAAAAGCTGTAAAAAATGACGGATATCTCGGGTGAAAAGGTGTCTAGTTAAGGATCGCTGAATGTCATAGGTACATTTTGGTGTTATCTGTTACTAGGGTAAAGGAAGTTGTGATCACTCTTCGTTTCATTGGTGCTTTTGGGTGAGTAGGGCATTTTTGTGTTGTCGCCAGTAATCGAGGCATTGCATTCCTTGTGTTTCTTTATTTATAGGGGAGTGTTTTTGTGGTATTTGTCGAAGACAATACTACTATGAGTTCAGTATTGAATTTTGAAGACCATGTATCATCAGAGCTCCAGATAAGAGGGAGTGATGGTATTCTAAATCCATTATTTCTCTTTGAAACCCTATGTTATGGGTACTCATTAGAATTATCTCGATGAGACAGTTCTAATGAATACCCACAACATAGGGTTTAGTGGAGAATTATTAACAATTTCAATTTTAAAACCAAAATCACTCCCTCTATCTGGAGCTCTGTATCGTATTTTGTGCAAAGCCAAAGGAAATAAACCCAATTAAACTCAATTTTTCCCATACAAATGAGTTTTTTGGTAGCACTCAGATATGTAATTGGAAATGGCATGTTAAAATACACTCGGTGAGGCCATCGATCGTGAAAATATTAATTCTTGATTGAAAATAGCTTCACTCGCCCATATCTTTCTATTGGCGCAATGATATATACAAAATTTGTCTACTGATCGCTTGGTCTTGGGCTTTTTCGTTCCAAAACCAGTTCGTCCCATGGCTTGTCCGTCCCATGATTGTGCGCTACTCCATTTGATTGGGCATGAATATTTATATATCGAAATAATTGAAAAAAGGTTTCCAGCAGATCATTTACTGAATTTTAAAAAATCAACCCTTTATTTTTTTGTCTGATTTCCTTTAATTTGCTCAGTGAACTGTCTCTCAAATCATAAAAATGTTTTCAAAGCAATTAAAGTTATTACCATGCAATCGACAATAGGTTAAAGACCATGTGAATAATTAACTTACTCACCACTTAAAGTTTGTAACACTCTTTTTGAGTGTGCAAATTGCACCTTTGCTATTCAAACAATGTATTATGTATCTCATTACTTTAAATGTGTTCATGCTCATTGCTCATTTCTGTTTTTATGGATATAATATATATTAATAATGATGGATAAAGATTATAAGGTATCTGATACTTTTTCATAAAAATCAGTTATATTTAAAAAAAAAAAAGAGACACTTATTTTAACCATGTAGCATTTGATCTACTTAGCTATGTTATGTTTCATCATGGGTTTTAATCATATAAGGCAAATTTGAAATAAAGCAGCATTTAAAATCATTAACATCAAAATGGTGAACACAAAAATTTCTATTTGTTCTACAAAGATGGATGATTAAAACACTATAAAAAATCATGGGTACATTTTAACTGCACATTGGGTACGTTTTGACTCCACTTGGATACGTTTTGACTTCACTTGGGTACGTTTTGACTCCACTTAGGTACGTTTTTACTTGGGTATATTTTGGTTTGGGTACGTTTTGACTGTAAACCATCGTACCAAGGAAGGAGATTTCGTCTCTAGAGAAATCGTCTCCGTTAAGGGAATGGGATGATTTCTCCAGCCTTCAAATTTTCAATATTTTGGTGGTGTAGAAGAACAACTGCTATAATTTCAAGATCCGTAAGTCTTTGTACAGATGTGTACAGTACATGACATACTACCCCCGATTCAGGGACTAGCTCCGATGTTATTTTTGTGATTGTTTACTGCTAGCTCCCGCAGCAGCCACTCTTATGACCCATCTGGAGTGAAAAATTAAAATATTGGCATCGTTTCTTTGTCAGTGAACAATAAGTTCCTGAATCGATAGACTAATGATTAATCTTTACAAAAACACCGAAATAATTAAAAATGACAGTGTTACCTCCTTGTAATTCCATTATTTCAGAATGTAAATATCTATTGACCTACTTACCAGGAAGTCAAAACAAGGCTTGACATTTATGCTTGACATTTACTGCGTGTGTTTCGGAAGTCACTTCCAGTACAGTAAAGTTCTTTATCTGCTTCTGTGTTATCAGCTTGGGCATTGAAAGGAAAACTAAATGTACTGGATGTATTTCATTTACGAGGAGTCATATTTATCACTTAAATTGCCGACCACACAATATCATTTTTTCAAATCAAATTGACGAGGCATGCACAGTTAACTGAATTTATAAAGAGTGTTTGTTTACAAATTAGCAAGATGTGTTTATGTCAAATAAATGGTTAATTACAAAAGGATCAGTGAAAACCTTGCACTCAACTTTGTGTAAATGTGAAGTTAAATCATTTATCTATCGATTCATGTCGATTTTCATAGCTGACAAGCAGATTAAAGACACATTAAGCCCGCTGAAAAATGACCGGTAAGATTTTGAGATTTCCAGATGGTATTGAAGAAGGGCTGCTGTGAAGGGTTGCGGAGACCCAATCACAAAAATAACATCGGAGCAACCCTTCAGACTGAAGGTAATGACATGCATATTACAACCTGATGGGGTTATTATCCTTTATTCTTGAAATAGATTAAGGCTTTATCGAACAGTCCCATGTTTTAAAAAGACGGACAGAGAATGCTCTTTCTAGAAGATCTTTGGGAAAGGAGAAAACACTTGTCTCCAGCATTATCTTCTTTTCCAACAATCTTTTTAAAGAGCCTTCTCTGTCAGGCTTTTGTAATGGGATTGTTACAAATGCCATCATTTGTGCCAAATTTAATTATCTTTTTTTTTTTTGTGGTGTTTGTGGTTGTGAGGCAGAGCATTGGCTTTGCAACCAAAAGGTCCCAAGTTTGAGACCTGGGAGCAGATGTCAACTTTGAGATTTTTCAATGGCCATCACATTCAGCGCGAGTACTGGTGTAGTTCCCAGGAAGCAGAATTGAGAGAGATTAGTGTAAGTTGTAAGAACTTGTTTCTCAATCAATGTAAAATACATGTTTAAACTAATTTGTCTTCTGCAGTTACATGTACTTTCAATTTGAACCAGTCTAAAATTTTGTCATCTGGTGAAGTGTGAAAACCCAATTGCCTGAAGCTCAATTGCTAGATCATTCACACTCTGATAAGTCAGCTTGGAGTCTAGGGTTGAGGTCTCGGATATTAGCAGTTAAAGTCTCAGTAACGTCCAAATATAAAATGGCCTGTTTATAAAATAAATTTCATTTTTACCATGTGAAAATATGGCGATTTTTATGACATTAACGATATGTAAAGGTGCAGTTCGTAAAAGTTCCAGTCAATGGCAGAGAAAAGAATTTTGAAACTAGAACAGATCCTACCATCCCGCATTACCTGTTTGTTTACATGGATGATCGCCGACGATTAGCGGGCTTTTAGTCGTAAATCTCCGCAGTGACGTAATAGTGATGTAAACACCACGTGATAATTCAGTATGTCAAAACAAAACTTTCATTGACTTGATCGTTTTGTCCCCATTCTAGGCTTGAAAAACCAAGTTTATTGGAAGCCGCTCGAAAGTGGCTTCCAGTAGGAATGTACCTAAACTATTTACCATGTAGATGATCCGTAATTATTCAATTGGTTTTTGTTATTGGAAATTTTTCTAATAATGTCGTGTTAGTGTTGCAAAAATACTCCACGTGACTCTTTCTTAAATATTCAATCAGACCTACATGAAAATCAAGTCTGTTTTTCTTGCAAAATAAGTTCATTGCCAAATAACAATAAAAATACAGAACGATACACTTCCCTTTTATTGGCTAGTCCCCCAAATTTTCCCGACTTATAGGATTCCTTCCGTGTTCCCAAATTAAATTGTAATGTTTTCCGTTTATCATAGGCCTTCCCACCTCTCAACGGTTTTCGCATATGTCTACTTTTTTTTGCAAAGCTAACTAATGATGATTATGAAATGGAGAGCATCTTAGAATATGATAATCAGAAGCAGTTTTATGTACAAGTTTTTCATGCAATTTTAATCCGTAAAGATAAAAGGGCGGTTAACCTTTGATCGAGGGATAGACTGGTTACCTCCTTACACAGTAAGAGCTGACATCAGCTATTTATAGAATACTTGTGAAAAGATAACCCTTTTTCTTCCCTTTGTCAACACTTTAGCCGAAGGGATTTTGTTACATGGAAGATCTACCTTACGAGCCCTGTAAAATTAAGCGTACAATGTAGTGTGTGTCGAAGCTGTTATAATCAGACTGGACGTCCTGATCTACAATACCCATAAAAAATGTATGGATCGTGATGTACATTGTCTACAGAAATTACCAAAGTGGTGCCTAGTGCTCTAAGGGTTGAAACTGCTCGAAAATGACAGAAATAGATCAAGATCAGACGGCACATAGTCTGTGTAATATTTTCAAATCTTTTTTAAAATTTCGTAAGCGTAAAAATTTCATGTTTCTTTTTCTTTACTCAGTATATTAATTTCAGTCTGTAGTCGAAGGGTTACAGTTTTTACCGAACCTATTACTGTGCACATACAACTTTTGACGTTGCTGCTGGTCATAGGTTAGGAATGGCACTTGAAATTTACATTATAAGTTTTAAAGGTTTGTACAAGGCCTATGCAGAGAACTACTTTTCATTACACGAAATATGTATAGTAATAGTTATTATGATGTGTTAAATAAATCCAGATCCTTAAAGACTTAAAAAAAATTTTTTTTTGGTTTGTGCCCACTGTGAAGGCTATGATCAGAAGAATTTTGGAGATGCCATACAAAAGTCTGTGATTCTGGAGTTGAAATGTAAAGATATACTTGGTTACAAGCAGGCTAAGATACTTTTTGACAAGCAGGAACATCATGTTTTAGAAAGAAAGTTGTTGAAATTTTTTTTTTTCGTTTTTCTCTTTTTAAAAAATATAACTCAAAAATAAAAGACCACTGATAAAAATTGTAAATATATGTGTGTGCGTGAATAGCGATCTAAATATCACTGAATAATTACTAACTTATATAACTCCGTAGTATCGCCTTTGATGCCCCTACAGAAATTTGCTTTTTAGCTCCACTGGCCGAAGGCCAGAGAGCTATTGTCATGGCGTTGTGTCCGTCGTGCGTCCGTCCGTCCGTCCGTGTGTGCGTCCATAAACTTTTTCTTTAAAAAACTTCTCAGAAACTATTGACTGGATTTTTACCAAATTTCACAGGAATGTTCCTTTGGTGGTCCTCTTTCAAATTCCTTCAAATAATTGTGTTCCATGAAGAATTCTGGTTGCCATGGCAACCAAAGTAAAAAACCTTTAAAAATCTTCTCCTCCCAAACCGCTATTTGGATAGCATTATTATTTTGCAGGAATGTTCCTTAGATACAGGTTTACAGAATTCCTTAAAAAAAAAAAGATCTGTCAAAAAACATGGCTTTTATGGGAGACTCATTTTCCTTTTATGGTATAAAGTAAAATCTTTGAAAAATTTCTTCTCTAAAACTATTCATTGGATTTCATTGTTGTTAGCTCCACTGGCCAAAGGCCAGCAAGCTATTGTCATGGTGTTGTGTCCGTCGTGTGTCCGTGCGTGCGTGCGTGCGTCCGTCCGTCCGTTCGTTCGTCCGTTCGTCCGTGCGTGCGTCCGTAAACTTTTTCTTTAAAAAACTTCTCCTCAGAAACTATTGACTGGATTTTTACCAAATTTCACAGGAATGTTCCTTTAGTGGTCCTCTTTCAAATTCCTTCAAATAATTGTGTTCCATGAAGAATTCTGGTTGCCATGGCAACCAAAGTAAAAAACCTTTAAAAATCTTCTCCTCCCAAACCGCTATTTGGATAGCATTATTATTTTGCAGGAATGTTCCTTAGATACAGGTTTACAGAATTCCTTAAAAAAAAAAAGATCTGTCAAAAAACATGGCTTTTATGGGAGACTCATTTTCCTTTTATGGTATAAAGTAAAATCTTTGAAAAAATTCTTCTCTAAAACTATTCATTGGATTTCATTGTTGTTTTGCAGGTAAGTTCCTATGGTGGTTGTCTACCAAATTGTTTCTTCAGTGAGCTAAAATGCAGGATTGAATGATAATTGTTAAAAACTTCCTTTCGCCATTATAGAAATATCAGGCCTGTGGAGCGATACAGGGGCTCAAGCGCCTCTAGTTAAAATCATTGTAACAAATGGAAAATGTTGTAAGTGAATGCGCAATTTCGCCATTTTCAAATTTCGAGTAGAAATTTAGAAATTCCAATGCTTTTTTAAAATGTTTTTTCACATGAACATTATCAGTAAATAATAATGATATAAGATAATTTAAGATTCCTTTCTTAATGTCTACACTTCTTTTTAGAATTAGAATACCTATCAAATTCTGGTTATTTTTTCCCTGCATTTTAGTACTGTTTTTCATGATTTTCCATTTGTGGGGAAAAACAGATACAAAAATGAATAATACTCTTTCAAGAGAGTTGAAGTATTTCTGAAATTGTCCACCAAAAGTTTGCGGCTTCTATGATGCTATGCATCATAAATTTGTCTTGTCGACATTGTAAATAGAAACAACGACACAGGCTGGTCGCTTATTTGTTTATCATCAATACAGGAAGAGTTAACTACATCAAAATAAGAAAACAGGTTCAGAATGAGCAGTCTTACTCTCCGATGGCATAATATTGGAAGTGTAAACAGTAGTCCTGTGTACTATGTCATAGCACTAATGAGATGCAATGTTATCACATGACGTTCTCAAAGACCTAGTTCGAATATACACGAACGATAACGAAGGTTGTCTCGATCATTGGCGACCCTGAAATTGATGGGCTTCTCCATGCATTTTCGCACACATATATCATGGCAACCGATGCAGTAACTGACATGTTCGGGTTTTCTCCGATCTTATATATGTGTGTTGTGATGGGTAATCTGTTATATTTTCAAGTTATAAACAGTGAAAATTACCTATTCTTTGGCTTTACTGAGGCTTTAAGATATCTAATGTGAACAGAAAAAGTGTTCCCACTGGCTTTTTATTAGCTCCACTGGCGGAAGGCCAAAGCTTATGTCATGGCCCGGTGTCCGTCGTCCGTCCATGTGTGCGTTAACTTTTATTTCAAACGTCTTCTTCTCTGAAACTAACCATCCAGTTTTGATGAAACTTCACAGAAATGATCCTGCCATGGTCCTCTTCAGAATTTCTTGAAAGAATTTGATTCCTTGAAAAACTCTGGTTGCCATGGCAACAAAACTGAAAAATATTGAAAATCTTTGAAAATCTTCTTGTCTGAAACCATTAGGCCTAGGGCTACCAAATTTGGCATGTAGCTTTATCTAATGGACCTCTACCAAGTTCCTTGAAATAATAGCCCTTGGGTCAAAATTGGCCCCACCCCGGGGGTCACAATTTTTATATGGGCTTATATAGGGAAAACTTTAAAATCCTTCTGGTACCAAGCCATAGGGCCTAGGGCTACCAAATTTGGCATGTAGCTATATGAAGTGGGCATCTACCAAGAGTGCCCAAATTATAGCCCTGGGGTCAAATTTGGCCCCGCCCCAGGGGTTGCAAGTTTTACATGGGCTTATATAGGGAAAACTTTAAAAATCTACTTGTACCTAGCCATAAGGCCTTGGGCTACCAAATTTTGCATGTAGCTTTATCTAGTGGGCCTCTACCAAGAGGGCCCAAATTATAGCCTTTGGGTCAAGTTTGTCCCCACACCAGGGGTCACAAGTTTTACATGGGCTTTTTTTGTGAAAACTTTATAAATCCTCTTGATACTAACCATAATAAGACCTAGGGCTACTAAATTTAGCCCTGTCTCAGGGGTCTCATTTTTACAGGGCCTTTTACTGGGGAAACTTTGAAAATCTTCTTGTTTATAACCACACATTCTAGACCTGTGTTATTTGGTATAGGGCTTATCTTGTGGACCTCCACCAGGATTCAAGTAATTATAGTTTTGTGGTCAAAAATGGCTTTGCCCTAGGGTCATAACTTTGTTGCAGGATTTAATAGAAAAAATTTTGTATGTCTTCTAGTTAGAAACCAATTGGCCAAGTACTGTAATGTTTGGCTTGTAGTTTTTTTACTTATTAGCCAGTGGAGCGATACAGGGCCATCATGGCCCTCTTGTTTTAAGGGTAAACTTACCCTCTGGGCTGAAAATCTGGAGGAAAGATTTCATATTAGACGGTATGAAAATAATTGTTCCCATCAAATGGTAAAGCAGTCCATATTGATGATTTGCAGCATAAACAATTGTTTTTATACAGATATTTATATAAATTTACTGCTGAAAGTCATTAAAAAAAGCTGAAAAGGCAGTCTGAAGTGACTCCGATCGGATGTCAAAGTGACATTTTGTTGTGTCATGGGTTCTCGTGTTCTTTCCAGCGACCTATTTTTCATGTCAGTTAGTTCTTGGATAGATCTTTCTGCATGATTTGACATGAATTTGTCCATAAGGGTAACAAGTAACTTCAAAACCTGTCATTTTACACTAGATAAGCGTAGAGTGCAAAATGTTGATTACTCTCTTAACATTTTTCAGGATCAGACAAAAACATGCGTAATCACTAGATACCTGAATGTAGAATGAAATGGATCATTTTTTTTTTTCCATCAATCTAGACTTGTAAATGTTGCTACATGTGCTTTGTGAATGTTCATGGCATTACTGCATATGCACTAGACAATATAAAGGTATACGCCTGTGTAGTTTAAAAAGACAAGCAAAGGGGTTTCAGGATTTAGAAAGAAAAGACAGACAGTCAATGAGAAAAATCCCAAAATGATCTTTTTCATCAATGTTTTTTCTTACATGAGGTCTTGTGTGTAACCAGTATTTGTTAGACGAATTTTAATTTCATAGCGCGATTTACCTAGGAATTTGTGCGAGTGGGAACACTGAGAAAGCAGTGGTTAAAGCTACTGGAATGGACTGGATCAGACTTTACTTAAATAACTGGATCTGGTTTTCAAGTGGGCCATAGTTCTCCCACTTTTCTCTACTTTTTTTCTGTCCCCCTACTTTTTTCTGAAAATGTCCAACTATCCGTTCTTTTTTACAAGGAAATTAAAAATATATATGAAAAGGGTAAATATAGTGAAAAGTCAAGGGTAAAAGTTTTCTGTATTATGACGGAATTCTGTATTTTCAGGGTCCTGTTAGGTCATTTTTCAAAATCCTCTAGTTGTAGAAAATTGGAGTGTGTGTGTGGGGGGAGATTCTGCCGCCCCCCCCCCCCCCCCCCCACATCCTGTATCTCTGGCATATTGCAGGTCAACTTACCTCCAGGTGCTGTATTATTTCATCTCTACATCTCCTTCAAGGCTATTCCTGGTCACTTATTGCCCTTAATGAATATCAGGTAACAGAGGTTCAGATACAGAATCAGCCTAGTTTTGAGGCAGAGTATACTATGAATATTTATAGGAACATTTTCTGTTTGAAAAATCTCTTATTATTGGACCAAGACATGTGGGTTAACCAGTACATAAGTATCTAAAGGAGAAAGGTGGCCCTGGCATCATTACATGGTTGTCAAAATAAAATGAAGATTGTCACTGTTCAAGTTTTTACCTCCAAGTTTCAATTCAAAAGAAAGCAAATAGGACATGAAAAATAAACGGAGGTGGGAATGGCTAAGCAAGAGAGATTATGGCAGAGAAAAGATACAGCATCTTGTTAATAGTGCCCGATGTAATTGGAGTTGCATGTTTGAACTGTGCATGAAAACTATCAAATGGAAAGAAGCCTTAGGCCTGCATGCCAGTACACATAAAAGGTTTTTATGTATGAATGAATATAAGTTTAAAGGGTTCATTAGAACAAGAACCATGTGCTTAAAAGTAACAATCCCTCTGGAAGTCTGCCCTATGGCACTAGTTAAGTTTATTGACAAAAACTTAAGTTTTATGTTAACTGGAAATGAATATTGAGGGCGAAAACACTTGAGGCATTTTTGAAATGAGTGTGTCGGGAAAACAGTTTTTAACATGAAAAAAAAGCAATGTTTCTGGAGCTTCGGGGGCCACTGTCCCCAGGACCCCCAGCCAGGGCATTGCCCTTGACCCACCAGGGGCCCCAGCTGCCTCCTGGCTCCAAGCAAAAAGTTCGGTATTTTCAGTTTTTAGCTCTACTGGCTGAAAGCCAGCAGAGCTTATGTCATGGTGTGCTTTCCTTCGTCAGTCTGTCTGGTAGTCTTTTCTTGTTTACACGATAAAGTCTGCATTTGTTTTCGGATTTTCATGAAACTTTCACGGTTTGTTTATCTCATCAAGAACTTGAACCCTATTGATTTTGAAAAAAAATCTGACAATCAGTATGGGAAAAGTAGCCATTTGAAGTTCAAAATTTCAATTTCTTGTTTATGTGATAAAGTCTGCATTTGTGGTCAGATTTTTGTGAAACTTGCACAAAATCTCATCAGGGGTGATGCAATCTAGAGTAACGTAATGCTTTAAACCTGGGTTCTGAGGATGATGTTAACAAGATAGTGAATTCTTCATTATCACTGATGAAAGATTATAGAGTAAATTCTCTTTAAATATACTCTACTATCCCTACTTTTTAACTCACCTGAGCACAAAGTGCTCAAGGTGAGCTTTTGTGATCGTGCTGTGTCTGGCGTCTGGCATGCGTCGTCTGTCCTGCATCGTTATTTGTCCATCATCCATCGTCAACTTTTACCGTGTGTACACTCTAGAGGCCACATTTTCAGTCTGATACTCCTAAAACTTGGTCAAGATGGTTGTCTTGATGATATATCGGACCAGTTCCAAAGTAGGTCATGTCAGGTGAAAAACAAGTAGAGCTTCAGATTGACGGTGCGCCCGCACCAATCCCGCATGGTTTCAAAACATGACGCACACATTAAATAAGTCAAGCATCATAGAGCCCTGGCATTTACAAACAAACTCCAGACATGCTTATTTAGGGCATTAACCCCTCAGATATAAAAAGTTTATATCCAGTCGCGTTCTCGATAGACAGATGTGATTGGTACCCGTTTTTAGCTCCACTGGCCGAAGGCCAGCGGGCTTATGTCATGGCCCATTGTCCGTCGTGCGTGCGTCCATCCGTCTGTCCATACATTAACTTTTATTTTCAACATCATCTTCTCTGAAACTACCCATCCAATTTTGATGAAACTTTACAGAAATGATCCTGCTATGGTCCTCTTCAGAATTTCTTGAAAGAATTTGATTCCTTGAAAAACTCTGGTTGCCATGGCAACAAAACTTAAAAATATTGGAAATCTTTGAAAATCTTCTTGTCTGAAACCATAAGGCCTAGGGCTACCAAATTTGGCATGTAGCTTTGTCTAGTGGGCCTCTATCAAGTTTCTCCAAATTATAGCCCTGGGATCAAATTTGACCCCGCCCCGGGGGTCACAAATTTTACATGGGCTTATGTAGGGAAAACTTTAGAAATCTCCCTGTACCTAGCCATAAGGCCTAGGGCTACCAAATTTTGCATGTGGCTTTATCTAGTGGGCCTCTACCAAGAGTGCCCAAATTATAGCCCTTCGGTCAAATTTGACCCCACCCCGGGGGTCACAAGTTTTACATGGGCTTATTTAGGGAAAACTTTGGAAATCTTCTTGTTAATGACCATAAGACCTAGGGCTACCAAATTTTGCATGCGGCTTTATCTAGTGGGCTTCTACCAAGAGTGCCCAAATTATAGCCCTGGGTTCAAAATTGGTCCTGCCCCGGGGGTCACAAGTTTTACATGGGCTTATATAGAGAAAACTTAAGAAATCTCCCTGTACTTATTCATAAAGCGTAGGGCTACCAAATTTCGCATGTAGCTATATCTAGAGGGCCTTCACCAAGGGTGCGTAAATTAAGCCCTAGGGTGGAATTTGATTCACCCAGAGGGGTCAGAAGTTTTACATGGGCTTATATAGTGAAATCTTTAGAAATCTTCTTGTTACTAACCATATGAACTAGGGCTACCAATTTTAGTCCTGTCTCAGGGGTCTTATGTTCAAAACCAATTGGCCAAGTATTGTAATGTTTGGCATGTAGGGATTTTACGTATTAGCCAGTGGAGCGATACAGGGCCATCATGGCCCTCTTGTTCTTTAAATACAACCGATTGAACCCGATACCCAATCTAGTTTCAGTTTACAATATCAGGTTATCAGAATGTCGGACTCGAGGCAGACGAACACCGAACATTATCTCAAAAGCTCTGGTCCAGTCAAACGGAAGTCAGTTGGACATAATACACATTATAAGAAATGAAAAATATTTTGAAATAATGATCGTTGCTAATAATAACAATGAGGGAAAACTTTTTCAAATATAATTCAAATCAATATTCTGTAGCGTTAGCAGATGACATTTACTGTGACTGTCGTCACTTCATGGCATATTGCTCATTTTTTCCATAGCCCTGTTTGGCAAATAATGCCATACAGATCTACAATTCCACTAAAATTTAAATGACAGAAATGTTCTTACAGGGTAAATTTGTATTATGACCTACACTGTAAGAAACTGTGAGAGAAGAAATTGCTTAATTTGGGCAATTTCTCCATTTCCCAAAATGTTTTCCAAAAAGAATTTTCTGCATCTGTAGAAACCAAAATTTGTTTTGGAAATGTTATAATTTAAGATTGACTCATGTTTTTGAAAAATGACCCCTCAAATTCCTGTTAGATGGGTCATATGGCCCACTGGCAATGAAAACAATCTGAAGCTCTATACAAGATCACTAGGTCAAATCTACAAAAACCTTGTGTACACTCTAGAGGCCACATTTTCAGTCTGATACACTTGAAACTAGGTCAGGATCTTTGTCTTGATGATATCTCGGTTGAGTACGAAAATGGGTCATGTTGGGTCAAAAACTAGGTCACTAGGTCAAATCTAGGCCAAAACCTAGGCCACTAGGTCAGATCATTGAAAAACCTTGTGTACACTCTACAGCCACATTTTAAAAGTCCGATACTCTTGAAACTTGGTCAGGATGTTGGTCTTGGTGATAGCTACGATGAGTTTGAGAATGGGTCATGTTAGAGCAAAAACTAAGTCACTAGGTCAGATTTTAGAAAAACCTTGTGTACACTCTACGGGCCACATTTTTAGTCTAATACCCTTGAAAGTTTGTCAGAGTATTTGTCTTGATGATATCTCAAACAAGCGTGGAAATAGGTCATGTTAGGTCAAAAACTAGGTCACTAGGTCAGATCTTAGAAAAACCTTGTGTACACTCTAGAGGCCACATTTTCTGTCCAATACTCTTGAAACTTGGTCAGGATGTTTGTCTTGATAATAACCAGGACAAGTTCAAAAATGGGTCATGTCGGATCAAAAACTAGGTCACTAGGTCAAATCATTAAAATCCTTCTGTACACTCTAGAGGCCACACTTTCAGTCCGGTACTCTTGAAACTTGGTCAGAATGTTTGTCATGATAATACTTGAAAACGGGTCACATCAAGTCAAAAACAAGGTCACCAGGTAAAATCTTAGAAAAATCTTGTATATTTCAGAGGCCACATTTTCAGTCCAATACTCTTAAAAGTTGGTCAGATTATTTGTCTAGATGACAGCTACGATGAGTTTGAAAGTGGGTCACATTTGGTCAAAAACTAGGTCAGTAGGTCAAATCTTTGAAACATCTTCACTCCATGCTGCATTTTCAGTCAGATAATCTTGAAACTTGGTCAGAATGTTTGTCTTGATGATATCTTGGATGAGTTTGAAAATGGGTCACATTGGGTCAGAAACTAGGTCTTTTAGATAAACCTTATGTTCACTTTAGAGGCTATAATTAAGTCTAGTACTAATGGAAGTTTGTCACAATGTCTGTCATTATGTCCTGGAAGAGGTTAGAAATGGTTCATGCATGGTCAAAAGGCTCAGGTGAGTGACTTCAGGGCCATCATGGCCCTCTTGTACTTCTTGTAATCCTTACTTTTTCACTACTTTTTCAAAAAAAAAAAAATATACTACTTTTCCCTACTTTTTTACAGTAGGGCACTTCAAAACCTTGACCTTAGAAACCCACTTTATATTGAGAAAATGTGCTTTTGCATTGTTCTTTATATTTTTTTCTCATTGATGATTCAAACAAGATACATCTTCATGCATGTTATCTGCTAAAAATGCAGTCAAATCTCTTTCATTTTGGCTGAAGTTTCTCATGGAGAAGTCTTCTTATTTTGCTGCCTTGGGGTTTAATCTTCTTGGGGTTGAGTGTAAATGAAAATGATGCTGTTGGTATTATCCATAATGAATTCAAGTATATCTGTTAGAGACAAGTACTTAAATAGAATGCTGAAAACCATCTTGAAAATATGTGAACACCTTTGGAAATATGTGAAAACACTTTGAAGTTAAGCCTGATCAAGTTTTAAGTCAGATCTGGTCTGATCTAATGAATTTTCCTACCTATCACACTATCACAAAGTTCTGATTATACTATTGCCTGAACAGTTCATGCATTCCAGTGAATTTTCAAACTGATAAATTTGGATGAAAACATCCTCTTTTTTTTTTTTTTTTTAATATTGTTAGCTCACCTGTTCACAGAGTGCTCAAGGTGAGCTTTTGTGATTGTGCTGTGTCCGTCATGTGTCGTCCGTCGTCAGCAGTCAACTTTTACCTTGTGTACGCCCTAGAGGCTACATTTTCAGTCAGATACGTGGGGTGATCAGAAAGATCGTGGACCACCTCGTTATTTTGAAAACTACTACACTTAGGATTACACAAATTTGCATAGATGAGCATTAATTATCTGGTAACTGACTCACGCTTTCAAATGTTGTCATATTAAAGTAGGTAAAGTATGACGTCATTTTAATGACGTCATATACTGCATTAGTGGTCCAAAATATCGGACGACGTTTTATTTGAGCCGAGAGTAATCATAAAGTTTTGCGTCAAACTCGGAAAGTATTTATCGGAAATCAAAACCGATTTAGAAACAGTTTAAGGGGACTCTGCACTCAAGGAATCTGATATTCGTACATGGATCGCACCGTTTTAGACAAGGGTGCGATACTGTTAAAGATGACCCTAAATCTGGCCGTCCATCAACATCAGTCACAGACAAAATCATAACGGATGTAGAGCAGCATGTAAAACAAGATCGCCAAGATGCTGTCGGGAAAATAGCTGACGCATTTGACATTTCATATATAAGTACTCAGGAGATTTTGACTGAGAGTCTTGGAATGTCGCGTGTTTGCACAATGTGGGTACCTCGGCAACTGACGCCCGAGAAAATGGGGGTTAGGGTCAAAATCTGTTAAGAAATTTCAGAACGCATTAGGGTAGAGGGGTCAAACTTTACTGATCGTATTGTAACATGCGATGAAACATAGGTACACTTTACCGACACTGAATCTAAACGACAAAGCAGCGTATTGAAACATCCAACATCGCCTTCCGCTAGTAAAGCCAACCTTTCTAAGTCACTTGGTAAAGTTATCTACATCAAGTATTTCTGTTCTCCTGTTTTTCTTCTAAATCATGTTGTATCTTTACATACTACAGTCAGTTCTGAGTTTTATGCCCACAATATTCAAATAAATTTCACGAACACCATACGAAAAACACAGCCAGAAGTCCTGCGGAGTGACGTCAATTTACACCAAGATAACGCCCTAGTTCACAAAGCCACACTTGTACTGGAAGCTTTGCAAAAACTAAACAAAGAAACACTTGCCAACGCTCCTTATAATTTAGTCCTGACTCCATGTGACCTCTGACTAATTCCTGTTTTGAAAGATTTTCTATGTGGCATGCACTACGAGAGCAGAGAGGAGCTAACCCTCGCTACGACCGGGTCCTTCATAGTAACGTCACGTGACGCGCTCCCACACGTGCTTCGCGCGTCGAAATCAAGAATGAATACATGCATAGAACTCAAAGGAGGTTACTTTCAAAAATAGTGAGAACTCCCAAGTTGTTTTTTATAACAATATTCAGATACCGGCACTGGTCCATGTTCTTTCTGATCACCCCTCGTACTCATGAAATATGGTCAGAATGTTTGTCTTGATGATATCTCGGACGAGATCAAAAATGGGTCATGTCGGGTCAAAAATTAGGTCACTAGGTCAAGTCTTAGAAAAACCTTGTGTACGCTCTAGAGGCCACAATTTTAGTCCAAAACTGTTGAAAGTTAGACAAAATGTTTGTCTCGATGATGTCTTGGATGAGTTTGAAAATGGGTCATGTCAGGTCAAAAACTAGGTCACTAGGTCAAATCTTAGAAAAGCCTTTTTTCAGCAAACAGAATAGGCTGGTAATGTGTACTTTATCTATCGGAAGTCGGGTAAAATGTGCAATAAATTATAGAGAACCCAACTAAGACTGACTGGGCCTGTATTTACAACAACTGTCTACTATACTTTACTGTTATAATACATAAACCAGTCTTATTCTATAAATAAATTACTGGAAAACAACTTTTATCTAAAATAAACCCTGTAGTTAAAAAAGAAGGTCTTCGTCTGATGAAGCAGCCTTGGATTGCTAATGATTTATTCAATTACCCAGCTGATTTAGATTCTGAAAAATTGCGTCACTGATGACGCACTGTTATTTATTTTGGAGGTCATTTGATTTAAAATAGTGTCATTGACGCAAGATTTGTGCATCATGGAAAACCATGGGTCGTGTCGGGTCAAAAACTTGGTCACTAGGTCAAATCTTAGAAAAACCTTGTGTATGCTCTAGAGGCCACATTTTCAGTGCAATACTCTGGAAAGTATGTTTTTCTCGATGATATCTCAGATGAGTTTGAAAATGGGTCATGTTGGGTAAAAAACTAGGTCACTAGGTCAAATCTCAGAAAAAAAGGCAAAGTGTATTCCCCAGCCCCACTTGAAAAATAAGCCAGAATTCCCGGCCCCAACAGCCCCCCCCCCCCCATCTAAATCTTTTATTCATTATTTGATTCTGCCAAAATTAGTATCAAATTAAAGCCTAGATATCACCCTTTTATATGATATAAAATACATTATGATCATCAAAATACTTTTTGAAATATTGTCAATCAAAAATAGGAAAGATTTTCGTATTTTCTTTGAGATATTTCATGAATTACACAAATCCAGCCCCGATGCTAAATCCTTTATTTCGTAGAAAACATCGCAGAAACTACTTCTAAGTGAAAATGTGTGGTTTAAGCTGTCCAAAAGTATAAAGATAAATAAATTGCGATAGGAAAAATATAGAATAATAGGTCTTTGAAATGATCGACCCACAATGAAACTTAATGACTTTCCTCACAAATCTGGTCCCAAAGCTTAATCCTTTATTCCATCAAAAAAATCGCAAAAAATATTTTCAAATGAAAGTTTACGATTTAAGCTTTCATTCAGAAGCTTATATTATGGAGTTTGTAATCTTATTAGAAATTGGATATAAGATACATAATTAAGTCTAAAGCATAGGGGCGGGATATGTTAATTTTCCTATAATTCCATGTATCTATCCAGGAATTAATAAAATCTGAACTGTTATAGCTCAAAAAACCCAGTATCAATTTCTTATTTCTATATACCATTAAAGAGCTTATTAAATGAACTTTGAATTTATATCAAGATTTTTTAGATTTGATGAATCATTGAATTTTTTATATTGGGGCAGGATATGTAACTTGATTCAATTTTCAAAATACTTTTCTCTGAAAGTGGATGAAATCAAAACGCTTATAACTCAACAATGCCTATTTCAAATTTAATTTTCAAAGTACTGTTTCAAAGCTGAAATAAAGTAAGTTTATCACCATTTCTTTTTTTGTAAATCAAAGAAAAAATAAATTTTGAAATATTGGGGCCAGACTTCTATCTTTTAAAAATTTCAGAACATTTTTGTAAAAAAAAAAAAGACAAATTTCAAACACTTTTGTCTTCAAATTTACATAAATGAAATCTTAAGTTTCTATATACCAGTAGATAGGTTATAACATAAGCTTTAATTTATCACTAATTTCATCATATTCAGTACACAAATATAAGACTTAGGTAGGGGGGGCCGTTGGGGCCGGGAATTCTGGCTCATTTTTCGAGTGGGGCCGGGAAATACACATACCCCCAAAAAAATTGTGTATACTTTAGACACCACATTTTAAGTTCAATAGTCATGAAAGTTGGTCAGATTGTTTGTCATGATGATATACGAGTTTGAAAATTTGGTCAGGTGGGGTCAAAAACTAAGTCTCCAGGTTAAATCTTTAAAATAGCTTGTGTAGCTCTAGAGTCAACATTTTCTGGCCAATACTTATGAAAATTAGTCAGAATCTTTTTCTTGATTATAAGATGAAATTGAAAATGGGTCACATTGGGAAAAAAATAGGTTGCTATGTCAAATCTTGGAAAAACCTTGTGTACACTCTAGAGGCCACATTTTCTGTCCAATACTAGTGAAAGGTGGTCAGAATCTTTGTTTTGATAATATCTACTATGGGAAAATGGGCTATGTTGGGCTAAGAAGTAGGTCACTGAGAGAAATTCTAGAAAAAGCTTGTGTACACGCTAGAGGCCAAGTTTTCAGTACAATTATTATGAAAGCTTGGTAGAATATTTGTCATAATATCTCAAAAGAGATTGAAAATGGGTCATGTTTGGTCAAAAGACTCAGGTGAGTGACTTTAGGGCCATCATGGCCCTCTTGTATTTCACTAATATTTGCATCTTTTGTAGATCAGAAGGCAGCATTTTATATGCTGATGCCCATGATCATAGGAAACCAACACAGGTAAGTTGTATTTTATTTCAAACATTTTTTCTAGTAATCTGCACTAAAACAATCATTTTTCATCTATTCATGAATAATTTCCTAATGAAATTAGGTAAAGGAGTACCCAAAGGAATTTTTTTAGCTGTCTCTGCCATTGCTGGCATTTACAGGCAGTTTTGGCAGACATCAGGATCAAATTTCACAGACAAAAGCAGTGTGATCTAGTATCAACACTGTCTGTCCTACAATATAAGGTATTAGGCCAGAAAAAAACCCCTCTATTTCAGGTGGCCTGACCGACCCTAGCCAATGGCAGCCGACTGTTAAAGGTTTTTTGTTTTTTTTTTTATCTTACTGGGTAATTTTATGCCATGTGCTTCATCCCAAGTTGTTTTGTTCCATTTTGGTAAATGGTGTGATCTCCACCAATGTCTTTCAGACAGTAGGCATGAAATATGCATTGGAAATTTTTTCGAAGAAATGTACAAAATGGAATCATTCGATAAAATAGATACTGTAGGGATATCAAAACAATTGAAGGAGTTACTATTTGTTAATAAAAACATTAAAGAATAATTGATCAATCAGTTTGAGTGCAATTTCCTACAATTTAGAAGGACATAGTATGCCTTTGGGAGATAAATCACTATAGCCTCCTTCTGGAACGAAATGGAAATTTTCTATCATTTATGCATGACTTTTAACAACTTCCATTTCGTCTTTTAAGTCCTATTTGGCATGCAATCTTTGTAAGTCATTCTTAAAATTTCATTCTCCTACTCCCAGTTTCCATTTTGCACAGGTATTGTATATCTGATAGAGAATGTCTAAAATAAGACAAAACATGAATTTCTTAAATTGCATAACCTTATTTTCAAAATTATTGAAATGATATTGTTCATTAATTTTATTGTCTCCAAATCTGATTCCCTATAAGTTTCATACTGTTATTATGTCCATACCAAGCAGGTAAAGAGATTGGGAAATGCGTAAGATATGACAAAATATTACTTAAGTAAGATAATTTTCATTCAAAAGTTTATCAAATAATGTCGATACATACGTTTTGTTAGACAAATATTCCCTTTGCCTTCAAATTCAGACCATGACGATATCCATCTGGTCAAATTATTTCCATTATGTCCATTTCATCAAGAAATTTCCAATGCATGTTTTAGGCCTATCATTCAGACACTCAAAATCAGCGTCTGCATGATTGTTGACTTGCTCCATAATGAATGTGGTCTTCCTTCAAAATGGTGACTGCCATTCTCTCAGTCAGTGTGAAAAAATGTATTTACATGCTTGGATCCTATTCCAATACTATGCTCTTTTGCAGTATTTGGCTGCACTACCAGGAAAGAGTACTGCAGTCAAAATAATGGGAAAAGAGGGAGAAAACAAGGTAAAAAAATCTATACCTTACATGGAATTTGTGAACAAATCATGTAATGTATGTCATTTCTGCAGATATGACTCTAAAATTCATGGTCATTTTGCAGTAAAGTACTGAGACAGTTATTAATACACATAATTATATACATGATATATTTATAAAAGAGAAGAAAATAGCTGGAATTCTTTGATATTACATCAGTGTAAAAAAAGAAAAATAAAAAAACAGGTTTTCCAACCTGCTGACCCATTTTTAGCTCACCTGAGCACGAAGTCCTTAAGGTGAACTTTTGTGATCATGCCGTGTCCATCGTCCATTGTGTGTTGTCCATTGTCCGTCATCAACTTTTACCTTGTGTATGCTCTAGAGGCCACATTTTCAATCCAATACTCATGAAACTTGGACAGAATGGTTGTCTTGATGATATTTCAGGGGAGATCGGAAATGGGTCATGTCTGGTCATAAACTAGGTCACTAGGTCCAGTCTTAGAAAAACCTTGTGAACGCTCTATAGGCCACATTTTCAGTCCAGTACTCTTTGAGCAAAATGTATGTCTTGATGATATCTCAGCTGAGTTTGAAAATGGGTCAAGTTGGATAAAAACTAGGTTACCAAGTCAAATCTTAGAAAAAACTTTAGTACTTTAGAGGCCACATTTTCAGTCCAATACTCATGAAACTTTGTCAGAATGTTTGTCTTGATGACATCTTGAATTAGTTCGAAAATGGCTTTCAGCAGGTCAAAAACTAGGTCACCAAGTCAAATCTTTAAAATAGCTTTTTTCGCTCTGGAGTCAACATTAATTTTTTCTGTTGACTCCAGAGCGAAAATTAGTCAGAATGGTTTACCTGATGATTAATAAGATGAAAAAGAAAATGGGCTCATTGGGTAAAAAACTAGGTCACCATATCAAATCTTGAAAAAACCTTGTGTACACTCTAGAGGGCACATTTTCTGTCCATCTAAGACTCATGAAAGGTGGTCAAAATCTTTGTTTTGATAATAATTACAATGGGAAAATGGGCTGTGTTTGGCTTA
Source organism: Hippopus hippopus (assembly GCA_946811185.2). Lineage (NCBI taxonomy): Eukaryota > Metazoa > Mollusca > Bivalvia > Cardiida > Cardiidae > Hippopus > Hippopus hippopus. The sequence continues at coordinate 30,104,793 of OX328101.1, forward strand.
AAAGTAGGTCTCTGAGAGAAACTCTAGAAAAAGCTTGTTTTCAAGCTAAAGGCCAAATTGGTTTGTCTCATGGCGCCCAATGTGGGACAGTTCATTTGGTTTGTCCCACATTTGGGGCCATTTGTAACCCCCCTTTCTTCTTGATAATATTGTTTATGTTTGCATTTGGGGGTTAGGTTTGTCTACAATCAATGTAATACGTAATGTTACTTTGGATCATAAAATAAAACGGAAATACAGTTCAGTTGGTTTGTACTCTTTAGGGTGTATCTCTTATCCAACAGTTTATCCAGTAGTTTTGGAATAGACTAAAACCCATAAACCATCTAGTTATATTCATTCCAATAATTATGAAAGAATGTTTGTCATAACATCTCAAAAGACATTGAAAATTGGCCATGTTTGTCAAAAGGCTCAGGTGAGTGACTTCAGGGCCATTGTGGCCCTCTTTTTCCCCCCCTTTTTTTAAGGTTGATCTGAAACAGAGGTATTTTTTCCTGGCCTTACCAAATTTCTCTCTCATTCCCAGTTTTAATTGGTACATCTATGTTAACTCTTACCAGACGACAAAATTCTAGGCTGGTTAAAGTTGAAAGCATTTGGAGATGACAATAAATGTGACTCAGAAATTAAAATTTGTTCTAGAAAGGATAGAAAACATTGGTTACCAGCATTTTCTTCTTTTTATGCCCCCACCATGAAATGGCTGAAGGGCATATAGAGTTACCTGTGTCCGTCTGTGTGTGTGTGTGTGTGTGTGTGTGTGTGTGTGTGTGTGTGTGTTAGTGCGTGTGTGCGTTAATGTGTGTGTCCCATTCTTGTCCGGAGCATAACTTCTACATTTATCAATGGATTTCAAAATAATTCTGCACACTTGTTCTCCTTAACAAGTACTAGTGTCATGCGAAAAGGTTGTTTCGATACGCCCAAGGTCAAGGTCACAGTTGAAGGTCAAATGTTTAAATTGACCTTGTTCGGAGCATAACTTCTACATTTATAAATGGATTTCAAAAAAACTTTGCACACTTGTTCTCCTAAACAAGTACTAGTGTCATGCGAAAAGTTTGTTTCGATATGCCCAAGGTCAAGGTCACAGTTGAAGGTCAAATGTTTAAATTGACCTTGTCCAGAGCATAACTTCTATATTTATCAATGGATTTCAAAAAAACTTTGCTCACTTTTTCTCCTAAACAAGTACTAGTGTCATGCGAAAAGTTTGTTTCGATATGCCCAAGGTCAAGGTCACATTTGAAGGTCAAATGTTTAAATTGACCTTGTCCGGAGCATAACTTCTACATTTATCAATGGATTTCAAAAAAACTTCACACATTTGTTCTCCTTAACAAGTACTAGTGTCATGCAAAAAGTTTGTTTCGATATGCCCAAGGTCAAGGTCACAGTTGAAGGTCAAATGTTAAATTGACTGTTCAACCCAGTTTTACATCCTGCTCAGCAGAATTGTGATATGAAGATACAGTTTTGGTTTTTAAAGAGACTCATCCAAAGAACTATGCCAGAGAATATTGAGGCTGCAACCTACCCTTCAACTATAGTCCAGTGTGATAATATTCGATCCAATTTGTTCCTGTCTCATAGAGGAAGTCCAACAAAGTAATTATTATTGCTATATTTCTCACTCTCATTCCTCAAGTTAAGATCTTCATAATCCTTAGTATAAGTAACCCTCAGTTGAAAGATTAAGGAAAACGCTAAATAAAAAGAAGTTAATGCTCAAAACCAGCATTTTCTTCTTTTTCTCACAAAGTTTTCTACCATTTGCAATACAAACCATATAATTTATTGTCTGCATATTGCTTTCAACTTGGACCAGTCCTCAATTTTGTTATCAGGTATAAATAATCTTTTATTTGCTTGGCTATATATATAACAAACCTTCTTAACCCTGTCTAAGCTGTTATCCAAAACAATTTTCTGTAATACCTACTGATTCTCTCATATGACATATCTGTGACCAATACCATTTAGCAGGGGCATCTGTGTCTCTGATACACCTATTTCTTGTTCCTACAATGTTTTTAAGGTTGTTAAAACTTTGGATTGTGTGGTAAAGAGTTAACCCTGTACCACAGAATCCTGACTTTTAAAGATACAAAGAAAAAGGATTTTTGAAAATATTGTAGGAAAAGAAGAAAATTCTGGTCGCCACATGTTCTCCTTTTCCCAGTTTTTCTACCCATGCCAAAGCAAATTGTATTTTTTCTGTCATAGTCATTTCATTGTCTGTAAACATTTTCAATTTGGACTAGTATGAAATTTTGTTGTTCCATAAAGGGTTATCCACCCAATCATTTTATGCATTTATTCAGCAGCAAAAGGGTTTCCTTTTTATCCCCAGCAGATGACTTTTTTGTCTTTGAATGGGGATGGGGAAAGAAACTTGTCTTAAAAAGGCATCGAATTTATTTTCTCCTCTTTCCATGCAAAACCATTCAACAACAAATCCCATCATTTGAGCCATGGTAAGTTTATCACCAGCCACTGCTGTCAACTTTAACAAGTCTTATATTTCATCGTCTGGTGAAGAGTTTACTACAAGACTTGTGAAAGCATTTACATACAACAGAAAGAATGTTGCTCAGATCACAGGATTTGGCTTTGAAAGGATGAAAACATTCTTGTTACCAGCATTTTCTCTGTTTTTCCAAGGTGTTTTCAGAAACCCTCTTCCTCAGGGTCTTTAACTCTTTACCAAACAATAAAAATATAGACTGGTCCAAATTGAAAGCATTTGCAGACGACAATTAAAATGGGACTTAAGTGGTGGGATTTGTCTGTGATAAGGTAAGAAAACATTGTGGGAAAAGGAGAAAATGCTGGTTACCAGCATTTTCTCCTTTTCCCACAATGTTTTCAAACTCGGGATTGTGTGGTAAAGAGTTTAAAAAAAAACAGGATTGTTGGGTAAAGTGTGAAAGGAAAGCCTTGCATGAAGTTGCCTTTGTAATCTTTAAGTTCTCCCTATAGGGCTGATCCTTTACAGTGTACATGTCATCAACGTGTGATTGGATGTGATTTTTTTTTTTTTCAGATCAGTGTCTGATTTGTTATCCAATTCCAAGTTTGATGTCAATTACAAATGTGGCAGGGCACATAGAACACTTCTGCATATATCAGCTAAGTAAGTTAATGATCTTTTACACTCTTGTATGCCACCTTTGGTGTATATGTTCGAAGTTAGGAAGCATTTTCAAATTTCATTAGTTTGTTTGTTTTCATTGAGGTTTAATGCCATTTTAACAGCTTAGGTCATATCACGGTGATCAGTGCACCTATGCATATATTTCCTTGCTGTCTAAAAGCAGTACTGATACAACCTTCTTTCCAAGTCACTGACTACTTTTCTTACATGCATCAGTTGTTAGAGGCGAAAAATCGCAGTAAAGAAAGTTTACCACAACTGGGTATCAAACTCACAACCACCAGGTCACGATTCAGATATCCAAACCACTGAGATACCCGTGCAGGCTTTTCAAATTTCAGGAACAGTGGAAGAATAATAGACAACAAAATTACATTGTAAAAGATCTTTTTTTTTATCCTGTCAGATTCTTACTTACTTTATTTCAGTTGGATACCTTATTTAAAATTGTATGTGAATATAAATTGAAAGTCTGTCCATAAAAAAATCACAACTATAGTTATTTTTTTCTCAGTAGTACAGATCCCAGATCAGACTGGACAGAATGTCTAGTCTGATCTTTGATCTCCAATGTGAGATATTTTATAGAAAATGTAGATTAAAATTCTTTGTCTTGGCCTTACTTAAAAATAGAGAATAGTTATTTCATTCACTAACTGCTTACTAGTTACCACACAGCTCAATGGTCTAATGACCTGGAGGAAGAAGGCTTTTGAAAACACTTTAGGAGAAGGAGAAAATGCTGGTTACCATTTTTTTTTCTTTTTCCTCAATGTTTTCTACCCTTTCAGAGATAAATACCATCACTTAAGCCAGATTTACTTTATTGTATGCAGGTGCTTTCAATTTGAACAAGTCTACAATTTCATTATCTGGTAAGGAGTTAACCTTTTACCACATAATCCTGAGTTTTAACGACTCTGGGAGACTAGACTTTTGAAAACATGGTGGAAAAGAAGAAAATGCTGCCAACCAGCATTTTCTCCTTTTCCCACAATGTTTTGTAACCTTTCAGAAATAAATCCCATCATTTGAGCAATATTGAATTTGTTGTCTGCAAATGCTTTGAATTTGGACCAGTCTAAAATATTGTCATGTGGTAAAGAGTTAACTCTTTACCAGACAAAATAGATCTACTCAACATGGTCGGATATGGACTAGCTGTAATAATGATGAAATGAGTGACGTTTACCCTCTAAGAATTCATTCATGTTCATGAATATCTGTGGTATGTCAAAAATGAGTCATAAAATTCACCAGTGAAATATAAGGATATAATTCACTGTTAGATTTCTATAAACTACTGAAAAGCAAAAAGGAAATGATCCTCTTCCATTTGATATATGTCTATGTGGATTTTAAGCTGTGGCTCTTATGAGTGTCTGGGAATTCTTCTAAAGAAAGGAGCAAATGTTGATGAACAAGATGTGTCTGGGTGCACTCCCCTTCATCTTGCTGCAAGAAATGGGTATGTGTAAAGTTTTTATCTTTTAACAGTCTTGACTTTTAGCCTTGCAGATAAAGAAGACTTCTGAAAACATTGTGGGAAAAGGATTTATGCTGGTAACCAGCATTTTCTTCTTTTCAAACAATGTTTTCTATCCTTCCGAAGAGATTCTCCGTGGTTTAAGCTACAATAAGCCTAAAATTTTGTCCTCTGCAAAAGACCTAACTCTTTACCATACAACAAAAAATTGCAGTCATCCAGTATTGAAAGCGTTTGCCGATGACAATTTAAAGTAATCATTTTTGGCTATGAAAAGGGTTGAAAACATTGTTGGAAAAGGAGAAAATGCTGGTGACCAGCATTTACTGGTACTCCTTTTGCCAAAATGTTTTCCAAAGCTTTTTTTTCTGAGGGTTATTAAAACTCAGGATTGTGTGGATAGGGTTAATTCATTTCATTACAGGCTATTCTAGAACGTATCAGAAACTAGTATAGGTGGCACATTGAGGAGAAATTTTGAGGAGAGTATGTGAAAACAAGACTAGGGTTTTAGAATGACAATATTAGAATGACCACTGATATTTTACCCTTAACTCTTTACCAGAGGACAAAATTATATGCTTATCCAAATTGAAAGCATTTGAAATGTGGCTAAAATGATGGAATGTGTCCTTGATAGAGTAGAAAACATTGCTTGAGAAGGAGAAAATGCTAGTATTAGTATAGTAACCAACATTTTCTCTTATTCCCACAATGTTTTCAACTTTAAGGTCATCAAACTTTGGAATTTCGTGATAAAAGGTTGAAGTTCTAATTAAATAAATAGAATTTCTCAATCAAGAGGAAAAAAGAAATGCAACTTAAAGTCTGAATTTGCTTGTATGAAGCAGTCAGTGTAAATCTGAGATCTATTGCTTTTTCTCTGTAGTCTAAATTTGATTTTCACTGTACGCAAAAGGCAGAGTATCTTTGATCTAATGCCATTTTGTAACAGTACACTCCTGGATATTGTGTGTTATGGATAATGGATGGTAAGGCTATGTAACAAAAGCTTTTTACTGACAGGATGTTAAAAGTTTTTATTACATATATATGTGGATTTTTTTTTTGCCAAAGACTGTTTAGATTTAACACCTAACTCTTTACCAAATGACAAAATTTTAGACTTGTCCAAATTCAAAGCATTTGCAGATGACAAATTGAATGTGGCTTAAATGTTGTTAAGAGGGTAGAAAACATTTTGGGAAAAGGAGAAAATGCTGGTCACCAGGATTTTCTCCTTTTCCTAAAATGTTTTCAAAAGCTTCCCTCCACAGAGTCATTAAAACTCAGAAGTGTGTGGTAATGGGTTAAAGCAAGTTTATACTTTTTCGATGGTCATAGGACTTTGAATGGGTTTACATGTCAATAGTAGTTAGATTTACATGTACACACATGTATGTATAGCATGTTGAATTAATTATTTATGGTATAATGATTTTTGAGCAATAAGTATCTCACCATAATTTTTCTATGGTTTGTTAGTACTAAGCCATGTGTTACCTAATGTTGTATGAGCTACTAATGCAGACAGTAACATGTATGAGCTAGTTGTCACAGTTAATAATTTAGCCATCTACACTTAGAGTAAACTCTTAGAAATTCTTTTTTTTATTTAGACAGAAGAAATGCCTAATAAAGCTCCTTGACAATAAAGCAAACATAAATGTGCGGAACAATGAGGGATTCACTCCAGTATGTATGTTTTAAAGCCTTAAATTCTTTTCATTTTTTAAGGTGAAATAGGTTTTGTGGTAGAAATAGGGGCTAGATAACTACTACAGTTTTCTTGTAAGTGATTCCATTGTAAATATAAATCTGAAATAAACCAAGAAACCGAGAATCTAATATGACATGATTTTCTGGTACCCCTAGGTGTTTTTGTAACTAACTACAGGCACATTGTGTTCTGTAATAAAATACTCAACATGCTTGATTCGTGGTAAGTGGCCAAATCTCCTAGTTATCACACAGCCAAGACTAGCAGTAAATTGCTTTACTTTTTTTGTGTCCACATTTAATTTTTTAAGGGAGGACAAATGCAAAGACAGTTTGCAGTCCAATCTTTTAGCCATGAAAGATACGACACTTCCAGAATCACCTACATTAAAACTGTACTGACTTTGAAAGTCTGCTCATACAAGTCGTTTACAGTGATTTCCCTTTCTCATGTGTCCTGGTTACTCAGGTGCTGATGAAAACGAGACTGCATACTGTAATTCACCAATATATTCAGATACAAAGAAATAATTATTTAGTGTCCAAATCTTTTGGGAAAAATCATTTTGGTGGCCAATGTTGTCTGATCATGTGTCAAAAATAATAAGGGTGAAAATCCAGTGAATTTACATCTATTTAAAGCTCCTGTGAAACTGTAGTAGATATTAAGTTTTGGTGTTATTTCAGTTTTGAAATACATGTGTTTCAGATATAATAATTTTCTTACCTTTTTTAGACTTAAAAAAAAATAACTTTCTAATACGAGTTAAGTCATAGTTCAACAGTGGATTGAACAGGTCGAAGATCAGACTGCACATTCTGTTTAGTCTGATGTCTTTCTATACTGTCCACCAATCGGCAGAGTTAATAAGAATGACCAAAATGTATAACAAGCCATTTGTCAGCAAGATTTCACACCTGTTGCAGGTACACAAATGTTTGCAATAAAATTTGGATGAGGGGTATGATGTAACATGTGAATCATTGAAAGGGAGAGGGTTGTAATACAAGCGTTTGTTGTAAACATTTACAAATGTTCTACTCCAAGAAATTTATGGTCACATGCTAACTGCCAGTCAACTCAAAATGATCTCGCAACAAGCCTATATCATGCCTCCTTTACTTTAGCTGATGGTGCCTTTTTGCGTCTAGTAATGGCTGTTTCTAGAACACCTGGGCAGCCATGTCACATGATTTGTGTAGTCGGCAGAAGAATTCCTCATAGCATAAAAAACAATGCATACAATAATTAGTGCATTAGTATTAAATATAAATGAATTACTGATAAATAAAGAAAGGAAACAATGAGGTTTAGTATTTAGTAATTCTTTAAAATTGTTTTAGAGGGACAACAGACTTACAGTCTAAACCATTTCCCTCACAGTCACAGGAACGCCTTTTCACGCTTCTGCAGAAGGTGCCTTTGAAAACATTATGAAAAAAAAAAAAGGAGAGAAAGTGCTTGTTTAAATAAAAAAAAAACTGGGAAAGATTTAACCCATCAAGCACTTTTCAAAACTTCAGTTGCAGTGGTGGCCTGTGTAGATCTAGATCTGGCATTAGACAGAATGTTTGGTCTGATCTTTGATCTAAATCTACACTGTTTGCCATAGTGAAAGGTTTTTAACAAAACGAAGATAAAACAATGAAAAATCAACATGTTTATACAGTAACAGATAAGTCTTAAAATCTTCTATATGGGAATAATTATTCTAAGGTGTAAATGAGGCATAAATAATTTTTTGTTTGATAGAGTGTGTGTATAATTAACGTAAAATCGGCATATTTGTAACCAATGAAAGCCAAACGCAACTAAGCTGGAGAGGGCCATGGACCTATCTTTTGTCAAGAATTGGAATTCCTGGTCGTACCTAATCATGGAATCAACAAAAATTAGTACTCATTGAATATTACTAGTTTCACAGTAACATGTATTTGAAATTTTAGAAAGTATTTTGGGGAAAGGAGAAAATGCTGGTTACCATTATTTCCTCCTTTGCCACAGTGTTTTCAAAAGACCACCTCTGAAGGAGTGATAAAACTGTGGATTATGTAGTGAAGGATAAATCTTTTTTTTTTTACCACTTAGATTCACTGGCTGGCTGTCAATGGAAGAACTGAGTTGTTACAAGCCTTTTTTACCTATGTTCATGATGTAGATATTGAGGTAAAATTGTTTGTTACTGTTGATGAATAAAACATTGTGTATCAGTTGTCATCATTTTGCTATAGAGAAAGACAGGAAACTGTTTTTGCAGACAGAGAAATTGATGATTCTAGGCAAAATCTCCATTTTCTCTATACATTTTCAATAGATGTTTGTACAAGGTATGGCATAGTAAATACCATATATATTCCCCTGTACGACACCTTTGCTTATAGACACTGCCCCAACTTTATTATTCCAAATCAGGGTTTTAATTGACAACCTCCTGTAAGAAGCAGGTGCACTTCATACTAGTAACAAGAGTCCCAAAATTGTGAAACTTCAGCTTGAAATATGCCCCCCCTACATTCTAATCTATCGAAGTTGTGTCATTCAAAAACAGTGCATATCTGGTATCTAAGCTGATCATTTCTTAATTCTTTTAAGTCTAATTTCTTTTCAGAAATAAAAAAAGGCACCATGAAAAGTGTGATGCACAGCCTAAATCATTCACATTTTTTGGTTTTTGTAATGGTCAGGGAAATTAGGCCATCTATAGTTTGCTCGAATATTGTTATTAATCAATGGAAGTACTTTGTGTACCTCACAGATGGGAAGAATCACATAGAAGATCAAAGTATTTCAGTATCTTATTCCTGCTACACATAAAGATAATGTGATTTAAATATCCATATGGAGTGGAAAATTTTTGTCCATAACTCTTTATCTATCACAAGTGAGTATTTAATGCTTGCAGATTTCAGACAAAAAAATCTTAATCAGCTATCCTGGACCAGCTTAAAGCAGACTGTGTTTGTCAGTTATCAGGGCTGATTTATTGACGGGTGCATTGATCAGTTCAAGCTGCAAAAGTTTGACATCTAATTGTTAATCTCATTGGAAAACTTGCCTACTTGTATTCAGTGACATCAACTTTGCATTTGAAAAAGATATAACTTTTTTTTTTTTTTTTTGTGGGGGGGGGGGGGGGGGGGGGGGGCCTATGCTATTGTCTCTATGAGAGTTTATTGCCATACGGTCTTCTTATGATTTAATGTCTCTGTCAATGCCAATCAAGTCCATGATACATTTATTTAAAAGGCAGTGGAGTGATACAGGGCCATCATGGCACTCTTGTTTCTTAAAAGTTTAGGTTGGATTCATTATGCCCCCCCTTCAACGAAGTGGGGGTATATTGCTTTGCTAATGTCGGTCGGTCGGTCGGTAGACCTTACCTTGTCCGGATGATAACTAGACACAGAATTCACCTAGGTTCATTAAATTTGGCACAGACATTTGTCTTGGAGTGTAGATGATCCCTATTGATTTTGAGGTCAATCGGTCAAAGGTCAAGGTCACAGTGACCGTCAACATGTTGATATATAGACCAAACCTTGTCCGGATGATAACTAGACACAGAATTGACCTAGGTTCGTCAAATTTTGCACAGACATTCATCTCGGAGTGTAGATGATCTCTATTGATTTTAAGGTCAATCGGTCAAAGGTCAAGGTCACAGTGACCGTCAACATGTTGATATATAGACCAAACCTTGTCCGGATGATAACTAGACACAGAATTGACCTACATATAGGTTCGTCAAATTTGGCACAGACATTTGTCTCGGAGTGTAGATGATCTCTATTGATTTTGAGGTCAATCGGTCAAAGGTCAAGGTCACAGTGACCGTCAACATATTGATATATAGACCAAACCTTGTCCGGATGATAACCAGACACAGAATCTACCTAGGTTCGTCAAATTTGGCACAGACATGCATCTTGGAGTGTAGATGATCCCTATTGATTTTGAGGTCAATCAGTCAAAGGTCAAGGTCACAGTGACCATCAACATGTTGATAGATAGACCAAACCTTGTCCAGATGATAACTAGACACAGAATTGACCTAGGTTCGTCAAATTTGGCACAGACATGTGTCTTGGAGTGTAGATGATCCCTATTGGTTTTGAGGTCAATCGGTCAAAGGTCAAGGTCACAGTGACCATCAACATGTTGATATATAGACCAAACCTTGTCCGGATAATAACTAGACACAGAATTGACTTAGGTTCATCGAATTTGGCACAGACATTCGTCTTGGAGTGCAGATGATCCCTATCGATTTTGAGATTAATCCATCAAAGGTCAAGGTCACAGTGGCCTTCAACTTAATGATATATAGACCAAACCTTGTCCGGATGATAACTAGACACAGAATCGACATAGGTTCTTCAAATTCTGTACAGATATTAATCTCGGAGTGTAAATGATCCCTATAGATTTTGAGATTAATCCATCAAAGGTCAAGGTCACAGTGGCCTTCAACTTAATGATATATAGACCAAACCTTGTCCAGATGATAACTACACACAGAATTGACCTAGGTCCTTCAAATTCTGTACAGATACTCATCTTGGAGTGTAAATGATCCCTATCGATTTTAAGGTTAATCCGTGAAAGGTCAAGGTCACAGTGACCACCAGATGATTCAGGGCCCGCGCTACCCTTCGCCACTTGAGCCATTTGGTTAAAAAAAAATCAAAGTGTCTCAAAAATCATCATATGTGGCTCAGCTTGTGGCTCCAACATTTTATTCGCGTATTATTGGGGACATAGTAAGCATCGAAGTCGACTGGGAAAAAGCAGAAGTCAAACGAGTGTGCCGAAAAGAAAATCGATAACCCAGTCTGTGTATCGGCAACTGTTTACAATCTTGTATGTATACACACGGCGGTGTGTATAATTATGCAAACTGTTGACAGATTATCACATTTAACAATTGAAGTGGGCTATAAATAAAAAAGATGACATCGATATTTCCCAATCAATTCTTTTGATATCAGTTTATGAACTGTGCCACTTCCTGTATCAATGTGGCAGTAGGGGGGCATGACTGTTTTACAAACAGACATCTTGTTTATTTAGTCTTTACAGAACAATCCTGTGTTTTAATGACTGAGGAAGAAGCCTTTTGAGAGCAAAAAAAAAAAAATGCTGTTAACCAGCTTGTTCTCCTTTTCTTACAATGTTTTTACCCTTAGCCATGTGTAATATGTCATCTGCAACATCATTGAAGTTGGATTAGTCCAAACTTTTTCCCCTTGATAAAGACTTAACAGACCAGATTTTCAGAGAAGTTACTTGTACATATACTATATAGTGGATGTATATTATATTTCCAGGATGCTCAAGGCCAAACTGCTCTTCATGTGGCCTGTCAAAATGGACACAAATCTGTAAGTTTTTATCTTGGTCAGTTTGCTGCTTTCTTTTCTCATCCTAGACAGATCTTGTCAGATTGTTTTTAACAAAGGATGGGAGCAAATACAAACACTGGTATTCAAATATTTGTTTTAAGTATTCGAATGGATGTTAAGATTTGTTTATACAATTCTAGAATAGTTATGTTTTGATGTCCAAATTTTAATGTCTGAAAACTGTTACACTTTAAAACACATGCTGATATAACAATATCAAATAAAAATGTACATCAGACATTAGTTCCACTAACTAATTTTGCTGACCCTTATTGAGAATGGTTATTAGCGAATACAAAATCAGTCAGATACCCCAACAAAATCTACTTTTCTTCTGGTGAGAACTTTTCCCTCTGCCAGTATTAAATTATAGAGCAAGATCAAAGTATGCCGAGTTTCGCAAGTTCAGGCGTCTCACTTGCCATAAAAATTAAGTAATATGAAATGAATAACTCATGCAAAAGAATATCAGATTTTAATTCTAGAGTTAATAAGACAATTTAATCGATTTATTGAAAGAGTAGCTAATGAATATACAAGGACAGTTGAGAAGACAACAACAGCAACAGACTTTCCCCTTATGCATATATCATTGACAAAGTTGTCCCGTTTTTCTTCTGATAGACAATTTTTTCAGTATTGTAAAAAGAAAAACAGACTGTATGAAATTCATGTTTGACTATTTGGCTGTTTGTAGAATATTCCAGCCCACTAGGGTAGCTCAGTGGTAGATAGGTAAAGCTAGCTACTGGTAGCCAGCTACTAGTAGCCAGCTACTTGTTCAGGTAAAGTTAGCTTCTAGTAGCTAGCTACTAGTAGCCAGCTACTTGAGCTGGTGAAATTGGTTATTTGTAGCCAGCTACTGGTAGCCACCTTCTAGTAAGCAGTCACTTGTAAAGGAAAATCTGGCAATTCATACCCAGCAACCAATGTATAGGTAATTAAAATGGAGGTTTTTATTAGTTTCCTAAAGGTACAAGTAGCTGGCGAACCAAATGTCGACGCCTAAAACGAAAGGTTTCTCTTCCATCCACAATATTATATAAAGGCATCAGAAAAATCAAAATCAAATAATTTCCTGTATTAAAAGGGTCAAACTACAAGATCTGTCAATAGGAATTTTTTTCACATTTGTTTTTAATTAGGGATTCAAAATATACAAGTAGCTGACGATATTAAGACAGACACTTCAAAATATTTCAAAGAATCACATTCACTGTACTACGGAGAAATTGAAAATATCATTTTCAATTCATTTTTATACGCCTGTCGAAGACGGGACGTATTATGGGATCACCCATGGCGTACGTGCGGGCGTCCAGGTGGGCGGGTGGGCGTCCGGGCTGGAGGCGTCCAGTTCTTTGTCAGGAGCATAACTTTGTCATCTTCAGTCCGATTGACTTGAAACTTGGCATGTGTGTTTGTTGCAATAATACGGAGGGCAGTGCAAAAGAACCATAACTCTACCTCATGCTGTCTTTGAGTTATTTCCCTTTGATTGTCATTTTTACAGCATTTTCTGCTTGTCCGGAGCATAACTTTATCATCTACAGTCCGATTGACTTGAAACTTGGCATGTATGTTAGTTGCAATAATACGGAGTGCAGTGCGAAAGGACCATAACTCTACCTCTTTCTGTCCTTGAGTAATTCCACTTTGATCGTCATTTTTACAGCATTTTCTGCTTGTCTGGAGCATAACTTTGTCATCTCCAGTCTGATTGACTTGAAACTTGGCATTTGTGTTTGTTGCAATAATACGGAGTGCAGTGCGAAAGAACCACAACTCTACCTCGTGCTGTCTTTGAGTTATTATGCCCCCCTTCAACGAAGTGGGGGTATATTGCTTTGCTAATGTCGGTCGGTCCGTCGGTCGGTAGACCTTACCTTGTCCGGATGATAACTAGACACAGAATTGACCTAGGTTCGTCAAATTTGGCAAAGACATGCGTCTCGGAGTGTAGATGATCCTTATTGATTTTAAGGTCAATCGGTCAAAGGTCAAGGTCACAGTGACCGTCGACATGTTGAAATATAGACCAAACCTTGTCCGGATGATAACTAGACACAGAATTGACATAGGTTTGTCAAATTTGGCACAGACATGCGTCTCGGAGTGTAGATGATCCCTATTGATTTTGAGGTCAATCGGTCAAATGTCAAGGTCACATTGACCGTCAACATGTTGATATATAGACCAAACCTTGTCCGGATGATAACTAGACACAGAATTGACCTAGGTTCGTCAAATTTGGCACAGACATGCGTCTCGGAGAGTAGATGATCCCTATTGATTTTGAGGTCAATCGGTCAAAGGTCAAGGTCACAGTAACCGTCAACATGTTGATATAATGACCAAACCTTGTCCGGATGATAACTAGACACAGAATTGACCTAAGTTCGTCAAATTTGGCTCAGACATGCGTCTCGGAGTGTAGATGATCCCTGTTGATCTTGAGGTCAATCGGTCAAAGGTCACAGTAACCGTCAACATGTTGATATATAGACCAAACCTTGTCCAGATGATAACTAGACACAGAATTGACATAGGTTCTTCAAATTCTGTACAGATATTCAACTCGGTGTGTATATGATCCCTATTGATTTTGAGATTAATCCATCAAAGGTCAAGGTCACAGTGGCCTTCAACTTAATGATATATAGACCAAACCATGTCCAGATGATAACTAGACACAGAATTGACCTAGGTCCTTCAAATTCTGTACAGACATTCATCTTGGAGTGTAAATGATCCCTATCGATTTTAAGGTTAATCCGTGAAAAGTCAAGGTCACAGTGACCACCAGATGATTCAGGGCCTGCGGTGCCGTTCGCCACTTGAGCCATTTGCTCAAAAAAAATTAAAGTGTCTCAAAAATCATCATATGTGGCTCAACTTGTGGCTCCAACATTTCATTCACGTATTATCGGGGACATAGTAAGCATCGAAGTCAACTGGGAAAAAGCGGAAGTCGCACGCGCATGCCGAAAAGAAAATCGATAACTCAGTCTGTGTATCGGCGACTGTTTACAATCTTGCATATATATACACACGGTGGTGTGTATAATTATGCGAACTGTTGACAGATTATCACGTTTAACAATTGAAGTGGGCTATAAATCAAAAAGATGATATCGATATTTCCCAATCAATTCTTTTGATATCAGTTTATGAACTGTGCCACTTCTTGTATCAATGTGGCAGTAGGGGGGCATGACTGTTTTACAAACAGACATCTTGTTCCACTTTGATCTTCATTTTTACAGTATTTCTTGCTTGTCCGGAACAGAACTTTGTCACCTCAAGTCAAATTTACTTGAGTCTTGGTAAACATGTTTGTTGCATTACCTGCCCTTTACGATTATTATACCCCCATGACAACTGGCAGTGGGAGGGGCGTATCTTGTGACAATGTGCCGCTCTTGTTAATTATTAAAGGGGCCAGCTACTTGACAATAAAATTGGGATATTTTTCAATTTCACTTAGAAAGGAATTCAAAGGTACAAGTAGCTGGCGAGCCTAAGAGCTGTTTTTGTAATTAAGTGCTTGTTTTGAATAAAGTAGACTATAAATGCGTCAGAAAACTCAGAATTGAAGCATTTCCAGTTATAAAAGGGGCCAGCTACTTGATATGAAAATGGGCCAATTTTGCAAATTTGCGAAATAATGATTTTAAATGTACAAGTAGCTGGCTAGATTTAGAGAGATTTTTCAAAATATTTCAACGAATCATATTGAGGATACTTAGGAGAAATTAAAGATATCAAAATCAATCCATTTTTTTTTTCATTAAAGGGGCCAGCTACTTGTCAGCAAAAATACGGATATTTTTCAATTATACTTAGTTTGAAATCAAAAGGTACAAGTAGCTGGCGAGCCTAAGAGTGAATTTTGAAATTAAATACTTGTTTTGAATAACAGAGACTATGAATGTATAAGAAAACTCAAAACTGAGTCATTTCCTATTATTAAAGGGGCTAGCCACTTGATTTAAAAACTGGACAACTTTGCTGTTTTTTGAAATCATGATTTCAAATGTACAAGTATCTGGCTAGATTTAGAGAGATTTTTCAAAGAATATCAGTGAATCATACCGAGGATATTTAGGGGAAATTAAAGGTATTAAAATCAATCCATTCTTATCATTTAAAGGGCCCAGCTACTCAGCAGTAAAATGCGGATATTTTTCAATTTTACTTAGAGTGAAATCAAAAGGTACAAGTAGCTGGCGAGCCTAGAGGGGAATTTTGAAATTAAATGCTTGTTTTGAATAACAGAGACTACGTATGTATAGGAAACTCAAAACTGAATCATTTCCTGTTATTGAAGGGGCCAGCTACTTGATTTGAAAGCTGTACAACTTTGCTGTTTTTCGAAGTAATGATTTAAAATGTACTAGTAGATAGCGAGATTAAAAGAGACTTTTCAAAATATTTCAACAAATCTTTTTGGGGACACTTAGGAGAAATTAAAACTATCAAAATCAATCCATTCTTATCAATTTAAGGGGCCAGCGATTTTTGAAATTGAATGATCGTATTGAATAAAAGAGAGTATAAATGCACGAGAAAACTCGAAATTGAAGCATTTCCGGTTATTAAAGGGGCCAGCTACTTGATCTCAAAAAGGGACAATTTTGCACTTTTGGGAAATCATGATTTAAAATGTACCAGTAGCTGGCTAGTTTTAGAGAAATTTTTCAAAATATTTCAACAAATCATATTGAGGATACGTAGAAGAAATTAAAGATATCAAAATCAATCCATTCTTATTCGTTAAAGGGGCCAGCTACTCGTCATAAAAAGTGCGGATGTTTTTTTAATTTTACTTCAAGTGAAATGAAAAGGTACAAGTAGCTGTCTCGGAGTGTAGATGATCCCTATTGATTTTGAGGTCAATCGGTCAAAGGTCAAGGTCATAGTGACCGTCAACATGTTGATAGATAGACCAAACCTTGTCCAGATGATAACTAGACACAGAATTGACCTAGGTTCGTCAAATTTGGCACAGACATGTGTCTTGGAGTGTAGATGATCCCTATTGATTTTGAGGTCAATCGGTCAAAGGTCAAGGTCACAGTGACCGTCAACATGTTGATATATAGACCAGGCTCACACACCAATTCTTTTACCTTTTACCTCAAAATTCTGATCTTCAACCATCCTAATGGAGAAGGCTTTTGAGGATAGGGTGAAAAAAGGAATAAGTCCTGATTCCCAGAGTTATCTTCTTTTCCTACAATATTTTCTACCCTCAAACCTATTGTCAAGGCCACATTTGATCTGTGATCTGCAAATACTTTCGGTGTGGAGTGGACAAGTCTAAAGTTTTGCCATCTGTGTAAGGGTTTACCCTAACCCTTACCCAAATGATAAAAAATTAGAATATTTCAAATCCACAGCATTTAAATATGACCGATAAAATGTGATTGTTTATTGGAATTTAGTTTAACTTAGTTTAACCCTTTACCAAACAATCCTTTGTTTTAACGACCCTTGTGAAGAAAGAAAAACCTTTTGAAAACATTGTAGGTAAAGGAGAAAATGATGGTAACCAGTATTTTCTCCTTTTTCTACAATGTTTTCTAACCCATCAAAGACAAGTCCAAACATGAGAGTAAAATTTAATTTGTTGACTCCAAATGCTTTCAATTCGGTTGAGTCAATAAATTTGATGTTTGGTAACAATTTAAACATGTATTTTACACCTCTTGAGAAACAAGTTCATACAACTCGTACTAATCTCTTCGGATACTGCTTCCTGGGAACCAAAACAAAACTCGTGCCCAATGTGTGGGATTTGTATTGAACCCTTTACCAATCAATCCCTAGTTTTTACGACCCTGAGACAGAAGCCTTTTAAAAACATTGTAGGAAAAGGAGATAATGCTGGTAGCCAGCATTTTCTCCTTTAACCACAATGTTTTCTACTCTGCTGGAAACAAATTTCAATTTTTGAAATATTTAACTTTATTTTGTCGTCTGCAAGTGATTTCGATTTGGACCTGTTTAATATTTTGTCGTTTGGTAAAGAGTTAAAAATAGAAAATATTGTGGATAAAGGACCAATTGATAGTTACCAGCTCTTTCTATACTGCAATTTGACCGGAATGTCAGTATTAACCGCTCAGTCCCTAGTAGACGGTAGACCAATTTGAGACTTACCCAAATTGAAACAATTTGCATAAGACAAACAAGAACTGAACAAATTACAATTCAGAGTTTAAGACTTGCACAGAGAAGCTCTATATGGAACATACAATAGCTATACATGTATGATAAATTTTTGCATTGAATGGATCATGTGAACAAGGTAAACAGCAAAAAAGTATTTCACACAGGTAGATCCCCTCTCCCTCTCTCTGATGTTCATGTATTTCTGTATGGTAAGAAAAACAACTAAAATAATTTTCAAAATAATTTTGAGAATTAAGTCTTAATAATCTCGGAACATATTCTTTTATCAAATTTCAAGCTGGTTAACAGCATTTCAAAATATTCTTATTCTCATGAAAATTGTGATTTATTGTGTAACCCTTCACCCACGAGAGAATAAACTTGTACCCGTCAGTGTTTACAGAATTCTTTACAAGGTACAAATATCAACAAGGACCCATCAACAAATAGAACTAACATTTCACGATAATCAATCGTAAAAGTCAAGAAAAGGGTTATTTGACGTGAAACTAAAGTGTCGGGGAAATGTCTTCAAAAGTGTCGGGGAACTGTCTTGTCGTGGAACTGTCTTGAAACCGTTTTTTTTTTTTTTTTTTTTTTTTGTTGTTGTTGTTTAATTCCGCCCGTTAATCTACTGAAAATGCTTCACGTGAAACAAAGTTTATGCCATACACTTAATTTTATCATGTATAGAATAATATTTCTGTAAGAGATGTTCGCCCCGTAATAGACGTATTTCAATAGCTCGCAATACTCAACACGTTGAAAAGTCCGGCACAACATCGTTATTTTCGTCATCAGTGGGCGAAAAGTTACTTTTATCCTCATCATCAGAAACTTAATAAGTTTCTTTAAAAATTGGCTCGTACATGTACGGCCTTACCGGCCCAGAATCGTCTATTTCTTCGTCTTCAGTATCGCTCAGTTCACTATCGTAAACAATGTCCACATTGAAACAAGCTCTCCTATGACGTCACAAATCAAGGGACGCAACAATAAGTAAGGGAGATAAGCGATGCAATAAAAATTAATAAGCAGAAATATGAATTGAAAAAAAGTACTTTTACTAATTTTTTTTTCTAATTACAACATTACCAGGTTACCATTTAATAAGCGTAGATTTGAAATTTAACCATATCTGAAACTTGTTGATTTGCCCTTTAAGAGGGATTTTTGTAATAAAATGCTTGCTTTAAATAGAGTCGACTATAACTGCGTCAGAAAACTCAAATTTGAAGCATTTTCCGGTTATTAAAGGGGCAGCTACTTGATATGAAAAATGGACAATTTTGCACTTTTCCGAAGATATTATTTAAAATGTACAAGTAGCTGGCTAGATTTAGAGAGATTTTTCATAATATTTTAACAAATCATATTGCAGATACGTAGGAGAAATTAAAGATATCAAAATCAATCCATTTTTATTCATGAAAGGGGGCAGCTACTCGTCATGAAAATGCGGATATTTTTCAATTTTATTTAGAGTGAAATCAAAAGGTACAAGTGGCTGGCGAGCCTAAGAGTGAATTTTGAAATTAAATGCTTGTTTTGAATAACAGAGACTATTAATGTATGAGAAAACTCCAGATTGAATCTTTTCCGATAATTAAAGGGGCCAGCTACTTGATTTAAAAACTGGACAACTTTGCTGTTTTTCAAAATCATGATTTCAAATGTACAAGTATCTGGCTAGATTTAGAGAGATTTTTCAAAATATTTCAACGAATCATATTGAGGATATTTAGGAGAAATTAAAGGTATCAAAATCAATCCATTTTTATCATTTAAAGGGCCCAGCTACTTGTCAGTAAAATGCGGATATTTTTCAATTTTACTTAGAGTGAAATCAAAAGGTACAAGTAGCTGGCAAGCCTAAGAGCAAATTTTGAAATTAAATGCTTGTTTTGAATAGCAGAGACTATGAATGTATAAGAAAACTCTAAATTGAATCGTTTCCGGTAATTAAAAGGGGCCAGCTACTTGATTTGAAAACTGGACAACTTTGCTGTTTTTCGAAGTAATGATTTCAAATGTACAAGTAGCTAGCAAGATTAAAAGAGATTTTTCAAAATATTTCAACAAATCTTTTTGGGGATACTAAGGAGAAATTAAACTTATCAAAATCAATCCATTCTTATCTATTTAAGGGGCTAGCTACTCGTCATGAAAATGCGGATATCTTTCAATTTTACCTAGAGTGAAATCAAAAAGCACAGGTAGCTGGCGAGCCTAAGAGCGATTTTTGAAATTGAATGCTCGTATTGAATAAAAGAGTGTATAAATGCACAAGAAAACTAGAAAGTGAAGCATTTCCAGTTATGAAAGGGGCCTTTTACTGATCTGAAAATGGGACAACTTTCCACTTTTGCAAAATAACGTTTATAAATGTTCAAGTAGCTAGCGAGATTTAGAGCGATTTTTCAAAATATTTCCATCGATTTTATTGAGGATACTTAGGAGAAATTTAAGATATCAAAATCAATCCATTCTTGTGCATTAAAGGGGCCAGCTACTCGTCATGAAAATGCAGATATATTTCAATTTTACTGATTGAAATCAAAAGGTACAGGTAGCTGGTGAGCCCAAGAGCAGTTTTTGAAACTGAATGCTCGTATTGAAGAAAAGAGAGTATAACTGCACGAGAAAACTCGAAATTAAAGCATTTCCAGCTATGAAAGGGGCTGGCTACTGATTTGAAAATGGGACAACTTTGCACTTTTGCGAAATAATGATTTAAAATGTTCAAGTAGCTAGCGAGATTTAGAGCGATTTTTCAAAATATTTCCATGGATTTTATTGAGGGTACTTAGGAGAATCTAAAGATATCAAAATCAATCCATTCTTATGCATTAAAGGGGCCAGCTACTCATCATGAAAATGCCGATATTTTTCAATTTTACTTAGAATGAAATCAAAAGGTACAAGTAGCTGGCGAGCGTAAGAGCGAATTTTGAAATAAATGCTTGTTTTGAATAACAGAGACTCTAAATCAATGAGAAAACTCAAAATTGAATCATTTCCGGGTATTAAAGGGGCCAGCTACTTGATCTGAAAATGGGACAACTTTGCACTTGTTCGAAATCACGATTTAAAATGTACAAGTAGCTGGCTAGATTTAGAGAGATTTTTCAAAATATTTCAACGAATCATATTGAGGATACTTAGGAGAAATTAAAGATATCAAAATCAATCCATTTTTTTTTTCATTAAAGGGGGCAGCTACTTGTCAGCAAAAATACGGATATTTTTCAATTATACTTAGTTTGAAATCAAAAGGTACAAGTAGCTGGCGAGCCTAAGAGTGAATTTTGAAATTAAATACTTGTTTTGAATAACAGAGACTATGAATGTATAAGAAAACTCAAAACTGAGTCATTTCCTATTATTAAAGGGGCTAGCCACTTGATTTAAAAACTGGACAACTTTGCTGTTTTTTGAAATCATGATTTCAAATGTACAAGTATCTGGCTAGATTTAGAGAGATTTTTCAAAGAATATCAGTGAATCATACCGAGGATATTTAGGGGAAATTAAAGGTATTAAAATCAATCCATTCTTATCATTTAAAGGGCCCAGCTACTCAGCAGTAAAATGCGGATATTTTTCAATTTTACTTAGAGTGAAATCAAAAGGTACAAGTAGCTGGCGAGCCTAGAGGGGAATTTTGAAATTAAATGCTTGTTTTGAATAACAGAGACTACGTATGTATAGGAAACTCAAAACTGAATCATTTCCTGTTATTGAAGGGGCCAGCTACTTGATTTGAAAGCTGTACAACTTTGCTGTTTTTCGAAGTAATGATTTAAAATGTACTAGTAGATAGCGAGATTAAAAGAGACTTTTCAAAATATTTCAACAAATCTTTTTGGGGACACTTAGGAGAAATTAAAACTATCAAAATCAATCCATTCTTATCAATTTAAGGGGCCAGCGATTTTTGAAATTGAATGATCGTATTGAATAAAAGAGAGTATAAATGCACGAGAAAACTCGAAATTGAAGCATTTCCGGTTATTAAAGGGGCCAGCTACTTGATCTCAAAAAGGGACAATTTTGCACTTTTGGGAAATCATGATTTAAAATGTACCAGTAGCTGGCTAGTTTTAGAGAAATTTTTCAAAATATTTCAACAAATCATATTGAGGATACGTAGAAGAAATTAAAGATATCAAAATCAATCCATTCTTATTCGTTAAAGGGGCCAGCTACTCGTCATAAAAAGTGCGGATGTTTTTTTAATTTTACTTCAAGTGAAATGAAAAGGTACAAGTAGCTGGCGAGCCTAACAGCAATTTTTGAAATTGAAAGCTCGTATTGAATAAAAGAGAGTATAAATGCACGAGAAAACTCAAAATTGAAACGTTTCCGGTTATTAAAGGGGCCAGCTACTTGATCTGAAAATGGGACAACTTTGCACTTTTGCGAAATCATGATTTAAAATGTACAAGTAGCTGGCTAGATTTAGAGTGATTGTTATGCCCCCCTTCAACGAAGTGGGGGTATATTGCTTTGCACATGTCGGTTGGTCGGTGCGTCGGTCCATCGGTTGGTAGACCTTACCTTGTCCGAATAATAACTAGACACAGAATTGACCTAGGTTCGTCAAATTTGGCAAAGACATGCGTCTCGGAGTGTAGATGATCCCTATTGATTTTGAGGTCAATCGGTCAAAGGTCAAGGTCACAGTGACCGTCAACATGTTGATATATAGACCAGGCTCACACACCAATTCTTTTACCTTTTACCTCAAAATTCTGATCTTCAACCATCCTAATGGAGAAGGCTTTTGAGGATAGGGTGAAAAAAGGAATAAGTCCTGATTCCCAGAGTTATCTTCTTTTCCTACAATATTTTCTACCCTCAAACCTATTGTCAAGGCCACATTTGATCTGTGATCTGCAAATACTTTCGGTGTGGAGTGGACAAGTCTAAAGTTTTGCCATCTGTGTAAGGGTTTACCCTAACCCTTACCCAAATGATAAAAAATTAGAATATTTCAAATCCACAGCATTTAAATATGACCGATAAAATGTGATTGTTTATTGGAATTTAGTTTAACTTAGTTTAACCCTTTACCAAACAATCCTTTGTTTTAACGACCCTTGTGAAGAAAGAAAAACCTTTTGAAAACATTGTAGGTAAAGGAGAAAATGATGGTAACCAGTATTTTCTCCTTTTTCTACAATGTTTTCTAACCCATCAAAGACAAGTCCAAACATGAGAGTAAAATTTAATTTGTTGACTCCAAATGCTTTCAATTCGGTTGAGTCAATAAATTTGATGTTTGGTAACAATTTAAACATGTATTTTACACCTCTTGAGAAACAAGTTCATACAACTCGTACTAATCTCTTCGGATACTGCTTCCTGGGAACCAAAACAAAACTCGTGCCCAATGTGTGGGATTTGTATTGAACCCTTTACCAATCAATCCCTAGTTTTTACGACCCTGAGACAGAAGCCTTTTAAAAACATTGTAGGAAAAGGAGATAATGCTGGTAGCCAGCATTTTCTCCTTTAACCACAATGTTTTCTACTCTGCTGGAAACAAATTTCAATTTTTGAAATATTTAACTTTATTTTGTCGTCTGCAAGTGATTTCGATTTGGACCTGTTTAATATTTTGTCGTTTGGTAAAGAGTTAAAAATAGAAAATATTGTGGATAAAGGACCAATTGATAGTTACCAGCTCTTTCTATACTGCAATTTGACCGGAATGTCAGTATTAACCGCTCAGTCCCTAGTAGACGGTAGACCAATTTGAGACTTACCCAAATTGAAACAATTTGCATAAGACAAACAAGAACTGAACAAATTACAATTCAGAGTTTAAGACTTGCACAGAGAAGCTCTATATGGAACATACAATAGCTATACATGTATGATAAATTTTTGCATTGAATGGATCATGTGAACAAGGTAAACAGCAAAAAAGTATTTCACACAGGTAGATCCCCTCTCCCTCTCTCTGATGTTCATGTATTTCTGTATGGTAAGAAAAACAACTAAAATAATTTTCAAAATAATTTTGAGAATTAAGTCTTAATAATCTCGGAACATATTCTTTTATCAAATTTCAAGCTGGTTAACAGCATTTCAAAATATTCTTATTCTCATGAAAATTGTGATTTATTGTGTAACCCTTCACCCACGAGAGAATAAACTTGTACCCGTCAGTGTTTACAGAATTCTTTACAAGGTACAAATATCAACAAGGACCCATCAACAAATAGAACTAACATTTCACGATAATCAATCGTAAAAGTCAAGAAAAGGGTTATTTGACGTGAAACTAAAGTGTCGGGGAAATGTCTTCAAAAGTGTCGGGGAACTGTCTTGTCGTGGAACTGTCTTGAAACCGTTTTTTTTTTTTTTTTTTTTTTTTTGTTGTTGTTGTTGTTTAATTCCGCCCGTTAATCTACTGAAAATGCTTCACGTGAAACAAAGTTTATGCCATACACTTAATTTTATCATGTATAGAATAATATTTCTGTAAGAGATGTTCGCCCCGTAATAGACGTATTTCAATAGCTCGCAATACTCAACACGTTGAAAAGTCCGGCACAACATCGTTATTTTCGTCATCAGTGGGCGAAAAGTTACTTTTATCCTCATCATCAGAAACTTAATAAGTTTCTTTAAAAATTGGCTCGTACATGTACGGCCTTACCGGCCCAGAATCGTCTATTTCTTCGTCTTCAGTATCGCTCAGTTCACTATCGTAAACAATGTCCACATTGAAACAAGCTCTCCTATGACGTCACAAATCAAGGGACGCAACAATAAGTAAGGGAGATAAGCGATGCAATAAAAATTAATAAGCAGAAATATGAATTGAAAAAAAGTACTTTTACTAATTTTTTTTTCTAATTACAACATTACCAGGTTACCATTTAATAAGCGTAGATTTGAAATTTAACCATATCTGAAACTTGTTGATTTGCCCTTTAAGAGGGATTTTTGTAATAAAATGCTTGCTTTAAATAGAGTCGACTATAACTGCGTCAGAAAACTCAAATTTGAAGCATTTTCCGGTTATTAAAGGGGCAGCTACTTGATATGAAAAATGGACAATTTTGCACTTTTCCGAAGATATTATTTAAAATGTACAAGTAGCTGGCTAGATTTAGAGAGATTTTTCATAATATTTTAACAAATCATATTGCAGATACGTAGGAGAAATTAAAGATATCAAAATCAATCCATTTTTATTCATGAAAGGGGGCAGCTACTCGTCATGAAAATGCGGATATTTTTCAATTTTATTTAGAGTGAAATCAAAAGGTACAAGTGGCTGGCGAGCCTAAGAGTGAATTTTGAAATTAAATGCTTGTTTTGAATAACAGAGACTATTAATGTATGAGAAAACTCCAGATTGAATCTTTTCCGATAATTAAAGGGGCCAGCTACTTGATTTAAAAACTGGACAACTTTGCTGTTTTTCAAAATCATGATTTCAAATGTACAAGTATCTGGCTAGATTTAGAGAGATTTTTCAAAATATTTCAACGAATCATATTGAGGATATTTAGGAGAAATTAAAGGTATCAAAATCAATCCATTTTTATCATTTAAAGGGCCCAGCTACTTGTCAGTAAAATGCGGATATTTTTCAATTTTACTTAGAGTGAAATCAAAAGGTACAAGTAGCTGGCAAGCCTAAGAGCAAATTTTGAAATTAAATGCTTGTTTTGAATAGCAGAGACTATGAATGTATAAGAAAACTCTAAATTGAATCGTTTCCGGTAATTAAAAGGGGCCAGCTACTTGATTTGAAAACTGGACAACTTTGCTGTTTTTCGAAGTAATGATTTCAAATGTACAAGTAGCTAGCAAGATTAAAAGAGATTTTTCAAAATATTTCAACAAATCTTTTTGGGGATACTAAGGAGAAATTAAACTTATCAAAATCAATCCATTCTTATCTATTTAAGGGGCTAGCTACTCGTCATGAAAATGCGGATATCTTTCAATTTTACCTAGAGTGAAATCAAAAAGCACAGGTAGCTGGCGAGCCTAAGAGCGATTTTTGAAATTGAATGCTCGTATTGAATAAAAGAGTGTATAAATGCACAAGAAAACTAGAAAGTGAAGCATTTCCAGTTATGAAAGGGGCCTTTTACTGATCTGAAAATGGGACAACTTTCCACTTTTGCAAAATAACGTTTATAAATGTTCAAGTAGCTAGCGAGATTTAGAGCGATTTTTCAAAATATTTCCATCGATTTTATTGAGGATACTTAGGAGAAATTTAAGATATCAAAATCAATCCATTCTTGTGCATTAAAGGGGCCAGCTACTCGTCATGAAAATGCAGATATATTTCAATTTTACTGATTGAAATCAAAAGGTACAGGTAGCTGGTGAGCCCAAGAGCAGTTTTTGAAACTGAATGCTCGTATTGAAGAAAAGAGAGTATAACTGCACGAGAAAACTCGAAATTAAAGCATTTCCAGCTATGAAAGGGGCTGGCTACTGATTTGAAAATGGGACAACTTTGCACTTTTGCGAAATAATGATTTAAAATGTTCAAGTAGCTAGCGAGATTTAGAGCGATTTTTCAAAATATTTCCATGGATTTTATTGAGGGTACTTAGGAGAATCTAAAGATATCAAAATCAATCCATTCTTATGCATTAAAGGGGCCAGCTACTCATCATGAAAATGCCGATATTTTTCAATTTTACTTAGAATGAAATCAAAAGGTACAAGTAGCTGGCGAGCGTAAGAGCGAATTTTGAAATAAATGCTTGTTTTGAATAACAGAGACTCTAAATCAATGAGAAAACTCAAAATTGAATCATTTCCGGGTATTAAAGGGGCCAGCTACTTGATCTGAAAATGGGACAACTTTGCACTTGTTCGAAATCACGATTTAAAATGTACAAGTAGCTGACTAGATTTAGAGAGATATTTCAAAATATTTCAACGAATCATATTGAGGATATTTAGGGGAAATTAAAGATATCAAAATCAATCCATTCTCATCATTTTAAGGGGCCAGTTACTCGTCATAAAAATGCGGAAATTTTCAAGCCTAAGAGCGATTTTTTAAATTAAATGTTTGTTTTGAATGAAGAAGACTAGAAAGGTGCCAGAAATTTCAAAGTAAAAGTATTTCCAGTTATTAAAGGGGCCAGCTACTTGATCTGCAAACGGGACAATTTAGCACGTTTGCGAAATAATGATTCAAAATGTACAAGTAGCTGGCGATATTAACTCTTTACCAAACAAGAAAAATGTAGACTTGTCCAAATTCAAAGCACTTGCAGACGACAATTTAAACATGGCTCAAATGGTACAAACTTTCTTTGATTAGGTAGAAGACATTGTGGGAAAAGGAGAAAATGCTGGTTACCAACATTTTCTCCTTTTTTCCCACTATATTTTCAAAAGGCTTCTTTCCCAGGGTTGCGAAATGTCAGCATTGTGTGGTAAAGGTTTAAGAGAGATATTTC
Organism: Hippopus hippopus; assembly: GCA_946811185.2. Taxonomy (NCBI): domain Eukaryota; kingdom Metazoa; phylum Mollusca; class Bivalvia; order Cardiida; family Cardiidae; genus Hippopus; species Hippopus hippopus. Next base: position 30,132,196 of record OX328101.1, read on the forward strand.
AAAAGCTTTTAGCGAATGATGGGCATTGACAAAATCGTAGACGGGTGATAATAATACTAGTAATTTTTTTTTTTTACATTCCTACATTCTTTTTAAAGGTCTTTCATTTACCAAAAATTGGCACCTCAACAGATTGCGTTTTTTGCTATTCCGCCTCAAACACAACTACCCTTTAAAAATCACAGTGAAAAAAGGCCCTTCCTGGTGTAGACCATTTTCCTTTACGTTGGCACAGACACAAAATAGTTCCCCATGAAATAACAAACTTGCATTCAGTTTCCACAGGAATCATCAAATTAACAACAGAAACACATTTTAGACATGTCCTTTCATTTTCTCTGATAAAACAAGGCAGCAGAAGTGCTTGCTGTCAAATTTTCAAATGGGACTACTTTTGACTACTACGACCGGGAAGGAGTTCCAAGTGGTGTCACTCCATAAACGACAACAGTAGGTCAAATACAGAAGGGTTCCGAATGAGAAGAGACCATGAACAACAACTTCCAGCAAATTTTGATTGTATCTAACAGACCTAGCTTTCAAAGCGAAAGTTTCGCAGACCCACAATAGCGTAACCCAGTGTCAAATTATCAATTGACCCCCATATGAAAGGTAGGCAATTTATATAAAAAGTCGCTCATTGGCCCGCTAGCTACTTGTACCTTTTGATTTCACTCTAAGTAAAATTAAAAAACTGTTCGCATTTTCATGACAAGTAGCTGCCCCCTTTAATGAATAGAAATGGAATGATTTTAATATCTTTAATTTCTCCTAAGTATCTTAAATATGATGCGTTGAAATTTCTTGAAAAATCTCTCTAAATCTAGCCAGCTACTTGTACATTTTAAATCATCATTTTGCAAAATTGTCCCGTTTTCATATCGAGTAGCTGCCCCTTTAATAACCAAAAATGCTTTTTTTTTTTTTTTTAGTTTTCTGACGCCTTTATAGTCTACTCTATTTAAAACAAGCATTTAATTACAAAAATCCCTCTTAGGCTCACCAGCTACTTGTACCTTTTGATTTCACTCTTAAGTAAAATTGAAAGATATCCGCATTTTCATGACGAGTAGCTGGACCCTTTAACAAATAACAATGGATTGGTTTTAATATCTTTAATTTCCTCTAAGTATCCTCTATATGATTCGTTAAATTACATATAGTTTAAAATATATCTCTCTAAATTTAGCCAGCTACTTGTACGTTTTTAATCATTATTTCACAAAAATGGAAAGGTGTCCCATTTTCAGATCAAGTAGCTGGCCCCTTTAATAACCAGAAATGTTTCAATTTAGAATTTTCTAAATGCATTTATAGTCATCTTCATTCAAAACAAACATTCAATGTCAAAAATCGCTGTTAGGCTCGCCAGCTACTTGTACCTTTTGATTTCACTTGAAGTAAAATTGAACAATATCCACATTTTCATGACGAGTAGCTGGCCCCTTAAATGGATAAGAATGGATTGGTTTTGATATTTTTAATTTCTCCTACGTGTCCTCAAAATGATTTGTTGAAATATTTTGAAAAATCTCTTTCAAACTCGCTGGCTACTTGTACATTTGAAATCATTACTTCGCAAAAGTGGAAAGTTGTCCCGTTTTCAAGTCAAGTAGCTGGCCCCTTTAATAACTGGAAATGCTTAAATTTTTTCTATTTTAGTGCATTTAACATCCCCTTTATGTAAAACAAGCATTTAATTTTAAAAACAGCTCTTAGACTTGCCAGCTACTTGTACCTTTGAATTCCTCTCTGAGTGAAATTGAAAAATGTCCCAATTTTCACGACGAGTAGTTGGCCCCTTTTATAACAATGATTTTTGAGTTTTCTCATACATTCATATTCTCTGTTCAAAACAAGCATTTTGTTTTCAAATCCATCTTAGGGTTGCCAGCTACTTGTACCTTTTGATTTCACACTAAGTATAATTGAAAAATATCCGCATTTTCATGTCGAGTACCTGGCCCCTTTAAATGATAAGAATGGATTGATTTTGATACCTTTTACTTCCCCTAAATAATCTCAATATAATTCGTTAGAATATTTTGAAATATCTCTAAATCTAGTCAGCTACTTGTACATTTTAAATCATGATTTTGTAAAAGTGCAAAATTCCCGTTTTCATATCAAGTAGTTGGCCCCTTTAATAACTGGAAATGTTTCAATTTTGGGTTTTCTTATGCCTTTATAGTTTCTTTTATTCAAAACAAGCATTCAGTTTCAAAAATCCCTCTTAGGCTCGCCAGCTACTTGTACCTTTTGATTTCACTTGAAGTAAAATTGAAAAATATCCGCATTTTTCATGACGAGTAGCTGACCCCTTTAATGAATAAGAATGGATTGATTTTGATATCTTTAATTTTTCCTACGTATCCTCAATATGATTTGTTGAAATATTTTGAAAAATTTCTTTAAATCTAGCCCGCTACTTGTACATTTTAAATCATTATTTCGCAAAAGTGGAAAGTTGTCCCATTTTCAGATCAAGTAGCTGGTTCCTTTATTAACCGGAAATGCTTCAATTTCGAGTTTTCTCGTGCATTTATAGTCTCTTTTATTCTAAATGAGCATTGAATGTCAAAATCACCCTTAGGCTCGCCAGCTACTTGTACCTTTTGATTTCACACTAAGTAAAATTGAAAGATATTCGCATTTTCAAGACGAGTGGCTGGACCCTTAAATGGAAAAGAAAGGATTGGTCTTAATATCTTTAATTTCTCCTAAGTATACTCAATATGATTCGTTGAAATAGTTAAAAATATAGCTCTATATCTTTAGCCAGCTACTTGTGCGTTTTTAATCATTATTTCGCAAAAGTGGAAAGGTGTCCCATTTTCAGATCAAGTAGCTAGCCCTTTTAATAACCAGAAATGTTTCAATTTAGAGTTTTCTCATGCATTTATAGTCATCTTTATTAAAAACAAGCATCCAATGTCAGAAATCGCTGTTAGGCTCGCCAGCTACTTGTACCTTTTGATTTCACTCTAAGTAAAATTGAACAATATCCACATTTTCATGACGAGTAGCTAGCCCCTTAAATGGATAAGAATGGATTGATTTTGATATTTTTAATTTCTCCTAGGTGTCCTCAAAATGATTTGTTGAAATATTTTGAAAAATCTCTTTTAAACTCGCTAGCTACTTGTACATTTGAAATCATTACTTCGAAAAACAGCAAAGTTGTCCAGTTTTCAAATCAAGTAGTTGGCCCCTTTAATAATCGGAAATTATTTAATTTTGAGTTTTCTCATACATTCATAGTCTCTGATATTCAAAACAAGCATTTAATTTCAAAATTCGCTCTTAGGCTCGCCAGCTACTTGTACCTTTTGATTTCACTCTAAATAAAATTGAAAAATATCCGCATTTTCATGAAGAGTAGCTGGCCCCTAAAAAGAATAAGAATGGATTGATTTTGATATTTTTAATTTCTCCCACGTATCCTCAATATGATTTGTTGGAATATTTTGAAATATCTTTCTAAATCTAGCCAGCTACTTGTACATTTCAAATCATGATTTTGCAAAAGTGCAAAGTTGTCCCATTTTCAGATCAAGTAGCTGGCGCCTTTAATAACCAGAAAAGTTTCAATTTCGAGTTTTCTCGTGCATGTATACTCTCTTATATTAAATACGAGTATTCAATTTCAAAAATTGCTCATAGGCTGGCCGGCTACTTGTACCTTTTGATTTCACTCTAAGTAAAATTGAAAAATATCCACATTTTCATGACGAGTAGCTAGCCCCTTAAATGGATAAGAATGGATTGATTTTGATATTTTTTATTTCTCCTAAGTGTCGTCAAAGTGATTTGTTGAAATACTTTGAAAAATCTGATTTAATCTCGCCAGCTACTTGTACTTTTGAAATCTTGATTTCGAAAAACAGCAAAGTTGTACAGTTTTCAAATCAGTAGCTGGCCCCTTTAATGGCTGGAAATACTCAAATTTTGACTATTTCAGTGCATTTATCATCCCCTGTATGTTAAACAAGCATTTAATATTAAAAAAAAGCTCTTAGACTCGCCAGCTGCTTGTACCTTTGAATTCTTCTCTGTGTGAAACTGAAAAAATGTCCCAATTTTCACGACGAGTAGCTGGCCCCTTTAATTATCGGAAATGATTCAATTTTGAGTTTCTCATACATTCATAGTATCTGATATTCAAAACAAGCATTTAATTTCAAAATTCGCTCTTAGGCTAGCCAGCTACTTGTACCTTCTGATTTCACTCTAAGTAAAATTGAAAAATATATGCATTTTCATGACGAGTAGCTGGCCCCTAAAATGAATAAGAATGGATTGATTTTGATATTTTTAATTTCTCCCACGTATCCTCAATATGATTTGTTGAAATATTTTGAAATATCTTTCTAAATCTAGCCTGCTACTTGTACATTTTTAATCATGATTTCTCAAAAGTGCAAAATTGTCCCATTTTCAGATCAAGTAGCTGGCCCCTTTAATAACCGGAAATGCTTTAATTTCGAGTTTTGTCGTGCATTTATACTCGCTTTTATTCAGTACGAGCATTCAATTTCAAAAATCGCTCTTAGGCTCGCCAGCTACCTGTGCCTTTCGATTTCACTCTAAGTAAAATTGAAAAAATATCCACATTTTCATGACGAGTAGCTGCCCCTTAAATGGATAAGAATGGATTGAATTTGAAATTTTTAATTTCTCTTAAGTGTCCTCAAAAAGATTTGTTGAAATATTTTGAAAAATCTCTTTTAAACTCGCTGGCTACTTGTACATTTGAAATCATTACTTCGAAAAAAAAGCAAAGTTGTACAGTTTTCAAATCTATTATTCAAAACAAGCATTTTATTTCAAAATTCGCTCTTAGGCTTGCCAGCTACTGGTACCTTTTGATTTCACTCAAAGTAAAATTGAAAAATATCCGCATTTTACTGATGAGTAGCTGGGCCCTTTAAATGATAAGAATACATTGATTTTGATACCGTTAATTTCCCCTAAATATCCTCAATATGATTCGTTGAAATATTTTGAAATTTCCCCCACAATCTAGCCAGCTACTTGTACATTTGAAATCATGACTTTGAAAAACAGCAAAGTTGTCCCGTTTTTAAATCAAGTAGCTAGCCCCTTTAATAATCGGAAATGATTCAGTTTTGAGTTTTCTCTTACATTCATAGTCTCTGTTATTCAAAACAAGTATTTAATTTCAAAATTCACCCTTAGACTCGCCAACTACTTGTACCTTTTGATTTCACACTAGGTACAATTGAAAAATATCCGCACTTTCCTGACAAGTAGCTGCCCCCTTTAATGAAAAAAAATGGATTGATTTTGATATCTTTAATTTCTCCTAAGTATCCTCAATATGGTTCGTAGAAATATTTTGAAAAATCTCTCTAAATCTAGCCAGCTACTTGTACATTTTAAATCATGATTTTGTAAAAGTGCAAAGTTGTCCCATTTTCATATCGAGTAGCTGGCCCCCTTTAATAACTGGAAATGCTTCAATTTTGAGTTTTCTGACGCATTTATAGTCTACTTTATTCAAAACAAGCACTTAATTACAAAAACAGCTCTTAAACTCGCCAGCTACTTGCACCTTTGAATTCCTTTCTTAGTGAAATTGAAAAATGTCCCAATTTTCATGAAGAGTAGCTGGCCCCTTTAATAATTAAAAATGAATTGAAAATGATATTTTCAATTTCTTCGTAGTACAGTGAATGTGATTATTTGAAATATTTTGAAATGTCTGTCTTAATTACGTCAGCTACTTGTACATTTTGAATCCCTAATTAGAAACAAATGAGAAAAAAATTCCTATTGACAGATCTCGTAGCTTGACTCTTTAATACCGGAAATTATTTGATTTTGGTTTTTCTGATCCATTTATGTAGTATTCTGGATCGAAGAAAAACATTTCGTTTAAGGCATGGACAATTGGTTCGCCAGCTACTTGTACCTTTAGGAAACTAATAAAAACCTCCATTTTAATTACCTATACATTGGTCGCTGGGTATGAATTGCCAGATTTTCCTTTACAAGTGACTGCTTACTAGAAGGTGGCTACCAGTAGCTGGCTACAAATAACCAATTTTACCAGCCCAAGTAGCTGGCTACTTGTAGCTGGCTACTAGTAGCTGGCTACTAGAAGCTAACTTTACCTGAACAAGTAGGTGGCTACTAGTAGCTGGCTTCTAGTAGCTAACTTTACCTGAACAAGTAGCTGGCTTCTAGTAGCTAACTTTACCTATCTGCTCAGTGGTTAGCAAATTAGACTCGTGACCTCGTTGTTGCAATTTGGATACCCAGTTGAGGCAAACTTGCTTTCTGGCAATTTTTCGCATCTCGCCTCTGATGCATATGAGAAGGTAGTCAGTGACTTGGAAAGAAAGTTGTGTCAGTACTGCTGTTAGATAGCCAGGAAACACATGATTGATTTTATCAATAGAAATGCTATGTCATGGAAAAAGGGGGATTGATGTATAATTTCATATGGGTAACTGTGTTTGTCCGTCTGGTTGGACAGATATCCTCTAGAATCCTATTTAGAAAATTGATGAAACTTCATACATGTGTTCCTTATATACTATATACTACCTATATAACTTTTTCTGTTTTTGTTTTATTTAATGCCATGTCATGGAAAAAGGGGACTTGATGTATATTTTCATTATGTACCAATATCCCTTTACCTGCCAGACAAAATTTTATGAAATTTCATATTTATATTGTTTACCATGATCCACAGACAATCATTATTTGTTTCTATTTAATGAAATGGCATGTCATGGAAAAAGAGGGCTTGATGTAAAATTCCGTCATGAACCATTGACAAAAAGGCCACGTGTACATGCAAAACCTAATACCTTTTATATGTTTCTATCAAAAAAGGTCTTTATTTCAACAAAATAACTTGTGTCTTTATGTTGTATTAGAGGCATGCTCTGGCAAAAGGGGGCTTACAGCATTTCTGAGATGCACTGTACAAAACACTTCATCACATAATCATGGATCCATTATATTCAAATGACTGAATCTTGAGATCAACAGCAAAAAGTTTTGGCCCAGGTGAGCCAGTAAGGACTGCGCAGACTGACTGGGGTCAATCCCTTCTCCAGTTGCATTAAATCCCCTTTTCACAGAACATGGGTCAGATTTCATTTATCTATGTACTTGTTGATAGATCCTGATATATTTCCTCTCCTATCCAAGTGAACACTTGTCAACACTTGTGCCCTTATTTGAAACAAACATGACAAACAATTACGTTGTCTTTTTATTTATATTATTTCTGATGTGACATTTATTTTTATACATTTACTTAACCCTTTAACATGCAGTCTCGACTTCCAATCACCCTGAAAAAGAAAGCTTTTGGAAACTTAAACATTGTGGGATAGGTTACCAGCATTTTCTCCTTTTTCCACAAGCTTTTCTACCCTTTCCCAAAACAAATTTCCATTCTTCAGTCACATTTATTTTGTTGTCTGAAATTGCTCTCAATTTGGACTGGTCTGAAATTCTGTTAAATGGTAAAGGGTTAAAGATGCAACATTTTGTACTATTCACATACATACACGGTGTTACGGGAGACCACTCCTTCATGCATGCTTCGTCCCGATTTAAATACAATACCCAACAGCTGCGTTAGGGAGATGGCTCTTTAGCTCAGTGGTTATGGTATTGGCCTTTCGTCCGGGTGTTCTAGGGTTCGAAGCCTGCCCGGTCCCTTTATTTCTGCCATGCATTTGTTCATTTGTTTCTTTGTTACGGACTTTGTTCGTAAGATTGGGGCTCGTCCAGGATTGGCCATTGAGCCATTATTCCCATTTGTTGACCAAAAATGGACATTTGTTGTCTAAATAATAGACTTTCTGCCTAATAAGGCTTTGAGTCATCAATAAATGATGACTTTAAGAGGGGGTGTGTTACGGGAGACCACTCCTTCATGCATGCTTCGTCCCGATTTAAATACAGTGCCTAACAGCTGCGTTAGGGAGATGTCTCTTTAGCTCAGTGGTTAAGGTATTGGCCTTTCGTCCGGGCATTCTAGGGTTCGAATCCTGTCCGGTCCCTTTATTTCTGCCATGCATTTGTTCATTTGTTTCTTTGTTACGGACTTTGTTCGTAAGAACAGAAATTAGAATGATAGTCCTCTTGTAAACAAAAATAACCATTCTGTCTGTATGAAACAAAACAACAGTGATATGTTACATTTACAAATAAAGGCATGAGAACCCTTCACCAAACAATCCTTTTTTTTTTTAACAACAAAGAAAAATGCTTTTGAAAACAGTACAGGAAAGGGAGAAAATGCTTGTAAGCAACATTTTCTCTTTTTATTATCACAATGTTTTTTACTTTTTCAAAGACAGAAATCATCTTTTTGGCTACATTAGCAATTATATTCAAATGCTTTCAGTTCAGGTTTAGTCTAAAATTTTGTCCTTTGATAAAGAGTAAAAGGTCATTGCAATAGGACTGATTCCTTTTCTACACCTTAAAACACTGCTTACTTTTTGTACGAGGGCTGTTTGAAAATTATTGAGACAACGCTTATGATATGAGAATAATAAGATTTACAAACAAAATGTTTCATCACAGATGACAAATACTTTATACATGCCAGATATCAGGCCGCTAGGCTATCTGTATAAGTGTCAGGGCCTGTTTGAAATATTCCATCTTGCTCGGTCTGGAGCACAACAGTGTTTTGAACATGAAGTTATATACACATTACTGTGTGTTACACTAGTGCATGTCAAGTCTTCCAATTTCTTAAAGGTTAATTCACGTTTATGGAACATTTTATGTACATAAGTTTTTCTCTCAAAACATACTTTGTCTTGATAATTTCTAAACAAGCCTTTTTTAATGCAAAATGATTAAAAGCATTGAAAGAGGTTATTTTGTTGAAATGGTAATAAATTTTTAGGAAGCATGGATAGGTGCACTAGTCACTCTTATAAATGAAAAAGTATTGAAATTTACTTTCAACACCATACAAATGCTTTTTTGTAGACAGTGCAGTGTCTGTTAGCCCACGGTGCCAACATCAATAGACAAAACAATTATGGATGGACACCACTTCATTTTGCCTGCAGGTAAACAACTGTTCAGCCGTTACCAAACAGTCCCATGTTTTAATGACCCTGAAAAAGAAGCCTTTTGAAAACATTGTGGAAAAAGGAGAAAATACTGGTTAACGTTTTCTTCTTTGTGGAAGAATTTCAGTTCATTTGTACAAATTTTGAATTAAAATTTTGTCATGTGGTAAAGGGTTAATGGAATAATTATATTTTATTATTTTTGCTTGCTGTCATAAAGGGAAAGAAAATAATTCTGACTCTCAGATTTACTTTCGGCAGAACCCTTTGAAAACATTATGGTAGGGAAAGAAATTGCTCAAAATAAAAATTAACTCCTTTTGCCACTTCTGTTTTCTTCAGTCCTATTTTCTATCCATATTTTAAAAGGCTGTTTCCAACAAGGTTTTCATCTACTTATGATTTATTGTGGCAGTTTAATCCAGAATGCCCTTTGCCTTTACCATAAAATCTAGACTGCTTTGGATTTGAACAAACCCAAAATTTTGTCTTTGTGTTAAAAGTTCAAAAGAGGTAGAAAATACAGATCAGACTGTGTGTTCTTAGCTCATATGAGCATGGCATTCAGAAGGTGAGATTTTGTGATCTTGCTGAGCCTGTCATATGGTTGTCAACAATTACCTTGTGTGCACCATAGAGGCCACCTTTTCAGCCCATTATTCATGAAACTTGGTCAGAATATTTTTCTTGTTAAATCTGGGACAAGTTTGAAAATGGGTCCTGCCAGGTCATAAAGTAGGATCACTGACAAATATTAGAAACCCTATGTGCACTCTACAAGCCACATTTTCAGCTGATGATACTCATAAAATCTGGTCAGAATGTTTCATTTCATGATACCTCAGACAAGGTCAAAAAAATGTTACATTGGTCAAAAAGTAGGTCACAAACACTCATGTATTTTAAATCATCATAATCAGGATCTCTTCATCTTTATCAATCCTAAGATGACTCTACTCAGGTAAGCGCCTTAGGGCCAATAAGTTTCTGGTTTCTGATCATGATCTACTTTGCCTATAGAAGGTTTAGTGCCCATCAGGCTATGGACTAATATAAGGCAGTCTATTTTGTCTGCATGTTTGAAAATATTTGATTTAATCAGGTTTTTGATAACATTCACTATTGCAGTCATGGCCAGCATGACACAGTATCTTTCCTGTTGTCGCAAGGGGCACAACTCATGCTGAACAAAGACAGTAAGATTCCCCTGGAACTCAGTGTTGAGGTAAACTCACATCCAAGGTATGGGGTCAGGGATAGCATGTCCCCTAAAACCCCTATGGAGCTTGCTGTTGAGGTATTGTGTTTAAATTGCAAACTTTGTATGCTTATTTTTTTTTTTATTTATCACCAAAATTTTAATGTGTATTTTCAAACCCCTTACCACACTTTCCTGGGTTTTAACAACCATGGCAAAAGGAAGTCTTTAAAAACATTGTGCGAAAAGGAGAAAATGCTGGTAGCCAGCATTTTTTCCTTTTCCAACAATTTTTTCTACCCTGTAAGAGAAAAATTCAGTATTTGAGCCACATTTAATTTGTTGTCTATAGACGCGTACAGTTTGGCTGTGTCTGAAATTCTGTCGGTTGGTAAAGAGCCAAACAAGCACTTAAGTCTTTACCACACAAGCAAAATGTACACTTACATATGTATCTTAATTGAAAGCACTTGCAGATGGCACTTTAAATGTAGCTCAAATGACTAAACTGTCCTTGATAGGATAGAAAACGTTGTGGAAAAAGGAGAAAATGCTGGTTACCAGCATTTTTAGCTCACTTGAGCACGAAGTGCTCAGGATGAGCTATTGTGATCACTCACCGTCCGTCAGCGTCCGTCTGTCCGTCGTCCATCCGTCCGTTCACATTTTTTTGTTTACAATCTAGCATCTACAATTTTTAACCAATCAGCACCAAACTTGGTCAAAATATATTTGACCATAAGATCTCGGATGAGTTTGATTATGGGTCTCATTGGACCAGAACAGAGTTATTTGCCCTTGAATTAGAAAAATTGCTATATTTGACTGTTTACACTCTAGCATCTACAAATATCAACCAATCAGCACCAAACTTGGTCAAAATATATTTGACCATAAGATCTCATATGAGTTCGATTATGGGTCTAATCGGACCAAAACAACTGGAGTTATTTGCCCTTGAATTAGAAAAATTGCTATATTTGACTTTGTTTACACTCTAGCATCTACAATTTTTAACCGATCAGCACCAAACTTGGTCAAAATATATATGACCATAAGATCTCGGATGAGTTCGATAATGGGTCTAATCGGACCAGAATAACTGGAGTTATTTGCCCTTGAATTAGAAAAATTGCTATATTTGACTTTGTTTACACTCTAGCATCTACAATTATTCATCAATCAGCACCAAACTTGGTCAAAATATATATGACCATAAGATCTCGGATGAGTTCGATAATGGGTCTAATCGGACCAAAACAACTGGAGTTATTTGCCCTTGAATTAGAAAAATTGCTATATTTGACTTTGTTTACACTCTAGCATCTACAATTTTTAACCAATCAGCACCAAACTTGGTCAAAATATATATATGACCATAAGATCTGGGATGAGTGCGGATAATCAGACCAGAACGACTGGAGTTAATTGCCCTTGAATTGGAAAGTTCTGTAGAATAGTTCTTTGACCAGAGCATAACTCTACCTCATACGGTCTATGAGTTTTTTCTCTTTGATTGTCATTTTTACAGCATTTTCTGCTTGTCTGGAATATAACTTTGTCATCTCTAGCCTGAACATCTTCAAATTTGGTATGCATGATTGTAGAAAAATTACGGAGTGCAGTGCACAAGAACCATAACTCTTCCTAGCACGAATTTTGAGTTATTCCCCCTTTGACCTTCATTTTTATAGCATTTCTTGCTTGTCTGGAGCAAAACTTTGTCATCTTAAGTAGGAATGATTTGAAATATGGTATGCTTATTTGTTGCAATATTTGGAAGTGCAGTGTGCAAGAATTGTAACTCTACCTCGTGCTGTCTTTGAGTTATTTCCCTTTGATCGTCATTTTTACAGGATTTAGTGCTTGTCCGGAATATAACTCTGTCATCTCAAGTCAGAACGACTTCAAAGTTGGTATGCATGTTTGTTGCAATATTACCGAGTACTGTGTGCAAGAACAATAACTCTACCTGGCGCGGATTTTGAGTAATTCCACTTTGATCTTCATTTTTACAGTATTTCTTGCTTGTCCGGAACGGAACTTTGAATTATCAAGTCAAATTGACTTGAGACTTGGTAAACATGTTTGTTGCATTACCTGCACTTTGCAATTATTATACCTCCTCGACAACTGGCGGTGGGATGGGCATATCTTGCGACAATTTGCCGCTCTTGTTTCATTATCATTTGGCCTTGAACCTCAGTATTTGGTATTTATCTTCATTGTAGACCTTTACTGCTTAGTACTCAGGTGAGCGATATAGGACCATCATGGTCCTCTTGTTTTCCTTTTCCCACAATGTTTTCAAAAGCCTTCCTTCTCAATGTTGTTAAAAGTCAGGATTATTATGTAAAGAGTTAATGAATGCCATAATCTGCTTAAGTAATACAAAGGCTTGCTTAGTACTGGTACATATCAACATATTTGCTGTCTTGGGCAACTTAATATGGGTTTGCTTAGCCTTTCACCAAAAGATACCAAGTTTTAAAGATACTTATTTTTTCCCAAAATGTTTTCTACCCAGTTAAAGGGAAATCCCATCATTTGAGCCTTATGTAATTTGACTGCTTCAGTGGATTTGTACAAGTCCAAAATTGTGTCATCTGGTAAATAGATAAAGTAGGTTACTTGTTTAATTATTATACTGCAAAGAAATTTCTAGCAATCTGATTGGATAACCTGCCCAGAACTGTACACTGGCAAAATCCACTTAAACAGTTTCCCTTTAGGGAGCCTCATATACATAACTACACTTTCAACACAACATCCAAAATGGCGGCAAGCTGCCTACAAGACAAACATACTGAGTAGTGTGCACAATATCATTACCAGTTTTCCTTGATGGTTGTCATTAAAGTGGGAAGAATGGATAACAAATCATCAGAATGCATAGTTACTTACCTTGAAGTTCTTTACATCCATGTTTAAATAGAAATATGTCGAATGTCTTTCGCATTGACATCATCAAGTTCATGCAATAAACTGCACCTTTTACCAAGGTTTCAGTGATGTCAGTTCTCAGTGACTTCAATTTTCATTGAATTAGGGCACTTAGAAGGGAAATTCTATTTCATCAGCGTACTCAGTTCACTAGACCATAAAACAGGGAAATTTCCCTGAATACACTTTGGAAATATAAAACTTTGCAGTATAATAAATTTGTTGTACAGTCAGGTGGCAGGGGACTTGGAAACTTGCTCACAGCTGTGGCGACATAATTCTTTACAGTTGTGAATAAGTTTACAAGTCCCCTGCTACCTGACTGTACAACTAATATAGTGTGACCATGAAAAGGTTTTACTTGTTTGATTAAGAGGTATAGCATTAGCCTCGCAATCATATGGTCCAGAGTTGGATACTAGTGAGCAGGTGTCAACTTCGGGGCTTCGTTGGCCCACATATATGGTGCAAGAACTGGTGTAGTTTCCAAGAAGCACAATGGAGAGAGATTAATATAAGTTGCAAGAACTTGTTTCTCGACTGATGTAAAATAAATATGTTCAAACTGATTGTTTTACTGTATTTGTATGGGTTTAGTGTAAAAGAGTGGGCTGTATGTTGTGGTTTTAAATCATTTTGAAACTCTTTCATTTGTCGATGTTTGTTATTATGCAAAACAAAAATTGTCCTCTTACTGAAAGGGATAGAATTTAGTCAGTAATTTTGCTGATAATTTGGCTTATGTTTAAATATTTGCATGAGCTACTACTGCCAATAAGCTTAGATTTTTATGTTGATACCTACCTAGCTTTTATTTGGTGTTGTTTATATAATTATTTTGAGCTGAAGTTGTCATCTTGCTGTTGTAAAACTGTTTGAATGATGTTTAATGACATTTTACAACAACATTTTAATTATCTTGCTGCAGCAAGTTATCTTAAGGCAGCCAGTGGGAATGGAGAAAATGCTGGTTACCAGCATTTTTCTAATTTTTTCCACAATGTTTTCGAAAGTCCTCTTCTTTTTGGGTCATTATGCCCCCCTTCAACGAATTGGGGGTATATTACTTTGCTTATGTCGGTCGGTAGTTGGTCCGTCCGTCTGTCGGTCGGTAGACCATACCTTGTCCGGATGATAACTAGACACAGAATTGACCTAGGTTCATCAAATTTGGCACAGACATGCGTCTCGGAGTGTAGATGATCCCTATTGATTTTGAGGTCAATCGGTCAAAGGTCAAGGTCACAGTGACCGTCAACATGTTGATATATAGACCAAACCTTGTCCGGATGATAACTAGACACAGAATTGACCTAGGTTCGTCAAATTTGGCACAGACATGCCTCTCAGAGTGTAGATGATCCCTATTGATTTTGAGGTCAATCAGTCAAAGGTCAAGGTCACAGTGACCGTCAACATGTTGATATATAGACCAAATCTTGTCCGGATGATAACTAGACACAGAATTGACCTAGGTTCGTCAAATTTGGCACAGACATTCGTCTTGGAGTGCAGATGATCCCTATCGATTTTGAGATTAATCCATCAAAGGTCAAGGTCACAGTGGCCTTCAGCTTAATGATATTTAGACCTAACCTTGTCCAGATGATAACTAGACACAGAATTGACATAGGTTCTTCAAATTCTGTACAGATATTCATCTCGGAGTGTAAATGATCCCTATTGATTTTGAGATTAATCCATCAAAGGTCAAGGTCACAGTGGCCTTCAACTTAATGATATATAGACCAAACCTTGTCCAGATAATAACTACACACAGAATTGACCTAGGTCCTTCAAATTCTGTACAGATATTCATCTTGGAGTGTAAATGATCCCTATCGATTTTAAGGTTAATCCGTGAAAGGTGAACGTCACAGTGACCACCAGATGTTTCAGGGCCCACGCTGTCATTCGCCACTTGAGCCATTTGCTCAGAAAAAATTAAAGTGTCTCAAAAATCATCATATGTGGCTCAACTTATGGCTCCAACATTTTATTCGCATATTATCGGGGATGTAGTAAGCATCGAAGTCAACTGGGAAAAAGCGGAAGTCGCACGCGCGTGCCGAAAAGAAAATCGATAACCCAGTCTGTGTATCGGCGACTGTTTACAGTCTTGTATGTATACACACGGCGGTGTGTATAATTATGCGAACTGTTGACAGATTATCATGTTTAATAATTGAAGTGGGCTATAAATCAAAAAGATAACATAGATATTTTGCAATCAATTCTTTTGATATCGGTTTATGAACTGCCACTTCCTGTATCATTGTGGTAGTAGGGGGACATGACTGTTTTACAAACAGACATCTTGTTAAAACTTGGGATTGTTTGGTAAAGGGGTAACTCTTAACCTATTGATGAGAGTCCAGGCAAAATTGAAAGCACTTGCAGACAACAAGTGTGGCCCAAATGACAGGGTTTGGCTTTGAATGTTTGAAAAATGTGGTAGGGAAAGAAGAAAATGCTGGTTGCTGGCATTTTCTCCTATACCCACAATATTTTCTGAAGGCTCTCTCTTTTAAGTTGCTAAAACTTGGGACTATTTTGTGAAGGGTTAAGTAGAAAAAAGCAAACTTGTATCTCATCTGTTTCTTTACCCTTTACCACAATCCCAACTTTTAATGACCTTGAGAAAAGGGCTTATGAAAACATTGTGAGAAATAGAGAAGATGCTGGTAACCAACATTTTCTCCTTTACCTGCAATGTTTTCTACCCTTTCAAAGACAAATTACATCAGTTGAGCCACATCTAACTTGTTGTCTGCAAATGCTTTGAATTTGGAAGAGTCTAAACTTTTGTAATTTTGTAAAACAATAACCCATTACTATACATCAAAATTTCAGACTCCTCCAAACTGAAAGTGTTTTCAGACATTAGCAATTACACACAATGTTTTCCTTATGCTAGTGTTCTTCTTTGAAAGGATCAAAGTTATTGGTTATCAGCATTTACTCCTTTTTCCATGATGTTTTCAGTTGTCCTCAGGGTTATAATAACAAAATATTCAGGAATAGGGTTAACCCAATATCAAAAACATTGTGAGAATAGGAGAAAATGCTGGTTATTTTGCCAAGATTTTTTCTACCATTTAATCCATTTCCACACAATGCCACTTTTTAAAAACCCTGAGAAAGTAAGGTTTTTGAAAACTGTGGGAAAAGGAGAAAATGCTGGTTACCAGCATTTTCTCCTTTTGCCACAACGTTTTCTGAGACAAATGCAATAATTTGATCCACCTGTAATTTGTTGTCAGAAAATGTTTTTACTTAGTGCAAGTCTAAAATTTTGCTGTGCGGTAAAGAGTTACAACAAAGAAGAAGAAAAATCCAATCATTCGAGACCCACCTAATATTTTGTATGCAAATACTTTCAATTAGGAAATACTAGTCTAAGGTAATGCCATCTGTTAAAGTGAAAGGCTTGAAACGAATTGCTTACTTTTACATTCAGGGTGGTTACAGCGAGACATGTTATGTACTTCTACAATATCATCCCAGTCTTTACCCATATCTCATTGGCATGATCAGAGATCTTCATATAAAGGAAACAGAGGTAAGTTATCTTACTTCACCAGAAATCTAGCTACCTGGCTGTTTGAAATTAGACAAAAATATGAAAGATCTTTTTAAAAGAGCGGGGTGTGTAAGAGGTCCTGTAATATGAGTACTGAAAGTCTTCTGTGGTTCAATATGAAGAGAAATAATGAAAAATAACAATGCGAGCAAACTGCATCTTTTTCCTTACTGTTTTGCATATTGTTAAAAAGTAAAGTTTTTAATTAGATATATTTTTCAAGATTAGATGCTAATCCAACTCATCATTAGAAAAATAGCAGTTGCTGTTGAAAAGTGGTATAAAGAATATTGAATTATAAATTAGAGCAAGAAAAGGATTATCTCCCACCAAATCGTTTAATATGGCCGGGTCTGAAAGTTTGTCGTGTGATAAAGACTTAACTCTTTACCACACAATCCTGAGTTTTAGCAACCCAGGGAAAGAGGCCTTTGAAAACATGGTGGGAAAAGAAGAAAATGCTTGTAACCAGCACTTTCTCCTTTTCCAACAATGCTTTTTAACCAATTCTAAGACAAGTTCCATCATTTGAGCCAGATTTAAATAGTCGTCTGCAAATGCTTAAAATTTTGACAAGTCTGCATTTTTGTTGTATGGTTAAGAGTCAACAGCAGCAATTAACTGCATATTGGATTTATAAATATGCCTACAGAGGCAAGCAGAATAAACACTTTTAGTCAAAAACTCATGAAAATTGGTCAGAATGTTGTCCTTGTGGTTGACAAATAGCAATTACATGTAATATATATTTGAGACTAATATCAAGAATTAGCTGAAAAGCCAGCTTGTACCATTGTGCCGAATAATGCATTCTCATACCAGATGATGGAGAAGGATATGTACTTGGGTTACAATATCTATCTGTTTGTCTGTCCTTCCATTTGTCTGTCTGTTTGTTTTTCCATACATCAATTGTGTGTCTGTTCTTTTGGACAAATATATTTCTTCTCTCTATCCAGAGCCCTATTGGTGGTGACCCATTGCGTGCCAACAAAGTGTTTAACCCTTTATTAGCTCACCTGAGCACAACATGCTGAAGGGGAGCTCTTAGGATCACATTGTGTCCGTTGTGCGGCGTCAACAATTCTTTAAACATCTTCTCCTCCTAAACGGCTGGACCAATTTGGACCAAACTTGGCTGGAATGTTCCTTGGGAGGTCCTCTTTAAAAGTTCTTCACAGAATTTTATTCCATCAAAAACTCTGGTTGCCACGGCAACCAAATGGTATAGTCTAAGAAATTCTTTAAAAATCTTATCCTCTGAAACCGCTGGTCAGATTTTGAAATAATTTCACAAAAATGTTCCATGGGTGACCCTTTTCAAAAATGTTCGCGAAATTTTGATCCGTCAAGAAACACGGCTGTGGTGGTGGGGGGCTATTTGCATTATATGGACAAGAAGAAATTCTTAAAAATTCTTCTTTTCTGAAACCACCAGTCAGATTTTGAAATAATTTCACAAAAATGATCCTTATATTATGCCCCTTTTTAGGTCAGCTGTTTTCGAAGAAAGCATTGAGGTATTGTCATAGCCCTGTTGTCATCGGCTACGTTGTTGTCATTGTCGTGCAAAAACTTTGACGTTTTGTTATATCTCGGCTTCCACTCAACACATGTACTTGAAACTTGGAATAATTTTTAACTAGTAAAAGAGCAACCCATACAACAAGGGCACATAACTCTAAAATCATTTTGTCCAAATTATGCCCATTTTTCGACTTAGAATTTTAACTTACTATCCAGCACCCAACAGCCAATCGTTAGCACCCGCATGCAGTGCTCTTGTTCGACTTAATATTTTTAGCCACTATTGGGCATGTGCTCTTGTTCAAGAAATGGTCCTTGGGTGACCTATCCCAAAATTTATTTTCAGAATTCTGATTCATCAAAAATATCGCTGTGGTGATGATTGTAGGGGTGATGACAGATTTTGAAATGATTTTTACACGTGAACTTTTCAAAATTGCTTGGCAAAATAATGATTCTGTTTCCAAAATTTCAATACAAAAAAATTGGCTCTGGTCCTCTCAAAAATTCAGGTGAGCGATCCAGGACCATCTTGGCCCTCTTGTTAAGTAAACTAATGTTATAGCAATCCTGAGAGAAAGGACTTTTGCAAAGATTGTGAAGAAAGGAGAAAATGCTGGTAGCCAGCAGTTTCCTCCTTTTCCAAGGGTGTTTAACCCTTTACTAAGCAAACTAATGTTATAGCAGTCCTGAGAGAAAAGTATTTTGAAAAGAGATGTGTAGAAAGGTGAGAATGCTGGTAACCAGAATTTTCCTCCTTTTCCAAAACTATTTTCAGTAGTGTCATCAAACCTTTGAAAATATTGTTGGACAAGGAGTAAATGCTGGTTACCAGCATTTTCTTTTCCCAAAATGTGTTTTTACTAGTGTTTTCTACTGATATTTTCTAAAATGTCATCAAACTACTCTACAAAAATTGCTACTGCACATAATACATTTGTATTTCAGTTTCTCAAGATTTTGTCTTACATATGTACACAAAGTGGTACTTCCATGGCTCAGAGGATTCTGTCCAGCTTAGCCAATGAAGCATCAAACACAGGACACAGTCTACTAAGGTAGGTGGAAGCTGGTCCAGGTCAAAGTCAATTTACTCTTTGCCAGATGCATAAGGGCCATGCTCTGGCAAAAAGGGGTTTAATGCATCTCTGTGATCCATCATACTAAACAAGTCATCACGTAATTAGGGATCCATAAAATCCATTTTGTCTAATGAATCACTAAATCTGTAGGAAGAATGGTCCTTGGACATACAGAAAATAGACCAATGGCAAAAAGTTTCAGCCCAGGTCAGCCTGCACAGATTGCGCAGGCTGACCAGGGTCAACACCTTTTGCAGATTCGTTAAGCCCCCTTTTTTATTGAGCAAGGCTCATAAATTTTAGACTAGAACAAACTGTAAGTATTTGAGGACAGTAAACTTAAAGTGGTTCAAATTGCAGGATTTGACTTTAAAAGGGTTGAAAACATGGTGGAAAAAGGAGGAAATACTGGTACGATCAGACTGCACAGAACATGCTGATTTTGGATTCAACATCATCCAAAATTTTGATGTTCTTTCAACTGAAAGGAACCTTAGTTTTTGTATTGCTCTTTTTATCACAGCACATCCAGCGATGTAGAAACCCACATTCCATGTCTTCTTCGATATGTGCAGATCCTTACAAAGCTTATTACAATGTTGAAAAAAGTGATTCCAGCAGATGACAACTTTCTGACAGACAACAAAACGAACATGTTTTTGAAGGTATGAGATGAGGTTCAATTGATGTGATATGTTTCATAAATTACTTTGATTTATGTAAGACAGTTTTGTCTACTAGTTTGCATATTCCTTTATTTTGTTTTCAGCTCTTATGACATGAGATGAGTTGGAATGTTGATCAATGAGTAAAAAATTTTTTCCAGTGGTCAAATTTAGAAATCCATTCAATCTCTAAAGGATTCAATTTTACCACATTTTGTGCTGTTTAAATCTGATCTACATATCCTTAAAGGCAACCGAGGTTGTAACCAGCTCTCTAAAAGTGAACTCCATACCAAACAACCAGCATTTAGATTTGTACAAATTGAAAAATTCAAAGAAGACAGCTGAAAGGATTAGAATTGTTTTTTGAAGGGTAAAAAACTTAACGAGAAAAGGAGGAAATACTGGTAAAGAGTATCTCCTTTTCCCACAATATTTTCACAATCCTGTCTTCTTCAGGGTAATTAAAACTTTAGATTGCTTGTCAAAGGGGTAACAAAGTCTGTAGAATGTTCAACTTTCTTTTATAGCCAATGGATCAGTTGTGGCAGCTGCTTGAAGACTGGTTGTGTATTCTACAAGTAGAATTTGAGCACTGTCAGTCAGGTGAATGTGAGCCAACCAGTCCAGTCAGTAGTCGAATGGTTACCTCTGCACCACCTGATTTGTATAATCCAGTAGACAAAGAAACAGGTAACAAGTCTTAAAGTTTACAAATTAGTTCATTTTTACTAATTTCCTCTCTCAAAAATAGGGTTAAATGGTTGTACTTCAAATGTATCCATTTTTTTTTTTCCTTGGCTTGCTTATCAGTAGCCACAATTGTTGAAACTTACATTGCCTAAAAATCCTTAACCAAACACTTAATGTTTTAACTAACCCTATGAGAGAAGGTATTTGAAAATATTATGGTAAAAGGAAAAATGCTGTTAATCAGCATTTTTTTTCATTTTGCACAATATTTATTGTTATACCCTTTTAGAGATAAATTTCATCATTTTGGACATACATGTACTTAACCCTTTACCACACAATGACGCCTTTTGACGCCCCTAAAAAAGAGGCCTTTTGAAAACACTGTGGGAAAAGGAGAAAATGCTGGTAACCAGCATTTTCTCCTTTTCCCACAAAGTTTTCTACCCTATCAAAGAAAAGTTGCGTCATTTGAGCCACCATGAAATTGTCGTCTGCAAATGCTTTCAATTTGGATAGGTCTTAAATTTTGCCGTGTGGTAAAGGGTTAATTTGTTATCGGCAAATGCGATCAAGTGGGAAAGGTTTAAGTCTTTGTCATTTGGTAAAGAGTAGAAACTTAAAACATTACCTCCTGAAACAATTTTCTTTGAAAACATTTTTATATGCCCGTCGAAGACGGGACGTATTATGGGATCACCCGTGGCAGGCGGATGGGTGGGTCGGTGGGCAGTGTCCCCATTCTTTGTCAGGAGCATATCTCCAAAACTATGCTAGCTACGGTTATGAAATTTCATGGGTGGATAGATCTCATCAAGGCGGAGTGCAGTGCACAGGAATCATAACTCTCGCTTGCTTAATTTTTGAGTTATTGCCCTTTGTTGTTTTTCATACTTGAATTTTGTCCGGAGCATATCTCCATAACTATACTAGCTACGGTTATGAAATTTCATGGGTGGATAGATCTTATCAAGGCGGAGTGCAGTGCACAGGAATCATAACTCTCGCTTGCTTAATTTTTGAGTTATTGCCCTTTGTTGTTTTTCATGCTTGAATTTTGTCTGGAGCATATCTTCAAAACTATACTAGCTACGGTTATGAAACTTCATGGGTGGATAGATCTCATCAAGGGTGAGTGCAGTGCACAGGAATCATAACTCTTGCTTCCTTAATTTTTGAGTTATTGCCCTTTGTTGTTAGCTCCACTGGCCGAAGGCCAGCGGGCTTATGTCATGGCCTGTTGTCCGTCGTGCGTCCGTCCGTCCATCCGTGCGTTAACGTTTTTAGCTCCACTGGCCGAAGGCCAGCGGGCTTATGTCATGGCCTGTTGTCCGTCGTGCGTGCGTCCGTCCGTCCGTCCGTCCGCCCGTGCGTTAACTTTTTTTTAAAATGTCTTCTTCTCTGAAACTACCCATCCAATTTTGATGAAACTTCACAGAAATGATCCTGCCATGGTCCTCTTCAGAACTTCTTGAAAGAATTTAATTCCTTCAAAAACTGTGGTTGCCATGGCAACAAAACTGAAAAATTTTGAAAATCTTCTTGTCTGAAACCGTAAGGCCAAGGGCTACCAAATTTGGCATGTAGCTTTATCTAGTGGACCTCTACCAAGTTTCTTCAATTTATAGCCCTGGGGTCAAAATTGGCCCCGCCCCGGGGGTCACAAGTTATACATGGGCTTATTTAGGGAGAACTTTAAAATTCCTCTTCTACCTAGCCATAGGGCCTAGAGCTACCAAATTTGGCATGTAGCTTTATCTAGTGGACCTCTGCCAAGATTGTTCAAATTATAGCCCTGGGGTCAAATTAGGCCCTGCCCGGGGGTAACAAGTTTTACATGGGCTTATATAACAAGTTTTACATGGGCTTATATAGGGAGAACTTTAAAATTCTTCTTTGACCTAGCCATGGGGCCTAGGGCGACCAAATTTGGCATGTAGCTTTATCTAGTGGACCTGTACCAAGGGTGTCCAAATTATAGCCGAGGGTCAAATTTGACTTCGCTCCGGGGGGTAACATGTTTTACACGGGCGGGCTTATATAGGAAAATCTTTCGCATCTAGCTATAAGGGCTAGGGCTATCAAATTTTGCATTTAGCTTTATCTAGGGGGTCTCTATCAAGGGTGCCCAAATTATAGCCCAGGGGGTCAAATGTAGCCCCACCCCAGGGGGTCACAAGTTCTACATGGTCTTATATAAGGAAACTTTAATAATCTACTTGTACATAGCCATATTTAGGCCTAGGGCTACCAAATTTTGCATGTAACTTTGTATAATGGGCCTCTACCAAGAGGGCCCAAATTTTAACTTTGGGGGTCAAGTTTGACTCCACACCAGGGGTCACAAGTTTTACATTGGCTTTTATAGTGAAAACTTGATAAACCTGTGTCATGGATCACATATTTTACAGGGCCTTTTATTCAGCAAACTTGTTTTACATGACTTTTTATTGGGCAAGATTAAAAAATCTTTTTGTTTATAACCACACAATCTAGTTTCATATTGTAGGTCTGGGGTCAAAATTGCCTTCATTCCAGGGATCGCAAGTTTAACATGGGCTTCAAAATATTGTCACATCAATTTAAACATTAATCAAGGGAAATAACTCTTTTTATGAAAGATAAAGTTCGTTACTATTTACCTCCCTTGATTATCAAGCTGCAGTGATACATGATTGATTTAATAGCCAGTGGAGCGATACAGGGCCATCATGGCCCTCTTGTTTTAAAACGTCTTCTTCTCTGAAACTACCCATCCAATTTTGATGAAACTTCACAGAAATGATCCTGCCATGGTCCTCTTCAGAATTTCTTGAAAGAATTTAATTCCTTAAAAAACTCTGGTTGCCATGGCAACAAAACTGAAAAATTTTGAAAATCTTTGAAAATCTTCTTGTCTGAAACCGTAAGGCCAAGGGCTACCAAATTTGGCATGTAGCTTTATCTAGTGGACCTCTACCAAGTTTCTTCAATTTATAGCCCTGGGGTCAAAATTGGCCCCGCCCCGGGGGTCACAAGTTATACATGGGCTTATTTAGGGAGAACTTTAAAATTCCTCTTCTACCTAGCCATAGGGCCTAGAGCTACCAAATTTGGCATGTAGCTTTATCTAGTGGACCTCTGCCAAGATTGTTCAAATTATAGCCCTGGGGTCAAATTAGGCCCTGCCCGGGGGTAACAAGTTTTACATGGGCTTATATAACAAGTTTTACATGGGCTTATATAGGGAGAACTTTAAAATTCTTCTTTGATCTAGCCATGGGGCCTAGGGCGACCAAATTTTGCATGTGGCTTTATCTAGTGGGCCTCTACCAAGAGTGCCCAAATTATAGCCCTTGGGTCAAATTTGACCCCACCCCGGGGGTCACAAGTTTTACATGGGCTTATTTAGAGAAAACTTTAGAAATCTCCCTGTACCTAGCCGTAAGGCCTAGGGCTACCAAATTTTGCATGTGGCTTTATCTAGTGGGTCTCTACCAAGAATGCTTAAATTATAGCCCTGGGGTCAAAATTGGCCCTGCCCGGGGGGTCACAAGTTTTACATGGGCTTATGTAGAGAAAACTTAAGAAATCTCCCTGTACTTATTCATAAAATTTAGGGCTACCAAATTTCGCATGTAGCTATATCTAAAGGCCCTTCACCAAGAGTGCGTAAATTATAGCCCTAGGGGGGAATTTGATTCACCCCGAGGGGTCAGAAGTTTTACATGGGCTTATATAGTGAAATCTTTAGAAATCTTCTTGTTACTAACCATATGAACTAGGGCTACCAATTTTAGTCCTGTTTCAGGGGTCTTATGTTCAAAACCAATTGGCCAAGTATTGTAATGTTTGGCATGTAGTGATTTTACGTATTAGCCAGTGGAGCGATACAGGGCCATCATGGCCCTCTTGTTTTTCATACTTGAATTTTGTCTGGAGCATATCTCCAAGACTATACTAGCTAAGGTTATGAAACTTCATGGGTGGATAGATCTCATCAAGGGGGAGTGCAGTGCACAGGAATCATAACTCTTGCTTCCTTAATTTTTGAGTTATTGCCCTTTGTTGTTTTTCATACTTGAATTTTGTCCGGAGCATATCTCCAAGACTATACTAGCTAAGGTTATGAAACTTCATGGGTGGATAGATCTTATCAAGGGAGAGTGCAGTGCACAGGAATCATAACTCTTGCTTACTTAATTTTTGAGTTATTTCCCTTTGTTTATATTCATACTTGAATTTTGTCCAAAGCATATCTCCAAAACTATGCTAGCTACGGTTATGAAACTTCATGGGTGGATAGATCTCATTAAGGGGGAGTGCAGTGCGAAAGAACCATAACTCAGCCTCGTGCTGTCTTTGAGTTATTTCCCTTTGATCGTCAATTTTTACTGCATATTCTGCTTGTCCGGAGCATAACTTTGTCATCTCCAGTCCGATTGACTTGAAACTTGGCATGTGTGTTTATTGCAATAATACGGAGTGCAGTGCGAAAGAACCATAACTCTACCTCGTGCTGTCTTTTAGTTATTTCCCTTTGATCGTCATTTTTACAGTATTTCTTGCTTGTCTGGAGCATGACTTTGTCATCTCCAGTCTGATTGACTTGAAACTTAGCATGTGTGTTTGTTGCAATAATACGGAGTGCAGTGCAAAAGAACCATAACTCTACCTCATGCTGTCTCTGAGTTATTTCCCTTTGATCGTCATTTTTATAGCATTTTCTGCTTGTCCGGAGCATAACTTTGTCATCTCCAGTCCGATTGACTTGAAACTTGGCATGTGTGTTAGTTGCAATAATACGGATTGCAGTGCAAAAGAACCATAACTCTACCTCGTGCTGTCTTTGAGTTATTTCCCTTTGATCGTCATTTTTACAGCATTTTCTGCTTGTCCGGAGCATAATTTTGTCATCTCCAGTCCGATTGACTTAAAACTTGGTATGCGTGTTTGTTGCAATATTACGGAGTACAGTGCGCAAGAACAATAACTCTACCTAGTGCGGATTTCGAGTAATTCCGCTTTGATTTTCATTTTTACAGTATTTCTTGCTTGTCTGGAACGGAACTTTGTCACCTCAAGTCAAATTGACTTGAGACTTGGTAAACATGTTTGTTGCATTACCTGCCCTTTACACTTATTATACCCCCTTGACAACTGGCGGTGGGACGGGCGTATCTTGCGACAATTTGCTGCTCTTGTTGTAGAATATGATTAATCATCATAAAAAAAAATAATAATAATACACAACTTTATGAAAAAGCATTGTGCTTAAAGGAGAAACTGCTTGTTTTGCCACATTGTATTCATGAGCAGACTCCTGCAAGACAGAAAAAGTTGTTGGAATTGTGGTAACTCTTTACCAAATGACAAAATGTTCAAAATGAAAGCATTTGTACACAACAATGTGGCAGAAATGATAGCATTGTCTATGACAGGGAAGGAAACATGGTTGCAGGTTTTCCTTTCCCTCCACCATGTCAAAGCTGTCTTTTTCTGGTCATTATACCCCCGCAAAACAAATGTTTTCGGGGGTATACCGGAATCAGCCTGTCTGTCCATCCGTCCGTGTATCCATCCGTGTGTCCGTCTGTGTACAAAATACTAGTAATTTTGTGTCGCGAACTCCTTCTACAGTTTTGTTGCTATTGTATTGAAAATTTGTTGGTACATTGATCGTATATTGAAGTTATGCAAGATGCAGTTTTCAGTCATTTACTCCCTATGATTCAAGGGTAATCTCCCCTTGAACTTAGAAATTTTTTTGTTAAATTGCCTGTTTCTGTCAAAGTGCTGGCGGGGGTATTACCGTAAGTCACATTCAGTGACAGCTCTAGTTATACCCCCCCCCCCCCCCCCCCTGCAAAATGAATGTTTTCGGGGGTATACTGGAATCAGCCTGTGTGTCCATCCATCCGTGTATCCATCCATGTGTCTGTCTGTGTACAAAATACTAGTAATTTTGTGTCGCGAACTCCTTCTACAGTTTTGCTGCTATTGTATTGAAAGTTTGTTGATACATTGATCGTATACTGAAGTTGTGCAAGATGCAGTTTTCAATCATCTACTCCCTATGATTCAAGAGTAATATCCCCTTGAACTTAGAAAATTTTTTTGTTAAATTGCCTGTTTCTGTCAAAGCGCTGGCGAGGGTATTAAGTCACATTCAGTGACAGCTCTAGTTAAAACATGGGATTGCTTTGTAAAGGCATAACTCTTTACCTGACAAAAATTTTTTTGAAAAGCCCCACATTGAAAGCAACTGCAGATGAGTTATTGAATGCAGCTCAGATGATAGCATTTGTCTTTGACAGAATATAATTTTGGATTGGAAAAGCTTTTACTCCTTGCACTCAATTTTTTCTCCAAAATCTCCTTCCTCATGGTCCCAAAGCATGGAATTACTTTGTAAAGGGTTAAAATATATTATGCTTCTTACAGATAACGAGTGCACAGAGTATTATTCTGAAACAACAATCACCAACCATTCTTAACAACATTCTCAGTCTAATCTGATCTAATTTAATCTTATCTAATTTAGTTTGTAGAATTTTCTAATTTTTGAAGTAATACAATTTCTGATAAATTTTTATCATTCATTAATGAAACTGTCTTTATTTTTAAGTGCCAATTTTGGAAAACTCCAGTGATCCTGCAAAAAGTACAAATACCACTAGTAATACATATTTTACACAAGATGGGGTAGAGTTGAGAGCTCGGATGTTAACTCCAAAGAAAGATGACTTACTGAAACGACTCAGTCAATCTGATAACACAATAAACATCATTGAGGTGTTCATGCCAAGGGTGTGTGCCATCATACAAGTATATTACATAGCAACTTCCTGTCTGTCTCATCCACATGAATTGTAAGTACATTCACGATTTACCTGTAAATTTTCTGGCAGATAGAGTTGGACATGCCTGGAAAAAAAATGTGTATCTACACAGTGTTGAATGCTATCAGAAATATGGTATGTGGGTGGACCAGTTTCAGCTTGTGTTTTGATTCGATTGGTAAAAAATTTACTCGATAATTTCATCTGCATTTGATAATGGTTTTCACCCTCTAAACCAGTATTTGGTTTTATTTTCTGACAATTTTCAAACAGTCTTATCAATAATGACAAGATTTTGTAAAAATTTGTTGGAGTACAATAAAAGGAATATTATTTTGTAGTAAATTTCCTAGGGCTAATACTTGCCTCTCAAACATGAGAAAATATCTACATCTGACGGAAGTCTTGGGCGATGTCAAAATTTTCTTCTGCAGCAAGAAGCAAGTACAGCATTCTCTCCTTTTCCGGCAATGTTTTCAAAAGCCTTCTTCCTTGAGGTTGTAAAAAACACAGGACTGTTGGTTGTTATATTGAGATCATACGATTACATTGTATTTATTGCAGGAAAGCTGCACCAAAGTTTGTTGAATTTGTGTTCAAAAACAAAAATGTGCTGAACTCCCTCATTAAAAGGTAAGCAACTTGTGTTTACTCATTTGTGTGCTTATCACAATTTTTTGTACATTTGCTGAATTTGTAGATCCAAGATCATACCTCAAGCTTTGTTGTTGATTTAATTCTTTACCAAACAACAAAATTTCAGGCCAATCAAAATTGAAGCCATGTGTAGACAACAACAAAAATGTGGCTCAAATGATTGGTTTTGTGTTTGAAAGGGTAGAAGGTTACCAGGCTTTTCTCCTCTTTCCACAATGTTTATAAACGCCCTCTTTTTCAGGGTATTTAAAACCTTGCATAGTTTGTTAAAGGCTTGAACCTTTTCATTTCTGGTTAGGCTTAGTCAAATAACTATCCATGAAAACACAGAATGTTGCATGATATTACATATGATACAACATTTCTAGCTCTGCCATTTTCAAAGAAAACATCGAAGTATTATCATAGCCCTGGCTTTTGCCCAGCCTGGCAGCATATTAGACTTGTGACCTGGTGGATGTATGTTTGATACCTGGTTGAGGCAAACTTTCTTGCCGGCAAAATTTTGCCTCTCACCTCTGATGCAGTGAGATAAGTAGTAAGTGGCTTGGCAAGAAAGTTATGTCTCTGCTGGTGTGAGAAAGCCAGGAAACACATGCCTAGCTGCACTGAAGGCTGTGATATGATCTGAACTGTGAAAATAGTCTTAAACTCCAATTCAAACATAGCCCTGTAATCTGTATCATCATCATTTTCTGTGTTGTCATGCAAAACCTGTGACATTTTATGTCTCTGTCATTACTGAAGATGTTTACTTCTGTATCACACTAAATGATAACTATCAAAAAGGGAAGCCATACATAAGGAGCAGGTAACCATCAAAATATTTTTGACACAGTTATGCCACTTTTTTGACCTGGAATTTTCACTGAAAATCAATCTACAAGTATTTCTAAAAGTAACTGCAGCTGAGCGTTGCCACCAGCATGCTGTACTCTTTTTGAATTTTTGATGTGGATCCATCAATGTCTACTGAATTAAGTTTATAATTATTACACTTTACATTTCTTTTTTAGCTCACCTGAGCACGAAGTGCTCAAGGTGAGCGTTTGTGATCGTGCTGTGTCCGTCGTGCATTGTCCGTCGTGTGTCGTCAACTTTTACCTTGTGTATGCTCTAGAGGCCACAATTTCAGTCTGATACTCATTATACTCGGTCAGAATGTCTTGATGATATCTTGGACAAGTTAGAAAATGGGTCAGGTCAGGTCAGGTCAAAAACTAGGTCACTAGGTCAAATCTTAGAAAAACGTTGTGTACGCTCTAGAGGCCACATTTTCAGTGCAATACTCTTGAAAGTTGGTCAGAATTTGTGTCTTGATGATATCTCAGACAAGTTCAAAAATGGGTCATGTGGGGTCAAGAACTAGGTCACTAGGTCAAATTTTAGAAAAACCTTGTGTACACTCTAGAGGCCACATTTTCAGTCCAGTACTCTGGAGAGTTGTCAGAATCTTTGTCTTGATGATGTCTTAGATGACTTTGAAAATTGGTTATGTTCAATCAAAAACTAGGTCACTTGGTCATATCTTATAAAAACTTTGTGTACCCTGTAGAGGCCACATTTTCGGTCAAATACTCATGAAAGTATGTCAGAATTATTATTATGTCTAATACGAGTTAAGTCATAGTACAGAAGTGGATGGTTTAGATCCAAGATCAGACAGCATGTCCTGTTTAGTCTGATGTCTATCTACACCATCCGCCAACTTTGAAAATCGCCATCTTGCCATCAGAGTAAAGAAAAGAAAGAATGAGGTTTAGTATTCATTTTTCATAGTAGATTAATTTATTGCTTATGGAGGGACAACACGCATGGTTATGGTTTTGGCGGCCTGTGTAGATTAAGATTAGACTGTAGGCAGACTGTTTGGTCTGATCTTTGATCTAAATCCACACTTTTCGCTTTGGTGAGAAGTTTTTAACAAAAACACCCTTAGTGTTGCAATTATTTTGGTCT
The DNA here is from genome assembly GCA_946811185.2 of Hippopus hippopus. NCBI lineage: Eukaryota > Metazoa > Mollusca > Bivalvia > Cardiida > Cardiidae > Hippopus > Hippopus hippopus. The sequence continues at coordinate 30,162,407 of OX328101.1, forward strand.
AATTTCAGGACTTAAAATTACCGTTGAGTTAATCAGCTCTCGAAGGATTCGTTTTCGTAACAATGAACATTGCTATGCAGAAATGAATATTATGCAGCCGATCATTATTGAAAACATATTCCAAAAAATTACCCGTCAAATATTTTTGGAAATTAACTTTACGGAATGTCCGAATATTTAGGAAAACTTGCTTTTGGAAGTGTTCAGAGAAAGAATTAAAAAATAAATTATTTTTGTAAATAATTAAACGTGTCCGAACTTTTAGGGCGTCCGAATACATTAGCGAATTGCAGTATTTTCTCTCTCTTTCTTCTCAGTGAAACTATCGAAACTATCGATATTTGAGGTAACTATCGGCGATAGTTATCGATTTTCAACATAACAATCGATGCAGTAGCATCGACACGCTCACCATCGTGATCCATCGATAGTCTGATGTATCGTTACACCCCTACCTACCTTTTACCATACTGTAACATGTTAACCTCATTCAAATTGAAAGCACCGGTAAATGACAATGTAAATGTGACTCAAAAAAATTAAATTTTGTTTTGAAAGGGTAGAAAACATTGTAGGTAGAGGAGAAAAAGCTAGTTACCAGCATTTTCTCCTTTTTCCTACAATGTTTTCAAAAGCCCTTCTTTGTTTGGGGGTCATTGAAACTCAGGATCATGTGTTAAGGGGTCAAAATTTCATGACAAGGTGTTTGCAAAGTGTATGAATTTTTAGCTTGGCTTTTTTCAGAGAAAACAACAAGTCATTGTTGTAGCCCCGGTGTTGTCTTTGTGTCGTTGTTGTCTTGCAAATACTATGGCATTTTGTAATATCTCTTGTTATTACTAAAAATATTTACTTCAAACAAGTTAATGTCTATCAAAAGGGGAAGACATACATTAGGGTCAGGTAACCATCAAAGTATTTTTACACAATTATGCCCCTTTTTTGACTTACAATTTTCACTGAAAATCAAGCACTAGCAGCTAAGCGTTGGCACCCACATGTGGTGCTCTTGTTTTGGTACCACTATGGTATCATTAAATCCAAAGATGACTTCACAGAAACGTGATGCATAGATCAATCAATTATATGGGGTTTACAGTAAACAGACTGAGATATTCTACAGTCAAGTTTTTTTAGCTCACCTGAGCACGAAGTGCTCAAGGTGAGCTTTTATGATCACCCAATGTCCGTCGTCCGTCGTCCACAATTTCTTTAAACATCTTCTCCTCCTAAACCACTGGGCCAATCTTGATGAAACTTGGCAGGGATGTTCCTTGGGTGAAGCTCTACCAAAGTTGTTCAAGAGATTGAATTCCACCCATAACTCTGGTTGCCATGGCAACCAAAAGGAAAAAAATAGCAAAATCTTTGAAAATCTTCTTCTCTGAAACTAGAAGGTGTAGAGCTTTGATATTTGGTATGTAGCATCTCCTAGTGGACCTCTACAAAGTTTGTTCATATGATGCCCCTGGGGTCAAAACTGGCCCCGTCCCGAGGGTCACAAGTTTGAACATAGGAACAAAGAAGGGAAACTTTAAAATTTTTCTTCTCTGAAACTGGAAGGCGTAGAGCTTTGATATTTCATATGTAGCATCTCCTAGTGGACCTCTACCAATTTTGTTCATATGATGCCCCTGGGGTCAAAACTGGTCCCGCCCCAGGGGTCACAAGTTTGAAACATGGGAAGAAAGAAGGAAAACTTTAAAAATCTTCTTCTCTGAAACTAGAAGGTGTAGAGCTTTGATATTTGGTATGTCGCATCTCCTAGTGGACCTTTACCAAGTTTGTTCATATGATGCCCCTGGGGTCTAAACTGGCCCCGTCCTGGGGGTCACAAGTTTGAACATAGGAACAAAGAAGGGAAACTTTAAAATTCGTCTTCTCTGTAAGGTGTAGAGCTTTGATATTTGGTATGTACATGTAGCATCTCCTAGTAGACCTTTTCCAAGTTTGTTCATATGATGCCCCTGGGGTCAAAACTGGCCCTGCCCGGGGGGGTCACAAGTTCGAAACATAGGAACAAAGAATGAAAACTTTAAAAATCTTCTTTTCCTGAAACTGTAGGGTGTAGAGCTTTGATATTAGGTATGTAGCATTTCCTAGTGGACCTCTTCCAAGTTTGTTCATATGATGCCCCATGGGTCAAAACTGGCCCCGCCCCGGGGGTCACAATTTTGAACATGGGAACAAAAAAGGAAAACTTTAAAATTCTTCTTCTCTGAAACTAGAAGGTGTAGAGCTTTGATTTTTAGTATGTAGCATCTCCTAGTGGACCTCTACTAAGTTTGTACATATGATGCCCCTGGGGTTAAAACTGGCCCCACCCTGGGGGGGTCACAAGTTCGAAACATAGGAACAAAGAATGAAAACTTTAAAAAATCTTCTTCTCTGAAACTGGAAGGCTTAGAACTTTGATTTTTGGTATGTAGCATCTCCTAGTGAACCTCTACCAAGTTTGTTCATGCCCTGGGGGTCAAAACTAGCCCGCCCCGGGGGTCACAAGTTCAAACATAGGAACAAAAAAGGAAAACTTTAAAATTCTTCTTTGCTGAATCTGGAAGGCGGAGAGCTTTGATATTTGGTATGTAGTGAACCTGTTCCAAGTTTGTTAGCCCACCAGAGCACAACATGTTCAGTGAGTTCAAAATTGGGTCACCTGAGGTCATAAACTAGGTCACTATGTTAAATTAAAGAAATATGTTGTGGGCACTCTAGAGGCCACATTTTTTGCTCAACTGACTTGAAAATTGGTCAGAATGTTTGTCTTGATAAAATCTCACATGAGTATGAATTTGGGTCAACTGGGGTCATAAACTAGGTCAAATTAAAGAAATATAACTCTAGGGCTTTCTAGAGGCCACATTTATTGTTCAATTGATTTGAGAATTTGGTAAAATGTTTCTCTTGAGGAAATCTAGGAATAGTTAAAAATTTGGTCACCTGGGGTAAAAACTAGGTCACTATGTCAACTTAAAGAAATACCTTTAGGGCACTACAGAGGCCACATTTCTTGATCAACTGACTTGAAAATTGGTCAGAATGTTTGTCTTGATAAAATCTCACATGAGCCTGAATTTGGGTCAACTGGGGTCATAAATGAGGTCACTAGGTCAAATTAAAGAAATATAACTAGGGCTTTCTAGAGGCTACATTTATTGTTCAATTGATTTTAGAATTGGGTAAAATGTTTCTCTAAATGAAATCTAGGATTAGTTCAAAATTGGGTCACCTTGGGTCATAAACTAGGTCACTAGGTCAAATTAAAGAAATACCTTTAGGGCACTGCAGAGGCCACATTTCTCGCTCAAATGGCTTGAAAATTGGTCAGAATGTTTATCTTGATGAAATATCAGATGAGTATGAAATTGGGTCACCTGGGGTCATAATCTAGGCCAAATACCTTGTGGGCACTCTAGAGGCTACAGTTATTGCTCAATTAACTTAAAAACTGTTCAGAATGTTTGTCTTGATCAATTTGTGATGAGTTCTATATTGGGTCACCTATGGTGATAAAGTAGGTCACTATGCCAACTTACGGAAATTTCATATGGACCCTCTAGAGGCCACATTTTAAGCTCAATTGACCTATCTATTGGTCAGAAATTGAATTATGCACGTGGGGTGAAATTTCACCTATTGACTCAGGTGAGTGATCCAGGGCCATCATGGCCCTCTTGTTTTTCTTTCAGTCAGAATATCAAACAGAACATCAAGGGTTTTGAAGAGCCTGATGTAGTTTTTGTTTTTGTTTTGTTTCAGGAAACCAACTGTTATATTCAACCATTTCCATTTTCTACTAGAGTGTCCAGAATTGATGGCAGATTTCATACATATTGTGAAAGCCCAGGTATACAGTATAAATATGCGTAGTTTCACCTATTGTCAGAATTTTGTTACATGTCTGTGAATATTATTAGTTTCTCCTTTCAAATGCCAAAGCCTTTTGAAAGATGACAAAACTTCTAATTTGTTTATAAGTTACAGTCTAAGAAAAGAAGTACATTAAACTTTGGTAACCAAGGTCAAAAGGTCCACGGCCCTCTACAAGGTAACTTAAATTTCAAAATTTGTTTTCAAGTTTGAATTTTATGAAAGAATTTAATTTACTTATCATTATACATTTAGGATTTACTTCCGTGTTTACGGTTCGACTCGTTTAGACGCATGATAAAAATAGATCGTCTATCAACCATGACGATACACATGTCAATTTTACTTCTCAGAGTGAATAACCCAAAAAAGTACTCTAGAAGGAATTACAACTGGGGAGGTGGTGGGAAAGTCTAATGATCAGTAAGTTAAATTCTTTCATAAAATTCAAACTTGAAAACAAACTTTGAAATTTTATTTCACTCATTTAACTTACTGATCATTATACATTTAGGATAGATTACAAAGCAATGATGCTTACATAAATATAAAGAAAGCTCTCACCTAGTGGTGATGCTGTAATTCCTATCCTGGAAATGATCATTTACTTTCCTAGTATGTACATAAAGAACCAACATGTATTCACTTCCTTGAAGTCTTCTAATAACTATACAAGTAATTCCCATAGTATATACACGACAGGCTATAACACACGCAGTATCTTTAGAATTAGAAAAACACTGATCCGCGACTCGCTGAAAGAACTTCCAGGTCAAAAAACAACATACGTTCTTTACTTAAGAACTTCAGTTTATATCCCTCGAATAGAACTGTACAAAAGTGGAATCTCGGCTCCAGTCTGCTGAGGTTAAAATGGATTCAAGTGATGCACCTTTATAGAGTGCAAAGGAAGATCCTACAGCTCTAGTACTGTGTGCTCTGACCTTTAAAGTTTTATCTGCCAATGTAATACGAAGAGTTTGAACTATCCAATTTGAAATAGTTTGAACTGAGACTGGCTTATGAGGTTCATTCAACCCAAGAAAAACTGCAGTTTCATCCTTACCATCCGTAAATTTCCTGAATTTCTCCGTACGTTTTAGATAATGATAAAAACATCTTTTTGGATCCAAGAGCTTGTTGTCTTTGAAAGCTGGTATAAAAATTTTTGCTCCGTAATGGGACTGTCTGTCCTGGTTAGCCAAACCATGTCTAAATCTGAAGACTGAATCTTGACCCAACCGCAGTGACTGAAGGTCACTACATCATCTAAAACAAGTAACAGCAATCAGAAAAACAGTCTTATATGTAAGATATTTTAAAGATGCTTTTCTTATGGGTTCAAAAGGTTCATTCTGTAATGCCTTGAGCACTAAGGAAAGATCCCATTCAGGTACAAGCCTCCTTTTTGGCTGTCTGCTATTGAACACCCCTTTGATTAACAGAAGAATATCAGGATGTTGCCCTACTTTAAAACCATCAACTGGGGGGAGAATAACTGAAAGCATTGATCTGTACCCAGCTATAGTACGGAACTGGAGACTTTTCTCAAATAAGTCTGAAAGGAACTCTGAGACATTAACTATAGATGCAGCATAGGGATCAATTTTCCTTGCGCAACACCAGCTATAGAATACTCTGAATTTGCTGTTATAGTCTTTTCTTGTGCCTTTCCTCCATGCTGCTCTGAAAAGTTTTCTAGTGTTTTCAGAAAATCCTTTCTTTTGCATTTGTCCGTCGATAACATCCATGCCATCAAGTTGAACAGGCCTGGATTGGGATGCACTGTTTGAGACTTTGGTTGACTCAGTAGATCCAGAATCAATGGCAAACGAATCGGGCATGCTACAAGTAGCTGAAGCAGACTCGGATATCAATGTCTCCAGGGCCACTGAGGTGCAATCAAGATAATTTGAAAATGGAACTGCAACATATGACTCAGTACTTTCGGGATCAAGCAGATTGGGGGAAAGGCATAAGCAAATATGTTTGCCCATGAAATTGATAGAGCATCTATTGCAAATGCTTGATGGCTTGGTAACCAGCTGCAATAGACTGGAGTATGATGATTCAGATCCATCATTGGGTGACCCCACATTTGAAAGATAGCCTGGACTACCAAAGATTTCATAGACCATTCCGTCGGTTTGATTCTTGTCCGACTCAACTGATCTGCTAGGACATTCATTTTCCCGCATATGTGAATTGCTTTCAAACTTGTTTTGGATCACAAAATTCCATAGTTTCCATGTTCTTAAGCATAACTGGCTGGAATGAGTCCCCCCTGCTTGTTTATATATTGGACTACTGTTGTATTGTCCGTTTTCAAGAGAACATTTTTGCCCTTTATTGCTGGAAGGAAATGTTTTACTGCCATAAACACTGCTTCTAATTCCAGAATGTTTATATGCAATTTCCGCTGATCCTCTGACCAGACCCCTTGCATGTAACTGTTTCCCATATGCCTGCCATACATTGTTTTGGAAGCATCTGTAGTGATTGTAACTGTTGCCTGAACTTGATTGAAAGATTGACCCATTAAAATGTTTGCTGGGAGACACCACCATTTCAAATGACCTAACAGATGTGGAGTGCAAGGAACTTCCATGTCTAGAGAATCTTTGGACGGTCTCCAAAAACTCAGAAGATGTAACTAAATCGGTCTCATGTACAACGGAACATTGGGAACTAGTTCTATGCAAGATGCCATCAGACCCAGAAGGTGAAGGAAAACTCTTGCAGAGACTGAACTTTGGTTGAAAATCTTTCTTGCTTCTTTGACTTTCAAAACCCTTTCTTGAGTTGGAAAAATTAAACCTTCCTTCAGATTGAAAACTGCACCTATATAAGTTATCATTTGCTGAGGAAGAAGGCTGGACTTTTTGAGATTTATTATGAAACCCAATGATATTAACAGATGTAGGCATGTGTGACAATCTTGAAGCAAAGACATTTTGTTTTGACTGAGGTTCATTATACCGTCCAGGTACACAGCTAATCAAATATTTAGTGTGTGAAGATGTGCAGCTGCTACTGCTACTAACTTGGTGAAAATCCAGGAGCTGACGTGGGGCCGAAACACATCACTTTCCACTGATAACATTGACCTTGGAAACTGAATCTTAGATACTTCCGGTGCTTTGGATGGATTGGAATGTGTAAATAAGCATCTGCTAGATCTATTGTTATTGCCCAGTCTTTCAGCTTCACCATGTTTATGACTTTGTTTAAAGTGTCCATCTTGAAATGCTTCTTCTCTATGTACTGATTTAGAGGCCTCAAATTTATTACCGGACGTAGTTTGCCATTTTCCTTTGGAACAAGAAAGAAGGTACTGTAAAAACCTTCCATCGCTTGGCCCCATGGGACTCTTTCTGTAGCATCTTTTCCTAAAAGGGTAATGATTTCTTGATGAATTAAATGTTGGGACAACTTTTGAACAGAAGTTATTTTCAGTCCAGAGAAAGGTGGTATTGTTTTGAACTCGAGTTTGTAGCCTTCTTTTATTACAGACAAAACCCACTGATCATTTGTTATTTCCTCCCATGTTTTTAGGAAATATTTGAGTCGGTATATTTGGTTTGAGGTGAAGAAACTCTTGTCATTGACTTACCTTGTTCAAATAGTCACTTCCTTTTAGGAATCCGAAAGGATGACAATGTTCCCGATGATTCCTTAGACTTTTGTGCATCTAACTCAGACCCAGAAGGTTTGTAAGAGTCATTCTGTTTGAACTGATGACTTCCTTGAGAAGTCTGTTTTCTGCTTCTTGGATGACCATCTTTTGTCATTAGAGCAAGATTTACTTTGTTGGCTTTTGAACTTCCTTTTAACAGACCTTGATTCCTGAAGCTCTGGAACTGTATCATTTAACTGGTCCTTTTGTTCCTTTCTATGCTTTAATTTATCCTCTAACCCTTTACCAAAGACACCATGACCAGTTAAAGGAAGAAACAAAACTTTGGACTGAACATCCTTCAAAGTATTCAGTCCAGTATCAGAAATAGCTGCCTTCCTACAAATGATGTGAAAGAAAGCACCTGATCTACCAACTTGATCTAAGGCCTTGGTAGACATGCTGAAAATATCCCTAACTGTTTGTACACAATGGTCGATGTTGGGATTCTGAGCCTGCAAATCTCTTACCAATGCCCCAAGACCTTGTTGCATGTAAGACATGGCAATGATACCCATTCATGTTGCCATTTGTCCCAGAAACCCCACTCTCTCAATGGTTTTCAAAGGTTGTGTATGTAATTGACGACCTTTTCCCCAATATTTTATAGCTTTTGAAAATGACGCTTCTGCAGCATAGGCTCTGTAAGGTCGTCAAGACCTGGGACCTGTAGGAAAGCTTCCGACAGTGAATGTACAGGAAAAGTCAACCTATATTCATCCTTATAGCATGATAGCCTCTCTGGATTTTCACATCTCCAAGACCTTGATAAGATGTCAATTTGAGACTGGTCTAGAATTAAACCACATGACGAGGACTTGTCTGTGTCTGGAGTGTTAAATAATGCACCCAAACAGTTGTTTTCCTTGTCAGTGTATTTATCAAAGCACTTATCAGCCGGTCCTGAAAAATCAGCATTAGAAGACGACTGGGAAGAGTCATTGTCACTGTCCCCTAAAAAGCCTCTGAGCCCCGTACGCTGAAGGGATAAGACATCATCCCGAGCATAACTTGGTATATGCATTTCGCTGTCGAGTGAATTTTCCAGTGACAACAACAGTCTGTGCAACCCCGAAGGTTCATGATCCGTATGTGAATCACCACGAGCTTCTGGCTGGCCAAAATTGCCCCCAATACTCATTGACATACCTTTCAGAGTCTCAAGAGAACTCATAAGTTTGTCGAATTTATCGTCCACTCTCTTCTCCATATCTGCCATCTTGGATTCTAAGTCCTTTATGGTGGTAGTGGCAGGTTTCGATTTATTAGGCTTCGTTTCAGAAGAAACCCGAACACTCGAGACCAAGGCATTATCCCCCTCAGCGACGGGTGTAAGCTTCAAAACAGCCTCGGCCATAAACAAAAAGAAAATAATCCCAAGTAAGAAACAAAAAACACGTCGAGCGTTGTTCACGCCGAAAGTAAAACAGATGTGCGCATGACATGTGTATCATCATGGTTGATAGACAATCTATTTTTATCATGCGTCTAAATGAGTCGGAGCGTAAACACGGAAGTAAATCCTAAATGTATAATGATCAGTAAGTTCAAATGAGTGAAATAAAATTAAAAACACTAAAAGACCTGGTATTAAAATATCAACAAAAAATTAATAGACACTGTCAGGTGAAGTACATTCCAAGTCAGTAAGAGACTACAGGGCTTGAAAATTTCACTCATCCACTCATGACAAGTGAACTGTAGGTGTGGACCATTTGCTTTTTGCAATGGGTTTTCCTGTCAGAAATGTGAAAAGTAATGAGACATTACAATTAATTAATCATGGCAAAGGCATATTAGATAATAAACAAAATCAAACATTACCCTGGATTCAAGATTGACGGAAAAATATGACCATGTATATTATGATCAGCTGTTATGCTGTACAGGTAAATGTGTAACTGACACATTTCTGGCTTTTCTATTAAACTTGGAAGCTATGTTACCAAATTCAATTCATGCATGCATGAAATACAATTGAAATAATAGAACAAACAATAAATAATTAGAATTGAATTGGGTAGTTTTCAAACAATTAAATAAGTAATTTCCAATGGTATCAGAATTTGGTCTTTTGGTCGCTACCTTTTGTCTGTGTTTCATGTCCTTTCCATTTGCACATCCTTAACTCTTTACCAAACAACAAAGTTTTAGACTGGTCCAAATTGATAGCATTTGCAGACGACATTAAATTTAGCTGAAATGATAGTACAGTAATTGTCAGTAAAGTGTAGAAAACCTTGTGGTGAAAGGAGAAAATGCTGGTTACCAGCATTTTCTCCTTTTCCCACAAGGTTTTCAAAAGGCTCCTTCTTCAGGGTCATTTAAATCAGGGATTGTTTAGAAAAGGGTTAAAAGAATGTCAGGCGTGCAGTTTTCTTCTCTTAGAAGAATTGTAGCCAAAACCTTTAGTGTTCTTGTAGGGTTTTGGTCAGCAATTCTTCCCAGTTCTTCTTCCAGTCAAAATGAAATCACTGTGACTTCTGAAAAAAAAAACAAGTAATTTTTCCAATTCACTCGTCATACAGAACAGGTTGGTCTGAAAATAATTTTCAAGCCAAGACCCTGGGTGAGGCTTGTTCAGAATTTTTTGGGAAAAGGAGAAAATGCTTGTAGCCAGCATTTCCTCATTTTTCAACAATGTTTATATCCTATCAGAGACATATCTTGTCATTTGAGTCAAATTTAATATGTCCTCTGCAAATACCTCTAGCATAGACTTGTTTAAAACCTTGTTGTCTAGTGTAAAATTGACTATTACTACACTTCAAAAGTATGTTTCTGTGTAGAATTTTGCATATTTGACTAATGAATCAAATTTTGATAGCCATTTGATGCCAGGAGTAAGTGGTTTTACAGTAATCTTCACACAGAGTTGGATCTGAATGAACCTCAGCCTCGGGAGGAGGATGTCCTTGTGATACAGAGAGGTATGTGACTGCACGGGAAAGTTAGGTCTTTATCAGTCAACAAAATCCTGCTCTCATCTTAATTGAAAGCATTTACAGATGACAAATGTGGGTCAAATGATAAGACTTGTCTTTGAAAGGGTAGAAAAGATTGTGGCAAAGGAGAAAATGCCAGTTACCGGCATTTTCTCCTTTTCCCACATATTTTTTTCAGACCTTCTTCTGGGTTGTAAAAACAAGAGATTGTGTGATAAAGGGTTACATTTTCCAATCCAGAACACTTTACCTCCAGAGACTGCTGTTAAAATATTGTGACAAAAAGAAACAAAAAATCAGTGTGTATAAAGCATTTCCGTTTTGTCACCATGTATTCGTACCTACTCATTAAACTCAGATTTGTGTTTGAAGTTAGAAAAATGTGCATGAAGTGCATTTTTACCTTGTGTGCGCTCAAGAGGCCACGTTTTCAGTCTGATACACATGAAGCTTGGTGGGAGTGTTTGTCTTGATAAAAGCTCAGACAAATTTGAAATGGGTCATAATAGGTCAAAAACTAGGTCTCTAGGTCAAATCTTAGAAAATCCTTGTGGACACTCTAGAGGCCACATTTTCAGTCCAATTCTCTTGAAACTTTGTCAGACTGCTAGTTTTGATAATATCTCAGACTTCTTGAAATTGGGTCATGTCAGGTCAAAAACTAGGTCACTAGGTCAAATCTTAGAAAAACCTTGTGTACGCTCTAGAGGCCACATTTTCAGTCCAATACTCATGAGAGTTGGTCAGAATGTTTGGCTTTACGATGTCTTGGATATATCAAACAGTGGGTCATATTAAGTAAAAAACTAGGTCACTCGATCAAATCTTAGAAAAACCTTATGTACACTCTAGAGTCCTCATTTTCAGCCCAATACACTTGAAAGTTTGTCAGAATGTATGTCTTGATAAAAGCTTGTACGAGTTAGAAACTGGGTCACATCAGGTCTAAAACTAGGTCACTATGTCAAATCTTTAAAAAACCTTGTGCACATTTTCAGTCCAATACTCATGAAAGTTGGTCTAAATGTTTGTCTTGATAATATCTCATAGCAAATTGAAATTGGGTCACATCAGTTCAAAAACTACCGGTAGGTCACCAGGTCAAATCTTTAAAATAGCTTGTATATGCTCTAGAGGCAACATTTTCTATCCAATACTTATGAATATTAGTCAGCATGGATTTCTTGATGATCATTAAGATGAGAATGAAAATGGGTCACATTGGGTAAAAAACTAGGTTGCCATGTCAAGTCTTGGAAAAACCTTGTGCACACTTTAGAGGCCACTATTCTGTAAAGTACTCATGAAAGATGGTCAGAATCTTTGTTTTGATAATATCTACAATGGGAAAATAACTATGTTGGGCTAAAAAGTAGTTTACTGAGACAAAATCTAGAAAAAGCTTGTGTATATTAGAGGCCAAATTTTCAGCCCAATACTTATAAAAGCTTGTTTGTCATAACATCTCAGAAGAGACTGAAATTGGGCCATGTTTGGTCAGGTGAGCGACTTCAGGGCCATCATGGCCCTCATGTCTTTTTTTGCTAGGATGCTTTTTAAATTTTCTGCTGCAATCTTTTTCAAGGGGAAATAGATTACAGAGCAAAAAAAGTGTTATGAACAACCATAATCAATTTCAAATTAAAGGCAGTTTTTATCAGAAAATCTAGTGATATATTGCACAGTATGGTGTATATGCAATATCTGACTGCTTTGTTTGAGCTGCCTGATTTTTATCTAAGGTTTTTAGCTCACCTGAGCACAAAGTGCTCATGGGGAGCTATTGTGATCGTGCTGTGTCCGTCGTGCGGCGTGCGTCGTCCGTCGTCAACTTTTTCACCTTGTGTACGCTCTAGAGGCCACATTTTATGTCCAATACTCCTGAAAGTTGGTCAGAATGTTTGTCTTGATAATATCTCGGACGAGTTTGAAAATGGGTCATGTCGGGTCAAAAACTAGGTCAGTAGGTCAAATCTTAGCAAAACCTTGTGTACGCTCTAGAGGCCACATTTTCTGTCCTACACTCCTGAAAGTTGGTCAGAATGTTTGTCTTGATGATATCTTGGATGAGTTCGAAAATGGGTCATGTCGGGTCAAAAACTAGGTCAGTAAGTCAAATCTTAGGAAAACCTTGTGTACGCTCTGGAGGCCACATTTTCAGTCCAAAACTCTTGAAAGTTGGTCAGAATGTTTGTCTGGATGATATCTTGGATCAGTACAAAAATAGGTTATGTGGGGTCAAAAACTAGGTCATTAGGTCAAAACTAAGAAAAACCTTGTGTACGCTCTAGAGGCCACATTTACGATCCAAAACTCCTGAAAGTTGGTCAGAATGTTTGTCATGATAATAGCTCAAACGAGTTTGATAATGGGTCATGTGGGGTCAAAAACTAGGTCACTAGGTCAAATTTTAGAAAAACCTTGTGTACGCTCTGGAGGACACATTTTCAGATACTCCTGAAACTCGGTCAGAATGTTTGTCTTGATGAGACCTTGAATGAGTTTAAATTTGGGTCATGTGGGGTCAAAAACTAGGTCACTGGGTCAAAAATTGGGAAAACCTTGTGTACGCTCTAGAGGCCACATTTTCAGTCTGATACTCTTTAAACTTGGTCAGAATGTTTGTTTTGGTGATATCTCAAAAGAGTTTGATAATGGGTAATGTTGCGTCAAAAATAGGTCACTTGGTCAAATCTTAGAAAAACCTTTTGTACGCTCTAGAGGCCACATTTTCAGTCCAATACTCATGAAACTAGGTCAGAATGTTTGTCTTAGTGATATCTCAAAAGTGTTTGATAATGGGTAATGTCTGATCAAAAACTAGGTCAGTAGGCTAAATCTTAGAAAAACCTTGTGTATGCTGTAGAGGCCACATTTTTAGTCTGAAACTCTTAAAAGTTGGGTCAGAATGTTTGTCGTGATAATATCTTGAAAGAGTTCGAAAATGGGTAATGTTGGATCAAAAACTAGGTCACTAGGTCAAATCTTAGAAAACCTTGTTTACTTTCTAGAGGCCTCATTTTTAATGCAATACTCATGAAACTTGGTCAGAATGTTGGTCTTGCACCAGTTTGCAAGTGGGTCATTTCGGGTCAATAACTCATGAAAATCTTGATAGAATGTTTGTCATAATATCTCAAAAGAGATTGAAAATGGGTCATGTTTGGTCAAATGACTCAGGTGAGCGATTTCAGGGCCATCATGGCCCTTTTGTTAAAATATATTTTGCTTGTAGGTAATGGTGAAAGGGGGAAACAGTCCATATAGGTTTTAGATGATTGTTCCTGGTTACAATGCAAGGTGTTCAAGGTCACTAATTTCTGTTTCAATTGTTTTGCAGACCGTTTGTTCCACAGTAGTTGTGATATGGTTCTTAAAGCTTCCCCTCAAAAACTTAAAAGAGGATTGGCTTTGCGCTTCCATGGAGAAGAGGGTGTGGTATGAATTTTTTTCTTACTTTGAAAAGTTATAAGAAATCCTTACCAGTAGGTTGGTTTAATTTGTGCTTACTTACATTAAATTGGAACTCTGTATAGTGTCCAATTAATACTCCACTCCTTTTAACTTTTTGCTTAGCTTATTCCCAAGAAAACTTTGTTGTGCAATCACTGATATTTCATAGGGTTTTTTTTTTTATGTGCAATTGAAATTATTCTGTAAGTGTGTCAGAATGCATCCTTTATGACAGACAGATTGACCAATTGTAACAGTGGACACTGTAAGATTAATTTTTTTAGCTCCACTGGCCGAAGGCCAGCGGGCTTATGTCATGGCCTGTTGTCCGTCGTGCGTCCGTCCGTCCGTCCGTGCGTTAACTTTTTTTTAAAACGCCTTCTTCTCTGAAACTACCCATCCAATTTTGATGAAACTTCACAGAAATGATCCTGCCATGGTCCTCTTCAGAATTTCTTGAAAGAATTTAATTCCTTCAAAAACTCTGGTTGCCATGGCAACAAAACTGAAAAATTTTGAAAATCTTTGAAAATCTTCTTGTCTGAAACCGTAAGGCCTAGGGCTACCAAATTTGGCATGTAGCTTTATCTAGTGGACCTCTACCAAGTTTCTTCAATTTATAGCCCTGGGGTCAAAATTGGCCCCGCCCCGGGGGTTACAAGTTATACATGGGCTTATTTAGGGAGAACTTTACAATTCCTCTTCTACCTAGCCATAGGGCCTAGGGCTACCAAATTTGGCATGTAGCTTTATCAAGTGGACCTGTGCCAAGATTGTTCAAATTATAGCCCTGGGGTCAAATTAGGCCCTGCCCGGGGGTAACAAGTTTTACATGGGCTTATATAACAAGTTTTACATGGGCTTATATAGGGAGAACTTTAAAATTCTTCTTTGACCTAGCCATGGGGCCTAGGGCGACCAAATTTGGCATGTAGCTTTATCTAGTGGACCTGTACCAAGGGTGTCCAAATTATAGCCGAGGGTCAAATTTGACTTCGCTCCGGGGGGTAACATGTTTTACATGGGCGGGCTTATATAGGAAAATCTTCCGCATCTAGCTATAAGGGCTAGGGCTATCAAATTTTGCATTTAGCTTTATCTAGGGGGTCTCTATCAAGGGTGCCCAAATTATAGCCCAGGGGGTCAAATGTAGCCCCACCCCAGGTGGTCACAAGTTCTACATGGTCTTATATAAGGAAACTTTAATAATCTACTTGTACATAGCCATATTTAGGCCTAGGATTACCAAATTTTGCATGTAACTTTATATAATGGGCCTCTACCAAGAGGGCCCAAATTTTAACTTTGGGGGTCAAGTTTGACTCCACACCAGGGGTCACAAGTTTTACATTGGCTTTTATAGTGAAAACTTGATAAACCTGTGTCATGGATCACATATTTTACAGGGCCTTTTATTCAGCAAACTTGTTTTACATGACTTTTTATTGGGCAAGATTAAAAAATCTTTTTGTTTATAACCACACATTCTAGTTTCATATTGTAGGTCTGGGGTCAAAATTGCCTTTATTCCAGGGATCGCAAGTTTAACATGGGCTTCAAAATATTGTCACTTCAATTTAAACATTAATCAAGGGAAATAACTCTTTTTATGAAAGATAAAGTTTGTTACTATTTACCTCCCTTGATTATCAAGCTGCAGTGATACATGATTGGTGCTAGACAAGTTTTTTAGCTCCACTGGCCGAAGGCCAGCAGGCTTATGTTATGGCCCGTTGTCTGTTGTGCGTCCATCCGTATGTTAACTTTTTAGCTCACTTGAGCACAACGTGCTCAAGGGGAGCTTTTAGGATCACCTGGTGTCCGTCGTGCGTCGTGTGTCGTCAACAATTCTTTAAACATCAACTCCTCCTAAACCACTGGGCGGATTTGGACCAAACTTGGCTGAAATGTTCCTTGGAAGGTCCTCTTTAAAAACTGTTCACAGAATTTGATTCCATAAAAAACTCTGGTTGCCATTGCAACCAAATGGAATTTTTTAGGGAATTCTTTAAAAATCTTCTCCTCTGAAACCACGGGTCAGATTTTGAAATAATTTCACAGATATGCTCCTTGGGTGACCCTTTTTAAAAATTGTTCGTAAAATTTAGATCCGTCAAAAAATGTGGCTCTGGTGAATGGGGGCTTCTTGCACCATATAGAAATGAAGGAATTCTTCAAAATTCTTCTTCTCTGAAACCGCTGGTCAGATTTCGAAATAATTTCACAGGATTGTTCCTTGGGTGACCCTTTTCAAAAACTGTTCGTAAAATTTTGATCCGTCAAAAAACGTGGCTCTGGTGAATGGGGGCTTCTTGCACTATACAGAAATGAAGGAATTCTTTAAAAATCTTCTCCTCTGAAACAGCAGGTCAGATTTTGAAATAATTTCACAGGATTGTTGCTTGGGTGACCTTTTTCAAAAATTGTTCGTAAAATTTTGATCCGTCAAAAAATGTGGCTCTGGTGAATGGGGGCTACTTGCACTACATGGAAATTTAGAAATTCTTAAAAATTCTTCTTCTCTGAAACGACTGGTCAGAATTTGAAATATTTTCACAGAGATGTTCCTTGAATGACCCTTTCCAAAAACTGTTTGTGAAATTTTGATCTGTCAAGAAACACAGCTCTGGTGAATGGGGGTTACTAGCACTATAGGGAAATGAAGAAATTCTTAAAAATTCTTCTTCTCTGAAACTGCTGGTCAGATTTTGAAATAATTTCACAGAAATGTTTCTTGGATGACCCTTTTTAAAATGTTTGTGAACATAACTTAAGAAATCTCCGTGTACTGAGTCATTAGGCCTGGGGCTACCAAATTTTGTGTGTGGCTTTATTTGGTGGTCCTCTACCAAGAGTACCCAAATTATAGCACTATGGTCGAATTTGACCCCACCCCAGGGGTCAGATGTTAGACTACCAAATTTTTTGTGTGGCTTTACTTGGTGGTCCTCTACCAAGAGTACCCAAATTATAGCACTAAGGTCGAATTTGACCCCACCCCAGGGGTCAGAAATTTTACATGGGCTTATGTAGTGAAATCTATTGAAACCACTCTTCCAATTTTGACCAAACTTTACAGATATCATCTTGCTATGATGTTCTTCAGAATGTCTTCAAAGAATTAACATCTGTTAAAAGCTATTGTTGCTATGGTTACAAAACTGAAAAGTATTGAAAAACGTCTAAAAATCTTTTCCAGAAGCATAATTTGGAATTCACTATAAATTGGCATATGCATGGTACTAAGCTTTACATATTTCAGATTCTTTGCTAAAAATTTGATCTGACAATGGACGTGGCTGCTGTGGGCTTGGCTTTATTAAAGATTATAACTGGTTATATGATTTAAGTTTACATACTGATAAAAGGAAATAACTCTTGTTCTGTCCATGCAAATATAAATGCACTCAAAACATTGCTGTTCCAGTACATTATAATTTATAGTCTGAAGTAAATTGTGAATATCTCCACATCGAAAAGAGTGTTATTGAAAACAAATCATCCTTTGGTTAGTTCTTTTCAGAGTTTATTATTGCATCTTGTATTGCCATGATGTCATGATGATGTCTTGAATATTTCATCTAATGGCCAACCTGCAATTTTGAAAATCAATACAGGATGGGGGCCATTATCAGCCCACATACAAGTATCTTTTATGTTAATCTGGTGGTCAAAGGTCGAGAGCTCTATGATGGGAAAATGTGTAAATGTTGTTACTCGTTAATGTTGTATAACCTTTGTGTATCCTTTTTTTGATAGAATGTATTGAAAATGAGACATAACCACATTTTTTTTTATCTAGAAGAATGTACTGCTCAAGTCTATGATGATACATTAAACTGACCAACTTAGGATGGATGGTTGTCTGGCACAATCTGGTGATGACAGCCTGACCAAGGCTATGATGCAAACCTTGAACTGAAGCTGCCAAAACAAGAAAACTTACCATATTCATATGTTAACTCTATACCAAACAATTAACTTTTGGACTGAACTGAATTGAAAGCATTTGCAGACAACAAATTCCATGTACCTGAAATGAAGCTTTGTCTTTGATAGGGTAGAAAACATTGTGAGAAAAGGAGAAAATGCAAGTTACCAGCATTTTCTCCATTTCCCACAACGTTTTCAAAAGCTTTCTCTTTCTGAGTCGTTAAAAGTCAGGATTGTGTGGTAAAGGGTTAATCTATTTATTATTACGTACCCATAGAGTAGCCCTACACCATTATTGCTTTACCAATATAGAACATATTTATATTTATTATTTCTGTAAGTGTATAAAGGGCCATCTCAAATATGTTAATCTGTACCGGGTGAGTGCCATTGGTGAATGATTCTTTGTGTCGAACATTAAATAAAAGAAAAGTATAAAATATTGCAAACTTTTTTGTGAGATTTCATTTGAAATGTTTGGAATTGATTTCCACAAATAGAGGGGTATTTCATTGTCAATTACATGACAGATAAAATATGGGATAATAAGATAGTTACACTTCACCAATGCTGGAGTAGGGCCTCTTCTTGGGAGACATCAGCCTAGATGATCACCACTGTGCAATAGCCAGTGGAGCGATACAGGGCCATCATGGCCCTCTTGTTTTAACTTGTTACAGGGACAAGGTGTGGTGCGAGAATGGTTTGATGTTTTATCCAAAGAAATCCTTAATCCAGATTATGGTCTCTTCACACAGTCTGCTGATGGTATGCTGTTATTTCTAGTAGTTCTTCGCTCTTTAGATTGTCTCTTGAAACCTCAATCGCATGAATTACACTCATACATGAATACTTACAACCTTTTACCTTGAAACCTCAATGGCATGAATTACAATTGTACATATATACTAACAACCTTTGCCCTTGAAAGCTCAATTGCATGAATTACACTCGTACATATATACTAACAACCTTTGCCCTTAAAAGCTCAATTTCATATATTACATTCATATATACTAATAACCTTTACCTTGAAAGCTCAATTGCATGAATTACACTCATACATATATACTAACAACCTTTGCCCTTGAAAGCTCAATTTTATGAATTACATTCATATACACTAATAACCTTTTACCTTGAAAGCTCAATTGCATGAATTACACTCGTACATATATACTAACAACCTTTGCCCGTGAAAGCTCAAGTTTATGAATTACATTCATATACACTAATAACCTTTTACCTTGAAAGGTCAAATGCATGAATTACGCTTGCACATATATTCTAATAGCCTTAACCCTTTACCACTCAGTCCCGACTTTTAATGACCCTGGGAAAGAAGCCTTTGGAAAATATTGTGGGAAAAGGAGAAAATTCTGGTAACAGCATTTTCTCCTTTTCCCTCAATGTTTTCTACCTTTCCCAAAACAAAATCCTATTTTTCAGTCACTTTTTAGCTCACCTGAGCACAAAGTGCTCATGGGGAGCTATTGTGATCGTGCTGTGTACGGCGTCCGTTGTGCGGTGTGCGTCGTCCGGCGTCAACTTTTCACCTTGTGTACGCTCAAGAGGCCACATTTTCAGTCCGATACTCATGAAAGTTGGTCAGAATGTTTGTATTAATAAAATCTCGGACGAGTTCGAAAATGGGTCATGTCGGGTAAAAAACTAGGTCACTAGGTCAAATCTTAGAAAAATCTTGTGTACGCTCTAGAGGCCACATTTTCTGTCCAATACTCCTGGGGGTTGGTCAGAATGTTTGCCTTGATGATATCTCGGACGAGTTTGAAAATGGGTCATGTCGGGTCAAAAACTAGGTCAGTAGGTCATATCTTAGAAAAACCTTGTGTACGCTCTAGAGGCCACTTTTTCAGTCCAACACTCTTGGAAGTTGGTCAGAATGTTTGTCTTGATGATATCTCGGACGAGTTTGAAAATGGGTCATGTCGGGTCAAAAACTAGGTCAGTAGGTCAAATCTTAGGAAAACCTTGTGTACGCTCTGGAGGCCACATTTTCAGTCTAAAACTCTTGAAAGTTGGTCAGAATGTTTGTCTTGATGATATCTCGGATGAGTTCAAAAATAGGTTATGTGGGGTCAAAAACTAGGTCATTAGGTCAAATCTTAGAAAAACCTTGTGTACGCTCTGGAGGCCACATTTACAATCCAAAACTCCTGAAAGTTGGTCAGAATGTTTGTCTTGATGATATCTCAGAAGAGTTTGAAAATAGGTCATGTCAGGTCAAAAACTAGGTCACTAGGTCAAATCTTAGAAAAACCTTGTGTATGCTCTAGAAACCACATTTTCTGTCAAGAATTCTTGAAACTTGGTCAGAATGTTTGTCTTGATAATAGCTCAGGCGAGTTTGATAATGGGTCATATGGGGTCTAAAACTAGGTCACTAGGTCAAATCTTAGGAAAACCTTGTGTACGCTCTGGAGGACACATTTTGAGTCCGATACTCCTGAAACTTGGTCAGAATGTTTGTCTTGATTTGGGTCATGTGGGGTCAAAAACTAGGTCACTGGGTGAAAAATTGGAAAAACCTTGTGTACGCTCTAGAGGCCACATTTTCAGTCTGATACTCATTAAACTTGGTCAGAATGTTTGTTTTGGTGATATCTCAAAAGAGTTTGATAATGGGTAATGTCGCGTCAAAAACTAGGTCATTTGGTCAAATCTTAGAAAAACCTTTTGTACGCTCTAGAGGCCACATTTTCAGTCCAATACTCATGAAACTTGGTCAGAGTGTTTGTCTTAGTGATATCTAAAAAGTGTTTGATAATGGGTAATGTTGGATCAAAAACTAGGTCACTAGGTCAAATCTTAGAAAACCTTGTTTACTTTCTAGAGGCCTCATTTTTAATGCAATACTCATGAAACTTGGTCAGAATGTTGGTCTTGCACCAGTTTGCAAGTGGGTCATTTCGGGTCAATAACTCATGAAAATCTTGGTAGAATGTTTGTCATAATATCTCAAAAGAGACTGAAAATGGGTCATGTTTGGTCAAATGACTCAGGTGAGCGATTTCAGGGCCATCATGGCCCTCTTGTTTATTTTGTCGTCTGCTAATGCTTTCAAGTTCGACTAGTCTAAAATTTTGTGGTTTGGTAACAATTGCATGAATTACATTCATACAGATATACTAATAAACTTTTCCCTTGAAAGCTTGATTGCATGAATTACACTCATACATTAAATTATATACCATTACCCCTTTACCAATCAATCCCATGTTTTAATGACCGAGAAAGAGAATGCTTAAGAAAACATTGTGGGAAAAGGAGAAATGTTGGTAACTAGTATTTCTCCTTTTCCCACAATGTTTTCTCTCCTTTTGGAGACTGATCCCAAATTTTCAGCCACATTTGTTTTGTTGTCTGCATATGCTTTCAATATGATCTAGTCCAGAATTACATTGTTCAGTAAAGAATTTAAGAAAACTTTTTTATCAAGGTATTATGAATGTTTATCCTGTCACCTTCTTTAATTTCGACCCGATAACAGGGTGCCGTATATTTTTTTTTGTTATCCGTGAGTTGGTCATGTGATCGCCAAGTGTGCACCTGCTAACTGGGACTATTTTCAACCAAGCGTCTTACTGCCAAAATAAATTAATTAATCGCTAGCGAGTACTTTTGTTCGTTTAATGATCTGTTTTGTTTAAAATACATTGTCTTCTTTGCCACAATATTTTCTGCGGATATACGTCACGTTTAATAATTATGACGTAGCCACTATCATTCATGACGTCATTATTGCAGCTGCATATTCAGAGTGCTTTACACGGTTCTTCATTTTTTAAAAATTTCTTATAGACTAGATCTAGCGAGAAAGATGTCAATAGAGTCTATGTGCCTTATTTCGAGCGAAAAGTTCAATTTAGTCGGATTTTAGATTATAATTGAGAAAAAGGATAAATGAAATAGACAGTTGGTGTCTTGGATTGGAAAAGTCTGTCAGGCTTGGCTCCGGAAATTTATTCAAGGTACGGTCTTTATCAATGTTTTTGTTTGTTTGTTTGTTTGTTTTGTTCCGTTACAGTGACTGACAGGATAAATAGAATAGATAGTTGGTGTCTTGCATGGGTTAAGTTCATCGGGCTCAGCTCCGAAATTTATCTGGTTCGCCTTCGGCTCACCAGATAAATTCCTCAGCCTTGCCCAATAAACTTAACCCATCCAAGACACCAACCATCTATTCTCTATTTACTTATTTCCTGGGTTGAACGACAGCAGCCAGTTTAAAAATTGTTTTGTTTACTCTTGCTATTGTAGGTTTGAAACCCTAGCGTAATTGATTGCCTCAAGGGAAGGCTATTTTTTTTATGCCCACGCCATGAAATGGCGGAAGGGCATATAGAGTTACCTGTGTCCGTCTGTGTGTTAGTGCGTGTGTGCATTAGTGTGTGTGTCCCATTCTTGTCCCGAGAACTTCTACATTTAGCAATGGATTTCAAAATAATTTTGCACACTTGTTCTCCTTAACAAGTACTAGTGTCATGCGAAAAGTTTGTTTCGATATGCCCAAGGTCAAGGTCACAGTTGCAGGTCAAATGTTTAAATTGACCTTGTCCGGAGCATAACTTCTACATTTATCAATGGATTTCAAAAAAACTTGGCACACTTGTTCTCCTAAACAAGTACTAGTGTCATGCGAAAAGTTTGTTTCAATATGCCAAGGTCAAGGTCACAGTTGAAGGTTTAATGTTTAAATTGACCTTGTCTGGAGCATAACTTCTACATTTATCAATGGATTTCAAAAAAACTTCGCACACTTGTTCTCCTAAACAAGTACTAGTGTCATGCGAAAAGTTTGTTTCGATACGCCCAAGGTCAAGGTCAAAGTTGAAGGTCAAATGTTTAAATTGACCTTGTCCGGAGCATAACTTCTACATTTATCAATGGATTTCAAAAAAACTTGGCACACTTGTTCTCCTAAACAAGTACTAGTGTCATGCGAAAAGTTTGTTTCGATACGCCCAAGGTCAAGGTCACAGTTGAAGGTCAAATGTTTAAATTGACCTTGTCCGGAGCATAACTTCTACATTTATCAATGGATTTCAAAAAAACTTGGCACACTTGTTCTCCTTAACAAGTACTAGTGTCATGCGAAAAGTTTGTTTCCATACACCCAAGGTCAGGGTCACAGTTGAAGGTCAAATGTTTAAATTGACCTTGTCCGGAGCATAACTTCTACATTTATCAATGGATTTCAAAATAACTTGGCACACTTGTTCTCCTAAACAAGTACTAGTGTCATGCGAAAAGTTTGTTTCGATACGCCCAAGGTCAAGGTCACAGTTGAAGGTCAAATGTTTAAATTGACCTTGTCCGGAGCATAACTTCTACATTTATCAATGGATTTCAAAAAAACTTGGCACACTTGTTCTCCTTAACAAGTACTAGTGTCATGCGAAAAGTTTGTTTCAATACGCCAAGGTCAAGGTCACAGTTGAAGGTTTAATGTTTAAATTGACCTTGTCTGGAGCATAACTTCTACATTTATCAATGGATTTCAAAAAAACTTCGCACACTTGTTCTCCTAAACAAGTACTAGTGTCATGCGAAAAGTTTGTTTCGATACGCCCAAGGTCAAGGTCAAAGTTGAAGGTCAAATGTTTAAATTGACCTTGTCCGGAGCATAACTTCTACATTTATCAATGGATTTCAAAAAAACTTGGCACACTTGTTCTCCTAAACAAGTACTAGTGTCATGCGAAAAGTTTGTTTCGATACGCCCTAGGTCAAGGTCACAGTTGAAGGTCAAATGTTTAAATTGACCTTGTCCGGAGCATAACTTCTACATTTATCAATGGATTTCAAAAAAACTTGGCACACTTGTTCTCCTTAACAAGTACTAGTGTCATGCGAAAAGTTTGTTTCCATACACCCAAGGTCAGGGTCACAGTTGAAGGTCAAATGTTTAAATTGACTGTTCAACCCCATTTTACATCCTGCTCGGCAGAATTGTGATTCGAAGATAGTTTTGGTTTTTAAAAAGACTCATCCAAAGAACTATGCCAGAGAATATTGAGGCTGCAACCTACCCTTCAACTATAGTACAGTGTGATAATATTCGATCCAATTTGTTCCTGTCTCATAGAGGAAGTCCAACAAAGTAATTATTATTGCTATATTTCTCACTCTCATTCCTCAAGTTAAGATCTTAATAATCCTGAGTATAAGTAACCCTCAGTTGAAAGATTAAGGAAAACGCTGAATAAAAAGAAGTTAATGCTCAAAACCAGCATTTTCTTCTTTTTCTCACAAAGTTTTCTACCATATGCAATACAAACCATATAATTTATTGTCTGCATATTGCTTTCAACTTGGACCAGTCCTCAATTTTGTTGTCAGGTAAATAATCTTTTATCTGCTTGGCTATATATATATAACAAACCTTCTTAACCCTGTCTAAGCTGTAATCCAAAACAACAATTTTCTGTAATACCTACTGATTCTCTCATATGACATATCTGTGACCAATACCATTTAGCGTGGGCATCCGTGTCTCTGACACACCTATTTCTAGTTTTTACTTGAAACTGACTAATTTAAGACAGTGTGGCAAAAGAAGAAATCACAACAAGGTATTGGTAATTAAGTTTTTTTTTTTATTTTCTTGTCTAGGCAGCACCTTTCAGCCCAACAGTAATTCTTCTGTCAACCCAGATCATCTCAATTACTTCAGGTTTGCTGGTCAATGTCTAGGACTGGCTTTGTACCACCAACAGCTGATAAATGTTTATTTCACCCGCTCTTTTTACAAACATATTCTGGGTAAGTAAGTTGATTTATAACTGTACAGGCTTTTATAAAACCTCGCCACTCAATTCCGAGTTTCAGAGACCCTGATGAAAAAAGCTTTTGAAAACATTGTGGAAAAAGAAGAAAATGCTTATAATTAGCATTTTCTCTTTATTTCCCACAATTTTTTCTACCCTATCACTGGCAGAAATCATCATTGGAGCTACATTCATGTTGTTTTCTGCAAATGCTTTCAGTTGGGTCGGGTACAAAATTTTGTGGTGTGGTACAGGTTTAAGCTTGTGAGTGAAACTAAATGAAAAAAAAAAATCCATGTAACATATCTACTTTGAATCATGTACAAAATATTGTTGGAAAAGCAGCAATTGTTTCTTTTCAAAATGTTTGTGAAGAATGTTTCATGGCAGGGATATGGAATTTCATATTCATTAAGTAAACAATTAATTTAACTGAAATTCAACGTTGGACAAACTCAAATGTAAAGGCATGGTTGCAAACATTGATGCTGATGCCAGGGCTTCAAGGCTGTTCACAGGCTGAGCCAAGGTACATGTAGCTCAGTCAGTAGCATACAGGACTTGAGTGCAGGAGGTTGCTGGTTCGATCCCCAGCTGGGCAAATTTCTTTCATAGGATTGATGATAGTAATTCTGACAGAATTCATTCCTCTTCCACCGCTGACCATTGTTTTGACGATGGTTGTCATGGAACTTTGAAAATGCTTCTCAAGTATTAAGGTCAGGGAAGGGGGGGGAAACTTTAGCCATGACAAGGGACCTTTTTTTTTCAACATACTATCATGAAATAAAAACAAATTTATAATAAGACAAAATTTTGTTGACATTGGCAGGTATACCAGTTAACTATAATGATGTGGCTTCTATAGATCCAGAATATGCCAAAAATCTACAGGTAAAAACCTTTAACATTTTACTGGATGACAAAACCTTTAACTTCTTGAAATTGAAAGCAATTGCAGACAACTCTATTAAATGGGGCTTAAATCAAGGTATTTGTTATAAATAGGGTAGAAACCATTGTGGAAAAAGGAGAAAATTCTGGTTACCAGCGTTAACTTCTTTTCCCATTGGGCTTTCAAAGTTTCTTCCTCAGGGTTGTTAAAACTCGAGATTGTGTGGCGACAGGTTGAAGTTCTTTTACAAGGATATTTTCAAATTTGTACAAGCAATTTTTTTTTCCCAGGGTAATTACATGACAGAGTTGACCTGTAAAGTGTCAGCTTAGAGAAAGATTTCTTAGGGCAAGGATGCATCAATCAACTCTTGTATAGAATGAACAATGCTCAGCACAATAAGATTCTGAGGCTTGCCTATAGAACTAAGACTTTCAGGGCCTGTATTTACCAACCTTTCAAAACCAAGAGCTAAGTCTGAATACCTAGACTAGCAGTCTGATGTGCTGAGACATTATGCCAATCTGATGATTTGTCATGGAATCTAGAATTAACCTTTAAAGTGCCTTTCACAACTAAAGTTGTCTTTGTGGCCAGTGTAGATCAAGATCAGACTACACAAATGATGCATGCACGTCTGATCTTTGATTTACACTTTGCTTTGCTGAAACATTCTGCAAAAGAGCAACCTTAAAATTGCAATAAAGGAGTCTTATTTCTGAATCCCTGGAATTTATATTGCATAATAGGGATTATTACACTTTTCAGAGCTGTTTGAAAATATGATGTCAAAGATAATCAAGTTATTAGCACAGTCACTATTCCAACCTTGTAATTTTCCTCAATGTTTACAATAAGGATTTATGCAAATTTATTACATTCTAGATTATTGAAAAGTGGAAAATTCATTTAAATACCAAGATGTCAAACTCTTTGGTTTGTTTCTAGTGGATACTAGATCATGAAATCAGTCAGCTAGGCCTTGACCTGACATTCTCCGTGGAGACAGATGTGTTTGGTGTAATGGAGGAAATGGAGCTTAAACCTGGTGGAGCGAAAATTCAGGTTACAGATGCTAATAAGGTATAGTGTTTACCACTCAGCAAAATTTCAGACTTGTCCAAATATAAAGCATTGGCAGGATACAACTTAACCGTTTACCAAACAATCCCTGGGTTTTACGACCCTGAGATAGAAGCCTTTTGAAAACATTGTGGGAAAAGGAGAAAATGTTGGTAACCAGCATTTTCTCCTTTTCCCACAATGTTTTCTACCCTGCTGGAAACAAATTTCAATTTTTGAGTTATATTTATTTTGTCGTTTGCAAGCGCTTTCAATTTGGACCAGTCTAAAATTTTGTCGATTGGTAAAGAGTTAAAATGGCTGAATTGATGAGATTCTAGAGTGTTAGGTAGAGTACTCGTGAAGGTGTATGTCAAATTTAAGGCATATGTCACAAAAATTTCTTACAGAAAGATATTCAGTTCAGAATAGGCACCAAATGTTTGTGCCATCTGAATGCTGTGCACCTTAACGCTTTACAGCATAATCCTGAGCGTTAACAACATCAAGATTTTTTAAAACATTTTGGGAAAAGGAGAAAATCTTGGTAAACAGCATTTTCTCCTTTTTTCCAAAATGATTTCTACATTTTCAGAGACAAATGCCATCTTTTCAGATACTTGGACTCCTACAAAAGCATATAAAGTTTTGTCTAACAGGGTTTGTTGCTCCCTGTATATGTTTTTCATCTCTTACCAAACAATCCTGTATATTATCATGTGGAGAAAAAGGGGTTTTCAAATCATGAGGAGAAAAGGAGAGAAAAAAAAAAAAAGCGATAGGTATTTTCTCTTTTGTCACAATGTTTTCTATATCTTCTAATATAAATTTCATCATTAAAGGCAGATATTTGTTATTGTCTGCTTATCCTTTCAATTTGGACAAGTCTGAAATTTTGTCTTCTGGGAAAGGGTTAAGCAGTTCTAAACTGTCCATGGTTTGAGATTCTGAACAAACACAAGTTCAAAGTGCTACAAATAAAACTTTATCATAGAGAAGAAGAAAATTTATTTGAAAGCCGTCTATTTTTAGTGTAGAAGAGTTTTTTCATGACTCTTTGGTAAAGGCCTCTAATTTGTTTATGTTTGTTGATTTACAGCTGACACAGGCATAGATCTCTTAACTCTCTACCAAACCACAAAAATTTAAGACCTATCAGAATTCAAAGCATTTGCAGACGACAAAATTTAATATTGCAAAAATTAAGAAATTTTTCTTTGAAAGGATAGAAAACATTGTGGGTAAAAGAGAAAATGCTGTTTACCAGCATTTTCTCCTTTTCCCACAATGTTTTCAAAAGTCCTTCTATTTGGGAGTTGTGAAAACTCAGGATTGTGTGGTAAAGGGTTAACCCTGTATAAACCTACAGATTTTTAAACACTTCCAAATTGAAAGCATACGCAGACGACAAATTAAATATGGCTCAAAAGATGGATTTCTTTTCAAAATGGTAGCAAACATTGTGGGAAATGAAGAAATTGCTGGTTGCCAGCATTTTTTTGTATTCCCTCAATGTTTTCAACAGCCTTTTTTCTCAGGAAGGTTAAAACTCAGCATTGTGTGGTAGCGAGCTAAGGAATGTTTGTATACTGGTACAGTGTATATCTGTTTTCCCCAGGAAGAATATGTGCAGCTGGTTACAGAATTAAGAATGACAAGGGGTATCCAGCCTCAAATAGACAGCTTTCTGTCCGGCTTCAACCTATATGTACCACAAAACCTGATACAGATGTTCGATGAATATGAGTTGGTAAGATTACTACTATAAAAACACATCTAGAATTATGTACGGATAGGTATAATTTTCTTTTTGATACCTCTGCTGGGTAAGACTATAAAACAAGATTTGATATGGCCTGCAACACGCGAAAAGGGACATTCGGACATTTGCATAAAGTGTCGTCTTGGAGCTGCCTGCACATTCCGCGCAGGCTAATCCGAAACAACACTTTCCGGTTTTATGTAATTTTCTGTTTTGCACAAGTCTACGGTAGCACAAATCTAACATAGTCGTAAAGTGCCGTCTCGGATTAGCCTGCGCGGACTGCGCAGGCTGATCCGAGACGACACTACGCAAATGTCCGAATACCCCTTTTCACGTATCGTAAGCCATATATGAAGAAGTCACTCAAACCAAGTACTTTATCCTGTCAACCCATCTATTTCTACATCCAGGGTTTATTGTATACACCATGCCCAGTTGCACAGTCTTTTACGTACAGGGCTATTTATGCAGGGGATTGTGAAGTCAAATTTGAGTTCAGCCACTCAATTTACTTTACAAATATTTATTTATGAGTCTTTGTGACAGGATTCATTCCTCGCTTGCAGCTGAAAATTGTTTTGGTCATGCTTGTATTGGAAAGCAGCCAGTGGCTTTGGCAGGAAATCATGTGGAGTAGTGGTAAAAAAATCTCCAGGAACTTGTGGATAAGGGTAACTAATGTTCAAAATAATTATAAAAACTGAACAAACTAATCATGTACTAAAATTTGAACTTCTGTCCTTTGATAGCCTTTAGATAATTATTACAGTTTTACTCTAGATGTACATGGATTCTATGGCTGTAATGATTTGTCTAAATCAGGGTTTTCCATTGACTTTCTGATTTAGGGGTCATTTGATCCCCTTCAAATTAATAAAGGAAGACACACATATAAATTTTAAGGGTCATTTTGAAAAAAAAAAAAAATTTTTTTTTGGGGAGGGGGCGGGGGCAAAATTCAAAGAAACAGGGAGTCATGGAAAACCCTGGTCTAAATTCTAACCCTGTACCAAACAGATTCCTTTGTTTAAAATACCTTGAGACAGAGAGCTTTTGTAAAGATTGTTGGAAAGGAAAAAATGGTGGTGACCAGCATTTCTTCCATTTCCAATAATGCTTTCCTCCATTCCAAGTCAAATATCATCCTTTCAGCTACATTTGATTCTTTTTTGCAGATACTTTTGATATAACAAAATGTAAAATCTTATCACCAGCTAAAGAGATAGACTATCAATAATTGACTGTATGTAAATTATATGTTTAACCCTATCACAAAGAGATAGACTATCAATAATTGACTGTATGTAAATTATATGTTTAGTCCTATCACAAAGAGATACACTATCAATAATTGACTGTATGCAAATTACATGTTTAACCCTATCACAAAGAGATAGACTATCAATAATTGACTGTATGTAAATTATATGTTTAAACCTATCACACAATCCTGAGTTTTGACGACCCTGAGGAAGATGCCTTATGAAAACGTTGTGGGAAAAGGAGAAAATGCTGTTTACCAGCATTTTCTCCTTTTCCCACAATGTTTTCTACTTTTTCTGAAACAAAATACATTTTGGCCACATTTCATTTGTAGTGTGCATATGCTTTCAATTTGTAGAAGGCTTAATATGTGCAGTGTGGTAAAGAGTTAATACCTGTTTCAGGAGTTAATGTTATCAGGAATACCAGAGATAGATGTCACCGACTGGAAGAATAACACTATATATGTGGACTGCTCAGAGACCTCTGATGTTATACAGGTTGTATAATATATTTGACTGGTTATCAGTGCTGCACCAGTTTTAGTAAGGGACATACAGGTTTGGGCCCGGTCGGGTAGCTCAGTGGTTAGTGTATCCGACTCGTGACCTGGTGGTTGTGAGTTTCATACCCAGTGGAGGTAGACTTTCTTTCTGGCGATTTATTGCCTGTCACCTCTGATGCATGTGAGAAAAGTTGTCAGTGACTTGAAATGAAAGTTGTGTCATTACTGGTGTGAGACAGCCAGGAAACACATGGGTATGTGCACTGACCACCATGATATAGCCTGAGCTGTTAAAAAGGCGTTAAACTCCAATCAATCAACCTATAAGTTTGCTTATTTTGGTGATCTGTCACTCCTTCCACTGATCATCCTATTGTCTGTCCCTATATCTATCCAAACCCTAGATATGGATCTTAATTAACTTTCAAAAATGTTATAGAAAATTCACTTCACATACATTGCAGATAAAAACAAAGCTTTAGAGTAAAGGCCGTCA
The DNA here is from genome assembly GCA_946811185.2 of Hippopus hippopus. NCBI lineage: Eukaryota > Metazoa > Mollusca > Bivalvia > Cardiida > Cardiidae > Hippopus > Hippopus hippopus. Next base: position 30,193,061 of record OX328101.1, read on the forward strand.
TAATACGGTCTGATTTTGATGAAAGTGCCAAGATCAAGACCAAGGATGACAGGGCTTGAAACACTGTATCCAATATGTACTCATCACATAAGGTTGTTAACTTTAACATTTGCGGTCTTGTTATTCTAAAGTATTGCAATATGCAGTCTGATCTTGGATCTATCAAGGCAATATTTAGATACTTTGCACAAATGCAGCTTGTAGTTGTAGGTCCTGCCTGAAATTCAGAAGTTCATGTATTATGCATTCTAAAGTAGACTTCCTTTTCTGTTTTAAGTGGTTCTGGGAGATTATAAATGATTTTGATCAACAAGAACGAGTCCTTATGTTGCAGTTTGTTACAGGGAGGTAAGCTTGAATAGTTCAGTGTTGCATCCAGGCTGCGCGATTGCGGGAATCCCCTTTTTTTTCATTCTGTCGCGCAAGTTCACGAACTTGATGGGGGAAGAATTCCACAAAGACGTTATAACTCACGCAGAAACAAGAAACCAGTGTGGGCAAAAAAAATTCGGGCCCTAGTCAGTTTATAAAAACAATGGGAAAGTCCAACAAAGCTTCCTTACATCATTCAGTATTACACATATCGCTATTTTTAGACTATTCCAGAGCAGTAATTCCAAATGGTGACCGATCTCCATATTTAAGTTTATCTGATAAGCAGGGAACCACTATTCTTTACAGATGCACCGTGAATGTGTAGTTACACGTGTTTCCTGATTTTAAAAAAAAATACAGTATATTCACACAGCAACTTTTAAGTGGGTTAAACATTCTGACTGGTGTGTTAAAGCAGGATTAAATATGCCACTGAAACGAATTACGAATTTTTTGATAGATTTGTTTGATCAAAAAACGACATAACCCCTGATAACCCAGAATTTTCAGCTGTCAATCTTTGGAACAAAATCCTTTTTAACCCTTGTATTGCTGATTTAATTGCTTATGTGGACATTGTAAATAAATATCAGACTGCACACAGTGTGCTGTACCCTAACTGCTTCTTTGTTAGTGATGCAAAAAGCACTGTAAGAAGAGTTTTATTTAATTAAACAGAAGCCTTTGCAGGAATAGGAACCATTCCTTGCTACAAGCAAAAATCTCTTCTACATGTACTGTGTTTTCAAAAACCAGTGCACATCATGAAAGTTATACAAGTCATATTTGTACTGGGAGTAAAGGGTTAAAATGTAAAATTTGTTTGCTAAAGGTTCCAAGGTTAAACGTTTAATACACACATTAATGTTAAAACCTTTTTGAAAATATTGTGGGAAAAGGAGAAAATGCTGATAACCAACATTTTCTCCTTTCCCAACAATGTTTTATACCCTTTCAGAGACAAATGCCATCAATTTAGCCACATTTAATTTGTTGTCTGCAAATGCTTTCAATTTAAACAGGACAGATATATTGTTGTCTGGTAAAGGTTTCATCCCAAATGATAGTGCTATTTACACCGGATTATAGGACTTCTTGGTAGTAATGCCTTTCAGACATAAGACTGGCTGGTTGTTTGGTGTTTACCGTTAATTTCAACATTATTGCAGTTATATCACAGTGTTCAGTGTACATATCTATTCATTCCAATCACTGTGTCATCAACTCTTGGACAGACCGTGGCTGAGCTAGCTATCAAACCCATGACATGTTACCATGCCCTGTATGGTACCAACTGAGCTACTGGTCATGGCTTTTCTTGTCTGACGACAGTTTCTAATAATATTTGCCAGTTATTTGAAGATAATTTTGCCAATTATTTGAAGATAATTTGCCAGTTATTTCAAGATAAATATGGGAAATCTTTGCAATTTCAGTTCCAAGCTACCATATGGTGGGTTTAGTAAACTCACAGGGGGTGGAGGTGGTGAGCAGAAGTTTACCGTTGCTCAAGTTGTGTATTCAGACAATCTTCTGCCTACTGCTAGTACATGGTATGAAGTTTGCTTTAGCTAATACTTTACCTTTTACCAGACCAGAGCTCCAGATAGAGGGAATGATTTTGATTCCAAAATTGAAAATATTAATTATTCTCCAGTAAACCCTATGGTGTGGGTACTCATTAGAATCATCTCATTGAGATGATTCTAATGAGTACCCACAACATAGGGTTTCAAGGAGAAATAAAAATGACTTTAGAATACCATCACTCCCTCTTATCTTCAGCTCTGCCAGACCATAAAAAAATAAGGTTGTTCCAATTGAAAGCATTTGTAGATAGCAGATCAAATATGCTCAGGTCATAGGATGTCTTTGATAGGGTAGAAAGCATTGTAAAAAAAAAAGGAGAAAGTTCCGGCTACCCCACATTTTCTCCTGTTTTCAAAAGCCTTTTTGTTCCGCTAGATTAAAACATAGTACTGTTTAGTAAAAGGTTGAATTAAATTCTCCTTTTGCCTCCATGTTTTTAATTGTCCTGTTTCTCAGAGTCTTTGAAACAGCCATATGCAAACACTTGTCATAATAATTTCAGTTTGGAAACTCATTGCATAAATTTCTATGACAAGGTGTTTACAAGATTGCAAATTTTATGACACCATAGTGGTGTCATTTAATCAAGACATAAATTTGCTGAAATATGATGTATAGATTAATTGATATGAGCCATGCTCTGGCCAAAGGGGGCTTAATGCATCTCTGCCATGCATAGTACCAAGTAAATTATCACAGTATTATGGATCCATAAAATCCATTTTGTATAACAACCAACTGAAAGATGAGGTACACTGGTCCTTTGAGCTGTTGAAAATTGACCTGTAGCAAAAAGCTTTCACCCATGTCAACCCATAACTTTGTGCAGGATCTACATGGTTAGCTTTCAAAATTGTTTGGCATGAACGACAGTCATAACAAGACAATGAATATATAATGAATGATATTATACAAGTCTGCCTTTATGAACCTAAATATCTTACAAGAACCAGTGTCAAGGTTTCATCTTACTCAAGGCAACAGATATGTCCTATTAAAACATTGTCTAACTTAATGTTCATTTCAGTGTAAATTTCCTGCGACTACCAGAATACCCAAGCAAAGAGATAACAAAGGACAGGCTGTCTGTAGCTCTACACTGTGGTAGTCAAGGTTATGGTCTAGCCTAGAAGAAACATAATGATCCTATAAAAGTTTGTGGTTAGCTGTGAGAGTGGTACTAAGTTGTGGAGCAGAATTGTTTTCAAAGCAAGAAAGTAATCTTTGAACCACATCATTCGTGCATGTATATGTCTATCATGAGTCATTTTTCATGGCCATAAATGAGTATAAAGACTATTTATAATACAGAGCCTGTTGACCTTTCATATTACATTTTTTACGCAAAAATTTGTGGTGATCATACTATTGTAACATTGAATTTGTTGAGTGAAAACATTGTTTATGATGTCAGATATGACTAGATATCAATACATGATTTTATATCTTGTTGAACAACTACTGCAACCTGTTATGGAGCTACCATTTTTAAGTGACAGTATGAAGTCTTAAATTGTAAAAAGAATGGCTGATATAGCTCAAAATGATTTAACGACGTATATTACAAATTTTTCTAACGGACAGATTTTTTAAAACTTTGCACATACAAAGCTCATCATCATGTCTCTAGGAGATTACAGTAAAAAAAGATGTTGGTCACTGTGTTCATTTCTGAGAAATTTGCCTTTGAAAAAGGTATATACAGTTCCAAAATTCAGCTTGCGTTGGATTTAAAGCACTTTCTTTAATTGTCAGTTAAACAGGAAAATTACTGGAAGAATATATTAATATACATCATTTAATGAAAATTCATATATTTTTGCACAAAAAATATATAAAAGCCTGGTTTTGAGCATGGTAAATGTACAAATATGCATGTTATATAAGGATCATTGTGTTAAAAAGGGAGATAATTTGACCAAATTAAGGGTTGATCTTAGATAAATACATACTTTCTAACACGGATTTTTCTTAAAATTTCCACAATTATAGTATTTATAATTCTAAACAATAAGAAAAAATAAAAATGGCATCTATCCGTGCTTATTTCGTCAGAAAACAAGGTTGAAGGTCACTGTGGAAGGTTTTTTTTTTTTCAAGGAAAAAAATAGGATAAAAGCTCAGCAGACAAAGTGGGAAAAGGTGAAATTGTTCAATAGGAGTGATTTCTCCTTTTCCAGCAATCATTTTCAAAGTGGAAACAGCTATACTTCCTGTTCCACAGCTGGGGTCATAACTGTCTTGTAGGATTTTATAGAAAACATTCTTTATGTCTTCTAGTTCCAAACCAATTGGCCAAGTATTGTAATGTTTTGCTTGTAGTGTTTTTACTTATTAGCCAGTGGAGCAATACAGGGCCATCATGGCCCTCTTGTTAGCTCTACTGATAGAAAATTGACTTCGGAATCAAATGAAAGGTATATATTGCCTAGGTAAGAATGTTGATTTCATATCAGTTTCAGTATCTGAATCTACATTGTTCAATATTCAATAGCCAATATTCTGCCAGGAAAAAGCATTGTAATACAATATTTGGATTGTTTTGTACAAATGAAAGTGTCTTTCTTATGTGTTTCTTAGCCCTCTGAGGGTTACTAAATGACTTGCTCTATTTTTGTATTTAAATGTTGACATTTTTAATGGCCTTATTTTTGTAGAATTTGTTGAATTTTTAGATGTTTTAAAAATTAAATGAACATGTTACCAGTTGTTTTTATCTCTTACATCAGCAACCTGTCTAATATTGTAGAATATGGACCTAAAGTGGTTGGTTGGTTGTTTGTCTTTAAATCTTTACCACACAACAAAATTTAAGACTTCTCTATAGTTAAAGCATTAAATTTTGCAGATGACAATTTAAATGAGGCTCTAATGGTCAAATTTGTCTTTGATAGGGTAGAAAAGAGTGTGGGACAATGAGAAAATGCTGTTAATCAGCATTTTCTCCTTTTCCTACAATATTTTCAAAAGGCTTTTTTCTCAAGGTTGTTAAAAGTTGGGAATGTTTGGTATAGGGTGAATGCCATTTTCAACATTTTTATGCACCCGCCATGAGATGGCGGAAGGGCATATAGAGTTACCTGTGTCCATGTGTGTGCGTAAGTGTGTGTGCGTTAGTGTGTGTGCCCCATTCTTGTCCGGAGCATAACTTCTACATTTATCAATGGATTTCAAAATAATTTTGCACACTTGTTCTCCTTAACAAGTACTAGTGTCATGCGAAGTTTGTTTCGATACACCCAAGGTCAAGGTCACAGTTGAAGGTCAAATGTTTAAATTGACCTTCTCCGGAGCATAACTTCTACATTTATCAATGGATTTCAAAAAAACTTCGCACACTTGTTCTCCTTCACAAGTACTAGTGTCATGCGAAAAGTTTGTTTCGATACGCCAAAGGACAAGGTCACAGTTGAAGGTCAAATGTTTAAATTGACCTTGTCCGGAGCATAACTTCTACATTTATCAATGGATTTCAAAAAAACTTCGCACACTTGTTCTACTAAACAAGTACTAGTGTCGTGTGAAAAGTTTGTTTCGATACGCCCAAGGTCAAGATCACAGTTGAAGGTCAAATGTTTAAATTGACCTTGTCTGGAGCATAACTTCTACATTTATCAATGGATTTCACAGAAACTTCACACACTTGTTCTCCTTAACAAGTACTAGTGTCATGCAAAAAGTTTGTTTCGATACGCCCAAGGTCAAGGTCACAGTCGAAGGTCAAATGTTTAAATTGACTGTTCAACCCAGTTTTACATCTGCTCAGCAGAATTCTGATATGAAGATACAGTTTTGGTTTTTAAGAAGACTCATGGAAAGAACTATGCCAGAGAATATTGAGGCTGCAACCTACCCTTCAACTATAGTACAGTGTGATAATATTCGATCCAATTTGTTCCTGTCTCATAGAGGAAGTCCAATGAAGTAATTATTATTGCTATATTTCTCACTGTCATTCCTCAAGTTAAGATCTTCATAATCCTGAGTATAAGTAACCCTCAGTTGAAAGATTAAGGAAAACGCTGAATAAAAAGAAGTTAATGCCCAAAACCAGCATTTTCTTCTTTTTCTCACAAAGTTTTCTACCATATGCAATACAGACCATATAATTTATTGTCTGCATATTGCTTTCAACTTGGACCAGTCCTCAATTTTGTTATCAGGTATAAATAATCTTTTATCTGCTTGGCTATATATATAACAAACCTTCTTAACCCTGTCTAAGCTGTTATCCAAAACAGCTTAAGTATCATCAAAACAATGTTCTGCGTTGAAAGGGGAATACATCCAACCAAATGACTATTATGAATATGCAACCCCAGATTTCAAGTCCAGTATGTTACAGACTGAGCTACATGGCTCTGCATATGGACCTAAATACAAGTATCTTTGTGATGGAAAGTTCACACACTGACAGATAGAGCAATAAAATAGACATCTCTGGTTAGCAGAAACAGTCCAGTTAATATAGTTATTACTATACCAAACAATCCCACAATTTAATGAACCTGAAGAAGAAGGGACCCGGCCAGGCAGCTCAGTGATTAGATTATCTGACTTGTGACCTGGGGTTGCAGGTTAGATACCCAGTTGTGGCAAACAGTCCTCCTAGCGAAATTTTGCTTCTCACCTCTGAAGCATGTGAGAAAGTAGCCAGTGACTTAGAAAGAAAGTTGTAACATTTTATTAATAGAATATGTTTAAAGACAAATTCCATCATTTGAACCACACTGAATTTCGTCTGCAAATGCTTTCAATTTAGACAAGTCTAAAATTTTCTTCTTTTTGTAACAATTTAGTATGCTAATAAGCAGGGGATGTATATCTATGACCCTTGACTAACTGCACCTGAGAATGTTTGATTATCCTTGGTTTATGCGGAGACCATTGTATCATTATGATAAGCTAGAACAAATAGGCTGTAGGATGACAGCCTGGTGGACTCCTGGCATTGCCATATGGAATTTTATTTCCAAGCCATTTTTAGAACTAAGAAGCTACCCTAATGAGCCATGCTCTGAGGAAAGGGGGTTTAGTGCATTGCATCTGCAAAAAGTATCGACCAAGGTCCAACGCCTATGTACTCCACACAGGCTGACCCGTGTTGATTTTTTTTTTTTTTTTTTACATTTTCTACATGTCTAAGGACCATTCTACTACATGCTTCAGTCTATTGTTAGACAAAATGGATTTTATAGATCCATAATTATAAATGACTTGCTTGGTATAATGCATCATAGAGATGCAGGAAACCCCTTTTAAATATTATTCTTTCCAGTTGTGAGATATTTCATTATGTACTATGATATACAAGCTATGGCCTAGACAATCAAATGAGCCATGCTCTGTGAAAATGGGGTTTAATGCATCCGTTTAACCCTTTGCCACACAAATCCCAGGTTTTAACTTCCATGAGGAAGAAGCCTTTTGAAAGCATTGTGGGAAAAGGATAAAATTCTGGTAACCAGCATTTTCTCCTTTTTCCACAATGTTTTCTACCATATAAAAGACAAATTCCATCATTTGAGCCACATATAAATTTTTTTCTGCAAATGCTTTCAGCTTGGACAAGACTACATTTTTGTCATGTGGTAAAGAGTAAAACCATGTCTAAAGTAAGAAAGATAATTATTCTCTAATACATGCGATATAAAAATGTGTTGGTGAATTGTCTTTAAAAAGTACATGAACCAATAGTCAGTACCAGTTGCAATTACCAAATGTTACTGGACTTTTACCCAAAATGAACAAAATGTTGGGGAAATGTCTCAAAAGTCCTGCAGCTGTTTGGAAACTACCCTATCATGGAACTGTCTTGATTCCGTTTTGAGAATCTTGATCCATACGCCATAATTTAACTTATCACCCTATTTTATGTTCGCCTGGGTTTGTTCATTCCTTTTTCACCTTTATCTACAACAGAAGAATGGTTGGTAATATGGGCCCAGAGCTGAGTGAGCATCTACAAACGCCCTTCTAAATTCGTATTTATTTACATTCTTGTCTAATTCTCAAGTATATTCTAAAGGCAAAGTAACACAATTTCTGATTGGCTAATCCAAATGGGTTAAAGCAAATCGGAAATTGTGTTAGTTTTTCAGTCTATGCTAAGACAAAGAATGCCTCCTAGAACGGTTGGTTAATATATAGAGGATATTTGTTTTTTACGGTGAAAGATCGAAATTTATTTCATCTCATGAACGTAATCGGTAATATTTTCACTCGTGGCTGTGCCACGAGTGAAAATATTACCGATGATGTTCACGAGATGAAATAAATTTCGATCTTTCACCGTAAAAAACAAATATTCTATTTATTTCATGCCTTTAACCCTTTCTGGGGGGAACCTAATAAAAATCCAATACAGTTCTTTTCGGTTATTCCCCGTGGCGTACCCCCTCCGCATAGCAACGCATTACAATATTACGTCAAGTGCGAGAAATGTAAGGTAAATTACATCATATTTCCACCTGGTTGTGAGGCACGCGCATTTTACCTAGGTAACTAGGGCACAGGAACAACTGTCTCTGCCTTCAAATGAAGAGTTAGAATATAAAAATCGGTATTTTCACTGGTCGTAACCATGAAATATAGAAAAATATTTCACTGATATTTCTCGTTAACCTACCGGAAAGCATGAAATAAAGTCCCATAGCTCAGTGTGCATCTCCCCTTGGCCTTCCACCACACCCAATGATGCATGTAAAAAAATGATTCCAGACAAATTGAATAGTCCTCAGTACAAGCTTGGCTAGGCAAGAATTTGGATTCACAAAGCCTTTTGATAAGTAACTAGCCTAGGCTTCATTACATTACGATACTAAAAAACTGTTTCTTGATCAACTGAAAACAGATTTACGATACTTCACATTTTAGTAAAGTCACTGATTTCATTATCTGTCTGACTTTGAGTGTGTACATTCTACTTCAACACAGGTACTAGATCTATCACTATCAACAATCGATAACAATGAAATTCTAAAAATGACATAAAATTGCTGATGGTGGGTCGGGTGTCTCTGAATAACTCAATTGGACAGGAATGTCACACGTTTCACTACTAAGACGTTTCACACTTAAGACGTTTCACTATTTAGACGTTTCCTACCAAGATTTTTCACTACCTTTTTTCATTTGTTGAGACTTTTCGCTACCTTTTTATATATGCAGCAGCAGGTAGTTTATTGTGTTTCCACTTAATTTTTTTCTATTTTTAATAATAAAAACAGCTTATTTTTAAAACTTACTTATTTATTTATTTTTGTTATAATTTTGTTATTGGGTGTTTTATGTGAATTTGATGTGTATGTAGTCATTCAAAATTGGGATGGAAGGTAGATGAATAGGCCGAGGTATTGGGTGGAATATATACATGTGTGTGTGTGTGTGTGTGTGTGTGTGTGTGTGTGTGTGTCTATATATAATGATTATTATTATAGTGAGTTATTATATTTAGTCATTATGGAGAAAAGCTGGTGTTAAGTATTTTCTTCTTTTCACACATTGTTTTCTTAAGCCATTCCCAAATGACAATATTTTAGATTGGTCCAAATCAAAAGAGGTTGCAGATGACAAATTGTCAATTTGAAGTGAGTTAAGTTTGAAAAATAAGTATACCTTTGGACAGAAAATGTTGTTGTAAAAGAAGAAATTGATTGTTACAAGCAATTTCTTCTTTTCCCACAATGTTTTCCTCAATATAATATCTCGGGGTCTTGAAAACCAGTGATTTTTTTGGAAAGGGTTAAGCTATAATCTTTCTCAGGGTTTAATATAAAAGGTTTTTATAAGGGTGGAAGGGGGTTGGCTTATATTTTGAAGCCAGCTTATCATCTATTTTTGTCGATGTAATTTTTCGACTTTTGGTATAAAATTCTGCATGAATGAAAAGACGTATAGTTCAATATCTGAATACACAGATATGCAAAATGATCTTGAAGGATACTCTTTGAAAGAACTTAAGCAAGGTTAAAGATAATAAGTGGCATAATTATGATGCAATTGCTAATACAACAATAACCATTTTAATTTTATTTATTTCAACAATTATATTCGGATAAACCTAATTGAACAAAATAAACAGATTGTCAAAAAAACTTAAACCCATTTCTAGAAACAAATGGATTAATTGGATAAGGCAAATTGCCTTGCACTATACAGAAAATTGATTGATTGAATTTGCGTTTATTTATCGTCGCCACCGGTTGTCCATATGGGCAACGCCCCCTGAAGGCTGTTAGTATTGTTACGGGGGATAGTGCAGATACAGGACGAAACCCATCCTAAGTTACGCCTGGTTCTTTTACATGCTCGGTGTATAGCACCGTCACACGGCACCTCGGTTTAACGTCTCATCAGAAAGACTATTAGTAATTTTAGATGGCCAGCCGTGGGGATCAAACCCACACCCTCAAGTGACTCGAAACATTACGTTCATGAGTCCTCCGCTCTACCTATTGAGCTATGCGGGCTGGTCTATACAGAAAATTGATGATTTTAGATATTTTTATATTACTCAATAAAGTTGTTTGTAACCTGGCTTTTCAACAAGTAATAAGTTTGTGGAAAATTGATAAATTAAACGAGACTTACCTGTAAGGTGATGTTTGATTTCAATTCTGCTGGGACCAATCCACTTAGAATCATAGGAGTGAACACTTAACCAATCACGTGACCAGAGCCTCAGGTATTTAGAGAGAATTGTATTTTGGAACTTGGCAATGCAAATGGATGAAGCCCAGATAGGGTTGGGTAAAGGGCGGGCCTATGATTCTCAGTGGATTGGTCCCAGCAGAATTGAAATCAAACATCACCTTACAGGTAAGTCTCGTTTAATTTATCAATTCTACTGGGCCCAATCCACTATCTGAGAATCACAGGAGTACTTTAGAGACCAAGTTCCAAATGCTGCTAAGAATTCAGCCGTAATATAGTAATCCGTTTCACTTTATTGCAGGTACTTGAACACAGAAATATTTACATGGCGAAGCATGGATAAAATAGTGTACTGCACATATTTAACGAATGATGAATTTTTATAACACAAATGAAAACACAACTGTTTTTATTTACACTTATTATTTCATGGGTGAACTACTAATATATACATGTATAGTGATAGAATCAATCGTCTTGACATTCAGTTTCTTTGTTATCTGAATTCAGCGCCAGAACATTATGACTAAATGATGAATCATTATTTACTGTTTTATTGTAGAATTTCCTGAATGTGCACTCTTTTTTCCATCCAGCAGTTTTCATGACCGTATCTATAGGAACTCTAGTTGCTACGGCGCTAGTAGATGCACTTCTTGTGCTGTGAGCGGAGTAGATATTCATATCTACCCCAGAAAGTTTTAATGCTAATTTTATCCATCCTGCGATTGTACTTTTCGATGCAGGATTATGCGGCTTTTGTGTAGTAAGCAACAGTTCATCACTTTTCCGTATTGTTTTAGTCTTTTCTATATATTGTTTTAGTGTGTTTATCACACACAGATTTTCATCATTCACATATTTCTCAATATAAATCTCCGGTAAATGTGTTCCTGGTTTTGACTGCTTTAGCAACTGCTTTATCCTTATTTTTACACTGTTGGCTTGAATGTCCAAGTCATTTAAGTTAAGAAGGGAAATAGTTTGACACCTTTGACTGGTTACCAAAGCTAGTAAAGTCACTAATTTTACAGTTAGGAACTTAAGAGAAATATCTGATACTTTCAGAGTTTTGAGGAAATCTAGAACTAACTTGACGTCCCATGTACAGTTGTATTTAGGCAAACTGGGTTTTAATTGATAAATGCCTTTAACGAATCTTTTTACAAGAACATTGCTTGTTAGGTTTTTATCACTAACAATATCGAAATAAGCTGATAATGCTGATCGCGCTGTGTTTATCGCACTGTAACCAAGTCCTGAATCAAACAAATAGGTAAGGAATTTGACAATTTCACTTATAGATGGATTAGTGTTACTAATTTGCCTTTCACTGCAAAAGTACAGCCATTTTTTGAGATATGACCCATACTGTTTCTTTGTGCTGTTTCTCCAGGAGGCAATGATGACATTGGCAGCTTTTTCTGGAATTCCATGACTTTGGAGACGTCTCCTGATATTTTGAAAACTCCCATCTTCATGGACTTTAACGGATGTTTTTGCTGTTTGTTGGGTATTGACAGAAGATTCTCCATTTTTGGGAGTATATAGCACTGGTCGCATATGAGTTGCAGTATTTGTGGAAACCATGGCTGTGTGGTAAACAATGGCGCAATCAGTATTGCATGTGCTTGGTCTACCCGAATTTTCTGTAACACTGCTCCCAACATGCTAAATGGAGGAAATATATAATATAATGCATTGGTCCATGCTAATGAAAAAGCATTCACTGCATAAGCTCTTATGCCAGGAATGAAAGATACATATTTGTCTTTTTTATGATTTTTAGCAGATGCAAATAAATCAATGTCACATTTTGCCATTCTCAATTCAATTTTGTTGAAAACTCTTTCATTCAGTGACCATTCCATGTCGTCATTCAATTTTTTGCTAAATCTGCTTAATGCATCAGCTTTTGTGTTTAGTTTTCCTGGTATGTGGTAAGCACTTAGCCATATGTTTCTTGCCTCACACCACAACCAAATGTCTCTAGCTAATTCATTTAAATTTGATTTTCTGCCGCCCATTTTGGACAAATATTTAAGTGCTACTGTATTATCCAAAAACATTTGAATATGTTCATTTCTTGTTTCTGAACAAAATGATTTGAGGCATAGGAATGCTGCTTTAAGTTCCAGATAATTGATATGATGGCATTGTTCACTTTCATTCCAATGACCATTTATTTCAATTCCATTTGTCACATCATATCCTCCATAACCAGACATTGAACTGTCAGTTTCAATTTTTCGTTTTGGTGTGCCAATTGAAATTGGTCTACACGCTGATTTAACATTGTCTACCCACCATTGTAAACAAATGGTTGATTGTTGTGACAAAGTCATTGTTTTGTCGAAATTGCCTCTGTTCTTTTTCAATTCCAAATCTCTTTGTAATTCGAGAGGTTTGTAATGCAATGGAGCATATTCAACTCCCGGTTCTGCAGCAACTAGTTTTCCAACTAATTTCGAGAAATCCCTTATTGACATAGTTACAGTTTTAATCATGTTAATACAGTGCAATTGTATATCATTTGCTTTTCTATCGCTGAGAGTTACTGTCATTTGATTGGAGTTTAACACAAAACCCACGAATTCAATCGTTTGTGTAGGGATCATTATTGACTTTTCTGGATGCATGGTTAACCCTAAAGAGTCTATTAATTTAACTGTATCTTCAATATTCCTGTTGCATTCGTCTATTGAGTCACTTGCTAGCAAGGAATCATCTATGTATATCACATTTTCATGTCCTAATTTTCTTAAGGAAGAAAACATAGGCTTAAGAACTTTTGTGAATATGCGCGGAGCACTTGCCAGACCGTTAGGCAAGCATGTATATTGGTACACTGATTCCCCCCATATGAATCTTAGGAATTTCCTGTCGGACTCAGCAACAGCTATGCTGTAATATGCATCCTTTAGATCTATTTTTGCAAAGTATACACCCTTTTTAACCATATTTAAAGCTGATTTTAATGTTTCCATTTTAAAGTGTATTTTTTCAATATGCTGATTTAATTTCTTCAAATTTAGTATTAGCCTATAAGTACCGTCCTGCTTGGGTCTGATGAATATGTTTGAAATTATTTCTTCCTTTTCATGCTGCACTTTTTCAATAACCCTTTTTTCCACTAATCCATCAATCAATGATGTAATTACCTCCTTTTCCTTCTCATTAAAATGTATTGGATATTGAGTACCACCTGTCGGCCTACTGTCTAACTCTAGTTTATAGCCAGATCTTACTAAATCTAAAATGTAACGGTCTTTTGTCAAGTTTTCCCAATTTTGAATGTAACCTTTAACCTTTCCTGCAAAGAAATTATCGGGTTTATTTAGTAACTCTATATCAGGTGGACTTACTGATAATTTTGTTTCAGCTTCGTTTATTTGCGGAATTGTTTTGTCTGTTTCTTCTCTGCCGGCTGATTGTTCTGCCGGCTTCTTTTCCATAAAAAAGGATTCGTACTTTGCGTTTGTTTCGTTCCGACTGGTGTACCCTTGTAATCTCTTTTCCGATTTCGATGTTTCATGTGGTTAAAGTCTTGTTTTCCTCTGCAAATTTCTGTGCTTAACTTACGCATCGTATCCATGGACTTTAATTGGATTTCTAGGTCATCCCCTAACAAGTTGCTAGTTAAGGGCGTGTTGTCATTGCAAAGTTGTTTGTACTTTTCGTTTATACCTGGTCGGATGTGGGAGCGCCTTGAATTTGTGATATCTCTGTGTTCGTAAGCCAGTAATTGGAAAGCATCCTTTGCCATTCCAAATTCTTTGGGCTGATTTGTTTTTAACAAATGGTCCATTAATTTCACCAGTGGGACAAGTCCTGCTGTCAGATAACCTTGTGTAGTTTGAAATTTTCTGTCATTATCTTTCAGACTTTTGTACAAAGATGAACTAACCCAAAGTTCCTTATTGATTTTAGGAACCGTCAAATACGTGCAATTTTCGGGTCTCACTTGTTTCTCGCAAAGTGCGGACGCAATTTTTCTGTCGATCGGTTGGCTTATACTGGCATTAACTACCTCCGCCAAATTCTCATCGACCTTTGGCCCCGTACTCTCCAATTTCTTGAAATCGCCACCCATTTGCAAAAGCATCTTTCTTGTTTCGTTCATGCTATTTATATGGCTAGGGCCCGGTGACATAGATCGGGATCGGCCCCCCTCATCATTGTCACTGTCTGATACGGATTCGTAGCCCGTTACAGATGGCTGCTCGTTATCAATAATTTTGGGAGGTTGTATTATTTTAACGAGGTTGTCGACCTTTTCCAACAGTAAATTAAATGACTTTTGCTGAGAGATAATCAGCGCCTGGTTTTTATCAATCTGCTTCTGCAGCTCCAGTTCCTTATTTTCATTACCTGAATTGAACTTCCTGTGGGCGATCCCATGATGCATTTCTGCGCGTCCGATTTCCGGCTCGCGCACCTGCTGTTTTTGCAAAGAACTGGGGCCCTCGACGGGAAAACCCCAAACTTTTTCGAATATGTTGCCAACGTTTGTGTTGGCTTCGGCCACTTCAGCGGTCTGAGACCGTTTAGCCTGAAGAGTGGTAGGTCTTTCCAAAACACTGTCGGTTGGCATTATTCTCAACTCATTCAGTGTGTCAGTTTCGTCCTGAATAGTTCCTATTTCAGGATTTTCCTCGGAAGCCGCCATGCTGGCTTATCAGCCTGTTGCACACAAAGGCTGAACAAAGGATTTTTATATTTTTCACAAAAAAAGCACAAAACACATGTAATCTGTTTGTTTAATTTTTATATCCTTTTAAATCTATGGATTACACTTTTTGTAATCGTAAATATATCCCTCTAAACGCTTTTGTAAAAATTATTTTCAACAATTTTATTTTCCTTAAATTTCGTGCGAAGCTGGTCAGTTTGATAGGCATTCGCGTTCTGAGGCTCTGGTCACGTGATTGGTCAAGTGTTCACTCCTGTGATTCTCATATAGTGGATTGGGCCCAGTAGAATCATATAGATCAAAGGATCTTAATTGTAATTAATTACTGAGTGGTCTGTGTGATGTGTTTTAATTGAGATGATCAGTTGCAATGATGTTAAATTATCTTTGTCACACTTATTTTAACAAAATATAAATTATAAATGATCAAATAAAGTGTGCGATACTCTTAGCTTTTTTTAATCATACACAGAAATAAATTAACTTTAAAACTAGATTTTAAGTATTTCAGTATGACAGATTCTTCCATTTATTCATTACTAATATTTATATTCATAAAATAATAGAAAAAATACAGAAGAAATCAACAAATATATGCATATATAATATTGATTTATACAAGATGTGTCGCTACCTAGAGGTAGTGAAAAGCTTGGTAGGTAACGTCCAAGTAGTGAAACGTCTGACCTGAATTTAAACTTCCCAAAAAATACATCAAAAACTTGCCTTTGGCACCGACAAGAGCAGTGCAGGGCATGACTTCAAAGTCCACATAAATACCAGAGTGCTAACAGCACTTTGATCATTTTTCCGTTTTCACCCTCGAATTCGCCCCATTGTTTTCAACATCGGCCTCTTACGAGCTTGAGCTAAATTGGACTGTTTATCGTACTTACTGCTTATTAATTCTTGATGAACAAGTAGGGCGAATGAAATGTTTTTCTATTTCTGTAATATTTAGATAGAATTATTTCCAAGGAAAAGAGAAATCGTTCGCTATTTACGACAAATTTCGAGTGGAATTCTCGCTTGCATTTTTACGACGTTCTCCTTTGTAGAGAGTATAAGTGTTACCAGGCTTGTTTTTGCGCGAGAATGAAAACGGGTCCAGTGTATAACACAAGTTCATGCTACGGGTCTGTAAGATAAGTACGCGGCTAGACGTTATTTTGCATTCCTGTAAGGTCATGTGCGACCAGAAAGCACTCCTCTTTTCTGTGGTTAACTTGTTCAAGAAACAGAGTGAATAACAAATATTTAGGTTATATGTACGAACCAATATTATTGAGAGATTACGATGGTTTCTATACAAAACCGATAGAGATCTCAGACCAGAATCGAGAAATATCACCAAACAACACAAGCAACAAAGGACACTTATAATAAATGTTTAGCTAGCCAAAGAAGGTTATGATAACAATGATGGTAATTACGTACTTCTGCTTTTGAAATGAGGGTCGTAGATGTAGTATTAACTATAGTAATGATCATAGAATAACGTTAAGTACGCTATGACTTTTCGGACAAAATGGGTAATTATCTGAAATTAACCCATATTCTTTAGAATTTGTATTGTAAACTAGAAAATATCACTAAATATTTATGAGCCGATCTCTGGAAAAAGGGGGCTTAATGCATCTCCGTGATGCATTATACCAAGCAAGTCATCACATCAGCACGGATCCACAAAATCTATTATACGTAAAAACCAACTGAATCATGAGGTACACATGTACTTTGACATGCAGAAAATTAACCTATAGCAAAAAGTTTCTACTCAGTGCAGGCTGACCTTGGTCGACACTTTTTGCAGATGCATTAAGCCCCTTTCCACCAAGTATGACACATGTATATATTTTAAATGTATAGATCTGTTGCATGGAAGGAGCCTCCGAGGAGTATATCAATAAAGCCATTTACTCTTTACACAACAATCCCAAGTTTCGATGACCCTGAGCAAGAGGGCTTTTGAAAACATTGTTGGAAAACGAGAAAATTCTGGCAAACAGCATTGACTCCTTTTCCAACAATGTTTTTTATCCTTTCACAGGAAAATCCATTATTTGAACCACATTTAATTTGTCTTCTGCAAATTCTTTGCATTTCGAAAAGTCCATAATTCTGTTGTTTGGGAATGGGGTAACAAAAACAAAGCGGTCAAAGTGAAATAGTAGAACTGGTTGTGGGTAAAACAATATTTACTGATATCATTGGATGCCCAAACTCTGGAAACTCCGTTTGTACGTTGCACATCTATCTACATGTATGTAGCGACAGAATCAGTCCAGGTCGCTGTATGCTCCTCAACTTAAAGAAATGAAAGACGACGGGGAACCTTCAAAGGTACGCCAAAAGGCCATCATTGGTCCTCATCTCCAAGGCATGCGGCAGCCGCTCCACAATACTGAACTAAAACGCTGTTCGGTGAGTGTTATAAATATGAAGAAAGTATGTGGGGCAGTGATATACTAATGGCCAGAGATATTTTACATAGCACATAGACAGCCAATGTGGCAGGGGGACATAAGGCATGGGAACGAATGTTTATCGGGAGGGGAGGGAGGAGTGTAGAAGCATTTTGAAGGATGATCGTATACACTATATAATTATTTTCTTGTTTCAGAAAATGTTGTTCTGTCTTTCTTTTCCTGCCTTTTTAGTTACGTGACATTATACATATGAGCCATGCTTTGTTAAAAGAGGATTTATTGCATCTGCAAAAAATATCGACACATATCAGCCTGCGCATTCCGCACATTTTAGCATGTCAAAGGACCATTCTACTTCAAGTTTTAGTCTGTTGTTGGACAAAAAAAGATTTCATGGATTCATAATTATTTAATGACTTCCTTGGTATAATGCATCAAGAAGATGCATTAAACCCCTATCGCCAGAGTATGGCTCATATATGGCTTTCAACACGCAAAAAGGGGCATTCGGACATTGGCGTAAAGTGTCGTCTCGGATCAGCCTGCGCACTCCGCGCAGGCTAATCCGAGACGGCACATTCCGTTTTTTTTTTTTATGTAATTTTCTGTTCTGCGCAAGTCTAATGAAGAACAAAATCTAATGTAGTCGTAAAGTGCCGTCTCGGATTAGCCTGCGCGGACTGCGCAGGCTGATCCGAGACGACAATTTACGCAAATGTCCGAATGTCCCTTTCTGCGTGTTGCAAGCCATATAACATGTGCTTGTCCGATATAACCAGACTCAAAAATAGACGGTATGACTAGTTTGGCATGCGAACGGATGAATACTTAGTCACAAGATCAATTTAGAATAGTGGCAAACACCATTGCAAGAGGAAAATAGGTTTCTCAAATTCTTTCTTGTTTGTCTCATCTCGTGACAACGTCTCGTGAAATTAAATAAAAGAAAGATTGTACTAAAATGTATGTAGATCTATATCTAACGAAAAGCTTTGCATATGTTGCGAACTAAGTGTTTGTACAATAATGCGATGTTGCGACCTCCACGTGTTTTACTATTACCACGAGTAGATAAAGGCATGGTAAGATTTAAAGAAAAATCAGATGAAAGTGTCCCTTTTATAAGAAGGATTATTATAATTCATTTGTGGAGTTACTGTAGGTTTGCTTTCGAAAGCTTTAGGTGACAGTAGGACAATACTGTGCAGTCTCATTTTACGGATGCATTGACTCTGTCAGCGCCTAATTTAAGGTCTACGGCCCCTAGCTCATCGGTAAACATCGACGTTTTCGTGAAAGCTATTTGGCCAATCTCGGCAGCTTTCGTCTTTTAATATGAGAGTTAGGGGGCCGTAGACTCACTAACTCATCGGCAAATATCGTGTAACATCGACGTTTTCGTAAAGGCTATACGGCCAATCTCGGCAGCTTCCGTCTTTTAATATGAGAGTTAGGGGCCGTAGACCTTAAAATCTCGACCTCTTTCGACATCTGAAAATACAGTCCACTGAAACTGAGACAGATATCTTTATCTTAAAGGCTTGACTAAGCAAGCAGACGATGTAGTTCTAAGATCAGACTGCACGTTCTGTGCAGCTTGATCTTCATCTGTGCCGTTCGTACCAGCGTTTGTTTTAGCCCAGGGCGCTACTTTTGTGTCCTGTGTAGATTAAGATCAGAGTGTGCTTGATTTGTTTTGTGATCAAAGAAAACTAACCGATATCTCCTGTGGAAGTCCAAAGAGAGACACTTGTTCCTTGACGCAAAAATCACCAGACTGTTACCTTGAGCGTAGGATGTATTCCTGACGCAAAGTTCAAGAAAGGTAAGAAGATTTGAAAATTTCAGCAAATCGGCGTAAATTTCAGCGAAAAGCTGATGATGATGATGACGACAACGAAGATGATGATCATGATGATCACTGGATATTTAAATCTTGCTTTTTAATTTACATTATTTGTAGAAATGAATTTCAAGTGCAATAGACTCATGAAAAAATTTTAACAATTAGCTCCTTTTATTATAGCATTGATTGACTTTGACTCGTTGAATGGTTTAGACAACTAAGTTGTTCTATAGACCGTGTATATCAAGATTACAGATCACAGACAAAGCATTCTGATCTGAGATATACGCTGTTCGGTTTTTGTCAGGACAAACCCACTTTTTAAATTACAAGTAAAAGCTTTTTAGCAAATTCATGAAATTGCCTTCTGTGGGCGACTTTTTTCGTCTTGCAGCAGACAACTGATTGATTGTATGGTGTTTAACGCCGTTTTCAAAATTTTTTCAGTTACATCGCGGCGGCCTATCCGTGCTTTCCTATAGTTTCTTTTACCAGTATTCCGCTCAATATTCTTCACAAGCCACTGGCTGTTTTCCCACGTAACCATCGCCGGAACAATGAACAGCGGTGAGAGAGGAATAATTCCTGTAGCAATGGCTATCATCAATCCTCGGAAAGAAATTGGCCGAGCTGGGGATCGGACCAGCGACCCCCTGTTCTCAAGTCTGCGTGCAGCAAACGAAAACTTTTAGGAAAATCTTAGTTGCAAAGAGCAAGTTATCTTTTGGCGACGAGCTTTTACATGTATAGAAGTATTTAAATCTCAACCCTAGACTCTTTACCACACGATCTTGAGTTGTAACTATCCCGAAGGAAAAGGCTTATGAAAACATTGTGGGAAAAGGAGAAAATGCTGGTAACCAGCATTTTCTCCTTTTTCCACAATGTTTTTTTTTTTTTTTTTTCTCTGTCACAGACAAATTCTATTATTTTAGTAACATTTGATTTGCCGTCTTTACAAAGTTATTCAATTTGACAAGTCTAAAATTTTGTCGTTTGGTAAAGAGTTAAGATGAATATTTTCAGTAAACAGTAAAAATTCATGTTGCTTCGACTTCATTCGCAGAAGTGAAAAAAAGAAAGAATCACCGTATCAGACAGTGTAGACTAAAGATCAGACTTCAGGTTCTGTGCATGTGATCTTGATCTACATTGGCCACATAAACGCGCCGATTCGCACTGAGTAGCGTAAGCGTAAATTCGTGTTGACTATCTATATTTTACAAGAGTTTGTCGTCTGCTGCACTTTTGTTTCAGGGTGAAATGAGATAAATGGTAGTACATGTGCGTGATGCCGAGCTCCAGTGGCTCTGTCGGTAACGCACAGGACTTGAGAACAAGGGGTCGTTGGTTCGATCCTCTGTCCAAGGACTGATGATAGTCAGTGCGACAGGATTCATTCCTTTCTCACCGCTGACCATTGTTTCGACGATGCTTATGTGGGAGAGCAGTCAGTGGCTTGGAAAGAATATTGTGCAGAGTACTGGTAAACTCCAGGAAAGTATCGGATAGATGCACTTACCGCCGCGACATAAATGAAATAATGTTGAAAAAGGCGCTAAGCAGCATACAGTCAATCAGTCAATCAATCAATCAATCAATCAGTACATGCAGTTCT
The DNA here is from genome assembly GCA_946811185.2 of Hippopus hippopus. NCBI lineage: Eukaryota > Metazoa > Mollusca > Bivalvia > Cardiida > Cardiidae > Hippopus > Hippopus hippopus. The sequence goes on from OX328101.1 coordinate 30,214,267, forward strand.
ATAAGAAGATGTGCTTTTTATACCATCTTTTCTGACTATTGTAAAAAGTTGACCCCCTCGTTTTTTTTAGCACCGACAATCCTCTTTAAAGGCATGTCTTTTGAAGTTATTATGTTTTTTACCCGCAATTGGAAAGGCTGTTTAGTTATTTAGAAGTTTAAAGTGTGATTTGGGCCTCGGAATCAAATAATGATTTATAATCAACAACAATTCTAATTAGTTTTTCTATTTCTAAATTCTGAACTAGCCCCATCTGACTGGCTGAGAAAAGAATTGGATCTATCAAGTGTCCTGAAGTTTGACTCCTTACCAAACAATAATGTTTTAGAGTAATTCAAATTCATAGCGATTGCAGACGACAAAATAAACATGACTCAAAAATTGAAATTCGTTTTGGGAAGAGTAGAAAATATTGTGGGAAAAGAAGAAAATGTTGGATATTTTTTGCCTTTACCGACAATGTTTAAAAAGGCTTTTTCTTCAAGGTCGATATACTCGACATTTTGTGGTAAAGGCTCATGGTAATTTGTATCTGACATACGTCCCATGAAACTGGGCTGCTTCTTTAGTCAGGCCTCGGCCTGTAAAAGGTACAGTGTTCAACCGGAAGTAGCGGCGCATCAATATCAAAAACGTATTTCTGCTATGAACAATAGATCGCTAACATATGGCGCCAGTGACTTATCTTTCATCGCGCTGTGCATAGTGTCTGGCTGTATGTACTTTGAGCACTAATACTTTTTTTTTTTTCATTTTTTGATGAAAAATGAGACGAAAGTGGATGCAAGATAGGAAAAAAAAAAAACGAGATTTGAAGACTGCATGACTGAACTAGAAAAAAAAAATGGAAAGAAGGAGAGAAGAAAGAAAAATATAAAGATAGAATGAGAAATGTTAGAGAACCAAAGATAAAGAAAATAAGTGGAAGAGACGAAAAAAAGAAGATGGGCAGATTTAGTTCAGAGCTAAATTGAATGAGAGCAAAAACTACCTTGGATCAGAATAATGATCATCAGCCCAATAAATGATCATTTGTGGTGGTTTTGGTTGTATACCCCCCCCCCCCCTTTCCTCCTCTTTTTCCTCCTTCTTCTTTTTTATCAAAATTTGATATATTGTTATTTATCTAAACATGCGGTCTTTTTTTTGCAAGTTTTCCGTTCTGGTAAAAGTACAAAATCTGAAAAAAGAAACAGAACTGTCCTTAAACGTGAAGTACATTTCTATATAACATAAGAAACGAATCTTCTCTCACGCCTCGCTAAATCTACAATTGATATCTGCTTTTCCAGCCGACTTGGCTTATCAACAGCTTCAATCTTGAAGAGCCGATGAAATATTTTGACAGTTGTAGCTGTTTTGTAGGGCTATTTTCAGCGCCACGCTTGCTCTGTTCAGTGTCATATCGCGTCCTGCAGTGCCCTCCATCCATCAACTGCCAGAATGTTAAAAATCTTAAATCCCGGTATCTAATCCTACCGGGAAATAGATACCGGGTTTTTCGTTTCAACTTAATCATTTCTTTGTGAAATTTTGCTTTGAAAATTATTCTAATGGCTTATTTTACCTGTAGGGCTTCGGACTGTTAACTCTTAATCCTTTAGCACATGATCCCGTGTTTTAAACAACCCTGACGAAAATGGCCCTTGAAAGCATTAAGAAAATAAAAAATAAAGGAAGAAAATGCTGGTGATGTTTTACCCTTTCTAAGACATTATATAATCATCTGAGCCAAGTTTGATTTTTCTACTACCAAAGTTTTTGTTTTGGACATGTTTAACATTTTGCAGTATGCTAAAGAGTTAAACCCCAAAATGAAAATGAAACATATAGCCATTTCCGGCCCAGTGTAAAAAACCCAAAAATTGCAGTTTCTACGCTTTCATTTCAGGAAAAATCTCATCGTATCAAACAATTTAGATCCAAGATCAGATTGCACGTTTTTTTGCAGTCTTTCCTTGATCTATACTGTCCTCAACAGCGCATTTAGTCGCGCCAGGCAGCCTTAGGGTTAAAGTGCTTTTACAGTATAGAATGTTGGGGAATTAAAAAATTCTAGTTATAACTGTTAAACCCGAATAAACAAATGAAAGAAACAAACAGATATAAAAGGAAAAAAAAAGGATCTACAGAAAGAAAAAAGAAACTTTGTTGTATTTTAAGATGGCAAGGGAAAGACAGCATTATGAGTTTACGGATGCCTTGAATACAATCAGTCAGGGCTGAAAAGTAAACATACTTTCTCCAACACTTTGGATTATAGATTATGCTAATGGCTTGGCTATTTAAATGTCAGTCAGCGGGGAAAAAAAACAGTGTCATAAAGCACAATGAATGGTAACTTCACTCTAAATAACTTCACTCAAACAAACTTTTTTTCCAATCTACACAACGCAGAAAGGTAACTCCTTTCACACAAAGGCAATGAACTGGACAAGAGTTGTCTCGCTTTACATATTTAACTTCCGGAGACATTAGTGCTCTACTGCCACCTTTGATGGGACTTTGCCAACAAAGTCGACAAAAAATAGCCTGCACGCCTTTCCCGTCTAATTTTCATCTACTGTTTCCGATACCCAAGAAATTATTAAGCTTTTTCTGTATCCTTTTGATCTTGAACAACGGTTTGCTCAGTTGCTTACTAAATTGGGCTGTGTTTTGGTTAGAAAATTAGTACTAGTACTTGTATGATTTAAAAAAGAAAGTGGGATTTGAGATTAGTCTTTGAAAGGGTAAAAACAATGTGGGAAAAGGAGAAAATGCTGGTTACCAGCATTTTCTCCTTTACCCACAATGTTTTTAAAATTCTTTTTCCTCCTGTCCGTTAAAACTTTGGGATGGTTTGGTAAAGATTCAAGCCAGGATACTCTGATAAAAAGACAGGCAATGTAAATCCAAGATCAGTCACCACGCTCTCTGAGCCTGATCTTGTATTTACATTATATGCTAGCAAATAGCCGAACAGTCAAATCACCTACTTACCACAGGATATTGAGCAGCTTCACGGGTTTCATCGACTGAATAATACGGACCACTTTTCTTTCGTCTTGCAGCAGAACCGCTCTCGAAAACATTGATGCGAAAAGAGAAATTATTCAAATAAATACAGATATTTTGGATGATTTTTTTCACAGTAGTCTCTGCAAATCTGTCCCAAGAAACGGTGTATTTACCACATAGGACAGAAAAGGCGTGCTAGTACAGTATGGCATCACTGAATTGAGATAACTTATAAAATCAGCACGCTCTTCTGGTCCGTGACCATGAAGAAACGTTCTATGTGATTTAACTGGGTCAAATACGATACTGTGGTGTGCAACCGGTTTCAATTTGGTCGATTGATTGATTGATTGTATGGTGTTTAACGCCGTTTTCAACATTATTTCAGTTATATCACGGGGGTCAGTGCATCAGTCCATGCTTTCCTGGTATTTCTTTTACAAGTACTTCGCACAAAATTCTGTCCAAGCCACTGGCTACATTCCCACACAACCATCGCAAATGCAATGGTCAGCGGTGAGAGACGAATGAATCCTGTCGCAATGACTATCGCCAATCCTCGGAAAGAAATTGGTCGAGCTGGAGATCGAATCTCAATTTGGTCGAGTCGAAAATTTTGTTCTTTGGTATATAAAGAGTAAAATCTTGTCAACTAATAAAACAATCCAAGTGTCAGTAAATATCAACTGCACTTTGGCCGTATTCACCAACCATACAAAATAAGCCACGCTCTGTGAAAAGGAGGCTTTAGTATCTACAAAAAATATCGACCTATGTCATTCTGCGCAGTCCGTGCAGGCTGACATAGGTTCGAAACTTTTTGCTATTTGTAAACTTTCTGCAAGTCCAAGGACCATTCTATGTCACGATTCAGTCGGTTGTTAGAAATAAAAATGGATTTTATGGATCTATAAAGTGTGATATCTTGCTTGGTATAATGCATCATGGCTTGCAATACACGAAAAGGGGCATTCGGACATTTGCGTAAAGTGTCGTCTCGGATCAGCCTGCGCAGTCCGCGCAGGCTAATCCGAGACGGTACTTTACGACTATATTAGTTTTTGTGCTACAGTAGACTTGCGCAAAACAGAAAATTACATAAAAACGGAAAGTGTCGTTTCGGATCAGCCTGCGCGGACTGCAGAGACGACACTTTACGCCAATGTCCGAATGTCCCTTTTCACGTGTTGCAGGCAATTATGGATAAGCATTAATTCTCCTTTTTGTCAGAGCATGGCTCAAATAGTGTTTTTTCTATGGGTGCTAAGACTAACTGACTAACTATCTGACTGACTGTGACGGGACATCCAATAGTATCTAGATTTTACTGTATCATATACTTTGTACAATATTCCGCACGGCCTGATCTGTAATCTTTCCTGTATCCAAATTTAATCCTTGTCCTTCTAAATAAAAGAAATGAAACTTTTAAGCCGATACTGAAAATCCAAAACTTGCTGTTTGAAAGGTATTTTTTTGAGGAAAGACATCTCCTTATCGGACAGTGTAGATCCAAGATCAGACTGCACGTTCTGTGCAGTCTGATCTTGATCTACGCTGTCCGCAAAAGGTCAGTGAGTCGCGCTTAGCAGCCTGTGGGTTAACTGAAATTATTTTCGGCATCCAAGTGGTAATGCAAAATAAGTTTGACGTGTCCCTGGGCAACGCACGTAAGGAGCTCCAGTCTAGTACCAGTGAAAGCCAGGAAATACCTACATATGTAAGCTGTCGCCGTGATATAACTGATGTGATGTTGAAAGCGACGTAAAACAACATTCAACCACTTTTATGGCAGCTGGTCAGACTGTTCCTATCAGTTATTCAGCTATACAAAGGTTTAGAACACAAGCCGCCGCTCTGCCGTGTTCCAGCCCAGTGCCGGAGGAATCCAGGAGAGACTTTGGCACGTGACATGTCGCCGTGATATGGCTGAAGCACTGTTGAAAACGATGTAAACACCATACAAATTAAAAAGCACGAACTCGGAGCAGTTTCAAAGTATAATTGCATGGTGTTACAACTGTAGTGCTAACCATGATATTCAATCCACTCAAGCGAGCGTCGAGTCACTGTTAAAAGCAATTCACCATAAAGAGAAGGCGGGAAAGTCTAATCCGACCATGATTTTCTCTTTTGAACCGTTCTGCACATTATTGAAAAATAAACTGAATACAGTGTAAGCAAAAATATAATAAGGTGTTTACAATACTCCAATTCAACGAGAGGCCATTAATCATTATTTAAAAGACGAGAGTATCGTATTTCTAAATTATTCAGAGTTTGTCCTATTCACTTATTAAAAGCAGAACGCTAGTCAATCCGTTAAACTAAAACAGGGGCGACATATTCAGTATATTTATTTTTTCACTCCTTACCAGACGAAAACATTTCAGGCTTGCCAAGAAGGAAAGCATTCGCAGACAGTATATCAAACTTGGCTCAAATGCTTGGATTTGTGTTGAATGGAAGGGGAAATTGTTGGAAAAGGAAAAATTGCTGGTTACCATTATTTTCTCCTTTTCCAACAGGGTTTTTTTTGCGGGGCTGTTAAAACATGGGATTGCTTGATAAAGGGTCAGTACTGTTATTGCCAGATAGAAAATGAATGAGTCGTTGGTTGAGAGCATATGTTACACTTGGATTTAGTTATCGGAGCTAAAATTTTCATTGAACAAGAAGTAGAGTGTTGAAAATTCCCACTGTCTATGTAAAGTTAGACCTGCAGTTATTTTGTGAGATTATCCGCCATTCAAAGTCACACTGGAACGAGATCTCGTGTATCCAAAGCGAATAAAGGCATGCCAAATGATCATCGCGGAGATATGAACGCTGAAATGGACACCATACAGTGATTGACAACCTCTGACGTGATTGATGACCCTCTGCCGGTTTACCGCTAAATCGAGAGGCGGAGCATGCGTAGTGAGACTGCTGCTTATTGGTCTTTCCCAGCGAATGTAATCCTATTCACTGTAGAGATATATTTTAAACCGGACTGTTTTGCTACACACACAAATACAAGCGAGTTGTACAGACTGAAACACGGTGATATCAGAGTGGGGGAATAGAAAACTAAACTCGGCTACACACTTAAAGTGAAGAATGTTTATGAGTTGGTTTATAAAGTGACGTGAGGAGATAAACAGCAATGATGTTAAAACAATAATAGTGGGATAGTAGCTGTACCATTGTTCGAGGGATTTAAAGGGTCTTCATGGTGAACTTGTACAAAGACCTATAATCAAGTTTTGAAGGGGAATCTGGCGTCATGCCATGGCTTTGTACATTAATACCAGGAGTGCTAGAGTAGGATTTGCAACACATAAATATTTTTTACGTCCTCAAGTGACTGCTTTACGGCGCTAGCACGATGAAAATGGCCAACGCAGGTGTATCGCGGAAACTATGGTATGTGATTGTTTTATGTTCATTCTTGGCTGTTTCCTTCGGACTTGAGGGGACAGGGGTGGTACGGTCCTGTAGCCCCATACAGACGTCGACCTGTCGGGGCCTTGGATATAACGTTACGGGTATGCCAAATATTGTTAAACATAAATCCATTCAGGACGCAGAATTGACCCTCCAAACTTTTTCACCTCTCATAGAGTATGGCTGTTCCAGCAACCTTCGGTTTTTCCTCTGCTCCTCCTATCTACCTATGTGTACAGAGAAAGTCTTCATGCCAATCGGCCCCTGTCGTCCTTTATGTGAAACTGTTAAACGCAAATGCCAGCCAGTATTAATTGATTTCGGGTTTCCATGGCCAGATGCTTTGAACTGCTCACAGTTTCCACCAGAAAACAACCAAGACCACATGTGTATGGAGGGACCCCCGGAAGTAGAGGAACCCAGGACCAAAATAAGGCCTCAAATACCGGGACACAAGGACCCAAGTTCGTCAGGCGATCAAACGAATTCGAAGTCAACGAACAAAGACCGCAAATCACCATGCGAAAAGTTCAGAGATCCAATGAAATATGTGTATATCAATAGAACGGAGCGATGCGCGCTGAAATGTGGACAAAACGATGCTTTCTCTGGGGAGGACAAGTATTTTGCGGACATCTGGATGTCAATCTGGGCCGGCCTCTGTTGGGTATCCACATTGTTTACTGTATTAACGTTTTTAATAGATTCACAAAGGTTTAAATATCCAGAAAGACCTATCATATTTTTATCGATGTGTTATAATTTCTGCAGTATTGCTTATATAGTGCGACTGATAGCTGGTCGTGATTCCATAGCTTGTGATAGTACAGACGGTCAAAGTAAAGTTCGTATCCTTATTCAAGAAGGATTAGAAAACACGGACTGTGCGCTGGTGTTCCTTTTACTTTATTTCTTCGGAACTGCTGCTTCGCTGTGGTGGGTAGTTTTAACGTTGACATGGTTTCTGTCCGCGGGTTTAAAGTGGGGACATGAGGCCATACAACTTCACAGCACATTTTTCCATCTAGCAGCCTGGGCCATCCCAGCTATCAAAACCATCATTATATTAGTCATGAGGGATGTGGATGCCGACGAACTGACGGGCATTTGTTACGTCGGCAATCAGAACAACACCACACTTATCGGATTCGCAATTGTTCCTCTGATTGTGTATCTAGTCTTGGGTACCAGCTTCATTATTGCCGGATTTGTATCGTTGTTCAAAATTCGAAGACAAGTTCGTGATGATGGTGTTACTACCGATAAACTTGAGGTGCTAATGATTAAAATAGGCGTGTTTTCTGTACTGTATACTGTTCCTACCATATGTATTATCGGGTGTTTGCTTTACGAATATGTGAATCGCGACACGTGGTATTTTTCAAACTACCAAAGTTCACCAAAGATTGAAATATTCATGTTAAAAGTGTTCATGTCTTTAGTGGTTGGAATTACCAGTGGGATGTGGATATGGTCACAGAAAACCGTGAACTCGTGGTCGAATTTCTTCGACAGATTGTGCTTTAAGTGTTTGAAAAAGGATGAGAGAAAGCACGTGAAAACCTATAATATCCCAGTATATCATTACCAACAAATTCCAATCAAATCAAACCGAACGCTACGGCTAGAGAAATCCAAACGCGGTGAAAATGGAACCATAGTATAGTATAGTATAGAATTAAATCATCCCGTGTCAAATAGCAGTGTTTATTTCAGAGAAATATGCATGACTGTCCATTGTTTTGCAGCCGCAATGGCGACAAATTATACCAAAGAGGTGCAGATAAGGGAGTATTTTTTAGGGTTTCCTGGGGTAATATCGCTTGGACTGTTCATTAAAACCTATGTTGTTTGTTCTCATTAAAACTGTTTCATCGAGGCAGTTCTGATGAGTATCCACAACATGGGTTTTTTGGCCAGAAATAAAGTTTTCAGAATTGAATGACGTCGACTTATCTGGATTTCTACACTAACAGCATTTTTTCTTATATTCGATTTTTTTTTGTTACACGGTATTTTGTTGCCCCTGTCAGTACGTTGTCCTGTAAATGTTGTTGTTTGCGAAAATCTTGAAGAATGAAAGATAAATCTTTGGTCGTCAATTCCTGAACACACAAGTCCGTTACAGCAAGAAGATCTCATAGATTGGACAGTATTGATGCTAGATCAGACTGCACTTTCTATAAGATTTAGGTCTGTATTCACCAACAATTCTTAAGACTGTTCTCAGTCATATTCTCCAGAGTTTTCTAAATTTGAAAGTAACACAACTTCTAATTGGCTAAACCATTTGATTTAGCCAATCAGAAGTGTTACTTTTAAAGTTTGAAAATCTTGAAGTATAAGACAAAGAATATTCTCAAGAATGGCTGGTGGATACAGACCCTAATCTTCTTATCTACTCTGATCTCAAATACATTCAAGGTCAGGCTTGACATCTCTAGGGCGAAACATCAATTTTAATCAGTAGATTGTGTAATTTCTGTATCACATTTTCATTGTTGGTCCTGACAATGCCTGGTATCGGAACAGCAAATGACTTTCGAAAATAGTGTTGCAGATATTGTTCCTAGTGAGCAATTGCTACATTTTTCACAATGTTTTTCTTCTGACCTGGCTCACATTTGAGGTTTTATTCACCTCTTTACGATGTATTTGTATGTATTTACTTTCTTTTTGGACGATCCCAAAATTGCAGATTAATGAACAGCTTAACAAAGTATTACACCAGTAGTAACTTTACACTTTGACCAAGTCAAGAATGAAAGTGACCTTTTTAGCATGTGGAAAAAACTTAAACATCGCTAATTAAGTGCTTTTATTGGCACAATATCTGAAACGAAATATCGAACGGTGAAGATCCAAAGATTAGACTGCACGTTCTTTGCAGTCTGGTCGTGAATCTACACAGTTTGTAAAAGGTACTATGAGTTTCCTGCAGGGTGCGAAGAGTTTCGAAGATTACGTGTTAAATGTCAATAAACCTTTATCGGTACCAGTTATAGCTTGTTGTGATCCTTAAAGCGTCTTTCATAACCATAGTTGCCTTTGCGGCTAGTTTAGGTCAAGATTAGACTGCACAAAACATCCGGTCTGATCCTTTTTCTACCATGTCCGCTTTTCTGAAGCAATATAGAGAAAAAGTTATCATATAATTAAAGCTACTTGGGTCTTATTTCTAGTTTGGCAGTGTCTGTTAGGTTAATACGGTCCTCTAAGGCTTAACAAGCGAAATATCCTAATTTAGACATGCTTTAGTTAATCAAGGTAAACACTCCACTTTAATTACAGCTTTGATACTTTGTTTTCCAGTTAGAATCGGGTTTTCGCCCTCTTTCATGAAATCGATATAGCGTATCCAACTTACGAATAGGGCACCCTCCCATGCGGATGCCTGTAACATCGCCTTTCATCGCCGAAAAACGTACGGATTCGGCCAAGACTCGGGTAATCCGTAATCGATCGGCCGATAGATGCTGGTTCCCTATATCGATTAAGGATTACCCGAGTCTTAGCCGAATCCGCACGATGAAAGGCGATGTTACACGAATGATATCTCATTAGGGAGCCCTAACCTTAAAAGAATTTAATCCGTTGATCATAGGTGGACTCTAGGGTAGGGGCGTTGAAACTTAGTTGAGTAATTTCTTCACTTGCCACACTATTTTTTTCTCGTTACTTCCGATTGGGATGCCAGAACGTGAGCTACCCACATGAAGTAGATGGAATTCTTCACTGAAACCTATGTTGTGCATACTCATTTAAAACTTGACTCATCGAGACATATCTGATGGGTACACGCAATGCAAGCCTTAGTCCAGTATTGAAGTTCATGAATTATGTGACGTCGACTTATTTTAATATCCCTATGTCGTTGGTAGTCATTAAAAAAGTTCGATCTGTTTTCAAACACGGAGCAAAGTGGTGGTATATTGCTATTCTGAAATCTTAAGTGCTTCGCGAAAACTTAGGGTCAACGTTGTTCATAATCCTATGCGTCACCAGGAACTTTAAATGACAATTGAAATGAGAACTCACAATACTGGTTTTAGCGATAAAGGAAGATGATACGGCCTGCAACATGCGAAAAGGGGCATTCGGACATTTGCGTAAAGTGTCGTCTCGGATCAGCCTGCGCAGTCCGCGCAGGCTAATCCGAAACGACACTTTCCGTTTTTATGTAATTTTCTGTATTGCGCAAGTCTACTGTAGCACAAAATCTAACTCAGTCGTAAAGTGCCGTCTTGGATTAGCCTGCGCGGACTGCGCAGGCTGATCAGAGACGACATTTTACGCAAATGTACGAATGCCCCTTTTCGCGTGTTGCAAGCCAATAATTACTACCCTTCATCTAAACCTCGACATGAAAAATTTACATAGAAATTTAGACTACCATTGTTGTAATGTATCCTCAATATACAGGTCCGGCCGGGAGAAACTTAAAGCGGCTTTGTTTCATTCGTGAAACTCTTTGCTATTAACATTTTGCCACACAGTGTTGAGTTTAAAATATCCTGAGGAAGAAGGCTTTTGAAAACATTGTGAGAAAAGGAGAAAATGCTGGTAACCAGCATTTTCTTCTTTTCCCACCATGTTTTCCTCTGTTTCAAAGACAAATTCTGTTATTTCAGCCATGTTAAATTTGTCATCTGCAAATGCTTCGAATTTAGAAAAGTCCAAAATTTTGTCGTTTGGTGAAGGGTCAAACCTATCGATGCTAGTCCTTTATGGAGAGTGTAGATCAAGATCAGACTGCTCAAAGCGTGATTTACGATATAATTGATATACTCAGAGCGAAAATGCATTTAAACTTGAACATCTGGCTCTTTTTTACCGACTAAGTACTTGAATAACCTTATTTTGCAACGCAAAAGTTTCACAGTGGGAACTATTTTTCATTCTTCAACGTTAGAATTTAAAAACACTAAAAACCTTTTTTTCCGATGACGTTAGCTATAAAGAGAATTGCCTTAAATGCAAAACTAAACAGTGTTCCGCTTTTATCCAGCGATTGCTCCTTTTTCCTGAGTTATTTTCCATAGTTTTAACATGGTATGTCAACTGTAGGGGCGTAGGAATTCCTGTATGATAAAACGGTATAAACAACCATAACGGGTCAAAAATGTCGACGCACTAAATATCTCTGTCTGCAATACACTTCCTATTTCTAATTTAACACCTTCTTGATCAAACTTGTTGCAAAATTCTCGTGAAATATGAAATACTGGCACGAATTGCAGTTTAGTACTTTTATACAACTGAAAATATTTTTGTAAAAGGAGAAATTGCTCGTTCCGAGCAATTTCTCCTTTTGCAACGATATTTTCGAAAAAGGGTTAACCTACTGCAGATTGGAAAAGAATCATTCGCAAGTTGTAATGTGTTAATCTCAATGGGGTTTTTACTATAGATTATTCAGTCCATAAACTCAATGACTCTTGCAGGATTACCGTTTACCCCTCCCAGTGTCGTGGCCTCTATTCATACACACGGGTTTATTTTGTTAAGGGCTTGAACTGTGTATGTCCTACTTAAGTCTCCAATTAATGATTTACTTCATAGAGACGTATTTGAATATTAAAAGTTGTCAAATATCATGGAAAAAATATGACCTTCAGAAAATAGCTCGTGCGGAGCAGTTCCTCGATAGCATGATTTTTTTCAAATGCAGAAGGACGTACTGTATCATCGTCACAGCGTTTTATTGACTTTCTGCAGCATCAAAATCAATCATAATTTGATTTGTCTTTATTTTTCTACAACAGTTTCAACTTTGTTCTGAATCTTTTGATTTTGTTCTGAATCTTTTGATTTGCGCATAAAGTTAGGGAACGGAATCAGATAAATTCTATGTAACCTTCAACCAGCTGGTGTGTCAGTAAACGACCGGAAGTATGGAACGTTATTACCGCAAATATAATGTACTGCCGAAGTAAATCAAGAGTAAATCTACATCTAATTCCTTTCGTCAAGTATTAACTCTTCACCAAACGGCAATATTTTGTACTCGACCGAAAGCATCTGCAGACGACAAACTACTTGAAGCTATGAGGATTTCTGTCTTTAATAGGGTAGAATACGTTCTGGGAAAAGGAGAAAATGCTGGATACCAGCTTGTACTTCTTCTCCCACAATTTTGTCAAAACCTCCTTTCCTAGGGTCTTTAAAACTTGAGATTGTGTACTTAAGGGTTAATCATTGTTAATTCTAGTTTGTAACCAGAAAGAAGTATTATCTGAATCTGTCGTAATGGGAGCCTTCATCATAGGTATTTAGCCTTGATCTATGGTAAATCAAGAATTACTGACATCGTCGCGTTTCTGTTCTTATGTCACGTCCGCTAGGATTGCCCTGTATATGACAATGTAACGATTACTTTCCGTCATATTAATCATGCTAATTGTCATCTATCAATAGCTATTTAATACATATGGTTTACAGAAATAAAACTCGAATTATTTGTTGAGGTCATCAAACATTGTGTAGATCATGATGAGCGCATAGACCTCGTAGACCTCGAAATATTAAATCGATCTCTAAAGATAGCTAAAAATGTAATCAGCTTAAATTCAGAGAAAGATTTTCATATGATAGGTTTTACTAAACAAGCGGACGGCATAGATAATGATCAGACTGTACGTTCTGTGCCGTCTGATCTTTATCTATGCCGTCCGCAAAAAGCCTATGTTTTCACGTATAGCCCTAAACGTGTTTAGAGAGCAGCAAAAGACGTTTAAATTGTTCTCAGACTTCTTACATTTAGACCGTGAAATGTGTTAAATTAACAAATTTCATGTGTTAAGAAATTATTTTAAGTTCAAGACTTTAATATGGCCAAAATAATGTGAACACCTTCATAGATTATCGGACAGTCTAGAATGAAGAGCATTCTTCACGTTGTATGCAGTTTGATCTTAATCTTCTAGTCGAGTCTGGTAATCAAGTTCTGCAAAAACATATACATGTATAAAGATTCGCATAGGATATCCCTAAACGCTACTAATATATGTTGATCTATCCACTTTGGCCAGTACTTAAAGTTAGATTTTAACACGCTACATTCTTCATTATGTGCCGTCTATAAATAGAGAACCATTGGGATTTAATTAACCCTTCAGTTAATTAAAAAATTCAACGTTAATTCCCTTACTTGACAACAAATTTTAACATGTTTGAGAATATCAAATTTAATTCTTTACAACTTTAAAGGATTGTATGGCATTTTCTTTAATTAATATGCATACAAAATCACGATTTTCCTCAAAAATGTGGAAAAGATTTCTATTTCAAGTTGTTTACAAGTGAGAAAGAAATTTTGGCTAGATTATGCATAGAGTAAGAGCGGCCTGAATTACATTATCATATAGACGACACATGTTTTACTCATCAAATGGTAGCTCATTTCATCAACGCAGAGAAATACCTCCGCTTAAACACCCCACTCGAGTGCCAAACATGTATGAAGTTGCCTTTGCGGACAGTAAAGGACAAGATCAGGCTTACAGAACGTACAGTTTGATCATGGATCTACATTGTCCTATACTGTGTGAGAAAGACTGACCCAAACAGTATTGGCTTGCGTTATATAGTTGGCCTTGCTTACCTGCTTAAGAGTATATCACGTATTTTGCAAAGTAAAAGTTTCGCGTACCAGGCTACTATCAATGTTTATGTAACTGAAATTGGGCCACAGACCATATATCTCAGCGGATACAGCAACTTACGGTGTTTGAACACGGGGTGAATTTGAGTTCGAACCCCAACTCGCCCAAAACTGTGCCTCAGGTTTGATGAGACTCGGTTAAGAAGAAAGACGATTTCCTCTCTTGGCAATGAGCATTGTTGTTCGTAGGAATGCGTTCTAGGATCTTACCAACTTTGTTAAAGTACATAGTGCTTCATTCACTATAAGTGAATTATTTCTAAAACCAAATAAAACTAACGGTAAACCTTTTGTGAATGTTAACGATTTCTCAGTCTGTCATAATGTTCACCTCTTTTTTCATAACAATGCTATTTGGTGTCCTGATTACGTGGAAAACGCATCTATCTATACGAGGATGGTAGTTTAAATAGGAAAAGTCTTTGTATTAAATTAGGTTTTAATTTCCATGGAACAATTCACATCCGTCTCACCCGCCCCACCTCCCTCCCTCTTGCTCTCTCTCTCTCTCTCTCTCTCTCTCTCTCTCTTTCTGACTGATACCAATAATAGCTTGCTACTAACTATTTTCAGTATTTAAAATTGATATCAAGAAATAAGGTCACGCTAAGTTTATATCTTGCATAAATGTTTCATTCAGTTCACCCCTTTTCTATGAGACAAAATATAGACTTGTTGGACAAGAAAATGCTGGTTATCAGTTTTCAAAATCTCTTATCCTTATTGTTCGTGTAAACATGGAATGGCTTTATAAACGGTCATGGAAACGATCGACACGAGCTTAATTGTTATCCTGCTAAATAAGTAAAACGAAACTTTTAAGCCGATAATAAAACCCCAAATTTTGCTATGTCAGAGGTTGTTTTTTTTTTCTTTTGTGTGTGTGTGGGGGGGGGGGGATATGCCCTAATCGGATAGTGTAAATCGGAGATCAGACTGCACGTTCTGTGCAGTCTGATCTTGATCTGCACTGTCCGCAAAAGGTCAGTGAGTGGCGCTTATTAGCCTAATATGTTAATTTCACAGAGCGTTACATGAGAAATAAGACCATAAACAGTTTTCTAGGTCCAGATTAGGAATCAAATAAATCTCTTTCACCAGTTTTACCCTTTTACAAACAGTCCCATGTTTTTACGACCTTGAGAAAGAATGGCTTCTGAAAACATTGTGGGAAAAGGAGAAAATGCTGGTTACCAGCATTTTTCCTTTTCCCACAATGTTTTCCATCACCCCGAAGATAAATCCAATCTTTCGACTTTTGATTTGCAAGCGCTTTCAGTTCGAGGAAGTCTTAAATTATGTCGTGTAGTAAAGGGTTAATATGACGGAGCATTACATCAGAAATACGGCCGTAAAGAGTTCGCAAGGTTCAGTTTAAGAATCAAATGTTTATTCCACGAATTAATTGTCACGGAGCACTACATGTATAGGAAATAAGACCATAAACAATCCGCTAGGCCCAGATTAGGAATCAAATGTTTTATTTCACCAGTTTGATGTAAAGATATATTTCATAGGAAATAAGATTGTAAACAGTTCGCTGAGTCTAGTCTAGGAATCAAATGTTTTATGTCATCCACCAGTTTAAGAATATGATTGACAGGCCTTTATGTTAATGTCATGTAGCATTATATAAGAAATAAAACAATTTACAGATGGCTTGGCTGTCAATCAAAATTCAGGCTAGGAATTTGTATTTCATTAAGAAAAATGTAGCATATATATATCAAATTTATTTTATAGAGCATTATTAAGAAACAATATAAACGCGCTGTGAAGTGATGTAGATTAACCCATAGGCTGCTAAGCGCGACTCACTGACCTTCTGCGGACAGTGTAGATCAAGATCAGGCTGCACAGAACGTGCAGTCTGATCTTTGAACTACACTATCCGATAAGGATATGTCTTTCCCCCAAAAATACGTTTGAAATGGAAATACTTGGGTTTTTACTGTCGGCTGAAAAGTTTCATTTGAAATTATATAGCAGGATAAGGTTTAGTTTGGCTTTCTTTGTTTTGAGTGAATTGCTGGAAACTCTGCATTCAGTACATCATAATTATACTGCAGTTTCTGTTGGAATAGAAATTATCTCTCTGATAATAATTATATCCGATTTTTCATAATGAGTGAATTAACATTATATCAAAGTAGGCCTATACGAAGGTTTTCTTATAGCTTCAGTGTGGAATTGAAATTCAAATTAGACAAAGGTTTAAATTTTGTCGGTTGGCATGGAATTATGTTATTTCATACGGAAAAATAAAATTTAAAAGGCAAGCATAAACCCTAAAGTCAGCATTATCGTTTCTTTATACTGCATACCAAACTTTATGTGTAGATTTCCGAATAAACGCAACGAGAAACAAGACCCAATTAATTAAGTCCAATGTACAGTTTGATTTTGTTCATAAGGTCTCAGCAGAACCGATTTATTTTTAACGTCTTGTGCAGTCTGATCTTAATCTACACTGGCCAAAAAGGCAACGAAAGTTATGAAAGACGGTTTCAGGGTTGAACGTTGTAAACAATGAACATGTGCTCCTTTTTCAAACGATACTTGCCTGAATTTTACTTGATCTGAATTTTACTAGCATTTCATCCATTTCCTGCAATCTTTTCTGCCCTTTAATTACCTTTAAACTGCTAAGCGAGACTCACTGACCTTTTGCGGACAGTGTAGATCAAGATCAGACTGCACAGAACGTGCAGTCTGATCTTGGGTCTACATTGTCCGATAAGGAGATATTATTCCACAAAACATAACTTTGAAATAGCAATATTTGGGTTTTTACCATGGATTGAAAATTTAATTTTAGTTATTTAGCAGGAACAGGGTTAAAGACAAATCCCATCATTTAGCCACACAGAATGTGTCGTCTGCAAAGGCTTTCGAAATGGATGGGTCTACATTTTGTCGTGTTTTCTAACTCTTTGTCACACAATCCCGAGTTTTAAAGACCACGAGAGAAGAGCCTTTCGAAAACCACGTGGGAAAAGGAGAAAATGCTGGTAAGCAGCATTTTTTCCTTTTCTAACAAGGTTTTATAAACTTTCACAGACTATATAGCGTCATTTTAGCCACTTTTGTTGCCTTCAAATGCTTTCAATTTGGACGGGTCTTAAACTTTAGTCGTCTGTTAAAGAGTTAAGGGGCTGACTGGAAGAAAACATGTTAATGAAGTGTCAAGTTCCACCGCCACTTCAGGTTTACTTGTTATGATTCATTAATATTCATGCCAAAGTGCGCTACAGTGTAAAACAGCGCTTACTTAAAAACCTTTTCCGCCATAGACACGCTCTGCTTATGCACCTGTTGCATGGCGAGCACGCTTGAAAACACCGGGGAAAAAGTGAAAATATGCTCAGCTTGAGCAATTTCTCGTTTCCCCCTTGACGTTTTTTTAACTACCAATAGCCAGTATTTATTCCTCCAAATGTGGCTCGCTCTTTCTTGAAAGAGTCGTTTAGTTTTACTATGAGGGGAGATGGGTTAGATATTTCAATAAGAAGATAAAACTTGTAAAAATTTCACTGCTGTGTTTTTCCAACGCGTAATACTTTAAGATCCCTCTTTTATTCCATCCTTTATGTTTCATAACTTTTGTTATGGAGACGGGTGGCTCAATTAGAATGCAGCTTATGGCCTAGGAAAAAAAAAAAGAAAAAAATATTTATTCCAAACCGTCTTCCTCAAATACAGCAGAACGGGCTCTGCGGTGGTTTCATAGTAAAGGTATAGGAATTGTATCTCAGATGTCACGAGTTCGATCCATCAGAGCCAATGATGCCGGAGATCTTAGATTTATCGCAAACTTGAACAAGGTCCGTATTTACTATCCATTCTTAACCCTTACCCAGCTGAATAACTTTAATGGAACCTTCAATCCAATAGAAAAAACATGAATCTGGTCTCTTTCAAAATTATTTTTTGGGAGAAAATATCTTCTTATCGGACAGTGTAGATACAAGATCAGATTGCACGTTCTGTGCAATCTGATCTTGATCTACACTGTCCGCAAAAGGTCAGTGAGTCGCGCTTAGCAGCCAAAGGGTTAAAAACATTTTTTGTCTAATTCTCAAAAATTTTCTAGATTTGAAAGCAATACAATTCCTAAATGGCGTAACGAATTGGTTTAGCCAATCAGAAGTTGTGTTACTTTAAATTTAGAAAATTCATCAGCATTAAGAATGTTTAGTGAATAACGAGAACCAAGTTCCCCGGTATAAGCATTTTATCTACAAATAAAGAAAGTAAAGATAACTTCTCAACGATATAAGTTTAAGTCTTGGGCTGCTAAGCGCGACTCACTGACCTTTTGCGGACAGTGTAGATCAAGATCAGACTGCACATAACGTGCAGTCTGATCTTGGATCTACACTGTCCGATAAGGAGATATTATTCCTCAAAACATAACTTTGAAACAGCAATATTTATATTTTTACTAACGAATTGAAAATTTCATTTTAGTTTTTTAGCAGGATAATGCTTAACTATGATGAACTCGTGGAAAGCCTTTGAAAACAATGTATCCAGGAAAATTTCCTTATAACGAGCACTTCTACTTCAGAGTTGTAAATTGCAAACTTTCTGAGATGTAATGAGTTATTTTTGGTTTATCGCAGAAGTATATAATTATCACGAAATTTGACTCAAGTTTAGAAAGAATTGCAGCCTGAAGATTATTCATCCAAATAAAACAAATTATCCTTTTCTTAAAAAAAAAACTAATGCCTCCGTTTTTTTACACAAAGTGTCTTTGACGATTTTTCATATATATCGGAGTAAAATTTAAGAAGAAGGATAAAGTAAATAAACATTATACTTCTCTCAGATCAAATTGGTAAGAAGATATTTCAAAGTTTGCTGTTGTTATATGTCAAATTTTACATTTGCCCCCCTCTCTGTCTCTCTCTCAGTCTGTTTCTCTCTCTCAAACCAAAACTATTTTAACATGTCTTGTACATCATTTCAAATATTGTGAGAAATAGGATGCATTGCTCCTTTTCCCACATTGTTTTTGATTATACTCAAATATGTTCCTTTCCTTTAATTTTCCCTCCTATCAGCCTCTATTTGTGCCTTGAAATAAACTACGTCATAATGAGTTTTAAGCAAAAATGGGGGAAAAAAGGAAACAAACGCATTCAATTTCAAATATTTCTATTATATTGAAGCATTAAAGAGCAATTCATAAAGCAGAGAGACACATAGCAAAACGAGACCGTATCAATAAAATTCCACAAAGGAGAACGTAGAAAAAAAAAAAGCACTAGTTCTACTTTCCAATAGTTTTGTATGTTTTTTTTAAATCCTTTTTCTTCCTATATTGATTGTTTTTTGGCGCACGGGAAAAGGATTGCTTTTGAAAATATTGTGGCAGTACATTGTATCGAGCCATTTCTCATTTTGCCTCACTGTTTTCAAAAATATCAATGTACATTTATATGTTCGTATTGTTCATGGAATTTTGTAGTTTTTGTTTTCTTTTCACCTAGGAAGAGTTGGTAGATCCTTCTATGATGGTAAAGATAATGTCGTATTCGCTAACCAATACATTGTATTTACTCTGGCTAAACTCCGATGATTGTAGATCATTCACTATAGAATATAAAACCATTAAAATTTGTCATTATTCCCATAAATCAATATGTTATGAATTGATGATGTGACAACGTGGAAACAATCGTTGAGTCAAGCGATCACAGAATAAATTTTACTCGCAGTTCCATTGCGGTTCTTTTTCCTTGAACTGGTAATACGCGAAGGTTTTGGGTTCAATTCTAGTGCTTCACACACAAAAAAATCAAATGACTATAAATCATTCACAGTGGAATATAAAAACCGTTGAAAGATGTCCTGACTTAATCAATATTTGTACAAGTTAAATGACGTTGCAGTCTAGAACTTATCGGATGATGAAATACATCCTATCGCAAATTTTTCCTTGCGCTTTTAAAGTCCACTCCACAAAGATTTCGAATTCAAAGTACACAGTGGCTTCAGTGACCATACAACAGTTTAGCACAAAAAGCCATTGTACATGAGACTGATACAACGAAGAAGTTTAGTGTTTTCCTTAGTGCTAATACCTTTTAGTTTGAGTAATACCTATAGAAGTACCTACACAAAGCACTTTACAAAGAACTTCTCTAAAATATATTGATAACAGAAATGAAATACTGTAAGAAAAGCGACTACGTTAATTTTTGTTACTGTACACGAAAGAGAAAACACAAGTTACCGGTATTCAATCGTCGATATTTTGACTGGTAATAAACGTACAGCTAGTTTTATTCATTTCAACGACTGGTAAACAAGATCTACTTTTCGTTACGTCACTGCATGTTGTTGGCAGTAAAGCGTCCCGCATTTCCGGTTTAAACTTAATATGTTATTACACAGGATCCTATAGCTGGCTAAAGACATAAATTTGCTCTCAATTTTTTTAGCTCTCATATTTTTCTAATTCTTAAACTTTTACAAGTGTATTTTATAAGTTTGGGGTGGAGAATTTAACATCAACAACAAAAACGACTACTACTACTACAAAACAACACATCATACCGGTAGTGCATTCTTCGGACTTGTCCTTTAAAAGAGGATTGCCCACTAAAACAACTCGATACGCTACAATGATAGCATGACATGTGGGACATCAAATAAAAAGCATTGCTGCAAATGAAGAAATTTCCTATCCCTTCTGGTTGTAATGAGGTAAAGGGTTGCGGTATCCGCCGTATTATGGCATCTCAGTAGGGATCCCTCGACTGTTCTCATGTTTACGATATCCCATGTTAGTTTTCCATTTTGACATGATATTCAATGACAGTGTCACAGTATGACGGGGGATAGCTAACGTGCCATGAAACCTCATATCAACCATCCTTGAAATTGACAATAAAATAGAACTGTCGAATCAGAAATATACGATTAACGATTACCTGCTGTATGCACTATCCTTTAAATTAAGATAAATGGGCTAAAGTAAGACTAACTAGCAGATTAAAGATTAAGTGAATGATTTGTCGGCGGTGCACTTCTTTAAGCTTTTTTTTCCTATAATTGATAATAAAGTCATACAATAAATACCGGGGGTGTTAGGGGATACTTTTCGCTGGGAAATGTCCATGAATAACGAATACATGAGGTCCAATCAGTTATACCCTCTTAAACTTTAAGCTTGCTGAAAGAGTCTAGTCTGAAGAGCTACAAGTTAAAATGTCTCAGTTTAAGATAATAAAATGTGACTCAAATGATGAAATTTCTCTCTGAAATAATAGTAAAAAATGGTGGAAAGAAGGTGCTGTTTTTTTTCCTTTCCCCACAGTGCTTTCAAAAGCCTCCTGCATCAAACTCGTGAAAACATGTAACAATTTGGTAAAGGTTTTAAAAAAATGTATGAAAGTAATGTTTTTGTGCTATTAAATCCCCAAAACAAGCTTGACACGGCCTTAAAAACCCTTCTGTGTCTACACATTCAGGAAAGGAAAAGAAAGAATAGACGTAAAATGAAAAGTATACCAGTCTTTAGTTTTTCGTTTTAAATGAAAAGAGTTGACCGTATCGCATTTCTTTCAGTAACAAAAATTCGCCGATAGTAATGTTATGTATTTCTTGTGTTTTTTGTACATTTGTATTTGGCATAAGTCAACAAAATGATATATGGTCAGAGTTACAGCTTAGGAAAAATTTTTGGGGTGAGGGATTTTGGAGATTCAAAATTAATGTAATCACAGTTATTCGCTACAACCTTTCTTGCCCTTAGTAATAAGAATGGTATCGGGACTTAAAGACTTCCAACAGCATAGGGTTTAATGAAGAATTACTGTTTTTCAGGAATAAATAATCATTTTGACCTCTGCCGTTATTGTCGTATATTTCGGTAGAAACGTCGACAATGGTCTTTATATAGACCGCACGGCATAGCGAAATAATCGCTCCGATTATAGAGTTAATTATCCCTTCACCAAACGAAAAATTGTGGACTTGTCTACATTCAGAGCATTTGCAGACGAGCAGTTAAATGCGACTCAAATAACTGAAATGTCTCGTCGATAGTGTATAGGAAACATTGTGACAATGTGTGAAAAAGAGAAAATGTTGGTTACCAACATTTTCCCTTTTTCTTCACGATGTTTTTATAAGCTTTCTTCTTCAGATTAGTTAAAAGTTGGAATTGTTTGCTAAAGGTTATTAAGGTTTTTGATTCCATCGGCTCAGCAATCAATGGGACCGTTTCCCCCCTCTTTTATAACGACATAATCTTTATCGATTTCAGTTTGCGGTGATCGATTTTCCTGTCAAATCGTTGTGGACTTTGTTTTTACCACAGAAAAGTGTTTGACAGAATATTTCTGTAGTTATATTTGCAACCTTTCAGTATTATCTAAAGCTGTTTGCGAAACTAATCTTTACCTTCTCTCCTCGCAAAATTATGACGTCTGAAACAGCGTTAACATTCTTTCATCGTCGATAAGATAAATACAAAATAAAATAGACATTTACTGCCTCGATGCTCTTACCAAATACTTCTCTACAGTATTGTTCTGGGATAGTTTTACAATCACGTCTATGAAGTAAATGGCACATTATTATTTTGCTCGGAATGTAGATGCTCAAAAAAAAAGTGTTTCGGGGGCTTGTGATAAATCGCTTTTACGATGTATTGTGCGATTTCAATGCATCGTTATCAAAAAATAGGTCGGCTCGATTAGGTCTTTTATGTGGGTTAAAGAATCGAGTAACCCTTTCAGTGTATTTCAACTCTCTGTATCTTATGCGAACAAGTGCACCCGTTCCTGGCGCAATGGTGAAATGAATGTTGAAAGTCAAAGAGTGTCCTATTAAAGTTGCCTTTACGTAAAAAGCAGCTTTAAATCAAGACTTCAGTATGGTCCTGAACGAACACTGTCAGGCATTAGGGAGAAATGAAACAGGCATGACATTGCTGTAGGAAATCTTCATGACTGACTAATTTCTATATGAAACTGCTTACACCAACTTGGCACCGTAGGTCACATCAGACCTCGAGATGCGCAAGCCTGTCCGCAAAAAAGGACAACACTGTCCGCAAAACTTACTTAAGCTAGGGCTCGTAGGCTCCGGGGTTGGTTTAAGTCATACAACCAAGTTGAAACGCTGTAATTCGTTCAAGTATGAATATAGAGCATGGGCAAATTTGGGTTTTCATTACAAGATCATATATTGCTGTCTATTTAATCCTACAAACTATTTTTTTTTTTTCGTCTTGTTGCATGCCATGAAGACAAAGGGAGAAAGTGCGCAAAACAAGCAATTTCTAAACTAACCTCAATGTTTTCCCTTGTTTTCATGTAGTAAACCAAGATTCATTTTTATTATCTATATTTTGTAACCACAGGCACCTGTCTTTAGACAAATTTCGAGCCTGTTTTACCTAGTTAGGTTATTGAGTGCAAAGTTTGTCAAAGACAAGTGTCCGTGTTCCAAGGATGTTTAAAGGGTGTCAAATGGGCCATGCTCTGACAAATTGGGGTTTTATTTATCCCTCTGATGCATCGTGCCAAGTAAATCATTATATAATAATGGATCAATAAAATCCATGTTGTCTTATAACGGACTGAATCTGGACGTAGACTGGTCCGGTGACATGCAGAAAATTGATTAAATGCCAAAAGTTCTGGCCTAGGTCAGCCTGCGCGGAATGCGCAGGCTGACCTAGGCCAGACCTTTTTGCAGATGCAATACACCATTTCGCGGAGCATGGCTCTTGATTTGTTTCAGGATTGAATGAATCAAAGAATAGTTGTTTAGTGTGTTATTTACATATTGCTGAGACATTGCGACTTCTTTTCTTACATCTTTTTCCGTTTCAGCATCATAGGTGAAAACGGGGGCTTTTTTTTTGGGGGGGGGGGGACGGTAAAGATCAGTATCAGACTGCACAAAACATGCAGGCTGATCTTGGATCGATATCGTCTGGCTTTTTATTTAAGCCTGAAAGATTAGACTTAATTTACAGTTTCAGTGGATTGTATTTTTAAGCGTAAGAAGAGTTTATATATGCGGCATTAAAAGATTTAAAAATAGAAAGCAAAAATAGAAGGTGCCAGAAAAGAAACATTTCAAAAATGACGAAAAAATAAGAGTTGCACATTGAAAAGAAAAATCTCCTAATTACATACAAAGCCACCACAGTATTTCATTATGTGTTAAATTTGTACTTTTTTTCATTTTTTCATGTGGGTTCTGTTGTTATTGTTAAATTTATTGTAGAGCTACATGTATCTCTCGTCTTTAAGTGAAAACTGTAAAGATTGTGAAAAAGGGAATAAATACCTCCTTTTTTTCACAGTGTTTTCAATTATTTCTCAAATTTGTTCTTATTTAACGATCTATTCACTCTCAATTACACGTGACATGTTATGAGGAGATTTTGTATTGTTTTGCTGTGACTATTCTATATAATAAGTAATCGCAACATATGTCTTACTTTTAACCAGACATCTTAATTTTAGACAGGCCAAAATTAAAAGCATTTGCAGACAACAAAATGATATGGCCTAAATGTCATAATTTGTATTTGATATGATAGAAAACTTTCTGGAAAAAGGAAAAAATGCTGGTTTGCAGCATTGTCTCCTTTTACCACAAAGCTTTCAGAGTGAAACCTCTTCTTTTTCTCTGACACCCAAGGTCGTTAAAACACGCGATTGTTTAGTAATTAAAGGGTCAAGAAAAGGTCCGTTTTAAAACTCTGAACCCTTTGGTTAACTAAGTACTCCCTTGATTTGTAATGCTGCGTAGTAATTCATGTTTTTGTACCTTATATGTATGATTTGTATTGATGCATTTGATTTGTTGTCTTGGTGATCTCTTGTTGCTATGGTTACCCAGATTTCTGATCCGGGAAAACCTCTGTTTGACCAGGACTTTCAAAATAACAAAAAATTGAAACATACGTGTTGTTATTGTGTTGTTCTTTTGTTCCAAGCATTCAAGCGACATTCTGTTGAATCAGATCATGTATTCGTTAGTTAGCTATATATACCCATTCTGATTTTGACATTCCAGAACAGTTTTTTTTATTGGATGAAATGGAATGTCACAGCCAATTAGAAGACTTGCACTGGAAAGTCAAAACCAAAAATAAAGCATCGTTTGCAGTGTCACAGCCAATCAATAGACTGGTCCTGTCATCATTTAGAGAGTATCACAGCCAGGTCCTGTACACATTCAGAGAGTGCCCAAGCCCGTCAATTAACAGAAAAATAAAACATTCAAAAAGTGTTCAGCAAGTTAATAGACCGGTCCTTAAAATTTTGAGAGACTGTCAAAGCCAGTCATTAAACTGGTCCTGTAAACATTCAAAGAGTGTTACAGCCAGTCAATAGACTGGTCCTGTAAACACTAAGTGTCACAGGAGGTCCTGTAAACATTCAAAGAGTGCCCCCCAGCCAGTCAATTGACTGGTCCTGTAAACACTTAGAGAGTGTCATAGGAGGTCAATAGACTAGTCCTGTAAACATTAATAGAGTGTCATAGGAGGTCAATAGACTAGTCCTGTAAAATTTAGAGAGTGTCATAGGAGGTCAATAGACTAGTCCTGTAAAATTTAGAGAGTGTCATAGGAGGTCAATAGACTAGTCCTGTACACATTCAAAGAGTGTCACAGCCAGTCAATTAAATGATCTTGCAGAGAGTGTCACGAGCAGTCAATAGACCGGATCTGAATATATCGAGAGAGTGTTCACAGCTGTCAACTGAATGGCCCTGTAAATATTCAGAGAGTATCACAGTCATTTAACGGACTGGCCCTGTAAATATTTGGAGAATGTTATAACAAACCAACAGACTGGTCTAGTAAACACCGAGAGAATGTCACAGCCAGTCAGCAGACTGGTCTTTAAACAATGACAGAATGTCACACGCAGTCAACAGACTTCTCTTGTAAACATAGAGAATTTCACAATAAGTCAACTACATGGTCCTGTAAACATTGAGGGAACAGACTGGTCCCGTTAGTATTGAGAGAAAGCCGTAACAAGTCAACAGACTCGTCCTGTAAAGTATGAAAGAATTTCACTGCCAGTCAGAAGGCTGGTCGTGCAAACATTGAGAAAGAGTCATAAGCAGTCAATGGACTGGTCTTGAAAACATTTTATTGGATTTTAATTGCGTACAGTAACACATTTTAAGTAACTGTGACACGGCGCGGCAAAAACCTTCTTTCAGCAACCAAGAAAGAAAGCTAGGGATTACAACATTTGCGTGAAATTAAGTCTGATGTTTTTATTTAAGCCCTTTTTAGTTACATAACGGTGAACTATGGCCAGTAATCTTTGCGATGGTCTCTTAGAGAGTTCAGCACAAGACGCCGAATCCGAAACCTTTGGCGCAAGAATGTTGTTTAAACACTGTTTCAGAGACAAATTAGTATTACCTTTGTCGAGTAAGGCAGAGTGGTATTCTGGGACAAGACACAATGACCTCAATCGCTGGGCCATTAAAACCGACCTTTTGTAGCACATGTAAACAGTCAAATATTGTTATTTCATTTTTGTTTTGACTTAAACGACGTGACGGACAGCGTAGATCCAAGTCTGATCTTAATCTAAAATCTGCAAAAAAAATATCCGAATTTGGGTCCAGCGTATACATACAAACCAGTTGAACGCAATAAGCTCACGCTAGACCTGTGCAGATTCCTTTGATTATTTCAATTCACAAATCATAGAGTCAAAGAGTATAAACAAAAGTCTAAATAGCTGGGGAGTAAACGACACGGCATATTTTCTTTGTTATGTAACGCAACACCGAGTTTATTTTTGAAACCTACATAGACCTAATTACGTTTCCGCCTTTTTTTCTTCTCCCCCTCATTCTCAAGAACTGAAACATTTCGCAGAGGCTTTTTCACTTGCTTTAATTAGATTTCGCCGGTAATGTTTTGCCACTCTCAATCCGTAAAACACTGAGAAAACTTAAGTAGGCAACACTTTTCTTTCTTGGCAGAATTTTCCTCGAACCACCCTCTCCTTAGAATTGCCTTTCGCGGTCAGCCATCTCCTGTTAAGGTCCTTCCTAACGGACAGTGTAGATCAAGATCAGACTGCACATAACATGCATCTGATCTTGATTCTAATCTATTTTTTTTTTGTGAGATGTATTGCCCTGAAAGAGCCTCTATAAACTACGATATCTGTAATATGTTTCTGACTCGTACAGTTAATCTGTTTCACTTAAACCAAAGCTCAAAGGGTTAATGCCTGTTTCGTTTATATTGTAAACTTTTTTGTTATATTTTGTTATGTTTCGTGTTGAACGCATTTTTCAACTTCATTTCTGCGATGTCAGAATACACAGTGGCGACATCAATGCATTTGCGACACGCACCTCGCACTTCACTGTTTATAAGCTACTGGAGGCTTTACCACATAACAGAAAAAAAAAAAGTCAGGATAAAATGTTCATGTTTGAGTGATGATTGTTTCTTTTTAAAATGACTTTCATTTAACCTCAGAAAACAAGTTCGGCCTAGCTAGTTGTTTGTGTGTTAACCTCGAAAAAAAGTCTAGTCTCAGCAAACAGCAAGTTATTAGTGTATTTGACTCGAAAGCTGGCCTAACCACCTATTTGTGTGTTAACATCGAAAAACAGTTTTGATGCAGCACTTTTTTGTGTCCGTGTAAAGGGAGGAAAACAATTTCAACACAACTTCTTTGTTATCTCGAAAAAATAATTTGATTCAGCCAGTTATCAGCGTTAAACCAGTTTAGCCAAGCAAGATGATTCTGTTTTAACCTCGGAAGACAATTTCGACTAAGTCAGTTAGATGAGTGTTAACCCAGGAAAAACATTTTTGGCTGAAGTAGTTGTTCTTGTACTAACCTGGGAAATCAAATGAGTCATGCTCTGGCAAAAGGGGGCTTAATGCATCACTGTGATGCATTATACCAAGCAAGACATCACAAAGTTATGGATCCTTAAAAATCAATTTTGTCTAACAACTGACTGAATCATGAGGTAGACTAGTCCTTTGACATACAGTAATTTCATCAATGGCGAAAAGTTTCGGCCCAGGTCAGCCTGCGCGGACTGCGCGGACCTGGGTCGATGCTTTTCGCAGATGCATTAAGCCCCCTTTTCACAGAGCATGGCTCAAATGTTGACGCGGCAAGCCATTGTTGCCTATTATTTCTTGAATGACTTGAAGGTGGGTCTTTGTTGACATGATTTCAAGGGACACTAGAACACAATTTATATCATTCAAAACGATTAAAAGACTTAGAGTTAGTCATGCTTGCCATAACAGGACCAAATGTTGAACTGAATAGGTCACATACTGCTGTCACTAAAGCGTGAGACAATAGGCTTTTTGACACAGATTCAATGAAAGTTTGACTTCAACATTTGGTTCCCAACTATATCATGTAAGATTTGCGAATTTATGTGCGAACAGTTTCAAGGTAGAGGAATCAGCTTTACAAAATTTTGTTCAACCATTCGAGTTAAAACTTTACCATACAGTCTCTTGTATAGACGACCTTAAGAAGAGAGCGTTGTTGACAAGGAGAAATTTGCTGGTTGCCAGCATTTTTCCTTTACCAACAACGTTTTTATCCCTTTCCTGGGCAAATACCATGATTTCATCATTTAAGCCCCATTTCAATTCATCGATCGTCCTCAATTGCTTTCAATTTGCTATCTAGAGTCCAGAATAATGTCGTCTTGTAAAGGGTTAACCCTTTACCACATAATCCCGAGTTTAAACGACCCTGATGAAAAGGCTCGTGAAAACATCGTGGGAAAAGGAGAAAATGCTTGTGACCAGCATTTTCTCCTTTTCCCACAATGTTCCTACCCTTTTTATGACAAACTCCATCATTTGAGCCACATTTAGTATGTAGTCAGCAAATGCTTTCAATTTTAACAAGTCTACTAGATTTTGTTGTGTGGTGAAGAGTTAAAAAAAAAAAGAATTTCAGAGGGACACAAGCGATGCAATCAGTATCAATTCAACAACATTTCACTTATGAATACACATATACGTCGAATTTTTGACATTATTATGGATGCGATATGAGACTATGAATGAAGATGTACTGTAGAAACATAGAAAGGCATTACTCATTACTGTGACGTCCGGCCCTTCACGATTTAATGTACTCAGCTAGAAGTCGACTCTATCAGCGCCAAATATATAAACCCTTTCTCTTTCGACGGCTGAAAATGAGCCATGCTCTGGCAAAAGGGGGCATAATGCATCTCCGTGGTGCATATCATGCAAATCATCACATAATTACGGATCCATAAAACATATTTTACATAACAAACGACTCAATAATGAGGTATACTGGTCCTTTGAGAAAATTGACCAATGGCAGGAAGTTTCGGCCCAGGTCAGCCTGAGCAGACTGCACAGGCTGACATGAGTCGATACTTTTTTATAGATGCACTCAGCCCCCTTTTCACAGAGCATGGCTGAAAATACAAGCAACTGAAACTTGGTGTTTTATCTTGTAGACTTGACTAGACAAGTGGACGGTAGGAGCCTAATAGCATTAGACTGCAGGTTCTAGGTTCTATGTGTGGTCCACGTATCTTGATCTTTGCAGTCCGCAAAAGCCGCTGTTTTTGGCTATGCTGTTGAAAAGGCTAAAACTCCAAAACAAACTTCCTGGAACCGTCCTCAAAAACCGTTTTAAATTGCATTCTTGGTTTAATTCCAAATTTTGAGAAAGTAAGGCAATTTCTGATTGCCTAAAACCTTATGATTTAACCATTCAGAAATTGTAATATCTTGAAAAATGGAAAATTCTTGAGAAAAATTCAAATGCAAAATGAATACAGCCTCTGATTTGCCGAGAGGCTTTACCTCAGACAGATTCACTAACTATTCTTTATTTAATTAAAATTATAAATTTTAAATAGACCGGTTGAGTAAGAACACGTCTCAACCGTTGTGATAGCTGGTCTTTGAACGTATAACTAAAACAGTGTTAAGAAATTATTGTGAATACCGAGTCAAGTCTTGAAACTCAGAAATAGACTGGTATTTGGAATGGTTGGCCAACACAAAGTGCAATACTTTGGAAATACCACAAGAGCCTTTGAAAGGACATTAGGTATCTCAGTGCACTGGGAAACTGGGAGAATTGTGATCGGTTGATCTCTTAGCATGTTATCATATGCTTGCCGTGATGGAGAAGGATGCTGGTTTGCTAAAGAACTTACAATCTAGTTTTAATGGATTCCCAGCATTTTGTGACGTTTTGCCTCGAAAAAAAAATAAAATAATTTAGGTACAATTTAGAAGGTTACCATGTGCAACATTCAAAGTTCAAATACCGTTCAAAAACATTATGGCATGAGTTTGTTTGGTGTGTAACATCTCCAATAGAATTTCATCGTTGTCACGCCAGCCAGTGTTTTTCGAAGACTGACCTGTCTGCTATAACGCATCACTATTCTAAATAGTATAAAATATTAATATGCGGTGTGTACACCAAAAACTGTCGCTAAAAGGTGTCAAGAGAAAATGGCTATAAATAATAATTCTGAGGAAGTATCAAGCCTTTTATTCCTACAAATACAATAAATTAAACGGGAGAAATAGCTTTAAAAATACACATGTTGACTGCAAATCTTTGTATACAGTATATAAATGTAGTGCTACTACATAATTAAAAGTTATCCCACATAAAAGAAGTAGGAAAAAGATCAGATCAGGAGAAGTAACTTGAATGCCAAGTATTCTTGCACTGAATAAAAGCATAAATGTTTTGGTCTCGTGAAAGAAAAAGTCGTGGGTTTTTTTTTTGTTAAGTTTTTACGCAGTGTTCTTCTTATTTTCTTATTTTTTTTTTTTCATTGATAATTTATATATTCATGTTTCTTGGACCCGTATTTATCAGCCATTCTAAATTGTATTCTTGGTCTGATTCTAAATTTAGACATTTACACTATATTTCATTGGCTAAACAGCTGGTTAAGCGAATCAGAAATTACGTTACTTTGAAATTCAGAAAATGCATACGACTTGCACCAAAAATGTTTTTAGAATAGTTGGTGAAAACGGTCTCTGGTCACTTAAAGCCGGCACGTTATAAGTTCTTATTTTTTTGACACTCTCAGCAGTACCGAAATGCTTTCCGTGTTCATAACCTATGTACATAGCAGGGGAGGAAGGTTTGTATGTAAGCTAAACCGTATAATCATCGATATAAGCAGGCGGATTGGTTTTTGTGAGGTATTCTACGCCAGCTCTACCATCAAGTATGTAATACTCATCAAATTAATGGGGTAAGCGGCGAAATTCTTCTAAAGTGGATTATTCTATTTACAGTCTGATTTATCGAAATGCTCCTGCAGACCTGCGGTAGCTCGCTCTTGTAGAGCATGCGGGTTAATACCTTCTTGAGGCAAGGCCTTGGCGTTGAGTATTAATTGGAGTTGATCGAGTGGTACTTGTTTTTATTGACATTTTTGATAGATCGTTATAACAGGATTCGCAGTGCACGGTCGGATTAGCTTGATTGACGTTTTATAGTTATTTCTGTCAATTTCGCCGCACTACTTTTTGTGTAGGAATACCTCGTTATGTGCTGTATGCATGAAGTAAAATGGGTGGGGAGAAAATGTTCGATTTTTGCTGCCGCATTTGTTTGCCCATCTGTGCTCTAATTAACAATTTACTTCATTACAACACTTTTTGACTCATCTTTTTTTGAGTTCAAAAAAACTAAACGCGGTTGGACAAGTGAATATTCCTTCTAACTCAAAATCGCTTATGCACTGTTTAAAAGTGCACTAGATATTATTTTTTCTAACATTTTTTTTCAAGCTATTTATTTTTATAAAATCCAAAATGGATAGAAACCTTAGTATAAGACATAAGAGGCTTTTTTATTCAACTTATAATTTTCATTGGTATCAGACATTTACAAGAACATTTTAGACACTAAAAGAAGAAGATGATGATGATGACGATGGTTTGCCGCCCAAATTCGCATAGAACAACGGTAATAGTACACTCAGTAACACTATAAAGAAAGAGTATTATATTTGAAGAACAAATTACTTTTATTAAAACTTTCCGCAGTTCTGATTTCTTTTTTTTCTTTTTTGATTCCCCTTTTTGTGTGAGTAAACCCTTTACCAAACGATTCCGAATCTTATGATTCCTTGGGAAGAGAACTTTGAAAACGTTATTGGAAAAAAGGAGAAAAACGCTGGTAACAAGCAGCATGCTCTCTTTTTCTGCCCGTCAAGAGAGAAAAATTCTATCAGTTGAATCACATAATTGGCCTGCAACACGCGAAAAGAGACATTCAGACATTTGCGTAAAGTGTCGTCTTTGATCAGCCTGCGCAGTCCGCGCATGCTCATCCGAGACGGCACTTTACGACTACAATAGATTTTCTGCTACAGTAGACTTGCGCAAAACAGCAAATTACATAAAAACGGAAAGTGTCGTTTCGGATTAGCCTGCGCGGACTGCGCAGGCTGATCCGAAACGACACTTTACGCAAATGTCCGAATGCCCCTTTTCGCGTGTTGCAAGCCAATATTATATGGTCTGCAAATGCCTTATTGTTGGACAAGTCTAGAAAACTTTGTCGTCTGGTAAAGAGCTAACCGCGAATGCAGCTGCAAGCCAGGGATATTGTGCCAACTTTTATCTTTATACTGAGGGATTTGCAAATACAACATTGTTCTAAAACTGTCAAACTTAGGGATCTTTTTATCGGGCGCATTCTTCAGCTACTCGAGTCGACCACTTCATCGGGGATTTTGCATATTTAATGTAAACAAAGAAAAGAATGTTTGAAAGGGGAGCTCGTAATAAATACGAAACAGGGCCAGTACCCTGCTGCGGCGGTTATTCTCGTAAGCGTGAAGGGCTCCGGATTTTTAACCCTACCACCGCCAAATGAAAAAAAAAACAAGCATTTTAATTCTGGAAAAACAAACAAGTTCTTGCAGTTTTGAGGCTGATTTTAGCCTAAGTGTCCAAGCATTTTGGCCAGTGTAAATACATTTGTACAGGAAAAGACTATCGCACAGATTAAGTTAGTCTGATCTCATTCTACATTTATATTGGCCACAAAAGAACACTTGGTTGTGACAGTCACTCTAAGGGTTGCCTGTTTACCAGACGATAACAATTTAGGCTCGTACATGTTAAGTACATTAAATTTTGCATACGACAAATTAAATGTGACTCAATCTATAGGCGTGTGAGAGGTTAAACACACTGTTGGAAAAGGAGAAAATGGTGGAAATGAGCATTTTCTCTGTTGTCAAGGTGTTTTGAAAGCCGTCTTCATCAGGATTGGAAAAACACACGCAGTAGTTTCGAAAAAGGGTTTCGTTGAACTGTATTGTTTATTTTGCTTATTAACTCGCTTCAGTTTCCTGTGTTGATGGCGTTTTACGATATCGGTTTTCGCGTCAAGATGGCGAAACACGCAAGAATGTATTCCCCCCCCCCCTTCATTTTATTTGTCTTTGTCGAATGTTTTCGATAAATAATACCGTTGAAAAGCAATTAACGTTGTCTTCTTGTTGTTATAGATGCAATGGATTCCTTCCACAACCCCTAACCGTTATCCTGTTGAATCAATTTTGATAACCTATACAACAATGGATTTCGTAAAAGCTGCTGACATCAAGCGGAAACAAATTGACCGGAAAAAAAAAAAAAGGTATCGAGTTGCAAACAGTGTAGATCAATATCAGACAACACGTATTTACAGTCTGATCGTTGTCTGCACTCTCAGCAAAACGCATCTATGGTTTGGCACTGCAGGAGAAGGATTAATAAAGCGGCTATAATCGCTTCACATATCAACACCTGCAATGAACGTTTTATGTTTTCTTTAAAGATATGACGATCTCTCATGTTCTTTGTCAAGGATGTAGACCAAGATCTGTCGGCACACTCTGTAAATATGCAGAACAGAACAGCCATTGTTCTAATAATTCGGAAAATGAAATTCTGGTCTGATCAAGTGAATATTAACCCTTAGGTTGCTAAGCGCAACTCACTGACCTTTCGCGAACAGTGTAGATCAAGATCAGACTGCACAGAACGTGCAGTCTGATCTTGGATCTACACTGTCCGATTAGGAGATATTATTCCCCAAAACATAACTTTGAAATAGCAATATTTGGAGTTTTACTATCGAATTGAAAATTTCATTTTAGTTATCTAGCAGGATAAGAATTAAAAACAGACAAATCCGCGCTAAGAGAAGAGCTCTAAGTTGAATTCAAATGGCCTAAATGCCAATATGATTTTTTTTTTGTCAAATACGAGATACATGGTTTGTTTTTGTTTACAGATTGCACATCTACTCGTACTTTCCATTCGGTTTTGCCTCTGCTCTGCTTTAGCCATGGAACTTTTTTGATATACTTTGCTATTGTGATATGAAACTGAATAAAATTTCTTTAAAGATGGCTTTAAATCTAAGATAAACAGAGGAATACATGTAGAAAAGATGAGAAATGCCCCATTCTTTCATTTCTTTTCTGTAAAGTTTCTATTATGTCGTTTGTACAATTGATATTTGGCGCATGGTTGAGTCTACAGAGACGTCAGTCATTGTCACTGGTTTGAATTTCAGCGATGGCAAATAATTTTTGTAGGTATTGCCCAACTAAGAGTAGATGATATAAGCTATGCTTTGGCAAAAGCGGGCTTAATGCAATGCATGATGCATTATACCATGCAACCATCGCATAATTATGAATCCATTATATCCATTTTCTCCAACAAATCACTGAATCATAAGGTACACTAGTCCTGCAAAAAAATGCCCAAGGCGAAAAGTTTCGGCCCAGGTCAGCCTGCGCGGACTGTGCAGGCTGACCTGAGTCGATACCGGTATTTTTTGCAGATGCATTAAGCCACCTTTGGCCAGGGGCGCTGCTCATTTGAAGACGGAAAATTAAATGTGTATCAAATGGTTGTATTTGTAATTGAAAGGGTAGACAACATTGTGGGAAAGAGAGAAAATGCTGGTTTTATAGTAAACAGTAGTCGCTCTGAAACCCGATCTTTATTTGTCAAACTGATGCCGCCTAGCAATAACCCTTCGAACGAATAAGAGTATTTGTTTAACGCCGTTTTCAACATTATTTCAGATATATATCAAAGGCGCCAGTGTACCTATCCATGCTTTCCTGGAGTTCAAGTGCTTTGCATAATATTCTTCTAAGACAAATGGCTGCTTCCGCACATCGATAAAACATTATTATACTGCAAAGAAATTTCTCGTGATCTGATTGGATAATATGCCCCGAACATAATATATCATGTACGCTGGCAAATCCCACGTAAAAGCAGTTTCCCTTTCGGGAGCCCCGTATACATGACTACACTTTCAACACAACATCCAAATTGGCGACATCGATTGGTCGATACGAGCCGCCAACAAGACAAACATACTGAGTAGCCTGCACCATATTGTTACTAGTTTCCCTTGATAGTTGTCAATAAAACGGAAAGAATGGATTATTTTTGAAAATAAATGAATATGGAACTTTACATGTATTATCGTTTGATGTCATTCTAAAATAAATACACGCGGGGGAGGGGGGGATTTTAAACGAGCCATCCCTTCGTCAGGCAAGCAAATTGTGAAGTGTCGAAACTCATACATTGTGCATAACGTTAAAAGGTTAACCTAATGGTCGTTTGAGGCAACCAATGGTCGTTTACTTTTGCCAACAAATCATTAAAACGGATAGTTACTTACCTCGAAGTTGTTTAAATCCATGTTTAAATAAAAATACGACGAATAGATCTATATATCGCAGTGAAATCGTCAAGATTATGCACCAAACTGCACGTTTTACCAAGGTTTCAGTGACGTCATTTCCCAGTGACGTCAGTTTTCATTGAATTGGGACACTCAGAAGGTAAATTCTATTTCGTCAGCGTACTCAATTTTTAAAACCATAAAACAGGGAAATTTTGCTTAACCCACGTTGGAATGGTAAAACTTTGCAGTATAATAAATTCGTTGTTCGGCTCGGGTCGACATGATTCACCACATCCGTGAACAAGTTTCCAAGTCCCCTGCCACCTGACCGTACAACTAATAACGTTCAGCGGTGAGAGAGAAATGATTCATGTTGCAATGACTATCATTAATCTTCGGAAAGAAATAAGCCAAACCGGGGATTCGAACCAGCGACCCCATGCATGTTTTCAAGCCATGTACGCTACCGACTGAGTTATCAGGCTCGGCTCGAACGAATTAAACCTTAGGGTGCTAAGCGCGACTCACTGACCTTTTGCGGACAGTGTAGATCAAGATCAGACTGCACAGAACGTGCAGTCTGATCTTTGGTCTACACTGTCCGATTAAGACGTATTTTTCCCCACAAAATTACCTTTGAAATAGCAACATTTGGGTTTTTACTATCGGCTTTAAAATTTCATTTCACATATTTAGCAGGGTAAGGGTTCAGGACTCATATGACTTATCCAAAGCAGTTTATGAGAACGTTTCTCACGCTATTATTGTAATTTGTGTGTCTATTCTAAATGTTAAAACTGTGACAGACGGGAAATACCGGAGAAAATACAACTGTCATATAGCTCTACGCCTTGCAAAAGACAGCTTTGACAAACATCGTGGAAAAAGGAGTAACTTCTCGTTTTGAGCTTTTTCTCCTTCTTCCAAGATGTTTTCTGTATCATGCGATTAAGGTACCTCCCATACGATTAACTACTCTTCTTTTATGTCACTTGGACTAGCATTCGACAAACGGCGGGTGATCCGTTGATCAAATCGCTCGGCTGTATTACCGATGGGGTGATATGCACCTACACGGTACATTTCTTCACCGGAAATACACCGCTTTACCTTTTTTTATTGTAAGGCTCCGCTTAAACAAAGAAAACAAGAATCACAATTTTCTAAATTTTTTTTTCCAAATACATTTCCGTTGACAAACAGTTTGTACATTCAATTTTTAACGTGTTTCATCAGTTCCGTTGGCAGATTTCACCAACAGGTTGATAGATGTGAATAACATCATTGTAATTGTTGATTTCGTTGCTAATCGAATAATATGGACCCCTCATGGAACCGACAGTACTTCAAAATGGATCCTTGATGCGGACGAGGTTAGATATAGTAACGGAACAGACCGAAGTATTATGAGAGTTGGAGTAGTTGTTATATACATGTCGAACAATACCCTCTATAGATATGGATTTCCCTTTCGAGCGCTGGAACCGACTTGAGTGGGTTTTTCGGACTGTGTAGATCAAGATCAGACTGCACAGACCGTTCGGTCTTATCTTTGATCTGCATTTTCCGCTACTTTGGTACATTCACCCTTCAAAACAACCTTTAAATATCACTTTTTGGTTTTCTTTGTAAAGGGTGTTTGATACTAAACAATCAAGCAAACAAGCCAGCAAAGAAACTGTTGTTTATCATTTTTTAAACCTCGAAATGAAAAGGGGGGAGAGAGGAGAGTGGAGGTACAAAAAGGGGGGAGTGAATTTGGCAGGATGCACATGCCAAAAGGTTACTGGGGTCAAACCTGTTTTCAGTTTATCTTCGCACGGTTTAATTAGAATAGACTGTATTTTTTTTTTTGAAAGACCACGTCATCTAAATGAGGTCTGTCTCTGTGGTGAAGGCCTACCTTGGTGATATGACAATTTGCTAGCCTATCGTGCTTTATCTTTTATTTTCTCTCGCTTTAAACGTTTTACAAGACGACAAAAGATCATACTTTTCCAACTTGAACGACATTTAAGAAAACATAATTAATGTGGCTTTAACCAGAGGATGTATCTTTGATAGGGTATGAAATACCGTGGGAAAAGGAGAAAATGCTGGTTACCAGCATTTTCATTTTTTCCTAAAATGTTTACAAAAGCTTTGTCTCTCTCTGCCTCTCTCTCTCTCCCTGTCTCTGTCTCTCTCTCTCTCTCTTTCTCTCTCTGTCTCTCTCTCTCAGGGTTGTAAAGACACGGGTTTGTTTTGCATAGGGTAATATGCGAAGGAAGACCAGGGGTTTTATTCACTTCAAGGAAAACTTCAAGGGTTTTTACGCTAAACTTTTGTTCGAGATTAAATCATTTACGAAAAGTACAGTATTTATACGTACTTGAGGAAGAAGGCCTTTCAAAAACAGTTTGGGAAAAGGAAAGAAATTTTGGTAACCAGCCACAGTGGTGGTATGGAAGTGTCCTTGGGCAAACACGGTATTGTCCTAGTCAAGTAGTGCTATCGGCAGCTAGTATTTGGTCTCCTTGTCTTATCAGATACTCGCCCAAGTCAAGCACTTGTGAACCCAAGAAAGGCATGTATATGTAGCTGCCACGGGTGTATATCTGAAGACAGTTGAAATTGTCCTAAACACAATTGAAAAAAGTACAAGGGTTGTCCAAGAAGTATGTAGAGTTTTTCAATAACTCAATTTTTATGAACAGTTCAATACCAACTGCCACCCGGCACACGACATACGGTCACATAAGGTCGTTGAAAAGACGTCTTAAACCTTTTCCATGCAGCCACCACTAGTACGGATGCATTTTCTATGACGGGTAATCTGTTTGTTCTACGTGTCAATGTAGATTATCTTTA
The DNA here is from genome assembly GCA_946811185.2 of Hippopus hippopus. Classification (NCBI taxonomy): domain Eukaryota; kingdom Metazoa; phylum Mollusca; class Bivalvia; order Cardiida; family Cardiidae; genus Hippopus; species Hippopus hippopus. The sequence continues at coordinate 30,252,964 of OX328101.1, forward strand.
GGTAAACACAATCTGCAATGTTTCAATTTAGAAATCTTGCGCAATGTAAAATTTCTGGCCCGTAGACACCACTTAATTTTCGAAAACACCATGAAGTGAGTAGGAAGTTAATTGTTTACCACACAGTCACAACTTTTAACGACCCTGAAGAAGAAGGCTTTTGAAAACATTGTGGAAAAAGGAGAAAATGCTGGTAACCAGCATTTTCTCCTTTTTCCACAACGTTTTCTACCCTCCTGTAAACAAATTTCAGTGTAAGAGTCAGATTGATTTTGTCATCTGCAAATGCTTTCAGTTTGGACAAGTTTAGAATTTTGTCGTTTGGTAAAGAGTTAAACGGTTAACAAGCTGTGATGAGGGAATCAGTCTCAGTTTTTGATACAAGTGCATTTTATGATCTGCCATATTAAAGTATGACGAAATAACTGTCCGTCCGTCTGGCAATCTGTGCACTAGCAACATGAAACTTGTGTTTTCCGCAAGACTTGGACACTATTACCTTCTTTGGAGGTGGGGAATTGGGTGAATTATAAAAATACTAAGTAATTCAGTTTATCTGATACATAACAGTAATACATGTTATATATCTATTTTTCATAGATAAAAGAAAGATGTTGCAAACGATAGAAATGCACTATTGTTCCCCTTTGAGGAAGTAGTGTAAGGTAACCATTTCAACGCCACGTCAAAGTGAAACTGTGCTATGCGCCGGGTGGCAGTTAGTATATAGTGTTTTTAAATCTTGTGTAACTTGTTACTCAATCATTGTATTTTGTTGAAATTTGTAGAATGTATCAATGATATATCCAATAATACGTTACCAAAGTTTGGCGTTCAACTGTCATTAAATAGTCGAGTTATGGGAAAAGATGGCATACTTCTAGGACAACTATCGAATGAATTAACTCTTTCCATACCATAGACGACACCAGAAGCTTTTGTGGACATTGTAGATCAAGATCCACTGCTATATTCTAGATTATGACTGAACTGTCTCTTGATTTTGCAGAGGAAATGTATTTTTAGCCTTTGAGTAAATGCAATTTGTTTACTAGAAAGGAAAGGGTTAATATTTATTTACCAACATAATCTGAGCAACATTCTCTCCAGGTCAATGTCAGTGTTTCCGAATAAACAGTCAAAACGGTGTTCAGTAGGGCGACAGGAATTTGGATTCTTAAACTACTGAATAAATGAAATTTAAAAATCCAGCCAACAATGAAAACTAAAATGCCATTTCAAAAACGGAACCTTATCGGACAGTGTATATCAAACATCAGACTGACTGCATGCTGTGTGCTGTCTGATCTTTATCTACATTGTCCTCAAGAGCACTACTAGTCGCGATGAGAAGCCTTAGGGTAAAGTCTTCTTATGACATTCTTGTATTCAAAACAGAATTTTAGGTCGGGGTTCAACCTTGTACCCATTTAGCCTCTTCCCCCCCTTCCCCTCATGGGGGGAGGGGGGACGATCGTCTACATACTTTTTTTATGAAAAGAATTTTCACAATTCTTATTCACTCCTTGTTTCGTTCGAAAACCAATTGTTAGATTTTCTTTCCATTTTCGACATGGATTTCGAATGATTTTCTTCTACCTGACGGTAAAACTGATTAAAGGGATCCTTGAACTTTTTTCACCAGCCACTTTAACCCTGCTAAGCGCTTTTGCGGACGGTGTAGATCAAGATTAGACTGCACAAAACGTGCACTATTTCATTTCATTTATTTAGCAGTTTAAGGGTTGAATTCAGTCTGAATCCTAAATTCCAACAACAGCCCTCTGATTGGCTGAGACGTGCCGTTTCAACCATTTTTTTTTTTTTAAGTCGGTCTTAAAATTCAAAATCAGAAAAGAATTCATCTTAGAATGGCTGGCTACATAATTATGACCGCAGATGAAATAAAAATTCAGGACTTAAATCGCATGACGGAGAAAAACGTTGACGGATAGACAGACAGACGGACGGACGAACGAACACATGGACGGACACTATGCTATGATTATAGGCTCTTCTAGATAGCTCTCTGCCATGCAAGGATATAATAGCTCGATTCTCTCTGGCGGCATCGCAGGGTCCGTGGGTAAGATTCTGAGAATCTCCATCCTAGTACTGCATGATAAAACACAGAAATGCATATGAGTGAAGTGAGCTGCCTAACTGATATAATTGAAGTACTGTTAAAATAGCCCCCGCCCGGGTGGCTCAGTGGTGAGCGTGTCGGACTTATGACCTGGTGGTTGTGAGTTCGATACCTGGTTGAGGCGAACCTTCTTTCTGGCGTATTTTGGCCTCTCACCTCTGCTGAAGCATGTGAGAAAAGTAGTCGGTGGCTTTGGAAAGAAAGTTGTGTTAGTACTGGTGTGAGAAAGCCAGGAAACACATGTGCGTCACCGACCGCCATGATATGACCTTAGCTGTTAAAGTGGTGTTAGACCCCAATACAACAACAACAACAACTGTTAACATGAGCCTAAAATGAAATTTACTCAAACTAGAGGTTATATAGAGAAAAGTACAGTTACAAGAGAGTAAATGCAATATATTAAGTGAAAAGGTCGGTTTATAGCGGGATATAAATCAACATATGGTAATTACCCAGACATTAGAACAATAAAAATCTGCCTTTACGCTCTACCTCCCATTCTGGCGTATCGCCAGCGTATCACGTTGAAAAACATCATGACAAATGGCGAAATTGATCACGATGAACAGTTTCTGAATTTGTCACAGTGCTTTCTTCGCTTCTTTGCATAGAAATTAAAAAATTATATTAAAATTATTTATTCATATTAGGAAAATGACGATACAATGGTTTTTATTGTAACTTTGTTGTTGGGACGATGGGTTGAATCTTTTACTGCTATGGGAAACGTAGATCTCGTTTTACGAACAACGTAGATCAAGATAAGACTGCACAGAATGAGCAGTCTGATATTTGATCTTCGCCATCCGCCACTTTAATGTTAAAAGGATAAAAATGCATTTTCATTTCAAATAAAACGGTACTTCTAGCGATCAAAATAGTCACATAGGTTGATCACACAGCGTAAGAGTTTATATTCTTAAATTAATATTTACCATGTAGGACGTACCATTATGGCTTACCAACCCATCTATTCATATATACATGAAAGTTATTGTTTATAATTATGAAAAAAATAAGGATTATTCGCTCAACCCTTTACCAAACAATCTAGGGTTTTTAACAACACCCCAGGAAAAATACCTTTGAAAACATTGTGGGAAAATGAGAAAATGCTGGTAACCAGCATTTTCTCCTTTTCCAACACTGTTTCCTACCTTTTCAAACATAAACTCAATCATTTGTGCCACAGTAAATTTGTTGTGTCTTAGGTTCGGTCGGTAGCGTGCAGAACTTGAGCACTGAGGCTAGCTGGTTCGAATCCTCAGCTCAGCCATTTTTTTCCCCGAGAATCGATGATAGTTATTGCGACAGTATTCATTTCCTTTTCACTGCTGATCAATTTATCGATGATGGTTATGTAAGAAAGCAGGCAGTGGCTTGGAAACTATATAGTCCGAAATACAGGTAAAATAAACTCAGTAAAGTATGGATAGGTGCTGTGGTCGCCGCGCTACATCTGAAATAATGTTAAAAACGGCGTCAAACACCAATCAGTCAACGAATCAATCTGAAGTTGTCGTTATGGAATGCTTTAAAGTTAGACAAATCCAAAAGTTTGTCGTTAGTTAGTTTACTCTCAGCATCAAATGATTTCAGCCATGCTCTGGCAAAAGGGGGCTGAATTCATCTTCGCAATGTCTTGTAACAAGCAGAACATCACGTGTCAAGGGGTCATAAAATTATTCTGTCTAACAGCCCACTGAATCATGAGGCAAACTGGTCATTGAACATGCAGAAAATTGACCTAAAACAAAAGGTTTGGGTCCATTTCAGTCCGCGCAGGTTGACCTGGGTCGATGCTGTTTGCAGATGCATTAAACCACGTTTTCACAGAGCGTGGCTCATTCTTCTTAGTAAACTCGACCTCTTCTAGCGTCTGAAATTACAGACTAATGAACCTCAGGCTGACCTGCATCGACACTATTTGCTATTGGAAAATCTTTTGCATGTCAAAGGGATCATTACACCTCATGATTCAGTCGGTTTTTAACCCTTTCCCAAACAATCCCTGGTTTTCACGACCCTGAAAAAGAAGCCTTTTGAAAACATCGTGGGAAAAGGAGAAAATGCTGGTAACCAGCATTTTCTCCTTTTCCCACAATGTTTTCTACCCTCCCAGAACAAATTTCAATTTTTGAGTCATGTTAATTTTGTCGTCGGCAAATGCTTTGAATTTGGACCAGTCTAAAATTTTGTCATTTGGTAAAGAGTTAAACGAATAGTGAACTCATATTATATGCAAACTTGCTTGGTACTTTACAATGCATTGCGAATGTGAATTAAATCCCCTTTTCCAAGAGAGCTTTTCTGTAACATGTGATTGTTGTTTGTTTCATGCTTTCTTGAACTTTTCTTTCCCAGTTCTTTGCAGAAAATCTTTAACAAGCTGCTGTCCCACATAAACATCGTTGCAACAATGTTCAGCGGTGAGAGTAGTATCATCAATCCTCGGAAAGAATTTGGCCGAGCTGGTAATAAAACCAGCGACGCCAGTGTCTCAAGCCCTACACAATACCGACTGGGCTACCGTGCTCGGCTAATTGTTTCTGGTTTGCAATTTGAACTCACAAAATGACGTGAACCTTTGCAGCAGATATAACCAAACCAAACATTGTGGCAAATTGAAAACACCAAAGGCAAAGGAATTTCTCTGTTTGCCACATTTTTTGCCGAAATATTCTGCCACCACTGTGTCACACTGCCGCCAACCGGTGCGCTTAAATCTTACCTCATGGAGGAAGGCGATATAGTTATACTTTTTGCACACTCTGTAAATATTGTTATCTGGTAACGCCATTTCGCCTGAGTTTTGCTATGATATTATCAGATAAATTATCGCCAGCTCCCTTCCGACGTTTTACGGCGCTTTTCTATCGACTTTTTTCGTCCTGTGGAATTACTTGGAACCTTTCAAATTCAAAAGTTAACGTATATCAGGAACAAAAGTGTAAAGACTTCCGTTTCAAGTTGGTACGATTTTCCTGTTGCTCTGTGAAAGTCACTTTCAGGGCAACGAGCCATTGGACACCGGCTACTCTAACTATATTGTGCTACAGAAATGGAAATATTTTGGCCCAATGGAAGAAAAAAATGAGAGAAAAGGATAAGATGCCGAGACGCTTTTCCCTAGTACCAAACAATGTTTAAGTTTCCGTGCCTTCTTTCTGAAATTCCAAATGCTTCCGTCTATAGCAGAACGCCGTGATGGTCTCATAATCTACTTGTCTGAAGTCCATATTCAATGCAGAGAGGCGAAGTCGCCTTATTTGTCCTTTAAGCTGCTTCGGGTGTGTATCTGTAGGTTGTTATTGTTGTGTTGGAGTAAAATACCGTTTTAACAGCTTTAGGACATATTACGGCGGCCAGTGCACCTACGCATTAGAGCATTAGAACGTGTATATATTGGACTTATTCGTTGTAGCTTTTTTGGAAATGAACTTTAAAATGCCAAGAAATAGAGATCAAAAAGCGCAACAAGGCTGTGTCGAATATGGCTTTACACCAATGCAAAATGATGACATTTGTAAGAGAGGGTATAATGGTCCTCGCTTCTTACCCCTCAAGCCCATAGTTTGGTAAAATCCCGTACAGGTTAACAGGGTCAAAATGTTGAAGTATCTGGCTGTAGATAGATAAACTGGATTGAAACATTTTCTTTTGAAATGGCAGAATGTCGATGTCGTTGTGTTTGGACATTTAGCTTGCTTTAAGGATACTTTGTTGCGATGATTGGACGTAAGAATTAAGAAATACCGTAATGCTTGTGACAGCCTGGGACACTAGCCTTCTATGTATAGGCTGATGGATAAAATAATTAATGTAATGAGCATACTCAATCAGTTGAAAAGCCCAGATATTATGTCCCCAAATATCTCTTCGCCAGGATATTGCATAACCCTTTATCACCCGTGTTTTAACGACCTAAAGGAAAAAGCCATTTGAAAACGTTGTGTGAAAAGGAGAAAATGCTGGTAACCAGCATTTTCTCCTTTTCCCACAATGTTTTCTTCCCTTTTACAGCCAGGTTTCATCAACTAGGCCATATTCAACAAGTCGTCTGCAACAACTTTGAATTTGGACGAGAGTGAAATGTGTTCGTTTGCTAAAGAGTTTAACGTATCGCATTTGGCCAGTATCTCCCATAGTATCGGTCAGTATAGTTCAAAGATCAAGGCCAGCATTTACCAACCGTTCTGAATAACGTTCTTGGCCTAATTCTCGAGAACTCTCTAAATTTTCAAGTAACGCAATTTCTGATAGACTAAAGCAAATGGTTTCGCCAATCAGAAGTTACGTTACTTACTAAATCTCGGATAAGACCAAGAATAGTTGGTGAACACGGGCCAAACTGCACATTACATATGGTTTGATCTTGATGTACATTGTCAGAAAATGCATTTTGCTGTTGGGGGTAAATTCACTCAGCACTGCTTAGTACTGGTCGAACTGAAGAGGTGAGCAAATAATTATGTTAGAAAATTTAAACTGTTTAAAGGGACAGAAAGTGCTATTAAAACAAACAGAGCAACAAAATGTCTCTATATTTTTGGGTAACCGTTCGCCGGTTACTCAAAAACTACACTGTGTTAGCCAAGAATAAGTTTTGTCCTGAATAACACGTAATCTATCTTATCTTTAAGCGTACGTTTTGGGAAGGGGAAAAAATCATCAACCCTTAGTACACTGAGCACGAAATTAACGTATTCAAACGGACAGTACAGATCGACATCAGACCACACAGAACGTGCAGTATGATCTTGGACCCAAACAATGGTAAAGACGAACTTAAAAATGTTATTAGAAAACCTCTTCCACTTATTTGAAATGTCCAAATTCATATATTGTGTTCATGCGTCGAACCCAACACGTATAATGCAGTACACAGCCTATCCGAAAATTGTAAGTATCGTGAACAAAAACATTATATTGTAGATGCATGCAAAATTCAAAATGTAGAGGTTCGAGAGAAAACAAAGTGAGTATGGAAAAAATGCATGTAACGAGATATCTCTCCATTTCTCACTATATTTCCATTTTTTAAGCCATGGATACGTCGTAAAATTGTAAATATTGGCGAAAAGGGTATGGGATGCTGATTTTATATTAGGGAAGGTCTGGTTTCACTCCGCGGAGCAATGTGTTTTCTTCCACAATCTTTATAGCCACGGATTTTGTGAATAAACACGTATTTTTTTTCTTTTTCACCCTGACTGGCTTCCTAGATATGTAACAACTAAACCTGTTTGTAATCATACAGTGGGGTAGGGGGAGGGGAGAGGTATGTTTTATGTGTAGCATTTTCTGTTTAACCCTTTACCAGACGACAAAATTTTAGCCTTGTCCGAATTAAAAGCATTTGCAGACGATAATTTCAATGGGGATCAAAAGGTGCAATTTTTATTTGATAGAGTGGAAAACATTGTGGGAAAAGGAGAAAATGCTGTTACCAGCATTTTCTCCTTGTCTCACAATGTTTTCAAGATGCTTGTTTCCCAGGGTCGTTAAAAGTCTGCATTGTGCGGTAAAGGGTTAACGCATTACTGAATAGGCTTAGTTTAGACTAGTATCTCTTCAAAGGGGAAGATATTCTTTGGTATATAGAAAATATTAAGGTAACAGATGCAAGAGACATGCAACAACTAAATCTGTTTATAATCATATAACGGGGTAAGGTACTTTTGTTTTATTTACCATTACTTTTTAAGGCTAATTTTGGAGCAGTGTTCATCTTGATTCGGTCCAGCATTCATCGACCATTCTGAACCCTTATCCTTCTGAATAAGTGAAATGAAACTTTCAAGCCGATAGTAAAAAACATATTTTCTTATTTCGAAGGTATTTTTGGAGGAAAGATGTCTCCTTATCTGACAGTGTAGATCCAAGATCAGACTGCACGTTCTGTGCAGTCTGATCTTGATCTACGCTGTCTGCAAAAGGTCAGTAAGTCGCGTGTAGCAGCCTAAGGGTTCATATTATGTAGATTCTTCAAATGTCTAATTTTCGACGAATTTTCTGACTTTCGAAATAAGGCAATTTCTTGATTGGCTGAACCAAACGGTACAGCCAATCAAAAATTGTACTACTATCTCAATATATATAGAATAAGACTAAGGGTCATGTATGGCTCAGTGGTAAAGTATAGCCCCTGATTAGAGCCTCACTGGAGCACTTGGTTATTCGTGGGAATGTCCTTTGGTAAGACATTTCAAAGCCCTAGCCTTCTACATGTGAAACCAAAGACTTATGTTAATAACCTATCTGTCGCCGTTATATGATTGAAATAACGTTGAAAGCGGCGTAAAACACCATTCAAACACGCAATCTGAAATAAGATTAAGAACGCAATTTAAAATAGTGGGACAATAAAGGACCAATCTACCATTCTTTCGGACGTTCTTGGTCTTATTCTCCAAGATTTTCTAAATTTGAACGTAACACAATTTCTGATTGGCTAAACCAATTGGTTTAGCCAATCAAAAGTTGCGTTGCGTTCAAATTTAAGAAAATTCTGGAGAATAAGACTGAGAATTTTCTTAAGAATAATTGATAAATACACACCTAGGTGATGCCAAGGAGACATATTGTATGAAAAAGTAAATCCCTGCATTAAATCCTTTTAGGGCCATAGGCGAGAACAAGGGGCTTTTACGTACGGCATAGATTCAAGATCAGACTGCACAAAACGTGCAGTCTGATCGTGAATCAATGCCATCCGCTTGTTTAGTCCAGCCTAAGGTAAAAGCTGTTCTGAGTGTCAATGGATTGTTTTGATCCGTCGAAAGAAGTCAAGTCTTCTAGCATGAAACAGGCTTCTATGTAAAAAGTAGGTTTAAACTGAAGGTTAAAACCAGTGATTGGATTCTTAAGCGATAAGTGTGTCATTGATAATATTAACCCCAAGGCTGCTAAGCGCGACTCAAGCACCTATTGCGGCAGTGTAGATCAAGATCAGACTGTACAGAACGTGCAGTCTGATCTTGGATCTATATTGTCCGATAAGAGATGTCCCCGCCCCCATAATCTGAAATAGCAACATTTGGGTTTTTTTACTGTCGGCTTGAAAAGTTTAATCTAATTTATTTAGCAGGTTAAGGCAGCAGATTCAATGTCAAATATTTGGGCCTCATGTATGTATGCCTTCAGTTACAATCGCAGGCAGTTTTGATTCGAAAATAGACAGTGCACACTGAACGTACCGTCTGATCTTGATCCGCATTATTAGCTATTTATTACAGATACACTGATCTAAAACAGACTTAAAGATCAACACCTGGGTCCTTTGTTATCAACTGAATATACGCATTAAATCAGCAGGGGACAGATAACCCTATGAATACTAAGCACCACTTACTTGAGTCGTGAATAAGGACTGTATAGATTAAGATCAGACGTTAAAAAAGCTTGCAGTCTGTTATTTTATCTACGCTGTACAGTATTTTATGATATTCAGATCTAAAAAGACACAAAAGCGCAACTTTTTTTTCACCTACTGGAAATATAAAATATGTTCAATAAGCGTGGGACAATTCCATCCTTTGAAAGCCAAGCACAACGTTAGTGTGTTCGCAGGACAGTGTAGACCGTGAACAGACTGTACAAAACCTGCAGTCTGATCTTTAATCTGTACTATCCGATATTAATAACAGATGGACTGATCTAAAGCAGACTGAATTAGCAACATCTCGGTTATTCTTTTTTCCAAATGGAAATGTATCTTTAGATAGGAGAGGGCAGTTCCTTTGTATTCTATGTACCGCTAAAGTCTTCGTGAAGGACGCTGTAGATCCGATATCAGACTGCACAGAACTTGCGGTCTGATCTTGTACCTACACTGTACTATGGTATACTGATCTTAAACAGGCTCAAAGGTCATGGTCTACCAAGCAAGACCCTTCAGTTGTTTCATAGAACAATATAAATTCAAGATCAGATTGTACAGAACTTGCAGTCTGATCTGGAATCTACACAGTCCAAAATTTATCACAAACATACTTATCTAAGACGCACTTAGATTTGCATTTTTTTTTTTTTCTTTAGCAAGAGAAAATATCAGCTAGGGGACAGTTCAAACCTCAGTGTACTACGAGTAAGTACTACTGAAGTATCCCCAGAAGATACAGTAGATCCAAGATTACAGGGTACATAACTTGCAGTCTGATCTTTGATCTCAGCTGCTCAATATTCTATTGAGATACATTCCGGTCCATTATTTCAATTTAAAACAGTCTGAAAAAAAAAACACAGTCATGTCTTTGCCTCTGATCGGATATGTCCTGCTCAGTTCGAGTCGTATGCAATACGTAAAGGTTTTAATCCTTTAGCGCTATAGGCGAAAGTAAGGGCCTTTTGAGGACAGCATAGATCAAGATCAGACTGCACAGAACGTGCAGTCTGATCTTAGATCTATACCGTCCTCTTGTTTAGACCAGTCTAAAAGCCATAAAAATGTGTCTGAGTTTCTCTGGATTTTATCGTCAGCCGTCGAAAGAGAGACCGAGTTTATATGAGTCATGCTCTGTGAAAAGGGGGCTTAATGCAGCTGCGAAAAGTATCGATCCAGGTCAGCCTGCGCAGTCCGCGCAGGCTGACCTGGGCCGAAACTTTTCGCTATTGGTCAATTTTCTATATGTCCAAGGACAAGTCTATCTCATGATCAAGTTGGTTGTTAAAAAAAGTGGATATTATGGATCCATAAGTATGTGATGGCTGGCTTAGTACCATGGATCACGGAGATGCATTAAGCCCCCTTTTGTCAGAGCATGGCTCATATATTTCGCGCTGAAAGAGTTCGAATAACACGAAGCAGCTCATAAATTTTCATGAAGGGGGGGTTACAAAAAAATGTAAGTTCGCGACGTGCTGTAAATGCTTTCCAAAAGATTAAACAAATTCAACGATGTTTAATATGGAAGGCGTGTTTCGATTACTACTTGTTTTGTGCAGCGGTTGTACCTCTATTTTGGCATAACCATTTAAATTTCACGAGTCTGTTGAAGAGAAGAAAATATCCAGATTATAGCTACTGAAAATGCGATACGGTGGGTCTGACCTAGATTTATGTCAGAAAATTGAACGTGTCATGTGACAATGTAATCTAATAGCCGCTGTCATTTTACATTTTTGTTCAGTTTTGGGGATAAGCGGAGATCTTGCGGCATGCTGGTTGCGTTAATGAGTTTTATAATCCATGCAGACTGGTACACCGGCTTATCCATTCAGTTTTACTAACTACATGTTTGAAAACTTAAACCGATCCACTTGAGCGGAAATTTCATTTTTTTGACACTAGCTTTTTTTTTAAAGTTATTTTAACCCGTTATATTACAAACATGACTTAAATTTTATATCCTGGCTATGGACACATGGGAAATATTATTGGAAAAGCAGCAACCACGTGTATAGATTCTAGAATTTTTGCTGTTTTTTCCTGCATTTTTTATACAGTAGAAATAAGATATTTTTTATTTGTGTTACTTTTTTACTGGTTTTGATAGTTTATAGGCCCAATAGCAGCCAAAAGTAAACAATGCGGATATGAAAATGCATTTAAATTTAAATTGTTGGCATTTAAAAGTATGGATACTTTTGTGAAGATGGAAAAAAAATCTATCATTGCAAGGTCGGCACAAGTGTTATTCTCTGGCAGAAAAATGAATCTACAACTAAGTAAAAAGTAAATAAAAGACTGAGCAACCTTGTAACTTTTGACCTAGTTTTAAAATTCTTTTTTCTGCCAGCAACTAACATTTGGACCGATCGTACAATTACAGATTGTCATCTTCACAGTAATTTTCATACTTTTAATTCGTATGGTTGAAATCTAAAATGCTTTTTTTTTCTTACCAGCCTTGTTTGCCTTTGGCCTCTACTGGGCCTTTAGATGTAGATGTAGGCATTTGTCCTTTACTTTTAATAATATCCTCGAAACTAGCAACTGTTTGTAAAATGGTGGCCCGTGTCGCAATCGATACAATTATTGTCACTGTTCATTGCGAGGGTGAAGGGGGAGGGAATGCAAAAGCTAAATTGCCAACGATGATGATTGATAGGTAAGTTATAATCTAGCCTGCAGCACGCGAAAAGAGGCATTCGGACATTTGTGTAAAGTGTCATCCCGGATCAGCCTGCGCAGTCCGCGCAGGCTAATCCAAGACGATACCTTCCGTTCTTATGCATTTTTCTCTTTCGCGCAAGTCTATTGTAGTACAAAATCAATTGTAGACGTAAAGTGTCGTCTCGGATCAGTCTGCGCGAAGTGCGCATGCTGATCCGCGACGACACTACGCAAATGTCCGAATGCCCCTTTTCGCGTGTTGCAAGCCAAATTATTATCATACCAGTAACCCATGGATAGTTTGATAATGCTTCTATTTTTAGCTCGTTGAAGTCGTCTGTAACTTGACAAAGCGCATAATGGTGTAACACTGCAAAAGAAGCGCTATCAAGAAAAGGTAGCAGAGGTTTGTTTGCTTAAAAAATCACGCCTAGTAAGTTAAATGAATTAGAAGTTAATGACATGGTCCAAAATGAACTACAGAACTATCGTTCTCTTATGCTGATACCGACTGCAGATCATTCATCTTTCCCATGAAGTAATATATGAAGTTATATACTTTCAAAAGAACCGAGAAATTACTTGACGTGAACTTTCTGTCGAAAATGACCTTGAAAGTGCAAAAACTTAAATTGATTTTCTCTCTGAAACCAGCTAATTTATTTACTTGGTAGTCTATGGCCTATAAGTAGCCTTTGTCCACCTGTATACACAATCGGTTGCCTTTATAAAGAGTTGCCGATAAAAGGAATTTGCGTTATGGCGAAGTTTAAGAAGAATTAATGATATGATAATAATAGTGATTGCATTTAAAGGAGCTTGACTGTATAACGAGTCTTGCTAAAACGAGGTGAAGACGACACATTGGTTAAAAAATATAGAGTTTAAACTGTAAAACATGCATTTACCCTTACTGCGCCGTTAGAAGCTTTGGATGCTTCCGCACACAGACTATAGATTTAAGACTGCACATTACGTGCGGACTTTTCCTGTATCTACACTATTAAATGAGCGGCGCTTTGTGAAACGGGAGTTTAATGCATCTGCGTAAATTTGAGCCGTGCTCTGGCAAAAGGGGGCTTAATGCATCTCCGTTATACATGATACTAGCCCAAGTCATTACATAATTATGGATCTATAGGAGCCACTGTTTTGAATAACCGACTTAATCATGAGCTAGATTGATCCTTTTACAAACAGAAAATTTACCAATAGCGAAAAGTTTCGGCCCAGGTCAGCCTGCGCGGAATGCGCAGGCTGACCTGGGTCGATACTTTTCGCAGATGCATTAAGCCCCCTTTTCACAGAGCACGGCTCCAATGCGTTATACAAAAACAAGTTATCACATTATTTTTCCATAAAATCTAGTCTGTCTAATGAGGTAGGATTGCCCTTTGACATACAGAAAATTTAAAAATAGAATAGCAAAAAGTTTCGATTCATGTCAGCCTGCGCGGACTGCGCAGGTTGACATGAGTCGATAATTTCTGCAGATGCATCGGACCCCCTTTTCACAAAGCATGACTCAAATATATCGGTGAGATTTGCACTCTTTCCACCAGATCATTAAAGATGCAATAGTTTGATAAAGAGTTAAGATACATCAGTGTTAAGGTAAATGGACTGTTTCTTTTTACCTCGTTTCAATTATTATAACCAGCACACATACGGTGAAGAACTTTTCTGTTTCAAAGAGAGGTCTTTTGAGCATATATGTTGGAGATACTGAGTCCCGTGGATTAGGTCTAATTTATTCTGATATTTTCTGGTTTTTACTTCATAGGGATTTGTTAATGTTTTCCACCGTACCTTTATGGCGAAATAAGACTCCACGGATTTACGCCGTGAAAGAATTTTAAACACCAAATATGATATGTATCTTTCTAAATGGCTTAAGCATAAAAAAACATGGTAAAATAACACCCGACTTTCAATGGGTGAATAATGGAAGTCCCTTTTTTTCATGTTTAACTCTTAGCCCGGGCGAACGATAAATTTTAGACTGGTCCATATTGAAAACATTTGCAGACGCCAAATAAATTGTTGTTGAAATGGTGGGATGGTGGGATTTGTCTTGGGGGGGGGATAAAATGCTGGTTCCCATTTTCTCCTTTTCCAATATGTTTTCAAAGATTCTTTATCTCAGGGTCGTGTACAAACAGTCTATTAATAGTTTTAGGGCTAAAATCCCTGCTTGTGACATTAGCCCTTATCCTGCTAAATAACTAAAATGAAATTTTCAATTCGATAATAAAAACACAAATATTGCTTCTTCAAACGTAACTTTTGAGGAATAATATCTCGTTAGCGGACAGTGTAGATCAAAGATCAGACTGCACGTTCTGTGCAGTCTGATCTTGATCTACGCTGTCCGCAAAATGTCAGTGAGTCGCGCTTAGCAGCCTAAGTGTTGAAAGTAGCGCCTGTGCTCTTCCATCGCATTTTTTAAACACGAATTACTGTAAATGTTATTGTCGAATAAAACAGAAAACCCAGTAGCATGTTTCACAAAGAAGATGTATTTCATACAAAGTTTACAGGCCTCAACCCTTTGCCCTGTATATGCATGGCATTTTAGTATTCAGGAAGGATCTACCTATCAAAAGTCTTGGACTATTTCATCGCAGGTAAACAGATGGAATTCAAACAATTCTTTTGAACTGAGGGGTACAGTCTATTGTCTGCAATAGGTGTTCCAGCTATAGATACAATGCCCTTTCAGGTTATCATAATTGGGTACATGCCGGATCAGCCACAATCTTACTTAATGGCCACAAAAACGCTCAAATCAAAGAGGCTTCATATTTTGCGGTCATATTTTTTGCCGATCGCTTCGTTGAGTTATGCATTTATTCCGAGCGTTGGTCCCTATTTAGGGACTCGAACGGAATGTGCCCTTTCCTATATGTCCAGGGTCCGTATTAGCCGACCGTTCTTAAAAACATTCTTAGTGTTATTCTCAACAATTTTCTACATTTGAAAGTAACCCAATTTCTGATTGGCGAAACCTAATTTTTTAGCCAATCAGAAGTTGCGTTACTTTCCAAATCTAGAATAAGCGTAAGAATGAAATTAAAGGCCCTGAAGCGCCCCATTGTAAACAATGCAGGTGTTAAAATGCGTTTTAAATTTATTTCATACAATTTAAAAGTATGGAATCTATTGTGAAAATGACAATCTTTTATCGTTCGGTTAGTCCAAGTGTTGGCAAGTTACTGGCAGAAAAATAAACTTTAAAACTAAGTAAAATGTTGCCAATTCACTCCATTTTTTGTGTATACTTTACCTTGTTTAAAAATTTATTTTTCTACCCGTGACTAACTCTTGGACCGACTGTACAATAACAAACTGTCATCTTCACAATAATTTTTATACTTTTAAAAGGTATGATTTAAATTTAAATGCATTTTAACAGCCGTATTGTTTACTTTTGGCCGCTACTGGGCCTTCAGGAATGTTTCCTGAATACAGGCACAGAAATTGTATTTCATCACGTCGTCGGTGTCATAAAATGAAGATTCTATGAAAAAAGAGAGGTGTTATCACCCACACCATCATCCGTTCATTCAAGGCTCTGTATTGTTAACTCTTTTCATACCATAGACGACATCACAGGCTTGTGTGGACAGTGTAGATCAAGATCAGACTGCACAGAACATGCAATCTGATCTCTGATCTACACTGTCCACTGCTGTATTCCAGATTATGACCACACTGTCTCTTGATCTGTCAAAGAAAATGTATTTTCAGCCTTTGAGAAAATGTATTTTCAGCCTTTGAGAAAATGAAATTTATTTATTCAGTAGTGAAAAAGTTAATGTGATATCAACCGGTTTATAAAGTGAAGGAACATTTTGTTGAGAAGCTGGAGAGAGAGAGAGAGAGAGAGGAAGAAACAGAAAAACAGGCAGACCGATATACAGAAAGATGGACAATGAAATGTTAAAGATAAAATAGTGCCTTAACCAATACCAAACGATTGTACGATTACCTGTGAGTATTGCACGATAAACTGTGATTGGTGTGATGTCAACCATTCAACTGGTGGGACTGATGGTGTAATAGGACGATATACCACAACACCGTGCGATTGGTTGGGTGTTTGGATGAGACCGGTTGCACGATCATGGTCGTACAAGTGGTCTTGCAAGGAACCGAGGTTATTACCCGCCCAAATACATGTATATATCTCGCCAGGTCAACGCTGAATTCCGAAGGGCGAACGAAAAGTCGTCAAAAAAAGGCAAGAAACACCGAGCCAAAAAGAGAAGTCAGCAGCAGCAGCTTTCAGCTTCCTTCACAAAGGGCTGGAGACCATTTTAGTTGCTGAATGATTTGTCTTTTTAAAATACATGTAATCGCATAGACTTTCTTTAGTCGTACCATGGTGGTACAGTGTTGCGTGAGCTGATGTGAGTTGTCTAACAACAGTCAGATAGTCGCATTCAGAACGTATCCGAACGTATGACTGGTAGCTAGAGATCCCTTATACGCGTACGCGTGTTGCACGACGTACATAGAATATCGTGCATCTTGTTGTGCAATGGTTTGCAACGTTGTGCAACACTCTCACGACTATTAGCGTGATCAAGAGCGAGTGATTCGATCGCATGAAGTCTTGTCAGATTTTTGAACATGTTAAAAAATCTAACACGATCGGTTTCGACCGCTTGAGACTCTGCAATGACTGTGACAGCTCGCAAAATTAATGATCATGCGAGTGTTCGTGCAAGACTGGTTAAAAAGTGTTGCAGGTGGTCGTAAACTGGTCGTACCCCGATTGCTAAAGAGGCTTAAGAAAACTCCTGCAACAAGTTGGCTGAGACTGGTTCTAAACGTAGGTCTACATTGCGCCGAGGGAAGTCGCTTTACATAAAGATGAGAGATAGAAACAGAGATAGATACACAATGAGTGAAAAATAAAAGAGCGGAAGAGCCACAGATACAGAAAGAGAGATTGAAGAAGACCATAAAGACACACTTAGATATTGGAAAAGTAAAATGCACTAAAAGAACTCGAGCAACAAAGTGGCTGATAATGATTCTAAAAACCTACATTTCGATGGGGGAAGTAGTTTTAAGTTCGGGTGAGTGACTGACACAGGGATAGAAACAGTAAATGTGACAGTGATAGAGAGAAAGGTCGACAGGGGCAGAAAGACAGACAGAGCGATGAAAGAAGATATAGACTGAACCAGAGATTAGAGAGGTAAATGCATTGAATTGACTCTAGGTTCTAAAAACCTAAATCGCGATGAGGGAAATCGGTTTAAAGAAAGGTCGAGAGGTAGACACAGAAATAAATACACACACAGCAAGAGAGATGGAGAAAGATCGCAAGAGACAGAAAGACTGAAAGAAAGGCTGAAGAAGACCGAAAAAGACAGAACCGAAAGCTGGAACTGTAAAGTGCACTATAGCCTTGACTGGTTGTTAAAAGCTACATTACGCTGAGGGAAGTTAGCCTTTCACCAGGTTTATGTAAAGTTATGCAAGGCATCAGTCGAGTGATTTATGTGAGAAAGGAAATATTTCGTGTTATGTCAGAAAAACTGTGTTGAATAAATGTCATTCCTCTCTACATAAACGGAAAACATGGTCATGTTTTCCCGTAACCCCATATCCACCTACGGGCATGCGTTAAAGCATTGGATCCTTTGTAAAACAACGACTTTTTTAACAAATATTTTGAAGGCATCATGGGAAAAGAAAAAAGAAAAAGCTGACAACAAGCATTGTCTCTCTGTTCGGAAAACATTTTAGGAAAACTAAATAATGCTGATAAACAACATTTACTATTTTTTCAGATAATTTTTTCTACTGTTTCACAGACATCATTATTCAAGCTATATTTATTTTTTGTCTGCAAAAGCTGTTAATATACACAAGTTTGAAATTCGTGAAATCTTCAACAAACTACATAATTTTGAGTTTGAACGATTTGGAAACAGCAGACGACATATTAAATGTGGTTTAAATAATGCAAAGTTCATTTGTAGGATGGAAAACATTGTAAAACGCTGGGTAACCGGCATGTTCTCCTTTTCTCATAGTATTTTAAAATATTTTCAGAGCCCATTCCTGCAATGTCGTTACAATACGGGATTGTTTGGTAAAGAGATAAATGACCTCACTACCTATATAAGCCAAGTTGCTGCAGTCGATTGCAAATAGTACATCCATGTAATATATGAATAATACACATGAACCCTGCTCTGGCAAAAGGGAGCTTAATGCGTCTTCATGATGCATACCAAGCATGACATCACATGATTATGGATCCATAAAATCCACTTAGTCCAAGAAAAGGACTGAATCATGAGGTACAACGGTCTTTTGACATGTTGAAAATTTACCAATAGCAAAAAGTTTCGACTCATGTCAGCCTGCGCGGACTGCGCAGACTGACATGAGTCGATACTTTTTGCAGATGCACTAAGCCTCCTTTTCACAGAGCATGGCTCACATATAGTGGCTAAAAGGAAAATACTGTAACTGGCTTCGTGCAACTGTTTTTTATCACAATGTTTTCAGTTGTGGTCTTTTGTGAGAGGTAATTGGTAAATTGAAGATACTTGATGAGAGTGCAATGTTAGGTGAATTAAGTGACATATCTAATAACCTTTTGTCGAACGACAATAATATACAAGTACATGTACATAGTTTTATGGTTTGATACATAATACAGGCAAACATTTGTGGCAAAAGAGGAGAATACTCGATACGAGCAGCTTCTCTTTCTTTCTCACTGTTTTCAAAGGTGGGCTTTCAAGACACAAAGAGCTGCCTGCATAAGGTAATGGCTTATATATATATGAGCCATGCTTTGGCAAAAGGGGTTTTAATGCATCTTCATACTCCATGATACCAAGCAAGTCATCACATGATTATGGATCTATAAAATACATTTTGTCCAACAACAGACTAAATCCCGAGGTAGACTGGTCTCTTTTGACATGCAGATAAATCGACCAAAAGCAAAAAATTTCGACCAAGGTCAAGCCTGCGCGAACTGCCCAGGCTGACCTAAGTCGATACTTTTTGCAGACCCATCAAACCTTTTAACAGAGCGTGCTTCATATATGAAGGTGCAACGATTGTAGAAATAAGCAGTCAGAAGCGATTTATTTATGAACTCATTTCCAAAGGATAAATTCTTTTAGACAGTAAACAGTATCAGTTGTACGGTCAGGTGGCAGGGGACTTGGAAACTTGTTCACGGCTGTGGTGAATCATGTCGCCCCGAGCCGAAGGCGAGGTGGCGACATGATCTTCCACAGCCGTGAACAAGTTTCCAAGTCCCCTGCCATCTGACCGTACAACGAATTTATTATACTGCAAAGTTTTACCATTCCAACGTGTGTTAAGTGAAATTTACCTGTTTTTTTGGTTTCAAAAATTGAGTACGCTGACGAAGCAGAATTTCCCTTCTGAGTGCCCCAATTCAATGAAAACTGACGTCACTGGGAACTGACGTCACTGAAACCTTGGCAAAACGTGCAGTTTGGTGCATAATCTTGATGTTAGTCTTGATCGACGCCGCCATTGTGGATGTTGTGTTGAAAGTGTAGTCATGTATACGGGGCTCCCGAAAGGGAAACTGCTTTTACGTGTGTTTTGCCAATGTACATGATATATATGTTCGAGGCATATTATCCAATCAGATCACGAGAAATTTCTTTGCAGTATAATAATATTTTAACACTATATATCAACAATACAACTGCGATGTTTGTATATAGGTAGAAAATCTAGTGCCGTATGATATGGGAAATAATACACTACCTGATGCTCGATTGTGATTGCATTGCCCATTTACTACTTTACTAGCCGATTCACGTCGAGACTGATACCTCATTTGGTGAAAAAACACGAATTTAAACCTAGGGGTCGATGGTTGGGCTCTCACTCTCACCCCGGTTAGATCCTCGGATGTTGATGACTCTGCGACAGGATTCTTTCCTTATTTATCGATGAACATTGTCTTACCCACCGCTCAGCCGAGCCCCGGTAGCTCAGTCGGTAGTGTGCAGGACTTGAGAACAGGGGGTCGTGGGTTCGATCCCTGGCACGGCCAATTTCTTTCCGAGGATTGATGATAGTCATTGCGACAGGATTCATTTCTCACCAAACGCTGACCGTTGTCTCAACAATGGTTATGTGAGAAAGCAGTCAGTGGCTTGGAAAGAAAATTGTGCGGAGTACAGGTAAAGGACACTCCAGGAAAGCATGGATAGGTGCACTGGCCGCCGCGATATGACTGAAATAATGTTGAAAACGGCGTTAAAAACACCAAACAAAACTCACCGCTGAACATTGTTTCGATGTTGTTTATTTAAAAAAGATCCAGGGGCTTGGAAGAAAGCTATGGGAAGAACGTGTTACAGAAAGTCGAGGAATGCATGGATAGGTGCACTGGCCACATTTGTTTGCTGCAAGACTAAAAACAACTGTCAGCGGGTGTCAATGACCTGATGACCAAACGACACAGAGAAATATTGCGGATAGCAACATTGGTCCATGACATTTGGAATAAGACGATGTACTTAAGAATACTTAAGCAAAGAGCAATGGCCACTTAGCTTAATTTTTTTTCGAATATATTACGATCGTTGGTACCCTGAACTCTTACACTGGTACAAGAGTTATACGAAAATTTCCATAAGTAAAGACCAAAATGTTGAAATTTTCGGATCTCTTTTCACATGAAAAATCTTACTGTATCGAACAGTGTGGATCTAAGATCAGACTACACGTTCTGTGCTGACTGATCTTGACCTACGTTGTCAATAAAATGATCTGAGTTGCACCTAGGTTAACCCGTATTCTACTAAGTATGTGAAATGAACTTTTCAAATAGAAAGTAAAAGTCCATAGTTTGCTATTTTATTGATATTTTGTGGGGAAAGATTTCTCCTTATCGGACAGTGTAGACCCAAGATCAGACTGCACGTTCTGTGCAGTCTGATCTTGATCTACACTGCCCGCAAAAGGTCCTTGAGTCGCGCTTAGCAGCCAAAGGGTTAATAAACGCTGAAGAAATTGGCACAACTGTTTTGACATTTTGCTTACAACAGGTTATTGGGTATAAGCTTTACACGAGTGCAAAATTCTAGTAACGCTTAGTGTATCAACATGTCTTTTAAGGTCTTGTTTCAGCAAGACGTCAGATTATTTTTGTTACAGTACTGAACCCATTACAAAACAACCTCTTGTTTTGTCGATCCATGAAATTGCTTTTGAACAGATTTTGGAATAAAGAAGCAAATGACAGAAATCAACATTTCTCCTTTCACAACCGTGTTTTCTGCCTTTTCAAGAACAAATCAAATTAAAATTATGGGCTGTACTTGAGTTGTCATCTGCTAACGCTTTCAAAGAGGACAAGTCTAAAATTTTGTCGTCTGTTAGTGTTAAACGGGAGTGCCGGACTCTTTATAATCAGCAAATTCAAGCGAGCCATGCTTTGTAAAAAGCGGGCTTAATGCATCTGCAAAAAGTATCGACCCAGGTCAGCCTGCGCAATCCGCGCAGGCTGACCTGAGCCGAATTTTTTTGCTATTGGTCAATTTTCTGTATGTCCTTGCACCAGTTTACGTCATGGTTCAGTCGGCTTATAGACAAAATGGACTTGATGGATCCATAATCATAATGATGACTTGTTTTGTATCATGCATAACGGGGATTCATTTAGCCCCCCTTTGCCAGAGCATAGCCCATATGTAAATCCTTCTCCCTATTTTGTGGTGCGCTGTATGCAGCGTCTACATACAACGCTCTCTATCAGACGACAAAATCGTGAACTTATCCTAATTGAAAGCATTATCAGACGACGAATCAAATGTGGCTCGAAGGACTGGATTTGTCTTCAAATCTTAGAAAACATGATGGGAAAAGGAGAAAAATGTTGGCTTCCGGTATTTTCTCCTTTTTCCATCATGTTTCTAAAAGCTTCCTTTCTCAGGATCGTTAAAACTCGGATTGTTTGGTAAATGGTTAAACTAATTGCCATGCTTTCAATACACTGAAACCAAATGACTGTAAATAGATACAGCAGTAAAATGGCTAAAAATAGCTGTCCACAAAAATGATAGAACCAACATCAAGTATGAATTTGATATCAAAATAAAGTCAGCGAAAGGCAAAGTTGCATCTGGAAGTTAGTGTATTTTATATGAGTTATGCTCTGTGAAAAGGGGGCTTAGTGCATTTGCAAAAGGTACCGACCCATATCAGCCTGCGCAGTTTGCGCAGGCTGACATGGATCGATACTTTATGCTATTTGTAAATTTTCTGCATGTCTACCCATATAAGTGGTGAATTGTCAGACTAAATGGATTTTTTTGGATCCATAATTATTTGATGTCTTGCTTGGTATAATGCAGCACGGAGATGCATTAAGCCCGCCTTTGCCAGAGCGTGGCGCAAATGTCGATATTCCTTGCTTTGTTGCCGAGCCCAGTGGGTTAGTCAGTTACGTTACACATGCTTGAAAAAACTGGGGGTCGCTGGTACGAATTCCAAGTTCGGCCATTTTTTTTTTTTTGTTTTTCGAAAATTGATGATAGTCATTGCGACATGATTCATTCCATCCCACACCGTAGCTAGCTGTTTCTACGATGGTTATGTCGGAAAGTAGGTAGTGGTCTGGGAAGAATACTGTTCGAAGTACGTTGAAAGAAACTCCAAGAAAGCATGGGTAGGTGCACAGGCCGCCACGATAAAGCCGACATATAGTTGCAAACGGCGTTTACCACCATACACGCAAACAATCAAGTAAATCTTCGCTCGGTTCGATCCAGAACAGTTTGACTTAGTGTACAACATTAAGACGCTCATAGCCGCCATCGTGTTCTGTTCGGCGGTATAGCTACACACTACACTGACAGTCGTCGCATGCACCAAGCGTCTGGATATTTATAGCAATAGTGACATTTAGCTATTATATATGTCTTTCAGTGAAATAGCGATTACATTTCAAGGGACATGCAACCAGATTTTTTTTTGAAAAGTTAACAGACTAAAGTCTGTATATGAAATAAACTACATTCGCTTGCAAAAACGGATTACAAGATTAGATAATGATGAAAGTATCATGTAGAACATAGGAAAAATGTTCCGAATAAACTTGCCTATTGCTTTTGTTAATCACGCCATTGTAGCCGCTACTGGGAAGATTTTCAAAACTTCATGTCTTTGCATCGCGCGGTTTGCTCAGCGGCTTCAGACGCTTGTCTAAAGTTTCAAGGTCGCAAACTCGAATTACACTTATGGCATTTTTTCTGGTATTTCTATTTCCACCCCACCCAACCCCTACCAAATTAGATTAAATCATTATGCGCTTGTGATATTATATTTTTAAATTTCAAACTCTATTAGAAACAAGAAATATCTTTTCTTGATATACGGCGTTAGAGGTACTGGAAAATGAATAGGTAAACTCTTTTGTATATGTGTGACTTAAAATAGTAAAATAAAGCCTCGACAGCAACTGCCTCATTATTATTTATTTCTTTATTTATTTATTTTGTTGATAAGTGGCATTTTTAATTAAATATACAAGTATATTTCAAGACAGCAAGTTAATACCTATCACCTTCTAGAAGGGAAAGCAAGTTAAATCAAAGTACTGAAAGTACTGATAGACTAGCGAATATAGAATAAGTGGCCTTGGTAAAGATAAAACTTATCTGTTTACAAAATTGAAGAAAATGGTCCAATTCGGTAATCAAGTCTTGTCCGGCTCGATCGGGTCCAATCTGATCATTTAACCTATTCCTTTCCGCCCTGGTCCAATCCGGTTAATAAGCCATATCCGGTAAAGATCCGATAACTTTATGAACTGCTCAAGGCCGTTTACTGTTTTTGTCATGACTACGAAAAAATTCTGCTCGTTGATCTTAAACTGACAAAAGCAAATAAAGAACTTATCAATTTGATGATTTGGTATTTTAATACTTTCTAAAGACTCTAGAGTTCACTTTTAGATTAACTTTCCATGCTGTTTCACTTTCTTATCGGTTGGATGAACTCGTGTCTAGACGAAATTTTCAAGAACCTCGAAAATCACAAGGATGAAAAAAGTTGCGATGGGCCTGATTTGCACAGGGCTCTGACTTACATTACTGGCTACTTCTTACTCGCATCACGATTTCATCAACCATCTAAGCACTAAGCTGAGTACCCTTCGCTCGTCATACCATACCAGTATGAAAGCTATATGAGGTGACGGACCTTTTAGTATAGATAACCGGTCTCTATGACAAATATGTGCACTCATTCGGTCGATTCCGAAAACTAACGAGGTTGGTCGAATGAGACTCCTGTAGACACATAGTATTCACAGTTAGTTCACACGGTAAGTCAAGCTGGTGCTTTTTCATTTATTTTGATCGTGCCGAAAATACAAAATTTAATGATTTTTCCCATGTCGTTTTTATTTGATTACTCAGCGTTAAAAACCTGTTTTCTCAACGGAAATTGTATAAACAGTTTCTTTATTCATAATTTTGTGAAAACATGTCAAGGTTTGATAACAAAGTCGACTACAATCTTCGTTATCCTTCGTTTACTATGGCACGTTGAGAAACTACGGTTGTACTGTCGCCTGAGATCTATTAACCGTTTAGAAGTATCGGTACAAATTTCTTTTCTCGAGGTGCTATTTTAAACCAAGCATAAGGAATATTGTAGTCGACTATGTTACCAAACCTTGACATGTTTTCATTGCTCAAAGGAAGGCTCACAGCGCACATACGTGTTCCCGATATCGCGCATACCTAACAAACAAGTAACTGGGTATGACTATTTTACAATACTAATAACCATCGAAACAAATGAAAAAGCACAAGCTTGACTTACCGTGTGAACACAATTTTTAACACCCAAGTGACAGACTGTCAATGTACAGAATCCCAAGTGACATACAATGTATACTTCCGGCCCTACATTGAGGCATTGAAGAATTGGGTAAGGCTTAGAAAAATATTAGATTATCGGACTAGTACAAGAAAATGATCACTCACTGTCATATTGGTTTGCAATGGTGGAAATGAGGGCCCTTGGGTATCGATTAGCGGTACCAACGTTTGTATATTAGTATCATAAATGTGCGAGCAAATAGGCTAGCAAGGGGCCGCCGAATAAAGATGTGCACATTTTTTACCGATCGCAAATAACCATCGATTCATTCGATTTTATTAATACCAAGAAGTAGATAAAAAGCCAACGCATTCTCCAACGCCTTAAAAAAAACACATGAAATGCAGAGTCTAGCTGTAAGCAGCTTGAAAACTCTCAACTACACTATTACCAATTACGCCTGCCAAAGCTTACATTCTACTAGAATTAGAAGAACCTGTTTTCGGTACTGTCTACGGTCATATTAGAATGCTAAAAGCAAGTAAATCAGAGATGTTACTGACGGCAGTAAGTTGGATTTTACATCACTTTTTTCACACGAAGGAAAAAATGCTTATCGGATAATGCGTACAGATAAGGCCAAGTTTGTTTTTATCAGATAAGCTAACTCATTTTTTGTGTTTGAAAGTCGTAGGGTCCTTTGTTGGATGCTGTTTTAGGGGTCACTTACCCTAAAGCACGGATTAAATGTGAATGGGTCAACCCTTTACCTTTTACCAAACAATCACGTGTTATAAGAAGCTTCTTTTTGTAAGCATTATTGAGAGAAAAAGAGAAAAATGTTGGTAACGTAACAGTCATTCTTTCCTTTTTCCACGATTCTTTCTATCTTTTCAAAGGCAAATTTATACGATCGTTTTCGTCTCATTGAGACTCTCTTCTTCAACACTGCATCCAATGTGTGCTAGTTTAATATTTTGTCATCTGTTAAAAAGTTAAATATCTTTTCACAATTAAAGTCTCTGTGGCTAGAGTAGAGGGTTACAAAGGCTCAGTGTGGTAGGTCTGATCCTTCTCCACTTACAGTTATTTCTCCAGTTATAACTTAAAAGTCAAACCAATATCATGTAACTCGGGGTCAGACACTATCATCCCTTTGATCATTCCGACAGGTATCACACCCCTACAATAAATCAAGCAGCCTCGGCATTTTGGAGGTCTTTATCAATAACCTCGAAGATTCTTCTCCTAGAGAGTAGCCTATAGGCCACGTAATAAGATAAATCGCCTCGTCTGATCTTGATCTGATCTACTGGCTACTCGATTGGTTCCTGAACTCTTTACCAGTCAACAAAATTTTTGTTAAGTCCAAATACAAAGCACTTGCAGACAATAAATCAAATATGGCTTAAATGATGGGATTTGTCTATGAAAGAGTGCAAAACATTTATTCTTTTCGAGCAATAATTTCAAAACCCTTCTTCATCAGGGTCGTTAAAACTTGGGATTGTTAGGTACAGGAATACACCCTGTTCTTCAAAAACTAACTTATGCGGTTTACTGATGAAATACCTCTCGAAAGAAATTTTGTGGTAGACGACTTTGAAACTTTGAATAGTTGCTTGTAAAACATGGATGAGCAATGTTGATAAACCTTTAGAAATGAATAGTTTCAAAGAGTAGATCCCAACCTGAGGAAGAAGGCTTTTCGAAACAGCGTGGAAAAGGAAGAAAATGCTTGTAACCAGCAATTTCTCCTTGTCCCAGAATGCCCTCCGCCCTTTCAAAAACAAGTTCCATACTTCGAACCCCAGTTATTTTGTCGTCTGCAAATGCTTTGAATTTGGACAAGCCTAAAATTTTGTCCTCTTGTAAGAAGTTGAACTAATTAAAATTATAGACCATGATTATCAACGGGGCAAGGGGAAAAGAGAAAGGCGGAAGCGTTTAAACTTCGGACAGTAAACAGTTTCATACCTTCAAAAAATAAGAATAAAAGGACAAAGACGCTTCTCTTCGTTTCTCATTTTTTCTTCGAGTAATGTTTTAACAAAAATAAATTACAACGAAAAATGGGGCAAAATGAGCAATCTTAGAAATTGTCACAATGTTTTATTGGCTGATGCTACACCTAAACCACGTATGTCCCATAATTATGTGTCACTTCTATGAAATGGCTCCACACAGAACGGGTAAAAATTGTTGAATTGCTTTCGCTGCCAAGTTAATTACTTTGACTTCCTTTCGTTATTCCACTACAAAAAAAGATTATGGTTGAATAATGGTTCATAGCGAAATAGCAGAGAGAATATATTTAAAATCAGGCTGTATTTTCCTTGCAGGCTGATCTTAATCTATCCATATCATGTAACAACGTTAAAGATGTTCGAATTCAATCAACGTGCCTCTAGAGTCCCTGTAATAGAGATGGCGATCTTTGTGGGACCTTTTAACAGGCCTTGTCGCCATTGGAGGCACGAAAGTCACTGCCTTCATCTTCAAAAGGTCGTCGATGGGACACGCAGACATGGCTGCCGTGGTCATCGCAAAGTTTTTAACGTGTTCAAAATAGTTGCAGTAAGGTCGTCGAGCGAGATAGTCGCTCAAATAAGTCAGAAAGGACGCAGATGTGCGATAATTGAAGATCCGTTGGTCCTACATGAGGCCTCTTCAAAAATAGAGCTTCATCAGGTAGGTTCTATGTACAAACGCATCATTACCAAGTAGGAAGAATAGTGTGTCACGCTCATCGTGTGGATTTCGGGCAGGAGCAGGGATGTTGATGGTGACGTCTTCAAAGCACTGCTTCAGATCGGAATCATTGAATATCTGGCTGTAAGATAATTATCAAACCAAGACCATTCACATCACTCCATAGAAACTTGTAATTTGCAGCCTCCAATGCAAGCAGGACCACATGGGAAAATCTTGTAATTGTGGTATAAGCTGCCTGATTTAGGAAAACATCACACCACTACATGTTTTCTACCAATGGCGCCACATGCATGAAGCTAATTCCACCGGCTTTTAAAGTCATCTACAATATTTGACACTTCTGGAAGTTCTTGGGCATTCTTGGGCATTCATTCTTATTCTCTTCTCGGACTGGTCTTCAAGGGATCTGAGGGTCACGGCCAGCTTTTGACCCAGCCCCCAAATATTCCCCGTAATAGTATTGTTGTTTCACAATCCTGGGGTTAACCCTTTAGAGTATTTCATTGAATATCACTGGCTCCACTCGTAGATAATTTAAGAAATACCCATTGTCTTCTTGTCGGAGTTCTTGCATACCACTGTTCTTTGGGGCTGTAGTCTCGGAATAGTAACTGTCTGTGTTGTACCAGCCAGAAGCGGGCCCATCAAGTTCGTAGTCTTTTACCTAGGGCTACCTATGTCCCTGGCTTTAGGAGGTAACGATTCAATTCTGCAAGGGAAAGTATGTCCATTCACAACGAGTGCATCGCAAAAATTCAAATAAAAACGCACACAAAGTTGCAATAGTAAGTTAAACTTTGATATACGGTAGAGTACAGATTACTTCTACAATAATCTGAAGACTAACGTTTAGGTGATAAGCAAAGTATCCCAGTTATCTAACCTCACACAAAAAGAACAGAACAGAGTTTATGAATAGATACTTTATCAGACTAGTACAAAAAGTGCATAATCAAACTTACATGAAGACTTAGTATACAAGAAAGTAAGTATTTATGGTAACGCACCACTCCGAAGATCTTCTGCTGCACTATTTATCGTATAAAATGAAAGGTTGCGTCTAAAATTAATTTCTGGTGTTGATTTTATGATTTCTTTGGAACCTAAGTATACGTTTATTTCTTGCGGGACAATTTTGTTCTTGTGATCATAATAAAGGAACATAGCTTACAAACCGGAAGTGCCTTTTTTCTCTGTGAACTGTTGTAAAAGAGGAAGAATAGCAAAATACAATAGTGAAATACATTTGTTCTAGCTATTGAGTAGGCCACTGGAAATATATCTGATAGAAACAAACCAGAAAACTCTGGGTTGACAGGCGAAAAGTACAGAAGAGGGTCTATGTTAGTGATTTTTGCTCTATTTGTAGCCAAAATGTATGAGTGTGACACCATCTATCTACATTAATTTGAAAGTTGAAGTTTTGGTGATAAGCAAAGTACCATAAGTATCTACTCAGACAAAACGCCTTGCGTGACAACTGTTTACATATCCATATATCATGGTGAAGGACGCATTGTGTCTCCTTGTTTGCCCCCCTTGAAACCTCTTAATCTTTATTCTGCTGAAAAAGTAAAATGAAACTTTCTAGGCAATAGTAAAATCCGTATTGTTACTATTTCAAAGGTATTTCATAGGGGAAAATATCTCCTTATCGGACAGTGTAAATCCAAGATCAGACTGCACGTTCTGTGCAGTCTGATCTTGATCTGCACTGTCCGCAAAAGATCCTTGAGTCGCGCTAAGCAGACTAAGGGTTAACACTTAACCAAACTATCCCATGCTTCCGCGATCCTGAGGAAGAAGGCTTTTGAAAACATCGTGGGAAAAGGAGAAAATGCTGATAATCAGCATTTTCTCCTCTTCCTACAGTGTTTTCTTCCTTTTCAAATACGATTCCTTTCAACTGAGCTACAACCCATTTGTCGTCACCAGAAACATTTCAATACGGACGAGTCTATAGTTTTGGTGTCTGCTATACATGACTATGGGTGAAGTTTGTGGTGAATATAGATAAAGATCAGCCGGCACATGAAAAGGGGGTCTGATCTGGGTCAACTCTCTCCGCCTCTTTTTTAATATTCTATATACATAATCCAGTAAACTTTACGAATTGTGTGTGAGTGCGCTAGGCTATGTTACTAATTCTTCAGGATAAAGGATTCATTTATTATAGGCTACACACGACACTATAAAGAAATATGAAACTCAGTTGGTAGAAGTTCGGGCTTTGAATTATCTCGATTTATAAAATTTAATCTAGTGACGACCAAAAAGTACATATTTGAGAGGCTCTGCAGCTTTCAGGAGCACTTGTGTGAAATGGAACTGATGTTTATTTCACACAATAAATTATAATTTAATAAGATATATCCGTTTCCTTCAACTTGTCATTTGTCTGTATTGTGATATTGTTGAAAGTGTATGAATGATAGACTGTTTGCGACTGAATCGTCTTCTGCGTTCTCAAAGGAACCGGTATATGCGTACAAATCCACCGTGCAAGTTGTGTAAATCATTGTGACCGCAGTTTTAATGATACATTTTTGACCGCTGTTTTAATGATGTCTTGTGAATGCAGTTTTATTAATATCTGTGTGACCGCCCTTAAAATACTATCTTTGATAACGTGGTCTTAATCTGTCTTTGTGATCGCTATCTTAGTGATATCTTTGTGACTATGGTTTTAATGATATCTCTGTGACCGCGGTTTTTATGAAATCTTCGTGGCCAGAGATGTAATGATATCTTTGTGTCTATGGCTTTTATGATATCTCTGTGACCGCGGTTTAAATGATATCTTTGTGACTGTGGTTGTTATGAAATCTTCGTGACCAGAGTTGTAATGATGTCTTTGTGACCACAGCTGTAATGTTATTTTTGCGACGCAGCTTTAATGATATTTTTGTGACTGCGGTTTAATGATCTTTGTGTACATGGTTTCAATATTTTGTGACCGCGGTTTCATTGCTTTTTCAGCCCCGTTTTGGCAAAAAAGATATAAGCCACATGATCGGACAATGTAGCTCCGAGATCAGGCTGTACGTTTTATACATCCTAAACTGTGAAAGCATCTGAATTTATCCTAAACAAATGACTGGTATATAACTGACTACTCTAGCTCTTCGTTTTGGTAATTATGACTGATCGAATTCATTGGCCTGTGAATACATCATTAGTGACCTTGAACAAAACGTAGCTTCCATTTTGGCCGAGTTTGCCCTCATACATCAATCGTAGTGCAAATGAATTAACAAAGATACCTACTTATCGTTGATGTGTTATTGGTGCATACCCGCGTACAATTCAGATCAAGATCAAGCTGTACAAAAAGTGTAGCCTGATCTTATAGTGCAGTGTGTAATATTTGTGACACGACCAAAACAGACTTAACTGTTGAATATTTTAGTGTTAGTTGAACTAAACTTATTCGATTTATTACATCATTTTCTAAAGGTAAAAGGCCCAGTAGCGGTCAAAAGTAGACAATACGAGTGTCAATATGCATTTAGATTTAAATAATTCCTAGAAAAAGTATAATAGTTATTGCGAAGATGACAACCTGTTATTGTTCGGTTGGTCCAAGTGTTAGTCGCTGATGCAAAATGAAATTTAAAACCAGCTAAGAAGTAAAGAAAAGATAGAGCGACCCGGCAAATTTTTACCTTGTTTTAAAAATCATAATAACAATAATTTCCAAAATAATGTCATTTAAATTTTGATGCATATTAACACCTGCATTGTTTACTTTTGGTAGCTATTAAGACTTTAAATCTTTGTTACTATCAAAAATGAAGACTCGCTCTATTTTCTTCCGTTTGTTTCAGTGTTTTTTACTTTACTATATGCACATATAAAAAAAAGGATTTGATTTTCAGGCACTTCATACAATTGGGAAAATGAAAAATGTATCTACGAGGATCTTGTTTTAACCAGATTTTAGCTTGCTATTGTGACAGTATTTAACCGGAAGTGCAAGCCAAATCACTGCCAAGAAAATGTCTTTTCGCTATGAAAATTAGACCCTTAAAGATCGACAAGTGAGACCAAAACTGATAAATCACAGTAATTGATGTATGGACAACATAAAGATGAATTGTTTTGACCGCTTTCCTCTTTCTTACGAGTGACAACTATTATAATTCGATCAGATAGGTATGAATTATGGATGCTAATCTTGCCGTCAAATAAAGATGAGCTAAGAGCAGTACCTGTTTAGCCCTTTACCAAATGATCTCTTGTTTTAACGATCTTGAGGTAGAAGGTATTGGAAAACACTGTGGGAAAAGAAGAAAATGCTGGTAACCAGCATTTTCTTCTATTCCCATAATGTTTTCTGCCCTTTAAAAAAATGCCATCCGTTTGGACACATATCATTTGTCATCTGCAAATTTCTTTCAATTTTGACAATATGCAAAGGTTTAAAAGTAGATTTACATGGCAATTAAAGATACATCTGTACTCGTTTTCAGCCAGTTTTCAGGCAGTTTTTAATACATTTCATATTTATAAGACTATAATCATTCTTGTATCTTCAAGCCAAACGTTGCCCCTAATGGCTGCAAGGTTGCATAGATTACGACGGAAAATGTTATTTCATGTTTCAGAGGCCTTTAAAGCAATCGCTGTTGTCGTTTTCGGTTTTAAATGAGGACAAATCCCCTGAGTTTTTCTATCCCTTACACTGTATATATATTGATAATTAGCTATGTTTTCACAGCTGAGCCATTCTACACAATTTCAAATTTTTACAGCTTTCTCTCTCTCTCTCTCTCTCTCTCTCTCTCTCTCTCTCTCTCTCTCTCTCTCTCTCTCTCTCTTTCTCTCTCTCTCTCTAGCTGTAGGGATGAGCTCATTCTGTGTAGCCTGATCTTGATCTATGCTGTCTGCAAAAGCCATCTAAATCGCCGTCTTACTTCATCCTCAAACCGCTGAATAAAACATAGGAAAATTTCAAGCCAACAATAAAACCGCAAAAACTGCGGTTTCATGTTTCCATCTGCAAAACAAAATCACGGTATCGGACAGTGTAGATCCAAGATCAGACTGCACGTTCCGTGCAGCCTGGCCCGTATTCACCAATGATTCTTATGATCATTCTTTGTGTTGTTCTCAAGAATTTTCTAAATTTGAAAGTTACAAAACTTCTGATTGGCTAAACGATATGGTTGAACCAATCAGAAGTTGCCTTACTTTCTTAACTCTAGAAATTAGACTAAACTGTCGACAAAACACCATTTAGTCGCCGTGAGCAGGCAAAGGGTTAATTTAAGGAAAGTTAAAGGATATAATATGGCCTGCAACACGCGAAAAGGGGCATTCGGACGTTTGCGTAAAATGTCGTCCCAGATCAGCCTGCGCAGTCCGCGCAGACTTATCCGAGACGACACTTTCCGTTCTTATGTAATTTTCTGTTTTGTGCAAGTCTACTGTTAGACAAAATCTAATATAGTCGTAAAGTGCCGTCTTGGATTAGCCTGCGTGGACTGCGCAGGCTGATCCGAGACGACACTTTACGCAAATGGCCGAATGATCCTTTTCGCTTGTTGAAGGCCAATTATATATTTTCGGCTGAACCGAGCCAACGTCTATTTGATTTATATCAGAAGTGTAGGAGACAAGTTGGCTTCTTTACAAAAGAAGCCAGGAGAAGTCAGCATCAATGTTTTCAAATAGTTTATTGGCTTTTAATTTCAATATATTTTGGTACATGTAAACAAACAAGTAAAAAAGCCGCCGCGTAGAAACCTCATATGCTTTACATGACGGTCATTTGACCTTCTTGCCGCGTTTTCAAGTCGCATGATCTTGTCCAGCGGCCTTCTTTCTCTTTTTTAACGAAATTCTTCTAATTTTTCTTCTGCTTAGATTTATTTGCTAAATGAAAAATTACAATTATTTGGGAGGTCATTTGCAGCCATGGCAAATTAATATAACAAATCTTTTCTGAAATTCATCACATAAAAATAAATCACGTCTTTTTCCTGTTTCAGTTTTTTGATTTCGCTTTATTTACAAAACCATGACGAAACAGACTGTGTATCAGAACAATTTCGCAAGAAAAATGGATTTAGACAGCAAATTCTGTGGCAGTCTACCTTTTAAACTCGCCACTGTTGGAGAGGTCTGATGACCTCTCTAATTAGGCCGAGACTGGGGTCAAGGAAATGGTTTATTTATAGCTACGGGTCAGCTTCCAAGAATTTGGAGAAAGTGCATGTCTAGCATGTCTCATGCAAACGCGTAAATTAATGTTTCTGTGCATAAATAATAAGTTTCCCCGTTAAATATTCTTTTCGACGCATTTAACTCTTCAACACACAATCCCGAGTTTTAATGACCCTGACAAAGGAGGCCTTTGAAACATTATCAGAAAAGAAGAAAATGCTGCTGACCAGCATTTCTTCTTTTTCCAAAATGTTTTTTTAACCTTCTAAGCACAAATGCCATTACTTGAGCCGCATTTACTATCTTTTCTGCAAATGTTTTCAGTTTTGACAAGTCTACAACTTTGTCGTATGGTAAAGAGTTAATCCATGTTCTGCTGTACAAAATACATGGTACGTAGAGTTCATGTATGTTAAGTCTAATCTGAGTCTACACTATACGTTCAAGGGTAAGTGCTTTCTGTCCTTAAATGAAATTAATATGTGCTGAAGGGAGAATCGAAAAATAAAAAGCAAGTTCAGCTAGGAAAATCCATTCTATAATGGTCGCCTTTTTACACTGGAGACTTTTTTAAAATCTGGTGACAAAATTTAAATTCAAAGTAAGACAGTCCAGTTAAGGTATCAGATGCACTTTTTAGCTCACCTGAGCGCAAGGTGCTCAAGGTGAGCTTTTGTGATCATGCTGTGTCCAGAGTTCGTCGTGCGTCGTGCGTGGTCCGTCGTGTGTCGTTCGTTGTCCGTCATCAACTTTTACTTTGTGTACGCCCTAGAAGCCACATTTTCAGTCCGATTTTCATGACACTTTGTCACTAATGTATTGATGATATCTCGGACGAGTTGGGTCGGGTCAAAAACTATGTCACTAAATCAAACCTTAGAAACAGATTGTGTACGCTCTAGAGGCCATATTTTTAGTTTAATACTCTTGAAATTGGGTCAGAATGTTTGTCTTGACGAGTTTGAAAATGAGTCCTGAAGATATCTTGGGTGATATTGAAAATAGGTCACATGGGGGTGAAAATTAGGTCACCAGGTCAAATCTTTGAAAAACCTTGTGCACGCTCCAGAGGTCACATTTTCTGTCCAATACCAATGATACATGTAGGTAGTCAGAATGTTTGTCTTGACGATTATCTTAGACGAGTTTGAAAATAGGACATGTTGGATCAAAAACTAGGTCACTAAGTCAAATCTTTTCTAAACCTTGTGTACGCTCTAGAGCCCACATTTTTTGTCTGATACTCATGAAACTTGGTCAGAATATTTGTCTTGATGATATCATGGACAAGTTTGAGAGTGGGTCCTGTCGGGTCAAAGACTAAATCTTGATAATACGTTGGTCATGTTGGATCAAAAACTAGGTCACCAGGTCAAATTTCGGAAAAACCCAATTTTCTCTCAAATTCTCTTGAAACGTGGTCAGAATATTTGTCTGTATAATTTCTACAAGTTTGAAAATAGGCAATGTTGAGCGAAAAAGTAGGTCACTAAGACAAATTGTAGAAAAAGCTTTTGTACACTCTAGAGGTTATATCTTAAGTCCGATACTATTGAAAGTTTTCTTGTAAGTCTAATCCCGGATTTAACGACCCAGAGTAGGAAGCCTTTTTAGAAAACATGGTGGGAAGAGTAAAAAATGCAATCTCCGTAGAGTTTTTTACTATGTCAAAGGAATATCACATCATTTGGGTCACATTTAATTTGTCGTCTGCAAATGCTTTCAATTTGAAATAGTCCAACATTTTGCCGTTTTGTCTAGTTAGTCGTTAAAGATAGGATGAAACGTCCTTGAAGCCGTAGAAAATAAACATTAATTTTGGGTTTTTTTTTTTGTTAAATTATGACTATTTTACTGGGCGTTATACTTCACGTCCGTCTGCTTTATATCAAATGAGCCATGCTCTGTAGAAAGATGTTTAATGCATCTGCAAAAAGTTTCGACCCAGGTCAGCCTGCGCAGTCTGCGCAGGCTGACTTGGGTCGAAACTTTTGGTCATCGGTCAATTTTCTGCATGTCAAAGGACCAGTCTACCTCATGATTTAGTTGATTGTTAGACAAATCGATTTTTTATTGATCCATAAGTTCATGATGACTTGCTTGGAGATGCATCAATCCCCTTTTTGCCAGAGCTTCCCTCAAATACTTTTGTAATTTGGCTTGCAACACGCGAAAAGGAGCATTCGGACATTTGCGTAAAGTGTCGTCTCGGATCAGCCTGCGCAGTCCGCGCAGGCTAATCCGAGACGGCACTTTACGAATACATTAGATTTTGTGCTACAGCAGACTTGCGCGATACAGAAAATTACATAAAAACGAAAAGTGTCGTTTCGGATTAGCCTGCGAGGACTGTGCAGGCTGATCCGACACGACACTTTACGCAAATGTCCGAATGCCTCTTTTCGCGTGTTGCAGGCCATTTATGGAGGAAAAAAATTAAAAAATGACTTGAATAATACTGACTCTTGTCTTGTCATGTAACACGAATGGGATTCAATGCAGAGCGAAAAAGAGCCTTCATTACAGCTTGTCATACAATGAAAAAGTGACTCAATGTACAATGGAAAATCACTCCACTTTCCATGCACGCCGGCAGGTTTCAAACATGTGGCAGTTGGTCAAGCCAGACAAAAAACGTTAACGTAATATTCGCAGGTAAAAGTACTTTGTTTGATTTCAGCGTCCATGTTAAAGTAAAAAATAGTATGTTGATTTTATTTTACTTTTTACTTGGCGTCAAATATAAAATAATAAATTAAAATTCAATAAGGATGCTCTGTGAAAAGGCGGATAACGCATGCGCAAAACGTATCGATCATTGCTAACTTGCACGGTCAGCTCAGGCTGACAGGAATCGAAAGTCTTTTCTGCTGGTAATTTTGTACCACATGCGTCTGCTCGGATTTTTTCAGATATAAAGGACCCATAATTATTATTCAACAACTTCCTTGGTATAATGCTTTGCAAAAATGCATTAAACCCCCTTTTTTCACGTTTACTCGGTTATGGCCTGCAACACGCGAAAAGGGGCATTCGGACATTTGCGTAAAGTGTCGTCTCGGATCAGCCTGCGCAGTCCGCGCAGGCTAATCCGAGACGACACTTTCCGTTTCTATGTAATTTTCTGTTTTGCACAAGTCTGCTGTAGCACAAAATCTAATGTAGTTGTAAAGTGCCGTCTCGGATTAGCCTGCGCGGACTGCACAGGCTGATCCGAGACGACACTTTACGCAAATGTCCGAATGCCCCTTTTCGCGTGTTGCAAGCCATATATGAATTGTACTCTTGGAAAAGGGGTTTCAATACATATCATTACCTAGCAAGCCATTGCTCAATATGGATCCATTTGGTCTAGAACCCTTTGAACGGTCCTTTGAAATGCAGAAAAGTTACCATTATCAACAAGTTTCGACCTCGGTCAGCCTGCGCGATCTGCGCTGACTGAACTAGGTCGATACTTTTAGCAGGTGCATAACATTGCGTTTTCAAAGAGCGTCATAGTTTTGCATTGTGAACCGTTTCATTTTGGTGCGTCTCGTATTATCTCGTAATTCAACTCGTTAATGAAATATAAGTTGTCACGCTAGATAAAGGCCCTGTGACAGGGACCCGAAATGCTTGTAATATTTATAGTCTCCACCGACCTCAACTCTTAACCCGTCTAACTTACCTCGTTATTCATCGTGAATCCGCCTCGTTTTGGACGGTTTCGTCAGCTTTACGGCCATGTGAGTTTACATCCCTGAAGCAGACGGCTTTTTTATAAAAAAAAAAACATTGTGGAAATGAAAAAGGGAGAAAAATGTTGTAAACCCTGAGACAGGTGGCTTTTTTAAGAAAAAGAAAAATTGTGGATTAAAAAAAAAAGAGAAAATGCTCTTTTACGGCATTTTCTCCTTTGTCCTCACTATATTTTTTATCTTTTCAAAGAAAATAAGATTAATTTGAGGCGTATTCAATTTGTATTTGTCGTCTGCAAAATGTTTCACTATGGGCAAATCTATAAATTCGTCGTCTGCAGGTATGATGTTACGGGAGGTAACCTAAACCAAATTTTGGCAGAGCGTGTCATGTTATTATAAATCAACTCTTTGTCTAGAAAGTGCGACTCAAATGGCTCATACAAACAGAATAGATTAAGACCAGCCTGCACAAAACGTACAGTCTGATCTTGGATTTACAATGCACGATATTGCCCGATAAGATAAGATTTCTTCCCTCGAAAATATCTTTGAAAGCGCATTATCTAGTCCTTTTCTTTCGGATTAGAGCTTTTCCTCAATTTCTGTAGCAGTTAAAGGAGTAACCCTTTGTGTATAAAGATTCGATATTTTAATCCTTTCCCAAACGACAAATTTTAGACTCTTATAAATTCAAAACATCTGCAGACAAAAAATTCAAAATAAATAAAAATAAGCTTCAGTTCTCTGATAGGATAGAAAACATTGTGGGAAAAGGAGAAAATGCTGGTTACCAGCATTTTCTCCTTTTTCCACAATGTTTTTAAAAGCCTTCTTTCCTAGGGTCGTGAAAACCAGGGATTGTTTGGTAAAGGGTTAAACGAGTCATAAGAACAAAAACATAGTTGGAAAAGGAAAAATTTCCCACAATGCCGTCTACCCTTTCAAACACAATCCCACCATTATAGCCACATTTTAAATTGTCGTCTGCAAGTGCTTTCACACTGGTTAAGCCTGAAAATTTATCGTCTGGTAGAGGGTTAAGAAACTGCTAATTCAATGAAAATCTCTCTCTGCTTTTCTTGTCACGAGACTGACTAGATTATGAAGTTTAGTTAAAGTGAGCGGCGCTTTGAGCAAAGGAGATTTAACGCGTCTTCGTTATGTGTTATTCTAAGCATCGCCGCATAATATTAGTCCATTTCGTTTCAAAAGCCGACTCAGTTATGGCATGCCGAACATTTTTGAAATTCATAAAATATTGGACCAGGTCAGCATGCGTTGACTGCTACGGCTGGCCTGGGTCTGTACTTTTTAACAGATGCAATAAATTCCTTTTTCACTGAGCAGGACTCAATTTCAAGTTCTTATTCGGATCACATGGCCTTCGGAAAGACGATCTGACATGAACAAGATGTCGTGAACATGTCAAGATGTCAAGGTAAAAGGGGAAAATGTTCTGATAAAAGCAGCAATGAATCATCAGCACTAAGGTTTCCTTTTCAAGCGTTTCATGTATCGGTCTGTCGCTGAGACCCGTAGCTCAGTCGATAACGGACAGGGCTTGAAATGTAGAGTTTTCTGTTTTGATTCCGTGCTCGAACAAATTCTTTCTTGGATATATCTATGATAATCATGGCGACAGCATAAATTCCTCCGTCACCACTGGACATTTTCTCGACATTCTTTAGTTGCAAAGCAGCTAGTGGTTTGGGAAGGACGCTGTGCGTGGTACTGGCGAAAGAAACCCGATAGATAGATAGATAGATGTGACTGGCGTCTTTGACTTAACAGGTACAATATTGACAACAGCGTTTAGCACCAAACAAACAAACGAAAAAACAAAAAAGCATGTGTGTGTTCTTTGTTTTTTCCCTCGTTTCAACTGGTCGTCTGCTTGCAGTGAGCTGACGGGTTTTAATCTTTAAAGTGCCTGACACAACTATAGTTGCTTGTGCGGCCAATGCAGGTCAAGATCAGACTTGCCAAAACACGCAGTCTGATCTTAAATCTACACCTTCCGCTTTGCCGAGACATTCTAGACAAAATCAACATTGATATTGCATTTATTTGGGTCTTCTTTCTCGAATTAAAATGTCTGCTGTGTTTATTTGGCACTTTGAGGGTTAATGTCATTTACATTTTACACACATGTTTTGTGTGCCAGGCTGACATATTATTATCATAATACTGTTTACCCTTTCCTGAACAAGCCAGTGTCGTAACGACCTTTGCAAAAAGGCCTTCAGAAAACATCGCCGAAAAAGGAAAAAAAATGGTGGTAACCAGCATTACTTCCTCTTCCAGAATGTTTAATATCTATATTTCTATATATAAAGATTCGATGATTTGAGGCACGCTTAATTTGTCGTCTGTAAATGCTGTCAAATTGAACAAGTCTAAAATTTGGGGGGTTTTTTGTTAAAGAGTTAATAACTATGGCGAAGAAGACCTTTGACACTATTGTGGGAA
The DNA here is from genome assembly GCA_946811185.2 of Hippopus hippopus. NCBI lineage: Eukaryota > Metazoa > Mollusca > Bivalvia > Cardiida > Cardiidae > Hippopus > Hippopus hippopus. Next base: position 30,293,066 of record OX328101.1, read on the forward strand.
AAGGAGAAAATGCTGGTAGCCAGCATTTTCTCCTTTTGCCCTCAATTTTTTCTGACCCCTATGAAGATCGTGTCCATAATTTAAGCCACAATATTTTGTCGCCAGAAAATTTGAATTTGGAAAAGACGAAAATTTTGTAGTGTGGAAAATGAGTTTAAAATGTATGAATGAATTGAGGAGTAGACTCTCCGTATGTATAAACTGCAGTTCACGCGTTCACTTCTTGAAACAGCCTTTCACTAGACGGCTTTGAAAATATCCGTGTGAAATATTGTAAAAACACAGGCTGCTAAGCGCGACTTAATGACCTTATGCGGACAGTATAGATCAAGATCAGACTGCACAGAACGTGCAGTCTGATCTTGTATCTACACTGTCCGATAAGGAGATATATTTCCCTTAAAAAGAAAGGTCCTTTTAAATGGCAAAATTTGGGGTCTTTAACATTGGCTTGAAAGTTTCATTTCACTTATTTAGTAGGTTAAGAGTTAAAAGACATGCATATAACTGTAACCCTTACAGGCCCATTAGCGGCCAAAACTAAACAATAATTCATACCAACCAGAAGTATGAAAATTGAATAACGAGTCTGATGATGTGTTACCGTGCTAAAGTTCCAGTCGCTGGCAGCCGGTAGATAAAAACAAAATATTTCGATTTCAATCTTTTTTTCGTTGGAAAAAATCTCACCGTATCAGACAATGTAGATCCAAGATCAGACCGCACCTTCTGTACCGTTTAATTTTGATCTAAACTGTCCTCAAAATTGCATTAAGTCGCGATTATGCTGGTCCAGCTATTAACACATGAATAAATAGGAAATACATGGAGAAACGCTATAACAGAAGGTCAAGTCGTTCGTCCCTAGCAATGTCTTCTTTCGTCACAGGCCTTAACTTTTTACCTGACGACAAAAGTTTGGATTTGTCTAATTTCAAAGCATTTGCAAACGACAAATTTTATGTAGTTCAAATGATGGAATTTGTGAGTGAAAGGACAGAAAACATTGTGTGAAAAGGAGAAAGTGCCGATAACCAGCAAAGCCCTCTTTCCTTTCCCCAAAGTCAACAATCCTTTTTTGTACCTTTTACATTTAAGCGCCAAATAAGGTCAGTCGACAAAAGAAAAAAAACTCATTTGCGGTTCAAAGTATTGTATTAAATCTCTGACATTGTAGATCTTAGATCTGGCACACATTATGTGATAGGGACAGAAACTTGTCCTCAGTATGCCTCCGGTTTCAACCAGTTATCATCAAAAACAATTTTTGAAACTCAAAACTTTGAAACAAAAACATCTCGATTAAACATTGCTACTATAAAATACGTGATTACGTGTAAAAAGATTACAGCAAAAATAAAAATTGCTGGTCATATATTTTTTTGAAAAATAGTTTTCTGAAAGAAAAAAAAAAACATCGTCTGCAGGATATAACGATTTAGGCCGGCATTTCCAGAAGGCTCGCTGCACGATACGTCAGTTTTACATTATAGTTAGGTACTGAACCAAGAGAAAGCCAGCTATATATTATTTTAATGGGCATATTTTACGCTTATCCTTCACACGGTGGAATTTACTTGGAGGTAATTAAGTATCGGCAACTTTATATAACACTTTTTTAATGGACGTGCGGAACGGGGCGGGTGAATTTGTTCGTAATTTAATATCGTTATGTCATGGATATTGCAACTGAATCATGCTCTGTGAAAAAGGGGCTTAATGCATCTGCAAAAAGTATCGATCTATGTCAGCCTGCGCAATCCGCGCAGGCTGACAAAGAACGAAACGTTTTGCTTTGTAAACTTTCTGTATGTCCAAGGACTATTCTGTCTCATGACTAAGTCGATTGTTAGACAATATGGATTTTAAGGATACATAATTTTGTGATGTCCTGCTTGTTAGAAGGCATTACGGAGATGTATTAAACCCCAAATTGCTAGAGCATGACACAATTAGTAAATAATGCGTTAGGGTCCTTTGATAAGGCACTGCAGAGCCCCAGCGTTGAACTAATGAAACCAATAAAAGACATTAATAAATGAGCTTTTGCCACGATACGACTGACTAGTTAAACGTGACGTTCAAATGATAATTATTTTTTTCTGCGAAATTCTGTCAGAACTATTTAAAGTGAAATCTACATTATTCGAACCAGAGGTCAATTCATAAGACGCAAAGGTCAATCCATGAAAAGCAGACACATTTATATAGAAGAAGTTGCCCTCATCCACATGTTTTTTTTTTGGGGGGGGGGGGGGGAATCCAGCAGCACTTCCGATTGTTCGAAGATATATTGTCATAAAGATTTATTTAACTCTCTACCAAACAATGCCGTGGTTCATCCACACAGAGGGAATCCTCTTCAAAACATTGTGGGAAAAACAGGGTTTCAAACTTAGAAAAATATTTTAGTAATAAGAACGTTTGGTGTACACGAACCCAGACAGGGCTCGTCCAGGATATACCCATTTGTGTCAAAAAAAAGTGCTCGTTCAGAGAGACTGTGATAATTTTACAATTCTCTTTCACCCTTTAACAAACAGGTCCAATTTTTATCAACCCTTAGGAATAAAGCTGTTGAAAACATCGAGGGAAAAGGAGAAAATGCTGCTAAGCAGCATTTTCTCCTTTTCCCACAATGTTTTCTGTCCTTCCGGCGACTAATCCTTTCATTTTAACCCCACTTTTTTTTTTGGAGGCTGCAAATGCTTTCATTATGAATGAACAAAATATTAACCCTTATCCCGCTAAATAAATGAAATAAAACTTTCAAACCGGTAGTAAAAACCCAAATTTTCCTATTTCAAATGTAATTTTGGGGAAAAGATATCTCCTTATCGGACAGTGTAGATCCAAGATCAGACTGCACGTTCTGTGCAGTCTGATCTTGATCTACACCGTCCGTAAAAGGTCAGTGAGTCTCGCTTAGCAGCCTCAGGGTTAAAACTCTGCCGAGTGGTAAAGATTTATTTAGTAATTAGTAAAATGCTTCGTCTGTCGTTATGTATGGTACGTGACATGCAAAAGGGTTTATTCGGTGCAAAACAGAAGAGATGTATGATGTATGGCATTAGCTGGGGCTGAAGCATTTCTGTTAAAATGTCGTCTGCCTCAGCCTCTTTTCCATATTTAGTACTTTAGCAACCGATTTTTTGAACTGCATGAATCTGATATGCTCGTAAAATCACTTAAGGCCCGGTTTCACTAAAAAACACTTAAGTCTCTACTTATATCTGCTGAAGGACTTTTTTCCGATCTATATTAATCCTTATTCTGCTTCAACAAGTTAAATGAAACTTTCAATCCGATTGTAAAAACCCCAAAAAATGTGTTATTTCAAACTTTTTTCTTAGGGGAAAAAAAATCTCCTTATCGGACAGTGTAGATCCAAGATCAGACTGCACGTTCTGTGCAGTCTGATCTTGATCTACACTAACCGCAAAAGGTCAGTGAGTCGCGCTTAGCAGCTTAAGTATTAAGTTTGTTATTTGAGACACATTTCACTAGGCTTAACAGACCTACGTAACGTTCTCAAATCCTGAGCTGACACAACGTTTCAGACATATCTTAGCAAAAAACTGAGTAAATAACGAACTCTACATCAGTCAGAACGTGAGACCGTTAGTGGATTGAAGTAAAATAAGAGAATTACATTTGAGTCATGTTCTGTGAAAAGGGGGCTTAATGCATTTGCGAAATGTGTCGACCCAGGTCAGCCTGCGCAGTCCGCGCAGGCTGACCTGGGCCGAAACTTTTCGCTATTGGTCAATTTTCTGTATGTCAAGGGACCAGTGTAAACCTTGATTAAGCAGATTGTTATACAAAACAGATTTTAAGGATGTATAATACTGTAATGACTTGCTTGGTATCATGCGTCACAGAGATGCATTAAGCCCCCTTTTGCCAGAGCATGGCTCATTTCTTTTTTCATGAAACCGGGCCCTGGGTCTGTACTCACCAGCCATTCTGAAATGTATCCTTGGTCTAACTCTTGATCTAGTTTAGCCATTTACAAATTGTGTTACTGTGAAATTTTGAAACTTAATGAGAATGACACTAAGAATGCAATGCAGACTGATCGGTAAACACGACCCTCGTGGCTCGGGGTGTGCGCATTTCGTTACCTTGATGGATTCATTTCAAATATCTAAATCCTAAGACAGGACTTAGTTTTGTCTAAATATGATTTCACTATTCATGTTTAATTCAAACTAAATATGGTGAGCCGTATTTTAAGATAGACTTACAAACTCTAATTGCTTTATAAAGAGTTAATTAATTAGAAAACTTAGGAGGTATACCCTAAACTCGTTAAACACGAATTCCTATAAGCCATCGAAAAGGAATGAAAATTGAGGCTGTCAGATTAACCCGTAAGTTGCTAAGGGCGACTCACTGACCTATTGCAGACAGTGTAGATCAAGATCAGACTGTACAGAACGTGCAGTCTGATCTTTGATCTACACTATAATAAGGACATAGTTTCACCCAAATTTTACTATCAACTTAAAAGTTTCACTTCACTTATTTGGCAGGATAAGGGTTAACTTCTCACTACAGAAGATAAATTACACTCTTTTTTCAAAAGGCTACAAATTCAGCTTCGCAACAAAGTGAAACAATAGTTAGTTCAATCATTTTCTAGTATAAAGTAGTGGACAATACAGGTCAGAGATCAGATTGCATGTTGTTTGCAGAAATCTTCTTAGGGTCGTCTATGGTAAGGGACGATTTAATTAATTCGGCCAATCTCGGTTTTTATTGGTCTCCTTTATCATGTCATATGAATTGCATGAAACATTACCACGCATTACATTCCCATTTATTAACGTCCACGTTATCATTTATACACTATGTATTTGAGGAAAGGTTTATGTCATGATGTCTGTCACTGTTTGGCTGCATGAATTTGTAGTATAGTTAAACAGCGATATTGTGTCACTTGGTATGGGCTAATCCATTTCGGTCATAGGTACGGAAGGTATCAAACAGTACTCAAGTAAATCTTATAAGCTGTACATTGCAATTCTACGGAGCCCCGTTGATGTCATGTCTCAGACATTTTTTTAAGTTCATTCTAACGAAATACGATAAAATGATATCAATTTGTTGTAGTAAAATCCTATTTCGATTTTTAAAGGGAATTATACGATGGATTACCTCGAAGTATTAGTTCGATAAAACGAAATCATTTTATTATAATTTTTAACCGACACATGACACCCATGGGGTTCCACACATTCCAAAGCATTCATGTACATGTAAAAGTATCCAGAATTATGATAACACTTATTTTGTGTTTTTGTGTTGGACTTTTGCGGACAGTTTAAATACTCGCTCTAGAGCTCGTAATATTTCATGTTTGTTGTTGCTATTTTGTGACGATATACAATTATATACGAGGGCTGTTCGATAAATTCGTGCATTTTTTATTTTTGTTAAAACCACAATTCTTGATATTTTTAAGCTTAACATTTGCCTAAAATAACATGAACATATTATAAACTTGATATAGAAATTGTGCAGTTTAAGAAAGAATTAAACGCAAGATATGCGTATCTATGATAACCCATGTTAAGCGCATTGCCGGGCTCTAATTTTCACCCGGGTGGAAATATGTTTTTTTTTTTCGTTTAAACAGAATTGTGTAACAATTGTGCACACGGTCAAATTACACCATATCGTCATCTCTTTCAAACGTTACCGCTGTGATACTTCCGGTTATTGTAATAACATATTTTTTTGTCTAATCAGTGCCAGGGTAATTTTTAACGCAATGACGTCTTCAGTAGAAGTTGAATTACGTACAGTAATCAAGTCTTGTGTTTGACTCGGTAAAACACCAAAACAGATCATAGATTGAGTTAGAGTCGAAACCTTCGAGTTTCTGTAGTATTCCCTTCGTGTACAAGTGATATGACCGATTCAGGAATGGAAAGAACCAGGCTTGAAGATGATCTTCGTGAAGGACGGTCGGTTTGCGTAACGGCGTCAATTTTGGATGAGGACCGTCGACTTACCATGCGTGGCATATCCGACGACTTAGATATGTCTTGTTCCACAGTACAGCCGGTAGCCATACACAGCATCTAGGAATGTCTAAAGTGAGTGTGCACTAGTTGTTTGAAGGAATAATGTAGAAGAGGTACGCCGATCTCTTGACTTGTAATGAAGTTGACGTTATTTTTTTACCTCCGTAGCGCGGCAGTGTACCTTTACATGTGTTTTGTAATTCTCTGTTGAAAATGCATTTCTCTATGAATTCGTATGGAATTCGGAAGATGTTTCAGATATACATTGTTTGATATGTATGCTAAGTATGATGTTAATACGTCTCCTGGTTTTATTCTTACAACAAAAGTCCACGAATTTATCGAACAGCCCTCGTATTTGTCTGAAAGTAAACTTCTGTTCTGTTCTGTTTAAAGGCTGCTGTGTGTCATTTGTTAAGGATTAAACCAAACAGCCTCTCGGTTGAAAATATATGAAAAAAAAGTACATAATTGCAACACGCGAAAAGGGGCATTCGGACATTTGCGTAAAGTGTCGTCTCGGATTAGCCTGCGCGGACTGCGCAGGCTGATCCGACACGACACTTTACGCAAATGTCCAAATGTCCCTTTTCGCGTGTTGCAGGCCATATATGTATCTATTGAACGAAAAATAACACTTCTGAATATGGATATACAATAATGCTGACATTCGTACTACGCGTTCTTTGTTTCGGGCTTTTTGTGTGTATATGTATGGCTTTTATGGGTTTGGGTGATGCAAATCCAGCTTAAGACGGTGGCTTGTATGTTCGCGGTATTTAAAGGTGGCCCTTCAGATTTTGGGACCAAAATTTTACAAAAGTACAAAAAAATCATCCTTATACTCCCAAAACCTTTTAATTTTCATTCATAAAACCCCAGTAGTCGAAAACCATCCGACAACAAGAGAAATTAGAGATTTACTACTGCCCAGGCCGACACCGACAGGAAACACCGTCTATTTTTACACGAGCAACTCGCTCATTTACATACCGGATATACGCAGACGAAGCTTCAAACATAGCGTCCGAAGAAGACATTATGGAAAATAATTACTTGTTTGTTATGTTATGGAATTTAAGCGTCATTAGTCACGTGCCAGTCACTTGACATTCCCACAATGCTTTTTTGATTTCTGGCGCGAAATCTAAAAATACCTTAAGAGGCTACGTAGCCTTTTAAGGGAACACCATCAAAAAAAAATTTTTTTTGGTAATTTTATGATTCTTAATTATTGATGATTTGTATTGTTTTTTCATATAAATTTCAGTGATATATATATATATTTTAATTTGGTGAGATGTGAAAAATCTAAATACCCACCTTTAAGGTATGATAAGAAAAATCAACAACATATAAACAACGAATGTAAACAATAATAAAACTATTTTTGACCTTTATCTACCTGCAGAAAATGTCATTCCACTTCATCCAGGCGTTTGAAAGAAAACTCACCTTGACCTTTGTCACTATCCCGCAGCTATTTTGAATGGCTGTCATGTGATTTCGCGATTTATCTTCAGAAAAAAAAAATCATTGTAATCTTCCAGTTTTAGCGCCTTTCTTTAGTCACATGATTAAAAATATTTTCGTGCAGACGAACGAAATTAGTCATCGATATTAGTCATTTGTAGTTAAGATTTCAAATAAAGGATTTTAGAAGGAAGGGGTAAACAAATATGAGAGTCAAACATTGCTTGCACTTGCGGATTTTTTTTTCCAGCCAAACTTTGTATTTTTGAAAGTACCTGTTGATAAATGAATTTTGATTTCAATGTCAAGGTGAAACAGCGACTAGGCAAACGAAGCGAAAGTTTGTGTATAGAAAAAAAAATCCCGATTAACGCGATAACACATGTACAGCGAAAATATCTGATGACTCTACCTTATAGTGTTAAAAGACCTATTTTGTAAATTCTAAGCGACTTTGAGGTTGTTGAGGACTCTATCAAGTACATCTGTCCACTCTTCCGAAAAGTTGGCAGACAGAATGTATAGATCCAGTTACACACAAAAGTAGTTGGTAATAGTTGCAGAATTGGGTACTTTAACAATCCTTGGTGTAAGGAACAAGCATAGATCGATACTTTTCAAAAAAGCAGAACCATGTTCCTCATACCCGGTATAATCCGGACGAATTCCATTTTGTCCCAGTCCAGACCCGATGCTAAGTACTCTCCAGAGTCCGAAGTTGCCAACTTTTCTTCAGAACATTTTCTGAAGAGTTTTCTAAATTTGAAAGTACCACATCTACTGATTGACTAAACCCAATTTTTAAGCCAATCAGAAGTTGTGTTACTTTGCAAATCTAGATCAAGACTAAGAATGAACTAAGAATGGTTGATGAATACGGGCCCAGCACAAAATAGCTTACACGCATAAACTAAAAACAACTCAGAATATTTCAGATCCAGTTCTCTCTTGTTTTTTTTTACGTGTGCATTTTCTCTGTCTGGTTTTTGAAAACCAGACGTCCCTAAAATATTTGCAGACGACAACTTAATGTTCATAGTTTTACGCTCATTTTTTAACAGCTATTTCATTTCCATGCCAAATGGCAGGCCATAACCGGTAGAGCGGAGTCATGGGTCTGCGGTAATCGATTCATTCATTTCGTTATCATATTTCATCATTACCACATTTTCCTCTATCGACACACATTTTGTATGACGCCTACGAAAAATCCTGACCCTTCTGAAACAAAGAGGTAAATGGAAAAATTGCTCATAATCCCGTTTGCCTCTATATCTCTTGATTGATTTTTCTTTTTCAGGTCATTTATATAATTCTTCTTCAATTTTCGTTGTCTGACGTATTTCACTTTGAAACCTAAGCTTACAGAGACGGTAAGGGACAACACTTAGAACCCCTAATAAAACTTTACGAAAATTTCAGTCCGGAAACAAGACCCAGAAAATTTAAATTTTAAGTTTGCTCTTATCCAGAATGTCTTAGCAAAGCGGACAGTGTTGAGAAAAGATAAGGCTGCACAATTTGTGCATTCTGATCTTTGTCTACACTGACCGAAAAGGCATCTGTAGTTGTCAGTGGAGCTATAAGGGTGAATGTAGAATTAATCGAGTGAACGGAACGAAAATATCGCAATGCTTCTAAATAAAAAAAATACATAAATGCGCTGGTAAAAGGATATTTGCAAACTAGATTGTAGTAATCTATAACTACAGATACCTTAGCTGAATTCACAAAGTCTAAATATTGTTTTCAGTTGAAAGACTAGATATCCGAATGGCGTCCACCTTTCTTTATCAGTTCCTAAGTCCGAATTCCAATGACAATTATATAATTAGCTGAGATATTCTGTCACGTTCTATCTCAGCCAACCAGATGGCTGGTCTATTTCGAGAAGAAATTTAATTTGGAATGGTTGGTGAGTACAACCACTTACTGATACTAGTTTATCCTTCACCCCATACTTTTTGATCGATTACTGGCGTTAATATTTGAACTTTCGAGATATTAAAGGCGCTCAAATCACGAACAGTAAATAACATCTTCGCCTGCCAAGGATGACGGTCACTACGTTGCCTTATTTACCCTTGGCTGATCCAGTCAAACGTTGTAATCCCCGAGATAGGCGTAATGATTGGCTGGTGTCTGTTCTAAAAGCACCAATCAAATAGCGCGTTACTCTTGCTATCCTCCATCAGGAAAACGTAAATAAAAATAGCGACCGCAGGAGAGATTCGTCGGATATGCAGTGAATTTACCAAAATTAAAGATAATATCTACTTCAACATTCACTGTAACAGATTATTTTAATGAAGTTTTACATTTAAACAGCGGATAATTGACTGTCAAAATACGTGTGTGGATTTTTCCGAAAAGGTTTTGATATGTGACGTTTGATTGGTCTTCGATGATGAACGTTTAGGGGGCAATAAGTATGAAAATCCAGTAGGCAGCGTACCGCGGGGTTCACAGATTTCGATCAGATCAGCCAAGGGTGCAAGAGCAGTGTAGTAATCGTCACCCTTTTCTAGTGAAAACGAGTATATACAAGTAACAAGATTGAATGTATTGGAGTTTAACACCGCTGAACAGCTTAGATCATTATCACGGCGGTCGATCAACACTACCCACTATTTACGTAACTTAATCTTGGTACACTATCGCTTTTGCAGCCCGATTTCGTCTAGGTCATAGGGGTCCGTAGTTTGACTCCTGTCACCCATAGACTAAAACAAGGGATTTAACTGTATGCAGCCCGTTACTCGCCCCCGGTTACAAAAAAACAACGTATCTTTTCTACCCCATCAGTTATTCTCCTATTTTTTTTCTACAGCTGAGAGCTAAAACATTTTTCTACCAGAAAAACACAACTGTTTGTCAGTGGCTAATGCAGTCTGGCTGATACATTCGCTCGAACTTGTAAACTCGCTCAAAAATCTTCGCCATTGACACGGGTTCGTACATTCGATACTGACGTTCGCGCATATAAACCAATGAAGTTTCTCGTTCCAAACAGTGTCACCGTACTGTCACGTGACAAAAAGGTGTGAGTAGCTGTACGAAATTTCATTGGTTGAATTCACGACTGTTAGTACATATCAACCGATGAAATTTCTCGTTCCAAACAATGTTACATGACAGAAGATGGCTGCAGCTGTTCGAAATAAGAACGTGGATCACAAATTCAACGAATTCTGAGGCGTTTCGTCGTTATTGAAGATAAAGACTATAGGTCAGCAGTATTTTTAAACATGTTTAAAGGGTGGGTGCCGCTAATGCTGCGTTTCATTGGATCTAAAGTGCATCTTGAAAACGGATGTACGAACCCGTGTCAATGGCGCAGATTTTTGAGCGAGTTTACAAGTTCGAGCGAATGTATCAGCCAGACTGCATTAGCCACTGACAAACAGTTGTGTTTTTCTGGTAGAAAAATGTTTTAGCTCTCAGCTGTAGAAAAAAATAGGAGAATAACTGATGGGGTAGAAAAGATACGTTATTTGTTTTTTGTAACCGGGGGCGAGTAACGGGCTGCATACAGTTAAATCCCTTGTTTATAATATATAGTCTATGGGTGCCAGGAATCAAACTACGAACTCCGATGGTCTAGGTCGTGTGATCGTTAAGCCACTAACTTCATATCCGGTTTTGGCCATTATAATTGTTGTTTAGTGGTAGCCTTACCCGCTGTTTTGCTGTACAGTTCCTGGACATTACTTTCGTTTGTTCTAAAGCTTTCGGAGGGGGGCACTACTGTCCGTTCATAATGTAAGTCACACATTATCAAAACGGCGTTAACCTAAATATAATCAATTTTATGAATTTCCCGCACTGTTCTATAAAACGTGGCTCGCTGCGAGACGAAAAAGCGTTACCTGCAGGTTTGTGACGTGTAACAAAAACTCACGTGTAACTTGTTCACGGAACCTATATATAAATAAACCTATAGAAACCTATATACATGTATTCACGGAACCTATAAATAAACAAACAAGCTCATAACAAATCGTTCTAGAGGTCAGATAAACATGAATCGAACTGCGTCAACTTGCCACTTTATCAGAAAAGTTTATTAGCCTTACAATAAAGGCGTATCGCTCGGCTCGAACCCTGGGGTAATTCCTGTACAAATACACTCAGAATGATAAAATACAATCAGTCGACAGAATATGTAAAGTATGGGACCTTAACATGTTATCTTCCGGTTTTCAATATGGCAATTTTGCGTTTACCTTTAGAAATCTCAACTATAATCAAACAGTGGTTCGCGTTAAACATTAGTTCAACCGTTAAAATGCTGAGATCGGCTTCGACTGTACAATCTGTACAGTTTGTGCTTGATCTACACTGTCATCAAACGCACAAAGATATCACACATACATTATTGGTAAACAACTTATATTTTCACTGCGTTTTTGAAACAAGTTCTTTCAATTTTGTTTTATCATTTGTTCGTTTCTTTGTGTATATGATATTGTACTCCTTAATAGACTCTAGCAATACTTAATTGCAACCGCTACTTCCAGTGTAATATACTGTGTTGCAAATTCTTGGTAAGTACAAGAGTCAAAACCTACATCGGTGTAACGCCGCATGCTTTTGTGCATCTCTTTGTTATAAGATTCTGCGTAGAAGGTAACAAATGGTGTGACACCAGCTATGTTTTTGTTGTGTCCGTGTCAATAAGTCATAAGACCCTGCTTAGAAGAAAAACAACTGTTGTGACACCAACTATGTTTTTGTTGCGTCCGTTGGACATATCAAATTAAAATCCTGTTAGACTGAGACATCTGTTGTGACACCGGCTATGTTTTTGTTGCGTCCATTGGTCATAGATTCTGTGTAGGAGGATCAATTATTGTTACACCAGCTATGTTTTTGTTGCGTCCATTGGTCATAAGATCAGTTTAGAAGAAAACATAATTATGTTGTGATACCAGCTATGTTTTTGTTGCGTTCTTTGATCAAAACATCATATTAGGAGGAAACAACTGTTTTTGTTGCATCCTTTTGTAATATGATTCTGTTTAAAGAAAACTAATTGTGTGACACCAGCTTCGTTTTTGCCTCGCCAAATTGTCATAAGATTCTGTGTAGAACATAACTGTTGTGTGATACCAGCTGTGTTTTTAGAACGTCCTGTGGTTCTTAGGGAAAGAGACACTATCCCACGAACTGTCAATGACCCACGGACTAAACCGTTGAAGTAAAAGACCCGGATTCCCTGCTTTTGCGGGCAATGTAGATTAAAATTAGATTACACAGAACGTGCAGCCTGATTTTAGATTCACACAGTCCGCTTACTTTCAAGGTGTTCAGACAAAAACAGTTTGATAGGGCAATTATTCATCTTTAGCACTGAACTGACACTGTCCGATTTTTGTTTTAGCACCACACGGATAAAGTCCGTCGTCGCTAATTTCTAGGTCTCAAATACTTATTCAAATACAAATACAATCTGTTCAAAGCTTGAAACCAAGGGCACGGTGTTTATTCAGGACCACACGTTATGTGCAACGTTTTTTTTAAACTGGAGTGGAAAAAAAAAGTATCTGTTTCTCACATTGAACTGTATCTTCTTCTTTTAGGACTGTGTTGTAATCAGTCCTAGGTCTTGTGGATCAAATGGCCTGCAACACGCGAAAAGGGTTATTCGGACGTTTGCGTAACGTGTCGTCTCGGATCAGTCTGCGCAGTCCGTGCAGGCTAATCCGAAACAACATCTTCCGTTTTTATGTAATTTTCTGTTTTGCACAAGTCTACTGTAGCACAAAATCTAATGTAGTCGTAAAGTGCCGGCTCGGATTATCCTGCCCGTACCCCGAGACGACACTTTACGCAAATGTCCGAATGCCCCTTTTCGCGTGTTGCAAGCCAAATGATACCATTGTTCTATTTATTATTTGTTTGTTTCAAACTTTTGAAAACAATGAACAAATGAGCACCATGTGATATATATCATCAAAACATCAAAAAGGCAAAGTGAAACAAATGGTGATCTTTGGACCATATAAAAAGCTTGTTATAGGCCACTGGTAAACACATGATGTCCCATGATAGCTCTCATTCTTCGGTATCATTTGGGGCACGCTTAGGTAATCTGTGGACAAGTGTACAGTGTAAACTATGTTCAGGATGCACAGAACTTGCAGTCCGATCTTGAAGATAATGCTGTCCTGCATCTTGTGATATATTCTAGCTTTCATAGCACAGAAATTTAACATCCGGGTGTTTTTGTTTCGTGACTTAAAATGTCCGTTTCATTTATTTGCCGCTCAAGGGTTAAGGCAAAAAAGACGATGCGACACGCTTACAATGACAGCTGAAACAAAGATACATATAACCCTCACGTGACCAACGTGTTTCCGGCACTTAATCTTATTTCGTAACCTTACAAAAAATAAAGCAATTAAGTATAAGTTCCTTACAAATCTACTTCATACGCAATAAACTCATTTTGCTTCACATCGGATGACTGTTTCAAATTAAACTGTCAGCAAGAATTCAACATGATAACAAACAAATTTAGAGGTTTCGTGTTTGCTGCTAATTATAAATGATATTGCTTTTGCAAACAAAGTAATTTTGAAGACCACTGTCAACAAATAGTTCAACAAGGATTCATACGCGTAAAAGAGTTATAACTGCAAATTGTCCTTTGATACAAGTGCTATGGCGTTTTATTTTTAGAGCTATTGGCTTAATTAAATTGAGGGTTTGACCTCCCTCTTAAAAAGTGTTATTCAGTCATAAAAAACATTCTTATCGCGTCTGAAAAATTACTACGCCGCATGCCAACATGTTAGTGACGCAAAGCGCCTCTCGGTTATGATTCCTCAAGGTCAATGAGACCATTGTTACATTTTAATACCAAATAATTGCAATAATGGCGACAAGAAATAATTAGATAAAATCATTTTGACCTTTCACCATGTATCATTATTTATCAGTTAACTCTGTACCAGAAGACAACATTTTGTCCATGTTACTGTAAACATTTGTAGCCGAAAAATTAAATGTGCCTTACTGGATGTTTTCGAAAGGATACAAAAGAACAATGTAGGAAAAGGAGAAAATGAACGCATTTCTCTTTTTTTCACAATGCTTCAAAAGCTTTATTCCTAAGGGTCCTGAAAACAGGAGATTGTTTGGTAAATGGTTAATTGATTTTAAAGAAGTCGAAATAATACTTAGCGGTGAGAGAGGTACTCACGAAAACTCAGTATAAATTTAGGCCAACCCAGATTCGAACACGCAACACGTAATGTTTGTACTACTTCCTAGTGCATTATCACTTTTGCTGCTAGGGAGTGTTGGTCCGTTTGATGGTTACAGCATTTTTCGGTTATATCGCGGAGGTAAGTACAATTTTCTGGGCTTTCTACATTCTTTCCAGCACAGGAGCCATCCCCGTGTAGACATTGCTGAAACAATGTTTAACACTGAGAGAGGAATGAATGTTTCCCCAATGACTATCGTCAATCCGACGAAAGGAAATTGACCGAGTGCGGAATCGAACCAGCGACCCCTTGAGTTCAAGCCATGCGCATTATCGACTGAGCTACGGGGGCTCGACCGGAGTGCAATAATTTGGCGTGGAGTGCAACCCATAGTTTTATTTGAAATTTGTCGACGTGATTAACATCTAGTTAACCTTCCATTTAACCGGGAATCTATAAAGGTCACTGAAAATAAGATAACCGTGGTAATATACTGGGTCTATGACTTTGTAATCCTTTCAGCGCCTTTCATAACTATCGTTGCCTTTGCCACCAACGAGATCAAGATTAGACAAAAAGTTTTGTGCAGTCTGATCTTGATCTAGACTTCCCGCTTTGCAGAGATATTCTGGGAACGAACAACCTTAAAATACAATTATTTTAATCTTATTTCTAGACTGGTTACATTTCAAACTGTGACCTTTAAAGGTCAAACAAGTTATACCCAGATGGTCTATTACAGTTTGACTCTGTCCAAATTTGTTTTGGCTTTTTTTTTTCCTGCGAACCGGAAGTGCAGACCGAAGGATCTCCGATAAAATATACATAGATCTAATCAAGTTATTTGTATTTCTATGTGGTGTGTGTAACCCTTTTGTGACCGTAAGGAAGAAGGCTTTAAAATACGTTGGGAAATGGAGAAATGACTTGTAATCAATAATTCTCATTTTCTAAAATGTTACCTGCCATTTTGCAAACGAATTAATACGAGCTCCACATTTTAATGTTCGTCTGCAAATTCTTTCTTTTCCGAGCCCAAAATTTCATCTTTTGGTATAGCATTAAAAGTATCATGTATGGTATACTTTCCCAATGGATTGAGCATATCAAAAGTACTTCCCTTACAATGAAAGAAATCGATTGGTTGCCATACTTTTTTGAAAAATAAAACAGATAATGTATAATATTATCTTTTTATCATATTCTTTGTTTGTTTATGAAAGGACTCGTCAGCAAGCTTGAAACAGCTTGGTTATTTATCAAATTATCAATAAAACGCTTTCAGATCAACTGAGTGCAGAATATGTCAGAGGAAGAGTAAAAATGTTAAAATACAATGCTTTTCCATGGTGAGACCCGTTAATCATTACTAATTGATATACCAAGCGGTGTGACCGTGAGTGAAACACGTTTGTGATTTTTAGTTTTTGAGAAACTATTGTTATATAACATAATACATGAGTAAACATGTCATCTCAGTTCACTTATTTCAGCCGAAGAATTTGTAATTTATTCCTATCTCCTTTACCCACTAATCCCCGCAGAATCCTTTCCAGATCGAGCAGCAGACTACTTCGAAATCCATTGCGCGTAACGAGCAATTTGTCCAGATGGCACAATGTTTTCATAAGCAGTCATTCAACAAAACTGATTATCCATATTTTACAATGAAGTTTTTAAACTTTCCTGTCACAAAATTCATTCAGGACAGACTGAATTAATGCATGGAAAGCTCCTTTTCTTTTCGACGACCATTAATTTTCAATTTCGGGCAATAAAGAGTTAAGCCCACTTTCTCTTTTATAGAAAAGAAAATCAGGGTCTGCATTCATCAACGACTTTACATAACAGTCTTTGTCTAATCCTAAGAGTTTTCTAAATTTGAAAGTAAGCGATTTCTGATTGGCTAAACCAAAAGATTTAGCCAATCAGAAACCGCTTTACTTTCTAAACCTTTCAGACCAAGAATGACATTGAGAATGATCGATGAATACGGGCTCTGATCTAAAGATTCGGTATGACTCTGTACTTAGTTCAACAGGTATAGTTATCCCCTGGCAGGTCTGCGGAACGCGCGTCTGTAAATGCTAAAGAATTGAAGCCTTCAGTTTTTTACATGAGAACGTGTTACTGCTTGTCTATTGTTAATTAAATTTTCTGGCTGTTAATTACTTACGAGAAGCAGATTTGGCAGATAATCCGGAAAGCTTTTAGCGAAACAAAACATTCACGAAATAGAAATAACTTCTTGTCTATCAACGATGGTTCTTGTTTTCGATAGGTAGACATTTCTTTAAGTCTAAAAGACCCGCATGTTTTTTACCCTAAACAGTGATGCTGCGAACTCAGTTTATTTCTACGATTTCAGGTCAATGTGTAGCATAAGGCAGCAGGCGGTGTGGATCCAAGATCAAACTGCACGTTCTGTGCAATCTTATCTCGAACAACGCCTTCCGCAAAGGCTAGTTAAGTAGACATTTGCAGCAATGGTTAAACTGCTAAATAGATAAACTGAAAGTTTCCAGTCAAACGTAAAAAATTTTTAAAAAAAGCCAAAATAATACGGTTTTTCTTTCCGTAAGAAAAATCTTACAAAATCGGAGACTTTTGATTCATGATCAGAGAGCACGTTCTGTGCTGTCTGGTCGTTATCTGCACGGTCCGCCAAAGCGCATTGAGTCGGGCTTGGTAGCCTACGGATGAAATATTCGAGTAGTTGGTAAATTTCTGTCTTCTCACCGCCAAACGAGACAGCTGGCCTTTAGTGCAATGTTAACGAGCACAATTGCTATGCCAGTGACGAAGCATCTTAAAGATAAAAAAAAATCAAGTAGCAAATGATCTGTTTCCAAGATCGGACCTGCAATGTTAAGTGAACAAAATAATGCAGGATGAAACAACAAAGTCTCACTCAGTTTTTGCAGACATCAACGAATCAACAAGAAAAACACGTATAGGTTATGCCCATCTTTTTATCAAAAAATCAAAAGTGCTCCTCTCTGTTCCAATATGGCACAGTGATATCAAACCATAGCTACACAACAAGTCAATTTGATTACGACCCGGGAGCGTATCGTTCAAGTGTGGCACGATTGTATCAAGCCATATGTGTAAAACAGATAAATCATATTACGTCCCTGAAGCATCTCATTCAAGTGTGGCATCATAATTTCTAATCATAGGTGTACAACAGATCATTTTTATTACGATTGGGAAGCATGGTATCTGGTCATAGGTGTACAACAGATCAGTGTCAGTCCGACCCGGAAGCATTCTATTCTAGTGTGGCATTATGGTATCTGGGCACAGGTGAACAACAGATCAATGTCATTACGACCCGTAAGCATTCTATTCCAGTGTGACACTATGATATATGGGCATAGGTGTACAACAGATCCATGTCATTACGACCCGGAAGCATTCTATTCCAGTTTGGCACTATGGTATCTGTCCATAGGTGTACAACAGATCAATGTCACTACGACTCGGAAGCATTCTATTCCAGTGTGACACTATGTTACCTGGCCATAGGTGTACAACAGATCAATATCAGTACGACCAGGAAGCGATGCAATCGAGTGTGACATGGTGGTATCCGGCCATGGGTGCACAACAGATCAATTTGATGATGATGCGGAAGCATACCACTCCAGTCTGGCACCATGGTATCAGACCAAAAGTGTGCAACATATTAATTTTGATTGGTTGTCGAATTTTGTCGATAATCTCGCACCGAGCAACATAAACTGTCTCGACCAAGATCCGTATTTTTCTGTAGGTGGCACTCTTTTCGGAGGAACGAATGCCTTGCTAGTAAATGAAATCTAAAGCTAGTTCAGCGTTTACATATTCATTTTTGACAAATAGTATAAAGGGGTTTGGTCACAAGTTATAAAGACACTAGAAGCAGGTGAACGAAATACGGCAAATAATCTGGAAATTTTAACCCTTCACCAAATCATACCGTGTTTTTATGACTCTGATGAACAAAAAAAATGTTAAAACATGATGTAGAAAATACTGGTAACAACCAATTTCTTCTTTTCCCGCAACGTTTTCTTCATATTTCAAAGACATATTCTATCACTTTAGCAGCACATTGACTTTTTTCATCTGCAAATGCTTCATTGAAAAAAAGTAAAATTGCATCGCCTGGTAAATAGTTAAATAAAAAATTAACTTATGATCCTTGGAAAAAAAAAACGTGGTTTAATGCATCTGTAAAAAAAATCCAACTCATGTCAACCTGCACAGTCCGCGCAGGCTGACCTAAGAATGGCATGTTGCTACTGGTATATTTTCTGCAAGTCAAAAGACCATTCTACCTCATAACAGCCATAACGGATCTATGTCATGATTGTTAAGCGTTGCATAGTGTAAAGCATAACAATACTATGCATTACGAAAAAGAATTAAAGCCCCTTTTCACAGTGCTTCTCTTAATTTTATTATTCAAGCTGACATGACTTAGTATAGTTTTGCCTTAGGTCGTTGTATGACAAGTGCCTTTGCCTGAAAACTGTCCATGTGATTTTAGTATTTTGGATTATGTCATTGACATTAATTTTCACGTGAAGACATTGTACTTTTGGATCCTCTTAAGCTTAGTGAAAGCTATGAATTGGTGATCAAAATGTTCTAGCTTCGATAGCTATTTACATTGATAGTTGCGTTGGTGTGTGGTTGGGCAAAAAATATACAAAACCCCAGCCTAGCACTCGTGAAACCCAAGAATACACATGAACAAGCGGATTTGCTATACAGATCCCCTAAAAATGAGTGTTCGCCTGTGACTACTGATATGCGATTGAAAGCGCCATAAAATACCAGTGAGTGAAACAGACAAACATTGTTTCTTTGTTATTACAAGCACCAAATTTCGTTCGACCAAATTCTGGCTTTCAGGGAGTCAAAATCACACATTTTAAATTGGCTATGTGTACAAACAGAAACCGTATAATCAGAGACCCAACACATGGTACCAATCAAAGTTGTGAGAGTAATGAAGGATAACACGGGAAATCCTGCCTGGTTTTATCAAGGCTCTCTCGCGCACAGATCAGGATCTCATTAGTGTCAAACTACCAGCGAATACTAAAGTATATTAACCCCGATAAAACTCTGTAATTGGCATACATATGCAGTTAAAAAACATGGCGGCTGTCAGATGCCAAAAGGGTCGGTATCGCTCTCCCCTTTAACTTTGACGCTATAAAATGAATCGTACTTTGACCCGCTGGCAAGCTTTGTCTAAATTTAAGGACTTTTGGGGACATTGTAGAACAAGATCAGACCGCTTAGAATGTGATCTTTAAACTTCCTATTATTCTAACCAATGCCCAGTATAATAAAGCCTGTTCATGCCATGTACGTCCCTTGACACAGAGGGTGGCAAGGGCAAACCATAAGGTCCGTTCAATTTAAGTTTGAACTGTTGTCGTGTAATTACATTTAAAAAGATTGATTTAAGAAATCTTGTGACCAAAAATTGCTGCCGAGCCCCGGTAGCTCAGTCGGTAGCGTGCAGGACTTGAGAACAAGAGATCGTGGGTTCGATCCTTGGCTCGGCCAATTTCTTTCCGAGGATTAATGATAGTCATTGCGACAGGATTCATTCCTCTCCCACCGCTGACCATTGTTTCGACGATGGTTATGTGGGAAAGCAGCCAGTGGCTTGGAAAGAAAATTGTGCGGAGTACTGATAAAAGAAACTCCAGACAACTAAAATTTCATGACAAGCGTTAGATCGGTCCCATTTTTTTTTTCCAGTTTTCAACTGAAAATGCCTTTAAATGGTTCAGTGCCGTTTTATTCGATACTGTACCATGATTAAGAACATGATACCTCGTTAAAAGCGAAAGAAATGAAAAGTAAGGCTGAATAATTTTGGCGCGATTAGCTGAAATTGTTCTGGAATACCCAGGAGAAATTATTATATACAGGTGAAATACGGTAAACTGGTTACAAAATTTTGCCTCATTACTTCCTGAGTACGATTTTTTGCGTATTGCAGACTACTTTAGAGAAACGCCGTGGCTAGTTTCTATCGTGGTTTATCGTTCAATAAACCACGGTTGTGAGTTATGAGGCACAAAAAATAATCCACGAGTGCGATAGCCCGAGTGGTTTATTTATTGGGCCTCATAACTCACAACGTGGTTTATTGAACGATAAACCATAATAGAAAGAAGATTATTTCGATTCTAACATGGCCAACTCTTAATGAAAGGAAAACAAGTTCATACTTAGAGTAAAAACGCGGATGCAGATTATATTCCATTGAATAACTTACTTACTTTATACAGAATGACGTCACTCTACATAGAATGACGTAGATTTTACCACGCTTTCGTTGCACTGTGTATATAGAGCCGAATTCACGTGTTATATTAGAATTTCTATTTTTCCACATTTTTTCAGGTATATATTCAATTATGAAATAAATTCGCCACAAAAGCAACTTCAGTTGTGTTTCTGTCTCAGCCGGCTAGTCTTCGAATTTAGAATCAGAACAAAGGTTACCATTGTTGGTGGATACGGTTTACGTGTCTACACTTACTATCTAAGCAATGGGACTAACAAGTTCTGGACGAAAAAAAAAAAGAACTGTTTTTACGTGTATCAAAGCACAATTTATATGTTACAATTGTGAACAACGAGCATTACAATTTGCGTTGTCTGCGCATGTCATATTCTTCGAAGATTCGACCTGTCCGTTGTCTGCGCATGTCATATTCTTCGAAAATTCGACCTGTTTGCTATGACGCATCACCCATCCCCCAATACTTGGGGAAAGTAGGGCTTATACCGAAGCTATTAGCCTGTTACCCAAGCATGTAGGGGCTGTTTTCATAAATGGCCGATGCATAGGTTACATGCTAGCCGATCATAGCTGAATGAATCGCACCAGGTAGCGTTTTATTGAGTAAAAGTTTATTTCATTTTGAAATTCAAAGTAACGGTTGTTGTTTTGAAAAGTAGTCCGGTTCTGTACCCAGAATGCCCAAATTAGAAAGATGTGTATTTGTAGAATGCCATCTAGCGGGAGATAATGCGACCTGTCAGCTATGACGCATCACCGATCCCATATACTAGGGAAAAGTAGGGCTTATACCGAAGTTATTACCCAAGCCTGTAGGGGCTATTTTAATAAATGGCCGATGCATAGGTTGCATCACTCTCTTGCACTACGGATCATTCCCATTCACCTCTGTAGTTGGCTCAGAAAGTAGTCCGTCATCAAGTGATATTTTCGTCACATGACCATAACTCAAAATGGCGACACAAACGCCGGTGAAAGAAAGACCAATCGATTGTTTTTTGTGCTGTTCAAACAGCATACGGCCAATCAGACTTAGTGGTAGGAAATGTGAAAAAGGGGGATTTTCTGAAAAGCTTAAATGTCTTTTAAAGGACGATAACTTGTTTTTTAATCTTACAAACTTAGATCCATCGGTGTGTCGAAACAGTTGTCATCATTCATGGGCGCAGCAATCTTTTTTACAATTGGCGTAAGATTCTGATCAATAAAGAAGCTTGAAAAAATAGTTCCATTGTATACAGGTAAGTTCATCAGTTTGAATGCACCTATAATGTATCCGGAATCATATTTCCTTTGTCTACTTTATTATGTTACACATGAAACAGTTAAACTGTAACAAAACATGTTTTCCTCGGTTTGACAAGATTCTTGTCATTTAGCCCGTTACAGAGATGTATGGTGAGTGTAACGAACGACAACTCTGCTCGGAGATTGAAGTTACATGCCAGCTGATCATGGCTGAATGAATCGCACCAGATAGGGTTTTATTGTGTAAACATTTATTTGATTTTGAAATTCAAAGTAACGGATGTCGTTTTGAAAAGTAGTCCGGATCTGTACCCAGAATGACTAAATTAGATGTGTATTTGTAGAATGCCATCTAGCGGGAGATAATGTTACAATTTGAAATTGGATCGAGTACCGGAAACACGCTCGCCACTTGTCGCGAGGAAGTTTTGTGTTAGTCGATAACATAAGTGTGTAAATCATCCTTGTGTATGTTCTCTCTCGTTTCCGGCTAAACCATGCGTGGGAGCGTATTCGTAGATTAAAAATAGTCAAGTGTTAAAATGACTGAGTATTTGTTTATTGGTTGGGTTTTTTTTTTATTCGATGATTGGTCGAATAAGTCTACAAAGGCAAAAAATAGCGGCTTTTGTGGATGATGTACATGTATATCAAAATCTGTCTACACGAAACGTGTGAGCGTGCACTCTGATCTTGGATATTTACCGTCCGCTTGTTTATTCAAGACTGTAACATGAAAACCTTTCTGAGTTTCGCTGGATTGCATTTTCAGCCGTCGAAAGAGCAATATGGTTGGCCATAAAAGATTTAAAGGGATAAATACAACTATTATTTTTTCCAGATTCTTAATCACTGTATACAACTACATGTCGTCTTCTTTGAAAAATAGTGCAGGCACTAGTCCTAATCATTCATGTGAGCAATCAAAAGTGCTGGTAAACTGTTTTCAAACCATTGCCTGTTTGAACAATCATGATAACGATTATAATAGTGAGTGCTTTATTCACAAGAGTGCCTGTAAGTAGTTTCCGTGTTTGGTAGATGTTGATAAAATAAGACCCCTCAGCCCTTGAACAAATGATTTTATGCACTGGTGTATTTACAGAGAAACTTTTTTAAGACATTGTTGGAAAAGGAGAAATTGCTTGTAAAAAGCAGAGTCTCCTTTTCCCACAATATTTTCTATTTTGTCAAAGAACTTCCGCTCATTTGTATCATTTTGGACATTGCCGTCTGCAGTAGCTTTTCATTTTGAAGAGTTAAAAAAAGAATAATAGGAAAGGGATTAGATAAACTGATGTAGCATTTTACTATGTGCAAAAACCAGGTTTATATCATTTTTTTTTTTTTGTTCAGCTTTTTGTGCACATCGGACAACCTTTTTCAGCTTTGTGTGCATATCGCATCATTTTCAAATCTCAAATACTATTCAGGATACAAACGCTTTTGATATTGAGAATCTGTCGGTTCAAAAGAACTTTGTTTCACATCTGAAATGGTAAATCTCATCAATTAATTGGCCTCATAAAGACACAGTTTTTTAAGTTTAAAGACATACAAAATGTTTTCCCTACACTGAAGATGAAGATCAGACTGCTGATAAAAATCGTCCCTGTCAAGCATTTGCCTTAAAATGTAAATCCAGAATAAGAAGACTATCAAGTCTTGACGAAATGAAAACGAACCCTGGGGCTCGTATTAGTCCATTTCCGGATCTTTTCCAATCTAGAATCAGTTTGAGATTGCATTTAAAAAGTGAAACTATCAAAGAATATGAAACCCGTTCATTACATTTCAAAGAGCAGGGTTTAATTCTCCCAAAAGCTGTAGTCAAAAGAACACTTGATACCCACAAAACAAAATCTCGGATTTAAATAAAGAATGAAGTTTGCATAGAAGAAAGCTTTGATATACTGCGATAGCCCGACTTTGACAATTTATGCAAATGCAGTTTTTGAGAAAATGGGACAGAATTTACATAAAGATTCAAATTTTAAATCCCGGAATAATTCTTAATCATTTTAACAAACAAGAAAATCTTGCTTTGATTGACAGGCCATTTCCCAAACTGTTGGAAGATTAAAGAAGGGTTTTGAAATTCAAGCCAGATTTTTCAATACAAAAAGACAAAGTCAAGCGGCAGAAGAAAAAGAGATAAAGTGAATTAGGAACTCTCACCAGCTGTAATACTATTTCCGGCTTGTAATTGTGTAACATATTCGAAGTGGGGGGCTGTCTTACGGCTCAGTGGTTAACACGTTTGTATTTGTTACATTTAATTTCCCTTTTTGTCATGATGTTTTCAAAGATGGCCATTGGAATATTGCTTAGTTTTTCAATACAAATGGACAGACTCAGCGATAGACAAGATTTAAAAAAGAACATCGGAAATCAACTGCATTACTATATCAGGCCTTTAGGAGTCTTACATATCTAGAGCCTTTTCACTTTACTACAGTTGTGTGGAACAGCAGTCATTAGCTTAGCTGAAAAGAACATATTTTACAAGAGTTTTGAAACAAGTGTCAATTTTTTTAAAAACCATTTTGTAGAGTAGGAAAAAATCTGCAAGAAGTAAGGTTTAACACATATTTTCACATAAAAATGAGCCGTGCTCTGTGAAAAAGGGGTTTAATGCATCTGCGAAAAGTATCGGCCCAGGTCAGCCTGTGCAGTCCGCGCAGGCTGACCTGGACCAAAACTTTTCGCTATTGGTCAATTTTCTGTATGTACAAGGACCAGTCTACCTATTGATGAAGTCGGTTATTACAAAAAACTTTGCTATCATGGAACCCTAATCATGTGATGGCTTGCTTGATATCATATATCACGGAGATGCATTAAGCCCTCTTTTGGAAAAAGGCTTTAATATAATTGTAACAGAAGATATAGTTCGCTGCTGAATATGACCAATATCTAGTCCCTCTTCGGGACCACCGACATCCTTATCTTATACTTAATTTTGAGCAGATGTTAGGTAGACTTCAGACACGTCTGATCCTGGGCTAAACTGTCCGCAAAGCATATTAATATGATGCCTAAAGTATACCTAGGGTCACCACTGACATATTTATCGCCAAGATGGCGCAGGTTAGTTTTGTGATAATGTGAAGAGGTCATATTAAAGTCCTTCAACAAATCTATATCAATCAGATACCGTTAACACTTTATATACTCAACGATCCCCCATCATCTCCTTTTCCCTCAAAGTTTTCCGTCCTTTCTAAGACCGGCCCCATTATCTGAGACACGTTTAGATTGTCGACTGCAAGTGATTTCAGTTTGGGCAAGTCTGAAATCCTGTCTTGTATTGAAGACTTAAGGACTTTCAACGACCTTATCTCTAATTTGAGCAGATATAGCTAGGACTTCATACATGTATTGAAGCTTCGTTAAAGCTGCAAGTTGTGCAAAGCAATCGAAAGTTATCACGGACGACGAGCCAAGGTTATTACAAAGACAGCGCGGGCTAGTTCTCTGACGACATGTAGAGAACATCTTAAGTCCATTTAATTCATTTAGCTGTCTAAGAATTGTGACTTCGTACAGGTCTGAGGCTTGGTTGAAACTGTCTTGAAAGGACCTCGAGTTGCCTGGTGCATGCGAAAGATAATAAGCCAAAGTTATCACAAAGGTGACGTGGGTTAAGTCAGTGACGACGTCAAGAGACCATCTTCAGGACCTTCAACAAATCTGCCCCAAATTTATATAGATATCTTTAACCTTTAAGTGCTCGGTAAAACTTTAAATATTTTTGTAAACAATGAAGTTTAGATACATCTGTCCTTTGCAGACAGTATAGTTTAACAATATGCAGCCTGGCCTTGGATCTACACTGTCTTGTAGTTTGCGAAATAATCTGTCACATTGTCCTTGAAATTACAGTTATCTGGTCTCCTTTCCCGGAGAGAAAAAAACATTAAATTTACAGGCAATGAGCGGCATTGAAGTAAGTATTAATTTAAGGCGTTACACACGTCTACAGCTTGATCATTACTCTCTTTCAATAACATTTGGATGACTGAAGTATCCGAAAGGTCACCAGAGCACGTATTTACCAACCGGTCTTAATAACATTCTCAGTCTAAATATCAAGAATTCTCTACATTTTAAAGTAACGCAATCTCTGATTGGCTGAAATAAATAATGGTTTAGCCAGTCAGAGATTGCATTACTTTCTAAATGGAGAGTAAGAACAAGAATACAAGACAGAATGGTTCGTGAATACGGCATACAACAAGCCATGTTGACCACTAGATGGCTTAGTTTTGTTCTGTTACAACGTGCTGGGGCCGTTAAGAAATGGTAATCATATAACTCTTTATCAAACAATTCCGTGTTTAGAGACCTTGAGTGAGGAAGATTTTAAAAACATGGGAAAAGGAGAAAATGTTTTTCCCCTTTTGATACAATGTTTTCTGCCCTTTCAAAGACTGACCTCAACATTTGAGCCACATTGAATTAGTCGTCTGCAAATACTTATGTCTAAGATTTTGCCGTCCTTTAAAGACTTACCTTTAAGCTGCTAAATAAACAGAATGAAGATTTCTAGCCAATAGTATAGGCCGAAACAGTGCGATTTCAAAAGGTTTGTTGCTGAAAAAACTAACCGTATCGGACAGTGTAGATTCAAGATCAGACTGCACAGAACGTGCAGTCTGATCTTGATCTATACTGTCCGCAAAAGGTAAGTGAGTCGCACTTAGCAACCTAAGGACTACAAACTTGAAAAGCCTTTGTCAGAGGGACTCCAAAATAGTACGTAATAGTTCTGAAAGTACCTTAATACCGTATACTTGTAAAATACAGTGTTTGCCTAACCCGATACCAATGACAATGCATGTAAATCCGTTTTGATAACAAATATGACGTTAATCTTTACCGGAAGACAACATTCGTTTACTTTTCCAAATTGAAAGTATTTGCAGGTGACACTTTAAAATGATGAAACTTGTCTTTTAAAGGTTGGGGAAAAAATGGAAAAGGGGGGTGAGCTGGTCAGTAGTATTTTGTTCGTTTCCCATAATGTTTTCAAAAGCCTTCTTCATCAGGGTAGCTAAAATTCGGGATTGTTTGGTAAATGTTTAAACTGAGTAATAATAAGAAATTAAACAGAAATTTCTATCTCATAGTAGAAACTGAAATATTCATTGCAGTCTGATCTTGATGTACCCTGTCGGCAAAAAGGTTACAGTATTAGTTGTACGGTCAGGTGGCAGGGGACTTGCAAACTTGTTCACGGCTGTGGTGAATCATGTCGTCCCGAGCCGAAGGCGAGGTGGCGACATGATTCACCACAGCCGTGAACAAGTTTCCAAGTCCCCTGCCACCTGACCGTACAACGAATTTATTATACTGCAAAGTCTTACCATTCCAACGTGTATTAAGCGAATTTTACCTGTTTTTTGGTTTCAAAAATTGAGTACGCTGACGAAGTAGAATTTCCCTTCTGAGTGTCCCAATTCAATGAAAACTGACGTCACTAGGAACTGACGTCACTGAAACCTTGGTAAAACGTGCAGTTTGGTGCATAATCTTGATGTTAATCTTGATCGACACCGCCATTTTGGATGTTGTGTTGAAAGTGTAATTATGTATACGGGGCTCCCGAAAGGGAAACGGCTTTTACGTTGGTTTTGCCAGTGTACATGATATATATCTTCGGGGCATATTATCCAATCAGATCACGAGAAATTTCTTTGCAGTATAATAAACTCGCGCCTACCAGCCGAGGATTTAATAAATGAGCGATAGTTCAAGATCTCTAAGAACTACAAAAGAATGAAAATATTGTGATAAAAATAAATTAATTCTTGTTTTCACAGGTGTACGTGAGTTCGTTGGCCAATATTTGAAACCTATTTTATATTCCCTGAATACTGTCCAACGGTCTCGCCTATTTCTGATGAGTAAACACTGATATCTCCTTGTCTGTCACTCTGTGACTGTGTGTGTCTGTCTGTCTTTTTGTATCTCTGTCTGTCTGTCTGTCTTTCTGTGTGTCTCTCTCTCCGTCTCTCTGTCTCTGTCTCTCTCTCTCTCAACCAAATGTCCTACCATCTCCTGAGTTTCTCATCGACAATATCATAATGATCCCATTACGGTCTATAATACATGATTATTTTATTTTCAAAACAAGTAAATACTTCATTTATTAAAATGTTTTCCAGGAAATCCGCATTTTCTCCGTTTTTCACCTGTGCATGTCAGAACCAATAGAAATCGAATCTCTGTACCGTCACACCATTTTAACCCTTATCCTGCTAAACAAGTGAAATGAAACTTTCAAAACCGATAGTAAAAACCCAAATTTTGCTATTTTAAAGGTATTTTGGAGGGAAATGGTCTCTCCTTACCGGAAAGTGTAGATCCAAGATCAGACTGCAAGTTCTGTGCAGCCTGATCTTGATCTACACTGTCAGCAAAAGGTCCTTGAGTCGCGCTTAGCAGTCTAAGTGTTAATAAATACATGTAAAATGGTTTCATTTAATCCTTAAAGCACTAAATTAATGATTTGGATCATTTTGACTTAGAAAAAAAGCTCGAAATGTTGCTACTTGTTGTTTCTGTTAAGATATGTAACATAGTATCGGACCGTGTAGATCTAAGATCAGACTACACGTTCTGTGCAGTCTTATCTTGATTTACACTGACTGCAAAAAACAGCAATCCGTTCCAGGGCTTTAAGTGTTAAGTAGATGCCCGGTAGGCTAGTGGCTCTGCTGGAAACACGGTACCAGACAAGTACTCGAAGGGTTGTGAGCTCGATTTCTTGCTTCCTAAAACTCCATTCGAGTACTGACGATAGTCTCTGCGATTGGATTTATTCCTCTCTCACCGCTGATCATTGTTTTGTTTCGACAAATGTTATGTGGGAAAAAAGTCAGTAAAAGCATACACGTGTTACTAAGGTTAAAATGCATGGAAGCATGTGGGATAAAGAGAACTTGCTCACCACAAGTTGCTTCTCTTTTTTGCCACAAAGTTTTATTTTAGCAATCTCCAAGACGAAAGTAGTCGAGAATTCATATTCGCAGGCCAAGGAAACGACCACTACGTGGATCTTAAGAAAGTGATCGCAAAAATTGGCTTGCGAAGATATCGAGCATTGTGTTCATAAAGTGATAATTTCTGTAGAGATAATTTCAACACATCATCCTAGTTCTCCTTCTGTAGGGGTCTTGCGTGGCTCAGTGGCAAAGTGTGAACTTGTGACCTAAAGGTCCCGGGTTCGAGCCTCACTGAATCAACTGGGTCTTTCGTGGGAGCGTCTTTAACCGAGATACTTCAGAGCCCCAGCCTAGTACTGGTGAAACTCAGGATAAACATGAATAATGTTAGCTGTCTCCGTAATATGACTAAAATAGTGTTGAAAGCGGCGTAAAAAAAATCATTCAAACAATCAACTAAACTCCTGCTGTAGAACATACCATGTTATCCCGCTTTTACTCTTATCGTGGTCTAATTATAGTTTTCTGAACAGCTGCGACTCCATTGTTTTTATTTAACAATGTAGTTAAAGCCGGTATTTTATCTGTTTTCAGACTCACTATAGTAATGTATCATCAAAATACTAATTAACAAGGTAGTTAAGCCGGTGTTTTCAGACTTAGTATAGTAGCGTATCATCAAAGTACTAATTAAGACAACTATGATATTCATTATTACTGCATTTACAAAATAAAAAGATGTACATAATTTATATCATATAGTGTTTTCGGAACATAATTTACGGTAAACTACTTATTTTAAAACGTATTTGTAATATGTGAATGGGAAATATCAATAAAATACTCCTTTGTTTATTCAACTGGATAACAGCTTCCACCGTTTTCTAGCCGTTTGTTGTTAGCTATTACAAGTGTCAAAAGAGAGCCGATAAATCAAGAGCATTTTAATTTAACCCTTATCCTGCTAAATAAGTAAAATGAAACTTTAAAGCCTATAGTAAAAACCCAAATTTCGCTAATTCAAAGGTAATTTTTTGTGGGAAAGGATGTCCTTATCGGACAGTGTAGGTCAAAGATCAGACTGCACGTTGTGCAGTCTGATCTTGATCTACACTGCCCCCAAAAGTCAGCGTTCAACAGCCTAAGGGTTTATTGTCGTTAAACTAGCATCCATATTCATCAAAGCTTTGATGAACGTATGGAAATACTATCCATTTAAACACAGTTTATTTCATAGGCTTGACCAAAAGCAAGCGGACGTGCAGACACAATATGAATGTACGGTCTGATCTTAATCTGTGCCGTCTATCAAAGCCGTTTTTCAGACCTATTGCGTTGAAAAAATTAACTCTTTAACAAAGAGTTGACAAAATTTAAGACATGTCCAAATCAAAAGTAAATGAAAGCGACAAGTGCAAATGAAGGAATTTGCCTATGGCGGGATAGAAAACATTGCGGTAAAAGGAAAAAGGGTGGTTACAAACAGTTTCTCCTTTTCCTACATTGCTTTTATAAGCCTTCTTTCGCAGGATCGCTTAAACTTGGGATTGTTTGTTAAAGGGTAAAACAGCAAGGATCACGATTGATGATCCATACCTGACTGGGTCTTACTACTTACTGAGAGGGTCCGTTGGTATCAAATCACAACAACAATGCTACAGGGATGCATCGGGACAGCTGACCAGTGTAGTGTTGATACCAGGCACTTTAACGGAACTTTTGTATGAGACAACAGGGATGGATATGTCAAAATTGTATTATCTGGTGTTGACTGCGTTATACATATTGGGTTCTTATATTTGACCCCAAAAGGAAATATGGTCTTCAACCAGTAAGGACCTCTTTTTCTAGCGTTCTAAAGAAAGTTGTGTTTGGGGACGATTAAGAAAAAAATGTAATTTTCTACAGCACTTTTGTGGAAGCAATCTGATGTACATTTATAGGAACTATTGAAATAGCTTCCTCTCTGTTTCGGGCTAAGGGTTATGGGTAGTAATTTAAAGTGTATTGAAAAGTCATTGGTGCGATACCAGTATGCCTGATGTCGACTGCCACATTTACTGGCTGAAAGCGTAAAGGAACGATTCCGCCAAAAAAAAGATACCTAACCAGCATTTTCTCGTTTTCCCGTAATGTTTTCTACTGTTTCAGGGACAATTTCCATTCTTTGAGCCACATTTGATGTCATCTGCACATGCTTTCAATTCGGATAAGTGTGAGATTTGTCGTTCGGTATTTTAAAGAGTTAAGGCCAAGAGGACGTTTCCGAGTAGTCCGAAGTTGCATCTCTTGTATGTTTACATTATAAAAGATCGTTTTCCCGACTCAGTCCATTGTTGGGCAAATAGACCATGCGCCACATTCTCCAAACCCATTTCACTCTTACTTATATTCAAAATAGAAAGCTAACCATCTGACTGGCTGAGCTGAACTTCTCGGCTAATTAAAATAGTCACTCTGTGATTGTAGAAGTAAATCAATATTTTAGACTGACAGTGCTTGCACACCGAGTGAAATCCTTTTTTGTGAACGCTTGTGATAAAAAAAAAATCACCTATTCTTCTAAACTAGGAAACCATATAATTTCAGCATGGTTTTCCTTTTTTTTTCCCCCTACTTATTTCTGCGAAAATTGACTGGAGAAAAGAGAGAACAAAATACACGATGTGTGCTAAAACTATCAGTCGCAATGTGTAACCATGCGATGCATGTTTAGCTGACACGGGCAAAACAGTAAGTCTATTACAACCTCCTTCAAATCACTGTGCAAAGGTCCCAGTACTTTGCAATTCGTGGCAAAACTGGGTCCTGAGACAGCAAATTAAGTTATAAATTCTTCCGGTCTTTTCGTAAACAAACCCTCACTTCAAATACCAGAGGAGATTTATAAAGCATGTCTTCCATTACAGAATTGGCCTCTGGGATTTTTTTTATTACGTGCATAGAAACTGCACCTTACATCTTCACCTAAAGAATTACGTATACGCTGAGATTTACTTCCATGCAGGCTGATTTTCCACCAATGAAAGTTAAACCTCTACCAGACAATCCCAGGTTTTAACGACCCTTAGGAAGAAGGCTACAGAAAGCATTGTGTAAAAGGAAAATGCTTGGAAAAAGCATTTTCTCCTTTTCCCACAATTATTTCTTTCCTACCTATAAAGATAACTACCACCATTTAAGCCACATATAATTTGTTGTCTGCTAATGCATTCAGTTTGGACCTGTCCAAATCTTTTTTCCCATATCACTGAATCTTTGTATAGAAACCTTTTATTTCTTTATTCACGTTTTTTTTTTTGTACAGAAATAAACGAATACTGTCCACAGTAGCGAATGCATGTCGCAACGAGTTTGATTTTTAAAATTTCAAACGACTATTACCCTCTCTATCGTCGTTCTCTATCGGCAACAAACGATTCGATATCATCGGAATGTTGTTCAAGCTAAGCTAGTTTTGCAAAAGTGCTAAGTACTAGTATTTCAGACAAAACTATTTAAAACAAAATGGAGTTTAAAATGTTTAACAGCCATCTCAACCGGGTCGTAATCCATCGCATTTTTAGATGTGACTCCATATCCCATGCTGATAGTTCACACCACGTATGTTTTCCTCAATCTCAGAAAACATTCGAAGAAAAATACTTCAACGTACAATTTGGCCTTTATTTTTACAAGCAGGATAGTGAACTCGCAGTCCCTTTAGGGAACAGTGACTAATTAACTTTGGGGCTACTTAGCATCTGTAAACAATTGCATTTAAACATGAAAAAAAAAAAACTCCTTGCATTTTTTAGTGATAAACCAACCGACATTTCTCGCATTTCACATATGAATTATTTTCTTAAAGCATTTATAGATCTCATTGCACAGTCAACTGGGAAACAATAAAATGCGGTATAATTTATACATCGAGAAAGTAGTTTGGCCATTGCAATACACAGAAATTCGACAAACTTTTGTTATAGAGTACTGGTATCTGATACGAAGCCTTCTTTCTATACCTTCTCTACTTCGTACTTTGTGAAGTGGTGAAGGATTTTTTTGTTCTATTCACACCCCATATGTCCCTCCCTTCAACTATCCGTCCTTGCTTTTCCATCCTTTCATTCAGCGGACTGTTCCTCTATTTCGAAAGAGAGCTGGTCAGGTTAGATGTTTTGAACATGCATATTCTGCACACCTATCACAATAAACAACCTATAATCGACTTCATATACATCGCTTTCATCTAGACTGCAAACTAAATTTGCCGAGTCTTTTGGGATTGGCTGTAACTACCCAGCGTTCTTTTTTGTTGTTCGAAAACATGATTACGTATCTGGTCTTCTGGAACATAAATGTCAAGAAATGTTCGTTTGGGAATAAAAACGCAAGCCAGAGGGAGGTGTTGGCGCGGTTTACTGAGACGTCTATGCAATGCAACGCTGAAATCGTAATAATGAATTGGCCGTTGATATTTTTATGGCCGCCAGTTTTGCTGCTTCAACCCTTTAGCGGCCAACAAAATTTTCGAAACTTCCACATCGAAATCACTTGCAAACGAGTCGTTTAATGAGACTCAAAGGGTGGGGTTTGTCTATGACAGGCTAGACACATAATGGGAAAAGGAGAATTCCCTTTTTCCACAACGTTTTCAAACACCTGCTTCCTCGGGTTCATAAAAACATGGTATCATTCAGTAAAGGGCATCAGGCGTAAATCATGACTTCTGCATGCATATCTGTTCCAGACAATGTTCTAAGAATAGCAAAAAGTTCTACTCTTTAGGCAAAGAACGGTTTGCAATATTTAGGGTTGGGGAATAAGCATTATTAAGATAAAGATATTAGGATTATTAAGTTAAAATGGACAGAAGTGAATCATGCAATTAAGATGTGGAAGGGGCCAAAACCCCACCTCCCTTTACTCAGCCCAGTCAAAGATTGCAAGAGGCCTGCTCCCACTCCCTTTACTCAGCCCCCTCACCAAAACGCCTGCTTGTTGCCAGAGGGGTGCATTCTGGTGTACAGTGAGATATAGATATTAGTCTAAACATTTGTTAGTTCGGTTTTAAATAATTATACCATTGGCTAGGAGGAAAGTGGCAGCAAGGGCCATCCTTTTTCCATTAATTTTGATGGACAGTTTATTCCCTTCCTATTGTTAATTATTTTTGTAATACTTCTGCACTAAAAATGTCCTTTTATGCTCTGATATGTCATATCAAGTCCTAACCCTTTACCAAACATTTCTGTGTTTTAACGAATGTATATGACTCTTTACTAAACAACAATTATTTTTAACTAGTCTAAATTGAAAGCATTTGAAGACGACAAATTGAATATTCCGCGAACAGGGAGATTTGTCTCTGATGTGATAGAAAACATTGTGGGGAAAAGGATAAAATGCTGGTAGCCACCAGCATTTTATCCTTTTCCCACAATGTTTTCAAAAGCCTTATTTCCCAGGGTTGTTTAAAGTCGGGACTGTTCGGTCAAGAGTTGAAGAAAAAGATGTTGACAACGTTTTGGTGATAATGAGAAAATGATAGTAACCATTTCCAACAAAGTCACTCTAACTTTTCAAAGATAACTCTCGCCATTTTAGCCGCGTATAAGTTGTCGCTTGCAGGACAAGTCTTCAATTGACCAGCCCGCATAGCTCAGTAGGTAGAGCGTAGGACTCGTGAACGTGATGTTTCGAGTCACTTGGGGGTGTGGGTTCGATCCCCACGGCTGGCCATCTAAAATTACTAATAGTCTTTCGGATGAGACGTTAAACCGAGGTCCCGTGTGACGGTGCTATACACCGAGCACGTAAAGAACCAGGCGTAACTTAAGATGGGTTTCGTCCTGTATCTGCACTATCCCCCGTAACAATACTAACAGCCTTCAGGGGGCGTCGCCCATATGGGCAACCCGTGGCGACGATAAATAAACGCAAATTCAATCATTCAAGTCTTCAATATTGTTGTCCTAGTGTAGTTGCGGTTCTCAAAAATGCGAGTGATCATAATTGCTGAACTGCAAACTTCTACCTTTCAGACTAGATTGTGTTTACAAATGCAGACTCAATACTGGCCTTGTCAGAGAATTACCAGTACAAGACAGTGTGGATCCAAGATCAGACTGCACGTTATGTACTAGGCTGTTAAAGAAACCAAGGTTGTGATTGGCGCCATAGAGTTTAAGCAACAATAAGGCCAAAAGTAAACAAAGCGGGTGTTTTAATGCATTTAAATTTATATCATACCGTTTAAAAGTATGGAAATTATTGTGAAGATGACAATCTGTTATTGTATGGTCGGTCCAAGTGTTAGTCTCTGACAGAGAAA
The DNA here is from genome assembly GCA_946811185.2 of Hippopus hippopus. Lineage (NCBI taxonomy): Eukaryota > Metazoa > Mollusca > Bivalvia > Cardiida > Cardiidae > Hippopus > Hippopus hippopus. The sequence continues at coordinate 30,328,621 of OX328101.1, forward strand.
TTAAATTCAAAACAAGGTTAAAACCTGCCAGGTAGCGGTGTCTTTTGTTTACTGCATGCCTGATTTTAAAATTCTTTTTTCTGCCAGCGACTAACACATGGTCCGACCACACAATAGCAGACTGTCATCTTCACAATATTTTCCATACTTTTAAATGGTATTATTTAAATTCAAATGTATTATGACACCTGCTTTGATATTTTGGCCTCTACTAGGCCTTTAATAATACGAAGCTACTAACGACTAAATTTGAATAAGGACATGAATCAGTTACTATTTTATTATTTGGAAATTCGTTTTTCATGCAAAAATATACTACTGAAAGTTTGCCAATCACCAAGTATTTTACACAGCATTGCCAAGGTTGCACTACATATATTTGAGCCATGCTTTGTGAGGCTGGCTGACATGGTTCAAAACTTTTTGCCATAAGTCAATGTTTTGCATGTCCTACGACCATTTTACCTCATGATTCAGTTTGTTGCTAGACAGAATGAATTTTATGGATCCATATTTATATGATGATTTGCTTGGTATAATGCTTCACAAAGATGTATTAAACCCTATTCTCACAGAGTCTGTCTCATTTGTAATTATTGTTGAACATGTTTCAGTGATGTATTTAGATGGTACCTAGTGTACACAAATGCAACCCACCAGCTTCGCACCGACCTTCATGAAAGCATCTAGGTTATTGTATCTACGTAAACCATGCATCCAAGGTTGGCTGCACAGTCATTAGTGGAAAAGACGTTGCACCAAGTTTATTGGACCAGAAAAGGCTTGAAATCTGTCCTTTTTACAGCTGAGTCCAGGCACTACGTAGAGTACACAAACAGCTGTGCCACGGTATAGCGAAGGTCAAAAGATAGATTCAATGCAGCAAACACGGCTGAGCATAATTCCTATGGTGGCGGCCTACCATACTTTGGGGCTGAATCAGCTGGAATGAAGGTGTAGACATCACTGTCCTTGGCTAGAGCACGCTGTATGCTAAACGGTATCGAGACGAGATTCTGATACCAAGATGACATGATACGCTGATGCACTAGGTGTTTGGCTTATTTGCCCGTCGTACATACTGCTCATATTGTGCAAAGGTGGCTGAAGAGCGACATCTGAACTTACAAGCCCGATTCTCTGGCCTTGATTCCATCGAGCCTATATGTATAGAAACGATGTCGAGGCTTGAATTTCATTCCATAAAGTCAAACCAAGCAGTATTCAAAAGCTGTGGTGCAATGCTTCTGCAAAAGCCTGATAGAGAGACGAGGTCACGTACCCTATATCCCACACCAGCTTGTCAGTTGTTTTTTTTTTTGTGCCTGTAGGTTTTGTCTCAGCTAAGATGAAAAATTAGACAATTTATCAAAACATTTTTTTAATGGTCATCCAAAAAAAGTAAAAAGCATGTAAAAGGCTTTGGCAACACCATTTTAGAACTCATCAATTCAAATGGAGAAATAAAGAAATAACTCTATAGATAACGACACTGCAGCCATAACATCAACGATATGCACTTAAATATTTTGGAGATTAGCAATCGTTGAGAAGTATAGAAGATATGTTGAAATGCTTCAAACGAAATGGAGTATCAGTTACGTAATTTAAGCACCCCGCCGTGAATGACGGTTACCGGACGTTTTCGATTTCCAAAGCCCGGTACCGATAATCCGTACCTACCGCCATTATTGTTTGTAGGGCATATCGTTTTCATTTGTATGACACGGCCCTGTAGAATAGACCTTTGATTTGCGGAGTTTCGATATCCAAAATTTAACACTTAGGCTCCTAAGCGCGATTCAAGGACCTTTTGCTGACTGTGTTGATCAAGATCAGACTGCACAGAACGTGCAGTCTGATCTTGGATCTACACTATCTGGAGATATCTTTCCCCCAAAAAATACCTTTGAATTAGCAATGTTTCGGGTGTTATTATCTGTCTTAAAGTTTCATTTCACTCATTTAGCAGGATAAGGGTTAATTCTTTACCAGACAACAAAACTTTAGACTTATCCCAATGCAATGGTCTTTGAAGTTGACAAATTAAAGGTATCTCAAGGGATGCACAGATTGTGTTTGACGAGGAAGAAAATATACCGAGGAAGGGAAGAAAATGCTGTTTCCCAGCATTTTTAACCTTTTCCCACAATATTTTCAAAAGCTTAACTCTACGTGGTCGTTTACACACGGGTTTATTAATTTTGGTAAGTGGTTAAAATTCCGTTAAATTTACACCAATTTCTTTTTTTTTTTTGAAAGATGGTGGTATTGCATTTTGAAGACCTAAATTTTAATTTTTATCAATATTTCATGCTACATATACATGTCATTGTTTATTTGTTTGTTTGTTTGTTTGGTGTCTAACGCCGCTTACAACATTATTTCATTTATTATTTTCGGATGCCAGTGCACCCATCCATGCTTTCCTAAAGTTTCATTTACACAGGTTTCATTCGCGCAGTATTCTTCCTAAGCCACTGGCTGCTTCCCCCACTTCGACATTGTTGGAACAATGATGAACGGTGAGAATCCTGCTGGAATGGCTATCGTCAGTCCTCGGGAAGAAATTGGCCAAGCTGTTAATTCGAACCAGCAATTCCCTGGTCTCAATTCCTGTACGCTACCGACTGCGCTATTGGGCTCGGCTTATACTTGTCATACTCCAACATAGAACTGCATGATAAACAGCTGGAAAGGAAGTTGTTGATTTATTTATTTGCTGAAAGAACACTCACTCTTTTACTCTTTTTTTATTCCTGATGTCCCTTGTTCTTAGACCCGTAAAATCACAAAATCTTCCGCCTATTTGCTATCAGAACAAGTCCAGCTTTCGAGCAAATGACCTCCATACCCCTGCACAAACACATATATTTTTCTTAACTCTTTAATTCTAAACTCAGCGCCAGATATACAAGCTCGACCTCTTTCAATGGCGAAAAAAACCCACGGAAATTCTGAAAGACTCTTTTCTTTTACTTTTAGGATAAACAACTGGACGACATAGATCAAAGAACAGATGTCTGGTTCTGTGCAGTCTGAGCTTAATCTGTGCCTTCTGCAAAAGGTTCTGGTTTCCCCTTGACGCTGAAATAGTTGATAAAATATATTTAAATTAGTAGCAACCCTGTCGTGCTTCTCAAACAGCTATAAAGGGGATTTGAAAAACATTTGGCAGAAAAACCATTTGTCAAAGCTTATTTATTTCATAGATAGCGGACAGTGTAAATCTTAGATCAGAGAAAGATAGCAGAAGTCTAATCTTGGTCAGGTTGTTCTCAAAAGCATATGATGCAAAAATTTTGCACAAACTATCTAGGAGTTATAAGTTAAATAGGAGTTAAAAACGTCTGAGTTGGTATGGTATGTCAAGGCTATTTTTGTCAGTGTATGTCACAAAATAACAAACAGTGTAGATCCCAGATCAGACTGCACGCTGGAAATAACCTAGTCTTGCTCTACTCTGTCAGTAAAAGCTTGTGATACCAAATGTTAGCATAAAATCATTTTATGCACTCGAAAGGTAGGCCTACTTTCGCCAGTATCTTTTAGAAATCTGACTATATAGATCCAAGATCAAACTCTACGTTCTGTGCAGTCTGGGCTTGACCTTCACAGTCTGAAAAAACCAGGCCAATCCGGCTGTCCCAAGCATGCTAAGAATAAAACATCTGCACTGCGAGGTTCTGTAAGTACTCTCAGTGCTTTTATTGTTCGTGTGACCTATGGAAATTACAGCGATCCCACATCTAGTGTTTTTTCTCCACTGACGGGTCTCACAATGATTACTTTATATCTACTTTATGTCAAGACTATTTATCAAAATGGATTTAAAACATGAAACAGACGTGAAAATTTCCTGTTTTCCTTCATTTTTATGACTGAAACGTGCCGCATTGCGTTTTGGCCCTATCTGCCTTCAAACAAGTTGAGGAGAATCATACTTAAGGCTTTCCTTCGGGGTGCTTTTAAACACATTTTAAGCTTCTTTTGATCCCTGTTAAGATTGCTTCGAAAGTGCAGTCAGATTGTGAACATATAATGTCCAATTTTTTGCATCAGAAATTATGGGTTTTACTGCCTATTGGTAAAAAAATCTATTCCACATGAGTACAACTCCGTAATACTTGAAACAAACTAAATGAAAATTGACGCAAGAAAGTTGTGATAACTACAGAAGCATTGTTCGAAACGCTGGAACTTACTTGATTTCGTTTTCCAAAATCTAAGGATACGTGGACGTCTGTGAACTCTACTAGACAACAAAATTTTGGACTTGTCAATAATGAAAGGATTTCTAAAAGATTAATTGGATGTATCTCAAACTATTAAACTTTTCTTTGTGCTTGAAGGGAAAAAAAAACATCGAAAAAGAAGAAAATGTTGGTTACCGGCGTTTTCTCCTGTTTCCTATAATCATATAAAAGCCTTTTTTCCTCGTGGTGGAGAAAACACGGCATTGTGCAGTACAGGTTTTAAATACAAGCATAATTATATGGGCAAGAATGACAACCAAAGTTAAGAGACTAAACTTGCTGACTCCACGCGGAGTTTTCTTAAATGTGATTCAAATCTTATTCGATTGATTTTTCTTACTGATTTTACTACAGCCATACAGATACGTTAATCTTTATCCTGCTAAATAAGTGAAATTAAATTTTTGAGCCGATGGTGAAAACCCAAATTTTGCTATTTCAAAGGTAGTTTTGGTGGAACAATATATCCTTATCGGACAGATCGGACAGTGTAGATCAAAGATCAGACTGCACGTTCTGTGCAGTCTGATCTTGATCTACACTGTCCGCAAAAGGTCAGTGAGTCACGCTTAGCAGCCTAAGGGTTAAGTACATTTATCAGGACAAACTGGCCTCATTATCTTTGATGAAGTAATTCGGCTATCTTTTAACCGTCAAAGCGCCTTACATGTCCATAGCTGCCGTTGCAGGTAGTGTAGATCAAAATCCAACTGTACGAAACGTTCGGTTTGCGCTATACTTTTAGAATGGACGTGACCCTTCCTTCCCTCTAAGTTATCGTTGTCAACGTCCCTTCACAATGTAGTCCTGACCGGTATTCACCAGATATCATTACTAACATTCTTTGTATGATTCCCCTGAAATTTCCAGATTTTAAATTAATGAAATGTATTATTGGCTTCACTAAATTGTTTTAGCCAATGAGAAATTGTGCTACTTTTTAAATGTAGAATATTCCTAGGAATATGATTTAGACTGGTTAGTAAATCATATAGGCCCTGGAACTCGTTTTGAGCGGCTTGTCACGTGTCATACTGCTTCGGAAAAAAAAACTTTTAGAAAAGTCAGAATGAATGTGGAAGGACAAATACCTTTTTTTTTGTATGTAATATTGCTCTAAGAATTGCCTACTTAATAAAAGTACAAGGGGCCTTACGTTATCATGATAAAGAATTGTGTATGGCCTTGCATGCGTCATTCTTATTTCAAGGGCCATTCAGATGCATCGAGCAGCATGAGGGCGAAGGTCGACTTAATCCATTAAAGTGCAAATGTGACTTTTACAAACAATTCCTTTGGTTAAACAGTTGTCTGTTTTCCCGCATGGATTTCGAATAGTTTGAAAAACAATACAGTATAAAAGTGTCTTAGTGACCACCTATATTCAGCAACATACGACTAAATCATGAGGTAGAATTATCCTTTCACATGCATAAAGATTGAAGATAGCGAAAAAAAAATAGAAAAATGAAAAAAAAAAGATTAGGTTTAGCCTTTGTCAGCCAATTCCGTGTTTTAACGACACTGAGGAATAAAGTTTTTGAAAACATTGTGGGAAAAGAAGAAAATGCTGGTTACCAGCATTTTCTCCTTTTCTCACAATGTTTTCTGTCTCGGGGTCTACAAAACACGGGAATGTTTGGTAAGGAGCTGGCACGTGTATCTGAACTATCTAAATTCAACTTCAGGTCAAAACGCATGTCTATAAACGACTGAAAGGGCAGAAGATAGCCCTTGTTCCAAAGCACTGATACAACCGCTGGTTTTATCATTTTCCGTAGTCCGTGGGGAGACTTCTTGAATGTGATAATGATGTCTCCTTGTTTTTCATTTATAACACTGCCTTTAGAATATAATATTTATACAGATACGTCAAAACCGTTGCTAGTAGAGGACATGGCAACAGTTAACCATAACGTCATAGCTCATTGCTTATTTTCCAAAGGTCCATGGAGAAAGTTCTTGAGATACCATCTTCAAATGTATTTGAAATATTATTCGTACTAACAAAACGCGATAATGGTGGCCTTTGTTTACAAACACTGGATGAGTTCAAAACATTCAAACAGGGAATACCAGGGACGAAATAGTTACTGATTAGTAAATTTCAACCAATACGTGCGAATAGCGCTGTGGTAAAGTGGTCATAGCGACTGATTTACCACCCATCCAGATTGAGTTCGAGTCACAGGAATTTTTTTCTTAAATCAAGCAGGCATGTTTTTTTTTAACCTATCATTTTTTATGAGATCATAGTGTATATTTGTACTTGTAATTAGTAGTCTCATTCATTTTTATTTGACATCACACGAGATTGCATATTGATCCTTGTGAAATTTGGGAAAAATGAACAAAGACATTTATTGTACAGGAATTGATGCTAGAAATAGCTTAGTGTGTTTGACTTTTGGCTACTGGTTCCTACTGGCTACTGGCTCCTGTTTCATGGCTTTGAGACATGGAGAGACATGTCTAACTTAAGCATCTCAGAAGCTTGATTGGACAAGAATTTAATTTGAAGCACCAGTGGAATGGAAAGGCTTGAGAACTAGAGCAATCTGAGTTGAAAAGTTACTGCAGACGTACGGTCTTAGTAGAATAAATATGTTTTTTACAAGCAGACATTGCAGTTTAAGAAGCCTGTGAACAGTGCGAATAATTGCGGTCAGCAACGAAGAAGCAACAGATACTGAATGTTAAGATGCTTTGGATACCGATATGGCCGGTGAAAATAAAGCGAGCACCGATACCGCCGGTGCAAGTGATGAGGGTTGTGCACTTTATCATTGTACTTGTTGTATCAATCATATAGTAATGTGCTTTAAAACAAGAAAAATAAAATGAATTAGAATAAAATGTAATGATAACAAAAGAATATCAATGACAAAAAGATACACACGTCTAAAAAAGAAGAAAGGAAAAAGGGAAAAAAAACTGAAAAAAGGGGATCAAACAAGGAGAAGAAAAGAAAGGATAAAACGGAAAAAAATATATAACTTCTTTCCGAAAAAGGTGGATCTAACGGCTCGAACCAGGTTAGCCGATTTGGGAGGCAGGGACTTTATCCATAACACCACTGCTTGCTTAGTAGAATTGATGGCTTGAAAGACTTTTAACCCTTTTTAATGTACATTTTAACTAAAATTATCGGATAATTTACCTGTTCTTCCCATATACAAAGATAGAATGCTCTGAGTTATTGTAAACAAGGGCCACGATTATTGCGTTCCGTTAATACATTTTTTGAAAGGCAAATATGTGAAGATAGCTGGTTAAAAGGGAAAAGGCAAAAGATCGACCTAATTTCGTCGCCCTGTTAGAAATGCTGATTTTCCATGTTCCACAGGGACGTTTCGTAAATGTGATAATGGACTCTATTTGAATAATGAGCGAAGGCAGGCAAGTATGTTGTTATCTCGCGTAAAACTATCGTGGAAATTATCGTAATATATCGAGCATTGTGTGGTAAATTTTCAGTGAAAATCAAAGCCCTGTAAGTTCTGAAAAGTTACATAGTACTGCATTATTAAATTCAGATTATGTCAAATGCATGCTTAGATGCTCTACTCGAGCTGTTCTGTTTGAGTAAATCTCAAAGGAGACAGTTTAAAAATTCTTGGGAAAGGAGAAAATGCTTGTAACCAAGGTTTAAGCTTTCGACATGGATGGGCGTAAAGTTTTGTCGTCTGGTAAAGACATTAAGACTTACATGTACTTTCTATCGAGGAAATACATTTCGTGTTGGACAATGTACCTGCACTTACAATAGCAGGTATGGACGTATAACCGTAATGAACGCTAAATTTGGAATTTGGAACTCCATTATAATTTACTAAACTTAATAGACATATGTAAATGTGATCTAAAATTCAGACCACTGTGTACTGCGTAACGTCCCGTTATATAGCTTTATGACTTAAGGAAATAACCCTTCGCTCAAGTGTAAATCCTGTTTCAGTGAATGTGAGGGGAAAATGGAAATGAAATAAAAACACATACATGTATTCAAGTGTTGGAATTTTTCAGAAATAATACATACATAAATAAGCAATCACAAAAACGGTCAAGACAACCTACGTCGGGTACATGTCAAAAAGTCGTCTGATGAAAGTAATTCGTTAATTTAGAAAGATGGAAGGTTTTGATTTTCGAACTTCGATAAGAAATCAATGACATTGTGCATGCGGTCTGACTGGATTTGGAATTGACCTGGGCTAATAGTATTGGTGTAATGGACTTCCGTAATGAAAAATCGAGTTGTTATCAGCGATAGCTTCCAGTAAATCACATAAAAAATCTCCATTTTCCCACGAGATGCATTCAATTCGATTAACCCTTAGGGCACTTGATATGTCAAATGAACATTTCTATCGGCAGGGAGAAACCCAAATTAATGCGAATTTAAACTTTTTTTTCAGTATATTTCACAAAAAAGATATTATATCATAGATCAGACTGCACATGCTGTGCTGTCTGATCTTGAATCTACCCTGTCCGTATAACTACCTTAAGCTGGTCTAAGTATGGGAAGATTTTATCTCTGTCCGGTTTCAAATATTCATGATTACAATTTAGCAATCTAGCTGAAAACGTTTCTAAATGACGCAATGTTTGAAAAAAAAGCAATCATTCTAGGGGCTATATTCACCAGCTGTCCAAAATATTCTTAATCTTAAGTCCAAAACAACCCGTCAGACTGGCTGGAACAGAACGTCGAGGTCAATCAAATAGCCAATTTTGAAATTTGGAATTAGAAAAAAAGAAAATGGTTAATGAAAGCTGCCGGCGGAAAAATGGGGTTACCTTGTGCCATTAATGCGTACACTCGTGTACTATCTGGAGCCTTCAGTGATGGTCACATGCAGGTCTGTTTGCTCGTGCGAGCAATCGAAACTGCTGCAAAATTTATAGAAAAGGAAATCAGATGGTCCGTTTTGGAAATTGAAATTTGAGCCAATGTCGAGACTGATTGGCGAATCCGATCCCGTCATTGTTGCAAACCACGTGGTCACATAATTTTGATACTGCCATACGAGTAGTAAAACCATTACGGTTATTGAATATCGTTTCTAAGAAGCATAATGTCCTAGCCAATCGAATGGCTAGTCTAGCTATTTAGGATTAGAACAAAGTGTAGAAATGCTGGATGAAACAACCCTGCTGCCCCCTCTGTTGCTCATGTGAGGTTTTAGGCGTAGCTGAATGCGCTGGCCTTTGGCTTACTCCTTGGCGAAATGAAATCGAATGAATAGATTTTAATGCGCGATTGGTCAATAATGTGCATATACTTATTCGGCGAGCCCGTGCTGGCCTATTTGCTCGCACATTTATGACACTGATATACAAGGGTTGGGTACCGCTATTCGATATCATAGGGTATTTATTCACACCATAGCAAACTAATATTACAGGGAATTATCCTATTCTTGTACTATTTGGTAATCTTATATTTTTGTAGGCGTTACTCAGTAACCCAATACTAATATCATCTGTACAATAGCAGACAAAGAATTTTAGACTCGACATCACTGAAAGCTTTTACAGACAACAGGCCTGCAACACACGAAAAGGGACACTCGGACATTTGCGTAAAGTGTCGTTTCGGATCAGCCTGCGCAGTCCGCGTAGGCTAATCCGAAACGACACTTTACGTTTTTATGTAATTTTCTGTTTTGCGCAGGTCTACTGTAGCACAAAATCTAATGTAGTCGTAAAGTGCTGTCTCGGATTAGCCTGCGCGGACTGCGCAGGCTGATCCGAGACGACACTTTACGCAAATGTCCGAATGCCCCTTTTCGAGTGTTGCAAGCCAATTATATTGCTTAAATGACTGTATTTGTTTCTGACAGCTTAGAAAAGATTGTGGGAAAATAAGAAAATGCTGCTTTCCAGCATTTTCATTTCTTTCTGTTTTTTTTTTATTTTCTCTCATTTTTTTGAAAAACAATTCTTCTCAGGGTCGTTTTAAGTCTAAATTGTGTGGTGAATGGTTTAGTGACCTGCACCATAGCTAGTGCATTGATGGGTGACAATATCGTGATGCTATTCTGAAGTCTATCCATATATATTTTTCGTATCTTATTTTTCTTTTTTCAACGATGATAGGGAATAATTTGTATTCTTGAAATATTTATCTAGTTGAAAATTAGGGTTTTAGACTTAAGACTTGGCAACACCGCTGCGGACAGTCAAAATTCAATCGGAAAAGAACCTTATCAGGAGTTAATCTCAATTTGCCACAATACTTTTAGCCCCCTCAACCTCACCCCCACCTTCCCTGCAAAAGCTGTTTGTGTCATCCATTGCGCTGATGTTCTTTCGGATACGAATTTTCTTTTTCATATAATAGACATAAAAATATATTTTACCCCTGTCTCAGTGTATGTAAGTGAAATTCACTTTCATGTTCTTTTATCAAACACATGCTGTTAAAAACATGTTCTATCATTACATGAATAGTAATAAAAGAATATTTGTCCCATAAAAGCTTTCCTTGTTCAGTTTGTATACACTATAATCTTTATTTTGCAGTATAAGAATAATGAACGGAAGCTGTTATTCTTTTAAAAGCTTTAACTAGTTTTAGAAAGGTAAAGTCACATAAAAATGTATATGTACTATCGAAGAACATAAAATAAGATCAGGTTGCACGGTTGTATATTCTACTGTCTTCGTAAAAGATACTAGACTGCGAGACACTCAACATAGATGGGGTAAACAGACTCGGTTTACGTCATACCGATAAAACAATGCCAGCAAGATGGTACCCAGCCCAGACATTTGGATTCTGTCAAACGTCCAATACAAATAGGATCAAGGTGATAAAAAGCAGGTACCAGTCTATATCCCAGACACGTGATTTATGGCTTGGTATTATCTCGTACATTTCAAAAAGTACTTACCATAACTATAACTTGTGGTATTGTATTAAATTTTACATACGAGTACCTGTCTGTGAAAAGTTTCTAGTCAGGAGGATAGAAATAGCATTGATCTATCCTATTTAGGGTCTGCGGTAAATGTGTTGGATCTGTAAGCAGGAAATCCTGGTTTGATTCCTGCTTGAGACTCGGGTCAAGTTGAAATACATGCCACTGCAGTTCCAACGGTGAAAACGAAGGAAAGACATCAGACAGTAAGGCGTCGCCATCATGAGACTAAAACACTGTTGAAAGGGGGGGGCAAAACCTTAATTAAACAGAAAACACACACACCTAGCTCGACAAGTTTCCTATTGCACGCCCTTCGACAACATACGGTTAGATGAAGGTAGGGAATCGGCCGAGTTGTGACGAGTGCATAACGACTGTGCAGCCAGAGTTGGTATGGTTAACAATGCTAATGAGTGCTATTTCAGAAAAAACACGATGCGGGTTAGGTTATGGAATGTTTACTCTATCCCGAGAAAAGAACTACATGTATATTAACATTTGAACCGCATAAATTGGCAAATAAAAAGGTAAATGCATATCTCCATCAATTTGTTTAAGAAATTGAACCAATATCGGTACAGCAGTGCTACCTCTTTCACTGGAGAACGATGCCCACTTAAATATATTTTGAGGGCGGCGTAGATCAAGATCAGAACTTGCAGTCTGATCTTTAATCTGCACTGTCCGAAATTTCTTTTGTTTTACTGTTACCAAAATTATGTTTAATAAATGCGGAATATCAATTTTTAGACAACGAAAAAGGTCGAATGTATTTAGTTGGAATCGAGAGTGAAAGATGAAATTCACCTGTCTTGGTGAAAACGTATTTATTTCAGTCCAGGAAAAAAGAAAATGAGATTTCGTGACTTTAATTACTTGTACGTTTGCGTGAATAATACAAAGTGTGAATACAATTATTTCTCACGTAAGGATGGAACAAAAATGGGACACAACCTGGTAACATTGCGTGCTTTGTTAATTAGTCTCAACAACAACGCTAGAAAAAAAAAATAGTTCTTTCTTACGTGTTACATGGGTTTGGATTCACCAACCTTTCTTGAACTACAATGAAAATCTCTTTTATTCAACACTTATAGGTTAACGGCGATAGTGTGTCATGTGACAAGGTTCCAATAAGTTGGGTATAGGCACGGCAGGTGCAAGATGACCACTAGATTGATATTATAAACGATATACAAGTACAACATCCAAATATTCATACACATATTCCCAATTCTGTAATTCAGATATCGTGCTTTTATATTGGAAGTGTGCTTCTATATAGATGACACTATATAACAGCCTATTTACAGCTGCCTATATATAATCATGTGGCTAAATCTGCATTATTCTGACCGAAACAAAAACATTCAAAACTAATGGTATTTGTCTGATATTTTGGCCCTATTTCAGAGAGAGGTAAAGATATGCCAAGTGAAGAGTTTGGTTGATGCTGTATGCTCCTTAAACTGTAGATTTTCAATGCAAAAAAAAAAAGGAACAGGATCATCAAAACGTCAACGATAGACCAGCAGATCAGATTGCACAATTAGTTAAAAAAATATTTTCAAAATAAAAGAACAATTAAATTCCGAATAATAGATTTTGCCATTGACATGCAAGAAAACATTCTGCGATAACGTGAAATTGCATATGACCAACATCTCCTTTTCCCCCATGACATTTTCAAAAATAGTTTTCCAAACTCGGATCATTTGGAAAAGGCCTAATTTAGTTTTCCGTTTTTTGTTTAGAATTAAAGAACTAAATACTATTTAACTGATGCCAATTAGACATCCGACAAGACCAGGAATTGTCGTATCAAAATATAATCGGATTGTACCGAAATTTTCCTGGTGCATGTTTTATATATCCACTTCAGCAGAATCCGTTTGAACTAAAAAACAAAAATGAAATTCAATGGTACTTATTTTCAGCCCCTAATCGATCATTGTTGGTAAGAAGACAATCCAATTTAACGGAATATTAATAACTTTGGTTTCTCACAGAATCGCGAAATCCAATTACTTGTACGCATTTACCTTGTATAGGTGTTACACCATCCCCTTTTCGCTTCATTGAAAAAAAAAAGAAATGTGAGTCTCTACCGCCCCTATGCCGCTCTTTTATTGAAAAACTCATAGCTTTGCCCTTTCTTTCTATAATTTATATGTCCACTGGCTAAATAAAAAATGTAACACAAAGACAGACACTTTAACCGATTATGGTTTTGCTATTACGCCTCAAACACTACTTATCTTGCAAAATCACACTGTAAAAGACCCTTACTGGTTTTAAAGCACGTTCCTTTGTAACGGTCACAGACTCAAAATGTTCCCCTATCGATTACAAAGTTGAATACAGTTTCTACAGAAAATGTCAAATCAACACCGGAAACTGATTTCAGACCTGCTAGTCCATCTTCTCTGATTGGACTATGTAATAAAAGTGCTTGATGTCAAATTTTCAGATGAAACAATATTTGAACTACAAACCGGAAGCATTTCGTGGTGATGCGTCCCCTATACTTTGAAGCGTGAATCATATATTGTGCATTTGGCATGCTGTGCAGTTCTGATAGTAACATTTGTCAACGACTGAGAGAGCTATCGCTACAGTGTAACTTATTACCAGCAGACGACTTCGAAAACACTGTCGAAAAGTATGGGAAAAAATTGCCATGGATCAAAGTTTCAAAGCTAAAATGGCAACGTTGACAAATTATCAATTTACCGCAAGACTTCCATAGGTATGAAAGTATTGCGGTAAATTGAGAATCTTTCAACTTTCCCATCACAGAGCTTTTTCGTCGGTAAAGTCTAACTGTATGGGACAGTGTAAGATCAGACTGTAAGTTCTGTGCAGACTAATTTTGATCTACACTGTCTGCAAACAGGAAAATGAGTCGCGTTTACCAGCCGAAGGATTATCTCGAAGTGATTATCAAACATAGTTTATACCACTCAGTGACTTTTAACACAGCTTATAATTTATCGCTTCAAACTCGTTGAAAAGCGCCCGAGTTCAGTGCTTTCAGTGCTTTGATTCAAATATCTAGCATGACTCGGACTACGATCGAGCCCGTAGAATTTTATGTACATGACATGGCTAACACTCAAACCGCTGCAACATACCATACGGGCGAGAGAGATTGTCTCCATTAAGAAACAAAGTCTTTTAAAAACTTTTAACCAAATAACAGGAGACACAGCGTCTCAGCCAATCAGAATGTAGTCTTGAAAATTAAAATCGAATCCATGTGAATCCTGCACTCAGACCGGGACTGATACCGTAACATATAGCCATGTTGTCAGACATTGAAAATCACTTAACCATTCTAATTTCGTTCTATGTAACCCTTAGGCTGCTAAGCGCGACTCAAGGACGTTTTGCAGACAGTGTAGATCAAGATCAGTCTGATCAGGGATCGTATATGTATATATAGAATCCCTGGTCTGATCTTGGATCTACACAGTCCGACAAGGATACATTTTTCTCCAAATAATTTTGAAGCATCGAAATTTGGGATTTTATTAGTTGTACAGTCAGGTGGCAGGGGACTTGGAAACTTGTTCACGGCTGTGGTGAATCATGTCGCCCCGAGCCGAAGGCGAGGTGGCGACATGATTCACCACAGCTGTGAACAAGTTTCCAAGTCCCCTGCCACCTCACTGTACAACGATTTTATTATACTGCAAAGTTTACCATTCCAACGTTTGTTAAGAGAATTTTACCTGTTTTTTTGGTTTAAAAAATTGAGCACGCTGACGAAGTAGAATTTCCCTTCTGAGTGCCCAAATTCAATGAAAACTGACGTCACTGGGAACTGACGTCACTGAAATCTTGGTAATACGTGCTAAAACGTGCGGCTTGGCGCATAATCTTGATGTTAATCTTGATCGATGCCGCCATTTTGGATGTTGTGTTGATAGTGTAGTCATGTATACGAGGCTCCCGAAAGGGAAACTGCTTTTACGTTGGTTTTGCCAGTGGACATGATATATATGTTCGGGGCATATTATCCAATCAGATCACGAGAAATTTCTTTGCAGTATAATAATACTTTATGCCTAAAAATTTCATTAAACTTATTTAGCAGGTTAAAGATTAACACTCGATGAGCGGGTACGGTGAAACATACCTTTGTTAATAGTTAAACGAGCGTAAGTTCTGTACACTCTCAGTCCGATCTTGATCTACACTTGAATTTCGATACTTTGTCTATTTTTCATGTCTGAAAAAAAAATTCCCTTCACCCAGTAATCTAGTGGTTATAATTCTTTATAATTACGGGTCCAGTTTTGCTGTTTTCATTCCCTTTTTTTTTTACAATATTCTCTAAGGAAAGAAACTCACCAAACGATCCTGAATTTTCACAACCCCGAAAAAAAAAGTTTAGAAAACATTATGGGAAATGCAAAAAATGCTGGTAACCAGCATTTTCTCCTATTTTTTACAACGTTTTCTGCCATTTCAAAGACAAATCCCATGCATTTAGTTATATTTAATTTGTTGTTTTCAAATGCTTTTTGATTTGGACGACTCTAAAATCACGTGTTCTGGTGAGGAATTCAGCACTTGCCATCTGGTGAAGGCATAATGCAGTTAATAATAATGTATGATATACCGCTAATAATGCATTAGACCATAAATCCCTAATCACATTGAAATCTTACCCATAATAACTATAATTGCCGCCATTAACCGCTCTTTAGCGTGGAGGAAATAAAGGTTTATAGCACGTGATTAATCGCTAACGTATGATTCGCAGAATCCCGATTCCGCGATTTTCTCTTGTTATAAAAAAAAGTGTTCGGAGGAAACCACCGTTTCTAATTGATGTGAACTCGTTTACTGACTCTGTTCCTGATACATTGTCACAGAAGCCGTAAAATAGTCTCTAACTATTTTCCTTGTATCCTCATGCTCGGGTGTCGGCCCTGTAACCCTTAGCCTAAGTGCTACATAAATGAAAAAGGCATCCTTAGTCAGTACAAAAAAAATGTACTTATTTTAATTCAATGCTGCTATTATAAAAACATCTGGCCTTGTAACTGACAGGGTAGATCTAAGATCAGACTGCACACGTTCTGTGCAGTCTGATCTTGAACTATCCTGTCCGCAAAACCACCAACAGTCGGTTTCAGAGTTAATTACAGGAAAAAAAAACATCACCGTAACTATATTTGATGATTCTTTTAAACTTCAAATACAGACGAGAACCAGCAAGATATCAAACAATTGCTTATTACAATCAACACTTTATCTAATACTGCTAGGAGCGACTTTTGAGAACAATTAAGATCAAGATCAGACTGCACAGAACGTGCAGTCTGATCATGGATCCACACTGCCCGCAATTGTGTAGGGCACTTTGCCCAAAAAAAGTAGAATGATCCTTGGATATGCAGAAAATTTACCCACAGCAAAAAGTTTCGACCCATTTCAGCCAGCGCAGACTGCGCAGGCTAAAATGGGTCGATATTTTTGCCGCTGCATTAAACCCTCTATTCATGGCTTATTAATGTTCATAAGTGATAATGGAAGAACTAGCGATATAGCACATTTATTTTCATAAGCGCAATAAACAGACTATTTATTCTTGGAAATCGTAGCAGACGACAACTTGCAGACAAAGCAAGGGAAGCATCATACAGATTGAAACTCGGCAAGTCTGGCAAGACAGTACACTACTTTTATCAGGGTTCAATCTCTGCAATGGTTTATTAATGCCTTTTCTAGAACAGGGAAAGAAATAATAGTATCAGCGGATATTTTTCTTTAACTATGCAGCAGACGACATAAATAGCAGACGACATTGGCTCAGAATCCTAAAGATTGGGATTGATAAGGCTGAATGACTCAAACAGACATTTCGAATCGGCATTAAAACTAGCTATTGCTATCTAACGTCTTTGAGTGTTTCAGACACAATGTCACACACACAAAAAAAACGGAGGATGTAGATCAAAGATCGGACCACACGTTCTGTACAATCTGATCTTGGTCCTCATTTCCCCCAACAGCCACTGTAATTTGTTCTCAACGTTTTTGTGTTTGAACAAAAAAAGTTTGCAAATATATATTTTTTTTTTAAATCTAGGCCTTAAGGTAGGTTGCTGACATGAAAACACAAACGGCTCCTCCTCATTGATTTAAATCTCTCACTAAATCCGACACAATCTCCCACAATTCCCGGCAGCGCTAACAAGGTGTGAAACTGTTTCCCGCCCAGATGTATTCCATCGCTAATTAGCCTACTTACATTTTATACTGCGAGATACCGGTTTGTAATGGAACCGAACAGAACATCGTTCATTTGACAAAAACTTTACATATTGTATACATGTAGTTTTACCTATTTTACATTATACTCTTAAGTATGCATAGCCACACGATTTGTTTTAGTATTCTATTAGCAATTTCAAACGGTCTATAGTGAAACATTTAATATGTGAATAAGATCTGATTGATCAACCAATTCGCTTCTGGTACTCTTTACTGTGAGGCTGCTGAGCGCGTGCATTGTAGATCAAGATCAGAGTGCACAGATCTTGCAATGTGATCTTTGACCTACATCGTCCGAGATGTAGGACTTTACCGATATAAAGAAGTTTGAAATTACCGTGAATACCTGCATTTTGGATCTTTAGTTTTTAACAAACAGCTTCAAACATTTTCAATAGAGTCATACTCCGTGATTTGTGGTTTGATAAATCTGCAAAAAGTATTGACCCATTTCAGCCTGCGCTGTTTCTATTGTTAAATTTTCTGGATGTCAAACCCATGATTTGACCGGATTTTAGACAAAATTGATATCACGAGACAACTTGCTCTCTGTAACGGATTAAAGCAGTACAATTGCTCAAAATTGATGTTACTTATACCCCGAAACACTGATGCATTTAACTCTTAGGCTGCTAAGCGCGACTCACTGACCTTTTGCAGACAGTGTAGATCAAGATCAGACTGCACAGAACGTGCAGTCTGATCTTTGATCTACGCTGTCCGATATGAACATATTGTCCCCCCCCCAAAAAAAATACATTTGAAATAGCAAAATTTGGGTTTTTACTATCAGCTCAAAAACTTCATTTCACTTGTTTAGCAGAATAAGAGTTAAACTTTATTTTCCAGAGAGCGACGCTCATTTGGTTTATTCCACAGTTTAAAGACTAATACTGCGGAATACCAATTTGTGACATCAGTACTCATATCATTATTAAAGCCAGTCAGCTTTTCGAAAAACAGAAGGTTTCGAAATATTGGGATATTGTGTGTGGGACGGGGCTGGTGTGTTGTGAAACACCGATTTTGCGTATGAACCTTTTCCACACCAAGTGTAGAAACTCGACGTCCTGTGATACGCTGACAATATAATTCACTGAAATTCAGAACAATTTTTCCTAAAAAAATATTGACATAAAAAGCGGAGAGAATTGATCATAGATCTGACTGCACGTTCCATTCAGTCTAATCTTAATCTACGCTCTCCGCAATAGCCCCTGTTTTCGCCTATTGCCCGGAAAGGGTCAATTAAACACGAAGATACGCTGTTATTATTATGCATGTAGTGGTATAATCAGCTACTTCATCTACGCTGTTTCTCAGTAATTGGTGATATTTCTTATCTCATTGTTCATCGTGCTAGTATAACCGCCTTAGCTGCATTAGAGAGGCGAGACCTACATCAAACCTTATCCTGCTAAATATGTGAAATGAAACTTTTAAGCTGACAATAAAGGCCCAAATTTTGCTTTTTCAAAGGATTTTTTTTTTTAAATATGTCCTTATCGGATAGTGTAGATCAAAGATCAGACTGCACGTTCTGTGCAGTCTGATCTTGATCTACGCTGTCTGCAAAAGGTCAGTGAGTCGCGCTTAGCAGCCTTAGGGTGCTAAATGGTCTGCGGTAATATCAGGCATGGTAATCGTAGTAACTGTAAGTTTGATCCTTTCGGCACATAAAGCCATAATGTCAATAGGTTTATATTAAGTGTATATCAAGATCAGACGTCTACAAAATGTTGACTGATCTGGGAACTACACTTTTCGCGACTTGATTCAAAACTGTGACCTATCAAAATGCCATGTTATCTAATAGGCATGAAATGGGATCTCGTTCTACACATTCTGTGAAGAGCAATAATGGGTTGTAGCTTATTGGGTGTTTTACGCCGTCTTCAACATTATTGCACCTGTTGCACATTATTGTATCACGTGGCCCATGGCACCCATCCATGCTTTCCTGGTGTTTCTTTCACCGGTACTTTCTACTTTGTACAGCATTCTTCCCAGACCACTGGCTGCTTTAGCACTTAGACATCGTCGAAACAATTATCAGCCGTAAGACACGTATAACACAAAGACTGTCTAAATCCTCGGTATGAGTTTGGCCAAGTTGGGAAATCGAACCCACAATCCACGGTTTTCAAGCGCTGTCTGTAAGCGAGTGAACTTCCGGACTCGGCTTAAGGGCCATAGAGATGGCCAGACGCAGATCAAACATGTAGTTTTATCGTGTAAGTTCCTCAATAAACTAACTGAAACTATGGTAATCGACATACAAAAAATGAACCTGGCTCTTGTTCTTATTTGGAGCCACAGTGTCTGAAATTGTCGGGTTATCTCGTCAAATCCTCGTCATTTTTTCCCAAGAATGGGGATATTAGTCTTTTTCTTTTTCTTTTTTTTTTCTTATTTTTTTTTCCCGAAACACATAGACCTGATGTCGATCGGGAGACAAAAGTATGGTATTTCGTGATGTTACTATGTAGATCTCCTCTTTAAATGCCTTGTGACTGAAACTGAAATTTACAGTTAGGATAATAGAACTGGATATTACTCTGTCGGTGTAAATAGCTCTGTCTAGATTTAATTTTTGTCAAACCGTCGTCCTTCTAGTTTTTGGGCGATTTGCATGAAATTAACGACGTATATCACAAAATTTTCTTACGGACAGATTTTTTTTTTTAAACTTTGCACAAACAAAGCTCATCTTGTCTCTAGCAGGTTACAGTAAAAAAAAGATATGGGTCTCCGTGCTCGTTTCTGACAAACTTGCCTCTGAAAAAGGTATGTAAAGTTTCAAAATTCAGTTTATATTGGATTTTAAACGCTTTTCTTTAATAGTCATTTAAACAGGAAAATTACCAGGAGAATATACAAATATACATCATTTTAATGAAAATCCATTTACTTTTGCACAAAAATATATAAAAGCCTGGTTTTGAGCATGGTAAATGTACAAATATGCGTGTTATACATAGAACATTGAGTAAAAAAGGAGATAGTTTGACCGAATTAAGGGTTAATCTTTGGTAATTACATACTTTCTTACGGACAGATTTTTCTTAAACTTTCCACACGTATAGTATTTATAATTCTAAACAATAAGAAAAAAATAAAAATGGCACCTGTCAGTGCTTATTTCGTCAGGAAACAGGGATTAATGTTACGGTGGAAGTTACTTTTTTCTAGGGAAAAAATAGAATAAAGGCTCAGCAGACACAGTGGGAAAGGGAAAATTGCTCATTAGAAGCGATTTCGCCTTTTCCCACGATAATTTTCAAAGTGACGCAGCTTTAAATTTCCCGCTTTTGTTTGCTTGTTTGGTGTGTAAAGCCATGTCAAAAGTATTTTAATCATTTGACGGTGACAGTTCACAGATCCATTTTTTTTTTCTATTTACTAATACTACCCGAAGAAAGTGCTACTTGTTTCAGTGCACCAATAGTATAACCATATGTGCGAAAAATACATAGGTGAACTTTTGATTCACTATCCATGACAAAAACACATGCGCAGTAGGATGCGAGCGAACATTTGTGATATACGTCGTTAATTAATATACTTGTTGACAAGTGACAAAAATCGTAAGAGTAATCAGCTCTAAATGTACCTACATGCTAATTTGTGTCTAAATACAAAAACTGTGCGTTTAATCTTTATTTCACATGGTCCCACTTTTAACTCACAACAGATATCCTCCATTACATGACGTCACTTTGTATAAATGCTTCTACGGAAGCATATGACAACCACCCCTTTTGTTATTGAACCCCCTCCTTTTCTTTTATTTTTGGTTGAAGCCTTGATAAGACTTGGATGAAGCCTTAATAAAAGTATTTCTGCTGGTTTTAGGCTACCATTGAAATTGATATCTTTAATTGCTACCATATGCAAGTAAATCTTCACGAGAAGATGAAACCGCTGCACAAATTTAGGTGTAGATATAAGTGCACTCACACTTCATATAAATAAATCATCCGTCAGATTTGAAAATTCCGGTGCATTTATTTACGTTCCAAGAGTACTTTTCTCTGAAATGCGTACGCACGAAATTTGAGCACGCAGTTCAGGTAAGCAAGCATCAAGCCTGAAAACAAGTTTCACTGAGCTGCATAACTTAATGATTTGAGTAAATATTTGCATATCTTTATACAAGCTCATACCTTTGAGTAAAGCAGGGATCTTATGTGTGTACATTCAATCCCCAAAAATTTGCGTAAATGTACGCAGTTTAGTGGAAGATACCCAAGGTACATAGGACCCTAAACTTAACTTTAATGATGAAAGAAGTTTTATTTGTGACAGTATTTATCAGTTTTCAAATTACTTGTGTGCAGACTTGCCGGACAGCAACGTAAATAAACTCGACCTCTTTCAAAACTACAGTCCACCGAAACTCGTATGTAGGTTTTTTTATCATAGAGACTTTACCAAGCTATCGAACCGTTTAGATTCAAGATCAGACTGTACATTATTTGTAGTCTGATCTTGATCTAAGCTGTCAGCTAAAGCCCCTGTAAATTGTCTATTGCTCTAGAAAAGGTTTCACAATATCAGACAGTGATTCAAGACTACAGAAAACAAGCAGGAAACGTGTAGTCTTGTCTTTATTTACACTATCGGCAAATGTATAAATTTAAAGTCTCGAAAAACAGAGACCACTAAAAAGAACAAGAAAAAAGGTCCTGTTACAACAGGTGGTCTTTTGATGCAAGTTCAGTGAAGTTGAAGAGAATCAAAAGAGTGGCGTCTTACAGGAGTTGATGATTTTAGGCATGTTCGATCCACATGGCTGACTTAATGTTTTACCAAGCAATTCCGTGTTTGACGACCCCTAGGAAGAAAGTTTTTAAGATCTTTTTCGGAGAAGAAGAAAATTTTCTATTTTTCCAACAATGTTTTCTACCCTTTCAAAGACAAAGCCCGTCATTTGAGCCACATTTAATTTGTCGTCTGCAAGTACTTTCAATTTGGGCCAGTCTAAGATTTTGTGCGTCTGATAAAGAGTTAAGGCTCTGTTCTAAATATTTTGGATAGATGTGCACCTGTCGTTCTCATGCTGCGTTTTTTTTAATAACTTCAACTAGTATTTCTGATTGGTTATGATTGATTAGGTAAGAAAAATTGTTATTTATCAATTAAATTGTTTGACCTAGAATTCCGCGTAACGATAACTTCCAGTATAAAGTTTGAAATTAATGCCTTTGGTGGAACACAAACCTTCATCTGATGGTGTGACGCTGTAACCCTTATGAGACTGCTTTCAATAAATTAAGTTATCATTTTCACTGGGAAGAAGATACCTCAAAACTAGATTCAGTAGCATTTTACACAAATTATCTTCGACAGTGAAGGCCAATATCAAATTGCACGTTCAGTACAATCTGATCTTGATCTTTGTCGTCCGCAAAATGCATATGGTGAATAGCTGATTAACAAGTAAAGAGATAAAGTTCTCCTTACCATACAACAAAATTTCAATCTTATCCAAATTGAAAGCATTTGTAGACAAATCAGATATGTGGAGCAAATTATGAGTTTTGTCCTTGAAAAGATAGAAAACGTTGAAAATAAAAGGAATAAATGACGGAGTTTTTTTCCCAATAAAGTCTTAAAAAATCTTATTTTTCAGGGTCGTTAAAACACGAGTTTGTTTGGTAAATGGGTTAAAGCACGTATTAGCTGGGTGGCCAAGTTTACGGCATAAAAACCTAATGTTCTGTGAATAATTGATCCTTTAGATAGGATTTACACGGAGAAAATCGGTTCGTGATTGACATGCTTAGAGAAGTCACCCTTATCTGTCGTCGGCAGGCCTTCGAAATGCTTTACCTTATTAGCTTTCGTGTAGGTCACGTGAAAGGACCAAGGATTATTATTCAAAGAAGAGTTCGGGTACAGGCTACAAACCCTAGGGTTTCTTTTTTAAAGGCACTAAAAAACAGGTCATCATGCTCTAGCCCCGAAAGGCTTGTCTTTATTCTGTACCAATTCAACCTTTAGTCTGCTAAGCGTGTCTCAATAAAAATGAAAAGTTCAAGCTTATAGAAAGCGTCAATGATCACGAGTTTTAAGAATTTGATCTTGATCTACACTGACCACAAAAGCGCATTTAGTCGCACCCATCAGCCTTAGGGTTAAGACTGCCGACACAGTCTTCTCGCTTACTTTTCGTGCTGTTTAGGGTTTGATCTGCGCTACATTCATTCCAAATGATTATCACAAACAAAAGGGTCAACAAGAATTGTCCTCCTGTTTTCGCGTCAAAAAAGAACGTATTGACATCCTCTTAGTACCAACGCAATTTCTGACAAATATTGTAACTGATACGGACAAATATAAAATCCGATATGTGCCTGGTTATTGCACATGTTATGCAAATATGTTCACGGATCTGTCACGATGAAAAATCGACGGAATTTGAGATCAGACGTACAAACAAGCCAGTTTGTAAAATAAAACCTCAATGACCCTCTTTGTTTCAACAAATCTCGCTCTTTTTACCAAAACTTTTGAAAAATATAGAGTCGAATGCATTACCCAACCATGCTGCACTAGACGAGTTCATTGGTGTAGTCATAAAGTTACATCTGTCTGTTCGAGTTACAGGCCTACAGCAATTTACCACCGAGTTACCCTTCCACAATCGTTACAGTTTGGACATTGATTACCGGGGCTTTGGATCATTTTTGTTATTTCACTCTCTCGCTGTTTGTCAATTATCTGACAAAAATGCAGTACTTAAATTTAAAAAAAAAAAAATTTTGTTGTGTTTCAGACCAGGCTGCACCCGAAAGGTAGAAAAATCCTGTCGGATGCAGATATGAGGCAATCGACCACCGAGTGTATGCTTACCCAATCGTTACATTTTGGACAATGATAAGGTATATAATAGGGCCCTGGGCCTTCTTTGTTTCTTCTGTGGCGTGCTGTTTATTTAAATCATCGACAAAAAGAGTTTCAGGCAGTGCTTAAAATATGTTATGTTCTGTTTCTGAACGGGCAGTTACGAGCACTGGCCAGTTAGAAAACTCGCCATCTTGAGACATTAAGCAATCTACCAGTGACTGAGCATCGCTTGCCAAATCGTCGTCACGTTTAGGACAATAGTTACTTTGGCCCTGGATTCTCTATATGTGTCTTCTGTCTCGTACTGTATACTGAAATATTTTGTATTAACCCTTTGGTTGCTAAGCGCGACTCACTGACCTTTTGCAGACAGTATAGATCAAGATCAGACTGCATAGAACGTGCAGTCTGATCTTGGATCTACACTGTCTGATACGCAGATATTTTTCCCTGAAAAAAATATCTTTGAAATAGCACAATTTGGGGTTTTACTATCGGCTCGAAAGTTTTATTTCAGTTATTTAGCAGGATTGGGTTTAGAAAAGAGATTGGCAGAACCAAACCATGCTGTTCTGTCACTGTAAATTTTTAAGTAAAAAAAAAGCACTTTGTGTTCGTGTTCACGAGTCGTTGCGAAATC
Source organism: Hippopus hippopus (assembly GCA_946811185.2). Taxonomy (NCBI): domain Eukaryota; kingdom Metazoa; phylum Mollusca; class Bivalvia; order Cardiida; family Cardiidae; genus Hippopus; species Hippopus hippopus. Next base: position 30,353,589 of record OX328101.1, read on the forward strand.
GACCAGTTTGACCCGCGATGATTTCTCGCAACAGAATATTTGAGTCATGCTTTTTGAAAATGTAGTTAACTGCATCTACAAAAAGCATTAAGGCGGGGGCTGACCTGGATCAAAACTTATGGATCACTCGAACTCGTGATTCGGCCGGTTTTTAGACTAACGATTTGTGAGAAAGTTACATGCTTGGTAAACTGCAACTGCATCCTTTAGCCAGAGCGTTGCCCATTCGTAAAGTAAATTTCTGTTATCAACGACGTATCTTATGTACAAGCAAGTAGGATAATAATGAGAATCATCAGCTTCTTGACACAAGTCGTTTGTAAACCTTTGTTCTGTTCTGTTCTGTTCTGTCCTGTCCTGTTCTGGTGATTTCTGAGTAACCATTTTTTAATGTTTGAGTCTTTTGACGCACGGGCTAAAAAATTAAACAATACCGAGCACTGTGAACTGCTGCTTTGGTCGGACATGACCTCCAGTGTAAAATCGGCTGCGTCATGGTCATGTTTAATACTTTAAGAAAATATCAGTAGGGCTATAGTTCAACTCTTTGCTCACTACAGACGACACAAGAAGCTGTTATGTACAATGCAGATCAAGATGAGACTGCACAGGACGTACAGTTAGATCATAATCGAACTATTCTCTACAGCTTTCAGCGGGATTGTTATTTGTAGCTACGCTGAAAAACGGTAGTTTAGTAATGTAGTAAAGCAAGATTTTAACAGAAAGTGCAATCACTGATGTATTAATTTAATCCATTTCACATTCTTGTACGAGAACCTTGACAACTTGAAGTCACTTGGTCTAGAGGACGGAACATTTTTTTTTTTTGTGACATGTATATGATTTCGATAGTCTATGCATTTGAAAGTCTCGGAAAAAAATTGATTGAAAATGTTTCACTGCTTTAAAAAATGTATGTGCATGTAAACGACGTCAGTTGCTCTTCTAACTTTTTTTTTTTTTGTTCAGGCATGGATCTAATATCGCACAGGCTGAACTCGGTTGAAACCTTTTGGCTTTTGATAAATATTCTGTATGTCAAAGGACTAGTCTACCTAACGATTCAGCTTGATGTTATACAAAATGGATTTTATGGATCCATAAAACTACACATGATGACTTGTTTAGTATAATGCATTACAGAGATGCATTAAGCCCCCTTTTGCCACAGCATAGTCCATTTATATATACGATCCCCGATACAATTTTCGTTTTCTGTGATTTGAGCTAAATCTATAGTAGCCTCAAAATCAGTTTGCATACATATGAGCTATGCTGTGTGAAAAGGAGGTTTAACGCATTTGCAAAAGGTATCGACCCAGGTCAGCCTGCGCAGTCCGCGCTGGCTGACCTGGGCCGAAACTTTTTGCTGTTGGTCAATTTTCTGCATATTCAATGACAAGTTTACCTTACGATTCATTCAATTGCTGGACAAATGGACTTTGTGGATCCATGGTGATGACTTGCTAGTTATTATGCATCACGAAGATGCATTTAGCCCTCTTTTGCCAGAGCATGGCTCATATATATATATGTGTGTGTGTGTGTGTGTGTGTGTGTGTGTGTGTGTTATAAGTTATGACCATGAAAATCATGAATCAAGAAAGTATTAGGACGAATGGATGGGGAATACTTACATTAAACATTTTGTTCCCTGCCTCAGGAAGCAAGATGTCTCTGAGCCATACACTGGCAAAAGGGGGTTTTAATGCATCTGTGTGATGCCTTATACCACAGGCCTTTGAAGCTTTATTGGTCTATCACGGAACACTAAAATTGTCCTTGGTCGATCATCGAACACTTACAGCACATTGGTGCATCGCCTGTATATCGCGGAATATATCTTCAAATTTTCATTATCGGACACTGTTACTATAAATAGCACACTGGGGATTCCCTCTGTATCGTATATAGAAAGACTATATACGATACAGAGGAAATCCCCAATGTGCTATTTATAGTAACAGTGTCCGATAATGAAAATTTCGTTATCCCTTGATAGACCAATGGAGTTTCAGAGGCCTATGGTTATACCAACATGTCATGTCACATAATCATGGATCCATCAAATCCATCTTGTCTAACATTACGATGTAGACTGGTCCCTGGACATACAGAAAATTTACAAATAGCGAAAAGGGTTTGACTCATGTCAGCCTGCGCGGTCTCCATGGGCTGACACGTATCTATATTTTTTGCAGATGCTTTAAGCTCCCTTTTAACAGAGCATTGCTCATTTATGTATGAATGGAAGAAGTTTAATACCATCCAAACCGATACAACAATATTTTGACATGTTTTGATTTCGGCTTTTAGTTCACTGGGTGATTTAATCATAATAAAGTGATATTACAAAGCTTTTTTCGTTGTTTAGTCTATTTACAAGGCCCATAGAGTATGTATCTAAGTATCCCCTTTCATTAACTCCAGTAACCTTGCTTTCTAACAGAAAAGCTTTCCTTATCATTACTGACATTATCGGGAGAAGCTTAATTAACCCTCTTGCACACTACGGCTGAAAAATGCATGTAAGTCGATGGGTATCCGGATTTCGAAAATACTTTAGGCTACTGACTGTAGATGCAAGCTCAAAGTTCACAGTCAGATGTTCACCAATACTAGTAAAAAATAAGCATCTATATTCGTGTTCTCATGGATCCATGCACTTTATACTAACCAGTAGAAGTGTAATACACACACTTGATAATAATCTTATGTTGACAAAGAAATGAAAGCTTGTTTATTTCCATAAATCTCCCCGGACTGAAGGGTACTTATTGCTGGTTCTCTACCTTGACATTTCCGTATTTTTTCCGCCCCACACTGTTTATCCCGCGAATAAATATTTGAAGAGTCGGAGGTCAGATATGATTTATTATTTATAAAAACCGTACCATGTTCATTTTAGCAAATTAGAGAAATCCATTATCACGTTTGTACATGACGGACAACGACAAAATATGGCTTGCAACACGCGAAATGGGGCAATCGGACATTTGCGTAAAGTGTCGTTTCGGATCAGCCTGCGCAGTCCGGGCAGGCTAATCCCAGACGGCACTTTATGACTACATTAGATTTTGTCCCGCAGTAGACTTGTGCAAAACAGAAAATTACATAGAAACGAAAAATGTATCGTTTCGGATTAGCCTGCGCGGAGTGCGCATGCTAGTCCGGGACGACACTTTACGTAAATGTCCGAATGCCCTTTTTCGCGTGTTGCAGGCCAAATATAGTTTCCACCCGCCTTCTGTTTTGTTGTCCACAAGTAGGCCTGTAGCCCATTATCAAACGGTCTCGTAATTTTACTACCTGTAGAAACAAGACATTAACCGTTATCCTGCTAAATAACTAGCATGAAACTTTCAAGTCGACAGTATAACCCAAAATGCTGCTATTTCAAAGTTATTTTTGGGCGGGAAAATATATCCTTATCGGACAGAGTAGATCTAAGATCAGACTGCACGTTCTGTGCAGTCTGATCTTGATCTACACTGTCCGCAAAAGGTCAGTGAGTCGTGCTTAGCAGCTCGAGGGTTAATATATGGAAATGGGGAAAAGCTGGTAACCAGCAATTTCTACTTTATCCATCTTGGTTCCCATCCTTTCAAAGGCATCTCCAATCAAGCCCAGTTTAATTTATTGACTACAAATGCTTCCCTTGTGGTCATGTTTAATATTTTGTTGTCTAATGAAGAGTTAATCATTAATTTCCATATTTAAAGAGAAATTCCAGCACTGAATTAAACTTAGGTTCAATGGCCATTGCTTGCCTGGTGCTTGACGCCTTTTTCATTGGTATTTCAGTTATAGATAGGCTAAGGCATGACTGGAAGGGTACTTTTAGATGCCTTCCTTAGTATCTAGAGTTTCTTTACCAGTACTTTGCACAACCCTCTTTCCAAGCAACTGGCTACCTTTATAAACATCGACATGCAGGAAGCCACTATACTAGCTTGCCCTGCGCGTTGTACGTGCATGTATAGCTCTGCTATGTATTCAAAAGCCACTATCTCCAGGCCCAGCGACCGAGCTAGGTAGTCTTTCCCGAAGTGTTGAGTGACTTTCTTTTCAGTAAGTAACTGGCAGTGAAGACTCAACATCATGTAGCCTACTGTGCAGTTTAATCTTGACCTACACTGCCCACGAAATACGCTATGTCACCTGTCAAATTCTAAAGAATTAACCATCCATTAAACCGGAAGTAAGATGTTAAAACACACTGCTCATCTTTTCTCATCCTCTGCAGTAATTATGGCTACACGTGTCAGCCTATTGTTCGTGCTCACAGTTACAACCCTGTCGTCGTCACAGTCGATACCAGTGGTTATATTCTTTTCCGACAATGAATATTAACATCAGATTACACAATCTGATCGTCATTGTACACTTTCTGATAATTTGAGAGATAAACTACTGTCCAATAAAAGCTTTGAAAATCACCTTGACCAATTTTACCTACCCATTTGATTTCAACTTTTATTGCCTAAAGGGCTCATCCACCGCGGTACTGTAAATTGCTTTTTACGCCCCCACCCCCTCTAGTGAAGGGTTTTTTAAACAATCGAAAAAATGCCGTTCATACAAATAAATAAGGCACTGTCCTCCAAAGTTTCATCTGCTATCTGTAGGCCTACCAATTGTTGTATTTTTTGTATGGTTGAAATACAGATTTGTCTAGATGGGTTAAGAGTTAACTCTTTGCCACACAATCCCGAGTTTTAACGACCCTGAGGAAGAATCCTTTTGAAAACATTGAAGGAAAAGGAGAAAATGCTGGTAGCCAGGATTTTTCCTTTTCCCACAATGTTTTCAAAACCCTGTCATAGATAAATTCCTTCATTTGAACTACATTTAAAGTCTGGTCTGCATATGCTTTGAATTTGGACCAGTCTGTGTTTTTGTCGTGTGGTAAAGAGTTTTAATTCTATTGTGTGAAATTTTCACATAGATTATAAAGTTTGAGGTTGAGTAATCGTTATATCATCCGAGGAATGATGGGCATTGATCAATAATATCTTCTGATAAATCCATTGATTGAGCATTTATAAGCAGCTCTAAACGACGATCTACACTGCATTTCAGTCACAGTGGCCAGTGCACCTATCCATGCTCACACGCGCGTAGCTCACTGAATGCAAGCACGTGGCTAATGCCGTATGATCCTAACCAAACAAAAACATGTCCCAAGAAGGAATATGTTGCCTTTAGGCGCTTCTATACTTTGCTAAACAATACCGAATTCAAGCGATCCTGAGAAAAATGGCTTTTGAAACTATTGTGAGAAAAGGAGAAAACGCAGGCAACTGACATTTTATCTTCTTCACAACATTGTTTTCTACACTTTCAAAAATAATTTCCATCACTGTCCAGAGCCAGTTTTGAGTTGTTGTCTGCAAGTTTTTCCTTAAATTAGGACAGGACTAAAATTTTGTGGTCTGGTAAAGAGTTCAAAATGTCGATTTTCAGTACTAGGTACAGCACATTCACACACCCACAATGTACCAGATTGCACTATTACATTGATTTTTTCCGATCGGGTGGGGGGATGCCGCCGAATCCCTTTATCTTAACCATGAACCAACACAAATGGATGGTTAGCTACGTCTCGGGCTTCCTGGGGTTGTGAGTACTGGCCTAGGCACAAAATTGTTCGGAACCACTGGTTGTTTCCCGTCATAAACAGAGACGGAACAACATTCAGCGGAGGAATAACTAACCTTTACTAATATTGTTAGAATGGCGGCTTAGCTCACAACCTCTGAGTAACAAGCCCATGTGCGTTATCACTCCGCTGCTTGGGTCAAGTGTATTTTCAAAGCCATACCAAATGACATTACTGCGATTGTTGTAGTGGTTCCACGCATTTATGGCTTATTGATTCATCCATAAAGCTCCGATGTGCCATAAATTTCTGGTTGACACTTTTATAACCGTCGGGCGATTTTTTTGCGTTGACATTTCACTATCGAGACGGTTGAAATGAAATGCGATACGGGCTGCCGTTTATTCAACTCTTTCAGTGCTGATGGAGACTTAAGTAGCTTTTGCAGACAACTAGATTAAGATCAGACGGCACAGTAAGCGGAGTCTGACCTCGGATCAACACTGTCCGATACCTGTAGCTATACATGTCCAGAATCATCTTCATTATTGCTATTGAAATCTACATTTGGCCTCAGAAAATTTCGGACATTTTTAACTATCAGCGAAAGAGTTTTAAAAGTCACGTGTATAACATGCAATAACGTGGTACCACACTGGCTAATTGCGGGGGGCAACATTGGTGATTTTGTGGACAATATAGACTGAGATCAGACTGTACAGAAGGTGCATTCTGATCATTGATCTAGACTTTCCGGTATTTTTAAAGAAATTCTAGCCAAACAGCACTCTAAACTGTGATTAGCAGGGAGATGATTTCAAGCAATGATAAGAATGTTAAGCTTTGAATTTTGAAGTACATAATTATATAACATTACCAGTGATATCAGTTGTGAGAGGGTCTTGATTTTGAGTTCAAAATGACACCGTTCCCAATCCATTCCAACACAGATCTAGATACGTGTTTCAGGTCCCGACATTTTTCGACTAATCAGCTTCTAAAACTTTTGAGGAGGCGATATATTGATTGTATCGGTCTTTTTCTTCTTCCTCTATGATAAACATAAGAATTTAAGAAGTTTATTCCCATTTCTTCAAAGTGTTTCTTTGGTGTGTCACCTTGGCTAGCTTTTCAACATTCGGACATTTGCGTAAAATGTCGTTCCGGATCAGCCTGCGCAGTCCGCGCAGGCTGATCCGAGACGACACTTTCGATCGTGTGTGATTTTCTGTTTCACGCAAGTCTGCTGTAGGACAAAATCTAATGTTGACATAAAGTGCCGTCTCGGATTAGCCTGCGCGGACTGCGCAGACTGATCCGAGACGTCACTTTACGCAAATGTCCGAAAGCCCCTTTTCGCATGTTGCAGACCATCTGGTCTTAATATTAGCAAATTCAACAAAAGGTCAAGATTGTGTGTCAAGATTTATCTTTCAATCAACGTGACCTCGAAATTCCCGATGTTCTCTCTCCGGAAAAACAGAGACAAAATCTGGGAATCGGAAAAAGTATCCTGAATTTTGCTCGGATTCTGAAAGGCAAAAAAAGCCATCTGATTGGTCGACAGGCAGCGTCTCGATCAACCAAACCGAAAGCTTAGCTAGTATAAAATTATTATAGAATCAGAATTTAGAGTAGAAAAAATCTAGTCGGTCAATACGGACCGTGGTTTCCCATATACAGTTATCGTTCTAACGTATTTCTCAAGATTTAAGATGGAACCATGCAATTTTAAAACGTTGCTCAAGATTCATATTCATGTCACAGCAACCATGATGACGCCCTACGCATAAGGGAGGTTTCGCAACAGAAGTCGGGGAGATTCATTCACATGGCATAGATCTGTTCTGAAAAAAAAAACGCTTTTTTGTAGATGAAAAGAAGAGTTCGAATATAGGGATAGTGAAAATTAGTCTCCCTCTCCATTAACCCTTATCCTGCTAAATGACTGAAACGAAACTTTCAATGTATTTTTTGGGGAAAGGTATCTCCTTATCGGACAGTGTAGATCCAAGATCAGACTGCACGTTTTTAATCTACACTGTCCTCTAAAGGTAAGTGAGTCACGCTTAGCAGCCTAAGGGTTAAAAATGGGGCAAAGACTATTCCCTCCCCCGCATCTCAAAACAGTCACTATCACGTTCCCCCTTTCAAGCATGATCGAACCGCCCAGGTGTGCTTTGAAATAGCAGCCGCACAGCTGATGATACGCGAGTACTCAGCTGAATCCAAGTGATTCTGACCAAAACAGGCAAAATCTGTCGAGCGAAGGGTTTATTTGTTGCTTTCTGCTCTTTAATCTGTCGATTTATAAATAAAGCAAATATCTATCAGAACACTCATAATACACCACCAATTTCTAAATTTTCCGAGTGTGGTGGGAAAAGAGGTGCCAACGCACCCCTTTAGCACAACAAAATATACATGAAGAGGGCTTTTAAGTTTTTAAACAGGCATTTGTTTCTCCGCTCGAATAGCACGGGAGGGCTTGGTTCAACAGTCATAATTCGAGGCCTTTCGCGTTCAAAGCATAGAATGCAGTTTTGAATCAAGAGATAGATAGATAGAGAGAGAGAGAGAGAGAGAGAGAGAGATTGCAAGTTTACTTGGAATCATTTTGGCTCGTAAAGCGGTCCGTTTTGCCCATGGGGGGTAGCTACGCCCTTGTTTCTACAAGCAAATTGGAATACATGTATGAACAATTTTCATTTTCTATCCGGAAGACGATAAAAGATACATCCTTACAGCTAAAGAGAAATAACGCTGTGAAAACTTGATATATTGTAGAATGACTCGGAATTTAGTCAGCTCTGTGCTACGGTGTAAGGGATAAATACATATATCGAAAATCTTCGGATTTAAAACCAAAAACGTTACATCAGTGATTTCTTTGATGGCCCCCAGAAAATAAAATGCATTTCTATCTATTGTAATAAATGCAACCTCGAAACCGTCTGGGGTCCTGCATGGCTGGTGATAAAGTTTGGGACTCGTAACCTGGAGGCCCTGGACTCGAGCAGCACTGGATCCACTAGGCTTTTCGCGGGAGTATTATTTGGCAAGAAACTCCAGAGCTCCAGCATAGGACCGGTAAAAACTCAGGAATACATGAATATGTGAAATGTCGCCGTGATATGACTGAAATAATGTTGAAAGCGGCGTTAAAACATCAATCAATCAATCAATCAAGATCGAAACGTCAGGGGCAACATTTGGCATGGAGATACATCATTATAGTTTGATAACATAAAGATGAAATAGGTTAAAACTGGCTGAAAACGAGAAAAGATCTATGTACTTTTTAAATAGACCTTAATTCGCTAAACGAAACAAAACGGAAAGAGAGAGACTGCAGAGAACGATCGTCACTGATGTCTGCCCTATCATATTTAGTCAACACGTGCTTTTGTTTACATGGTATCTACTTCCCTTTGATTTTTTCAGCGCTCGTTAACAACGTCAGTTTTCATTGGATAAAATAAGTCACTCGCACTTGTTCAAAATGGTGGCCTTCAGTAAACCAAACTTACTGAAGTATACTTGTTATGAAATAGGCCATACATGGAATCCATCGTGTAAGAAAGCAAGCCTGGATGTTGCAAAAAGTGTGTTCACACAAGCTCTTAAAATCTATGGATCGCTCTTTCTTGTAAGTTGCATGTCATTGTTAAACAATTACACTAAATCCCGTCGCTTCAGGGGAATTTAGTGGGAGGGGTATATTGAACTTTGTTTCCTAACTAATATAGGTTGGGATACACTGTTCTCTAAAACAACTTTCAAGGTAGGGACCGACATTTCTTCGACATACTTTCACTTCTTTCCTAGTCCATTGTGAACGCTGTTAGTATAAATCAACTAAATCATTATTTTTTTCTTTGAAAAATATCAGAACACTGAAGATCATGATTATGGGTTAAAATGTTGGTACATGTAATAGTATCATTTTAGCATGGATTTAAAGATCTTGGAGGACAATGTCCAATACGTGAATGGTTTAGCCCGTAATCTGATGATATAGATTTGGTGTGAAATGGGCCATGACTTATACCTTATCTCTTCTCCATAAATCATCTCAAAGCGAAACAAATTTGTGACAGCGATCAATCATTGCATAAAACCAAACATTATTTTAACTGTTGCAATTGTCTTAGCTTGTATCTTTCATCAGCATGTTTTTGTCTTTTAAAAAAGAGAAAAAGTAAGCATAATGTCCGTTGTTTGCACGATTTTCAGACCTTGCTTCCTTTTAATGTCAGTTTACAAAGTACTGAAAGTGGGAATGCCCAAAAATGCTTCTCATTAGAAGGACGCGAAGTAATGGGTCAAAGACACAAATGTTTAAGCCTCTGCGTCCACAGGATGTGAAGTAGAAATAGCTGGAGCAAATGCTGCCTACTATCAGAATCTTTCCAACATCAATTTAACTCTTTACCACACAACAAAATTTTAGACGGGTTCGATTTCAAAGCATTTGCAGACGACAAAAAAAAAATATGACTCCAAAATTGAAATTTGTTATTGAAAGGGTAGAAAATATTGTGGGAAAAGGAGAAAATGTTGGTTACCAGCATTTTCTCCTTTTCCCACAATGTTTTCAAAAGGCTTCTTTCTAACAGTGGTGAAAACCAGGGATTGTGTGGTAAAGGGTTAACTCTGTACCAGACAATAAAATTTGACTCCACCATATTGAAAGCATTTGTACAGTTATGGAGGTCTAACTTGCATACACAATGTCTATAATGTCTTCCTGAGTTTAAATTTCATTCGGCTTATTTTTCTAGCAAGTTTTTCAAATGCCCTTATACATTTTCAATAATATTCAGGCCTTAGCCTTGTAGTGGCCTATCAAGAATGCTGAATGGCCATATTACAAAGTTTGGTCTAAATATTTGTGAATTTCTTTCTAAATTTTAGATTAGATTACATATGAATGGTGGTTGAGAGAACGTCATGAAAATTACTTGGACGTTGGAAACTTAATATTGGCTACTGAGTGTACCAATTCAAACTGGTTTCAAAGTATCAACAAAAGCTACCAAAGTTGAATATGTATCAGGGTTTTTTTTTGTACATGTGTATATATGCATAATTAACAACATTTTCAATAGCTGATGATGCATTTAATTTGAAATATTTATGTTGATTGTTGATAATACTTCAGATTGCTGGTTTAATCAGAAGAAGAGGCAAATCTTACTACAAGAAAAAAGTATGGCAAGAAATTTTGCAGTCTTCACTTTTCTTGACAACAAATGGAACTTTATTTTTAACATTCTTCTGTTTATGGAGGTAAATAGCATTTTTGTACTAGTTTGTACTAGTTTGTCATAAAACGATTCTATTCAGGCCATTTTAGACCTAAGCTACCAAATTTTTGCTCTCTTAAGACCTTACAGAAGCATTGGTGGAGAAGGCAAATGACTTTCATAGGTGGAAAGGAAACCAATGTGAGAAAAGGAGTGATTGTATGTTACAAGCAATTGCTTGCTTTCACATTTTGATTTCAAACATTTGCTACTATAGGGACCTTAAACACTCCACCAACCAATCCAGAGTTTTAAAGACCTTGAGGAAGGAGGCATTTGAAAAAATATGGGAAAATTAGAAAATGCTATTAACCAGTGATTCTGCAATGATAAAGTAGAATTGAATATCCATCTTTGGATGCCCTACTGGTAACCAGCATTTTTAGCTCCACTGGCCGAAGGCCAGCGGGCTTATGTCATGGCCTGTTGTCCGTCGTGCGTCCATCTGTGCGTTAACTTTTATTTCAAACATCTTCTTCTCTGAAACTACCCATCCAATTTTGATGAAACTTCACAGAAATGATCCTGCCATGGTCCTCTTCAGAATTTCTTGAAAGAATTTAATTTCTGCAAAAACTCTGGTTGCCATGGCAACAAAACTTAAAAATATTGGAAATCTTTGAAAATCTTCTTGTCTGAAACCATAAGGCCTAGGGCTGCCAAATTTGGCATGTAGCTTTATCTAGTAGACCTCCATCAAGTTTCTTCAAATTATAGCCCTGGGGTCAAATTTGACCCCGCCCCGGGGGTCACAAGTTTTACATAGGCTTATATAGAGAAAACTTTAGAAATCTTCCTGTACCTAGCCATAAGGCCTAGGGTTACTAAATTTTGCATGTGGCTTTATCTAGTGGGCCTCTACCAAGAGTGCCCAACTTATAGCCCCGGGGTCAAATTTGACCCCACCCCGAGGCGTCACAAGTTTTACATAGGCTTATATAGAGAAAACTTTAGAAATCTCCGTGCACCTAGCCATAAGGCCTAGTGCTACCAAATTTTGCATGTGGTTTTATTTAGTGGGCCGCTACCAAGAGCGCCCAACTTATTGCCCTGGGGTCAAAATTTTTATATGGGCTTATATAGACAAAACTTTAGAAATCTCCCTGTACTCAGTCATAAGGCCTAGGGTTACCAAATTTTGCACGTGGCTTTATCTAATGGGCCTCTATCAAGAGTACCCAAATTATAGCCCTAGGGTCGAATTTGACCCCACCCCAGGGGTCAGAAGTTTTACATGGGCTTATGTAGTGAAATCTTTAGAAATCTTCTTGTTACTTACCATAAGAACTTGGGCTACCAATTTTAGTCCTGTCTCAGGGGTCTTATGTTGAAAACCAATTGACCAAGTATTGTAATGTTTGGCATTTAGGGATTTTACGTATTAGCCAGTGGAGTGATACAGGGCCATCATGGCCTTCTTGTTTCCTTTTCCCACAATATTTCTCTTCCCATTCTGAGAGGAACCCTATTATTTGAGCCATGGTTAATTTGTTGTCTGTGTAATTATGCAGTCAATATGGACAAGTCTAAAATTTTGTCGTTTGGTAAAGGGTTAAAATTGTATTTGTGCACTACCAAGGCAAACTGCATTTACAGAGTGGACAGTTTTGTTCAAGATACCACTTTGTTGAACCACAGTTTGGTGCACATAGGTATTTGACACATCTATGCCAAAACTCGGTGTATTGTTATTTAGATTTTTAGCAAAATTTGTCAGTTTCATCAGTTGGCATAATTACAAAGCTAATCATCTGTGTCAGTATTAGGGATGATTCTTACAAGCACAAGTGATTCAAAGCCTTTTAGCCCTGAATTAAAAAGTCCCGGATTTTAACCCTTAGGCTTCTAAGCATGACTTACTGGCCTTTTGCAGACAGTGTAGATCAAGATCAGACTGCACAGAATGTGCAGTCTGATCTTGGATATACACTGACTGATTAGGAGATATTTTTCTCTAAAAAGTAAGTTTGAAGCAGCATTGTACGAGTTTTACTATCGGCTTGAAAGTTTCGTTTAAGTTATTCAGCAGGATAAGGATTGAAAACATTGTTGGAAAAGGAGAAAATAGGCAACTAGCATTTTCTCCTTTTTCCACAATGTTTTCTATCCTTTCACAGGCAAATCCACCTTTGAGCCACATTTGAATTGTAGTCTGCAAATGCTTTCAGTGTGGACAAGTCCAAAATTTTGTTGTCTGGTAAAAAGTTATATCTATACCAGATAATCAAACTTAACTCTTTACCAAACGATCCCGGGTTTTCACGACTTTGAGAAAGAAGCCTTTTGAAAATATTGTGGGAAAAGGAGAAAATGCTGGTAACCAGCATTTTCTCCTTTTCCCACAATGTTTTCCACTCTTCCCAGAGCAAATTTCAATTTTTGAGTCACATTAATTTTGTTGTCTGCAGATGCTTTCAATTTGGTCTGGTCTAAAATTTTCTCGTTTTGTAAAAAGTTAACTGTCCATTTTGACAGCATTTGTAGACGACTAATTAAATTTGGCTGTAAATGATAAGATTTCGATTGGAAAGGATAGAAAATTTTGTGGGAAGATGAGACGATTCTAATGAGTACCCATAACATAGGGTTTAGTGGAGAATAATTGATATTTTCAAGTTTGAAATCAAAGTCACTCCCTCTGTCTGGAGCTCTGTTTGATTCATATCTTGTTTGTGATCATTTTCAATATGGACTTGTCTAAAATTTTGTTCTTTGATAAAGAGTTACAAGAAGACAATTTTGCATGCATTATTGTTTTAGGCAGCTATTGATCAACTATCTGTAGTGGCTATTAGATTTCTAAGGCTTTAGTTTTACTGTTGTTTGCATGTTTCTAATCTTTATTGATACCTTTCAGGAAGTTGGCAGGATTTTACTTTTACCTGTCTGGCATAATCTGTGGCATCCCAGCATGTGCCATCTCATTATCCATTGAGAGAAAGGAGAGGTAGATCTAGATCAGTATAGAGTTTGCTTGGTTGTTCTCATCACTCATTAGCTCGGCTGTTTTTGTAGAGAATGACGAGGTATTGGCATAGACCTGTTGTTGTCTGTATCGTTATGGTGTGTATACTTGGACTCTTTGTGATATCTCAGTCATTACTGAAGATATTTTCACCAAACTTGGGCTAGTTGTAACTCTTAACTCTTTACCACACAATCCTGAGTATTAACGACCCCAAAGAAGAAGCCTTTTGAAAACATTGTGGGAAAAGGAGAAAATGCTGGTAACCAGCATTTTCTCCTTTTCCAACAATGTTTTCTGCCCTATCACAGACAAATTCCATTGTTTGTTTCACATCTAATTTGCAGAAGACAACTATACTGTTACTCTAACTATGAAATTTGACCTTCAAAGGGTAAAAAAACATTTCGGGAACAGGAGAAAGGTTACTACCAAGGTTTTTAATTTTCTTCTCTGTAACGGTTGTTAAATCTCGGGATTTTGTGGTAAAGAGTTAAAAGGGGAACCCAAACCAGAAGGACAGGTAACCGTCAAAACATTTTTGACTTAGGTATGCCTCCTTTTTGACATGGAATTATCTCTGAACAAGCAACTCTAGCCAAGCGTTGGCATCCGCATGTGGTGCTCTTGCTAACTCTTTCACTGCCAGGGATGACCTTAGAAGACCTTTGTGGATGGTGTAGATCCAAGAATAGAACTTACAGTCTGATCTTTGATCTACCATCCACTGCTCTATTTTCAGAAAAAGTATCTGTCAAATTGCAGCAAAAAATATCTTTTAATTGCAGCAGAATTGTAGTTGCTGATCTTGGATTCAAGTTACTTGAAAGTCAGAAATGCAAAGGAACAAAGTTACTTGATTTGCAGAGATATTGCTACCCTTTACCAAACAATCTGGAGTTTTAACATCCCTGAGAAAGAAGGTTTTCAAAACATTGTGGGAAAAGGAGAAAATGTTGTTTTACACCCTCAAGAGACAACTATTGAAGCTGCATTCATTTTTTTGTTTGTAAGTTGCTTTCAATATGGGCAACCCTAAAATTGTGATGTCTGGTAGAGAGTTAAGACACTGCAAGAAAAATAAGCGAATGTACTCATTTGGCAGAGAAAGGGTTAAGACCCATTTCCCCATAGACAAATTTTGAACTCTGATTTGAAAGGCATCATGAAATTTTGATAAAGAGATATATATGTATAAAAAAATGGCTCATGTAAACCTTTATCAAACAATCCCATTTTTTGACAGCCTTGAAGAAGAAGGCTGTTAAAAACAATGTCCTTTAAACAATCCTTTTCCCAAAGTGTTCTCCAGCTCTTTAATGACAATTTTAGCCACAGTTAATTTTTTGGTGGCAATTGCTTTGAATTTGGCCATTTGCAAAATTTTGTTGTTTGTTGTTAAGGAATTAAAAGATGCAAAGTTAAAAGATACAAAAAAAAATTAAAACTGTAATTTGGACGATGTGACTTCTCAGAACATGTGTCATCCATGTTCCTTAGAGACATCGGCACAAAATCATATTCAAGTTTCACTGCTGAAATGTTTGCTTTTGTCACAATTCTTTGAGTCAATATTTGTGTAAATGAGGGAAAGGGTCACTTAGTCCTTAGAGTGTTTTGAATAACTGTCTTTACTGTTTTCCATCAGGGCTTACTTGCTTCATAATTCCAATGAAAACTTCAAACTCTGTCTTAGTTTGAAAAAAGTGTTAAAAATAGAGGAACTTATGTGTCATGCAATGATCGCAATGATCAGTTAGTTTAATTTTTACTTTTTTTAAGTAGACTTGGAATGATCACATGAACTATGATTATACTCTTACATAGTTATCTGGTTTTATTTTGCACTGAAAGATTTAAGTGCTATGTCTTGAAATTAAATGCCTATGCTGTAAACAGCTACCCTGAAACTAAGGGGCTGTGCAAATAGTTGCCCTGAAATTAAGTGGCTATGAATACAGCTTTTGTGTTTAAAGTAGAGGGCAATGCAAGCAGTTGCCTTGAAATTAAGTAAGTTGGTACATGTATTACAAAAATATTGAACTACTTTCTTGGTCCAGTCAGAATGACTTTATCCCATAGAAACTTACATAGTGACTCATTCATTATGTATCTAAAGAAGCTGAAGTTGTAACTCATTGCGGGATTTTTTTTTCTTTCTTGATATTTTCTAGTAAACTATAGATGTGTCAGTGAAGAATTTTGCTATATAAAGGGATAACTTTAGGTATAACCCTGTCAGACATTGATGATGGTAATAATGAAGCAAGTATGCCCATTTTAGTTAGCTCCTTTGTCTGTCCATTTCTCCATTTATTCCTGCCCATTATTGCATATTGAGCCATGCTCTGTGAAAAAGGGGTTCAATGCATCAGCAAAAAAGTTTCAACCCGTGTCAGCTTGTGCAGTCTGGTTTTTATCTTTTTGCTATTGTTAAATTTTCTGCATGTCAAAGGACCATTCTACCTCTAGGCTTAGATGTTTGTTAGATAAAATGGATTTTTTGATCCATGATTATGTGATTACTTGCTTGGTATAATGCATCACAGAGATCTGCGATAAACCCCTACAGAGCACGGCTCATACTTATTGAGCTGCAGATGCAGGGAGGGAAACTTCTGCATACAAAAGGCATGTCCAATAACTCTCTACCAAACAATCTGGACTTTAACCCTATACTACACAATCCCGAGTTTTAATGACCTTGAGCAAGTCAGCTTTTGAAAACATTGTGGAAAATGAGAAAATACTGGTAACCAGCATTTTGTCCTTTTCCCGCAATGTTTTCTTCTGTTCCTGATAAAAGTGGCTCCTTTTGTGGCACATAAAATCTGTCTTCTGCACATGCTTTCAATTTGGACTAGTCAAAAATTTTGTCGTTTGGTAAAGAGTTACATAACCCTGTTGGAGAATGCTTTTGAAAATAGTGGGGAAAGGAGCAAAATTTGACATGTCTGAAATTTTGTCCGTAGTATAATCTTAACTTTTTACCAGACTACAACAGTTTAGGCTTGATCAAGTTGAAAGCATTTTCAGATGACATATTAAATTTGGCTAATATAGTTTGATTTGTTAATGATAGAGCAGAAACACCGAAGGAAAAAGAAAAAATGCTTTTTTAACTAGCATATTCTCCTTTTCCCACATTGTTTTTGAAAGCCGTTTTGTTTTTGAAAGCCGTTTTCCTACGTTACTTCAAATACTCGATTGGAAAGAGTTGAAATCTGTGTTGTGGACACTGCTTTGAATTGTCTGAACATAGAGTTTTCATGGGTGTCCACTCCATAGTTTTTGAAAAAAAGAAAGGTATAAAAGTATACTCAGCAAAAATGAAAACTTTACATGGACTTTGAATCTGCATATTTTAACTTTTGTAAAATGCACCATAAAAATAATGACACCATGTTTTACCTTGATCAAATATCTGTAAGTTTTGTGAATTTCATTAATTTTCTCTTAAAGATTGATTTTAAATGTGAAGTCAAATAACGTAGGGGTCAATTTCAAAAATATCGAAAGAAGTAAAAATTGGACTATGCATAAATTTTGGTATTAAATGTCAGATTAAACAGACAATGTTGATGGGAGCTTCTCAGTAGCGTGTATGGCCACCATTTCTTCTGATGCAAGCCAGTATTCTCCTCCTCATGGAGCTGACATAACGTCTAATGATGTCATTTGGAATTGCCTGCCATTCTAACAGCAAAGCCTGTCTCAGGTCATCGATGTTGTTTATTTGGTGATTTTTTCGTACCTTGCGCCCCAGTTTGTCCCAGATGTGCTCAATGGGGTTAAGATCCGGGGAGACTGCAGGCCAGGGTAAGACGTTCACATTATTGTTTGCCAAGAAATTATTGGTTACTCGGGCAGTATGGGGTCTAGCATTATCATGTTGAAAGATTGCCTGAGGGCCATGGTTCTGCATAAATGGGAGCAAATGATTGCGCAGAATATTGATACAACTTTGTGCATTGAGATTTCCCTCAACAATCACAAGTTCTGTGTTTTGGTTGCCCTTGATTCCTCCCCAGACCATGACGCTGCCGCCACCGAACCTGTCCGTTTCCCTGATGCAATATTGGGCAAATCTTCCATTTTTGCGGCGGTAAATTCTCACCCTACCATCTGCAAAGCTGACCCTGAAGTGTGACTCATCTAAGAAAATGACATTGTTCCATTGGTTTCGCCTCCAAAGGCAGTGACGTCTTGACCATGCCAATCTTGCAGCCCAATGACGTGCCGTTAGAATCGGTCCAGTGTAAGGTCTGCGAGCACGGAGTGGAAAATTTAATCTCCTCAGACGGTTTCGGATTGTCTGAGCAGTGACCCCTAGCTGCCGAGCAGTTACTGTGGCTGGCATAAAACGATTACGTAAGTGAGCTAACGTAATAGCGCGGTCATCTCTACGTGACGTCGCACGCTCTCTACCTGGTCTTTGGCGGTCGCGGATGGAACCAGTAGCTGTATAGAGAGTTACAAGGTTGTGAATGGTTTGGCGAGAGCACCCAAATTGCCGTGCAACATCATTTACCCTAGCACTGGCATTCAGCATGCCAATAGCCTGATTTCTCTGATTTTCAGAGAGCCGTGGCATCACTAAGAACTATCGAAAATATTGAAAATGTTGTTTTTTCTTGTTTATGATCAACACTTAGTGTTTCTCTGTAAGTGATCTTACTTGAAACAGACAGCGATGTTTCAGCACGTGGGTAGTGTTGAAAAACGGAAATCGAGCAAAGCGTGTGCGGTACGCCTGAGCGGGATTATTAATATTGGGAGTGTATTGATGGGCCAGTCGATAAGTGTAGTGAAGGTTAATCAATGAGAACAATAGCCTGTTCAAAATGGGGTATTTAGTATGTAAAGTTTTCATTTTTGCTGAGTATAATTAAAACAAATAAATCTGTATCTGTATCTCTTTTGAAGCACATTACATATCTCATGAAATGGAGTCTGTTCTTCTCTGGCAGTACAGTCCTGGCATTGGTCTGTTTTATGCATATGAGAGCGGCACTTTAGCTATATATAAACATCAGCAAAGCATGTATAATCGTAATCAAAATATATGAGCAATGCACTGGCAAAAGGGGGCTTAATGCATCTCTGTAATCCATTATATCAAGCAAGTCAGTATTTGACTATGGATCTGTAAAATCCATTTTGTCTGGATCTGGAGATCAACTGGACCTTTGACATGTAGAAATTGACCTTCAGCAAAAAGTTTCGGCTAAGGTCAGTCTGCATGGACTGTGCAGGCTGGCCTGGGTCAATACTTTTTGCAGATGCTTAACGCCTTTTTTTCACAGAGCATGGCTCATATATAAATCAAAGTTACAGTGCAGCAGTCATGGTATCATACTTTAGGCAAGTGGTAACAATAGGGTCATCTTACAAATTTTCATAGCATGTGTAGAACCTGAAGCTGACTTTTGGTGAACAATTGAAGAAAGTAAATCCTTAAGCAAGTGTATAGACCAAACTTATCTTGATTGATAATATTATTTCAGTTCTTCAATTTAAACTCTGTTCCACCCAATCTTGAGTCTTAAAGATTCTTTAAAAAAAAGCTTTTTGAAACACTGTAGGAAAAGTAGAAAATGCTGTTTACGAACATTTTCTGCTTTTCCCACAATCTTTTCTCCCTTTCTAATGACAAATCATTTTTTTAGAAACCACATTTACTTTATTGTCTGCAAACTTTTTCATTTTTGACATGTATAAAGTTTGAATTATGGTTAAGAGTTAAGTAAGCTGGGTGAAGAGGCCTTAGCCTATATGATGGCTTGTCCGTGAAATCGTATGGTGCTCAAAGTGGGTAACTCTTCAACAAATGAAACAATTTCAGACTTGACCCAATTGAAAGCATGTGCAGAGGACAGTTTCAGTGAAGCTCAATTGATGATTTCTGTCGAAGAGATAGAGGACATTATGGGAAAAGAAGAAAATGCTGGTTAACAGCATTTTCTCCTTTTCTCAAAATGTTTTTTAAAGCCATATTCCTCAGAGTCAATTAACATCTGAATTATTTGGTAAAGAGTAAAGCCTATTTTGTAAAGACGTGTAGGACAATGTAGATCAAGATTAAGACCATACAGTCTAATCCTGACATACGCCAAAACAGTTCAGTTCTTCATACACCTGAGGCTGATTGAAACTATTATGTACGAAGAAGTTGTTCTGTTCAAGATATGGTCAGTTTGAACGCTTTATTTCTCCAACTTTGATTCCTACAGAGGGAATACTATGGCCCTTATGATTATTGTGGATTTGTAACCCATTTGTCTTGAGTTTGATCTGAGCTGGAATCAGTGCTTGTGCTTATAAAACTTGAGGTCGTGCTCAATTGAGTTTGTGCTCAAAGTTGAAGTCTTATTTATGCTTAAAGATGTTATAATAATCTTAAATTAAGACTTTGATTTAAAAGATGGAGACAATTATAAGCTCTAAAGTGTAGAAGTTACTCCATAAAGTTGATCAAATTACATTCATACACATTTCATGTTCAGCTGAGTTGAGCACAATAAAAGGTTTATAAGCATTGACCCAGTTGTGCTAGGGAAGTGTTATTTTGCAAGGCACTCATTGACTTAGATATATCACCCTAGATGTATGTTTGCCAGATGATAGAATTTTTAAATCACCCATACTGAAAGGTTTTGCTGATGACAAATTGTTTTGAAAGGGTAAAGACATAGGAAGGAAAGGTGAAAAGGTGAAAATTTTGGTTACTAGGATTTTCTCCTGTTTTCCAAGAATGTTTTCAAAAGACATTTTCTTGAGAATCACAAAAAGATACATGTATGGAAACTCTTTTGTAAGCAGTGAACATCACATCAGATTGATGCCTGGAAAAGCCAGGGAATGTACCCACCGACCATTCTTCATTGCAATCTTAGTCTTAATCTACATTTAGAAAGTGACAAAATTTCTGATTGGCTAAACATTTTGAGATGCATTTGCAGATGCCACATAAATTTGGCTCAGATTATGC
This sequence comes from Hippopus hippopus, assembly GCA_946811185.2. Classification (NCBI taxonomy): domain Eukaryota; kingdom Metazoa; phylum Mollusca; class Bivalvia; order Cardiida; family Cardiidae; genus Hippopus; species Hippopus hippopus. The sequence continues at coordinate 30,374,459 of OX328101.1, forward strand.
AGTTTCATTTTAAAAAGCACAAGAAAGGAAAGTTTTCTGGGTATTAACACTTTTTTTTTTCTTTAAGTGTTTTCAAAAGCCTTCTTTCTCAGGTTCATGAACACAATGATTGTTTGGTAAAGAGTGAATGATGTCTCAAGCTAAAGGATCAGAGGAAAGAACTGTTAGAACAGTGAGATTCCTAGGGCAAGGATCAAGGATCAAGGCCCTGTTTTTCCTTAGGTAATGGCTCATTTATAATTAGACAGTCATGCATCATGCTGATTGCAACACAGGTATATATAGTTTGATCCGTGTCCAGACATATCATTTAGGGAGGCAAAAAGTCACTTGCATATCTTTAAAGAGATACATATTGTCATGGGCATGTGGTCTTTACCAAACAGTACTGAGTAAAACTGACTCATAGAAAGGAAAAGCTTTTGAAAACTTTGAGGAAAAGGGAAAAAAAAAAAGTTGGTTATCAGCATTTTTGTCTTTCTCCACATTAGTTGTAACCATTTCAAAAACAGAAATCATAATGTGAGCCACATTTTTTTTTTTTGTCTTCTGCCAGTACTTAATATTTGGTCAAGCCTAAAGTTTTGTCATAATGAATCGATCAATCATAAAGTTTTGTCAACTGGTAAATAGTTAACCTTAACAGTGCCAGATAAATGGAACAGGCCTCTTTAAGCTGTATATTTGTGATTTCAAAGTTTGGTTTTTTGCGGAAATATTTTTTACAAAATATCAGAAAGCGTAGATAAAAGCTCAGACTCACATTCCATGCTGTCTTATTTTGATCAAATGTCCGCAACTAAAGTTTAAATGATGCCAACGGCATATTTTTACCAAACAGCATTTTCTTCTTCTTGCACAATGATTTTTGCTCTTCATTTTCACAAATCCCATCATTTGCAGCAAGTTTCATTTGTCATCTGTAAAGGCTTTCACTTTGGACAGGTCTAGAAATTTGTCATTTGGTAAAGAAAAGGTTACTGCTTTGTTTCAAAACACATCTACAGAGACATCAAAATGGCTTTGTGTCTGTATGGTTGCAGAGGGCCATAAACAAAGAGGAAAAAAAAAGGAATTTAATGATAATCTTGCATTGTTTAATGGTACTTGTTGGAATATTTCCAAAATGTACAGGTATCATTAGAATTATGATAGGGTGTCTGTAATTGTAACACAACCAGGCATTTTCAAACTTTAACCCTGTACCAAATGATCCTGTGTTTGTGAAATTGAGGAACAAAGCTTTTGAAAACTGGAGGGAAAAGGAGAAAATCCTGGTCACCAGTATTTCTTCCTTCAACCACAATTTTTGTACTTTTTTTAGGACAAATCTCACCATGTAAACTACATTGAATTTGTTGTCTGCAAATGATTTAGATTTGGACAAGTCCAACATTTTGTCATTGGTAAAGAGATAAGCAGCACCTGCAAGGTATATAATTGATTACTCATGCCTGCTGAAATAACTCTGTAATGACAAAATTTTAGACTTGCCTAAATTGAAGTCATTTTCAGATGAGAAATAAGATGTGCTTCAAATGGTTCAATTTATCCTTGAAAAGGAAGAAAACATTGTGGAAAAGGAAGAAAACATTATCTTCTTTCCCTACAACAGTATCTGTTCTAGAAACTGAAAATGGGGGGGGATTTTCCCCCCTCCATGTAAAGAAAAAGGGGAATTTGCGAAAGGTAGGGGGATAATTTTCTAATACTACCCAGAAAAGTTAGCCTTTATGTACCAGGCAGTTTTGCGATTTGGCTGTTGTGACCCACTCCTGCCAAGGGAGGTTATTTTGATGGAAAAATATGTTTTTAAAACAGCTTTGTCAATGATGCTGTTATATTCATAACAGATGCATTCAAACGTGCATGAAAATTTGACAAAAAATTTATCTTGGTTATATCTTGGACAAGCTTGAAATAGGGTCAAATAAGTAGGTCACAGGGACAAATCTTAGAAAAGCCTTGTGTTCATGCTAGAGGCCACATTTTCAGTTCAGTACTCTTGAAACTTGGTCGAATGTTTGTCTTGATAATATCTGGGAATGTTTGTAAATTGGGTCACATCGGGGCGAAAAGTAGGTCACTGGAACAAATCTTAGAAAAACCTTGTGTGCACTCTAGTAGCTACATTTTCAGTCTGATAATCATGAAAGTTTGTCAGAATGATTTTCTTGATGATATTTTAGACAAGATTGAAATTGGGTCATATCAGGCCAAAAAGTAGGTCACAGGGATAAATCTTACAAAAACCCTGTGTGCACTCTAGAGGCCACATCTTCAGTCAGGTACTCATGAAAATTTGTCTTCATGATATCTGGGACAAGTTAAAAGTTGGGTCATGTGAGGTTAAAAAGTAGGTCACTGGGATAAATATGAGAAATACCCAATGTGCAGTCTTGAGGCCACATTTTCAGTCTGATGCTCATGAAACTTGGTCAGAATGCTTGTCTTGTTGATATCTAGTACAAGTTAAAAATTTGGTCATGTTAGGTCAAAAATTAGATCATCAGGACAAATCTTAAAAAAACCTTGTGTGCACTCTAGATGCCACAATTTTAGTCTGAAACTAGTAAAATTTTATCAGAGTGTTTGTCTTGATAATATCTTGAACAAGTTTGAACTTGGTCATGTTTGATAAAAAAGTAAGTCACAAACATTCATAGTGTCTTACGTCATCACAATCAGGATGTCTACAAATTTATGAATCCTAGATTAATTTACTCAGGAGATTGCTTCAGGACCAATGTCACTCTTGTTTTACTATTGACTTTTGTCTTTTTGCGTCCACTCACCTGTTTTTTTTATTGATCCCTGTATTACCATATATCATATTACCTTAACTGTAAAATATTCTTATTTATCATATTATTATGGTGTATGTAGAGAGAAAACATATATGAAATAGGAAATTGTAATTATATCACAATAATCATATACCTACAATTCATATCATATAATCCTATCAAAAACAATCAAGTTACTGTTGTTTCATGACTTGTTACCATAAAAACTTCAGTCTACTGAAAGCTTGACCCATGCAGTGCTAAATAAATGAATTTTACGTCCTCAATCAATACCAAAGATGCAGATATGGCAGATTCAAAGCTGTTTTGATCAGAATGTCTGGAAAGTAGATCAAAGATCAGACTTCATGTTTTGTATTTTTTAAATTGATTCATATTGTCTGCATGAGTAATTAAATCTAGGTTCAATGCTACATCAATTAATCTACCCAAACTATAAACAGGTTTGTTTTGGTTTTCAGAGATGACTTTAGTGACCAATAAAGCAAACCTTCAAAACACAGATTGAGTTATCTTGACAAATAGTATTCCAATTATCAGATGGTATACTCTTGTAATCTCTTTACCAGACAACATGTTGGACTGGTCCAAAGTCTAAGTATTGCAGAGAAGAAATTTGATGTGTCTTGAGTGATAAAATTTGTCTTAGAAAGGATAGGAAATGTTCATGGGAAAAAAAGCTGTGTACCCATATTTTATCCTTATTAGCTCACCTGAGCACGAAGTGCTCTATGTGAGCTTTTGTGATCATGCTGTGTCCGGCATTCATCATGTGTCGTCCATTGTCCATTGTGCGGTTGTCAACATTTACCTCGTGTGCACTCTAGAGGCCACATTTTCAGTCAGATACTCATGAAACTTGGTCAGAATGTTTGTTTTGATAAAATCTTGGACAAGTTCAAAATTGGGTCATGTCGGGTCAAAAAGTAGGTCACCAGGCCAGATCTTAGAAAAATGTTTTGTGCACTCAAATGGCCACATTTTCAGCCTGATACTCTTGAAACCTTGCCAGAATGTTTGTCCTGACAATATGTAGATATAGAGCTAAATTTGGTTATGTTGGGTCATAAAGGAGGTCACAGGGCCAAATCTTAGAAAAACCATGTGTGCACTGTAGAGGCCACATTTTCAGCCTGATACTAATGAAAATTTGTCAGAACCGTTTGTCTTGATAATATCCTGGACAAGTTCAAAATTGGGACATGTCTGGTCAAAAAGAAGGTCACAGGGCAAAATCTTAGAAAAACCTTGTGTACACTCTAGAGGCCACATTTTTAGCCTGATACTCATGAAACTAGGTCAGAATAATATTCTGATGATATCTTAAAGACGTTTGAAATAGGGTCATGTTTGGTCAAAAAGTAGGTCACAGGGTCAAATCTAAAAAAAAAAAAAAAAAAAACGTGTGTGCACTGTGCACTGTAGAGACCACATTTTCAGCCTGATGTTCATGAATATTGGTAAGAATATTTGTCTTGATGATATCTCAGACAGGTTCAAAATTTTGTCATGTCGGGTCAAAAAGTAGGTCACAGGGTCAATCTTAGAAAAACCTTGTGTAGACTCTGAAGGACACATTTTGAACCTGTTACTAATGAAACTGGGTCAGAATGTTTTTGATGATATCTCGATTGGGATTGAAATTAGGTCATGTTTGGTCAAAAAGTAAGTCACTTGGCCAAATCTTGGAAAAATCTTGTGTATGCTCTAGAGGCCACATCTTCAGCCTGATTCTCATGAAACTTGGTTAGAATGTTTGTCTTGATGATATCTTCAGGAAGATTGAAATTGGGTCATATTAGGAAAGCTGTCTTTCTCAGAGTCATTTAGTATGAGATTGTTTGGTAAAAGGTCAATGGTTCACATTCAGACATAGCACTTCTTCTTGAAGCTCCATTATTGACACAATATTTTGACTGAAAACATAGACAACTAGATCAACTGGAATGACAAATAATCATAACCAAAAACAAATCTGATGTAAAATTTGATAGTGTAAAGCCAAGTCACAGGAACTTTATGTGACATGGTTGACCAGTTATAGGTTAGAATTGTTGTTGTTGTATAGTGTTTTATTTACTCTTGAGTTAAGTATTGAAACATGTCATTGTTGTCTCCTAATGATTATCTCCCCCTGCATGTGATTGTAAGTGTCACTGGTAAAATTTGCATGGCTGTTTGACATTCTGCATGTCCAACTAATTGACTCTTTTGTTTGCTAGATTGTGATCACCAACATATGTCTGGAAAAAAATTGGCAAAACAAATGCAGTCACCTTCTCTTGCTTCCAGTTTGAAGAAGAATACCGGCCTCTTTTAACCCTTAGGCTGCTAAGTCGAAATACAAGGTCCTTTTGGATAGAACATTTCAAGATTGACTGTATATATATTGGAGTCTGATCTGCCAAAAGTTGGAAAAGTAGTTTGTGAGCAACTTCACAGAATATGCATTTTGTGCATTCTGATCCTGGATCTACACTGCTGATTTTTTGCTCACCTGAGCACAAAGTGCTCAAGGTTAGCTCTTGTGATCGTGCTGTGTCCGTCGTGCGACAGGCGACATGCGTCGTCAACTTTTACCTTGTGTCCGCTGTACAGGCCACATTTTCTATCTGATAGTCATGAAACTTGGTCAGAATGTTTGTCTTGATAATATCTCGGACCAGTTGAAGAATGGGTCATGTTGGATCAAAAACTAGGTCAATAGGTCAAATCTTAGAGAAACCTTGTGTACGCTCTAGAGGCTACATTTTCAGTCCACAACTCTTGAAAGTTGGTCTGAATGTTTGTCTTGATGATATCTGGAACGAATTCGAAAATGGGTCATGTCGGGTCAAAAACTAGGTCACTAGGTCAAATCTTAGAAAAACCTCATGTATGTTCTAGAGGCCACATTTTCAGTCCAATAGTCATGAAACTTGGTCAGCATATTTGTCTTGATGATATTTCGGACGAGTTCAAAAATGGGTCATGTTGGATCAATAACTAGGTCACTAGGTCAAATCTTAGAAAAACCTTGTGTACACTCTAGAGGCCACATTTTCAGTCCAAAACTCTTGAAAGTTGGTCAGAATGTTTTTCTTGATGATATCTCAGACAAGTTTGAAAATGGGTCATGTCGGGTCAAAAACTAGGTCACTAGGTCAAATTTTAGAAAAACCTTGTGTATGCTCTAGAGGCCACATTTTCAGTCAGATACTCATAAATCTTGGTTAGAATATTTGTCTTGATGACATCTCAGACGAGTTCGAAAATGGGTCATGTTGGGTCAAAAACTAGGTCACTAGGTCAAATCTTTAAAAAAAAACCTTGTGTATGCTCTAGAGGCCACATTTTCAGTCCAAAACTCTTGAAAGTTGGTCAGAATGTTTTTCTTGATGATATCTCGGACGAGTTCGAAATTGGGTCATGTCAGGTCAAAAACTAGGTCACGAGATCAAATCTTAGAAAAACCTTGTGTATGCTCTAGAGGCCACATTTTCAGTCCGATACTCATGAAACTTGGTCAGAATATTTGTCTTGATGATATCTCAGACAAGTTTGAAAATGGGTCATGTCGGGTCAAAAACTAGGTCACTAGGTCAAATCTTAGAAAAACCTTGTGTATGCTCTAGAGGCCACATTTTCAGTCAGATACTCATAAATCTTGGTTAGAATATTTGTCTTGATGACATCTCAGACGAGTTCGAAAATGGGTCATGTTGGGTCAAAAACTAGGTCACTAGGTCAAATCTTTAAAAAAAACCTTGTGTATGCTCTAGAGGCCACATTTTCAGTCCAAAACTCTTGAAAGTTGGTCAGAATGTTTGTCTTGATGACACCATGGATGTGTTCCAAAATGGGTCATATCAGGTCAAAAACTAGGTCACTAGGTTAAATCTTAGAAAAACCTTGTGTACGCTGTAGAGGCTACATTTTCAGTCCACAACTCTTGAAAGTTGGTCAGAATGTTTGTCTTGATGATATCTATAATGGGAAAATGGGCTATGTTTGGCTAAAAAGTAGGTCACTGAGAGAAATTCTAGAAAAAGCTTGTGTACAAGCTAGAGGCCAAATTTTCAGTCCAATAATTATGAAAGCTTGATAGAATGTTTGTCATAATATCTTGAAAGAGATTAAAAATGGGTCATGTTTGGTCAAAAGACTCAGGTGAGCGACTTCAGGGCCATCATGGCCCTCTTGTTGAGTTATTCTAACAGAATGGAAATTGCTATATGTATGTCCTTTTTTCCTGACTGAAAATGCCCTATCACTGAAGTGGCACTTTAGGGTATAGCCCGAGGCTGGTATTTTTCAGGCGTTTCTAAATTTTTTTTCTTTCTCTTGACAGGAAGCTTATGGAAAGGTCCTATTATGTGAATACGATTGCCGTGATACCAAGTTTGGTGGCATCTTATGTGGCTATCCTCCTGGAGAGGAAGTCAAGGTAGGCCTAGTGCATTCTGGGAAATAGTTACAGCTAGAAACCATGAGCCATGCTTTTTGAATCATACCATTCACCTTGCAAAGATGCCAAAATACATCTGTATAATTTTACTGAATGGGGAAAGAAGGGGATGAAAAGAATCTGTCTTTCTAGAATACAGTGTTTTATTTGATTCAGAGTTCAAACCTGTTTGGAGAATGCCTGGATTTGAAGATATTCTCTGACATTTCTGGTATCTCATTGGTAAATCCAATACCATCAAATAACAGTTTCTTATATGTACACCCCTTCAATTGAGTGCTGCAGAAGTGATGTGTTGGGAAAGAAGCAATTCAACAAGTGATTGCTCCCTTTCTAGCAAAATTCCCTGTTTTATGAAAAAGACATTTTCTTGTAAATGCTATTTCTTAGTTTCACCTTATCATACATAGTGGTTGGATGTTACATTGGCTGAAACTGTGGTGGTATTGGGTTATTACTAGGTGAATCATGGGTATGAAATTTTCATATCGGTTCCAAAATCATTGCATGCTTCACAGTTATTTTAGATAATGGTATTTGGGTCAGACTAACATAAATGTTTTCAAGAATATAGATACAACACACAAAGGATGGAGGACAATATTTTGTTCATTAGATTGCAGAATTGTATAAATGAAATGAACTTTCATGGTCAGAAAGATTCTAAATACTGTAGGTTTGGGCAAGAAAATTATAAATGATAGGACCAAGTGGAACTGAGTATGGTTTTTATTCCATACCAAACTACAAAATTTTTAGACTAGCCTAAATTGAAAGCATTTTCAGGAAAAAAAATGTGACTCAAAAATTGAACTTTGTTTGTGGAAAGGTAAAAACACTGTGGGAAAAGGAGAAACTGCAGGTTGCCAGCACAGTGTTTTCTAAAGCTGTCTCTCTGAGGGTCATAAAAAGTCAGGATTGTGTGGTAAATAGTTGAACATTTTGGTTCAGTTTCATCTTGATCTACCTGATTTACAAAAGCATGGAAAATCATGTGGGTGGGTTGGTGGGGGGGGAGGGGGGGGGGGGAGAGAGAGAGATAGGGGAAAATTATGTGGGTGGGTGGATGGGTGGGGGGGGAGAGAGAGAGAGAGAGAGGGGGGGGTTAAAGGCACAGTAGTAGCCAGAAATAAATAAAGCAGGTGTTAAAGTTCTATAAATTTAAATCATACCTTTTAAGAGTATGGAAATTATTGTGGAAGTGACAATCTGTTTTTGTACAGCCAGTTTTAACATCCGTACTGTTTACTTTTGGCTGCAACTGCGCCTTTAACATTTCATCAAATAAGTATTTTCTGTAAATGGGCTCTAATTGTAATTATTCATTATCACAGTGCAGAGTCAGTTAGAGTTCAACACAGTGCCCCTTTAAGGCTCTGGATTTTTAATTAGGAAATCCTGAGATTGATTTCTTTATGGAGGCATTGGTCACATAGGAGTTTTTAGCTCCACTGGCCGAAGGCCAGCGGGCTTATGTCATGGCCCGGTGTCCGTCGTGCGTCCGTGCGTGCGTTAACTTTTATTTCAAACATCTTCTTCTCTGAAACTACCCATTCAAATTTGATGAAACTTCACAAAAATGATCCGGCCATTGGTCCTCTTAAGAATTTCTTGAAAGAATTTGATTCCTTCAAAAACTCTGGTTGGCATGGCAACAAAAGCAAAATATATTGAAAATCTTCTTGTCTGAAACCATAAGGCCCAGGGCTACTAAATTTGGCATGTAGCTTTATCTAATGGACCTCTAAGAAATTCCTTCATATCATAGCCCTGGGGTCAGCGATCACAAGTTTAGGATGGGCTTATATACTGACTTCAATTTAAATAGTAATCAAAGGAAATAACTCCTGTTTATAAGAGATAAAGTGTGTTACTATTTACCTCCCTTGATTATCAAACTGCAATAATACATGATTGATGTTGATATTCAAGTTTTTTGGATAGGACATATTCTATTTTCAGGGAGAGTGATTTATTTTGATTCTAATAGTTACGCTCACATGAGTGGAATATTTAACTTAAAGTAAGGTTTCTGTCACATAGTTTTCTTTCAGAACTTTACCTTTCATGCCAGTGAATAAACCTGCTTGTATTCACTGACATAATCTTTGCACTTAAAATGATATGTTTTCTTTTTGTTGGGCAGGGGGGAAGTTATGTTTTCCGAGTAAGTTTATTACCATACAGACTTTTTATGCTGTATGTCTCTGTCAATGCCAATTAAGTGCATGATACGTTAATTTTACTCTTTAAGAAAGGACAAATTTTTTGACTGGACCAAGTTAAAAGCCATTGCAGAAGACAAATTGAATGTAGCTTAAATGATTATTTTTGTCTTTGATAGGGTAGGAAACATTGTTGGAAAAGGAGAAAATACTGGCTGACAACATGTTGTCCTTTCCCGACAGTGTTTTCAAAAGCCTTCACTTTAAAGGTCATTAACACTTCGATTTGTGTGGTAAAGGGTTAAAAAGCCAGTGGAGCGATACAGGGCCATCATGGCCCTCTTGTTTTTTTTAGCAAGTAACTGCAGAGTCCCAGCCTGATACTTAAGAGATCCAGAAAAGGCATGAACTAGTGACATGTTGCTGAGATATTACTAAAACATTGTTGAAAGTGGCATAAAGCAGCATTTGAGAAAGATAAAGTAAATCCACCTGCAGATATGCAGATAGCAATTAGAATTGAACCATGTATTGTACAAAACATTCCCAAGATTAATCAACCCTGGTAGAGAAGCCTTTTCAAAAATTGCAGAAAAAGAAAAAAATGCTGGTAACTAGCATTTTCTTCCTTGCCCACAATATTTTCTACACTTACAGAGTCAAATCCCAGTGTTTCAGCCACATTTAACCCTTTACCAAACAATCCCAGGTTTTAACAACCCTTGGAAAGAAGCCTTTTGAAAACATTGTGGAAAAAGGAGAAAATGCTGGTAACCAGCATTTTCTCCTTTTCCAACAATGTTTTCTGCTCTATGTAGGACAAATTCCAGCATTTGAGCCATCTTTAATTTGTTGTCTGCAAATGCTTTCAATTTGGACCAGTCTAAAATTTTGTCATTTGTTAAAGAGTTAATTTGTTGACTGCAAATGCCTTTGAGTAGGACAAGTTGTTTGATAATGAATTGATATCATTGATCTACTCTGTCTTCTAAAGCAGGTTGATCCTGTGTTCCATGTTCAGGGATCAGACCAGCATTTTATGATAATTATGAGAGACTGGCAGTTGTTATGTCCTATGATTACTTTGATCAACAGTCTTAATATCCATCAGAAAACAGGAGAAAGAATGGAAAAGAAACAATCCCATCTCTAGTTTTGACATTTTATTAGTCATGAAACTTTTTAAATTGCTTTTAAACTTTCAGTTCTTAACAACATCATGAGGTGTGACTTTAAATGCCTTTCTGGATGGATTGTGTATTGTTTTCAGAAAGGAATTTCAATTTTCTAAGTGCAGGCTTTCGGGACCAGCTTCTTTTTTGTGCATTCTTTTGTGCAGTTAACCCTTGTTGTTCTGCTAAATGGAATGGATATTCTCAGTCACAAAGAAAGATACTGATACTGCAATTCCAAATCTGTTTTTGTTGGCATATCTGGGAAAGAAGTAGACAGTGTAGATTCAAGATCAGATGTTGCAGTCTGATCTTATTTATACTGTCAGCACAATCAGGTAAGTCCTGGTTCATTGTTAAAAGGGTTAAGTTTGCAACAATGATGAATCAACAGTTTTGCAATGAAAGTGATATTGTATCTGCGGAAAACTGCCAATTTTTATTGCTGAAGGTCCTAAATCTTTTTCTGAACCCACAGATATTTTCTAGATTCTGAGGAAAATCACTTTCAAAAGTATTAGCAAGAAATGGAGAAAATGCTGGTCAAAAACATTCTTGGATAAAGAGGAAACACTGCTAACGAACATCTTCCAGTTTTCAAACAATATTTTTTACCGTCTAAAGATTTATTTCATCATTTAAGCCACAGTGCTTTCAATATGAAAAAGTCATAAATTCTATCTTTGGGTTAAGAGTGTAAAAAAGTGCTCTTTTGAACTTATTGTTTGTGCTTCCTTTTATGTCCTGACTTGATTTTCAATATTGCACCAAAGGCGTCATGAATGGTACATTCACTTAGTCCAAATTTGTGCTGTGTTCCCCACTAGACAGAAAATTTTTAGAGATGTGCATTAAGTGAAAGCATTTTGTAGACAACAAAATGGATTTTGCTTAAATGATTGGATATGTCACTGAATGGGTAGAAACATTGTGAGAAAAGATACAAATGCTGGTCGTGATCATTTTCTCCTTTTCCAATAGTGTTTTGAAAAGTCTTATTCAGGGTCATAACAACAAGTGCTCATTTGGTTGAGTGTTCATCCTTTTTCCGCATTCAGGCGCCTTTGGAACTTTCAGCAGAAAAGAAGTGTTTTCAAATCTTCTGATTAATGGGGAAAAAAACTGCTCAGAATGCTTTGCAGTTTAGTTTTGCAAAATACATAGAATTGTCTTGAATTATTGCATAAAATGTGCCTTTCCAGGCCGTTATAAACATGCATTAACGGGTAAAAACCGGGCGTTAACGGGAGAAAACTCGTATTAATCAGTAAAATCACGCGCCGTTAACACCCGGCTTTGTACTATCAATATCCGCGATCCGGGCCTACCTTGTAAACAACGATTGTCCTTGTCAGAACTCCCCTAGACTCCGACCAACAAACTGTAGGAATTTGTACCATATTAGATCCTCTTTATGGCTTGGCTTTGATGATATTAGTACACCACAAACAAAATTTTGCACAGAATCTCAGTCGAATCGAGATCTGAACAAAAAAATCACTCGTGAAATGCACTCTACACCAGCCACATCCCACCCACTTTTTAGCATGATCGGTAATTCTTTCGCTTGATATAGATCTATCCCTTGGACGTCTTTCGGTTACAGAAATTCATATCCACTCATCTATCCTAGTTAAAATCGATCCAGACCTGTGCAAGTTTATCCCACAAAAGTCCACTTTGTATTAAAAATCATTCGAAGTGAATTTACACCGAGAGAATCAAAACTGACATGTAGGACTAACGGCCCTTCACCGTTCGTAACAAAAACTTTTTCGCCGACTTCCGGTTTTTACCCATTTATGTCCAGTACATTTGAAGTTCGCTTATTTGCACTTCTATGGAAATATTTTTGCTGTTGTTGCAAATTATTGCTAAAAGACTTTTCCTTTATGCAATAATAGCATTAATTCACGTTTTTTTCGGTCGTTAACATTCGCAGAGGCCCTCAAAATACTTTAACACCCTCATGCTTCGCACTCGGGCATTAAACCATTTTTCAGGCCTCTGCGAATGTTAACTACCTCAAAAACGTGAATTAACCCTATAATAATTAATGGTTACATGTGCAAGAAATGTTGTGGAAGGTGGTGTGTACTTAAATACCTCATAACTCATTTTGACATTGGTATAGGAATTTGTTCTCTCTGTACTAAGAAGCCTCCCTGAAATATTTCTACTATTCTAGTAATTTCATTTGTGACTTTGTTCTATCAATTTTGTATGAACTCTGATTTCATGTAGTACAAAGTTTTGCTTATTTGCCATAAAAGGAAAAACCTTTGTGAGGAAAAGAAAAACTGTTGAAAATGTACCATTTCTCCATATATTGTCTAACATGTATCAAAGGTCCAATAGCGGCAGACAGACAAAGCAGGTGTTAGAGTTGTATCATTTTAAAGTACAGAAAAATATTGTGAAAATTACAATCATGTTACTGTGTGGTCAGTCCAAGTGTTAGTTGCTAGCAGAAAAATTAATCTTAAAATCAAGCAAAAAGTAAATAAAAGATAGATTGACCTGGAAGGTTTTAACTACTTTTGAAATTAATTTCTCTGCTAGCAACTAACACTAGCAGATTGTCATTTTCACAATAATTTCCATACTTTTAAATGGTACAATTTAAAATTAAAAGGCATTTTAACATGGGCTTTGGCAGCTATTGTTGCTTTAAGCACAGGAATTGGACATTCTATAATTAAAATATATGATTAAATATGAAGAAAATACTCCCCTATATATAAAGAAACACAAGGAATGCACAGTGAAATTAAATAGCTCTTGATTTAAGAAAACCATTACGCAAAGTTATACTAATTATGTGAATTGCAAAATCGGCCTTGTTTCATTATGTAGAGACTCTAGAACGAGTTCGTGGAAACCAAGGTAATATTGAGCATGCGCTGCATTATACACTATAGTTTTATTGTGAACTCAGCCTTAGTATTTACTGCGGGCCTTAAAATAGTGACGTCAGCGAATGGCCTCCTCAATGGATTGTAATTGTCAAAAAAGCGGTAAAAAATGACGGATATTTCCGGTGAAAGATGTCCATTTAGGAATCGCCGAATGGAACAGATACATTTTGGTGTTATCTGTCGCTAGGATAAGGGAAATTGTGATCACTCTTTGTTTCGTTGGTGATTTTGGATGGGTTTGGCATTTCTGTTTAGTCGAGGGTAATCGAGGCATTGCATTCCTTGTGTTTCTTTATATATAGGGGAGTATTTTTTTCTTATTTAATCATATATTTTGATCATAGAATATCAAATTCCTGTGCTTTAAGCAAATGCCTGGGGACTCACGAAAAATGTGCGTTTACTTTACAACAGTGTTGGATAAGAGGATGTAAATTAAAACTTATTTGCCTCTCCTTGGAACTCTGTATATTATATGGTTGCTTGCTACTAAAAGTGGTCACTTAGACATGTTTTGCTCTGTATGAATTTCAAAAGGGTAGAAAGAATTGTGGAGAAGGAAGAAACTGCTGTCATTCCAGTACTCGTAAAACTTGGTCAAATTGTTTGTCTGGTTGATATTTCAGACTAGTTGCAAAATGTGTCACATTGCGTCAAAAACTAGGTCACCTGGCCAAACATGTGAAAAAACTTGTTTACGCTCTGGAGGCCACATTTTCAATACATGGATCCGTGGAAATCGATATTTGACCAATCAGGTCATCGCATTTATTTTACCTGACGTGCAGCCTTGTTGTCTGCTATTTCGGCTCCCAAACAAACGACTGTTAACGTTGGAGGGGTGCGATAGCATTTATTTATTTTGTGTTTTAAATGTTTGAATTTAAGAAAAAAGTTAACATATGTGCTTTGCGAACGTGTACCGCTGATGTGAGATCACGCAGAGGCTGTAAACAAGTTTGAATTATGATAATGACTGAAAATGGGACATATAAAAAGAGTTCTATCAGCCCTTCATTACACAATGGATTAATTAAGCTATAGTTTTTTCCCCTCTGAAAGATTCTGAAAGAGACACAAATGTTTTAAAATGGAAAACAAAAGTAAAAATAGATCTATATGAAATACTAATAAAATGACAATACGTTTACTTGAATATCTAACCTTGTTCAATAACCTATGCACATCCAAAAAGTGGCACTTGTCATCAATGTTTGAGTTTGACGTTAATCATAACACTTGGTGCATGGAGAATATGCTGAATGTGTAGATATAGATCAGACTACAAATTACATGCAGTGAAGTCTTGGGTTTAAACTATCTAGTATTTACAAAATGCACATTGACATGTAGCTCTTACTGTCTTCCTCACTAAGAGTAGATTTCAATTATAAAAAAAGTCTAAATTCTGTACTGGTGAAAGTTCAGCTCAATATAGGCAACTTGTAATTTTTTCTTTTGAATTAGCAGTTTTAGCCATTTACCACAAAAGCCCGAGTTTTAACGACTCTAAGACAGACAGCTTTTGAAAGCCTTGCGGAAAAAGGAGAAAATGCCGATAACATTCATTTTCTCCTTTTTCTCACAGTGTTTTGTGCTCTTTAAAAAAAAAAAACCAAATTTCAATTGATGAGTCATTTATTTTGTTGTCTGCAATTGGTTTGAGTTTGGATTGTTCTAAAATTTTGTCATTTGGTGAAGAGTTAAAGTGGATTAGCACATCTGCCATGTCAAAGGATGTGTCGGTAAACTGTTAATTGATAGGAAGTGTGTTTGATTGCAAACCAATTTGCCCCTCTAATCAACTTGACCACCCGTTGTCTATAGTATATCATAAGATAAAACAAACTACCGTCAATGATATTAACAAGTTTGCTAATTGACGACAAACTTAACGCATTATAAAATCATCAGACAACCCTTTTCCTCTTAACCTGATATCGAAATTTTTCATAAACTTACACCTCTCTGTAGAATCAGGCAATCTACAAATTTTTTGAAATGCTTGTAATTCAGTGTTATTTAATTGGGTATGAAGTTCAGATGACTTTACTAACCTTACGAAAACAATAAGTATCTTTAATTCTATTATTCTGTGGCAAAACAGAGTTTCGTTGATGTCTTTTATTCTTTCTCACTGAAGTTTAAAACTTTGGTAAAATACAAATAGATCTGTTACATTGTTCGTAGTCCCCGTAATTCACCCTTTTTGTACATATCCTTGTTTAAATTAGTTCAAGCATCTTTAGATTACTTACCGAGAATTCATCATCGGCAGAAACATATGATAAAAATATTTTTTCCGGAATTTTATTGAGAAAAATAGTCATGACAGCGCGATTTAAGTAGGCTATCTGCTATACTGTATATGTATTTACTGCGGTTGTTTGGGAGCCCTTGGCAACAGTAACCAAGGAAGTCGGTTTATCTTATCACCACGGATCCATGTATCCAAAACTCATGGAAGTCAGAATCTTTGTCTTGATGATATCTCGGATGAGTCTGAAAATGGGTCACGTAGGGTC
The DNA here is from genome assembly GCA_946811185.2 of Hippopus hippopus. Taxonomy (NCBI): domain Eukaryota; kingdom Metazoa; phylum Mollusca; class Bivalvia; order Cardiida; family Cardiidae; genus Hippopus; species Hippopus hippopus. The sequence continues at coordinate 30,390,493 of OX328101.1, forward strand.
ATCAATTCAAATCTTCCAAAAACCATGTGAACACTATAGAGACCACAACCAGTGAAAGTTGGTCAGAATGATTGTCTTTATGATATTTAGGATGTGTTTGAAAATGGATCATGCTGGGTCAAAATGTAGGTCACTAGAAATCCTAGAAAAAGCTTGTATACACTCAAAAGGCCACATTTTCAGTCCGCTACTCATGAAAATTAGTAAGAATGTTTGTGTTGATATCTTGGAAGAGATTGGAAATGGGTCATGTTGGGTCTAAAAGGCTCAGGTGGGTGACCTTAGAGCCATCAAGGCTCTCGAGTTAAAACATGGTTGTAAAAGGAGAAATAGCTCATGAACTAAATCTCAATTGATGTTGATTTAACCTCTGGGCACCATTTAAAGGCAACAAACATTTCAGTCTAGTATTTGTAATAAGACCAAAGCAATTGCAGTTTCATTTCGGCTTTGTCTATAGTGTCTGACCAAAGTGAAGAATGTAAATAAAAATTCAAACTGCATAGTTTGATCTACAATCTGATCTTAGTCTACACTGGGCTGTAAGGTTTATATACGGTGTTTATAAACTTTGTTTTAGGAGGTACCGGTGTTGGATAAGACAAATTTTCAAGTTCAAGTTGGTCTGTTGCATTTTACCCCTTTACCAGAAGACAAAATTTTAGGCAGGTTCAACTTGAATGAATTTGCAGATAGAAATTTTCCATAGATAGAATGTACAGGCTGATCCTTATTTGAAAAGTCTGATATTCAAGTTAAATTCCAATAGAAAAAGCTTGAAATTGCTAGAAACTGATTTTGACTAAAAATGCATGTTTCCTTAGCAGTTTAACTCATTCTGAAACAACAAAGAAAGTTTGTACTCATCCAAAGGCAAAACATTTACAGAAGACGAATAAAATGTGGCTCAAATAGAGGAAGTCTTCTTTGAAAGGGTAGAAAAACTGGGAAATGAGAAAATGCAGGTTACTAGCATTTTCTCATTCCCCACATTGTTTTCAAAAACCTTCTTCCTCAAGGTCATTATTCAGGATTATGTGGTAAAGAATTAAAGCTATAGATTGGTAAAGTCTGTGAGTTAGTAATATACAAAAAGACAGTTGGTAATTAATCATTTTTTAACTATGACGGATGTGAAGTTTTACAGAAGCTTTAGTTTTCCATTAGAGTAATGATGGCTTCCATTACTGAACTGCCTTCCAGACGTAATTTATGGGAGACAATATACCCAACCTGCTGGGAACTGTACTTTCATATTTCACAGACTAACTGAATCACTAAAATTTTAGAGCTATTCTTTCAAAACTGGAACCAGACCTTGTGGTATTAATATTCAGATTAAACTCTTACTTGTGAGCATGACTTTAGACTTGTCCATAATAAAGGTGTTTGCAGACAACAAATGAGTCAGACTTACTGCTCATATGACTTGCAGCACATGAAAAGGGGCATTCGGACATTTGCGTAAAGTGTCGTCTCGATCAGCCTGCGCAGTCCGCGCAGTCTAATCCGAGACGGCACTTTACGACTACATTAGATTTTGTGCTACAGTAGACTTGTGCAAAACAGAAAATTACATAAAAACGGAAAGTGCCATCTCGGATTAGCCTGCGCGAACTGCACAGGCTGATCCGAGATGACACTTTACGCAAATGTCCGAATGCCCCTTCTCGCGTGATGCAAGCCATATGATGAAAGATACTTTTTGCAAATGAATTAAACGCCCCTTTTCATAGAGCATGATAGACATGTTCTCAAATTTTTTAAGATGTTCTGGCAAACATTTATTTGTTTCAGTCAGTTGGCTTTTGGCCTAAAAGACTTGTTAGTAAACCTTATTCAGTTTCCTTTATTGAGTTGTTTTTTGGTAAATTAACATTATTATAAAGACTTTGTACACATTAAAGTCTTTTGTCCATGCCATTTATAGGGTGGGTTGCTTATGTACAAGGCAGTACACCAATACAGCCCTTTTATTAATTGATAGTATTCATTGTAAAGTCTTAAGCAGTGTTCAGATGTTTTGAATTTTACATGAAACAAACTTTGCACTCTCTTTTTTTTTTTGTCTTTTACATATTGTTCTTAACCAGGAGCATTCATGAAAATGAAAGGGCAGTCTTTGGAAATCTTGTCTTAAAAAATGCTGGTTAGACTTCATTTTTGTTTTGCATGAATGATATTTTCATAGATGTTTTTCTGAATTTTTGATAGCGTTTTAATACATGAAAAAATATAAAAAACATGACTGTTTTTCACTACACCTATTTTCTCTACAAGTTACACAATAGACTGAGGCCTGGTAGTGCAGTCTGTAGCATACAGGACTCAAGAACAGGGGGTCGCTGGTTTGATCCCTGGCTTGGCCAATTTCTTTCTGAGGATTGATGAAAGGATTCATTCCTCTCTCACTGCTGATCATTGTTTCGACTATGGTTATGTGGGAAAGCTGCCATTGGCTTGAAAAGAAAATTGTGTGAAGAACTGGTAAAAGAAACTCCAGGAAAGCATGGATAGATGCACTTGCCACTGGGATATACTGAAATAATGTTGAAAATGGCATTAATTACCTTACAATCAATCAATACACAATAAGTTACTGAATTCTGAGAAATGAATCCCACTGTCGTTGTTAATTTTGACTTCATTAGCCAGTGGAGCAATACAGAACCATCATGGCCGTCTTGTTCTATAAAATTGATGTGCTTATTATTCAATAATCTATTTTTAGCTGGGTTGTTTTCGAGGAAAACAAGTTATTGTTGTAGCCCTTGTATAGTCATCTGTGCTATTGTCTGGGTCTTTGATATTTTCTTCGAAGTTGGATAAGATGTTAACCATCAACATAAAACAAAGTCATGTTCCATAACTGATTGTCGCTTCATTAGCCAATGGAGCAATACAGGACCATCATGGCCCTCTTGCTTTACAAAATGCCTATGCTAATTATTGATGATATATTTTTCATGGAATGAATGGGAGAGAGATTTTCCTGACAAGGCAGAGTACATCATTCCTGACCCTTTACAAAACAATCCCATGCTTTAATGACCTTGAGGAAAAAGGCTTTTGTTAACACTGGGAAATGGAGAAAATGCTGATAACCTGTATTTTTTTCCTTGTCCAGAATGTTTTTTACTTTTCAAAGGCAAATTTCATTATTTGAGCCACATTTATTTTGTTGTCTGCAAATGCTTTTAATTTGGACAAGTCTAAAATTTTGTTGTCTGGTAAAGAGTAATTGGGCTGGTAATTGGGATTACTCTGATTACGATGTAATTAGATGTATAAAAACAGCAGTCCTCATTAAAGGCCTGACAAACCCATAACCTCATTGTGAAACTTGTGGAACATTCCAAAATATTAGATAATACCTGTGGAGAAGAGCAGAACTCGGGGGTATATGAAATGATGCCTGTAGAACTGGTTATCAAAAACCCTGTACCCATTAGTAAAATTGATCCGAAAGGGCAATTTCTCGATTTGTAACAATATTTTCAAAAACACACAACAGCTGTTTAAATTTTGCATGAAAGTTATGTTTGATAGAAGGAAAGATCTTTAATACCCAGTAAACAATATCATAATGATGGATAAATTATCAGTTATAGGAAGCTGGGTAATTAGAGGACGATGTCATAGGAAGCAAAGTACTGTAGGTAGTGATAATGAAACAACTGGCTGACAGTGTAACAACTTGTTTCTTGTCACGAGAGATAAACTTGCCTTTGTCATCAGTGTTTTGTCTTGACCCATTACCATACAAATAGGATTTTTTGGTTTTTGCAGTAGAAAAAAATTGAAAAAATTGTGGTAAAGGGGCAGATGTAATTTTTTGTTAACAAGCATCTGCTCTTCTTTTTGCAAGGCATTCTGTAATATTCAAAGAAAGCTCTTTCTTCTCTTTTTTTGTCATCTGTGAAAATTAATGTTATGGATAAAAACAGCCTTTGGGGTCCAGGGTAGCTCAGTGGTGAAGGTATGGAATTCCAAACCTGGGTGTTGCCAAATTTTATTCTCTCTTGAAGCACAGATTTTAGCTCACATGAACACAAAGTGCTCAAGGTGAGCTTTTGTGATTATGCTGTGTCCATCGCCTGTCATGCGTAGCGCATCGTCGGTTGTCAATTTTTACCTTGTGTATGCTTTAGAGGCCAAATTTTCAGTCCGATATTTATGAAACTTGGTCAGAATGTTTGTCTTGATAATATCTCGGACGAGTTTGAAAATGGGTCAGGTTGGATCAAAAACTAGGTCACTAGGTCAAATCTTAGAAAAACCATGTGTACACTCTAGAGACCACAATTTCTATCCAATACTCTTAAAAGTTGGTGAGAATGATTGTCTTGATAATATCTTGGATGAGTTCGAAAATAAGTCATGTCGGGTCAATAATTAGGTCAAATCTTGAAAAGCCTTGTGTACGCTCTAGAGACCACAGTTTCATTCCGATACTAATGAAACTTGGTCAGGATGTTTGTCTTGATAATATCTTGGACGAGTTTGAAAAAGGGTCAGGTCAGATCAAAAACTAGGTCACGTTTTAGGAAAACCTTGTGTACACTCTAGAGGCCATATTTTCAGTCCAATATTCTTGAAAGTTGGTCAGAATGTTTGTCTTGATAATATTTCAGAAGAGTTTTAAAAAATGGGTCATGTCGGTTAAATAACTAGGTCACTAGGTCATATGTTGGAAAAACCTTTTGTACGCTCTAGAGGCCACATTTTCAGTTCAATACCCATGAAACTTGGTCAGAATGTTTGTCTAGAAAATATCTCGAAAGAGTTTGAAAATGGGTAAGGTTAGATCAAAAATAGGTCACGAGGTCAAATCTTAGTAAAACCTTGTGTACCCTCCAGATGCCACATTTTCAATCAAATACTCTTGAAAGTTTGTCAGAATGCTTGTCTTGATGTTATCTGAGAGGATTTTGAAAATGGGTCACATCGGGTCAAAAGTAGGTCACTAGGACCAATTTTTGAAAAAGCTTTTGTATGCTCTAGAGGCCACATTTTCAGTCAGATACTCATGAAACTTGGTCAGAATGTTTGTCTTGACAACATCTTGGATAAGTCTGAAAATGGGTCATTTCAGGTCAATAATTAGGTCACTAGGTCAAATCTTTGAAAAAGATTGTGTGTATGCTCTAGAGGCCACATTTTCAATCCAATACTTACGAAACTTGGTAAGAATGTTTGTCATGACATCTTATTTAAGTTTGAAAATGGGTCATGTTGGGTAAAACAGGTCACTTGGTCAGATCTCAGGAAAACCGCTTGTACAATCTAGAGGCCACAATTTAAGTTCAATACTCATGAAACTTGGTCAGAATGTTTGTCTGGATGACATCTTGGATGAGTCTAGAAAAAGCTTGTGTACAAGCTAGAGGCCAAATTTTCAGTCCAATAATTATGAAAGCTTGATAGAATGTTTGTCATAATATCTCCAAAGAGATTGAAAGTGGGGATTGTTTGGTCAAAAGGCTCAGGTGAGCGACTTCAGGGCCATCATGACCCTCATGTTTGATAATGCTGGGCCATCATGCTTTGTCCAGCCTTGAACAGTTACCTTGTCTGCACTCTAGAGGCCACATTTTCAGTCTAATACATGTGAAACTTAGTCACAATGTTTGTCTCGATTAAATCTCGGACAAGATTGAAATTTGGTCATGTCTGGTCATTGGGACAAATCTTAGAAACACATTGTATGCACTCTGGAGGCCACATTTTCAATTTGATACTCATTAAATATGGTCAGAGTTTGTCTTGATGTTATCTCAGACATGTTTGAATTTGGGTCATGTCGGGTAAAAAAGTAGGTCACAGGAATAATTCTTAGAAAAACTTGTGTGCACTCTAGAGGCCTCATTTTCAGTCCTATAATCATGAAACTTTGTCAGAATGTTTGTCTTGATCATATCTCAGACAGTTTTGAAATTTGATCACATCAGGTGGAAAAGGAGGTCGCGGGCTTAAATCTTAGGAAAACCTTAGATTCCATTTAGATGCCACATTTTCAGTCTAATACTCATGAAGCTTTATCGGAATATTTGTCTAAATGATATCTGGAACTCTGGTTAGAAAACAAGTTAATTCAAGTCAATATGTAGGTCACCGAAACAAATCTTAGAATAATCTTCTGTGCACTCTAGAGGCCATATTTTCAGGCCAACACACATGAAACTTGGTATGAATGTCTTTTTGATATCTAGTACAAGTTTTAATCTGGGTCATGTCAGATCTAAAGGCATGGTACAAATAATAGAAAAACCCTGTGTGCACTCTAGAAGCCACATTTCAGTCTAATACTTTGACTTGGTCAGAATATGTGCTGTTTTGGACAAGTTTGAAATTGGGTCATGTCAGGTCAAAATGTAGGTCATTGGGACAAAACATAAAAAACCTTGTATGCATTCTAGACAACCTATTTTCAGTCCGATACTTGTGAAAATTAGTCAGAGGGTTTGTCTTGATGATATTTTGTGCCTGTTTTAAACTGGGTCACGTTAGATAAAAAAGTTGGTCACTAACACTCATCACAACCAGGATGTGTTCAACCTCATCAATATTGATGACTTCACTCAGGTGAGCGTTTTAAGGCCAATGGCCCTCTTGTTTTTGGGATTGTGCTTGAATAAGATACTCCAGAGCCTTGGGGTAGTTCTTGTGAAACCCATGATGTAGTTTATATGAACACCAGAGCACTACTGTGTTACAATTGAAATTTAGTTGAAAACGGTGAAAACCATTCAGTCAGTCAATATGTGGCAACTAATTGAATTTGACTTTTCTTGAGATCCAGAGGTAGATTTTCACTGCATTTTAAGATGTTCAGTGCAATCTGATCTTTATGCTACCGGAAAAAACCCATGTCAGTCATGATTGGCAGAGAAAGAGTCAAACTGATAATAAAGAGACCAAAGGAAGTTTGATGCAAACATTAATGTGAAGGGAGCATCTCTTAAATTTTAACAAACTGGAAAGTGCTGAACTTAATTTGATTTTTAGTCACCCTTAATCTTTTGCCAGATAATCCAGTTTTTATCGACCCTGAAGAAAAATGCTATTGAAAACATTGTAGGAAAAGGAGAAAGTGCTGGTAACCAGCATTTTCTCCTTTTCCTACAATGTTTTCTACCGGAAGATATATTTCATCTTTTGAGACACATTTAATTTCTGCAGATGCTTTCAATTAGGACCTAGTAAAACCAAGGGTTTATTGCTGACTATAGAGGAGTTTTTGGCCAGAAAGGATTAAACTGAGGGGGGAATTTGTTGTCTGATCTTTAATCTGCACTCTAAGATATACATGTATTTTTGGTTATAATTAGATAACAGTAATTACATAATTAGTGTTAATATGGTATTAATTTTTTCTTTAGTGTATTCAGAGACCAGTCACTCATTTCTCAGAGTTTTCTGGCAGTCTGGTATCCGAAAATAAAGAGCAAAACTGGTTGCAATGAATCAAATTAGTAGGGAAAGATACAATTGACAGGTAATGTCAGTATCTTGTAAAGTATCACTCAGTTGATTGATTTTTGTGAAGATTGATTAATGCCTGACTAGACCGCTAAATAGACATTTTCTATATGTAGGAAATTTAGGAAAGACCAAACTGTTGCCATTTCAAAAACCTTGGCCAGAATTTCTCATAAAATACTTGACAGTGTTGATACAAGGTCAGTCATCAGATTATGTGCCGTCTCATCTTGATCTAAGCCCAGCATAAAGCTGTTAACTCTTCACCAATCGACGAAATTTAAGACTAGTCCAAATTCAAAGCATTTACAGACAACATAAACATGATTCAAAAATTGAAATTCTTTTTGGGATGGGTAGAAAACATTGTGGGAAAAGGAGAAAATGCTGGTTAACAGCATTTTCTCCTTTTCCCATAATGTTTTCAAAAGGCTTTTTTTTCAGGGTCATTGAAACTCGAGATTAGGTGGTAATGGGTTTAAGTGGCATATTTGGAGCTAGCAGTTTGAAAATTCTCTTGTGTCAGTATTACACTCTTTTCCCCTTCATTCTTGTATCGCTGAATGAAATGGACATGAAAAACTGACATTTTATAATATCTCCGTCATTACTTACGTAACTTTCTTCAAAATTGGACTGGTTGTTATCTATCAAAAGGGGAACCCATACAAAAGGGGCAGGTAATTATTGATTTTTTTTGGACACAGTTATGTCCCCTTTTTTTTCATAGAATTTTCACTGAAAATCAATCTATTTCTAAAGCAACTGCAGCAGAGTATGAGGGCTCACATATGGTGCTCTTATTTTAATACAGAATATGCTTAATATCTATTCACATGAAATAGCTACAATTGTGATGCATTTGCAGTTGTTGTCATTTGAAAACCACTTGCAATTAGAGTGCTTGGTCATGGTCAGCAATTTGTGTATTAGCAACAATAATCTGGTTAGCTTTCTGATAGTACTTATGATAACTTTGCTTGCAGCTTATTGCAATTTTCAGTTATTTTCCTTGCAACTTGTGGAACAGATTTATCTACAGTCATCTAAGAGTTAGATAGAAAATAAAAAGGAATGGTTGGCATGCAAAATGTACTTTTGAGGCATGCTTTGAGGGAAATATATCAGGGTTATCTGCCTTTTTTGGGGAAATTAAATCATTTTCACGTTGTCTTGTTAAATAAACTGTTGTCCTAAGCTTCCTTGGAGATAATCCAAGTTAGAAAAACTGAATACAAGTAGTACTTACAAAGGACATACCGTATTTCACCTAATTAACGCTCCCTCCCTAATAGTAGCACCCTCCACAATATTACTTACTCCAGAGGCCTCCGGACAACCCCCACCCACACCCAACCTTACCTGAAAGTTGGCGACTGGAGTGACAAACTTCCAAATGCAAGATAACTTCACTAAAACGCAGACTGATGAAATTTATTGATGACATATATCTTATAAATAAACTTACCGGTGTGGCATTGACATAATCCTAATTACATGTACTTTACAAATTGATGTCATTAATGCCTGACTATCCGAATATACATACACATCCAATACCATTATAAACTTCTGGCAACACAAAGTTTGTCAACTTACTTAAAAAAAAGAAAAACTTTAAGAAAGTGAAGTATCGAAAACTAGTGTTCCATATAAATTGTGAATGCTATTTCATGTCCAAATGAATCATTACTGGCAATAGAATTGATACATTCTGCATCAATACAGCGGGTCTTTCAAATGGCGATCACTTTGCACACGGCACTAACTAAAACCTGGATCAAAGTACCGTACTTACTCTACATGACATCACTGAAATTTCGGGAAATTGGCTATGAAATAAGAGCGCCTTGTTGGTGTTTTGTATCGCGCCCTGCCGCGTTAATTAGGTGAAATACGGTATTATTTTTTGCATGTGACATTTAGCATTACAGAGTTACCAGCCCTTGTTACAAATTTTATCTCTTGAGTTAATTAATATTCAAAGGATATAGTGTAAGAAAGTACATTTTAACTACCTTTAAGCACCTACAGGATACCTGAAACAAGCTTGGTTAAGACAAGTGCTTGTTTGATACAGGTATCTAACAACATAGTCGTATTTGCTTTATCCGGATCGTCACTATAATGCTTGCTTAACTCTAAATCAAACGAAAAAAATTTAGATTCATTAAGATTGAATGCATTTGCAGACAACAAATTACATGTAGCTGCAATAATGGGAATTATGTGTGAAAGTGTAGAAAACGCTGGAAAAGAAGAAAATGCTGGTAGCCATCATTTTCTCCTTTTCCCACAGGGTTTTCAAAAGGCCATTTCCTAAAGGTTCTTTAAAACTTGGGATTGAGTGGTAAAGAGTTTTACTTCTTTGTAAATGACTTCAAATGATATTTCTCTGCTGATCTCATATGACTTACAGAGTGATATTTGTCTTTTTCCTAAACCCACCCATTTTCCCCTTTTCAGCTTATTCACATGTAGCTTTATAGTCCTTCTTGCCTCTTTAAATGTGTCACATCTTTTGCCATCCTCTGTGCAATGTTTGTGTTTTGTTTGTTGATATATTTTAGAATTTAACATTTTACTTCTGAATTAGGTTGGAAATATTACAGAAAAGCATCAGGTTGATCTTTTTGCTTCAAAGAAAGATAGAATATGATATTTGCTTATGATATGAATCTAAGATCAGACTTCACAGAAAAAGTAGTCTGGTTTTTAAATATACAGAGTTTGCACTTTGGTTTTATACTGCAACCAATAGGTTAATTATTATTTGCAAAGTAATTGTATACTAATTTAGCCCTCAATGAAACTCAAATATATTAGTTTGCAACAAGAGAATTTATAATCTCAAGTTACATTTGTTGAATCTTCCTTGATAATTCTCTGTAATATATATTATATCAGTTTGACATAGATATAACTTGGTTAAATTATAAACAATGTGACTGTTATAACTTTTTTAAGAAATATTAATTTTCAAATGAAATTGACAGCATTAGTATGCATAATTTTAAAATTCAACAGATTGTCTTCGGAGAATTCCCATTTGCAACTCTTTCTTTTCTCACGAAATGACAGCATCACTAAATGACATCATCACTAAATGACATCATACTTGATATTTTGTAGGAGAGGTCTACTGGCAGTCTATATGGGACAAGTTGTAAGTACAAATCTCTCATGTTTTTAGCTCACCTGAGCACCAGGTGCTCAAGGTTAGCTTTTGCAATTGTGTTGTGTTCAATGTCAGTTGTTCGTTGTGAGTCATGCATCGTCAACTTTACCATGTGTACACTCTAGAGGCCACATTTTTTAAAGGCCAATACTCATGAAACTTGGTCAGAATGTTTGTCTTGATGATATCTCAGACGGGTTTGAAAATAGGTCAAGTCAGGTAAAAAACCAGGTCATTAGGTCAAATCTTTAAAAAACCTTGTGCACTCTCTAGAGGGCCGAGTCGTGGTAGCTCAGTCGGTAGCAAACATGACTTGAGAACAGGAGGTCCCTGGTTCAATCCCCAGCTTGGCCAATTTCTTTCTGAAGATTGATGATAGTCATTGCACAGGATTCATTCCTGTCTCACCACTGACCATTGTTTCGACGGTGGTTATTTGGGAAAGCAGCCAGTGGCTTGGAAAGAATATTGTGCGGAGTACAAAGAAATTCCAGGAAAGTATTGATAGGTGCACTTGCCGATATAACTTAAATTTTGTTGAAAAATGGCATTAAACACCATACAATTAATCAACTCTCTAGAAGCCACAGTTTCAGTCTAATACTCATGAAAATTGGTCAGAATGTTGTCTTGTTGAATTCCAATTGACTTTGAAAATGGGTGTCGTCGGGTGAAAAACTAGGTCACTAGGTCAAATCTTAGTAAAAACTTGTGGACACTCTAGAGGCAACATTTTCTGTTCAATACTCTTTTGTATAGTTTAAAGGCTACATTTTCTGTCTTATACTCATGAAAGTTGGTCAGATTGTATGTCTTGGATGATATCTTGGGTGAGTTTTAAAATGTGTCATATGGGGCTAAAAACTAGGTTATTATGTCAAATCTTAGAAAAGCCTCGTGTACTCTATAGAGGTCACATTTTTTGTTGAATACTTTGGAAAGTTAATCAGAATGTTTGTCTTGGTAATATCTAAGTAAACTTGGTCACTTAGTCAAATCTTAGAAAGTCCTTGTGTACAATCCTGATGCCACATTTTCAGTCCAATACTCTTGAAAATTGGTCAGAATGTTTTTCTTGATAATATCTTTGATGAGTATAAAAATGGGTCACATAGGGTCAAAAACTAGGACACAGATAAAAAATGTAGAAAAACATTGTGTACACTGTAGAGGCAACATTTTCTGTTCAATATTTATGAAAATTGGTCAGAATGTATTTCTTGATGTTTCAGATTAGATTGAAAATGGGTCATGTTGAGTCAAAAACTAGGTCACCAGGTCAAATGTTGAAAAAACCTTGTGTATGCTCTAGAGGCCACATTTTTTCTCTAATACCGGTATTTATGAAAAGTGGTCAGAATGTATATTTTGAATATTTCTACAATAAGCTGCAAAACAGGCCATATTGAGCTCAAGTGCAGGTCACTTAGACAAATTCTAGAAAAAGATTGTGTACACTTTAGTTGCCTCATTTTTTTTCCAATGCTAATGACAGTTTTTTAGAATGTTTATCATAATATCTCAGAAGAGATTTGTTATTGGTCTTGTTTGGTCAAGAGGCTCAGGTGAGCGACTTCAGGGCCATCATGGCCCTCTTGTTTAGCTCACCTTGCTGTATGTACCATTTTTTTGTCAGCAATTAGCTCATCATGACTATAAAGGCCATAACTTTCATCAGACTTCCCAGAAACATGCAGGATGTTTGCATAGCATACAGATTAGGTTAGAAATTTGAGGTAGAGTGGTGACTAGATCACTTGCTCAAAATAAACGAAAATTTTCAACACTATAGGGAACAAGATTTTCACCTAATCTCAATCAAACTTTTCAAGTGTTTCATGTCTTTGTATCATACTGGATATTTATATCAGTCTTGTCTGCTTCAGCACAAGGTTTGATGGTCATGGTAATAAGAACTTCATGTTGGCACTGAAAAGTGAAATGACATTACCATAATTATGGTCAAGCACTAGTGCTCTGCTTGAGTGCAATGTTTGATGGTAGTCATGGTAAGAGGACTTTTGTCTCAGCACTGAATAGTAAATTGACCTAACCCATGTGGGTAAGCACTAGTGCTGTGCTTGAGTAAATAGTTTGATGATGGTCATGACAACTCGAATTTTATCTTGGTTGTGAGCATTGAATAGACTACCTTTATGGGTAAGCACCAGTGCTCTGTTTGATTATAGTCATAGCAACAAGAATTTTACTTGGCCCTCAAAAATTATTGACTTTACCTGTAGGGGAGAGCACCTTGTGCTCTGCTTGAGTAACAGGTTTGAGGATTGTCACGGCAACAGGTATTTTATCTTGGCACTTCACATCGAACTTCTGTACCTTTATGAGTCAGGACTTGTGTTCTGCTTGAGTAAAAAGTTGTCTGCGTCGCTGTCATCTGTGTAATTGTCGACGTGCAGAAACTTTTACATTTTGTAATATTTCTGTTATTACTGCAGATATTTACTTCAAACTGCACAAGTTGTTAACTTTCAAAAGGGGATCTCATACAACTGGGGCAGGTAACCATCAAAATATCTTTGACACAGGTATGCCCCCTTCTGGACTTACAATTTTTACAGAAAATCAAGCACTTGCAGCTGAGCGTTTACAGCCGCATGCATTGCTCTTGTTATCATGTGCACCAGTTGTTTTTTAAGATGGTAATTTTACTAACCCTGCACACAAGGTTCAACTCTGAAGTCATAGGGCCTTTTTGGTACCCAGCAAAGTGGGCTTTGTAGAAGTGGGCTGTTTTAACCCACTCCTGTCAAGGGAGGTTACTTTAATGGATGTAATATGTTGCATATCAGCTTTTGCAGTGATGCAATTTTATTCACAAAAGCAGTATTTTGTAAGAGGCAAGAGTAAATTTCTTTGTTTTGGGACTCTTTCATTGTTTATTTTTTACGCGAGACCGTCATGCATTGGGTCTGAATTTATGAGGGATCTGAAAAAAAAACAGCACGAATCCCTCAATTGTGCATCCAAGAATTGAAAGTGCCTGTATTGGTATGCACCAGTTTTTGGTGTTAGTAAATGGATTGATGATAGTCATGGCAACAGGAATTTTTTAACTCGATACTGAACAGTAAATTGACTTTACCTCTTGGAGTAAGCACCAGCACTTTGCATGACCGTAACAGTGTTCATGATAGTCATGGCAATAGGAATTGCTTTTTACAACTGAACAGTCTATAGACTTTACTGATGTGAGAATGCACCAGAGCTCTGCTTACATATAAGGTTTGATAGTCATGATAAATAATACTTGTGGTAACAGAAATTTCTTTTATTCACTCACTCTCTGAGCAGTGAATTGACTTAACCCTTAGGCTGCTAAGCGCAACTCAATGACCTTTTGCAGACAGTGTAGATCAAGATCAGAATGCGTAGAACGTGCAGTCTGACCTTTGATCTGCACTGTCCGATAAGGACATCTTTTTCCACAAAAAAGTACCTTTGAAATAGCAAAATTTAGGTTTTTACTATCAGCTCAAAAATTTTATTCAACCTATTTAGTAGGATAAAGGTTAACCTGTATGAGAAAGCTTTACTAGCTGAAGGCACTCCATATACATAATACAATTATATGGAATTCCTTCTGTAAAAGGTTGTGAAACACCATATTTATATGTCGAGGTATCCTTCGTTATTGTGATTTTAACATAGGGGACCTTATCATGCCTTTCATTTTGTTTTAACAGCTAACTTTATAAAAACACTTAAAAGGTTGCATGGGAATTATAGAAGTCAGCATAGACTAAAGTCTTGACAGACAAATTGGTACTTGAGAAAAACAAATATGGCTGGGTAGTTTTACGTGACATCTTGATGAGTCCATGAATAGGCATTAAACAGTGGAAGATGGTATAACACTCAAACAAACTATCAGGTATTTTTGTGTTAATGGAGAAAAAGTTTTTAAATACATTGTGGGCAAAAGAGAAAATGCTGTTTACAGTTGTTTTCTTCTTTTTGCACATTGTTTTTTTCAAAAACAGATTTGACCATTTAAGCAGTGTTAATTTTGTTGTCTGCAAATGCTTTCAGTGTACAAAAGTGCAAAATTTTGTTGTCTGGTAAAGAGTTTAACTGCTCTCTTCAAACACTGTCTGTTTAAGGAATGACAGATTAAATAATCAGAAGTGGGATTTCTTTGTGAAGATTCGTTTTGAATGTCATGCTGTGAAACTCCTTAATTAACTCATCCTATCATTAAGTTGACATACTTAATAATGTTAAAAATGGCATGTTTGTTTAACAATTGGCAGGCTTGTGGCAGGGTATTTTTTGTGGATTTGGGTTATTCTTGTAGATATCCCGTTGGCAAAACAACTTCATTTCAGTTATTTCATGGTATTTGATTGAGCACTTAATTGATTGCCTCCTGTAACCTAAGTAAAAGACTTTCAGAATATCCATTTAGAATATGGACAGCCCAACAGACTAATGTTTGATACCTAACTGCTTGATATCACTGGGTATCCTCTCCAAACAAATGTTTGTTAGGGTTATAATACAGGAATTGGCCTGTCTCTTTGTTTGTGTACATTCACATAGGTATATAATTTTTGAGACTCGCTGGCCAGCTAGCAGATGTCATGGCTCTGTGTGCATTGTATGCTTGCCCATGCTTACATGTGCTTACTTTTATTTCAAAAGTATTCTCTAACAAGTGTTTACACTCTCAAACATCCAATGTTACATCAGTTTTACCTTTGTTAAGAAGCCAGATAGTATAGCATGACCACAACTTATCCAGGTTTAGACCTGTGGCCATGCTTATAAAACTTGGGCTCATGCTCAGTTGAGTTTATGCTTGGATTATTTTAGCTTCACTGGCCAGAGGCCATCGAGCTTATGTCATGGCCCAGTGTCTGTTGTGTGTGCATCTGTCCATGTGTGTATGCGTGCATTAACTTTTAATTCAAACATCTTCTCTGAAACTATCCATCCAGTTTTTACCAAACTTCACAGAATTTATCCTGCCATGGTTCTCTTCAGAATTTGTGAAAAGAATTTGACCCCTTTAAAAACTCTGGTTACCATGGCAACAAGGCTGAAAAATATTGAAAATCTTTGAAAATCTATAAGGCCTAGAGCCACCAAATTTTGCATGTAACTTTACCTAGTGGGCCTCTTTGATGGTAGCCTAAATTCCTGGTGTCAAAATTTGTTCCCGCCCTGGCAATCGTAAGTTTTACATGGGCCTATTATAGTGTAAGCTTTAAAGAACTTCTCTTTTCTAAACCAGAAGACCTAAGGGCTACCAAATTTTGCATGAATATTTATCTCATAATGGACCTCTATCAAGAATGTTCAAATCATAGCCCTCGGGTCATAATGGGCTTTGCCAAGAAGACACAACTTTTACATAGGCTTTTATAGTGAAAACATCTACTTCATCCTGACCTTGAGATACAACTGTAATACTTTGTGAGTGTTATCATTAAAACAGGCCTCTTCCAAAATAGTTCAAATTAAAGGCCAGGTTTCAAAATTGGCCCTACTGTATGGGTTAATTAATACGTGCTTATTTATAGAGTGGAAACTAAAAAAAATTCTTGCACTTAACCATAAAACCTAGGGCTACCAAATTTGGATCTCTTCTGAATTTGTTCAAAATTTAGCCCTGGCATGAAAATTAGCCCCGTCTCAGGGATCTCATGTTTTACAGGGGCTTTGAACTGAGGAAACTTGGAGAACCTGCCTGTTTGTAACAATACACCACGACCTGTGTTATTTGGTACATGGCTTTATTTTGTGGACCTCGGCCAGAGTTCACGTAATTATAGCTCAATAGTCAAAAATGGCTTTGCTTTGTGGTCACAACTTTCAAATGGGTTTTTTTAGAGGAAACTATTTGTCTTATGTTCTAAACAATTTGTCCTAGAATTTTATATAGTACTTATAAGCAAGTGGAGCAATACAGGGCCTTCATGGGCTATTGTTCATTAATGCTTCAGAAATTGAAAAAAAAAAATCAAGAAATAAACATTAATGTGAGGAGGGAAAGAAAGAATTTGCTCTTAGAGTTAAGAGTGCTCTCCAGTAGTTGCATCATTTCATATTTATGTAACTTTTAATTTCATTCTCGACTGAGATGTCAATGAAAAAAATTTAGAAGCACTGAGCCTGGTTTGGGACCGAGTTATTTTCTAATAAAGGCTGGTGATTTACTATGTCCATCAGTATTGTCCCATGTTATGGTTGTAAGAGGTATGTCTGTAAAGTTTGTGGACTGTTTGTACATCTTCCACATTTTAGGTCGCATTGCTATAAAACTTACAGTTTCCAAAGATCAAACCTTTCTTACAGGCTTGCTGTTGAAAAACATATAAATCTTAAACTATTGGCTGAACTACTAGTGTCCATAGCAACTTACATCGGTATACCCAGAGCACGTAAAAATATACGGACTTTTGAACAGGCCCTACACAGATCACTACCGCATTTGCATGTATTTTCCTTTGCATATGACTCCGCTAAGTCTTCATATCCAGAAATTTTGATGTTTTCTTTGACTTCCGCTTTATAAGTTATAAACAGTTTTATCACTCACAGAACTGTCAAAATCATGACGTCAACTGCTGATGTCGAGTTCAGGGCAGCAGTTAAAGTCTGCGTGTGATTGGACAAAAACACCAACTAATATGTAAAAGTTGTTGCAAAGTTCTAGTATGAGTAAGAAATGCAGCAGGATGCTTATTTTCAATTGGCATCAGCGATTTTGTGGAGAAAGAAGTCCTATTGGGGATGACAATCGAGCTGGACTTTAGAGTTTTCCCTGAGATCAAGGCAGGGCTAAGATGTGCGATTTTAGGACACTAGTGAGCTCCGCTTGTGTACACAAAGCGTTAAAATTGTCATACTACCGTAGTTGATACAATGATACATATGATAAATGATTACAAAGACACAGAAAATGTATTTGAATCCAGGGAGTTACATGTGTGATTAAACCTTTGACTTTGTTATGATGTTACCAGTTGTGCGCTGGCATGCTGGTTAACACTTTACTGCCTTATTGTAAGGTGCTGTAACTTTTTTAGTGTTGAATTTTTTTCACTTACGCATGGTAGGTAAAACATACCAACCTTGAAAAATATACATGAAATTTACGATCACAGATCAATGTTTTTATATTCTAGCAACAGTCTACGAACTTTCCAGACAACCCTCGTATGCCAGTGACATTGCAGTAACATATCTGCCTGGTTATCACTACATGGTTCATGTATTTTAGCAGAAGCTCTTTTACTTAAACCTTCTTCAGAATTTTTAAAAGTTTGTAAAACAGTGTCTATGACATCACAGATGTAAAATTATTTTTTGGTCACTTACTCTGTAGGACTAGTGGCCGGGAAAAATTAATCGACTTTGTGGCTGTATCACTTGCTACTGAGGACTGATAAATTCATTAATGTGTCACACTAAAGTAGATCTAGATCAACTTAGTTACACACTGTACATGTTTTAAGTTAATAGTTCTATTTAAATTGTATTGATGTAATATTATATGTTATTGAACTGTGCATGAAACTGAACTTTCTTTGCTGGATGACTAGTACAGATAACTGTCCTTGAAGGTGATTTTAGTTTTTGATAGGTTGTCTCTTGGCACAGAGATGATCTTAAAAAAAAAAGCTGAAATCTCCACACAGGTTTTGTGTTCATGTTTAAACGCTCATATTTTCACAAATTGACGACGTATGAAAAATTTGAACATACCTGCTGCTTTTATATTCACTAATCCTTTATTTCAAATACAAATATTTTCAATTCAAACACTCAATATAATAAAGAACAGTTTAATTCATCTGTCGCTTGACATGTTTTTGCTCACCAAAGTAGACACAAAATGGCTGCCAAACACGATAATTTTTTTTTAGATGTACATGTTATCAATGACTTCTACAAGTGCTTTAAGTAATGAAATGTTTAATAAATTGTCCTTGGTCATGTATGTCACTAAATATTATTTGCATTTGGCTGCAATACAGATTAAATTGACAAAACAGTTAGTACAGTGCTGTACTTTTGAGACCGGATAATTCACAATGGACTTGAGACTGCACAGTAAATGTCCAAATATGAAAAGAAGTGCTGTAAAGGTCTCATTATTGAGACCAGCTGACATGTTCAGACTGTCTTTTCTTGTCATCCCTTCCCTTAATTTCTTCTCTAATAATGATCTTAATGTATCTCTCATTCACTAAACCTTGGGTAATGCTTTGATGAAATAAATTACATGTATATAGTAACAGAATAAGCTATGTTGTTACGAGTGATGTCTCACTGTGACATTTTTTCAGACGTCAAAATAAGCTGGTAGCCTGTTATCATTCTTGATATGTTAGCGATATGGAAATGTTGAGGCTACTTTAAATTCATGAGATCAGTGCCAATGTTTGGTTGCAAGAGTTGATTGAAACCTTCAAAGGTCAGGGAACAAAAGAAAAATCTTTTCTTAACCTATCTTTTCAGGTGACAAGGTTGTTTTGTCCGTTTTCAGTTAAACATTCTCTATCAAAAGGCAAAGGGGCTAATATTTTCCCTGATTTTGTTGCTTTGTTTTACTGTATATGACATAGTGGCTGGGAAAGAAAGTTATGTCAATACTAGTTCAAGAAAGCCAGGCAACATGTACGTAGGTGCACCAACTGCCATGGTATGACCTAAGCTCCAATACAAACAGACAAAGAAGCAATGTGGTAATTTCAGTATCAGTGTTCAATGACTGACCAAGAAAATTTTCGTTGATCTGTGAGAGACCAGTGGATCTTCAGTGGCCTATGGTTTTATTAAACTGGTACCCATCTCTATCATAACCATTTTATAGATACAAAGGTCGAAGGTCGATTACAGGCTGCCAGTTTATATTTTTTAATCAGTTTTATGTTTGCTGATGGATATACCGTATTTCACCTAATTAATGCTCCCTCCATAATAGTAGCGCTCCGACACAATATTACTTACTCCAGAAGCCTCCGGACAACCCACAACCAACCTTACCTGAAAGTTGGCGACTGGAGTGACAAACTTTCAAATGCATGACAACTTCACTAAGACGCATACTGATGAAATTTATTGATGACATATATCATATAAATAAACTTACCGGTGTGGCATTGACATAATCCTAATTACATGTACTTCACAACTCAATGTCATTAACGCCTGACTATCCGAATATACATACACTTCCAATACCATTATAAACTTCTGGTAACACAAAATTTGTCAACTTACTTTAAAAAAAAGTAGTGTTCCATATAAATTGTGAATGCTATTTCGTGTCCAAATGAATCATGATTGGCAGTAAAATGAATACATTCTGCATTAGTACAGCAGGTCTTTCAAATGGTGATCACTTTGCACACGGTACTAACTAAAACCTTGATCAAAGTACCATACTTACTCTATGTGACGGCACTGAAATTTCGGGAAATTGGCTACGAAATAAGAGCGCCTTGTTGGTGTTTTGTATGGCGCCCCGGTGCGTTAATTAGGTGAAATACGGTAAGTGAATTTTACCGAAAATGTACTCCCCAGGCTGGATGAGCTTGTCAAGTATTTTACTTGCCCAAAAGCAAAGGTTACTCACCAGTGGGAAAGGGCCAGTGAAATTTTACACCCCTGTCACATGTACCGTTTCATTAGGGTTTATCCTGATTTGTCCTGGTCATTTATGGTACCAGCATGGTTGTAACTGTTAAACATGGTTATACTTGATTCAGTAACCCAGGACTCACAGCAGACCATCATACCTTGACTTTGAGGATTGGGCCTGAATCTTTCAATTATTCTGGAGAACTGACTCATTTGTCCCTTGATGGTGAGAAAATACTCTCATAATATCAGTGTTCATTATCTGGCTCAAACACCTTTGAATTACAATACATGCAATCTATCTACTTCGAAATGTCCAATGTTTAAATATGTCTGTGTTTGAAGATGTATGAATTGGGGGGCTTTAGGGTTTATATATATAATGAATAACAAATCAATTAACAATTTTGGAATGTGTTCAAAACAACTCAGTCCCAGCAAAGACAGATAGGAAATGTTGTAATGTGGCCACACAATGAAACCCATTAATTGGTGGGTTCAAACATGCATTAAACTGTCAGTTCTATTCAAGTGTCAAGTATTTTTTAAACACATTTTTACGTTTCATTCACATGCTAGGGCGGGTGTCAGCCATTGTCCGGGTATACACCCCACTGTCTGAATGTTGGCCCGTCAGCCCAGTAACCGATAATCAATGGGGAGTTTTAACACTTACCTAATGCTGTAAATCTGGTTGTTTTATATTGATGGTGCTCATTACGACACAGTTACAACTTCTTATGCACTTGAGGCATGTTGGAATGTGTTTTATGGTGCTTTTGACAGTTTTGCTGTTATAACATGGCTAAAACTAACTTATTCATGTTTCCTTGGATTCAACAGAACTAGGCCTTGGCTCATCAGTGCATAGCACAAGGATACTCCAACATTATTAGTGCCACAAGGGAGTATGGAACCTTGAACCCATAGATTAATAATTTATCAACTTTACCCTTTTCCACACAGCAAAAGTTTAGACTTGTACTATTGCAGAATAGATAGAAAACATTGTGGGAAATAGAGAAAATGCTGGTTACCAGCATTTTCTCTTTTTCCCACATTGTTTTCAAAATATTTAATTCCTAGGGTCATTAAAACTCAGGATTGTGTGGTATAGGGTGAACCCTTGAGAACTCGCTGTACATACAGTTGACATCTTTGAAAACATTAAGGAAAAATAAGCAACTTCTTTCAGTTGTGGAAATTCCTCAGAAACATCTTATACATGGTACTTCTATAAAACTCTGCAAACCTTAGAAAAAGATAAATTGCCATAAATAACCACATATTATGCCCATGCAGCAGACGCCTTTTTTTGAAAACCTTGTTTGGAAAAAAGGGCTGTGGATTGCTTTGAGATTTTTCTTATTTTGTTGTAAAGATTTGAAAAAAATCATAATTATATAAAAGGCATTTAGAGGCAATTGTATGGAGGGAAGTGTTAACCCCAAGGAATGGATGAGGTGAAAACCGCATGCACCAGATTGAGAACAAATTATGCATTAGTTTTCCTGACTTGCTAACAGGGACTGCATGAGATGGCATAATAACCCTAAGAGTGCTTTTTACGACTTCTGTTGCTTTTGCAGCAAGTGTGGATCAAGATCAGACTGCTCAAAAAATGTGAAGTCTGATCTTGGATCTGCACTGTACATTCTGTGTTTCAGATATTTTGGTCATTAAATAGGTATGAAAAATAGAATAATTTTGTTTTTTTTTCTGTCACTCAGAATGTCACTGTTTACTTGGAGCCCAAAGGGATAATTATACCGGCACATGTTGCTACCAAAAATTGTTTTTCCCCTGATGGTGTTCTGAATACTGATTCCTTATTTAACCTTTCACCTGTCTCAAAGGGTGTTATATGCAGTGCATTTATTGACATGGTAAAAACAGAACAAGAAGTTTGCTCATCTCTTATCTCTTGTTATGATATTCAGCATCTTCCAAATATTCTGACACCTGTGAAAGATGTAAATTGAGAATTATAAAGCTAGAAAAATTTATATATAACAAATTTTAAACGTTTGTACCAGAAAGAGCAATTGGATGCCGTCTTACATGCTGCAGAAGTTTTATGACATAAAACTGATAGAAAAAACCTTCAGGCAACTGTAAAAGGGTCAACTTCATGCATCTGAAAACAAAGAAAGGAATTAACAAGTTGACACACTGTGAGAAGTAATAGATATATTGACTAATGTATTAGGGACCACATTATTGTTTAACCCTTTACCACACGACAAATTTTAGACCTGTCCGAATTGAAAGCATTTGCAGATGACAGTTTCAATGTGGCTCATATGAAATGATTTTTCTTTGATAGGGTTACCGTAGAAAACATTGTGGGAAAAGGAGAAAATGCTGGTAACCAGCATTTTCTCCTTTTCCCACAATGTTTTCAAAAGCCTGCTCTATCAGGGGTGTTAAAAGTCGTCATTGTGTGGTAAAGGGTTAACATTGATCCATGCCAAAGAATACTCTAGGTAATTTTATGCTTTCTTATCTCGGATCTTTATTGTTTGATATTAGAAAGATGTTCGGGCTACACATTGAAAGTATTTGCAGGGACAAAGTAACTGGGGCTTAACTCTTTACCAAACGACAAAATTTTAGACTGGTCCAAATTGAAAGCACTTGCAGACGACATAATAAACATAACTCATAAATTGAAATTTGTTTCCAGCAGGGTAGAAAACATTGTGGGAAAAGGAGGAAATGCTGGTTACCAGCATTTTCTCCTTTTCCCACAATGATTTCAAAAGGCTTCTATCTCAGGGTCGTAAAAATCAGGGATTGTTTGGTAAAGGGTTAAATGATATGATTTACCTTTGAAAAAGGTAGAAAACATTGCTTGAAAAAGGAGAAAATTCTAGTTACCAGTATTTTTTCCTTTTCACAATGTTTTCAAAAGCCTTCTACCTTGGCGTCATTAAAACTCAGGATTGTATGGCAAAGGTTTGAGTGAAAAACAGTCACAAGCAGTTTTATGTTGCTGAATACTATCATATACTGGGATTTTTGACAGTTTAATTTCATTGTCCAATAGAGAACCATTATCATGCAGGCTAGTATTTGAACTAGAAATAAGTCCTTAAGCACAAAGTGACACAAATCAGAAATGCACAATCCAAAAGAAAAATGCCTGTTTTGAAATCAGTTGAAAGCATTGTTGCAAAAGGAGCAACTGCCACTACCGAATGTTTTCAAAGCATGTCTCTTAACTCTTTACCAAACAGTACAATTTTAGCCTCCTCTATGTTGAAAGTATTTTCAGATGACAAAGATTACTGAAAAATTGAAATTTGTTTTGGGAAGTGCAGAAAACACTGTGGGAAAAGGAGAAAATGCTGGTTACCAACATTTTATCCTTTTCCTAAAGTGTTTTCAAATGGCTTCTTTCTCAGGGTCGTTAAAAGTTGGGATTTTGTAATAAAGGGTTAAACACATATTAATATTTTCTTGATGGGATGTTAGTCTAATTTTGGTCATTGCAACAAATTTAATGAGTTATTTAAGAAAAGTTTCCTTTTGCTCAGAATTTAGATCTTTCTACACATTTTTGATCAGTCTAGAACTAGCCTGCACTAGTTATAAATCAAAGTACCTTTCTCTACACAGATTAAGGAAAAAGGGAAATTAAAGTATCTCTGTACTGAATTTAGTTTTTTGCGGCTTTGACTCTGAAAGCAAAGTTGTATTAAACAGTAATGAAATCTGGTAGGCCATATCGCTTTTTTGCACCGAGCTTTCAACTGATTAATTCACATAGCTTGTTCCAATTAAAATCTGAACAAATAGACGTCCTGCCTCAGCAGTGAGGGATAATCACTGCTGATTTCCCGTAATCTTGCCTTAACAGACGATTTCTGTAAAGGAACTGAAGCGTGCAAGGTATATGTTTAACCCTGAGAGTGACAAGGACAACAAAAAGATCTTTTGTGGACAGGGTGGATCAGGATTAGGCCACATATTCTGTACACTCTGATCTTGGATCTATTCTGTCTGATGTTTTATAGGTTTTTTTTAGCTGAAATGTCTGAGAAACTGATATTATTTGTTTATCTTTTTCTCAGATAGAAGTTATTCCTCATATTTATCAGTCAAAGGGTTGGAGGCAGGCCATGCAAAAATCCTAGTGTAGCTAGCAGTGGGCTTTTAGCCCTTTACCACACAATCCTGAGTTCTAACAACCCTGAGGAAGAGGGCTTTTGAAGAACCTTGTCGAAAAACAGAGAAAATGCTGGTTACCAGCATTTTCTCCATTGTCCACAATGTTCTTTCCCTTTCAAAAGGGAATCTCATCATTTTAGCCACATTGGAATTGCTGTTTGCTACTGCTTTCAATTTGGACCTGCTTAAAACTATTTTGTTTGGTAAAGAGTTAAACCCTTTTAGCACCTAGTGCAACAGTGGTTGCTTTTGCTTACTGTGTAGATAAAGATCAGGCTGCAAAGATGATGGAGTTTAATTTTTGGTTCTACTTTATAGGACAAGGCTATATACTTTGACCCAAGTTTGCCTTGAATTCTTGCATTAATTATTCTTTATTCTAACATGACACGTGAATTCGGCACTATAAACACAGTGCAACGAAAGCGTTGTAAAATCTATGTCATTCTGTATAGACTGACATCATTCTGTATAAAATAAGTAAGTTATTCATTGGAATATAATCTGCATCCGCGTTTTTACTCTAAGTATGAACTTGTTTTCCTTTCATTAAGAGTTGGTCATGTTAGAATCGAAATAATCTTCTTTCTATCATGGTTTATCGTTCAATAAACCACAGTTGTTAGTTATGAGGTGCAATGAATAAACCGCTCGGGCTATCGCCCTCGTGGATTATTCATTGTGCCTCATAACTCACAACTGTGGTTTATTGAACGATAAACCACGATAGAAAGAAGATTATTTCTTAATTTTCTAGAGACTACAATTTTTTTACTTGTGATACACTATGAGCCATGCTGTGGTAAAAGGGGTTTAATACACCTCCGTGATGCAGTATACCAAGCAAGACATCATATGGCTTGCAACACGCGAAAAGGGACATTCGGACATTTGCGTAAAGTGTCGTTTTGGATCAGCCTGCACAGTCCGCGCAGGCTAATCCGAAATGACTCTTTCCGTTTTTATGTAATTTTCTGTTTTGTGCAAGTCTTCTGAAGAACAAAATCTAATGTAGACGTAAAGTGCCATCTCGGATTAGCTTGCGCGGACTGCACAGGCTGATCCGAGACGACATGTTACGCAAATGTCCGAATACCCCTTTTCATGTGTTGCAAACCATATGATTATGGATTCATAGAATGAATTCTGTCTAACAGCCAACTGAATCGTGAGATAGAATGGTCCTTGGACATGCAGAAAATTTATGAGGAGCAAAAAGGTTCAACTCAGTCAGCCTGTGCTGACTGCGCAGGCTGACATGGGTCAATACTTTTTTGCAGATGCATTAAATCCCCTTTTCACAGAGTATGGCTCATATTTTTTCCACCAGTTTACCTCTGTCTGGTCAAATGACAGATCATGATGAGCTTGGTAAGCCTTTTGCACTACAGGTCCCCAGCCTGAGTCTATGGAAACTGAAAGAACACATGAATAAGTGAGCTGTTGCTATGGTATGATTGAATTATTGTTGAAAACTGTGTTTAAAAACAGTCCTTTCAAACTACCCACATCATTGTGTAATTTTTTTTTTAAAGTTTCCAGGAAGCTGCATCATTGAGATCCATTCATATGAGTTTTAGAACTTATTTTAAATGAATAGGTCGAATTTGTTTGAAATGACATGATAAAACATCAGGTTGAAACTGGGAGAAACATGTCCTTATTTGTATGTCTCGGTCGGTTAATGTTTTGGGCGGGTTGTATGAGTTCATGTCAGTAGGCAGCCAGTAATACAGCTTGATTGAATATGTGTTCAGATTTTAATATGGTACAAACTGCATTTTGAATGCAGTGGATTAGCTATATTTTTAGTGACAATTCAACCTGAAGGAGGCATGTGCCTTATGCTATCCTTTCTTAACTCTCAAACTGCGGAACCCAGCTTTAGTTGCTTTTGTGTACACTGTAGATCAACATCAGACTGCACAGAATGTGAAGTCTGATTTTGGATCTACACTGTCCATCACTCTATTTTGACAAAAACAGCCTGTAAATTGCATGATCTCTGTCTCTTTGGGAAGGGGTGGGGCTGAGAATGTCCAATGTATTTATTTAGCTTTATAAGGATTATATAAATTCTAAACTTCTAGTTTTTCTTAGTTTGATTTTTTTTTATCCTTTTTCCAAAAAGTTTGTGATACACAGATCTATTGAAAATTGGGTTTTTCCTTTTCTCAATTTTTGAGTACATGACTGTATGGAATTAAAATGTTATATTTTGTCTGTTTGTTGGTATCTTTTGGTTTCAACAACAGTAGTTCAGCATTATCATAGTAGCCTGTGTCCTTAAATTCTCGCAGTTCTTTATCTGTACTTTTTATAGTATTCTTTGCAAGACACTGGCTTATTTTCCACATAAAACGAAGCCAAACATGATGTTTAGTGATTGGAGAGGAATGGATCTTGTCACAAGGAATGTCAACGATCCTCGGAAAGAGTTTAATTCTTTACCACATGGCAAAATTTTAGACTAATCCAAATTGAAAGCATTTGCACATGACAATTTAACTTTTTATAGCATTCTTTGCAAGACACTGGCTTATTTTCCACATAAAACGAAGCCAAACATGATGTTTAGTGGTTGGAGAGGAATGGATCTTGTCACAAGGAATGTCAACGATCCTCGGAAAGAGTTTAATTCTTTACCACATGGCAAAATTTTAGACTGATCCAAATTGAAAGCAGTTGCAGACGACAATTTTAATGTGGCTCAAATGTAGAAAATTGTATTAGAAAGGGTAGAAAACATTGTGGGAAAAGGAGAAAATGCTGGTAACCAGCATTTTCTCCTTTTTCCACAATGTTTTCATAAGGCTTTCTTCTTCTGGTTGTTAAAACTCGGGATTGTATGGTAAAGAGTTAAATGTTGCTGAAATGGTGGAATTTCTCCTTGATAGGGTAGAAAGTATTGTTTGAAATAGGAGGAAATGCTGGTTCCACCAGCATTCCTCCTTTTCCCACGTTGTTCTCCAAATGCTTTCTTCCTCAGGGTTCTTAAAACTTAGGATTCTGTGGTAAAGAATTACTCTGTGCTGTGATTTGAACTTACAACCCCTGGATTACTAGTTGGAGTGCTCTACCGAATGAGCTATCAGGAATGGACTACAGTCTGTTGCAGTATTGAAAGTTTATATGCTACTGAATGACAGGATCTTGGTTTTGGCACAGTTGAACAATTTTGTAACCTGAATAGAGAGACCTCCTGTCACATGGGTACAATAGGGAGCTTAAGTAATAGAGTACTTTCAAAGGATGGGATGTGATCTGACATCTTATTTATGGTCTTAACCCAGTCTATTTCGATTTTCAAGCTCTTAGGTCCATTAAAAAAGTGATTATAGATGTAAAAGAAATTGACTTCAAACGGATGGATAGGTGGCAACCTTTGTGAGAATGTTAACCTAATTTGTAATTTGTAAAAGACATTTATGGGAAAAAAAAGTTCCTGAATAACTTCTGCATTCTAAAGGCATTCCTGTCACCCAGATGTTAGGTATATACATAAAACTTTACAAGTTAAGCAAAGGCTAACACATCTGATAAAGTTAATGAAAATGTTTATGTGGGAAAGTAGCAAGTGGTTAGTGTTGTGCAGTAAATGACTGGTAGAATAAACTCCAGGAACTCATGGACACTTACACCAGTCACAGATACATGTAAATCTGAAATAGCTGTTGAAAACAACATTAACCCTTTACCAAATAGTGCTGTATTTTAACAACCATGAGGAAAATGACCTTTGAAAAGAAGAAAATGCTGATAACAAGCATTTTCCCCTTTTCCCAGTGAATGTTCAAATTCTATCCTTCCACAGACAAATCCTATCACTTGAGGCACATCTGCAGGTGCTTACAATTTGGACCAGTCTTAAATTGATAAGGAGTTGAACACCAAATTACATGTATATGCACAACATCTTTACCAAACAATACAGATTTCCCACACTGACCAAGTCTTAACAATATTACCATCATGAGAGGAGTGACTTCTATGCCAATGACTGATCAGTCATAGGAAAGAGTCTTTGATTGCGTTGTGGTTCCAAGCTTAAAATGATGTTTTTCATTTATTACATGGTGTACAGAATAAAATATGGATGTTTTTCTCTAACTTCAGGCAATAGAAACAGTATGGAGAATGCTGGAGAACAGAGGTTATGTCAAGTCTATACCCCATGGAGAGGTTGGTACTGTTTTAACCCTTAACAACACAGTCTGGGGTTTTAACGACCCTGAAGAAAGAAGCCATTTGAAAACATTGTTGGAAAGGGAAAAATGCTGGTAACCAGCATTTTTCTCCTTTTCCACAATGTTTTTTACCCTATCAAAGACAGAAATCATCATTTGAGCTACATTTATTTTTTCTTTTCGTGTCCTTTCAATTTGGTCTAGCCCAAAATTTTACCTATCGGTAAAGAATGAATTGCTTGCTGAGTCCTTGAATGTGCGGTCTGTCGGATACTATTTGTCTTGGTGAAATAGGCAACAAATTTTTTGAAGGCGAGTTTTTTTTACTTATGGCACTACGGGTGAAAATGTTGGTATTTTTAGGACATGAATGCAATCAGTCCTGATTTTGATCACTAGAAACATTTTGTACATGTTCAAAATAGTCAGAGATGAAATTTGTCATCATTTGACTCCTTTCTAAATGTTTTTATGGCTGCACCCACCCCCAACTTCCTTAATGGGGATTATACAGTGTTGCCCCTGTCCGTGTGGTTGTGTGTTTATGTGTGTGTGTTTGGTAAACAGTGGTGTTCATGTCCGGCCAATAACTTCCAGGTGAACTGTCCAATTTTTAAATAATTTAGCAAATGATGACCATGGAAAGACGACGTGTGCAGCAATTGTGTCTCCAGCTCAAAGGTCAAGGTCATGGTGCTTGATTGAACTTGGTCAATATTTGCTACAATTACAACGGTGGCAGGTTGCTGGGGTATCCGAGTCGGTGACACACGTCTAGTTTTACTTAATGTTGCCTCTTTCCCATTTACCTACACCTTCATGACAATCTTGCTTTAGTATTTCTCTCTGTACACATTAGATACATTTTGTGGTTGCTTTCTTAAAATTGTCTCTCAGATTATAAAATAAAAGTTCAGTGTTTGCTTTTGATTTTTAAGGTATCTTGGGTTCACCACAATTTATGCAATTTGATTCAAATGAATTCAATAATCTCTCCAACTGTCTGTCAAAAAAGGTCTCATTTGGTCATTGATTGTACTGGGATTGAATAACTGTTATTTACTTAACCCTTTATCCAGTGATGGGAAGTTTTGATGACTGTATAATTGAAGGTTTATTATAACATTGTGGGAAAAGGGCAGAGTGCTGGCCACCAGCATTTTGTCATTTTCCCAGTCTTTTCTACCAATTTAAGGGCAAGTATCAGTCTTTGAGTCACTTGTATTTTGTCATCTGCAGATCCGGACTAGTCTTCAAGTTTGTGCTTTAGCGGAGAGTTTACTCTCTTCCAGACAACAGAGTTTTAGACTCATCTAAGCATTCGCAGATGCAACACATTAACTGTTACTCTTATGGTTGGATTTGTCTTTAAAGGGTTAAAAAACATGGTTGGAAAAGGAGAAAATGCTGGTGACCAGCATTTTCTTCCTGTCCCACAATGTTTTCAAGTGTTTTTTTTTTTTCTTGGGGCTTCTAGAAAAGCTAGATCTGTTCATAAAGGGGTAAGCTATATAAACACAAAACATAAATTTATCAGCTTTTTTGACTTCAGACTTATGACACGTAAACAAAGAAACTTTAATTTAATTTCAATTTGGTGCACAATGAAGTCAATTTGCTCTCTGAATGGACCTATAATGAAAGAACGGAAGTTAAAAAAAATGTCAGAGACCTCCCTCCTATATTGTATGTCTTATTCTCAATAAGATGCATTTTATGGTGTAATTAAAATTTTTTTCTTCAATTTTCACCCCTCCCCATTGCTTAATAATTAATATTTCTGTCATACAAAATATGAGTTTATCCCTTTATATTCAGTTCTTGATTGATTGAAGCATACTTAAAGAAATTATTACAGAAATATGATAAATAGTCCACTTATTCTCCAACACTATAATAAAATTGAGCCTTGCTTTGGTTAAATGGGTTTTAATGCATGTCTGTGATGCATCTTACCTAGCAACTCATCACATAATTATGGATCTATAGAATCTCTACAACCAACTGAATCATGAGGTAGAGTGGTCCTTTACCATAAACAAAAAGTTTTGACACAGGTCAGCCTGCGTGGACTGGGCCGGCTGACCTGGGTCAATACGTTTTGCAGATGCATTAAACCCCCTTTTCACAGAGCATGGCTTAATTCATGAGAAGCATTACTTTTTTTTTGTATTGGGGGATTTTATTTTGCTAAAATATACTAATCACATAATTATAGATTTGCGTTACTACAATTATTATAACTCTATAACCTTCTGAAACATACTTTCGTAGTGGATAACTTTGAAAACATCCAGTATTTAAATATTGTGACATAAGTTCGTTCTTGCTACACAAAAGGAAAAATACCCTATTATGAAAAAAAGACTTAAATAAGGCGTAGAAATCTCCTGCATTACAGAGGATGGCTTTTATGGTTAAAGTCATAGTCATTTAACCCTCTAGCAAACAATCCCAAGTTTTAAGGACCCGTAGAAGGAAAAGCCTTTTGAAAACATTATGGGAAAAGGAGAAAATGCTGGTAACCAGCATTTTCTCCTTTACCCATAATGTTTTCTATCCTATTATAGACAAATTCCATCATTTGAGCCACATTTACAGTGTCGCCTCAAATGCTTTCCATTTTGACTACACTATATTTTTTTGTCAAGTGCTGAAGAGTTAATTAAAATAAAAGAAAGAATCTGCCATAAATCCAACAACAAAATAATGATCTGGCTGTCCGATGTTGTTCTGTAATTTTAACCTTGTACCACACAAGCCCAAGTTTTAAGGACGCTGAAGAAGAAAGCCTTTTGAAAACCTTGGGAAGGAGAAAATGCTGGTAACCAGCATTTTCTCCTTTTCCTGCAAGGTTTTCTACACTTTCACAGACAATTACCATCATTTTAGATAATGTCATTTGCAAATGCTATTGATTTGGATTAGTCTGAAATTTTGTCGTTCAGTAAAGAGTTAAGGCTTCGGTCAAAGTCACTGAAATCTGAAACTTCTCCAAAAATATTTGAACTATCTTTATAGAACTTGTCCAAGAGTGAAAGATAAGTCTGTACCAAATCACAAAAATGTAGACTTGTCCAAATGGGAAGTATTTGTAGACAACAAATTAAAAGTGACTTAAATGATAGAACTTGTCTTTGATAGGGTAGAAAACATTGTGCTAGAAGGAGAAAATGCTGGTTACTAGCATTTTCTCCTTTTCCTATCATGTTTTCAAAAGCCTTCTTTCTCAGGGTCGTTTAAACAAGGGATTGTTTGGGAAAGGGATAAGCAAAGGTCAAGGTCATTTTTTAAACCAATAAAGAGAGAGAATGAGATGAGAATTTGACATAGCTAGAAAAACATTCTATTTTTTACCTAACATTCCCTTGCTTCAATGACCATGAAGGGGGAAAAAAGACTTGAAAACTGTAGGAAATGGAGAAAATACTGTTAACACAAGATTTTCTCCTTTTTCCAAAATGTTTTCTGCATTTAAGGACGAGAATCATCTTTTTAGGTACATGTACATTGAATGCAATTTTAGGTTGGACTTATCTAAAGTCTTGTTGTGTGGTAAAGAGTTAAGCTACAGTTATAGATTTCTGTCAACTTCGTAATGTCCAAAAAAAAGATTAGGATAGATCCTGCAATACTTTTTTTCATTCCTGCACCAAACTGCTTAAACATCATTAGACTCTCGCTTTGCTGGGCAAAAGTTCAGGGTCCGTATTCACCAGCCATTCTTAAGAACCTTCACGGTCTTAATTCTCCAGAATTTTCTAAATTTGAAAGTAACACAACTTCTGATTGGCTAAACCATTTGGTTACGTTCAAAATTAATGTTGAAAATCTCGAAGAATAAGACCAAGAATGTTTTTAAGAATGGTTGGTAAATATGGGCACAGATCTTTTTCGTTTAAAATATAAATTTCTTTCTCACAGATGCCTGCCAATCAGGAAAAACGAAAAAATTATTGTTAAATGTATTTTATAAGGCTTATGCTTAAATATTTTCAATGTCATTTGGTTTGTTTCTAGAATTACAGCCTGTTTAATATTCATAGGCTTGTGTCTTTTCAACCAAGGGACCCCAGAAAAATACCAGAGATTAGGTTTCATCATTATGAATTATTGTATCAGGTTTGAGTCACTCCAGTTTCACCATTTTGGAAATATTTGAAAAGGTATCAGGTACACAGACTAGTTGGCAGCTTTCCTCTTTATGGGATGATATATTTTAGACTTTCCCCAAAGTGAGGGTAGTTAAAGATCACAGATTCATTGTGGCTCGATTTGTGAGATTAGTTTTTGAAAGGCTAGAAAACATTGTGGGAAAAGAAAAAAAATGCTGATCATTAGCATTTTTCTCTTTTTCTAGCAGTATTTTCAGAAACCTTTTTTCTAGAGGTGATTAACCCTATATCACACAATCCCAAATTTTAACGACCCTTAGAAGTAGGCCTTATGAAAACATTGTGGGAAAAGGAGAAAATGCTGGTAACCAGCATTTTTTCCTTTTCCCACATTGTTTTCTGAACTGTCTGATACAAATCCCATCATTTGTGCCATATAAATTTTGTCTTCAAGTGCTTTCGAATTGAACCCATCTAGAATATTGTTGTTTGGGAAATAGTAAAAACAGGAAATTTTTTGGCAAATGGTTAACTGACCTGAAACACACTGTAGCAGACTTGGGAAAATCAAAATGATTTAAAGTTTAGTACATGAGTCATTCATGCAAAATTATGATGACAAAATGGAGAATTTTTGCATTAGCACTATTCTTTTTTCCACAATGATTTCAAAAATACTCTGATTTAAGACGAGAGAATTGTGCAGCTGATTAGTCTGTGTAACCCTCAGAGGGCTGGAAAAAAAAAACAAAACAGACATATTGAAGCCCAAACAGTGGTCAAAAGTACACAGTGTGGGTTTTAAGATTCATTTAAATTCATATCATACCATTTAAGTGTATGGAAATCATTGTGTCGAGGAGAATCTGTTATTGTACTATACTCTGTCCAAGTGTTGTTGATTGCAAAAAGGTGATTTTTAGAAGTAGGTCAAAAGTTGCCTGGTGGCTCTATTTTTTGTTTACTTTTTACCTAGTTTCAATATTCATTTTTATGTCAGTTACTGCCATTTAGATGGATGGTAAAAGATTGTCATCTTCACAATAATTTCCATACTTAAAAAAGGTATGATTTATACTCATATGCATTTTAACACTCATATTATTTACCGGTGTTAGGACTTTAACCCTTTACCAAACAATCCTGTGTTTTAATGACCCTGGAAAGGAAGTCTTTAAAAAAAACTAAATTCAGGTTTTTAGTCATATTTAGTTTGTTGTCTGCAAATACTTTCAATTTGGACAGGCCTAAAATTTTGTGGCTTGATAAAGAGTTCAGTAAAGAAAATATAATCTTTAGGCTGCTAAGATTGACTCACTGACCTTTTGCGGACAATATAGATCAAGATCAGACTGCACAGAACGTGCAGCCTGATCTTGGATCTACACTGTCCGAGAAGGAGATATTATTCCCCAAAACATATTTTTAAATATTGATATTAGGATTTTTAATATTGAATTGAAAACTCAATTTTTAGTTATTTAGCAGGATAAGGGATAATGAAATCCTCAAAAGTTGCAATTTCAAGGTTGGTTTAACCCTTTACCACACAATCCTGACTTTTAATGACCCTGTGAAAGAAGCCTTTTGAAAACATTGTGGGAAAAGGAGAAAATGCTGGTAACCAGCATTTTCTCCTTTTCCCACAATGTTTTCTTCCCTTCCTAAAACATATTTCAATTTTTTAGTCACATTTATTTTGTCGTCTGCAAATGCTCTAAATTTGGACCAGTCTAAAATATATATGGTCCAATTTCTTTAAGCTTACAAAGAAAATATATTTAGTTGCATTTATAATTGTCTTACCAGAAATTCTAAGTTTACTGTTGAAAAATATAAAGAGGCCCCTGGAACTCTGCTAAAAATTCATGAAAAGACATTGTGTCATATTGTAATTATCATAATTGCACACTGAACTTATCTTAATTAATATGAATAAGTTTATCAGATAAACTCAAAATTAGACATTTATGTACATTATTTTGGAGTTATAGTTGGCTACCTTGACTAAACATAGATTGTTACCAGTAATCAAATCCCTATTTATATCAATGATATTCATCTAAGGTTTCCCGCCGGTCTCATAAATTACCCCGTTGACAGTACCAATTTGACATGTGTCAGACCTATAACTCTTAGACTTTTCAATCAATAAAACATAGACTTATCAGTAGCAAACAAAACCTATTGAAGCAGTTTTCAGGCTATTTTGACCAAACTGTTTGTCAAAATTTTGGGCAGTGAAGATCAAAGATGAGACTACATGTTCTGTGTAGTGGGATCATAATCTACAATGTCTGCAAAAGCAACTTACTGTGCCTTGATCATGCTAAGAGATGAACAATAGCCAGTAGTAGACAAGTTCTGTAGAAATGAACCAGACCGATTGAAGATAAGTCAATAGTGTAGGTTAAGATTTTGGTTTTGAGATGATTGTAGATTGCTATACACTGATTTCTTTTTAACCCTTTAAACAATTTTTATACTCTACCTGCCTTCTTCGTTAAGTGTAGTTTAAGATCATAATGCACAAACTGTGAAGTCTGACCCTTGATCTACACTGTCTATTCTGCTGAGACTTTCTGGACAGTTTGTAGGATGCATTCCTGAAATTTCAAGCATTTTGGTCTATCGCAACACTTAAAGTCTATTGGGTTTATACAGAACCTAATGGTTAAGCCATGAGATTGTTCTCTTGACTTTAGATATCAGTATGTGGCCTCTACTGAAGACTTTTAACTCACCTGAGCACAAAGTGCTCATGGTGAGCTTTTGTGATTGTGCTGTGTCCTGCGTCTGTCGTCCATCGTGCGTCGTCTGTCGTCAACTTTTATGTTGTGTATGCTCTAGAGGCCACATTTTCAGTTCGATACTCATGAAACTTGGTCACAATGTTTGCCTTGATGATATCTCGAGTGAGTTCGAAAATGGGTCTTGTAGGGTCAAAAACTAGGTAACTAGGTCAAATCTTAGAAAAACCACATTTTCAGTCCAATACTCTTGAGACTTGGTCAGAATGTTTGTCTTGATGATGTCTCAGACGATATCGAAAATGGGTCATGTCAGGTCGAAAAATAGGTCAATAGGTCAAATCTTAGAAAAACCTTGTGTACACTCTAGAGGCCACATTTTCAGTCCAATATTCTTGAAAGTTGGTCAGAATGTTTGTCTTGATGATATCTCGGACAAGTTCGAAAATGGGTCTTGTAGGGTCAAAAACTAGGTCACTGGGTCAAATCTTAGAAAAACATTGTGTACAGACTAGAGCCACATTTTCAGTCTAATACTCTTGAAAGTTGGTCAGAATGTTTGTCTTGATAGTATAATGGACAAGTCTGAAAATGGGTCATGTCTGGTCAAAAACTAGGCCAGTAGGTCGAATCCTAGAAAAACCATCTGTAAGCTCTAGATGCCACATTTTCAGTCCAATACTCTTTGAAGTTGGTCAGAATGTTTGCTTTGATGATGTCTCACACAGGTTTGAAAATGGGTCATGTTGGGTCAAAAACTAGGTCAGTAGGTCAGATCTTAGGAAAACCTTGTGTACCCTCTGGAGGCCACATTTTCAGTCAAATACTCATGAAAGTTTGTCAGAATGCTTCTCTTGATGTTATCTAGGAAGAGTTTGAAAATGAGTCACGTCAGGTCAATAACTAGGTCACTGGGACCAATTTTTGAAAAAACTTTTGTTCACTCTAGAGGCCACATTTTCAGCCCAATACTCATGAAACTTGGTCAGAATGTTTTTCTTGATAACATCTTGGATGAGTTTGAAATTGGGTCAGGTCAGGTGAAAAACTAGGTCACCAGGTCAAATCTTAGAAAAACCTCGTGTACACTCTAGAGGCCACAATTCAAGTTCAGTACTCCTGAAACTCGGTCAAAATGTTTTTGTTGATGACATCTTAGATGAGTCTAGAGAAAGCTTGTGTACATGCTAGAGGCCAAATTTGCAGATTTTCAGTCCAATAATTATGAAAGCTTGTTGGAATGTTTGTCATAATATCTTAAAAGAGATTTAAAATGGATCATCTTTGGTCGAAAGGCTCAGGTAAGCGACTTCAGGGCCATCATGGCCCTCTTGTTTGACTTGCAACAACCACCTTTGGGAAACATTGCGGCCAAAGGTCTCATACACTAATTACCTGCAACCTCATGCTGGTGCTAGGGGAGAAAAATACCATGCCAGAAGACAATTTGACCATTTTTAAATGATTGGCTCAGGTAGGGATTGAACCAAGGACAATGGAACTGAAAGTGCCAAAAGCCAAAGGCGGCCTGAAATTATCTTCAAAAAGTTAAGTTTGACTCCTACGTTAGAATCTTGGTCTCCTACAGATTTTCAGTATTGTTCATTTTGGAGAAGACATACCATTGGCTCAAATGATGGGGTTTGTCTTTGGAAGGGTAAAAAAAACATTTTTGGAAAAGGAGGAAATGCTGGCTGCCAGCACTTTCTCCTTTTACCATAAAAAACAGTTTCAGGGTTTTTAAACAGGGAATTGTTTGATAAAATTATAAACAATTTTTTTCTTTAAATTTTTGCAGAACACACACAGTGACCATTAAAATATGACATATACCATTTTTGAGCTCTTGTGTACAAAACAATAATAATGATAAGCCAGAAATTTTACCCTAAAATAACATAATTGATTAAACTGTCAAATTGCCATAATATTTTTTGCCCCAGCCATGGGGCAATTACAATAGAATTCATTCCAGTGGGTTATGAAGCATAACAGCTCTATTCACATAGCTCTTTACTAGATGACAAAATTTTAGCTTGACCCATACATAGCGAGGGCATTATTAGGCGAGTAATTTGATAATTGCTCAAATGATGGAATTTGTCCTTAAAAGGGTAGAAAACATTTTGGGAAAAGGAGAAAATGCTGGTTACCAGCATTTTCTCCTTTTCCTAAAGTGTTTTCAAAAGCCTTTTTTCTTAGGCTTATGTAAAATGGACAGATTGGCAAAGGGATATCTATATATATCTGTCAGATTGAACAAAATGTCAGTGTGTAACACAACACAATCAGTGACATTTGACACTTATCTCCTGTACAACCCTCGATTTTTGTTATGAGAATCTTGGCCCCTCCCACTTCATAGATAGTAAGTCAGTTGGTCATAAGGGGCGGGAAACTCATGATGTGTGGTCAATTACATTATGTACAATGTACTGTATAATTATATATGATGACTATTCGACGGTGACGAGGGACTTGTGAAATGATCCCATGGGGTCCTGCATGGCCCAGTGGTAAGCTGAAGAATTCATAACCTAGAGGCTGTCTTGAAGTACTGTTTTTTTGTGTGTTGGAGTGTCCTTTGGCAAGAAACTTCAGAGCCCTAGCCTATTACTGATGAAACCCAGGACATAGGTGAATATGTCAGCTATCACAGTGATATGACTGAAATGATAATGAAAACAACGTAAAATAAGATTCATTGAACCATTCAGTGCCTTCATGTTCCTTTGGTCTTTGGGACTAACAACTCGTTAGTTTTTGTATACAAAACATAGTAACTTTATGCCAACATTCACATTTACAAAATTGGTAAATCTGTTTTTTATGAAAGTTTCGTAAATTTGTAAATGTGCGAAAGCAAATATTTCCATTTAACTCTTCAATTGAAGTTACAAATGATTGTTCCAGCACACTTTTACCTACACTTGGCGTTAGGGATCTGTGACATAATTTACGTGCATTTATGCTTAATTTCTTTTGCATTTTACGTCATCTCACTTGTTGATTATAGATACTGTGAAGAAAAAATGATTTATGCAAAAAAAAACCCACTGCGGATAGGTTTAAGGAGATTTATGCAAAAAAACCACTGCGGATAGTTTTAAGGATAACTGATGTTTATCCTCAAACTTTTGACGACATAATACAATTTTTTTCCCGTCTTCTGGCCCATGTTCTCACATACGAACAATATTTTTGGACATAAAGTTCAGCAAAAATTTTTTTGTGTTCAGTAAAACACGAAATTTTGACTTTAATGTTTGAAATGAACTTGTCTGATAGAAATCAAAGTATTTAAAGTACGGAAAGAAACAAAATCACCAATGAACTTGTCTGATAGAAAGTAAAGTATTGAAAGTATCAAAAGAAACAAAATCACTAGACAGTTCATTATACGAAAAAGAAATTTATGCCAAATGAATATTACAGTTACTCGTAAATATTTCAGCAACACTTCTTGTGTCTATATTTCTATATCTTTCATACATCATAAAATGCTGAAATGATTTGCAGCAGATAACTTTAAACCCTTTACCAATTGATCCCATGTTTTAACAACCATGGGGAAGATTCCATTGAAAACATAGAGGGAAATGGAGAAAATCCTGGTAACCAGCATTTTGTCCATTTCTCTCACTGTTTTTTCTCCCTCGCTTTTAAACACTCATTTTTTCACGTTTCATGAACATGTTGTCTGCAAATGCTATCAATTTAGGCAGGTCTAAAATCTGGTCAATTGTAAAGATTAATAATTATAATGAAAGACATAAGTTAACCCTTTACCACACAATCATGATTTTTTACGACCCTGCCGAAGAAGCCTATTGAAAACATTGAGGGAAAAGAAGAAAATGCTGATAACCAGTATTTTCTCCTTTTCTCCCACAATGTTTTCTGTTCTTTCAGAGACAAATTCTAGCAATTTAGCCGTAAATGATAAGTCATCTGCAAATGCTTTCAATGTGGACCAGTGTAAGATTTTGTCGTTTGGTAAAAAGTTAAGGTTCGTAGTACATCTGAAAATATTCTTGCCAAACATTTTGTTCAATCTGACATGTAATTTCTCCTTTTTATAAGCCCATCAAAGACGGGACGTATTATGGGATCACCCATGGCGTATGGGCGGGCGTGCAACTGGGCGGGTGCGTGGGCGGGTGGCGTCCGGGGATAGCTTTGTCATCTCCAGTCCGATTGACTTGAAACTTGGCATTTGTGTTTGTTGCAATAATACGGAGTGCAGTGCGAAAGAACCATAACTCTACCTCGTGCTGTCTGAGTTATTTCCCTTTGATCTTCATTTTTACAGCATTTTCTGCTTGTCCAGAATATAACTTTGTCATCTCTAGTCTGAACATCTTCAAATTTGGTATGCATGATTGTTGAAAAATTACGGAGTGCAGTGCACAAGAACCATAACTCTTCCTAGCACAAATTTTGAGTTATTCCCCCTTTGATCTTCATTTTTTATAGCATTTCTTGCTTGTCCGGAGCAAAACTTTGTCATGTTAAGTAGGAATGACTTGAAATATGGTATTCTTATTTTTTGCAATATTTGGAAGTGCAGTGCGCAAGACTTGTAACTCTACTTTGTGCTGTCTTTGAGTTATTTCCCTTTGATCGTCATTTTTACAGCATTTAGTGTTTGTCCGGAATATAACTTTGTCATCTCAAGTCAGAACGACTTCAAACATGGTATGCATGTTTGTTGCAATATTACGGAGTACAGTGTGCAAGAACAGTAACTCTAACTAGAGCGGATTTTGAGTAATTCCACTTTAATCTTCATTTTTACAGTATTTCTTGCTTGTCCGGAAGGGAACTTTGTCACCTCAAGTCAAATTGACTTGAGACTTGGTAAACATGTTTGTTGCATTACCTGCCCTTTACGATTATTATACCCCCTCGACAACTGGCGGTGGGACGGGCGTATCTTGCGACAATTTGCCACTCTTGTTTACCAATATATTTTCTTTTTCCCACAATGCTTGGAAAAGCTGTCTTGTTTCAGGGTGGTAAAAACAGGATTATTTAACTCATTACCACATTACAAAAATGTACACTTGTCCAATTAGTTAGCTTTTGCAGACAATTTAAATGTGGCTCAAATGATGGAATTTGTCTTTGATATGGTAGAAAACATTCTTGGAGGAGAAAATGTCGGTAATCAGCAGCATGTTCTCCTTCTACCACAATGTTTTCAAAAGGCATCTTTCTTTAGGTTGTTAAAACTTGGAATTGTTTGGCAAAGGGTTCACCCTAAATCACACATTCCTGAGTTTTGACTAACCTGGTAAGAAGACCTGAAAACAGGATGGGGAAAGGAGAAAATGCTGGTATCAAGCAGTTTTTTCTGCAATGTTTCCAACCCTTTCTAAGACAAATCCAAACATTCTGGTCGGATGTAATTTTTCGTAATGCTTTCAATTTGGACCAGTCTGAAATTTTGTCCTTTAATAAAGAGGTAAAGTTCAAGCTATTTGGTGACACAGAAATTATTTATGATAGTCATTATGTAGTATCATAATTGGAATTTAATCTGCATGGATTATATTTAATGGTGATATGCAAATGTGATGTAGATTTATATGTTCTCTACTTTCTGGTGTTTCAGCTCGTTTTACCAGGCTGGCAGCATTTACCGGACTTGAAGAGCTGAACCCAGATATATTTTGAAGACAGTGTAGATCCAAGACCAGACTGCGCAGAATGTGCAGTCTGATCTTGGATTTAAAATGTCTACTTCTTTGACTAATACTTTTAAAAAAAAAGCTGCCTTGAAATGTACTGACTGAAAATGTCCATTTCAGTTATGTTGTACTACAAGGGTTCACTTTTAACTAACCTCTCGCAACTTTTGTTGCCTTTGCCATCAGTGTAAATCAAGATCAGACCGTACAAAATATGCAAAAATTTACCGCTTTGCTGACACTCTGAACAAACAAAACCCTGGAAATTGCAAATATTTTTGTTTTTTTTTTATTTCTAGACTGAAAATTTCCATTTGGTTTATTCGGCCTTCTGAGGGTGTACAAGGGTTTTGGTATAAAGGGGTCTGCCCTTACTCAATGTTAAACATATGAGAAACCAGAGGGGCTGGATTCAATCTCTGGGTTAGTGGTGTATTAGCTTTGGGATGTTCTTGGGCAAGTTACCAGTAAGCCCCAACCTAAGCACTGGTGTAATCCAGGAGAGATCTTACCAAGAGAGCTGCCACAATGATATAGCTGAAATACTGTTAAATGGTAGTTTACCCTGCTTTCAACATTATGTAACCCTTAACCTGTTAAATAAGTTAACTGTTTACCAAACGACAAAATTTTAGACTTGTCCAAATTAAAAGCATTTGCAGACGACAAAATAAATGTGACTCAAAAATTGAAATTTGACTTTGGAAGGGTAGAAAACATTGTGGGAAAAGGAGAAAATGCTGGTTTCCAGCATTTTCTCCTTTTCCCACAATGTTTTCAAAAGGCTTCTTCCTCGGGGTCGTTAAAACCAGGGATTGTTTGGTAAAGGGTTAAATGAAACTTTCACATTGATAGAAAACGAATGTTGCTGTTTCAAAGTTTTTTGAAGAAAAATATTTCTGTATTGGACAGTGTTGATCCAAGAACAGACTGCACATTCTATGCAGTCTGATCTT
The DNA here is from genome assembly GCA_946811185.2 of Hippopus hippopus. Classification (NCBI taxonomy): domain Eukaryota; kingdom Metazoa; phylum Mollusca; class Bivalvia; order Cardiida; family Cardiidae; genus Hippopus; species Hippopus hippopus. Next base: position 30,432,639 of record OX328101.1, read on the forward strand.
GATCTACACTGCCTGCAAAAGATCCTTGAGTCGTGCTTGGCAGGTGAAGGTTTTAAGTCATTACCAGGGTTACAGCTCATTCATGTGTGTCTTTGGTGGCAACAGGACTTTGCAAGGGCTCTAAAGTTTCTTGCCCAAGGGACTGTCACCCCCAAGAAAAAGCCAGTATCATGGGTAAGGATTGAAGTCAGGATCTCTAAGTTTCAAATTTTACACCTTCTATTCTGAAAATTAAACTGTAGATACAAACCAGACTGCAAGCAGATTGTGACAATTTTACTGTGATAGGGCAAGGGAGATAAATCTTACTGTCCTTGGTAATCCATCAACTATTTAACAGCCATGTGAAAATGTATTTTAAGTGATTGACATGGAACAAAATGAGAAGGAAAGTATAAATATCCTTTTACAATGTTAACAGGTGGAAAACATTGTGAAAATAGGAGCAATACTTGCATTCCTGTCCATTAGCTGGTCTAAAGAAATTCTTGTCTGAATCTAACTGGATCAACCCTAATGGTAAAACTTTTGATTCATCAAAACTAGAGAAATTGACAGATGACAAATTAATTCTGACTCAAATGGTATAATTCATCTAAAAAGAGATGAAAACATTATGGGAAAAGGAGAAATGGCTGGTTACCAGTATTTTCTTCTTTTCCTAAGATGTTTTCAAAAGCCTCTGGTTTCCACTATTTTTTCCTTGTCCCAGAATGTTTTCAATGCCCTCTTCCTCAGGGTGGTTTAAACACAGGATTTTTTGATAAGGGTCAAACAGTCTTGTTTATATAGATGAGGTATTGTACAAAAGACTTTTGTTTCACTGTTTGCTTTTAATTCAAGCATGTTGAAAGTTTACCCTAAGATTTTTGTCATTATTCTGCTATTGTGATGCTGTATCAGGGGTGTAAAATTCCACTCATCTGCTCGTATTGACGAGTAACATTTGGCTTGGGGCGAGTAGAAAAAATGACAAGCTCGTCCTGTTGGACGAGTACATTTTAAAACTACTGAATTCTAAATTTGTCAAGTAAAATTCAAATTACAGGTTATTTCACGGTGAACACAAAACGAAAGTAAAACTGAAATTCCAGAGCGTCTCTTCGATCACGATACAGGATGTTTATGTTTATTACACATGCGCATCTGTAAAGTGCTTGATGGGTTTTCTGCATTCGGCATACCTCGGGTGATGGGAGCCATCAAATCCCATTCGGCATACCTTGGGTGATGGGAGCCATCAAATGTAGGTACGGAATCAGCCGAGTTGTGACGAGTGGGGTTTTCTGTTCACGGCGTCGGTTAGAGTAGTATACCTGTCCAATCTATGCTACAATTCCTATATTGTTAGATCGGGACAGGTTTACCAGTCAAGACAGTTGAAGCCTACGGAAAAAAATATGTATTAAACACCGTCTACTTTGTTTATATCGACACCGCAGTATATGCAGTAGAAATGGTCATTCAAGTCCGAAAGTTTGGACAAGTGATAGTGTCATAAGGACGAGTAACTTTTTCTACCCACTTGTCCTACAGGACAAGTAGACAGATAAAAAATTTTACACCCCTGTGTATTAAATGAAAAGTATTTGACTCAAGTTTAGAAAATGCAATCTTAACCAGTTAACCCTTTGCCAAGCAAGCCTTTGCTTTAACTGCCTGAAGAAAAAAAGGCATTTGAAAACATTCTGGGAAAAGGAGACAATGTTGGAATTGGTCAAGAGGGTTATCCTGAATCTTTAGAGTGCTTAGTGAATGAAATGGACCTGTTCAATTAGGAGAAACAGCAGAAATACTGCTGTTTCATGGATTGTAGATCCGAAATCAGACTTCACATCAGTCTGATCTTGATCCACACTGTCTGCAAAACCAACTTGAGTTTGGTCCAGAGCTAAGTCCATGGGTTACAATGTATCCTATGCTGTTAGGTACAAATGTGTTTGTTGCTTGTATTGGGGTAATTAGTAAAATAACTTACAATTCAGTCAATATACATACTGTTCATTAGCCCAAAAATATTTGCATCATGGAGTATAGGGCTAAATGTAATGAAAGCCTGAGAAATTTAGATGTTTTACAGGCAAGATTTGATAGAGTCAGTCAGGAAATTCTGTCAGAAATGGTGGTGATAAGATCTAGATTCTAAAGTGATTTATGCGGAAAAAGGGGCAGGTTTTCTCACCAGGACACCCCGTAATCTCTTTCAAAATGCATGATATATCAGAGAGATCGCCATATCTCTTACTCTTAACAACATTCTGAGGGGTGAAATTATAGAGCTTTTGCAGGCAGTGTTGATAAAGATCAGATTGCAAGGATGTGCAGTCTAATCTTTGATGTGGTCTGTCTGATATTATTTAAAGATATTATGACGGAAACAGCCATGAAATTGCTTGAAGTGGGATTTTATAGATAGATTAAAAATCTCTGTTTCATCCACCAAGCGGTTTAGAGTAAAATCCTAAATATATCTCTGTAACTAATTTTAACACTTAGAAAAGTGAAATGGATTTTTTTAAGTCACCAGAAATGACTCAGATATTTTAATTTTACCCCTTAGCACACAATCCCGACTTTTAACAACCCTTAGAAAGAATTCTTTTGAAAACAATGTGGGAAAAGGAGAAAATGCTGGTAACTAGCATTTTCTCCTTTACCCACAATGTTTTCTACCATTCCGAAAACAGATTTTAGTTTTTCAGTGGCACTCACTTTGTTGTCTGCAAATGTTTTCATTTTGGACCAGTCTAAAATTTTATTGTTTGGTAAAGAGTTAAATCATTTCTTGGTCAGGATGGCTCAAAATATTGTATTATGTAGGTTAAGGGCCAGACTGCTTCCTGATTTTTTTATCTATAGACTACCTGTAAAAGCTGCTAAAATTGCTTAAACCCTCTAAAACACAACCTGGTTTTTTAAACCATAGTGGGAAAAGTAGAATTTGCTCCTTTTCCCACTCTGTCTTCTACCCTTTCAAAGACTATTCCCACTATATAAGCCATTGATTTATATGTCCTGAAAAAAGGTTTATTGTGGTGGAGTGTAGAAATTGGCATTTGGGAAAGTTTTTTCAGCCCCATTTCACCTCTAAGCTCTTTAGGTATGACCTTAGAGTAGTCAGTTTTGCATAGCCCTGGTTAACTGTACCACACAACAAATTTTTGTCCAAATTGAAAGTAACTGCTGGTTACCAGCATTTTCTCCTTTTCCCACAGGCTTTTTTGTCAGGGTTGTTAAAACACAGGATTGTGTGTTAAAAGGTTAAAAATCACCAGGAATGCTTATATAGATGTGTTGATACAAATTAAATATTGTTGAAAATAGCTTACAAATATGTAACTCATTGTACATAAACAGTTTTGCAGTGTATAATGTACAAGGATTGCAAGCATTGGAAAGATAAGGAAGTCTAAGGAATCAATCTTAATTTACTATTGTTCGTTAGTTTAGCTTAGATATATTGGATATGAAACAGAAGTGACTTCTTGTGATTTTTTTGAAGTGAAAATTGGTTTGGCGAAGGTTTTAATTTCAAAGATATTGCAAGAGATTAATTTCTTGAATTTTTTCTTCTGTCTAGGATGGTTGTTTTTTCACTTTATTCTAGGAAGAAAAAGAAAACCCCAAGATAAGAAGTATTTTTTTTTATTGTTGTTTTCTAGAAATACTTACAAATGTAGTTAAGTGTTGAGAAGAAGACAAGTTAGAAAAAAATGAAGAAAAATTGAGAAATTGGCTGTAAGGAGAATTTTGCCATATTCTCAGAAATTTTCCCAACTTTCCATCTTGTGAACATTTCTCTGTCATGCTATCTCCCTACTTCAGAAGTATTAACTCTTTACCACACGAGAAAATTTTAGACTGGTCCAAATTGAAAGCATTTGCAGACGACAAAATAAATGTGACTGAAAAATTGAAATTTGGTTCAGGAAGGGTACAAAACATTGTGGGAAAAGGAGAAAATGCTGGTTACCAGCATTTTCTCCTTTTCCCACAATGTTTTCAAAAGGCTTCTTTCTCAGGGTCGTTAAAAGTCGGGATTGTGTGGTAAAGAGTTAACTATTTACCAAACAATTCCAAATTTGAACAAACCCAAGGAGATTTTGAAAACATTGTGGGAAAAGGAGAAAATTCTGTTAGCCAGCATTTTCTACAGTTTCCAAAATTAATGTTTTCTACCCACTGCAAGACAAATCTCAATTTTTGAGTCGCATTCATATTGCAGTCTGCAAATTCTTTCGATTTGGACAAGTGTAAAATTTTGTCATATGGTAGAGAGTTAACCTTTGTATTGCTAAATAAATAAATAGGCCAATCCTAAATCGAAAATAAATCAGTGAATTGTCACAATTAATTTTTAGCTCCACTGGCCGAAGGCCAGCGGGCTTATGTCATGGCCTGTTGTCCGTCGTCCGTGCGTCCGTCCGTGCGTTAACTTTTTTTTAAAACGTCTTCTTCTCTGAAACTACCCATCCAATTTTGATGAAACTTCACAGAAATAATCCTGCCATGGTCCTCTTCAGAATTTCTTGAAAGAATTTAATTCCTTCAAAAACTCTGGTTGCCATGGCAACAAAACTGAAAAATTTTGAAAATCTTTGAAAATCTTCTTGTCTGAAACCGTAAGGCCAAGGGCTACCAAATTTGGCATGTAGCTTTATCTAGTGGACCTCTACCAAGTTTCTTCAATTTATAGCCCTGGGGTCAAAATTGGCCCCGCCCCAGGGGTTACAAGTTATACATGGGCTTATTTAGGGAGAACTTTAAAATTCCTCTTCTACCTAGCCATAGGGCCTAGAGCTACCAAATTTGGCATGTAGCTTTATCTAGTGGACCTCTGCCAAGATTGTTCAAATTATAGCCCTGGGGTCAAATTAGGCCCTGCCCGGGGGTAACAAGTTTTACATGGGCTTATATAACAAGTTTTACATGGGCTTATATAGGGAGAACTTTAAAATTCTTCTTTGACCTAGCCATGGGGCCTAGGGCGACCAAATTTGGCATGTAGCTTTATCTAGTGGACCTGTACCAAGGGTGTCCAAATTATAGCCGAGGGTCAAATTTGACTTCGCTCCGGGGGGTAACATGTTTTACATGGGCGGGCTTATATAGGAAAATCTTTCGCATCTAGCTATAAGGGCTAGGGCTATCAAATTTTGCATTTAGCTTTATCTAGGGGGTCTCTATCAAGGGTGCCCAAATTATAGCCCAGGGGGTCAAATGTAGCCCCACCCCAGGGGGTCACAAGTTCTACATGGTCTTATATAAGGAAACTTTAATAATCTACTTGTACATAGCCATATTTAGGCCTAGGGCTACCAAATTTTGCATGTAACTTTATATAATGGGCCTCTACCAAGAGGGCCCAAATTTGAACTTTGGGGGTCAAGTTTGACTCCACACCAGGAGTCACAAGTTTTACATTGGCTTTTATAGTGAAAACTTGATAAACCTGTGTCATGGATCACATATTTTACAGGGCCTTTTATTCAGCAAACTTGTTTTACATGACTTTTTATTGGGCAAGATTAAAAAATCTTTTTGTTTATAACCACACATTCTAGTTTCATATTGTAGGTCTGGGGTCAAAATTGCCTTCATTCCAGGGATTGCAAGTTTAACATGGGCTTCAAAATATTGTCACTTCAATTTAAACATTAATCAAGGGAAATAACTCTTTTTATGAAAGATAAAGTTCGTTACTATTTACCTCCCTTGATTATCAAGCTGCAGTGATACATGATTGGTGCTAGACAAGTTTTTTAGCTCCACTGGCCGAAGGCCAGCAGGCTTATGTTATGGCCCGTTGTCTGTTGTGCGTCCATCCGTATGTTAACTTTTTAGCTCACTTGAGCAGAACGTGCTCAAGGGGAGCTTTTAGCATTTGTTTCAACTCAATAAAAGAATTTTCAATCTTACACCAAAACAAAAAATTATCCTCCACATATCTGACTGTGTTTACAAACTATGAAGTGTTCATATTAATACACCATGTCTACTGTTTGATGATGACTAGCTTAGAAAAAGTATTAATAAAATAAGTTTGAAAAAAAATCTTAGTGATTTATTATGACAATTGTTAGCACACATGTAACTCATTACCAAACGATAATATTTTAGGCTTGTCTAAATCGAAAGCACTTGCAGACGACAAAATAAAAGTGATTGAAAATTTGAAATTTGTTTTGTGAACAGTAGAAAACATTGTAAGAAAAGGAGAAAATGCTTTTCTAAAGCCTTCTTTCTCAGGGTCATCAAAAGTAAGGATTGTCTGGTAATAGGTTAAAAAGATATATTTCAAACTGAGATTGATGTATATACTTGTTTTTTACTGGCACTGAAGGTCCGTCCGTCCATCTGTCCGTGCGTGCATTAACTTTTATTTCAAACATCTCTGAAACTACTTATCCAATTTTGATGAAACTTCAAAGAAATGATCCTGCCATGGTCTTCTTCAGAATCCCATGACAGAATTTTATTCCTTCAAAAACTCTGGTTGCCATGGCAACAAAACTGAAAAATATAGAAAATTTTCAAAAATCTTCTTCTCTGAAACTGTAAGGCCTAGGGCTACCAAATTTGGCATGTAGCTGTATCTAGTGGGCCTCTACCAAGTTCCTTCAAATAATAGCCATGGGGTCTACCAAATTTTGCATGTAGCTTTATCTAGTGGGCCTCTACAAGGAGGGCCCAAATTATAGTCCTTGACCCAAGTTTGTCCCCACACCACGGAACACAAGGTCACCAGTTTTACATGGGCTTTTGTAATGAAAACTATCTTAAGTCATCATGTTACTAACCATTATAAAGACTAAGGCTATTAGATTTAGCCCTGTCTCATGGGTTTCATGTTTTACAGGGCTTTTCATTGAGAAAAATTTGAAAATCTTCTTGTTTATAACATTCAAGAACTGAATTATTTGGTATGGAGCTTTATATTGTGGACCTCCACCAGGATTCAAATAATTATAGCTTTGCGATCAAAATTGGCTTTGCCCATGGATCACAACTTTCTCGTAGGATAAGATAGAAAAATGTTTGCATGTCCTCGTGTTTGAAATCAATTTGCTGAATATTGTAATGTTTGGCTTGTAGTGTTTTTACTTAATAGCCAGTGGAGCGATACAGGGCCATCATGGCCCTCTTGTTAGTATAGTACAGAAGACTCAGATGTTGCAGTTTCAAGGCGGTTTTTGTCAGAATAGCTGGCAGAGAAGACAGCATTAGAGAACCAAGATCAGACTGCACGGTTTGTGACGGCATAAGCAATTTAACATTGGTTCGGCGCTACAAGGGTTCATTAGCCACTGTAGACAGGCCCACAACCTTCCTACCTGATGGGAGGATGGGCAGGCAGGTGGGGGGGGGGTGTGGTTGTGAAAGGCAAAATTAGCCTTTAACCCTGTACAACACAATCCCAACTTTTACCAACCCTGAGAAAGAGAGCTTTAGAAAACATTGTGGGAAATGGAGAATTTAGTGCTTGTAACCAGCATTTTCTCCTTTTCTCACAGTGTTTCCTACCCTTTCCAAATCATGTTTTAATTTTTGAGTCACATTTATTGTTTTTTCTGCAAATTCTTTTAATTTGGAAAATGTCTAAAATTTTGCTGTTTGGTAAAGATTTAATTAAAGGCTCAAAGCTCAACCTCAGATGGTTTTGGGGACATTTTTGATTTAGATCAGACTGATCAAAGGCTGGATTTTGATCTATACTCTCCTTTATTTTGTGAGGAATTCTGACTCTTGGTATTGACAAAATCTAGGTTTATGTACATGAAACTGAAAGAAAATACTGAATTTTAATTATTTACTTAATTTTGTGTGGTAAAGGTTAACTTACTAGCTCTTGAAAATGATTTTTTAGCTTACCCTGTGTACAAAGTGCTCAAGGTGAGCTTTTGTGGTGGTGCTGTGCCTGTTGTCCATTGTAAGATGATCAACAATTACCTTGTGTGTGCTCTAGTGGCAACATTTTCAGTCAGATACTCATGAAACTTGGTCAGAATCCTTGTCGAGATAAAATCATGCGACATATTTGATATTGGGTCATCAACAATAACTTCTTGTGCACTCTAGAGGCGACATTTCAGTCTGATACTCATGAAACTTGATCAGAATGTTGTCTTGATGTTTTTACAGTCAAGTTCAAAATTGGGTCATGTCAGGTCAAAAAGTACTAGTAAGTCATTTGGACAAATCTGAGAAAAGTCATGTGTGCCAAATTTTTAGCCTGATACTCATGAAAATTGTTCAGAATGTTTGTATTCATGATATGTCAGACAAGTTAAAACTGGTTCATGTTGAGTTAACAAGGTCACTGGGTCAAATCTTGTAAAAAACCTTGTGTGCTGCCTAGATGCAACATTTTCTTTCTGATACTTTTGAAACATTGTCTGACTGTTTGTCTTGATGATATCTCCGATAAGTTAAAAAATAGGTAAAGTTGGTCAAAAAGTAGGATATCAACACTCATATGTTTTACATCATTAGAACCAGGATCTGTTCAGCTTTATCATTTTTAGATGACTTTACTCAGGTGAGCGCTTTAGGGTATTATGGCCCTCTTGCAACAAACCATTTTGAAAAGATCAGGTAAGAAAAGTTTGTTTTTAATGTGCAATTTCTCCATTTACCACCATGATTTCTTCCACATAATATGTTATAAATCTCACAAGATTAATGTTTATTATCAATATTTAACAAAGTTGTTTTCAAAATCTTCCTCTTTCAAATATGTTTCACAAATTAACTCTCTTCCAGACAACAAAATTTTAGACTTGTTCAAATCAAATGGAATTGCAGATGACAGATTTAAGGTGGCTCATATAATGAAATGTGTTTCTGAGAGAAAAGAAAACATTGTTGGGAAAAGAAGAAAATTCTGGTTACCAGCATTTTCTACTTTTCCCACAATGTTTTAAAAAGCGTTTCTTCCTAAGTGTTTATAAAACTACGAATTGTTTGGTAAAGGTTTATAAATGTCACTTCTCTAAAACAGTGTCTATCATTTTGATGGATGTTGATTAAATTTACTGGAAAAAGGTCTTTTTTTGTAATAACACAATTTCAATCTCCCTCCTTGTGATTATCAGGTTTAGCCAGTCTTTTTGCAATTGTTGAATGAGACATTTTAACCCTTTACCAAAAAGTGCAGTGGTTTAATGGCCCAATGGAATAAGGCTTTTAAAAACATCACTGGAAAAGGAGAAAATGCTGGTAACTGAGCATTATCTCCTTTACCAACAATGTTTTTCACTCTTTCAAAAACAACTTTCTTTGAATGAACCTTACTTAATTTTTCGCCTGTATTTGCTTTTGAAATAGACAAATCTAAATGGTTTCTGTCCGGTAAAGAGTTGAATTAAGTTCCACACAAATGCGACTTTTATGCCCTTTCAGTATGACAGCTTTTGGAGACGTGATAGGGAAAGTAGCATTTAGCTGGCTGCAAGCAATTGCTTCTTGTCCCAGTATGTTTTCCATGTCATTAGAAAATGATAGAACTATTCCTTTCTATCAAATATTCTCCTTTTTGATACATGTACTAATTTTTGGTTCGTTTAGAACCAGCCTGTTTGGTTATGGGTTTACGATATAGAGCAGTAGAAATTACAAGGAAAATGCAATCAGTATAAAATGACGAATGATCGTTAGAGATGAAAGGGCCCTCATAAATTGTGAAATGAGAAATTGAACATTTCTATTTTATTTGTCAGAATTCCGGTTCCCAGATTCATTGGGTTTCCCAGAAGAAATGATCAGTAGCCATTTTGTGAAGAATTATTGGTTCTTGGTGAAAATACATTGTGTAATTATTTTTTATGGGCTGACTTGTGAATGTTGAAATTGGCTGTACCAGACTGGTCCAATGTTATTACCCCTTTCCTTATCACCTCTTGAAACAAATTTTGCAGCAGACGACTTTGTAAACATCCATGTAAAATGTTGATTGAAAACTTTGGCCTCGAAAATAAATCAATGAATTGTCACAATTAATTTTTTTTCTATCACAATGTTTTTAATGGTGGTGTACTGCAAGACATAAAAGCCTTATGCTGAAGATAATAATTTTATAGACTCTCAAGATTGAGCTTTTTTTCTTTGTTTTTCTCAATATTTCCAGGAACTGTATATCTAGAAAGGTAGCAAAATGTGTCTGCACAATAAATATTGCTGCTTGGGACAGTATAGATGATGATCAGAGAGTACACAATGTGAAAGATAATTGTGGGTCAACCCTAGTTCATTTTTGTGAGATTATTAAACCAAATTTAACAAGCCTTGAAATTACAATACCTGGATCATATTAATTTTAAAGACCAAAAATGTGCTTTTCTGTTACCGGTAATGACTTCCCTATTTTTTTGCAATAAAAGCAAACAATTTTATTTATTGGCCATAAAAGCAAAGAATTCTGTTTTTTGGCCACATTGATTTAATGACATCTTGGCATTTAGGTAGACAGTACAAATCCTGTAACATTGTTTGTAAGTCAAGACCATACTGCACTCAACCATGTTTGGTCCCATTCTGTTAGGCCAGAAATGGTTTTGATACTGATATGGAGAATCTAGACTAAGTCTTGCTACTGGGCAATATTTAGGTCTTTACTAATGATTTGATCCTTTTGGTAACCAGTGTTTTCTACTTTTCCCACAATGTTTGCTATCCTTCCCAAAACAATTTTCAGTTTTTGGGTCACATTTATTTTGTTGTCTGCAAATGCTTTCAGTTTGGACTTGTCTAAAATGTTGTTGTTTGGTAAAGGGTTAATTAACTTGTCCTCTGCTTAACTATCTTTTCAATTAAGACATGCCCAGAATTTTGTTGTGTAGTAAAGAGTTAAAATTATTATACATTTCAGTTTTTCAGCAATCTGTATATTTTTATTATTATAGTCTCTGTAAAAGTAAAAAAAGTAATAGTTTAGTTCAGCATTGTTTGCAGATAATAGTGTCCAGGTCTTTTTTTAATTAGGCAGACCCACAATTGTTAAAAATTTCACAAAGGACAAAAAAGGAGAATATTATTATATAGAAAAATGTTTGTTTCAAGCAAATGCTGTTTATCTGTAAAAACTATCATTAGTGCAAACATAATAAACACGGCATAAGATGTGGGAAAGGGTCCGAAATAGTTCCTGCCAAATTTCTACGGATTACTCATGACAAGAATTGAGGCTGGGTATGATTGAGTTTGTCATTTAAAGTGCTGTTTGGCACTTGGAATGAATATTGTAGAATTTTACAAGCTGCTGCCTAATGCTGCTCTTTGTTTTTTTCAACCAGTGAACCCTTTGGCTGCTAAGCGCAACTCACAGATCTTCTGTGGACAGTGTAGGTCAAGATCAGACTGCACAGAACATGCTGTGTGATCTCAGATCTATACTGTCTGATAAGGAGATATTATTCCCCAATATTTTGGTTTTTACTATCAAACTGAAAATTCCATTTTAGTTATTTAGTTGGATCGGGGTTAACCCTTTCCCACATGACAAATTTTACCCTTCCATATTCAAAAAAATAATCTGCTGACAACAAATTGAAATTGGTACAAATGAGTACAAGTTCTTCGATAGGATAGAAATCATAAAGAGAAAAGGAAAAAATGCTGGTTTCCAGCATTTTCTCCGTTTCTCGCAATGTTTTCGAAATATGTCTTCCAAAGGGTTGTTAAGATATGGGATTGTTTGGCAAAGGGTATGACTGATAGATTGATTGATTGATTGATGGTTTCCTTTCATTTTCAAGATTATTTCAGTGGCCAGTCCACCTATCCATGCTGTCTTGGAGTTCCTCTTACCTGTGCTTCACATGGTATTTGTATTAAACCATTGGCTGCTTTCCCACATAATCATGTCGAAAACAATGATCAGTGAATGAATCCTGTTGCAATGACTATCATCAATCCTTGGAAAGAAATTTACTGAGCTTGGCATTCAAACCAGCAACCCCCTGTTCTCAAGTCAATTGTTTGCTACCAACTGCGCTACTGAGGCTCAGTAGCAAATGATTAATGTACTGGCTGAAAAAAGAAATGTTTCATCTGGTATAAAGGGAATTTGCAGGGGATAAAATGAAGACAACCATGTAAATAAATAATGGATAGTCAACATGTCAAAATAAAGTTTTATGCACTAACAGGTGAGGAAACATTGTTGCCAATGGAGAAATTGCTTGTTGCAAATAGTTTCTACTTTTGGAACATTGTTTTCTATAGTGATGTGGTGCCATATGAAAAAAGTCATCTTCAGGTGACTGTTGTAAGCAATCAAGGCTTGATGTACTTTTATCAGTACTTAGGTATTGTTTATCGCTTGGTGACACATCCAAAATTAGATGTTACAGTGATCTTGCTTCTCATTTGAAGAGTCTTAAATGTTTGACATTTTCATTGAGTAAAGCAGACTAAGACAAGTTGTAGTGTTAAAGCTGAATTTGACTCAATTATTTGAGTGGACAGAATTATCTAGGAACATGGTCAGTATTCACCAGCTATTCTTCAGAACATTTTTATCTGGGCTGTTTTTTGAAAAAATCTCCGAGTTACTGTCATAGCCCTGGCATCGTCATTTTTGTTGTCGTTGTCTGCATTGTTGTCAGGAAAAAAGTTTGACCTTTTATAATATCTCTGGCATTACTGAAGATATTTACTTCAAATGGGAACCAATACAACAAGGGCAGGTAACCGAGTATTTTTGACACAGTTGTGCCCCCTTTTTAGCTTTACTGGCCGAAGGCCAGCGGGCTTATGTCATGGCCTGTGTCCGTCGTGCGTGCGTGCGTCCATCCGTGCATTAACTTTTTTTTTTAAACTTCTTCTTCTCTGAAACTACCCATCCAAATTTGATGAAACTTCACAGAAATGATCCTGCCATGGTCCTCTTTAGAATTTCTTGAAAGAATTTGATTCCTTCAAAAACTCTGGTCGCCATGGCAAAAAAAAACTGAAAAAAAATTGAACATCTTTGAAAATCTTCTTGTCTGAAACCATAAGGCCCAGAGCTACCACATTTGGCATGTAGCTTTATCTAATGGACCTCTATTAAATTCCTTCATATTATAGCCCTGGGGACAAAATTGGCTCTGCCCCGGAGATCACAAGTGTAACATGGGCTTATATAGTGACTGAAATTTAAAATAGTAATCAAGGGAAATAACTCCTGTTATACAAGATAAAGTTTGTTACTATTTACCTCCCTTGATTATCAAACTGCACTTATACATTATTGGAGTTTGGTATTCAAGTTTTTTGGAAAGGAAATGTTCTGTTTTAAGGGAGAGTGATTTATTTTGATGCTAATGGTTATGCTCACATGAATGGAATGTTTAATTTAAAGTAAGGTTTCTATCACTCAAATTTTTTCAGAACTTTACCTTTCATGCTAATGAATAAACCTGCTTGTATTCACTGACATTATCTTTGCATTTAAAAAGATATGACTGTTTTTGTTTGGCGGGCGGGGTGGAGGTTATGTTTTCAAAGTAAGTTTATTACCATACAGACTTTTTATGCTGTATGTCTGTCAATGCCAATTAAGCGCATGATACGTTGATTTTACTCTTTAAGAAATGACAATTTTGTTTTACTGTACCAAGTTTAAAGCCATTGCAAAAAGACAAATTGTATGTAGCTTAAATGACTATTTCTGTCTTTGATAGGTTAGGAAACGTTGTGGGAAAAGGAGAAAATACTGGCTGACAACATGTTGTCCTTTTCTCACCATGTTTTTGAAAGCCTTCTCGTTCAGGGTCATTAACACTTCCATTTGCCTGGTAAAGGGTTAAAAAGCCAGTGGAGCGATACAGGGCCATCATGGCCCTCTTGTTTTACTAAATTTTCACTGCGGCCATAGCCAAGTGTTGGCAGCTGCATTAGGTGCTCTTGTTAGTTCTATTCTCAAAAATTTTCTAAAGTTAAAACTGTAAACAACTCCTATATGATTAAACCAAATGATTTAGCTAATCAGAAGTTTTGTTACTTCTAAAATGTAGACAAAGAATAGAATTAAGAATGGTTGGTGAAAATGGACCCAGGTCTATAAAATCTTATGCTTGTTTCAGTTTTGTGTTTAAAACTGTTTCAACATTATTTGGGTAATATCAAATATTGCAAAGTTATTTGAAGCTATTCATACATGTAGCATGGGTATAAAATTGAAGAAAAGGGAAAAAAAAATGTTGAAAGAATATCCAGGAGGCCTTTAGAGCCAATGAATACGGAGGACAAAGTTTGCGATATTGGAATTTCAGTATCAAAATTGGTGCTTTGTCACCAAAAACACAAAGGAGATGCTCCCATAATGAGTCAGCATTTTCTGAAATTGGAATTTCAAAAGTTCTAAAATGATCTGAGTATTCTTTAGCCTGGTGCATAGTTGCTCCTTCATTCTCAAAGCCTCATTCATATCTTAGGTTGCATTTGCAGCCAGTATATATCAAGATCAGACTGCACCATATATGCAGTCTGATCTTTGATCTACACTGTCTGCTTTGCTCAAACATTTTTGAAAAAAGAAACATTGTTACTACAGTTATTTGGGCCTTGTTTCTAGAATTGAAATGTCTGCAGGGTCTATTTGGCACTCTATAGGTTAACTGTTCACTACCCAAAACATAAGTTGTACCTTTTCATGGGCTACAAATACAACTCTGCTGCAATTGTGATGATGAGACATCTGGGTCATAATTTAATATTAAGTAGTGGACAGTGCAGATCAAAGATCAGACTGTATGTTCTGTGCAGTTTGATCTTTCTCTACCCAGTCCATGAAAGCTCCTTGTGTCCTCAATTGTAAGGATAGAGCTATGACTCTTTTGCTGCTGACAAGATTTTCAGGGGACGGCTGCGGTAAAAATCCTTGTGAAGTATGAATAAGTAACCTGAATAAACTTTTAAAAGTTTATTCAGGTTACTTATTCATACTTCACAAGGATTTTTACCCCAGCTGTCCCCTGAAAATCTTGTCAGCAGCAAAGGAGTCATAGCTCTATCCTGATAAAATGAAATGGGCCTCTTCAATTAGGAAGCACATCCAGAAAAGTTCTGTTTTAAGGATCTTTGGACCAGAATGTGTGTCAATGTAACAAACGGTGTAGATCTAAAATCACAATGGATGTTACCCAAGACAAATCTCCTTATTTGAGTGGCATTTGATACATTGTCTGCAAGTGCGTGCAAAATGAACCAGTCTAAATTTTGGCCTGGTTAAATGTGAAGCATTCAGTTAGCACCCAGAGTAAATCATTACACATTTATGGAGAGGTTCTCCTTTTCCTACAATATTTTCTAGCCAAGAAAAAAAGCCATCTGCAGAAGGTATTTAAATGTCAAACAAGATTAGGTCAAAAATTGAACATGGGGTAATCGTCGGAGCTTTAACCCTTTACCACACAATCATGACTTTTAATGACCTCAAAGAAAAAGCCTTTTGAAAACATTGCGGGAAAAGGAGAAAATACTGGTAACCAGCATCCTCTCCTTTTTCCCCACAGTGTTTTCTACACTTCCTAAAACAAATTTCAATTTTTAAGTCACAAGTATTTTGTTGTCTGCAAATGCTTTGAATTTGGACCAGTCTAAAATTTGTTTATTAAAGAGTTAAGAATATGAAGCAGTGAGTCATGCAAAAAATGTTGAAAATTGCTTGGAAGAATTCTAAATCCCCAATGAAAACAAAGGACACAGACAAAAAAAATATAATTAGGCACACACACAATATTGTATTTGGATGGCCATAATAATTTCTGAGCATGGAATATTTCTTCCATAATTAGATTGTGTGATGTGGGACAAAGTTCCAGATAAAAGCGGGTATCCTCAATTTAAAAATGATTATTCCTTTACAAAAATGTATGATACAGGTACTCATCAGAATAGCCTTTGCTAGATGATTCTGATGAATACCCACAACATAAGTCTTTTCCGAGATATTGTCTGTTTAATCCCAAATTGCTCCTGTTATCTGTAGCTTTGGATGGAAAGGAGACGTATTTCACAATCTGGGCTTGAGACAGACTGGAGTCCGTGTCAGTTCAAGTTTGAACTTCTTTTACATTTTCTTCCCAACCCATTACCCACATGCAACTTTTTAGACCTGTGAAGTTTGTAGGCTATTGAAATTTGAAGAAGCAGTTACATGTAGGAAGCAACTGCTTCTTTTGCCACAGTATTTTCATATTGTAGTTCTGTGTATCGAATCTTTGCCCTTTCTTTTACATTTATTATTTTTTGGCTGATCAGAAAATTAAACTAGTGCGGAAAAAAGTAAAATCTTTTCCAGGCGACTTGTCAATATTGAAAACTTTTTGTGTTTAACAATTCAAATGTGGCTCAAATGATAGAATTTGCCTTCAAGAAGGTACAAAACATTGTGGTGAAAGCAGAAATATTGTATTAAATATTTTTGGTTACAAGCATTTCTCCTTTACCCACAGTATTTTCTAAAGGCTTCTTTGACAGGTTTAAAACATACAACACAGAATTTTTCAGTAGAAGGTTGAGAAATTCTTGGTCATGTTGATTTTTACCCATAGCTTTCCTTCTGTACTGTATTGATGCTCCCAAGAAAATGGAAGGAAAAACGTAATTATACTGAATTTGACTTGTAATAGGTAGATAAAGAGCTCATGCTGAGTAATTTGATCATTTGTGACATTTTTAAGTTTTTAATCTTGTTTCTTGTAAGTGTATGAAGATGTAACAGTTGACCACATTTGTAACAACACATTATTCAAACAATCAAAAAGAAAATAAAACTCAATGTTAAAAGTAGATTGATGTTACTTTTCTATTCGGAAGTAAGGTGGCAAAATACTGGTTTAGTACTGTTTTGTGCATGCACAGTGCACCTCAGTCAATCCCTCACTCACTTTTCTACTCAGAGAATAGAAATGAAATATTGACTTAAATCAAGGAAAGTCTTGTTTAATTTTGTAAGTTAACTCTTTATCAAACAACAGATTTTGGAGTCTCTCAAATTGAATGCATTTGCAGACAACAAATAAAATGTAGCTCAAATGATAGGTGGTGTCTTTGATAGGGTAGAAAACAATGTAGGAAATGAAGAAAATACTGGTTACCAGCATTTCCTCCTTTTCCCACAATGTGTTCAAAGGCCTTCTCTTTCAGGGTTGTTAAAACTTGGCTAGTGTGTGGTAAAAAGTTAAATTTTGCAAAGTGTAATTGATTCCTTCACATGAGATTTCATGCTGCTTTCCTCTTAGCATCCTAATCCTAACGTTCAGTTTGATCTTGATATATACTGTCACCAAGGGTAGTCATACTTCATTTGATATGACAGCAGGTGTAACACTAGGACAACATTTTAGAATTGTCCATTATTGAAAGCATTTGTAGGGAGCTAATTGACCCTCTATCACACAATCACGGGTTTACCGGCCCTGAGGAAGATTTAGCCTTTCAAAAACATCGTTGGAAAAGGGAGAAAATGCTGGTAACCAGCATTTTTTCCTTTTCCCCACAATGTTTTCAACCCTTTCAAAAACAACTTCCATCATTTGAGTTACATTTAACTCTTTACCAAACGACAAGAAATTAGACTGGTCCAAATTGGAAGGATTTGCAGATGACAAATTAAATGTAACTGAAATGATGATTTTTGTTTTGGATGGGGAAGAAAACATTGTTGGAAAAGGAGAAAATGCTGGTTACCAGCATTTTCTCCTTTTCCAGCACAATTTTTTCAAAAGCCTCCTTCTACAGGGGCGTTAAAACTCGGGATTGTGTGGTAATGGGTTAAATCGTTGTCTGCAAAAGCTTGAAATTTGGGCAAGTCTACAGTTTTGTCGTTTGGTAAAGAGTTAAATATGGCTGAAACAATTAGATTTCAGAAAGGTAGAATACATTGATGGAAAAGAAGAAAATGCAGTTTACCATCGTTTTCTCCTTTTCCCCAAAGGTTTCAGAAGGGTTCTTTTTCTAATTCCTTAAAACATAAGATTGTCTGGTAAAGGGTTAAACACCCAGTACCTTACTCCAAGTTTTATTTTGGGTATTGCAATTACAAACAGAACTGAAAATATCTAAAAAAAAAACACCCCCCCCCCCCCCCCCCCCCAAAAAAAAATGACTTGATACAATATGCCAGAGAGCTGAAGGGAAGAAAGCAGAAAAAAACTATCTGCAAAAATAATTTCTAATCTAAGCAGAGCAGATGGTGGTAGAGATTAGACAAGTCTGACATTGCACAGAGAATGGCTGGCATGTCGGTGAAGGCATCACTGGCTCCAGGCTTCTGCCTGTTTATAATTCTGGCACCAAAATATTTGACAGTTGCTACTCCCTTAACCTACAAAATCTGATTGATTGACTGTTCACTTTAACCCTGCACAGGTCATTTTAGATCAGACTTGATCAGGTTAACTCTTCACCACACAACAAAATGATTATTAGATTGGTCTGTGTTGAAAGATTCTGCAGATATAAAATGAGGAAGAAGACTGATGAAAACATACTGGAAAAAAGAGAAAATCCTGGTAAACAGCAATTTCCCTTTTTTCACAATGTTTCCTACTCTTTCAGAGAAAAATCTCATCATTTGAGCCATATCCAATTTTCTGTGTCTGCAAAGGCCTATAATTTGGAAGTACTAAAATTCTGCCATGTGGTAATGACTGAGAAGATGTTAAAAATACAGAAGGAAACTGAGCAATCCACTGCTTGTTATATTGTCTTTGGGCAACACACTTCAGAGCCCTAATCTAGTACTGGTGGAACCCAGGAAGTACATGAATATTTGAGCTGTTGCCGTGATATGTCCAAAATGATGTTAGAAGTGGCGTTTTTTACACCAATCAATCATTCATTCAATCAGTCAAGTAATCAATTGACTGACTGACCGACCGATCGATCGATCGATCAATCAATCATTCACTCACTAAATCAATCAATCAGTCAATCGATCAATCAGTCAGTCAATCAGTCAATTAATCCAGCTATCACTATGTCTCCAGAAGCTGTTTATGCAGAGTTGCCAGGTTAAGTCATGCTTGTATGGTTTGTGTTTTGTCTTGCAAAGAACAGTCATAGGGTACCAAAATATTACCTGATAATTGTTACAATGTAGAACTTGGTTGTGACAATTCATCATACCAATTTCTGCTCTTCTGTAGTATTGAATTGTTCTTGCACAAATTGCTTACTTGAAGAGGTGGTTTCATGGATTTTCCATGATGGCTTGGAAATTGTTCTTAATTTTAATTAATGTAAAAACACAATATTAATTTCGCTATAAGTACACTTGCTAAAACAGCAGTGGAGTGCCCCGGGTTCTTTTTGACTCCATGTTAGAGGTGTAACAATAGGTCGACCTATCGATGTATCGTGATAGCTTTGCCCTCGTTAGCAATAGGTTGATAGCATTTTTTCAAGTCGATAGCTATCATGATGGTTTTTCCAACTATTGATAGTTAACAATAATTTTCTATAAATAGAAAATACCATTTTACTTGCAGTTATAGTTTAAAATGCATGCATAACCTTTTTATCTCACACATACCGGGGAATATGTCAGTCCGTCGGTCATGTCTGGTAAAATCGGCAGCGGTCCAACACATAGGCCTATATATCGGTATACAGGACCGACTGACCAGTAAAATTAAACAGTAGACATTGCCTTAATGAGTTACTGTACGTGCTGTAATAAATTATACTTCAAATCAGTCGAAACTTGCCTGTTTAAACCAAAAGTTCTTCACTGACGATTGAAAGCGTAAGCCCTGCAGTGAGGCTATTCGTCTGCATAAAAAAGATGTCAAGCGTTTACTGATGTGATCAAAATAGCCCTGACAGTCTACGATTTATTAGTTTTGAATGATTATTGCGGTGACCCATGCAAATTGTTAAATTGTTACATTTTGTTTCCCCCCAAGTTGGTGCAGACGATCATGCAATTTTTGCGGGCTTTTTTGTTATAGTGCGGGATTTTGTGTGCAAATAAATTATGTTTTCGCGGAATTTTAGATTTTTATGTGATGGTTTGTAGAAAATGCCTCCAAAAATGAAACACTGGCGAATCAGTTGGCGACAAGTAAGCTCTATACAAGATTCTTGAAAGATCTTAACCCTAACATAAATAATATGTATCAAGTATGAGGTACACACTCACACTCAATGTTTATCAGGGCCTAACAAGCTGGCGTGCCATTAATGAAAAGCGTGATAATTATGTTAATCCACTTATTTAGTGTAAAATGGTAGGTTTTGAAGTGACCTGCTACCCTTACTGACAAATTAATGCCGTATCACGCGGAAATACTTATTAAAAAATAACTGACATGGAAAATGGATTGCTGTAAATAAACGCGAAAACCCGTGACACAACAAAATGTCAATTTGACATAGGCTGATCAGAGGCATTTCAGGCTATCTTCTCAGCTTTGAAAATGAATTTAAGCAGTAAATTTACATAAATATCTGTATGAAACAATAAGTGGAAGCTAAATTCTCTGTCTAATACAGATGTAAAAATTTCAGGGAATTTATGTAATGAAAATATTGAACATGTAGGATGGGGATGAGTTGGGGGTTGGATCTTCTTGTCTTCAGTGATAGTACTGGACCATAATGTTGAAGTAGAAGGTAGAGGGCATTCATACAAAGAAAGAAGACTAGAATAATTGAATCCTTTAATGGATGTGACATTTATTATTTATCACAAAAAAAAAACAAATGTTACATTAACCCTTTACCACACAATGGAAATCTCCGTGAAATCTAGGCTATTTCGCCTTTTTACACCTAAAAGGGAAATGTGCACCACTTATACTGAAGGCAATGGGGGCAGCTCCCCTATTTGAAAATTTCTAGATGCAACACTGCTTGCCATAGTTCAGAAATATAGTAAAAAAACAAACAATCAGTCTTTTTTTTTGTAGAAAAATATCAGGAATTTTTTTTTTTTTAAAAAGCCAACTTGTGACAGCAGAGCTTCAGATTGTTTTCACTGCCTGTGGGCCACATGACCCATCTAGCAGGAATTTGAGGGGTCATTTTTCAAAACCATGGGTCAAACTTAAACTAAACTTCTTTTTGGAAAACATTTTTGGAAACGGAGAAATTGCCCAAATTAAGCAATTTCTTCTCTCACAAAGTTTCTTACAGTGTAGGTCATAATACGAATTTACCCTGTAAGAACATTTCGGCCATTTAAATCTTAGTGGAAATTGTAGATCTATATGGCATTGTTTGCCAAACAGGGATGTTGAAAGCGCTAGTAATATGCCGTGACGAGACGACAGTCACAGTAAGTGTCATCTGCTAACGCTACAAAATATTGATTGGAATTATATTTGAAAAAGTTTTCCCTTGATGTTATTATTAGCAAACGATCATTATTTCAAAATATTTTTTCATTTTTTACCAGTAGTATCTCCAAATGACTTCGTTTGACTGGATGAGAGCTTTTGAAAAAAAGTTCGATGTTCGTCGGTCTCGAGTCTGACATTCTGATAACTGGATATTGTAAACTGAAACTAGACTGGGTATTGGGCTCTATCGGTTTTATTTAAAGAAAAACGGGTACCAATCACATCTATCGAGAACGCGATTAGATAAACTTTTTATATCGGAGGGGTTAATGTTGTAACAGCGTGTAAACAAAAACAAATGACCAACGTGGATAAAGGTTTGATAATAACGTGTTGATAACCCTAAATAAGCATGTCTGGAATATGTTTGTAAATGCCCGCGCCACTATGGCGCACGACTTACTAAATACGTGCGTCATCTTTTGAAATCATGCGGGATTGGCGCAGGCGCACCGTCGATCTGAAGCTCTGTGATAGTATTGCAATAGTTTCAGGACTATTGCAATACTATCGCAATAGGGATTTTACTATCACGATATTATCGTGATAGGTTTTTTGGCCGCAGTAGTCACCCATACTCCATGTTGAAGGTGAGGGATTTAAATACGGAAGTTCAAGATTAGATCCTCACCCAAAGCCCTAGATTTTTGTGATATTTTCCTTATGCAAGACACTTCAGGAAACCAGGATACCCATGAATGGGTGAGCTGTCTCCTGGATATAAATGAAATACAGTCCTACTTGTATCAAGCAAGCATGTATGGGACACACAAAACATGCTTGCTTAAAGTAGCTGTGTGCTTGATACAACCATGTCCCTTTCATCATGCAAGTTAGATAACCCAAAATTTGCAATAAGACAATGACCCAGTTTAACTGAATGAAAATGGTAATTTATCTTAGCTAATATGCAATAACGTTAAAGTTCTCTTGTGCAATACTTTATGGGCTAGATCATAGTTAAAGTAAGCCAAAAAAACATTACGTAGGTAATGCAAGAGGTTTTGAATTTAGAAAGTTTTAAAAAATTATGCAACAGATATAAAAAAAAAAGCACAAAAAAGTAACTCACTCTTTTTTTTTGTCAGGAATGCTGGAGGAAGGATTTAGGCTGTATTTAATGATAATGAAAAATAAATATGACATTTCAGAAATCTGCAAGAATACAGATATATAAAGCAGATCATTTTCTTTGACAGGATATATATACAATGGAGATAACCAGTGTTTATCTGTAAAAGCCTTTTTGTGTAAATCCTTAGCTGCCTTGGGCATTATTGTATGATTATTTGGACAGTATAGATCATGATCAGACTGTACAGAATGTATAGACTGGTCTTCGACCTACAATGTCCAAATTTTCATGAGATAGTTTGTTTAAAACAGTTAATATATTGCAATATTTTGGGTCTGGTTTCTTGACTTGAAATGTCCAATGCTCCTGTTTAGCTCTCTCTAGAACAACCTTAAGGGTTAAAATTTCTGAGAAGTCTGGTTCCTGGCACTGGGCTCAGCAATTACCAAGATAGCTGTGATTAAAATGATTTGAGATAGGAACCGAGCCATACCACAATGTTCTGATAGTAATTCTTTTGGTCACTGTTGTAGCCTAAACTGATACTGTTGGTATCATGAGTAAAATTGAGTTTGTTTGGTATTTTACCCATTTTAAATATTATTTCATTTATGTCATGGCTGCCATGTTAATTTTTTTACTTAAACCCATCTTGTTGGTACTTGGCAGAATTATTTGATAATACCATGAAAAACAACACTCTATTTGATATTTTGGCAAATGCCTTTTTCAAGAGTTCGAAACACTTTTTATTTTGACAATAGATACCAAAATTTTTACTATTAAATTATGATTTTATATTTTGTTTGCAATTTAAATTTTCATTTTGGATGAGTCCAGAATTTATTGTCTGGTAAAGGGTTAATAATTTATGTCTTTGAAGGAAATATATTCATCAGAAGAAGTCTTATGCTAATTATCTGGATAGGGATACATTAGACTTCTAAAGCAGTATCAGCTAGAAAAGAAATGTTACTGATGCCACTGATGTCTTTATGAATCCTTGTTTGGTCCTCCTCTAGGACTACTTTCTGTGTATGGTATATCTCTGTCCCTTCCTTAACCCTTTGCCAAATGATCCCTGGTTTTCGTGATCCTGAGGAAGAAGCCTTTTGAAAATATTGTGAGAAAAGGAGACAATGCTCGTAACCAGCATTTTCTCCTTTTCCCACAATGTTTTCTACCTCTTCTCCCAAAACAAACTTCAATTTTTGAGTCGCGTTAATTTTGTTGTCTGTAAATGCTTTGAATTTGGACATGTCTAAAACTTTGTCGTTTTGTAAAGAATTATTTTGATCTTTATCAAATGAAAAAATGTTAGGCTGGTCCAAATTGAAAACATTTGCAGACAACAAACACAAGAAACAAAATGTGGTTTAATGATAGGATAGGTCTTCGAAAGGATGGAAAACATGGTGAGAAATCGAGAAAATGCAGGTTACCGGCATTTTCTCCTTTTCTCACAAAGCTTTGAATGGCCGCCTTTTTCAAGGTCGTTAAAGACCCGAAGTTGTCTGGTAAATGGATAAATTGCCTTTATATGCAGCATTTAACCCATTACCACACAATCCGGACTTTTAACGACCCTATAAGAGAAGGCTTTTGAAAACATTGTGGGAAAAGGAGAAAATGCTGGTAACCAGCATTTTCTCCTTCTCCCACAATTTTTTCTGCCGTATCCAAAACAAAAACCATCATTTCAGTTACATTTCATTTGTCGTCTGCAAATGCTTTCTATTTGGATCAGTCTAAATTTTTGTCATATGGTAAAGAGTTAACCCTATCCAAGACAGATCCTACCATTTGAGTCACATTAACCTTTATCAAGTAAAAATGTATTTAAACAATCCTTAGGAAAGCGCTTTTAAATATTTAGGGAAAGGAGAAAATGTTTGTAATAGTACTATCTACCCTTTGAAAGACAAATTTCATCAAGTGTACCATATTTGATTGGTAGTCTGCAAAAGCTTTCAATTTGAACAAGTCTAAAATTTTGTCTTTTGGCAAAGAATTTAATTTGTTGTCTTGAAATGTATTTTGTATAGAAAAGCTCAAACTTTTGGGTTTTGGAAAGACTTAAACGGCACTAAGTTCTAGGTAATATCAGATATGCTGGAAATCAAAGTTACTATCTTTTTATGATCCTACTGATTGATTTTACTAGGCAGGTATATGGCATTTTTTTCTCAGAATTCATTTACTTATATTTCTGAAGGAACTTCCCGCCCTTTTTGCAGCCTATCAGCACTGCTGGTGGGCTAACTTATCATCAAGCAACGTTTATCCATTAACACTATTATCCTCATACAGAAACTTGAAATGCCTCCAAATTTCATAGCATTTTGAACCATAATTGCAATACACATGGAACTCTTTATGTCACATGTAGAAGACATTGTTTGAAGAAATTGTGAAAAAGGGGAAATCACTTACTTTTAACTGATACATGTACTACAAAAGTTTTACCCTTAACTCTGTAGTCAGTACCACATGACAAAACTTTGGAGTCTCCTAAATTGAAAGCATTTGCAAAGGACAATATAGATGTGGCTGAAATGATGAAACTTGGCTGGTTACCAGCTACTTTGGTTACTAACATTTTTCTCCTTTTCCCACAATGTTTTGAGGAGGCATTTTTCCCTTTTTCTGCAATGTTTTCAGAAGCTTACGTTAAAATTCAGGATTGTGTGGTACAGGGTAAATAGCTAACTGGTCAAATTGTTGGATATGTTATCTGTAGGTTCTGGTTTTGATCCCTGTTTATTATGCTGGTTGAGTGGAAGCATCCTTGGACACCAGCATTTTCTCCTTTTTCCATGGTCTTTTTAAAAGCATTTTTATCCCAAGGTTGTTAAAACAATGGATTGATTAGTAAATGGATAATAAGGCATTGTTCCCAGTATGGACAGTTCTAAACTCTTTCAGCGCCAAATAAATAAACTCGATCTCTTTCGACGGCTCTAAATACAATTCGTTGAAACTTACAAACATTTTGATTGTATAGGCTTGACTAAACAAGCGGACGGTATAGATCAAAGATCAGACTGCACATTCTGTGCAGTCTGATCTTGACCTATGCCATCTGCAAAAGGCACTGTTTTTGCCTATGGTGCCTAAAGGGGTAACAATCCACTTGCAGACAACCAGTCTACTCAAGGGGTCACTTTTCTCACTAGAAGGTCATTATCTACTGTCTGCCTGAACCATCTATGTGATCATTCTCTTAGTGAACCTACAATATAATATTCTTTATTTTGTAATACATCATATTATATAATAATGTTTGGACTGTCTCTGAATATTTGTACATCAAAAGAAAAGAAACGACAAAAAGAGGAGAAAAAAGTTATCATTCTTAATGTTAACCCTATATCAAACAATGCCTCGTTTGAACAACTTTAAAATGGAGGAAGCCTTCCCAGAACATTGTAGGAAAAAGAGAAAATGCATGGCAACCAACATTTTTAGCTCACCCGAGCACAAAGTGCTCAAGATGAGCTTTTGTGATAGTACTGTGTATGTTGTGTGTGATGAGTCTACAGGCATCAACAATTACCTGGTGTGCACTCTAGAAGCCACTGTAAATAAGTTTCAGTTACATTTTTATTTTCAGTTGTGACAATAATTACGAAACTTGTTCAGAACATTTGTCTTGATAATATATCTTGAACAAGTTTGAAATTGGGTCATGTCAGATCGAAAAGTAGGTCACCAGGTCACTGGAAAAGCCTTATATGCTTTCAAGAGGTTATATACTCAGTCTGGTATTCATGAATATTGGGGAGAATGTTTGTCTTGATGATATCTTGGATGAGTTTTAAATAGAGTCACTTTGGGTCAAAAAGTAGTCTACTGGGGCAAATCATAGAAAACCTTATGTGCACTCTAGAGGCCACATTTACAGCCTGATAATCGTGAAACTTGGTCAGAATGTTTGTTTTGATGATGTCTTGGACAAGTTGGAAAACGGGTCACTTTGGATGAAAAAGGAGGTCACTGGGGCAAAATCGTAGAAAAACCTTGTGCTCTCTAGAGGCCACATTTTCAGCCTGATCCTCATGAAACTTGGTCAGAATGTTTATCTTGATGATATCTGGGACAGATTTGAAATCGAGTCACTTCCATCGAAAAGTAGGTCACTTGGCCCCCAATCCTGGAAAAACCTTGTGTCCACTGTAGAGGCCACATTTTCAGCCTGATACACATGAAAATTGGTCAGAAAGTTGGTCTTGATGATATCTCAGACAAGTTCGAAATAAGGTCACTTCGGGTCAAAGGGTAGGTCACTGGACAAAATCTTAGAAAAATCTTGTGTGCCCTCTAGAGGCCACATTTTCAGCCTGATACTCATGAACTTTGTCAGAACGTTTGCCATGGAGATATATCAGACAAGGTTGACTTGTCCAAATTGAAAGCATTTGCAGATGACAATTTAAAGGTGGCTAAAATGATGGAAATTGTCTTTTACAGGGTTCAAAACATTGTGGGTAAAGGAGAAAATGCTGGTAACCAGCATTTTCTCCTTTTCCCACAATGTTTTTTTAAAAGCTTTCTGTCTATGGGGTCGTTAAAATTCGGGATTGTGTGGTAAAGAGTTAACAGAGACTAAGTTTTGGACTTTTAGACCACATTGAAAACCATTTTGTAGAAGATACATTTATATTTGCTCAAGTGATTGAATTTGCTTTTGAAAACTAGAAAACACTTTGGAAAAATGAGAAGATGCTGGTGACCAACATTTTCTACTTTTCCCACAAAGTTTTCAAAAGTTTTTTTTCGAAGGGTGGTTAAATCCCAGAATTGTTTTGTGAAGTGTAAATGATTGTCTAGTTACACAGATGTATATAATTAGTGCACAAGTATGTTTGACAGATTCATTGGATCTATTTATCTTACTAGAAACTAGGTACTAGCTTGACACGCACATTTTTTATGATGCAATCATGTTTTCCAAATAATTGCCGACTATTTTTTGTACACAGCCATGTTCGTAGGAGAGTCTCAGCATACTTCTTGTGTGTCAATTTGGCGTGAAAATGGTTTACAGAGCACAAACAATAATGATCGTATTACTTTGTTTACCTTCACTGCTGACAAACTGCTGGGAGAACCACACAACAAAATTTCCGCAACCAGGGCCTGAAAATGCTATTAACCCTTTACCACACAATCCCAACCTTTAACGGCCAAAGGAAAAGGGCTTTTCAAAACATTGTTGGAAAAGGAGAAAATGCTGGTAACCAGCTACCTTTTGTGCACTCTAGAGGCCACATTTTCAGCCTGATACTCTTGAAATTTGGCCAGAATGTCTTGATGATATCTCTGACAAGCACAAAATTGGGTCATGTTGGGTGATAAAGTATGTCACAAGGCTACATCTTAGAAAAACCTTGCATGCACTCTAGAGGCCACATTTTTGGCCTGATACTCATGAAACTTTGTCAAAATGTTTGTCTTGAGGATATCTTTAACAAATTCAAAATTGGGTCATGTCAGGTCTGAATGTAGGTCACTTGGCCAAATCTCAGAAAAATCTTGTGTGCACTCTAGAGGCCATATTTTTAGTCTGGTACTCATGATAGAAGGTCATATTGTTTGTCTTGATGATATTTCAAACAAATTGAAAATTGGGTCATGTCTAGTCAAAAAGTAGGTCATTTGTCCAAATCATAGAAAAACTCTGTTTACGTTGTAGAGGCCACATTTTCCACCTGATTCTAATGAAGATTTGTCAGAATGTTTGTCTTGATGATATCACAGACAAGGTTGAAATTTGGTCAGGACGGGTCTAAAAGTATGTTACAGGGTTATGTCTTACAAGAACATTGTGTACACTCTAGAGGACACATTTTCAGCTGCTTACTTATGTAATGCGGTCAGTCTTAATGTTTGTCTTGATGATATCTTGGACAGGATGGAAATTGGGTCATAATGGGTCAAAAGCAAGGTCTTTGGATGAAATCATAGAAAAACCTTGTGTACACTCTAGAGGCCGCATTTTCTGCCTGATAATGATTAAACTTTGTTAGAACGTTTGCCTTTATGATTATCTTGGACAAATTGGAAAATGGGCCATGTTGGGTCAAAAAGTAGGTCACTTACACTTTTGTGTTTTACATCATTACAGCTTTCTTCCTCAGTATTGTTAAAACTCAGACTTGTGTAGAGAGGGGTTAACTAGTGGATAACTTCTGGATACAAATTTGCAGGTAATTCAAAGACGTCTTTGAAAGTTGGATGTTATCAACATGAATAATGGTTGATGTGAAATACATTCTGTAAATATGTTGGTCAAGGGAGAAATTGTTTGTTAATAACCTTTTTATAGAATACACTTGTTCAAAAGTAGTCTGCTGCAAGGCTAAAAAGTTTTTGAAAGTAGTATTTTCTCCTTTTCTCACAATTTTTTCTATCTTTCCTTTGAAAAATTCCATAAGTTAAGCCATGTTTAATTTGTTGTCCGTAGATGCTTCCAATTTGGTCATAAAGTCTGGTACAGACAAACTTTGTCATCTGCTGCATAGTTAAGCTTAGTCCTAAAGAATCAAATTAAAATGTTTTGAGGAGTTGATTTGTTACTAGCAGATGGCCATATGTCTTCTGTCATCTTCAAAGCAAATTTGACAACCATGCTTGTTAGAAAGAGTGACAGAGAAACACCCCTTGGTTACCTTGGTTTTATTTATTATTTCCCTCATATACTACTTACCTTATGAGATATTTGCAGATGAGCTTGAGGTCATTATCTTCCGCTAGGTGGCATTTTTCAAATACATACCAATCTGATTTGGGCATTCTGGGTACAGAACCGGACTACTTTTCCAAACAGCAACCATTTTCTTTGAATTTCAAAATAAAAAAATATGTTTACTCAAAAAAACACTACCTGGTATACAATTAATGTAGCCATGGTTAGCTAGTATGTAACCTAGGCACCAGTCATTTATAAACACAGCCCCTATAAGCTAGAGAAACAGCCTTTGTATGGGCCCAGCATGTTGGGGACGTTATTATACCCCCGCAAAACGAATGTTTTCGGGGGTATACTGGAATCAGCTTGTCTGTCCGTCCGTCCGTGTGTCTGTCTGTGTACAAAATACTAGTAATTTTGTGTCGCAAACTCCTCCTACAGTTTTGCTGCTATTGTATTGAAAGTTTGATACATTGATCGTATACTGAAGTTGTGCAAGACGCAGTTTTCAGTCATCTACTCCCTATGATTCAAGGGTAATTGAAAATTTTTTGTTAAATTGCCTGTTTCTGTCAGAGCGCTGGATGGGGTATTAAGTCACATTCAGTGACAGCTCTAGTTTTTGTTGTCAAAGTCGGTTGCACAAACCCTTGTTTTCTCATGTCTATATTTAGAAACTGTATGCAAAGATTTGCAGTAATCAATGGTATTTTTTAAAAACAATGTTTCCAGCTTAAATTTATCATATTCCTAGGAAATTTGGAGTGATAAATAGAATCTAGGCTTGATTTTTTCATATACTTATTGGTAATAGCCATTTTTCTCTGGCTACTTTTCTAGCGGTAGAGTTTTTTTGTTTACACACTGTGTATAAATATTTATCCTGTACAGGATAGTGATGCATCATAGCAGACAGGTCTAATCTTCGAAGAATATGACATGCGCAGACAACGGCTTGAAGTAGAAGTCTAGAGCAAAAATTGCACTTTTTCTCAATTCAGTCTCAACTTCTTTTTTTACCTGAACTTGTATACACCGAAGGAACTGGACCATGCTTCAGTTCATTTTGACTGTAAAGATCTGCACAGAACATGCAGACTAATCTTAAGGCTTGGTCAGACCGCCTAACGGATATGTAACGGAGGGAAAACGGACAAAAACATGCAGAATTTGGTTATCTGCCACTCGAGGCTCACGCGATCGGTGTGTTGAGTGAAGAAGCCACACAATGACCGCACGAGTACCGCACTTGTAACGGAAAAAATGCCATTTACCAGATATGTACCGGAAAAAAAAAACCGGTCTATTAACGGATATCACCGTACGAGTAACGGACTTGTACAGGATAAAACAGAAGGGCAACGCATGAGAACCCGACAAAACGTATTTCCACCGTACGATGAACGGAAATGTACCGAACACCAATGTACGAGGAACGTACCGGTCACTTGACATGCCGAGAGTATAAATAGTCAGATGCATCCAAAGTCTGTCATTTGCACGTCTCTGTCCGTTTTGTCCGGTGGAAATTTTTGAACATGCCAAAACTTCCAGCCGGACGGAACGGACATCACTGGACGTCGCCGGACAAGTAGCGGATTCACCGGATAAGAAATGGACATAAAATGGATACGAACGGACACAAACAGATAAAATGATTTTTTATCTGTTACTCGTCTGTTAGCTCGGTGTGACCAAACCTTAGGTCTACACCGTCCACTACTTTGTTGCATTTTCTGGCCCAAACAACTTTAAAGTAGCGATATTTCATTTGTTTTTCCTTCTTGGTAATGTCTTTTTCATGAACTTTGCATTCTACAGATTTTTTTCTTGCAGATTGCTTAAAACCTATTTTAACAGTTTTTGGGTCACTTTCTGGTGGCCAGAGAACCTTTGCATGTATTCCTTGAGTTTTTTTCACCAGCACCGCACAAAACACTCAAGGCCAATTGAAGTGCTTATCGTTGTAATCAAAATCAGCGCAGATGGGATGACTTACCCCTGTTGTGATCATCATCCTTGTCGTTGATATCATCATCATCATCATCATCATCATCAATATCAATACCTCGATGCAGCAAGTATTCGGTCTTCCAAACTCTTGGGAACAAGCCCCACAATTTACTAACCAACTAATTTATCAACTCTTTAAGAGATTGATATATTTGATGGAAATTTAACCCTTAAAATGGCCTAAACCTGGATTAAGTCACTTACGCAGTGAGTGTAAATCTAGATCAAACTACACAGAATGCGCTGTCTGATCTTGGTTCTACACTGTCCTTTTTTTTTTTTTTGCCAGACACTGACAAAATATCCCTGAAATTGCAAAATCTGCATGTCATGTACTAATTTGGATTTCGTTCGTTTTAGCACTACAAAGTTTAAATACATTTTCTGTCATAAAATGGTTTTCCTTAGTCATAATTCTTAATTTTTGAGTTCATAGAATATCATCAAAGGCAGGGCAATGTGAACAATAAAATAACATGTTTATTGTTAGAGTGCAAATAGGCAGCTATTTTGTTATTGACTCCTTACCTCACAATCAAGTTTCAACAACCCTGAGGAAATTAATGGTCTTTTGAAAACCTTGTGGGAAAAGAAGAAAATGCTGGTAACCAGCATTTCCTCCTTTTCCCACAAGGTTTTCTATACTTTCACAGACACTTACTATCATTTCAGCTAAATTTGATATGTCATATGCAAATGCTTTCAGTTTGGACCAGTCTAAAATTTGGTTGTCTGGTAAAGATTTCAATAGATCGTAGTACATGTATTGCTATTTCAAGGCTGTTTTGGCCAGAATATTTCTATAAAGAATAGGACTGTTTAGATCCAAGATCAGACTGCATGTTCTGTACACTTTGATCGTAATCTACATTGTTAACAAAAGTGATTTTACTCATGAAAGACAAACTAAGTAAAGATTAACTTCCCTCAAAGCTGAAATATGGAATTATGCAAATTTTAAGGCATATGCAATTTTTTTACCTAATAAAAATATGTAAATTTAACATTTTTGAGCCAAACAGAAAAAAACAGAAAACATCTGAAGAAGACTTAACTTATAGCTTCCTAAAACAAATTTGCATCAGATTACCTTGATTTATAGCAAAACATGCAGTCTGATCTTTGATCTACACTTAGTGCTTTGCTGGATCATTCTGGACTAAAGCAAACTTTTGAATAGCATTTATATGAATTGGTATTCACCAACCATTCATAAGAACATTCTTAGACTTATTCTCAAGAATTTTCTAAATTTGACAGTAACTCAACTTCTGATTGGCTAAACTGGTTAAAAAAACTCCAGGAAAGCTTGGATAGGACCTGGTGCACACAGGCCGCCGCGATATATCTAAAATAAAGTTGAAAATGGCATCAAACACCATACAATTGTTCAATTTTCCTTATAATGTCAGATCACCAGTCCTAACTCAATACAGAATTATCTCATTCCTTCACAACCAGGGATAAAAGGAAGGCTTTAGAAAACATTGCCTGGAAAAAAAGAAAGTTCTGATTATCAGTATTTTCCATTTTCTCACAAGTTTTTTCTACCCTTTCAACGACAGATTCCATCATTTGAGTCTCTGAGTGACTGCCTCATCTGCAAATGCTTTCAATATTTGAAATCGGAAAAGTCTACAATTTCATCGTCTCAAATGTGATAAAGAGATGAGTTTGTCCTCAAGTACAGAAGGGTTGTACTAATGTTTACCAGGCCTGTTCAGTAGCATTATAGCATTTAGAATTGTGGAGCCATGCAGTGCTGTATTTGATCTATGTGTTGAAAGATGGACAGTATTGCTGGGGGAGCTGTTGCTTTCTCGGGTTCTTTCTGGAACTTGGTAAACACTGGTAAACACGTTACCACATGGCAAAACTTTAGACCTGTCCAAACCCAGAGCTTATGCAGATGCCAAATTAAATGTGGCCAAAGTTGTGTAAGTTGTCTTTGATAGAATAGAAAACATTGTTGGAAAAGGAGAAAATGCTGGTTACCAGCATTTTCTCCTTTTCCCACAAAGTTTTCCACAGTCTTCTTGCTCAAAGTTGTTAAAAGTCGGCATTGTATGGTAAAGGGTTAACCCTTTACCAAACACTCATAAATTTGCGCTCTTGAAGAACACACCTTTTGAAAACTTTATGGGAAGAGGAGAAAATGCTGGTAATCAGCATTATGTCTGTCCTTTTTCCACAATATTTTCTATTCTTTTAAAGACAAATTCTTTAAAAGGGTAGAAGGCGTAGCAGACAAAGGAGAAAATGCTGGTTACCAACATTTCTCCTTTTCCCTTAATTGTTTTTTTTTTAGCTCCACTGGCGGAAGGCCAGCGAGCTATTGTCATGGCGTTGTGTCCGTCGTGCGTCCGTCCGTCCGTTCGTTAGTCCGTGCGTGCGTCCGTAAACTTTTTCTTTAAAAAACTTCTCCTCAGAAACTATTGACTGGATTTTTACCAAATTTCACAGGAATGTTCCTTTGGTGGTCCTCTTTCAAATTCCTTCAAATAATTGTGTTCCATGAAGAATTCTGGTTGCCATGGCAACCAAAGTAAAAAACCTTTAAAAATCTTCTCCTCCCAAACCGCTATTTGGATAGCATTATTATTTTGCAGGAATGTTCCTTAGATACAGGTTTACAGAATTCCTTAAAAAAAAAAAGATCTGTCAAAAAACATGGCTTTTATGGGAGACTCATTTTCCTTTTATGGTATAAAGTAAAATCTTTGAAAAATTTCTTCTCTAAAACTATTCATCGGATTTCATTGTTGTTTTGCAGGTAAGTTCCTATGGTGGTTGTCTACCAAATTGTTTCTTCAGTGAGCTAAATTGCAGGATTGAATGATAATTGTTAAAAACTTCCTTTCGCCATTATAGAAATATCAGGCCTGTGGAGCGATACAGGCGCTCAAGCGCCTCTAGTTTTCAAAAGCCTCCTTCAGCAGAGTTGTTGAAAACAGAATTTTGTTGTGTAGGAGTAATTGCCAACACAGTCTGAATTTCAATTTTTGATTAAAATTATGCCTACCTAGTAAGGTTTGGTGTACGCCTTAAGTTGCTTAGTTACAGACAGTTTTTGTCAAGACTTAGACTCCACAATATATTCCACAGAGATGCCCATTCCATCTTTTGGTCCTCAAGGACTAACAAGACAAATTTATGATGCATAGCATCATAGAAGCCGCAATCTTTTGGTGGACTGTGAATTTCAGAAATATTGAGTCTCTTGAGAAATTGTGATTACATTTTTGTATCTGTTTTTGGTGGGGGAGTCTAAAAGTTTGTGATCTTGTACAGAGTTAACCCTTTACCACACACTGCCGACTTTTAACAACCTTAAGGAAGAAGACTTTCGAAAACATTGTGGGAAAAGGAGAAAATGCTGGTAACCAGTATTTTCTCCTTTTTTCCACAATGTTTTCTACCCTTTGACAGACAAATTTCCTGTTTCGAGTAACATTTAATATGTCGTCTGCAAATACTTTCAATTTAGACGAGTCTAAAAGTTTGTGATCTGGTACAGAGTTAATTAACTCTTCTTGTCATCAACTTTGTAAAGACAGGCATGTAACCTGACTGCACATTCAAGTAATGAAAACTGGATAGTGATTATAATTATGGTACTTGTTACAGGAAAGAAAAAAGTTTCGTAAAAAATGGGAAAATGTTTGTAACAAGGAATGTCATCATTTGCTGCAATGCTTTCAAAACCCATCTTTGTAGGTTGCATTGCAACATGTCTGTATGAATTTAAGAATCAATATAGGATAAGATAATACTTGGCACTGAGTGCTTGTTAGCTTGCTGGTATGTCATGTTGGCATTCCATCTTATAAACTGTTGTCAGTCCCAGTCTTGACACGAACATAAACAAAATCAGTAATTAAACTAACTAGTCTTGCGATACCACCAGGTAACCCACCCATGAAGGGATCAGGCTTCGGTCTTTTGCAATTGTTGTGCCAACCACTAACAAAGTCAACTCTTTACCACATAGTCCTGAGTTTTAATTACCCTGATTGAAAGAGGTTTTGTGACATTGTGGGAAAAGGAGAAAATGCCATTTGCCACAATATACTATGGCAACAAAGGTTTATGGCAGTCTTTTGCAAAATTGGTTGACATTGAGGTTTCATGCAATGCGATACCCTGTTAATTACAGAAAGAAACCATCAAGTGAGATGAAAAAAGTGCAGGCTGAGAGCTTTTTCAACACTTTGCCTCGATGAAAGATAAACAGTGTATCATTATAATATTACATTTGTTCAACCCTTACAAAACAATTCAAAATGAGTCATGCTCTGTGAAAAGGATGTTTAATACATCTGCAAAAAGTGTCGAAACTTTTTGTTATTGGCCAGTTTTTAGCTCACATGAGCACAAAAGTGCTCAAGGTGAGCTTTTGTGATCGTGCTGTGTCTGGTGTCCATTGTCTGTCGTGCGGTCATCAACAATTACCTTGTATGCACTCTAGAGGCCACATTTTCAGCCTGATACTCTTGAAACTTGGTCAGAATGTTTGTCTTGATAAATATCTCACAAGTTTGAAATTGGGTCACTTCAGGTTAAAAAGTAGGTCACCAGGCCAAATGTAAGAAAAACCTTGTGTGCACTCCAGAGGCCACATTTTCAGCCTGATACTCTTGAAACTTGGCCAGAATGTTTGTCTTGATGATATCTCAGACAAGTTTAAAATTGGGTCATGTCGGGTCAAAAAGTAAGTAAGTTGGCCAGATCTTAGAAAAACTTTGTATGCACTCTAGAGGCCTCATTTTTCGCCTGATGCTCATGAAAGTTGGTCAGATTGTTTATCTTGTTGATATCTCAATTAAGTGTGAAATTGGGTCATGTCAGTTAAAAAAGTAGGTCACTCTGCAAAATCTTAGAAAAACCATGTGTGCACTCTAGGTCCACATTTCCAACCTGATACTCTTGAAATTTAGCCAGAATGTTTATCTTGATGATATCTCCGACAACTTGGAAATTGGGTCATGTTGGGTCAAAAAGTAGGTCACTTGGCTAAATGTTAGAAAAACCATGTGTGCACGGTAGAGGCAACATTTTCAGCTTGATACTGATGAATTTGAGTTGGTCAGAATGTTTGTCTGGGATGATATCTTGGACAAGTTGGAAATTGGGCCATGTTTGGTCAAAAAGTAGGTCACTTACATGTGTGTGTTTTACTTCATTAAAACCAGGATTTCTTCAGTTATATCAACTGTAGATGACTTTACTCAGGTTAGCGATTTAGGGCCAGTGACCCTCTTGTTTGCATTTGAAAGAACCTTTCTACCTCATGATTCAGTTAATTATTTGACAAAATGGATTTTTATGGATCCATAATTATAATTTTGATGACTTGCATGGTATAATGTATCATGGAGGTGCTTTAAACCCCCTTTTGCCAGAGTGCTGCTGATATTTTGATGACACTGAAGAAGTAGGCTTCCACTGTAAACATTTTTGAAAAGGTAGGTGCTGCTGACCAGCATTTTCTCAAGTTTTGCTTAATCATTTCTACCTTTTTTGTGACAGATTTCATCATTTTAGCCAATTTTGTCGTTGCAAGTACTTCTGCAGAGTTAAATGAGTTTGAAAGAGTCAAATGGCAAGATTGCAGACTGAGAGTATTTTCAACATTATTATACCCCACTGTTTTCCAAAGATGAAAGATATGTCAAAAATATGTATTAAAGCCTTTAAAAGAAAGGGCTATATCGGTGAACACATTCATTTTCTCATAGAATATTAACAGAAGGTACTCATCTGTATTGAATGAGGCATCAGATTCCACAATGTTCCAATCAGAATTCAAATTAACATGAGATAATATATCATAATTATCGACAAACACTGAACAATGGGCAATCAGAGGAGGCACTATTCAAAAAGGTCTCCAAGGAGGGGATCCTGAATTTGATTAGCTCTTTAACAAACAGCAAAATTTTAGACTAGTCCAAATTAAAAGCATTTGCAGATGACAATATAAATGTGACTCAAAAATTGAAAATTGATGTGGGAAGGGTAGAAAACTTTGTGGGAAAAGGAGAAAATGCTGCTAACCAGCATTTTCTCCTTTTCCCACTATGTTTTCAGATGCTCTCTTCTCAAGGTTTGTTAAAACTTGGGATAGTGTGGTAAAGGGTTAACTCTTTACAATGGCAGAGACTCCGTTTTTGATTTGTCATCTGCAAATGCTTTCAATTTGGACATGTCTAAAATTTTGTTGTTTGGTAAAGTATTCATTCATTATTTCTTGATATGAATTTGTCACAGATTCTTTGAAAACTTTGTGAAATATGGATATTCCAGATGGTTTGAGGTTGAACAGTTTAATACCTAATGAAAACATGTTGTCAAAAGGACAAACTGCTTGTCACAAGCAATTTTCCCTTTGTCACTGTTTTCAAATGTTAACTGTTCAGCAAGAAGCCAAAAAAAGTCATTTGCAGGGATGAATGAAATAAAATCCAAAATATTAGATTCAGGGGGAATGATGAAGGGTGATTCTTGTCTTTGTTTAACTCTTTACCAAACAACAAATTGTAGACTCTTCCAATTTGAAAGAAACTGCAGACAACAAATACAAAATTTGTAGAAAAACACAGCAGTTCTCTAAAAGGGTAGAAAGCACTGAGGGGAGGGAAAGGAGAAAGCCTTCCTATTCTTGGATGGTACAAGTTGGGATTTTGTTAATCTGGAGTTTTAACCCTTTACCACACAATGCCAAGTTTTAAGGACTCTGAAAAATAAGGCTTTTGAAAACATAGTGAGATAAGGAGAAAATGCTGGTAACCAGCATTTTCTCCTTTTCCCCATGATGTTTTCTACCCTTTCAAAATCAGAAATCATCTTTTGAGCTACTTTTAATTTTCTGCCTGCAGATGCTTTCAATTCATTTGGTAAAGATTTAAAGACCGTTAGTAGAAAGAAGACTTTTGAATATGTTACAGGGAATTCTGGTTACCAGCATTTTTCTCCTTTTCCCACTATGTCATCTCCACTGTCAAAGACATCTCCAGCATAGGAGTGACATTTTGTTTGTCAGTTGCTGCCAGTGGTTTGGATAATGGACGAGTCCAAAATTTTGCAGTATTTTAAAGAGTTCAGGCTGGTTTTAAATAATGAACATGTGGTTTTGAAACTCTGGCATTTTCACTTCATTAAAGCTTATGAAAACCAATTATCGTTCCTGGAATATTTTGGTGTTTTTCTTCCAGACAGTGTAGATTCTGGAGGTCAGATCAGGCAGATTATCAGGTATTCCTGTCCT
This sequence comes from Hippopus hippopus, assembly GCA_946811185.2. Classification (NCBI taxonomy): domain Eukaryota; kingdom Metazoa; phylum Mollusca; class Bivalvia; order Cardiida; family Cardiidae; genus Hippopus; species Hippopus hippopus. The sequence continues at coordinate 30,471,017 of OX328101.1, forward strand.
GAACAATACTGCCATTGGATGATCCTGAGGAAAAAAGCCTTTTAACTCTTTACCAAATGGTAAAAACACAGGAATTATCCAATTTAAAAGCATTTGCAGATGACATATTAAATGTAACTCGAATGGTGGAATTTGTCTCTGATAGGATAGAAAACATTGAGGGAAATGGAGAAAATGCTGATTTCCAGCAACTTCTTCTTTTCCCACAATGTTTTCATTTAGAGAACAGTCTCATTTAAGCTACACTGAACCCATTGTCTGGCAATGTTTCAGATATAAACAAGTCTAAAATTTGGTTGTCTTGAGAAGTGTTAAAGTGAACCAAAAACAATCATTAACCCTTAGATTCTGAAGACAATTTACATGCTTACCGTTGACTGTGATGATCCAGGATCAGATTTTGCAGAGTCTGATATTTGTGAAAAAATTAATTTTACACTGGCTGTAGCGTTCATGAAATTGTACCAAAGTCTGTCCCGTGATTGGGCTTGTTTTAATTCATTAAATCTCAAAACTGTTTCTGGCAGCTGAAGACTTTTAAAATGTAATAGTACAAATATTCAATGTGAACTAAGCTTCACTACATGCATATCTGTAAACTATCAATTGTTACTGAAGGAGAAATTGCTTTTTGCTCCACTAAAGGCCAGCAAGCTTATGTCACGGCCCTGTGTCCGTCGTGCGTCTGTGCATCCGTCTGTCAGTCCGTGTGTGTGTGTGTTAACTTTTATTTCAAAACATCTTCTCTGCAATTACCATCCAATTTTGACCAAACTTCAGAAATGATCCTGCCATGGTCCTATTCAGAATTTTTTAAAACTCTGGTTGCCAGGGCAACAAAACTGAAAACTATTGAAAATCTTTGAAAATCTTCTTATTGGAAGCTGCAAGGCCTAGAGCTATCAGATTTGGCATGTAGCTTCATCTAATGGACATCTAACAAGTTTCTTCAAATTTTAGCCCTAGGGTCACAATTGGCCCCAACCCGGGGTTCACAAGTTTTATATGGGCTTATATAGTGCAAAACTATAAAAATCTTCTTGTTCCTAATCATAAGGCCTAGGGCTACCAATTTTGCATGTAGTTTTATCTAGTAGGCCTCTACCAAGATAACCCAAATTATAGCCCAGGGGTCAAATTTGGGTCTGCCGTGGCAGTCACAAGTTTACATGGATTACATATTTAAAACTTCAAAAATCTTTTCGTTCCTAAAAGTAAGACTTAGGGCTACCAAATTTGCATGTATATTCATCTAATGAATCACTTCTAAGTTTGTTCAAATTATAGCCCTGTGGTCAAAATTGGCCCAATCTCAGAAGTCACAACTTTTACGTAGGCTTATATAGTGAAAACTTTAAAGATCCGACTTGTTCCTCACCTTGAAATACAGCTGTAATGTTTTATGAGTGTTAAGAGGCCTCCTCCAACACTGTACAAGTTAAAGCCCAGGTAACCTAACCACAAATTCTAGGTCTACCAAATGTGGATCACTTCTCAATTTGATCAAAATTTAGCCATGGGCTTGAAATTAGCCCCACCTTAGGGGTCTCATGTTTTACAGGGGCTTTATATGGAGAAACTTTGAAAATTTTCATGTTTTAACCATGCAGCCTAGACATGTGTTGATTTGTATGTCGCTTTATCTTGTGGACCTCTACCAGGATTCAAGAAAATATAGCTTTGTGGTCAAAAATGGCTTTACTCTGGGGTCACAACTTTCACATGTGCTTTTGTAGAGGAATCTTAATTATGACTTATTAGAAACCATTTGGCCTAGAATTGTAACTTTTGGTATGTATTGTTTGTACTTTTTAGCCAGTGGAGAGATACAGGGCCATCTTGGCCCTCTTGTTTAAAGGTTATAGCTGACCTGAGGCTGATAGACCAATCAAGAACAGATATCTGTAAGATGGCCCCTTTGCTGTTGGCACAAAGGTCAAGAGAATGTTTAGAACAATGTGTGCCTCTGGAACTGATGCTGTTACTGTGCAGAATACCATTACTATCGCAAAATTGTAACTGTTCATAAGCTTACTGGATTAACATTTATTAGCTCCACTGGCCGAGGGCCAGCGGGCTTATATCATGGCCCGGTGTCCGTCGTGCGTGTGTGCGTATATTAACTTTTATTTCAAACATCTTCTTCTCTGAAACTACCAATCCAATTTTGATGAAACTTCACAGAACTGATCCTGCCATGGTCCTCTTTAGAATTTCTTGAAAGACTTTGATTCCTTCAAAAACTCTGTTTGTCATGGCAACAAAACTGAAAAATATTGAAAATATTTGAAAATCTTCTTGTCTGAAACCGTAAAGCTTAGGGCTACCAAATTTGGCATGTAGCTTTATCTAGTGGACCTCTACCATATTTCTTCAAATTATAGCCCTGGGGTCAAATTTGGCCCTGCCCTGGGGGTCACAAGTTTTACATGGGCTTATATAGGGAAAACTTTAGAATTCTTCCGGTACCTAGCCATAGGGCCTAGAGCTATCGAATTTGGCATCTAGCTTTATCAAGTGGGCATCTACTAAGAGTGCCCAACTTATAGCCCATGGGCTTATATAGGGAAAACTTTAAAAATCTTCTCGTACCTAGCCATAAGGCCTAGGGCTACCAAATTTGGCATGTAGCTTTATCTAGTAGACCTCTACCAAGGGTGCCCAAATTATAGCTGTGGGGTCAAATTTGGCCCCGCCCAGGGGGTCAAAAGTTTTACAGGGGCTTATATAGGGAAACATTTAAAAATCTACTTGTACCTAGCCATAAGGCCTAGGGCTACAAAAATTTGCATGTAGCTTTATCTAGTAGGGTTCTACCAAAAGGGCCCAAATTATAACCTTGGGGTCAAGTTTGGCCCCACCCTAGGAGGTCACAAGTTTTACATGGGCTTTTATAGTGAAAACTTCATAAATCTTCTTGTTACTAACCATAAGACCTAGGGCTACTAAATTTAATCCTGTCTCAGGGATCTCAAGTTTTACAGGGCCTTTTATTCAGGAAAATCTGAATTGGTATGGGGCTTTATCTTGTGGACCTCCACCAGGATTCAAGTAATTGTAGCTTTGTGGCCAAAAATGGCTTTGCCCTGGGGTCATAACTTTCTCGTAGGATTTTATAGAAAAAAAATTGTATGTCTTCTAGTTTAAAACCAATTGGCCAAGTTTTGTAATGTTTGCCAGTGGAGCGATACAGGGCCAGCATGGCCCTCTTGTTTTTGAAAGTAATGGTCACAAAATGCAGCTTCATTATTCCCACTGAAAATTGCAGTGGAATAGGTCCCTTTTTCTGCTAAATTATAAAGTACTATCTTTCTGGAAGGTTAAAAATAGAAATTCATTGCTCATAAATAGACTTTTTGGTATAAGTTCAGAATGAAAAAGCAGATGGTATAGATAACAAGGCAGACAGTATGGTCTGTACCGTCTGGTCTTGATCTACACCTTCTACAAACGATACTGACATCACCTATTGTAGAGATTGGGCTGTATACTAAAGTACAAGACGGTAAATTCTCTCTGTCAAGGTGGAAGTACTTCCTCATAAGCAAATTTATGCAGATTATGTCAGCTATGTCCACATGTTAACTGCATGGTAGCTATATTTTGAAAGAGACCCTGACGGATGACTGCAGACAACAGCTTTGCATACACTGAAACTGCACCCTGGTATCTCATTGTTAACCCTTCACCAAACAATCCTGGGTTTTAACGACCCTGGAGAAGAAACTTTTTGAAAATTTGTGGGAAAAGGAGAAAATTCTGGTAACCATTTCTCCATTTCTGGCATTTTCTCCTTTTCCGATAATGCTTTCTACTTCTTTAAAGACAAATCCCATTATTTTATCCGCACATAATTTGTTGTCTACAAATACTTTCAAGTTGAACATGTCCAAAATTTTGTCTTTGGAATAGGCTTAAACACATAAAACTACAAAAAGTTCAGCAGAGGAGTTTGAATTATTCTTGTGTAATGTGGATCATCAACACGAGGTTTAACCCTTTACCTAAAAATCTCTAGTTTTAACAACCCTGAAGGATGAGACATTTGAAAATGCAGGGGGGGGGGGGAGAAAATGCTGGTAACCAGCATATTTAGGCCACCTGAGCACAAAGTGTGTCCATCATTCAATGTCTTTTGTGCGTCATCCAGGCATCAACAATTACCTTTTTTGCACTTTTAGACGCCTGATACTCATGAAAGTTGGTCAGAGTGTTTGTCTTGATAATGTCTTAGACAAGTTCAAAATAGGGTATTGTCGGGTCAAAATGTAGGTCACTTGGGCAAATCTTAGGACAACGTTGTGTGCATTCCAGAGGCCATATTTCCAGTCCGATACTCATGAAAAATTGTCAGAATGTTTATCTTGATGACACTTCAGACGAATTTGAAATTGGTTCATATTGGGTTAAAAAGAGGTTCACTTGAACAAATCTCATAAAAACCTTTTGTGTTCTGTAGAGGCCACATTTTCAGTCTACACATGAAAGTTAGTGAGAAAGTTTGTCTGGATGATATCTCAGACAAGTTTGAAATCAGGTCTTGTTGGGTCAAGAAATAGGTCTTTCAGGCAAATGTAAGAAAAAAAAAACCTGGTGTGCACACTAGAGCTAGGCTATATTACCAGGCTGACACTAATGAAGTTTGGTCAGAATGTTCATCTTGATAATGTCCAGACAAGTTTGATTTTGGGTCATGTCAGGTGAAAAAGTAGGTCACTTGGACAAACAGTAGAAAAACCTTGTGTGCACGGTAGAGACCATATTTATTGGTCAGAATGTTTGTCTTGATGATGTCAGGGACATGTTGAAATTTGGATCACGTCGAGTCAGAAAGTAGGTAATTGGAACAAATTATAGAAAAACCATGTGTCCACTTTTAGAGGCCATGAATTGAGCCATATCTGATTTGTCTTCTGCAAAAAGGAAAATTTTGAATTGAACTTTTTTAGCATTTTTAGAAATTTCTGGAGCTAACTTTTTCATTGAAAAGTTCTAAAATGTTATTGAACATTATTAAAACAGTTTTAAAACTGAGCCATGTTCGATAAATCATTTAGATTTATTCTTAAAAAACTGTTCTAGAACAATTCAAGAAATCAAGCCTCAAACACTTAGATATAGAACTGTTCTGAAACTGCTCTTGATGTTCCAGAGCAGTAACTGTAAATTTTGAATTGTTCCAGTTTCTAGAACACTTTATATCATGAGCATGGCCTTTAACTCTTTACCACACAATCCCAAGTTTTAACGACCCTGAAAGAGAAGGCTTTGGAAAACATTGTGGGAAAAGGAGAAAATGCTGGTAACCAGCATTTTCTCCTTTTCCCACAATGTTTTCTACCCTTCCCAAAGCAAATTTCAATTTTTCAGTCACATTTATTTTGTCGTCTGCAAATGCTTTGAATTTGGACCAGTCCAAAAATTTGTCGTTTGGTAAAGAGTTAAACACTGTGAGTGCCTTAAACCCTTAGGCTGCTAAGCGCGACTCACTGACCTTTTGCGGACAGTATAAATCAAGATCAGACTGCATAGAACATGCAGTCTGATCCTTAATCCACACTGTCAGACAAGGATTATCCCCCCCCCCCCCCCAAAAAAAAAAAAAAAATTGAAATAGCAAAATTTGGGTTTTTGATATCGGCTTAAAATTTTGATATCATTCTCTAGCAGGATTAGGGGTTAATATAGAGCAAAGGCATACACTACCAACCCCCTTCTATTATCGACCCTTTGTTATTTACAATTCTTATTGGTTGTTACCATGAAATGACACATAGATAGTATTATGACGTTTTTCTATATGTCACAAGATACCATCCTTCTGAAAAATCAACCAATGTTTTTAGTGGTCACAAAATTTTCATCAAAAATTATTGGTGCAAATAAGGGGAGTACCTGTAAAGTTTTCACTATCGATTCGATTTCAAAATACATTTAAGTCATTGTTTATGCATAATATTTCATTATAAAGGACATAAGACTATTTTTATTGGCTAAAATTGGCAAATAAATTCACAACAAAAATTTGGAGAGGGGATCAATAAAAAAAGACAAAACATTGGAGTGTTTCCATTATCAACCCCTTTTTCCGTACATTTTCTTTTTGTCATAAAAGCGCTTAATGTTCCTAATATAAAATGTAGAGCATTTATAGAGCATGACTAATATTCACAATGGACCAAAACTAGATGGAATGGTTTATGTGGTAAAATTGTTGTCTCCATTTCATTTTATTGTCCACATGGTACATCCGAATCTCATCATGATGACGTACCCTAATGTCGACGTAGACTCTGTCAATTTTGAAAAGGAGTCCAATGTCTACCGGATGTGCCTTAAATCCTCCGGGTAACAGTCTGAGTGGGTAACATGTGAGTCCTGTTAATCTTGATGGTATATAGAATGACCAGACACGCTCGAATTCATGTTTTGGGATGAAGAGGGTCGGAAGAATATACACTTTGTCCCGATTGCGAGTAGATTTGGCATTAATGGACAGAGCAGGTGCACGTTTTCTTATAAATTTCTAGTATTAAACATAAACTACGAGTGCACCAACTTTTTCTGTCACAGAAACAGCAACAACAATATCCGACGTAATCATTCCATATTCATTTTTCATTGAGAACTTTTGTTTTTTCGGACTTGGGAAAGAAGGGTAGCATAAGTCACATTCCAAACCCTCGGAAATCATATTTTTGAAACAAGCTATTGTTGTTTTATGTTTATTCCTGGTATTACGCAAACGAAGATTATTTTGAATAATGCAGGGTGATTTTATTGTAAAAAAGTCCAAGGGGGTCAATAATCCCGGAATGGGTTGATAACCGAAACACTTCCTCATCTTTTTCTGGTGCCATCAATTATGTTGGTACACTGTCCTGAAACATGCAGTGTCGATATTATCATACACCGGAAAATGATTTACTGAGTGAAGTAGTCATAGTGTATGATGGCGGAATTCACCATTGTCCACGCACTTATTGCCCTAAAGGGTCGATAATAGGCGCTTTGCTCTATCCTATGATGGCTGCAAATGGATGGAAGAATATCATGAAATTTTTATTGAAGGAGTCAATTTAACCCTTATCCTACTAAATAAGTGAAATGAAACTTTCACTTCGATAGTGAAAAAACCCAAATTTTGGTATTTCAAAGGTAATTTTTGGGGGAATGATATCTATTTATCGGGCAGTGTAGATTGAAGATCAGACTGCACGTTCTGTGCATTCTGATCTTGATTTACACTGTCCGCAAAAGGTCAGTGAGTCACGCTTAGCAGCTTAGGGGTTAAGGCAAGTCACTTTTGTTGCTATGGCTCATATCATGGGATTTGTCTATGGAGAGATAGAAAACAATGTGGGAAAAGGAGAAAATGCCATGATATTTTTAAATGCCTTCCTCATGGCTGTTGAAAAAAGATGAGATTGTTTGGTAAGGATTTAACCGTTTCTGTCATACAATCTCATTGTAATGCATCCTTGACAGACAAGTTTTTTCAGAATGTGGTAAAAACTGAGACATCGTATACAGTGGAATACTGTAGACACCAAACGTCACCATTTTTATTTCTTTGACAATGTCATCAATCATAAATACAAAGTTTATTTGTTCATGTTCAGTGTTTTTGCTTGATCTAATTTCTAATTTTGGAAAATCCCTACTGAAGACACCCTCCAGATATTCCATTTTTTTTTTTCAAACCTTTACCACTTTACAGTCCTCAGTTTTAATAACTTATAGGAAGAAGGTTTTTGAAAACATTTGAAAGCAGCATTTTCTCCTTTTCCCACAATGTTTTCTGATCTATCAAAGACAAATTCCATGACTAAAAGCACATTTAACCCTTAACTCTTTACCAAACGATCCCGGATTTTAACGACCCTTGGAGAGAAGCCTCTTGAAAACATTGTGGGAAAAGGAGAAAATGCTGGTAACCAGCATTTTCTCCTTTTCCTACAACGTTTTCTACTCTATCAAAGACAAATTCTGCCATTTGAGCCACACTGAAATTGTCATCTGCACATGCTTACAACTTGGACCAGTCTAAAATTCTGTTGTTTGGTAAAGAGTTAAAGCATAGAATAAACCCCTAGAGTAACACCCAGGTAATTACAGTTTCATAGATGCTTTTTGCCATTGCTGTTTCAACAAAGTGGACAGTGTTAATAAAAGATCAGACCGCATGTTTTGTGCAGTCTGATCTTGATCTACACTGGCCTCAAAGGCGACTGTACCTGTGAAAGGCGATTCAAAGATTAAATTGTTGTCTGCAAATGCTTTCAGATGAGACAAGTCTAGGATTTTATTGTGTGGGAAAGACTTCAAAGGAACAAACAAAAGAAACAGAATATTTTGACAAATTCAGATATTGACCCCTCTTTAACCCTTTACCAAACATTCCCGGGTTTTTACGACTCTGAGAAAGAAGCCTTTTGAAAACAATGTGGGAAAAGGAGAAAATGCTTGTAACCAGCATTTTCTCCTTTTCCCACAATGTTTTCTACCCTTCCCATGACAAATTTCAGTTTTTGAGTCACATAACTTTTATTGTCTGCAAATGCTTTCAATTTGGACCAGTCTAAAATTTTGTCATGTGGTCAAGAGTTAATAATTATCTCCTGCAGAATTTCGTTGGGGAGGGAGAAGATTGTTTTTGTGTTGTCTGTCCTTATCGTAAGCCACAGACAATCAGTATTTGCATATTAACACCCTCATTTGTTTACTTTTGGCCACTACTGGCCCTTCAAATGGCAAATAATCAACATCGAAATTTTCAGGTAAAAAAAAAAGCATCCAAACACATGACTGTATGGATTGGCAGTTTGAGGTTTCCTTTAGCTGGAATATCTCAGCGTGGTAGGTAGTGTAGATGATCTGCATGCTTTGTGGCGGCTAATCGTGCTCAGTACTAGCAGCATAAGCAATTATTTATAGATGTGGAAGGCTGGTTAAAAAAAGAACCAGTTGCTTAAAGTCCTAACCCCTTGCAGAACCCAGATTTAAAGGCTTTTTGTGGACACTTAAGATCAAAATCAGATTGCACAAACATGCACTCTGATCTTAGATCTGCAATGTCGGTTTCTTTGCCAGATAGTCTGACAAAAACAGTTTTAACCGGTAAAGCACCTTTCATCACTGTAGTTGCCTTTGCGGTCAGTGTAGAGCAAGATCAGGCTGCACAAAACACGCAGCCTGATCTTTGATCTACACTGTCGGCTTTGCTGAGACACTATAGACAAATGCAACCATGATATTGCAATTATTTGGGTCTAATTGCTATGTTGAAAATGTCTGATAGGTTTATTTGGCACTCTAAAGCTTGAAATAGCAATATTTATTATATTGACTGAGAATGTTCATTTCATTTAGTTAGCGTTTCAAGGGGTAACTTTTCTGTCTAGAAAATTAATGTGAAGGGGAAAACAACATATGAGTCAGGTAATAGGAGAATTAATCTGTTATGGCATGAAGCATTATGGGTTTTATACCTACGGAGAGGCTGTAAATTGAGCTTGTTATATTTATGACACTTCGTGCTGATAGACAGGTGTCAAAACTCAGCAGAGTACATAAAAAAAATATGCTTAACTCTTTACCAAAAGACAAATCTTTAGACTGGTCCAAATTCATAGCATTAGCAAACAACATATTAAATGTTGCCATGTCTTATTCCTTTACCACACAAACCTGACTTTTAACGACCCTGAGAAAGAGGCCTTTTGAAAACATTGTGGGTAAAGGAGAAAATGCTGGTAACCTTTTCTCAAAACAAGTTTCAATTTTTCATTTACCTTTATTTTGTCATCTGCAAATACTTTCATTATGGACCGGTCTAAGATTTTGTTGTTTGGTAAGGAGTTAACTCTTTACCACATGACAAAATTTTAGACTTGTCCAAATTGGACGCTTTTGCAGACGACAAAATAAAAGTGACTCAAAAATTGAAATTTATTTTTGAAAGGTAAGAAAACATTGTGGGAAAAGGAGAAAATGCTGGTTACCAGCATTTTCTCCTTTTCCCACAATGTTTTCAAAAGTTCTCTTCTACAGGGTCGTTAAAAGTCGTGATTGTGTGGTAAAGGGTTAAACAGATTTCAATTTTTTAGTCGTACATGTATTTATTTTATCATCTGCAAATGCTTTCAATTTGGACAAGCCCAGCATTTTGTTGTTTGGTAAAGAGTCAATGTTTAACACAAACCCTTCGGAATAGTTAGTGTAGATAGAGATCAGACTGTGCAGACCATGAAGTAATTTGAGTTTTCATGTTTAAATGTATTAATCCTCAAAGTGCTCAATCAATAGGCCTTTTCAATTACGGAAATAAAAATCCAAATGCTTCTTTTTCAAGATAGTTTTGCCAGAATAAGTGTTTTTAAAATAAAACACAGTATAAATCCAAGCTCTGATTGCACATTCTGATCTTGATCAACACTGACTGCACAACCACCATTAGTGCTTTGTGCTCACTGGATTAAAAATAAGTACAAATATATAGTATTGACTGATTGAAAAAAAATTCAAATAACATCTGGGAAGGTCTGTGTGGGAATGGTCAAAGGGAGATAATCAGATTCAATTATACGACAAGGAGTTTTTTACTGGACACTCGCAAAATAGAGACTTCCCTGGCACCCAGATTGTCCCACAAAAAAGATTTATGTGTTGACTTCAAATTTTTCATTTGAAGGTAGTCAAATGACCCATGTTCGAGGAAGTCCAGGAAAAACCATGCTCCAGACATATGCCCCATATTTCCTTAACACAGTGTTTTGGCCAGAGTGTGTTTCTTGCGTTTTTTACAATGCAACAAATATCCGGGTCTTGTCAGACTAAGAAAAATAGTTCCAGTTCCGAGTCGGCAGAGTCACATTGAAAGGGAAAGGTCCCAACACGTGAATTTTAAGTAGATCTAGCCCCCCCACCCCCTTCTTTTTTTTTTTAAAAAAGGTGTTTAAAACAGAGACCCTCAAAATTTCTGTATGACCTCCAGAAATTAGGAATAGGGGTCACAAATGACCCTCAAAAATTTGAAGCTGGCAGAAACACTGGTGACATAAATGTCCGTTTTACAGAAGAACAATCCAAAAATAAACTTTCCTCATTTCTTTTCAGGTACTCGTCTTCAGCATTGCATGTGGGGTATATTTGTATTATTTCAAGTAAGTGAAGATTTTATTTGACCTTTTACCCCTTTACAAGACATTCTCATGTTTAATCCTCTATCACACATTCCCGACTTTTAACGACCCTAAAGGGAGGCCTTTTGAAAACAGTGTGGGAAAAGGAGAAAATGCTGGTAACCGGCATTCTCTCCTTTTCCCACAATGTTTTCTACTCTTCCATAAGCAAATTTCAAATTTTGAGTCACATTTATTTTGTCGCTTGCAAATGCTTTCAAATTGGACAATTCTAAAACTGTCGTCCAGTAAAGGGTTACCTCTATACCACACGACAAAAATGTAGACTTATCCAAATCAGAGCATTTGCAGACGACAATTTAAATGTGGCTCAAATGGAGAGATTTGACTTGAATAGGTTAGAAAACATTGTGGGAAAAGAAGAAAATGCTAGTTACCAGCATTTTCTGCTTTTTCCACAATGTTTTCTACCACTTCTAAGCCAAATTCTGGCATTTGAGACACGATAAAATTTGTTGCCTGCAAATACTTTCAGATTTGTTAAGTCTAAAATTTGTGTAGTTTGTTAAAGAGTTAAATGACCCTGAAGAAGAAGGCTTTCCAAAAGTTTATGGGAAAAGGAGAAAGTGCCGATAACCATCAATTTTTAGCTCCAGTGGCGGATGCCAGCAGGCTTATTTCATGGCCCTGTGTTTGTCATGCATCTTTCTATGCGTCTTTGTGTGTGTGTGTGTGTGTGTGTGTGTGTTTGTGTTAACTTTTATTTCAAACATTTTTTTCTCAAACTACCCATCCAATTTTGATGAAACTTCACAGAATGTTGGTTATACAATTGGTACTCGAAGTGTTGACCTTTTACCACACATTCTGGCATTTTCTCCTTTTTCTACAATGTTTTCTTACCTGTAAATGACAAAGTTTATTACAGTGTGTACTTGATTCCACATTTCTTTTGTCGTCTGCAAATGCTTTGAATTTGGACTAGTCTTAAATTTCGTTGTTTAGTCAAAGGTTAATGGTTGAAAAGGAACCAGACAAACAGAATCTAAGTTTGCAATCGAAAGTGTGCGACCTGTTCAAAATGATAACGAGCCATGTTCTGTGAAAAGGGGGCTTTATGCATTTGCAAAAAGTATTGACCGGAGTCAGCCTGCCCAGTCTGGGCAGGCTGACCTGGGTCAAAACGGTTTGCTTTTTGTAGATTTTTTACATGTCAAGGGACCAGTCTACCTCATGATTTAGTCGGTTGTTACACAGAATGGATTTTATGAATCCCTATGTAATTGTGATGACTTACTTGGTATAATGCGTCACACAGCTGCATAAAACCCCGCTTTGCCAGATCTTGGTTCTATTAGATTGATCAGAACTTAGGATTTATTTTGACCCTTTAGTCACCAGCTGCATTGTAAACTAGGCTTTTGCAGACAATATAGATCAAGATCAGACTTTTAAGAAAAATGTTCAGTCTGATTTTTCATCTACTGTATTCTTATCTAAATGTCCTTTTGCTTGTAGTTTAAATGCGTTTTCTAGACCTGTTAGAAGCAGAACTCAGTTATTCTGCAGCGACAGCATAAAAGGTTTATCAGTAAATTTGATATAAAGGCAGTGTAAGGAAACGATTTTATCTTTTAGTGTAGAAATCAGTGATGAAACTTTTATAGTAATTGATATTTGTTTGTCATGCAACATCAAACAGTTGGTTAACAATTATCCTAGGCAGACAAGTTGTTTTGTCTTTTCAGCTTTTAAACCAACAAGTATGACTGAGAATGACTTGGTATGCCTCTGCTGAGACAGCTTTTAAACTTTTTACCAAACAATTGTGAGAAAGAAAGTATTTGAAAACATGGTTGGAAAAGGAGAAAATGCTGGTAACTGGCATTTTCTTCTCCCACAAGGTTTTCTTGACATTCAAACAAAAATCTGATCATTTCAGCCACATTTAATCTGTTGCACATTGGACAAGTCTAAAAATTTTGTTGTGTGGTGAAGAGTTAACCCTTTACCACACAATGACGACTTTTAACACCCCTGAAAGAGATGGCTTTTGAAAACATTGTGGGAAAAGGAGAAAATGCTACCAGCATTTTTCTCCTTTTCCCACAATGTTTTTTACCCTATCAAAGAAAACTCATTTCATATGAGCCACATTGAAACTGTCATCAGCAAATGCTTTCAATTCGGACAGGTCTAAAATCTTGTCATGTGGTAAAGAGTTAAAAGCAAGTAACTACTAAAGTGTTAGTTGTCATTGCTGCTAGTGATATATTTAAATATCTTGCAAAGAAAAGTTTGTTTCCTACTACACAGCTTGTGGGAAAAAAAAAATTATAAATTGGAATTAGTATAATTGTTGATTGCCTCAGCAAAACTCATCCATGGTTGTGAATGGCAGGTTAATTCTTTACCACACGACTAAAATCAAGCCTGGTCCAAATTAAAAGCATTTGCAGACGATAAATTAAATGTAGCTCAAAACATTGTGGGAAAAGGAGAAAATGCCATTTACCAGCATCTTCTCCTTTTTTATCTGTCCTCAGCAAATGTTTCCAATTTGGACCAGGCTATAAATTTGTCATCTTGGAAACAGTTTACTGGTTCCCATGAGACAGGTTCATTTCGTTGAGACCCGGCTGTACCATATTACATTTGGTACTGATTATAATCTTAGATAACTTGGTTACCGTGGGCAGAAATGCTTTTCCTAATTTAATCAGAAGCCAGTGGCACTATTAAGACTTATCTCTCCCAGCAAATTTTCCACTAATTGTGAATGACAGTTTGATGGGCGTCAAATGTTACACAGAGAAATGAATGCTTTTGGAAACAGAAGAAATAGCTTGGTATTTTTTATTGTCTTATGTGAAGGATTAATCCTTTTCCTGTTAAGCCGAGCCCTGGTAGCTCAGTCGGTAGCATGCAGGACTTTAGAACAGGGGTTCATGGGTTTGATTCCTGGCTCGGCCAATTTCTTTCCAAGGATTGATGATAGTCATTGCGATAGGATTCAATCCTGTCCCACTGCTGACCATTGTTCTCGACGATCATTATTTGGGAAAGCAGCCAGTGGCTTTGGAAGAAAATTATGCAGAGTACTGGTAAAAGAGACTCCCGGAAAGCATGGATAGGTGCACTGGCCGCTGCGATATAACTGAAATAATGTTGAAAATGGCGTTAAACACCATACAATCAATCAATCAGCACCATACAATCAATCAATCATCTGGCTAATTGAGTTGAATAAAACTTTCAAACTGATAGTAAAACACCGAATAATGTTAATTCAAACTTACTTTTGGAGGAAAATGTTTCCTTTTTGGACAGTGTAGATCCAAGATCAGACTGCACGTTTTGTGCAGTCTGATCTTGATCTACTCTGTCCGCAAAAGGTCAGTGGGTGGCGCTTAACAACTCAACGGTTAGTATAGGGGACATTTAAACACCTGTTGTAAGATGTTAGTTGGATGTTAGATGGGGGGGGGTGGGGGGGGTGGCGGTGTTCAACTGGTGGAAGGATCTGTTTGTTTGGTGTTTAACTCCTTACCACAAAACAAATCAAAGCGTTGAGAATGCTGATGTGGCATTTGTCAAGGAAGCCACTGTGTAGAATTAATAATTTGAAAACAAGAGGGCCATGATGGCCCTGGATCGCTCACCTGAGTCAATAGACGAAATTCACTCCATGTGCGTAATTCAATTTCTGACCAATTGTTTGGTCAATTGAGCTTAAAATGTGGCCTCTGGAGCGTCCACAAGGAATTTCCTGAAGTTGACCTAGTGACCTAATTTATCACCCGATGTGACCTAATTTAGAACTCGTCAAAAAATTTATCAAGACAAACATTCTGAACACTTTTCAAGTTAATTCAGCAATAAATGCGGCCTCTAGAGTGCTCACAAGGTATTTCTTAAATTTGACCAAGTGACCTAGTTCATGACCCCAGGTGACCCAATTCCAAACTCACCCAATATTTCATCAAGATAAACATTCTGACCAATTTTCAAGTCAATTGAGCAAAAAATATGGCCTCTAGAGTGCCCACAAAGTATTAGTTTAATTTAACCTTGAGACCTAGTTTATGACCCCAGGTGACCCAATTTTGAACTGACTGAACACGTTGTGCTCAGGTGGGCTAACAAACTTAGAACAGGTTCACTACATACCAAATAACAAAGCTCTATGCTTTCCAGTTTTAGAAAAGAAGAATTTTAAAGTTTTCCTTCTTTGTTCCTTTGTTCGAACTTGTTACCCCCGGGGCGGGGCCAGTTTTGATCCCAGCGGCATCATTTGAACAAACCTGGTAGAGGTCCACTAGGAATTGCTAGATACCAAATATCAAAGCTCCACACCTTCCAGTTTCAGAGAAGAAGAATTTTAAAGTTCTCCTTCTTTGTTCCTATGTTCGAACTTGTGACCCCTGGGGCAGGGCCAGTTTTGACCCCAGAGGCATCATATGAACAAAATTGGTAGAGGTCCACTAGAAGATGCTAGATGCCAAATATCAAAGCTCCACGCCCTCTAATTTCAGAGAAGAAGATTTTCAAAGATTTTGCTATTTTTTTCCTTTCTGTTGCCACGGCAACCAGAGTAAGGGATGGAATTCAATCTTTTGAACAACTTTGGTAGGGCTTCACCCAAGGAACATCCCTGCCAAATTTCACCAAGGTTGGCCCAGCGGTTTAGAAGGAGAATATGTTTAAAGGAATTGTGGACAGACGGACAGATGGACGCCGGACAATGACCGATCACAATACCTCACCTTAGCACTTGGTGCTCAGGTGAGCTAAAAAAAAAAGAGAAATATTATTTAAATATTAACTTGAAAATCAACCTCCTAAGCAAATAAATACGTCTCTGGTTAAAGGGAGATTACTGGTGCCTAAGTTTGCGTTATTTGTGTATTGGTGGTCTCCCTTTGATCTTTCAAGAGGAGTCAGGAGTAACGTCCCTTGACGGAAGGATGCACGATGGGTAGAGAGAGAAGCCATGTAAATATATTGAATTCAATTAAGTTTATACCTAAATACTATGATTTTGAGATATCTTTGGCCGTCAGGATCTAATTCCCAACATTACAATATAAAGTTTTCTTCCTGTAAATATTCATGCACAATCAAATGAGTAGCGTGCAATCATGGGACGAACAAGCCCAGGGACGAACTGGTTTTGGAACGAACAACCCCAGAAGCAAAGCGGTCAGAAGACAAATTTTGTGCATATCATTGCGCCAATAGAAGGCTATTAAGAGGTGAAGCTATTTTTAATCAAAAAGAAGTATTTCCACGATCGATGGCCCTTTGCAGTTTATTTCAATACGCCATTTCCAATTATGTATCTGAGTGCTATTGAAAAACTCATTTGTCTTGAAAAATTGAGTTTAATTGGGTTTACTTCCTTCGGTTTTGCACAAAATACCATACATGGTCTTCAAAATTCAATATTGAACATTTATTATTGATCTCATAGTGGCATTGTCTTCGACAAATGCCACAAAAAGTAGACTTGTCTGAATTGAAAGCATTTGCAGACGACAATGTAAATGTTGTTAAATTGATAAAATTTGTCTCTGATATGGTAGAAAAAGTTGTGGAAAAAGGAGCAAATGCTGTTTACCAGCATTATCATCTTTTCCCACAGTGTTTTTACAAGGCTTCTTCCCAAGGTCCTTAAAACTCTGGATTGTTTGGTAAAGAGTTATCATTGTTTTCAACAATATTTGAGTCATCCTGAGCAAGGCATCAGTGGACATATCCAGGCCTTCTTCAAGTTTCTTTTACCAGTATTTCACACAACATTCTTTTCAAGGTACTGGCTGCTTTCTTACACAAACACTGTCAACATAATGGTCACTGATGATCGAGGAATGAATCCTGTCACAGTGACTGTCATCAGTCCTCAGAAAGAGGGGCTGATGTTTAGGAATTAAAGTCTGGACCCCTGGCTTAGATGCTATGTTTAGTACAAACTAAACTACAAAGCTTGGCTGGTGGATGGATTGGTTGGTATAGATAATTGTTGGAAATGCAAGAAATAGCTATTGATACATAGGAAATTATATAAGGACATGTATTATGAATAGAAGTTTTTTTGATGGCAGGCAGAGAAGGGATAAAAGTGGAGTTCCTGAACAACTGCTCAAATTATTAAAGAGGTCCTTATACTCATTTTCAGCCAGTTTTAACTCATTTTGTCTTTATTTTATCAAACTATAGTCATTCTTATACCTTCATGCCAAATATTGGGCCAGATGGTTGCAAGGTTGCTTAGATTACGGTCGATAAAAAATGCATTTCGCTGAGTTGCGGCCTTCCATGTAAACAGACTCGTCGTTTCTGGTTTTTGAATCGAAGATTTTCGATATATCCGTTATACGCTCGGGTAGATTCGTATGATGATCTTGCATTCTGTCACGTGACTATATTTGACCTTCGCCCTGCGTCTAATGAGGTAAACAAAGGAAAATGGAGGCTTCTCTGTTGCAGCCTCGATTTTCAGATGGAGGTCGCCACCTATATGCAAATTACACCGTATCCGACTGTAGGCGGAAACCAACGATAAATTTCCGTGACGCACCGCCATTGTTTACAGCTTCGATTGTCAGCTAGTTTTCTTCTGACCAATGTTCGGTTTCTGATACAAATCTCCGTGTTTCTTTTTTTTCAATTACACCATATATGTCAGTAATTTATCATGTTTACACAAAGGACTGATTTCTGTACCATTCTAAATTGTTTGAAATTTAACAGCGTTTTTGCTTACCGGCTGTAGACGGGCATCTTTAAATCCTAAAAGTGCCTTTCACAACTTTGGCTGCATTTGCAGTTAGTATAGATCTGTCAAGGTCAGACATTATTATTCATTTAGTAGTCTTCAATCTACACTGTCGCTGAGACATTCTAGACAAAAGAGACTTTGAAATTGCAATCATTTGGTTTAAATTTTCTATTTGACTGTGAAAAGGTGAAAAACGATGTTGCCAATGGAGAAAATGCTGGTTTTCCTTTTCCCATATTAGTTTCAAAAATCTTCTTCAGGGTTGAGAAAACACTGGATTGTTTGGCTAAGGATAAAGTTGCTAGCCATCTGATTGCCTGAGACGGCATGTCTCAACCAATCAGATGGCTGGTCTTGGAACTTGGAATTAAAACAGCATACAGGTATTTTAAGTTCTACAGGTAAATAGGTACCTTGATCCCTTCATAATGTGTCGTCCCACCTGGCCCTGTCAGACCACAACTGCGTGGAACGAAAAAAAAGAGACTTTTTTGGATTGACTTTCTGCCATGCATATCTGGAGAACAAAAAGATCTGTGGGATTCGCACTCATTTATCATGATTCAGTGTGCCATTATCAGTGTCAGATAGCTTACATTCCACAGAGATTTCTTGTTTCTAGGTATCACCAAGATTAAACGGGAATTAACTTTTATCAAATTCTGCCTCGTTAAAGAAACAAACATGCTTAATCATTACATATACACGGAAATTCAGATTATTACCCCAGGGCCGGATTGTGTTTAGAGAGATAAATTGTTCTTTGACACTGGCCAGAGTGTTTCGCCCTTAAAATGTGATAGTTATTGGAATTTGGTTGTTTTAGGAGCATTATAGATCACAATCAGACAGCAAGAACAAGAAGTCTGCTCTTTGATCTTTCAATGTAAAAATATTTTATGTTGCACACTGGCCAAAACAGTCTGAAAAATTATGGTACATATATTTTTTTACTGATTGGAATTTTAATTCCATTTATTATTCCTTTACCAAAATGTGCTATATTTTCATAAACCTTGGGCAGAAGTTTTTTCAGAACATTGTGGGAAAAAGAACAAAAGGAAGTGATCAGTATCTCTAACTTTCAACAATGTTGTCTACCCTTTGTAAGAGAAATCCTCTCATTTGAATCATAATTTTGTTGTCATCTTGAAGTTTTTGTCATTTGCGAAGAATGTGAAACCTCCTTATCTGGTAAAGGGTAAAGCTAGTTAGTTGGACTCATAATTGACATCTCCTTGCTGTACTTGATGAGATCGTGTGGAGAAATTACATGAAATTTATTTTATCCCAAGAAATTAACTATCAAAGAATGTGAAATGTAAACAGTACAATTTTTGGTTATTTATATAAGCAAACATTAGACACGACTCAGGGGATGATAAATAGCCTCCAAGAAGGGTTTTTATGTGTTTTTGATTTTCTCAAAACCTGAGGTATGGGTTAACTTTTTCCCAAAAGACAAATTAAAGACTCTTCCAAATTGGAAGCATCTGCAGACAACAAATCTAAAAGTGGTACAAATGAACTTAAGTTCTTTGACAAGGTAGAAAACATTGTGGGAAAAGTAGAAAATGCTGGTTACCAGCATTTTCTACTTTTCCCTCAATGTTTTTAAAAGGCCTCTACCTCAGGGTCGTGAATACTCGGAATTGTTTGGTGAAGAGCTCTTTCACCACTAAATAAAGAGCCGGTTACACATATTTTAAAAGGCCGCTTATACACTTCCACTGCAAGATGGAGAACACATTCTGTCATAATCTAGAGTTAAGTAGTGGACAGTGTAAATCAGAGATCAGACTGCACTTTCTGTGCAGTCTGATCTTGATCTACACTGTCCACAAAAGCTTCTTGTGTCGTTTACAGTAAAGAAAGAGTTAACTCTTTACCAAATGAAGAAATTCTACACTGGTGCATTGAAAGCACTGGCAGATGACCAATTAAATGTGACTAAAGTTATGAAATTTGTCTGGGAATGAGTAGGAAACATTGTGGAAAAGGAGAAAATGCTGTTTACCAGCATTTTCATCTTTTTCCCATAACCAGCATTTTTCTTTTTCCATAATGTTTTCAAAAGCTTTTTTGTCAGAGTCATCAAATCTGGTAAATGTGTGGCAAAGGTTTCAGTGTTCAATTTCCATCAAAATACTTGATAATCCATTAGTTCATTCTTCAATAAGTCGACATGGTGGTCTTCAAACTTAGAGACGAGACGTGCTCTGGCAAAAGGGGGCTAAATGCATCTCCGTGCTGCATTATACCAAGCAAGTCATCACAGTCATGATAATGGAGCTATAAAATTGATTTTGTCTAACAACCGACTGAACCATGAGGTACAGTGGTCCTTTGACATACAGAAAATTTACAAACAGCAAAAAGTTTTGGCCCAGGTCAGCCTGCGATACTCTTTGCAGATGCATTAAGCCCTCTTTTCACAGAGCATGGTTCAAATATTGGTGGTAAAGTAGAGCACCAGCAAATTGCGACACTCAGGTGTGGTAAAGTCGGTGAGTTGATTGGTAATGGACAATGTAGATCTGAGATTAAAATTAACATATTGAGCAATCTTATCATGATCTATACTGTTGGCAGAGGCATCTTTAGTTTCCATCAGCTTTGTAACTGGTATATTTTAACCCTTTACCACACAATGTGGAGATCCTGACAGAGAATGATTTTGAAAACATTGTGGGAAAAGGAGAAAATGCTGATGAACAGCATTTTCTCCTTTTCCCACAATGTTTTCTATCCATCTAGAGGCAAATTTCAGTTTTTGAGCCACGTTTAATTTATCGTCTGCAAATGCTTTCAATTTGGACCATTCTAAAATTTTGTCATTTGGTAAAGAGTTAAAGTCTTGTGAAATATAACAGACAGACAGATCACCCAAGTTTCTGTAAGCTGATGTAAATTTTGCCTAAATTGATTACATTAAATGCCAGATAGATTTATTTTTTCAGATAATTTCATTTACCCCTTTGCCTTATCTCTTAAAAGGTTTATCAGTATATAAATAAATCATAAATCTTTTCTAAATGATCAGGTTTTTACTGTCCTGACACAGAAGGCTTTTGAAAACTTAGTGGGAAATGCAGTAAAGGTGGTAAGAAGCACTTTTTCCCTTTCCCAGGATGTTTTCCAACCTTTCAAAGATTAATCCCATCATTTAACCGCATTTTGTTTGTCAACTGCAAATGCTTTCATTGTGAAGGAATCTTAAATTGTGTTGTCTGTTAATTCTTTAAAGGCGACAAAGCTTTGAACTTGTCCAAGCCCATGCAGGCAATCAATTTAGTTTGAATCAAAAGTTTGAAATTTTCTAGGAAAGGGTATAAAACATTGTTGGAAAAGGAAAAAAATGCTGGTTACCAGCATTTTTTCCTTTTCTAACATTGTTTTCAAGAGACTCATTCTTCATGGTAGTTAGATTATGGAATTGTTTGATAAAGGATTAAAAGGTTCATTCATCAAGATATTTGATTTGTAGATGTAGATTTCTAGGACTGGGATATCTTGACTGTTTATTATTTCTGGGAGATTCTCTAGGCAAGATGTTTACCCTTCTTGAGAATCTCGGGACAGATCTGTTTTTGTTTGGCCTCCATAGCTAGCTTACCTTTAACTGTACCAAGCAGGGTAGCTCAGTTGGCAATTTACAGGGCTTGGAGAAAGGGTAGCAGCGCTTTGATTCCGAGCTTGGCCAAAGTCTCTCAGAGAACAGGTGATAGTCATCGCAACAGCATTCATTCATCTCTGATGGCTGAACATTATTTCAAAGTTTTCATTTGAAAGCTGCAAGACTGGCTTGGAAAGAAAGTTGTGTGCAATGTAAGGTAAAGAAACTTCAGGTTCATTTGCTGTTGTGATATAACTCAAACGATGTTGAAATGGTTTTAATCACCATGCAAACAAAACCTAACACTGACATGGTAGTTTGCCTCTCAGTAATAGCAATAGGGGATACCTCTAAATGCTAAATTTAATTTTTCCAAGACAGTTTATTCTTAGACTCTGTTGCATTGTGAGAGCATGTGCAGAAAACAAATGTGGCTCAGATGATTGAATTTGCCTTTGAAAGGGTTGAAAATGCACTCCATTTCCTTCATTGTTTTCAAAAGGCTTTTTCCCGAGAGCCCTTATAATATAACATCATGTCTTTGCTATTGACAATTGAAATCACAAAATTTATTTCTGGTGAAAATCCGATTCGAAATTCCATTGCTCACATAAACTTCAAGACTTATCTTCTCCATGATGTCCTTTCCTCTGGTAGTAGAAAATAGGTCAAGTTGAAACATAGGTAAATAATGGTTTCAAACAAGAAACCATGTTGAGTATGGAAATATTTTGTATGAGAGTATGCAAACAGGCTTATCAGGTTCATATTAGACAAATAGATGAGTCTGCAGTGGAGGACACACATTTCCTTTGCCATTTTCAACATAAGTGAGGGGCTGTGCAACACTGTGCTTGATCAATTGCAAGTAGCCAAGTCAAGTAAGTCATATAGTCAAAAAAAAATTCAGTGACTGCTTACTCATTTTATGCCCACTGATCTTAGATCAACACTATCAGCTAAATTGTGAAATATTCTGGCATACAACCCTCTCAAAATGCTATGGTCTGTTTTCCTAATTGAGAAAATCCCTATTTAGCCCTGTATGGGTTTGCAAAAGGCAACATTTTCGATTGCAAACACATGCAGATGACAATCAACCGATTGCAAACACATGCAGATGACAATCAACCGATTGCAAACACATGCAGATGACAATCAACCGATTGCAAACACATGCAGATGACAATCAACCGATTGCAAACACATGCAGATGACAATCAACCGATTGCAAACACATGCAGATGACAATCAACCGATTGCAAACACATGCAGATGACAATCAACCGATTGCAAACACATGCAGATGACAATCAACCGATTGCAAACACATGCAGATGACAATCAACCGATTGCAAACACATGCAGATGACAATCAACCGATTGCAAACACATGCAGATGACAATCAACCGATAACTATAGCTCAAATGTTTGGTTGACTCTTTACCACACAATCACAACTTTTAACCCTTTACCAGACGAAAACAATTTAGCCTTGTCCAAATTGAAAGCATTTGCAGACGGCAATTTCAGTGTGGCTCAAATGGTACAATTTTTCCTTGATAGGGTAGAAAACATTGTGGAAAACGGAGAAAATGCTGGTTATCAGCATTTTCTCCTTTTTCCACAAGGTTTTCATAAGGCTTCTTTTCCCAGGGCGTTAGAAGTCGTCATT
Source organism: Hippopus hippopus (assembly GCA_946811185.2). NCBI lineage: Eukaryota > Metazoa > Mollusca > Bivalvia > Cardiida > Cardiidae > Hippopus > Hippopus hippopus. Next base: position 30,494,234 of record OX328101.1, read on the forward strand.
GTGTGGTAAGGGGTTAAGGACCCTGAGGAAATAGCCTTTTGAAAACCTGGTGGGAAAAGGAGAAAATGCTGGTAACCAGCATTTTCTCCTTTTCCCACAAGGTTTTCTACACTTTCAGAGGCATTCATCATTGTTTCAGCTCAGCTATATATAATTTGCTGTCTGCAAATGCTTTCAATTTGGACATGTCTAAAATTATATTGTTTGGTAAAGGGTTAAGGGTTTTGAAAACCTGGTGGGAAAAGCAGAAAATGCTGGTAACCAGCATTTTCTCCTTTTCCCACAAGGTTTTCTACACTTTCAGAGGTATTTACCATTGTTTCAGCTATATATAATTTGTTGTCTGCAAATGCTTTCAATTTGGACATGTCTAAAATTATATTGTTTGGTAAAGGGTTAAGGGTTGTACAGGTAAACAGCCTCAGACAGAACAATTTCAAAAGGATGACAAGTTTTGCTCAGGAGTTTAACTTAATTTGATTTGTTTAGATCTTGAAAATTTTCAATTAGACAATGATGTGATTGTTTTTGTATTTTGTTTATATGAAGACTTTTCTACTGAATTAAAAAAGTAATTGAATTTTGACATGAATTGGGTTAAAGTTTGGCTTCACTTTGTGCAGGTTACTGCATATAATCACTACATATTATGAAATATTTCTAAACTTTCATTTAGGAGAAATTTAAAGAGTAATGAAGTAGTCAAACTGAAAGTGCATCTGGTAAAATTGTACAAGTCAAATTGGGTGCAGAAGGTTTTTAAATAATTGTAATGATTGGAAAAATGTTAAATGACTGAACCATTTCAAAAGTTCTCTTTAGGTAGACTAGTCTAAGTTTAAAGCCTTTGAAGACAACAACTGTGAAATGAAATTAATCAAGTTACTCTAAAAAGAGTAAAAAAAATCTGGGAAAAGGAGAAAATGCTGTTTACCAACATTTTCTTCTTTTCCCACATTGTATTAAAAAGCATTTTTCTTCAGGGTCATTAACTTAAACTTGTGATTGTTTGGTTGAAGATTAAACATGGAATTGCGACATCGAATTATCCAATCCCTGTCATAATTTTACATTGTTCTGGCCACCAAATCTCATAACACATGTGAGTATGTAGATCCAAGATCAGATTGCTCTTTGCTTTCTGATCTTGATTCGATCTACTATTTTTTTTTTCACATACAATGTGGTTCAGGGTGGAAGTAGGAATATTTCTGAAACTGCAGTTGGATGTGGGCAACGATAACTTTTTCCTCAGTCAAAAAAATTCAGACTTGTCCAGATTGAAAGTATTTGAAGATAACATATCAAATGTTTTTCAAATGATGAGATTTGTCTTTGACAGGATAGAAAACATTGTGGGACAAGGATAAAATGCTAGTTACTAGTATTTTCTGTCATCTCATTATGTTTCATAGAAGCCATCTTTCTTAGGCTTTTTTAACTCTTACCAAATGACAAAATTATAGAGTAGTCCGAATTCAAAACATTTGCAAATGAAAATTTAAATTTGGTTCAAATGATAGAATTTGTTTTTGATGAGGGTAAAAACCATAGTGTGAAAAGGAGAAAATGCTGGTTACCAGCATTTTCTCCTCTTCCCACTTTGTTTTCAAAAGCCTTCTTTCACTAACAGTTAAGGTTGTTAAATCTCGGGATTGTGTGGTAAAGAGTTAGAAGTTGGGATTGTTTTGTAAGAAGATAATCTGTGCACAACCTGTTCTATCCTGTCAAATTTTGAAGGGTGCAGGCTTTTTTTTTTTACCCCATATGGAGAGTTTTTATGTGAAAAGCTTGTTGATTTTCAAGGACCAGACATGGATGACAGGCAGAGCTAGAAATTTGAAGACTTAATTCCATACAAGAGCTAAAACAGTCCAAATAAGGCAAACACGATTAGCGGAACTTTGATGTAAGCTTTATGTTTTTTCAAAATTGATCATCTCAGTGGGAAAGTTTATCAGTAACTGGCAACAAGAAAGGAATTTTGCTGTAAATAGGTTTGGAGTACGACAGAGTTATGTTTCTGAAGTGTCAGTCGATAACACGTTCTTTGACTTATAAATGAATAAACACCAATTGAAAATGTCAAAATAGATCACTGTGTCATGATTTGGTTGATTTTGCCTGAATTTAAATCATTTATTATTGAGAATGTCTCCATTATATGCTACTTTTTTGGGGGGTATTTTTTTTTGTATAAGTTTATAAATTTGAGTAGTGGATTCAACCAAAATACTAGTTTACCTTTAACCCTTTACCAAACAATCCCTGGTTTTTATGACCTAGAGGAAGAAGCCTTCTGAAAACATTGTGGGAAAAGGTGAAAATGCTGGTAATCAGCATTTTCTCCTTTTCCCACAATGTTTTATACTCTTCTAAAGTCAAGTTTCAATTTTTTAGTCACGTTTATTTTGGTGTCTGCAAATGCTTTCAATTTGGACAAGTCTAAAATTTTGTCGTTTGGTAAAGAGTTAATTACCAAACAACAAAATTTTGTACTTGTTTAAATCCAAAGCATTTGCAGAGAAAAAATTCATTGTGGCTCAAATAATGCTAAATGTCTGTGTCTGTGATAGGACAGAAAATATTGTGGGACATGGAGAAAATGCTGGTTAGTTTCTCCTTCTCCCACAAAGTTTTCAAAAGTCTTCTACCTTGGGGTATGGTATGGTGAAGTGTTTTTTGCTTCAGGGTCATAAAGACACAAGATTGTGCAAGAAAGGGTCAATCATATTAAAGGCTGATTACAGAGGAGATTTTTCAGTCTTGTCATTGTGGTCATTGGTTAACTCTTCACGAAACGACAAAATTTTCGACTTCACTGAATTGAAAGTATTTCCAGACGACAAATTAATTGAGGCTCACATGATGAAATTTGCCTTTAAAAGGGAAGAAAACATTGTGGGAAAAGGAGAAAATGTTGGGTACCAGCATTTTCCCCTTTTCCCACGATATTTTCAAAAGGCTTCTTTCTCAGGTTTGTTAAAAGTCATGATCATGTGGTAAAGGGTTAACTATGTAGTTCAGCATGCAATTATTATCATGATTAACATTACAGGTAATTGCATGAGTGATTCCAACACATTACCTGTTACCTATTTCAGCACAGCTCTGTGAGCTCCATTGGTCACATACAAGGTTTGCAATCCTGGGGTCAGAGGTTTGATCTCAAGCTCTACCAAATTCTTTCCAAGGATTGATGTTAGTCATTGTGAGATGTACCATTCCTCTCTCACCACTGTACCTTGTTTCCATCATGTTATGCTGGAAAGCAGCCAGTGGCATGCAAAGAATGTTTTGTAAAGTACAAGTTAAAGAAATTGTAGGGAAAGCATCAATAGTTGCTTGGCCACTGTGATACAGCTGAAAGAAATGTTGAAAAGGCATTAAAACTTCAAGCAAACAATTATATCTTTCAGACTCACACATCTTTGATAACAACACTTGTAACAGGCATTTCTTCCTTTTCTAACAATGTTTACTACCCTTTCAAAGACAGACTCTACCAAGTGAGCTACAGTTACTTTACAGAATGCAAATGTATTCATTATTGAAAAACCTGAAAGTTTGTTTTCTGGTTTGGAGTGCAATATTTACCAGACAACAAAATTATAGAATCGTCCAAATTGAACTCATTTGCAGACCACAAATTATTTAAATGTGGCTCTAATGATGGGATTTGTTTTTGATAAGAAGGAAAACATTATGGAAAAAGCAGAAAATACTGTTTATCAGCATTTTCTTGTTTACCCACATTATTTTCAAAAGCTGTCTTTTCTCCGGGTCATTTAAAAATGGGATTGTTTTGTAAAAAGTTAATGTAGAGTATTTGTTAAAGTCATGGAATAACAAGATACTGTCCCAAATCACATGACACGTATATTGAACGTGACTTTCTTGTCAAAGATTGGTTTAGTTGAGATAAGCCACAAACAAACCCAGGGATCATTTATCCTGAATTTTATGTCAAATTTCAAGATAAATTTCACAATAACTGCCCTTGGTCTTGCTCATTTATTAAATTCAAAACTTCAGAATAATTCTGGCAGATAAGCTTGGGAAATTAAAAGTGTAAAGCAAAATCAATATTTATATTTTTCTCCTGAATTTAGCTGGTAGCTTATAAAGACAAAATGTTGCTTTTTCTTCTTCATTTTTTATAACTCTGTCCGAATATATGAGTCATGCTCTGACAAAAGGGGGCTTAATGCATCTCCGTGATCCATGGTACCAAGTAAGTCATCACATACTTAGGGATCCATAATATCCACTTTCTTTAACAACCAACTAAATCATGAGATAGACTGGTCCTTGAGCATACAGAAAATAAACCAATAGTGAAAAGTTTCGGCCCAGGTCAGCCTGCGCGGAATGCGCAGGCTGACCTGGGTCAATACTTTTCGCAGATGCATTAAGCCCCCTTTTCACAGAGCACGGCTCATATATTGATCATATTAACCGTGATAAGAGAAATGAAACTTTCAAGCCTACAGTAAAAACCCATATTTAAATGTTATTTCAATTGTAATTTTGGGGAGGGAACATATGTCCTGATCGGACAGTGTAGATCAAAGATCAGACTGCATGTTCTGTGCAGTCTGATCTTGATCTACGCTGTCCGTAAAATGTCAGTGAGTCGCACTTAGCAGCCTAAGGGTTAAAGTTCGCTACCTTTTCAAAGACACAATTTAATTTTTTTTTTTTCCTACTGTGCGTGTCTAATTCTTGTATTTGCCAAAAGACTCTTGTATTAAAGCTTATGACTCATATATTGCCAATTCAGTGAAGCTGAAATTTTTAGTCTGAAGAACAGCAAAATATTTAAAGCTCAAGACTGTTTGGATCACAGAGAATCAGGCAGAGTAGCTTTAAGATCAGTCTGTAAATTCTGTGCAATCCTATCTTAACTCATTACTTGACAACATTTTAGACTCGGCCATATGGCTGTGGCATTTTTAGATAACAAATGAAATGTGGCTGAAATGATGTGCGCGTCCTTGAAAGGGTAGAAAACTTTTTCTCCTCTTTCCCACAATGTTTTCAAAAGCACTCTTCTTCAGAAGAAATTTTAAACACAGGCTTGTATGGCAAAAGCTTCAATCTGCACTGTCTCATACACAAAAGAAATTGCTCTAAAATAGCCTAATCAGTCACATTTCTTCCTTGCAAATTGGTAGGTGGGGAGAGAAATTGAACAATCTATATCCAGTTTGTAATCTACCTTGATATCTCTTTGGCAGATTTATCAGGAAAATTAAGTTCAATTTCATTGTGATAAAAGACAGATTGGACTGCGTATGTATTATGAGTAAGGTCAAAACACGCACACTAAAAGTTAGAGTTCACTTTATTTCAAAACCTAAGAATGCCAATTTTTCTAATTAATCTTTGCTAAACATTCCTGACTTTAGACTAATCTAAGAAGAATGTTTTTGAAAACATTTTAAGAAAAGAAGAATATGCTGTTAGCCAGCATTTTCTCCTATTCAAAAAATGTTTTACATGTACATGTATATACTTTTAAAGACAATTTTTGTACTTTTAGCCACATCTTATCTGATGCTTTTGATTGACATGTCTAAATTTTTTTTGTCTACTAAAGCTTGAAAGTTGCCTACAAAGACCAGTATTTGAGAATCTAATGGTCATTTTGACCAGAATATCTTTCAAAAGATCAGACAGTATGAAAATATTTCCTAGATCCATGGTCAGCGCAGTCTGATCTTGTTCTTCTCTGTCATTGAAAGCAACTAATGTTTCACTCGGCATCCTGGGAGTTAACATAGTGTTACCATGCTACAAAACCTTAAATATGGAATTTAACCTTTTACCAGATGACAAAAATTTCAGATTTGGGCATAAGGAAAGCATCCGCAGACAGCGAATCAAAGTGGCTAAAATGATGGGATTTGTCTTTGATAGGATAGAAACTTTTGTTGGAAAAAGGAGAAAAATGCTCAGGTTACCAGCATTTTCTCTTCTTTCCACAAATTCTTTCAAAAGCCTTCTTATTCAGGGTCATTAAAGCACAGGATTTTTTGTGAAAACCCAAAAAAGGTGTTAGAGTACAGGAAAAAGGCTTTTGAAAACATAGTGGGAAAAGGGGAAAATGTTGGTAACCAGCAATTTCTGCTTTTCTCACAGTGTTTACTTCCATGGCAATGGCTACTAGCTCTAATCTTTTGAGACACATTTCATTTGTAGCTGCAAATCTCTTCTAAATTGACAATTAACCCTGAAAGCACCTTTCACAACTGTAGTTGCCTTTGCGGCCAGTGTAGATCAAGATCAGACTGCACAAAATGTGCAGTCTGATCTTTGATCTACACTGTCTGCTCTGCTGAAACACTGTAGACAGAAAGGAACCATCAATCTGTACTTAATTAGGTCTTATTTATGGACAGAAAATGTGTGTTGAGTTTATTAGGCGCTCCAAGGGTTAAATTTCAACATTGTGTTGTCTAGTAAAGAGTAAAACTCTCTTCATTTTGGCTTCTGTCAGATGGTTATATTCTTTCCACTGTTATCTCTTAACTTGACATTTTTCCCCTCATTAATCAGGCTCAAATAGTCAGGAGAAACAGTGGGTTTCAAACATCACCAGGAGCACCTGTGGAAAACAATCATGGATTTGTCTAGAGAACAGGCATTTTGCAACATTGTTTCTGGTGACTGATTGATATTTTTTATCAGGATGTTTTTTTCAGCTTTTAATGCATTAAATGCCAAAGAAATGAAATCTTAACCTTTTGCCATTAATTTTTTATGCCCCTACATCGGACAGGCTCTGAAAACATCATTTGAAAAGGAACAGAAACAGCCACATGTTAGAAAAGAATGCTACTTTTCCCCAGCATTTCGATAACATGAAAAAAGATAAGATTTTTACCCTGTTAACCCTTATCCAGCTGAATAAGTTAAATGAAATTTTCAAACCGATACTTATTAACCTGAATAATCTTATTTCAAATGTATCTTTTTGAAGAAAAATATCTCCTTATCAGACAGTGTAGCTCCAAGATCAGACTGCACAGAATGTGCAGTCTGATCTTTATCTACACTGTCCGCAAAAGGTAAGTGATTCGCGCTTAGCAGCCTAAGGGTTAATTGCAAGACAGACTTATCTTTGACATTTGAAGACAGCTGGCTGAGATAGCATACAGATTTTGGGCTTAGACTGTTGCTTGAAAAAGAATCACAATTTCTTTAACTTCTGCAAAGTAGTGGTATTTGGAGACTCTAGAAGATGACTGGCTGAAAATTTAAGATTTTTGGATTTTTGAAACCTCTATGCTGAAAATTAGACACAGTTCTTTTGATTCTTGGAGATGATGACTGAAAAGCAGACATAAGTTTTTTTTTCACCCTTGAATTCACTTGGTTGCAAATATACACAATCTTTTGGACTCATGAAGGGTTAGTTTTCTGAAAAGCGACATAATTTTTGGAAAACCCAGCATTATTAGAGCTTTTGAAATCCAATTATAGAAACATATACACAATTTTGGGACTTTCAAAGTTCATTGGCTGCAGAAATTCACACAGTTCTTTGAGTTCTCAGATGAGGACCTGCATAAGACAATAATTTCATGCAGTAGGGGTTGACTTTATTGTTTTTCATTTATTTTAGTCTTTACCAAAAAATATGATCTTAGACTTGTCCAAATTGAAAGCATTTGCAGATCATAAATATGACTCAAACGATTGAATTTGTCCTTGACTGGGAAGAAAACATCATGAAAAAGGAAGAGAATGCTGGTAAGCTGCATTTTTCTTCTTTTCCTGACTTTTATTTCAAAAGCCTTCCTCTCTGGGGTTGTTAAAACTTGGAACTGTTTGGTCACAGGTTAATAGGCTTACAATTAAAACACTTGAATCTTGGAAATTACAAAAACATTTGTCAGTTATTAATGTCACTTCAGTTTTTTCCTTTCTTTTGCGGGTATCTTGAAATAGAAAAGTATGAAGTAAAAATAGCTGTTGGAATGTACCAAAATAAAAATTGTTTTCAATTTGTGAAGTGTTGATTGGATAAACTTGAGAAATGTCATCATCTAGTTTGTGCATAAGTAATCACTTTTTCCTAGTTGTAACATGAGAAAACGGGGACTTTAAATTGTCCTCATAAGACACTTTACCAAACAAGAAAAATTTTAGAATAGCCCACAATTATTTTATGCAAGCACATTTTGAGTACTGTTCCTTTGGTGCTGGCTAAGTACATATTGAACTGTATATTTCTGATTTGAATGACCTTTTTCAGACTTTTCAAGAGAACAAAATTTTGGACCTTTCCAAATTGAAAGCATTTGCAGATGACAAATTAAGTGTATCACCAATGATAGGATTTGTCTTTGAAAAGGTAGAAAACAGTGTTGAAAAAGTAGAAAGTGCCTGTTTAACCTACCAGAATTTTCATCCTAGTCCTAAAATGTTTTAAAAGTCTTCTTCATAAGGGTTGTAGAAACACATGAATGATTGTGAGAGGGTAATTGATTGAATAATGTTGTATATGATACTTTGGAGTCTTTTGGTCAGCCCTGAAATTGTTGAGTAGAACTTTGTTGATTCATAATAGTGCAGGCTAAGATCAGCTGCATAGATTGTAAATTCTGATTCTGATTTAGCAATTTTTGCATTTTGACTCAAATGAACTTAAACTGTAATTATATTTTTTTCTTCAGATTAGAAATGTCTATTGCATTTTTTCCGTGTAATACCGATTGAAAAGTTCATCAAGTAAGGAATTAGTGTCAGCTTTATTATATAAAAAAACAGCAGTAACAATGCAAAGCAGAAAAGGAAAGGAAAATTAATGGACATAAAATACTGAATAAAAAGTTTGGTGTCATTTTTCCATGGTACAGACCATGTTTCTTGTTGAGAATTAATTTTCCAATTAACGTGGCACACCTGTTGTTTTTAATGGAGACAAGTGGCGGGTGAGAAAGAAATGGGAGAATTTCCTGCCAATTACCACTTTCCATTATCCTTGCACTGATAGGCAAATTTTATAACTCTTTTTTCAGTAGAGCCAAAATTTGGTGCTTTTTAGATGATACCAAGACTGAGATCAAACTGTGTAGAACTTGCTGTCAAGAATTGCTGGCAACTTACCACTTTCCATCCTTTTTATGATTGGAATTTTTTAAAACTCTTTTTACAGTTGTTTAACCCTAATCCTGCTAAATAAAAGAAATGAAACTTTCAAGCCTTATAATACTAAAAACCCCAATATTGCTGTTTGAAAGGTATTGTTAGAGGAAAGATATCTCCTTATCGGACAGTGTAGATCCAAGATCAGACTGCACATTCTGTGCAGTCTGATCTTGATCTACACTGTCCGCTAAAGGTCAGTGAGTCACACTTAACTGTCTAAGGGTTAAGACAAGAATTATCTTTAACTTACTTGAAGAAAAAATTTTAGAATCGTCCAAGTTGAAAGATTTTCCAGATGACAAAATTTTAATGAAATGTAGCTGGAGTGATTCGTCTTTTAACCCTGTACAACACAAGAACAATGGAGACATGTCCAAATCGAAAGCATGTAACTCTTTACCAAATGACAAAGTTTTAGACTGGTCCAAATTGAAAGCATTTGCAGACGACAAATTAAAGGTGGCTCAAGTGACAAAATTTGCTCTTGATAGGGTAGAAAACATTGTGGGAAAAGGAGAAAATGCTGGTTACCAGCATTTTCTCCTTTTCCCACAATGTTTTCAAAAGCCTTTTTCCTCAGGGTCGTAAAAAGTCAGGATTAAGTGGTAAATGGTTAACTGTGAGTCATACAATGAAATTTAATTTGTGGGAAAATGGGAAAATGCTGGTTACTTAAAGTTTTCGAAAGGCTTCTTTCTTAGGGTTGTTAAAATGCGAGGCTCTGTTGTAAAGTGTTAAAAGGTAGAAAACAGTGTTTTCAAAGCCTCTCCATTAGCTCTTTCACTTATTACTGAATAAATAAGTTGCATTTTCTCTAACGCTGAAAATACATTTACTGTGCTAGATCAAGAGATAGTTTGGTTATAGTGTATTCAAAAGCAGTGGACAGTGTAGATCAAGATCAGACTGCACGTTCTGTGCAGTCTGATCTTGATCTACACTGTTCACAAAAGCTTCTGGTATCAATGGTATGGAAAGAGTTGGGGCCTTCAAACAAAATGGGATCAGTCGGCAAAAAAGGTGCTGTCTGCTTTACTCTCTACCAAACAACAAACTTGTAGACTCAACCAAATTCAAAGCGGTTGCAGATGACAAATTGAATGTGACTCAATTGATGAACCTTGATTCTAAAAAGGTAGAAAAGATTGTGGGAAAAGGAGAAAATGCTGGTTATCAGCATTTTCTTCTTTTACCACAGTGTTTTCAAACGCTTCTTCTCCCGGATCATTAAAACTCGGGACTGTGTGGTAAAGGGTTAAATTTTGGTATTCAGCAATTTGTGATAAATTTTGGAAAATACAAAAGCTGAGCCCCAGCAGCGTACAGGAAATGAGAATTAGAGGTCGAGGGTTTTTCTCCCTGGCTTGGCCAATTTCTTTCCGAGGATTGATGATAGTCATTGTGACAGGATTCATTCCTCTCCCACCGCTGATCATTGTTTTGATGATCGTTTTGTGGAAAAGCAGCCAGTGGCTTGGAAAAAATATTGTGCGGAGCACTAGTAACATAAACTCCAGAAAAGCGTGGATAGGTGCACTGGCCGCTGCGATATAACTGAAATACTGTTGAAAATGGCGTTAAACACCATTCAATCAATCATTCAATCAATCGACAATACAAAAAATTTAGAGTCTACTCTTTGCAACTTGGCGGGCTGCATAATCTGATATTATAGCTGGAATGAAAATTAATAGGCTGTTGAGTTTTTTTCTACAGTGAAAGTCTCTTACTAGTAATCCTTTACTACACATCAAAATTTGTCCAAATTAAAAATATTTGCCGATGACAATTTAAATGTGGGCTTAATGATGGAATTTGTCTTTCAATGGACAGAAAACATTATGGGAAAAGAAGAAAATGCTGGTAACCAGCATTTTCTCCCATTTCACACAATATTTTCAAAGGGCTTCTTTCTTCGGGTCGTTAAAACTGGGGATTGTGTGGTAAGGGGTTAAGAATGTTCTGTGCCTGAGAGTTTACAGTCTGATCTTGAATCTGTATCATGCCTACCTAGTATATTACAATGTTGAGCTTAGGGAACGCAGGTAATAACCTCAGCAACTTTCATTTTGGCATCTTAACCCTTTACCAAAGGACAAAATGTTAGACTGGTCCAAATTGAAAGCAGTTGCAGACAACAATTTTAATGTGGCCCAAATGAAGAGAATTGTCTTAGATAGGGTAGAAAACATTGTGGGAAAAGGAGAAAATGCTGGTTACCAGCATTTTCTCCTTTTCCAACAAAGTTTTCAAAAGGCTTTCTTCTTCAGGGTCGTTGAAACTAGGGATTGTGTGGTAAAGAGTTAACCCTTTACCACAATTTTTTTTCCCCCATCTAACATTCCTGAAATTTCTATTTTTATGCTGAAATGGTCTTTGATAGGGAAGAAAGTATTCTGGGAAAATGCCATCCTTCTCAAAGTTGTTAAATCTCGGCATTGCTTGATTAGGGCTTAAAGTTTAATGCACTAGCTTATATATTATGAAATCTGAGGAATTGTTCTTTATTGGCGATTTCACGTTTTTTTTTTTTTAACCACAATGTTTTTGTTTTGTAGTCTGTTGCAGGTGTAGGGATTTTTTTTTTTCACAAATCTGCAAGTGCTAAAACGTTTTTCAAAGTTTGAACCATGCCCTGTTGCTCAGTTGGTAGTCAGTTCTTGTAAGCCAGAGGTAGCAGACATACAGTATCTCAAATTAAATGCCCTGTTTGGACAAGCCTGCAGCACTTGTAAAAAATCTGACAGATAGATCTGTAAACTAGGTTGTTTTAAGGGCATAGAGCACCTGGTGATAGTTAATTGCAAAAATGCAGTATGAATGCAGTATTATTGCAGTGTTATTATCCCCTAACAAGTGTTTTATTGGTGCAAATTAATTAAAAGTATCAAACATATATTTGGGTTGGCATCTTTCATGCAGTCAATGCCCTTATAATTATGTAATTATTGTGATTACACTTGAGTTGGGGTTTTTGGGCAAACAAACTATATCAAGATCAGACTGCAAATACTGCAGTTACTGTCTTATCTTAGTCTACACTATCAGATAGATTTAGCTGGGCTGTTTTCAAAGGAAACCTTGAGGTATTGTGAAAGCAAGTCATTGAATGTCTGTTACCATGTCTGTGTATATCGAAACCTTAAGATTTTCAGTTATGAAACAGAAAGATCACTGGAGATCTTTGCTTCAAACTCAGGCTTCTTAACTTGTTGCCAAGCCACAACATTTTGGACATGTCCAAATTGAAAGCGTTTGCAGATGACAAATGTGGCCTAAATGATGAAAATGTCACTGAAAGGATAGAAGACAATGTGGGAAAAGGAGAGGATAGAAGACATTGTGGGAAAAGGAGAAAATGCTTGTTACCTGCATTTTCTTCTTTCCACTATGTTTTCTAAAGCCTTCTCCCACAGGGTCATTAAAACTTGGGATTGTGTGGTAAAGGGTTACGGGAAGAGGAGAAAATGCTGGTATTCGGCATTTTCTGCTTTTCCCCACAACATAAAAAGTCTAAAATTTTGCAGTGTGGTAAAGGGTTAATCCATCAGTACATATTTTTTAGTTCAGTCTGATCTTGATCTATACTTTTCATCAACTCTGGATAACAAATCTTCAGCATTTTCAGGTGGTATAATTATGTGACTCAAACAAAGTGATTTGTCTTTGAGTGATTTAAAAAGCGTTAGTGGAAAAGGAGAAATGCTGGTTACCAGCATTTTCTTCATTTCCTATGGTGTTTTCCAATGCCATTATGATCAGGGTCATTAAAACTTGGGATTGTTCAGTAAACAGTAACTTTTGTCAAGCAGCTTTCTCCAATAGGAAAGATGCCATTGAAGGCTACCAGCCCAACTGTCAAACCTAGAACCTCAGGATAACAAATCCTCTACCTTAAATCTCTACTACACAACAAAGTTTTGACTGGTTCAAACTGAAAGCATTAGCAGACCATAATATAAATTTGACAAATATAACAGAATTTGTCTTTAATAAGGTAGATAACAGTGTAGGAAATGGAGAAAATGCTGGTTACAAGCATTTTCTCCTTTTCCCACAGTATTCCTTAAAGTTTTTACCATCATTGTTAAAACTCTGGATTGTTTGGTATAGGGTTGATTACAGAGCCACACAGGACCTCCAAGAAGACAACAGTTCATACAGTTCGTCTTATATTTGAGCAGTAACCACAGGCAAAAACATGAGCCCCCAGTGGGTGAAAAATGTTGGCATAGTGTTTCGAATTCATTTAATATCATTTTTTCGCTGACGATTGTACAATAGTGTGGCAGGTTGTTAATTAACTTGGAGTATGGTTACCTCGTGTCAGAGTATAATGAATGATAGATAAGATTACTGGCTCTTTTCAAAACCTGTCCATTTATCTTTTCTGAGCTGCTGAAGGTTTTTAGGTAATTTTTTTACCCTCAACACTTTTCTATTTGCAGCTTTTCTATCTAGGAGATGATAACTTTTGAACACAGTATGACAGATACTGCAGTCAATTTTTCTATCTCTTGATTGATTGATTGATTATTGTATGGTTTTTTTATGCTGTTTTCAATATTATTTTAGTTGTATTGCGGTGGCCACTGTGCACCTATCCATGCTTTCCTGAAGTTTCTTTTTACTGTTGTTTCGCATGATTTTCATCTGAAGCCATCGGCTGCTTTTCCACATAACGATAATCAAAGTAATGATTGGCACTGAGAGAGGAATGAACCCTTGTCATCATTTCTTGGAGAGAAATTTGCTAAGCTGGAGATTTGAACCAGTGACCCCCTGGTCACAAGTCTTGTATGTGACTGACTGAGCAACAGAACTTAGCCTTGGATCTATCTCATATGGTGGGAGTTGTCCATAGCAAAAAAAACTGTAAAAATGCAATATTTGGATATTTCCCATTATAATTATACAATTCTCATTGGATTTTCATAACAGTAAAATGGTTACACTTTAAGTTTCATAAATTTTGGGAAAAAATGGCGTAAACAAGGCATTCCAACTCGTTCATTTTCTGAGAAGCTGTCAAAGAAAGATTATGAAAGAACGATCTGTAGTTTATAAATCAATACCTCTGACCAAACCATTCCAAGTTTTAATGACCCCGAGACAGAAATGTTTTGAAAACATTGTGGGAAAAAGAGAAAACACTGGGAACTAGCATTTTCTCCTATTCCAACCATGTTTTCGACTTATTTAACTCTTTATCACACAATCCTGACTTCTGTCGACCCTGGAAAAGAAGCCTTTTGAAAACATTGTGGGAAAAGGAGAAAATGCTGGTTACCAGCATTTTCTCCTTTTCCCACAATGTTTTTATCCCTATCAAAGAAAAATTGCACCATTTGAGCCACATTGAAGTTGTCGTCTGCAAACGCTTTCAATTTGGACAAGGCTAAAATTCTGTCGTTTGGTAAATAGTTAAAGGCAGATTTCATCATTTGAGCTACCATTGGTTTGTCATGTGCAAATGCTTTGAATTGGGACAAGTTTAAAGTTTTATCGTCTGGGAAGTAAGTTAAATGAATTAACCCTTTACCACACAATGACGACTTATAACACCCCTGATAGAGAAGGCTTTTAAAAACATTGTGGGAAAAGGAGAAAATGCTGGTTACCAGCATTTTTTCCTTTTCCCACAATGTTTTCTACCCTATCAAAGAAAAATCATTTCATATGATCTACATTGAAACTGTCATCTGCAAATGCTTTCAATTCAGACAGGTCTAAAATTTGTCGTGTGGTAAAGGGTTAAAGCCAACTTATCTTACATCTGTACAAAACAAACCCATATTTTAATTTTTTGAAGAAGAGGGCTTTTGAAAACACTGTGGGGAAAGGAGAAAATTTTCATAGAATGACTGATCAAGTTTTGGTATGGGATGAAGACCAGATGATTACTCAGTATATTGAGTGGCAGTTTGGTCATAGTAGACCAATCGGCAAAGGGCATTCAAGTTAGGCATTTAATTAGACTACTTTAAATCTTGACTGTTCTGCCCAGTGTGTACAAGTTTTGCTGCTAAAATCTATCCTTTATACTGTTGAGCCTGGTGCATTCATATCAGGCATCTGCTTTTAGTTCTATTGACTGTAACTGCTTAGTGCATCCAAGTAAAGCACCAAAATTATGATTTCTTTTGACTATTGTGCCAAGTGCATTCATAGTCAGACACTCAGACTTTAACCCTGGGCCATCCTGCCATATGCAAACTTGGACGTATTTTTTGGAGCAGGTATACTGAGATCAGACTGCACATGTCTGCAGTCTGATCTTGGTCTACATTCTCAACTTCTCTTGTAATGGCTTCAGTCATACAATTCCAAATTCAATGTCACTGAAGTTAACAAAATCTATTTTTGAAATTGTAAATGATATAAATTCTGGGAGATACGGGTTATCTTTTTACCACTCGACAAAATTTTAGATAAGTCGGAATTGAAAGCAATTGCAGAAGACAAAATAGATGAGACTGAAAAATTGAAATTTGATTTGGGAAGGATAGAAAACATTGTGGGAAAATGAGAAAATGCTGGTTACCAGCATTTTCTCTTTTTCCTACAATGTTTTCAAAAGGCTTCTTTCACAGGGTTGTTAAAAGTCAGGATTGTGTGGTAAAGGGTGAACAGAAAACAGCACTGGAATTGGCAAGATAACTATATTCCATATCTAGATCTCGGCATTCTTCTGTAATCACGGTAAAGTATCTCAGTCATCACTGTCAAGTCAAATACGTTGGTAAAGATTGCCGAGGGTGATTGTGCTGACTTGTTATCTAGCGCATCTTTAAAACTGACAACACTGAAGGAGGGCGGGCCTATCAGGCTGAAAAGCATTTTTGACATAATCTTAGTCTTCAAAGAAAAAAATCTTAGTTTTACATTTATTTACTTGGCATTTATTATGTAACAGATATGGTCTGCTTTTGCTCCATGTTGCTGACTCAGGCCGCAATGCATTACTGTACATGCTAATTTCATACCCATTTACCCATAAATACCTATCCATTTGCCAGATGAGATAATTTTAGAACTGTTTGTTTTAAAAAAATTGCATATGACAAATCAATGTGGCTCAAAGGATAGGATTTGTTCTGTAAGGTAGAATAAAAACATTGTGGCAAAAAGGAAATGATGCTGGTAGCCAACATTTTCTCCTTTTCCCAAAATGTTCTCTAGAGCCTTTTCTCTTAACCCTTTACCACACAGTGACAACTTTTGATACCCCTGATAGAGAAGGCTTTTGAAAACATTGTGGGAAAAGGAGAAAATGCTGGTAACCAGCATTTTCTCCTTTTCCCACAATGTTTTCTACCCTATCAAAGAAAAATAATTTCATATGATCCATATTGAAACTGTCCTCTGCAAATGCTTTCAATTCGGACAGGTCTAAAATTTGTCGTGTGGTAAAGGGTTAAGGTCATTAAAATACCAGAATGTTTGATTAAGGGTTTTGTCTATGTATAACTGCTGAAATAGCTTATTGCTTGGATCACTAATAAATGAAATTGATAGTCATTGAAAACAACCCAAATGCTACAATAGCCCAATTATCCTACAAAATATAATGCAATGTTACTCCAAGATTGGATTGCAAGTCTTGTGGTAAGCAGCATTTTCTCCTTTTTCCAGAATTTTCTGTATCCTTTCAAAGACAAATTCTATCATTTGAGCAAATGTCGAGTGTTTTCTGCAAGTGCATTCAACTTGAACAGGTCTCCAGTTTTTTCTGCTCACTGAAAATGTGGAAGTAACTTGTTTAGTAGTCAAAGGATGATCTAAAGTTATACTCAGAGCAGTTGAAAACCCAGAGAGACTGCCTGCTATGGTGGAAGGGAGGTAACCAGTATTTTTACTGTCATTCATAAAGAGTGAATCATCCTTGGTAAGATTATCCTGAGATACTGAAAAGTCTGTTGACGGAAGATTTATAGCTCAAGTAGAGAGAAATAGGGTGGTGTGTTAGAAAATACAGCTAAAAAGCACATTAATCTCTTGTGCTTTTGACATAAGCAATGAAATCTGAAATTTCACAGGTGAGCCTCTTAGCTCTTCTCTCTTTACCACAAAACCCGAATTTTAATGACTCTGAAAGGGAAGAGCATTTGAAAGCATTGTGGGAAAAGGAGAAAATGCTATTTACCAGCATTTTCTCCTTTTCCCACAATTTTTTCTACCCTGTCAAAGACAGAAAGCATCATTTGAGCTACACATAATTTGTGATCTGCAGATGCTTTCAATTTGGACCAGGCCAAAATTTGTCGTTTTGTAAAGAGTTAAAACTCTATACAAGATCAGAAAATGCTCTTAATATGCTGGTTCAAAATGAACACATATGCAGACGCGCATTTGCAGACGACATATTGAAATAAATACATGTATATATCATAGGATTTGCCAATCACAAGTTGTGTTACATTCATATTTTGAAAATCTTGGGTAATAAGACCAAGAATGTTCATAAGACTGGTTGATGAATACCGATTTAGGTAGACAACCAGCAGTTACCAGCATTTTCTCCTTGTCCAACTATGTTTTCAAAAGCTAATTTTTTCGTCAGGGTCGTTAAAATATTGGATTTTTTTTCGAAAGAGTTAAAGGGCCTCGCAGAACTTAAGCTGTCTTTGTGCTCAGTATAGATCAAGATCAGATTGTACCAAAAAACATGTAGGTTATGAACTGCAAATCCTGGCATTCCCAGCAAAGGCCTTGAATAATGTGTGTGATAGATTTATGGATTCCCCCTCCCCATTCATTCAGCAAAGTGAGAACAGTCGCATCCCTATCATCAATTCTCAGAAAGAAATGGGCTGAGCCGGGGATCAAACCAGTGACCTCTTGTTCTCAAGTCCTGCATGCTACTGACTTAGCTACCAGGACTTGGACAAAAGCTTGGACTGGACCAAATTAAAAATATGTGCAGACAAGTTAAATGTTGCAAAATGATGATTTCTGTCTTTGATAGGGTGGAAAACATCAAGGGAAAATGAAAAAATGCTGGTTACCTCTATTTTCCCTTTTTCCCCATAATGTTTGGAAACCAGGGTTGTTAAAACTCAAGATTGTATGGTCATGCATTAAATTTCAAATAATCCTTTTAGATTTATCCATACTTACTTGAAGAAAACTTCTTGATTTTCCATGTTCTTGGCTAGTAATGATAGAACAATATTTTTTTGTATTTTGAATTCTTTTTGAAAAGGCTAGTAACCAGCATCTTTTCCATTTCCAGCAATGTTTTCAAAACCTCCCTTTTCAGGCTTGCTAAAACATATGAGCCATACTCAGGCAAAAGGGGGCTTAATGGAGCTTTGTGATGCATTGTACCAATCAAGCCATCACATAATTATGGCTCCATAATCACCACTTTTTTTTTAAAAAACTGACTGAATCATGAGGTAGACTGGTTTTTGGATATACAGAAAATTGACCAATAACCAAAAGTTTCGGCCCAGGGCAGCCTGCACGGATTGTGCAGACTGACCTGGGTCGATACTTTTTGCAAATGCATTAAGCCCCTTTTTCACAGAGCATGGCTCATATAATTGTTAGGGAAAGGGTTAAAAGCTCACATGTCTAGTTTGTCTTTGAAAAAAATGTGGGTTGTCAGAGCAGATTGGAGGGAAATTGTAAACATTCAATGAATTCAAATGAAGTACTTAAGACAGAGAAAAGTCCCAAACTTTCACAATGGCAGACCTCAGACGCTTTGTTTTGTTAGACAATGGAGCTGACAGACATTGGGAAGCAGACTTTTTCTCAAACAATGGCATGGAATTTAACTACATCAATCACAGACAACCTGGAGATTTTAGTATAAAAGGGGACATAAGTGGTCTGAAGAATGGCAGTATGTGACCAGCATCTTGATGCCTGTCTTATGGAGAAAAAAGTTTCAGTTGTTGAACATTTTTTAATCTTTAGACTTGGCAGTGGCCTACATCTGTAAGTGGGGGTAATCACATCTCAAAACATTATTTCTATACCAAAACCTCTGCTTTAGGTACATATAATTATAACCTTTACCAAACAGTTCTGGGTCTTAACAAGCTTGAGAAGCAGAGCTTTTAAAAATATTGTTGGAAAAGGAGAAAATGATGGCAACAAACATACTTCCCACTGCTTTTAAACCTTTGTAGACTTTATAGGGTAAATCACATCATTTGAATCACATTTTAATTTGTCATCTGCAGATACTTTAAAAAGGGACAAGCATAGAAATTTTTCAGTCTGGTAACAGCTTACGCTCCCCACAAAGTAAGGCTTGGTTTACAGGAAAAACATCGTCAGTCTGTCTGCTTTGCTGGTCTGTAGAAGCGATTCTGTGTCCACCTCTCCTCTTACTGTTTTTAACTCTTTACCACACAATCCCGACTTTTAACAACCCTGAGAAAGAAACCTTTTGAAAACATGTTGGGAAAAGGAGAAAATGCTGGTAACCAGCATTTTCTCCTTTTCCCAACATGTTTTCTACCCTTCCCAAAACAAATTTCAATTTTTGGGTCACATTTATTTTGTCGTCTGTAAATTTTTTCATTTTGGACCAGTGTAAAATTTGGTTGTTTGATAAAGAATCAACTTTTCACCAAATGAATGAAAAAATGTAGACTTGCCCAAATTGATCCAGTAAATGCTTTCAGTTTGGATAAGTTTCCATTTTTGTCATTTTTGTCGTTTAGTAAAGAGTTAAAAGAAAGATTTATTTTGAAAATGAAAATTTACAAGATAGTATCATAATGATGATTACTGTTGAGTAATCTTTCAACACAAATTAATATAACTTTTAAATGGGCATCCCAGCGGAAACAGGCGGATGTATCTTGTTGCATGATAAATAGCACCAGTGTAAAAAGTCCCTGTATGTCCTTTTTTACCTCATAAATGTTTATGAGGGGAGGAGACGAGAATGAAATGCTCATAGAGGTATTGTTAATTCAAGGATTTCTTTGCACAAATATCTTACAAACCATTGGATACAAAATAACGAAGTCCCAAGATTAATCCTTTACCAAACAACAAAATTTCAGGCTGGTCCAAATTGAAAGCATTTGCTGACAACCAATTAAATGTGAAGCAAAAATCTAAAAATTGCAATCGGAAGGGTAGAATACATTGTGGGGGGAAAAGAGAAAATGCTGGTTTCCAGCATTTTCTCCTTTTCCACACAATGTTTTCAAAAGCCTTATTCCTCAAGGTTGTTAAAACTTGGGATTATTTAGTAAAGGGTTAAAGTGGACTGTGATCCTGAACATTGGGTCTGATCCTTTATTGACGCTCTCAGGGTTCTTTTACCGGATATTTTAACTCTGTACCAGACAACACGATTTTAGACTTGTCCAAGATGAAAGCATTAATTTTGTTGACAATAAATTTCTCTACTGAAATAATGGGATTTGTCTTTAAAAGGGCATAAAACAATGTTGGAAAGGAGAAAATGGTGGTTATTAGCATTTTCTTCTGTCCCAACAGTTTTCAAAAGCCTTATCTACTAGGATCATTAACACTTTACCATACGTCAAAATTGTAGACTTGTCCAAATTGAGTGTTTGCAGACGACAATTTAAATGTGGCCAAATGATGGAATTTGTCTTTGATAGGGTGGAAACATTGTGGAAAAAAGAGAAAATACTGATTAAAAACCTTAATTTTTAGCTCCACTGGCCGAAGGCCAGCGGGCTTATGTCATGGCCTGTTGTCCGTCGTGCGTGCGTCCGTCCGTGCGTCCGTCCGTCCGTCCGTCCGTGCATCCGTCCGTCCGTGCGTTAACTTTTTTTTAAAACGTCTTCTCTGAAACTACCCATCCAATTTTGATGAAACTTCACAGAAATGATCCTGCCATGGTCCTCTTCAGAATTTCTTGAAAGAATTTAATTCCTTCAAAAACTCTGGTTGCCATGGCAACAAAACTGAAAAATTTTGAAAATCTTTGAAAATCTTCTTGTCTGAAACCGTAAGGCCAAGGGCTACCAAATTTGGCATGTAGCTTTATCTAGTGGACCTCTACCAAGTTTCTTCAATTTATAGCCCTGGGGTCAAAATTGGCCCCGCCCCGGGGGTCACAAGTTTTACATGGGCTTATTTAGGGAGAACTTTAAAATTCCTCTTCTACCTAGCCATAGGGCCTAGAGCTACCAAATTTGGCATGTAGCTTTATCTAGTGGACCTCTGCCAAGATTGTTCAAATTATAGCCCTGGGGTCAAATTAGGCCCTGCCCGGGGGTAACAAGTTTTACATGGGCTTATATAACAAGTTTTACATGGGCTTATATAGGGAGAACTTTAAAATTCTTCTTTGACCTAGCCATGGGGCCTAGGGCTACCAAATTTTGCATGTGGCTTTATCTAGTGGGCCTCTACCAAGAGTGCCCAAATTATAGCCCTTGGGTCAAATTTGACCCCACCCCGGGGGTCACAAGTTTTACATGGGCTTATTTAGGGAAAACTTTAGAAATCTCCCTGTACCTAGCCGTAAGGCCTAGGGCTACCAAATTTTGCATGTGGCTTTATCTAGTGGGTCTCTACCAAGAGTGCTTAAATTATAGCCCTGGGGTCAAAATTGGCCCTGCCCCGGGGGTCACAAGTTTTACATGGGCTTATGTAGAGAAAACTTAAGAAATCTCCCTGTACTTATTCATAAAGCGTAGGGCTACCAAATTTAGCATGTAGCTATATGTAAAGGCCCTTCACCAAGAGTGCGTAAATTATAGCCCTAGGGGGGAATTTGATTCACCCCGAGGGGTCAGAAGTTTTACATGGGCTTATATAGTGAAATCTTTAGAAATCTTCTTGTTACTAACCATATGAACTAGGGCTACCAATTTTAGTCCTGTTTCAGGGGTCTTATGTTCAAAACCAATTGGCCAAGTATTGTAATGTTTGGCATGTAGTGATTTTACGTATTAGCCAGTGGAGCGATACAGGGCCATCATGGCCCTCTTGTTTGTTAATTTATATCAACATAGTTGTGAAGGGGCTTTGATATATATGTGGAATTAAGGTATTCAATCAGTATTTTCTCTTTTTTCCACAATGTTCAAAGAAAAAATTCTATGATTTTAAATAGCCACATTTCAGTAGACATCTGAAAATGCTCTCAAGTTACAAAAGGAAAAAAAAGAGGATAGTAAATAATAAAGCCTCTCTGCACCAAATGAACCAAACATGCTTACAGTCTAGAAGTAAGACCCAAATGATTGCAGTTTTAACCCTTAGAGTGCTGAATTAATGAACTGGACCATTTCAAACAGGAAATGTGGCTATTTCTAGGTTGTTTTAACCAGAATATTAACAAAGTAGCAGACTATACATGTAGATCACAGATCAGACTGCACGTTCTGTGCAGTCTAGTCTTGATCTACATTGTCCGCATAAACAGCTGAAGTCTTTTCCTATACTTCACAGGTTATGGTTACTTATGTTCAGAATGTGTCAGCAGATTGGAGTGTAGATCAAAGATCAGGCTGCATATTTTGTGCAGCTTGATCTTGACCTCCTATGGCTGCAAAGGCAACTATAGTTGTAAAAGAAGTTTTAACCCTTAACCACACACCAGAATTGTGAACTCTTCCATACCAAAAAGCATATGCAGATGACAAATTAAACATGGCTCAAATCGTTGAAGTTGTCTTTAATAAGGTAAAAAAAACATTGTGGAAAAAGGAGAAAATGCTGGTTACCAGCATTTTCTCCTTTTCCCACAGTGTTTTCTAAAGCCTTCTCTCTCAAGGTCATTAAAATTTGGGATTGTGTGATGAAGGGATAAAGGTTTAGAAGGCATGTAAGTAGATTTGGTAACAATCTGATAATCACAGGGAGGGGAGGTCACATGGGTTGCTGTCATAAAGCCAGAGGCATCATTTTTCATTGTCAAATGCCAGGCCTGACATGATCTTTATTTACAGTCAACTCGTGCAATAATTACTCAAAAATCCCATTAACTCTTTACTGGACAACAATATTTTATACTCTTTGAAATTGATAGCATTTGTATACAACAAATTAAATGTTGCTAACATGATTAGATATTTCTATAAAGGTTCAAAAATACTGTTTGAAAAGGAGAAATATCTGAAGATCAGCAATGCTCCCCTTCCCAGTGTTTTTAAAAGCTTTCTTTCTCAGGTTTGTTAAAACTCTCAATTGTGTGACAAAGGGTTAAAAGTAAGCCTCACAGCTTCCCATACTCTTACTCAGTTTTCCTCATTACTGCACAAGAAGACTGATGGAGAGTTTTACTTTTCTAGGGAGCTGGCTGAAGGCCAGCAAGTTTGTGCCTTGGCCCTGTGTCAGTTGTATGTCTGCCCGTCCATCTGTATATTAACTTTTATTTGAAACATCATCATCTCTAAAACTACAAGTCCAATTTTGATGCAGAATCACAGAAATTAACCTGCAATGGCCCTCTTCAGAAGCTCTTTGAAGAATTCCATTCCAGTCAGAATTTTTATTGCCATGGCAACAAACCTGAAAAATATTGAAAATCTTTAAAAATCTTCTTGTCCCAAAACATTAGGCCTAGGGCTACCGAATTTGGTGAGAAGCTACATCTAATAGACATCTACCAAAAATCTTCAAATTATAGCCCTGGGGTCAAAATTGGCCCAGCACCAGGGGTCACAAGTGTTACAAGGGATTATAGACATCACAATTGGTCTTGTTTATAATTGTAAACCCTACTCCAACCAAATTTGGCATGCAGCTTCATCTCTACCAAGATTGTCCCAATTATAGTCCTGGGGTCAAAATTGGCCTTTCCCTGGGGGTCACAAGTTTTAGATTGGTTTATACACTGAAAACAAAGAGAATCTTCATAACTGTTAGTTCTATGTTTGTCTTGATGATTTAATTCTCAAACATGGTTGTAAATGGGTCAGGTCGGGTGAAAAACTAGGTCACTAAGTCAAATCTTAGAAAAACCTTGTGTTCACTGTAGAGGCCATAATTTAAGTTCAGTACTTAAGAATTTTGGTCAAAATGTTTGTATTGATGACATCTTGAATGAGTTTGGAAAAAGCTTGTGTACAAGCTAGTTGCCAAATTTCAGTCCAATAATTATGAAAGTTGTTAGAATGTTTGTCATAATATCTCGAAAGAGATTTAAAAAGGATCATGTTTGGTTAAAAGGCTCAGGTGACCCACTTCAGGGCCATCATGGCCCTTTTGTTCTCCTTTTCCTACGGCATTTTTTATTATTTCAAATTACAGAAATCATGTTATTAGCTTGAATAAGTTTTTTGTCTGCAAATGCTTTGAATTGTTTTAGTCTGAAATTTGTCGTTTGGTATAGGGTTAAATAGTGAACAGTTGTCTGAAGCAGTTCCACCATGCAGAATTGCAGGTATATACTATAACTTTATATCAGTGTGAACAATATGGCTTATCAGTGTAGAAACTGTGAAAGCTGCTATGCCAAACTTTTAAGCTAAATGGCTATCCATATTGATGACCAGGGAGTCTTGTTGAGGATAATGGCTTTGTTAGAAATGCTATGTAAATTTCGAGTGTTTACTGAATTGAAAGTAAGTTCATGTATGTTTTTGGAGTGTCTTAAAAAATGGTTTAATTGGAGAATTAAGAAAATTTAAAAGTTCCACAAAATTCAACAATTCAGGACTGCTAAGTTTAGTTTCTTCTAATGTTGCAGCTTTTGGTATACATGTATTTCACACAAATGATTATAAAACAGTGCTGTTATAGTTGACTATGATGATGATTATGATGATGAAGATGATGATTAACATTGTAGGAAAAGAGGCAAATTTGTTATAATAATAGTAGCTTTTGCACAATGTTTTTTTTTTTATGCTAAGAAATCTTTTAAAAAACAAAGTGGAGAAGGAGAAAATGCTGGTTAGCCGCATTTTCTTGTTTTCCAACAATGTTTTCTACCCTTTCAAAGACAACTGCTATCATTTTAGCCATAGTGAATCTTTTTGTTTGCAAATGATTTCAGTATTGACACGTATAAAATTTTGTGATGTAGTAAAGAGTTAAATATCTGACATGACTTTAATGGTTTCCTCTGTTTTGTGTTTTGCAGGCAACACAATGGCCTCCCAGATGGAACAGTGTCAATATTTAAGTAAGTTTTTAGTGCCAAAGGCCAGCAAGCTTATCTCATGGTCCTGTGTCTACTGTTTGGTTGTGCATGCGTTCATCTATCTGTACTTGGATTATTGTGGTGCCGCATGAGTGGCGGCACTATATTTTTATTTGCTTTTGAAAAGTGCCTGTGGAGGTAGCCATACTGTTTACTATATGGACTGGTTCAGTGTTTATATTTTAGCTCACCTGAGCACGAAGTGCTCATGGTGAGCTTTTGTGATCGTGCTGTGTCCGTCGTTCGACGTCCGTCGTCAACTTTTACCTTGTGTACGCTCTAGAGGCGACATTTTCAATCCTATACTCATGAAACTTGGTCAGAATGTTTATCTTGATGATATCTTGGACGAAACCGAAAATGGGTCATGTCGGGTCAAAAAGTAGGTCACTAGGTCAAATCTTAGAAAAACCTTGTGTACGGTCTAGAGGCCACATTTTCAATCCGATACTTATGAAACTTGGTCAGAATGTTTGCCTTGATGATATCTCGGACAACTTCGAAAATGGGTCATGTCAAGTCAAAAACTAGGTCACTGGGTCAAATCTTTGAAAAACCTTGTGTGCATTCTAGAGGCCACATTTTCCATCCGATACTCCTGAAAGTTGGTCAGAATGTTTGTCTTGATGATATCTCTGACGAGTTCGAAAATGGGCCATGTCGGATTAAAAACTAGGTCACTAGGTCAAATCTTAGGAAAACCTTGTGTACACTCTAGAGGCCATATTTTCGGTCCGATATTCCTGAAAGTTGGTCAAAATGTTTGTCTTGATGATATCTCTGACGAGTTTGAAAATGGATTGTGTCGGGTAAAAAACTAGGTCACCAGGTCAAATCTTAGAAAAACCTTGTGTATGCTCTAGAGGCCATATTTTCAGTTCGATACTCCTGAAAAATGGTCAGAATGTTTGTCTTTATGATATCTCAGATGAGTTTGAAAATGGGCCAGGTCAGGTCAAAAACTAGGTCACCAGCTCATATCTTAGAAAAACCTTGTGTACGCTCTAGAGGCCACATTTTCTGTCGGATACCTCCTCATTTTCAGTCCAAAACTTTTGAAAGATGGTCAGATTGTTTGTCTTGATAAATTCTTTGACGAGTTTGAAAATGGATCATGTAGGGCCAAAAACTAGGTCACTAGGTCAAATCTTAGAAAAACCTTGTGTACACTCAAGAGGTTACATTTTCTGTCCAAAAGTTTTGAAAGTTGGTCAGAATGTTTGTTTTTATAATATCTTGGGTGAGTTTGAAAATGGGTCATGTTGGGTCAAAAACTAGGTCACTAGGTCCAATCTTTGAAAAACCTTGTGTACGCTGTAGAAGCCACATTTTCAGTACAGTACTCATGAAGCTGTCAAAATATTTGTCTTGATGATTTCTTGGACAAGTTCGAAAGTGGGTCATGTCTGGTCAAAAACTAGGTCATTAGGTCAAATGTTAGAAAAACCTTGTGTATGCTGTAGAGGCCACGTTTTCAGTGCAATAATCATGAAACTTGGTCAGAATGTTTGTCTTGATGATATCTTGTTTGAGTCTGAAAATGGGTTATATCGGGTCAAAAACTAGGTCACCAGGTCAAATCTTTAAAATAGCTTGTGTAGCTCAAGAGTCAACATTTTCTGTACAATCCTTATGCAAATAAGTCACAATGTTTACTTGATGATCAATATAAACGAAATTGAAAATTGGTCACATTGGGTGAAAAACTAGGTCGCCATGTCAAATCTTGGAAAAACCTTGTGTACACTCTAGAGGCCACATTTTCTGTCCAATACTTATGAAAGGTGGTCAGAATCTTTGTTTTGATAATATCTACAATGGGAAAATGGGCTATGTTTGGCTAAAAAGTAGGTCACTGAGGGAAATTCTAGAAAAAGCTTGTGTACAAGCTAGAGGCCAAATTTTCAGTCCGATAATTATGAAAGCTTGGTAGAATGTTTGTCATAATATCTTGAAAGAGACTGAAAATGGATCATTTTTGGTCAAAAGACTCAGGTGAGCGACTTTAGGGCCATCATGGCCCTTTTGTTGTTCTAGTAGTGTAGGGATTGCAGAAATATTGTTTTCCTCTCACGATCATGTTCTTAAGATCAGCAATCGGTAAATAGGTCAATCGCTGTAATGTGCCCTATTTTAGAAACAACTGATTTGCGGTGCCATTGATGTTATGCATCAATATTTTCTTGTCCATTATTAGCTCAAGCTTTATAGGTCTTGATATTAGTTTTGGAACCTTAAGAAATGTTCTTATGCTTAACCATTTAGCCTAGGGTGAATGACATCTGCCAAGAATGTTCAAAGTATTGCTCTGGGGAAAAATTGGTCCTGCTCTGAGGGTCACAAAGTTTACTTTGACTGAATGTATTCAAAACTTTAAAATTCTTCTTGTTGAAGGAGTGAATTCTCTACAAAATAGTCAAAATTATCTCTTAGTTGACCTCTTTCAGATTTCTTGATAGATTTTTTATCCTGGCAAAGAACATGACTACTTTTTTGTTGGGCTAATTACTGATCACAGCAAGCTATGGATAAGCTTACATTGTTTAAGGGAAGTAACCCCAGTTTTTCTCATGGCAGTATGTCACCATTTATCTTCCTTGATTATCATACCACACTGTAGCATGGCTAGTATTGCAGATTCAAGTTATTTGGATAGAAAATGTTCAGTTTTCATTCAGGATAATCAATTTTGGTGCTGATGGTTGTGCTTAGGTATGTTGAATATTTGAATGAAACAATGGTTGTTATCATTTTATTTTTTCCCCCTAAACACAACCATTCATGCCATAGAAAAAACTGTGTTTCTACTTTTAAATACTTGGAAATCTTGTCAAAATACCTTTTGCCAGAGTTCATTGATAATTTGGTGTAACTTATACTTGATTATAATTATTTTATACTTGTATTCATTAAAATCATCATGGCATGTGAATAGAGAGATATGACTTTTTAGCTTACCTAAGCACAAAGTGCTCAAGGTGAGCTTTTGTGATTGTGCTGTGTCTGTCATCCGTCTTCCGTTGTCAAGCTTTACCTTGTGTACGCTGTAGAAGCCACATTTTCAGTCCAATACTCATGAAACTTAGTCAGAATATTTGCCTTGATCAAATCTCGGATGAGCAAGAAAATGGGTCATGTCGGGTCAAAAACTAGGTCACTAGATCAAATCTTTAAAAAACCTTGAGTACACTCTAGAGGCCACATTTTCAGTTTGATACTCATGACACTTGGTCAGAATGTTTGCCTTAATGATATGTTGTACGAGTACGAAAATGGGTCATGCAGGGTTCCCACTGGACTTCGCATTTGGCGCCATTTGCGACAGATTTTTAAATGTGGCGCCAAAAAGTGCCGATTGGTGAAAATGACTGGCGCCGATATTTTTCATATCGGGATGCCGAACATTTTAAAACTGGCCCCCTTACTGCAATGCATGGATGCAAGGCCGCCAATCCACCGATAAAAGTGACATAAATCAGCTGGAATAAACAACGGCATCGAAGTAATCAAAATTATTTCACAAATCGATGTCATTTATACCTGTCTATCCGAATATACATACACTTTCGATAACATAAACATCCGGCTAGAAAAAAATTGTAAATTTATTTTGGAAAACTGTCCGAAAGTGAAAGTATCGAAGACCAGTGGCCTATATCAATCGTGAATGTTACTAAATGTCCAAATGAATCATGATCTCAGGTAAAATACAGCGGGTTTCCAAAATGGCGAGGGCGTTGCCGTCGGCGTTGACTAAAACCCGGACCGTAATGTTATCGTCGTCCTCGGCATTTTCCGTGTCGTTCTTCCGCCGTTAATCGCCCACCTTTTCGGAAAACTCGTTTGGCTTTTTTAACATTTCAACTTTTTTATACTGTTACAGATAATTTCTTCTTTTTTTTTAATATTTTTTTTTTTACAAATTGACTTTGTTGTTTTTTTTTTTTGTACAATTTAAACTTCTATTTGTTTCAAAAAGTCTTTCTTTAAAACTTTGTTACAAAAGTAGAAATTGCTCTCAATGACCTATTTCTGCTTTTGTCACAGTGGTTTTACAAACATTAAAGATAGATCTATTTAAACTTAATAGATATTGTTTCTTCCATTGTTCACAAAAATAATTTTTTTACTATATTCATGTAAAAGACATAGATATGAGTTATGAAATCTGATGAAAACAAATGTTTTCTTGTTTTTTTTTTTATTGACACAACCATGCGATGAAAATTTATAGACCAATTCTTGATTATGCCTGACCCCCGGTACTTTCATTTTAAAATTGGCACCAACTGGCTCTAATTATTTCAATTTGGCGCAAACTTTTCTCATTTGGCGAAAGTGACGGCGCAAGGAAAAAAGAAGCCAGAGGGAACCCTGGTCATGTGGGGTCAAAAGCTAGGTCACTAGGTCAAATCTTAGAAAAACCTTGTGTACGCTCTAGTGGACACATTTTCAGTCCAATACTCTTGAAAGCTGGTCAGAATGTTTGCCTTAATGATATCTCAGATGAGTTTGAAAATGGGTCATATCGGGTCAAAAACTAGGTCACTAGGTCTAATTGTAGAAAAACCTTGTGTATGCTCTAGAGACCACATTTTCAGTCCAATATTCTTGAAAGTTGATCAGAATGTTTGTCTTCAAGATATTTCAGACATGTTCGAAAATGGGTCATGTTGGGTCAAAAATTGGGTCACTAGCTTAAATTTTAGAAAAACCTTTTGTGTGCTCTGGAGGCCACATTTTCAGTCCAATACTCATGAAACTTGGTCAGAATGTTTGCCTTGGTGATATCTTGGATGAGTTCGAAAATGGGTCATGTGGGGTCAAAAACTAGGTCACTAGGTTAAATCTTAGAAAAACCTTATGTACATTCTAGAGGCCACATTTTCAGTCCAATACTCCTTAAAGTTGGTCAGAATGTTTGTTTTGATGATGTCTCAGACGAGTTTGAAAATGGGTCATGTGGGATCAAAAACTATGTCACTAGGTCAGATCTAAGGAAAACCTTGAGTACCCTCTAGAGGCCACATTTTCAGTCAAATACCCATGAAAGTTTGTCAGAATGCTTGGCTTAATGTTATCTCAGAGGAGTTTGAAAATGGCCACGTCAGGTCAAAACCTAGGTCACTTGGACCAATCTTTAGAAAAACTTGTGTATGCTCTTGAGGCCTTATTTTCAGTCCCATACTCATGAAACTTGGTCAGAATGTTTGTCTTGATGTTGTCTTGGATGAGATTTAAAATCAGTGACATCAGGTCAATGACTAGGTCACTCGGTCCCACCTTTGAAAACCATATGTATGCTCTGTAGGCCACATTTTCAGTTCATTACTAATGAAACTTGGTCAGAATGTTTGTCTTGATGACATGTTAAACAAGTTTGAAAATGGGTCAGGTTGGGTGAAAACTAGGTCACTAGGTCAAATCTGAGAAATACCTTGTGTACACTCTAGAGGCCACAACACAAGTTCGATACTCCAGAAACCTGATCATAATGTTTGTCTGGATGACATCTTGGATGAGTCTAGAAAAAACCTGTGTACAAGCTAGAGGCCAAATTTTCTGTTTATGAAAGGTTCTTAGAATGTTTGTCATATTATCTCGAAAGAGATTTAAAATGGACCATGTTTGGTCAAATGGCTCAGGTGAGCGACTTCAGGGCCATCATGGTCCTCTTGTTTAATGGTTAGGCTTATTTTCTTTACGACATTTTATTGCAACAGGATTAAGCAGATCTCAAAGGTCACTTGTACAAAAATCATGTCCATTCCATTTTCATCGTCCAATTTTACGCTTATAAAATGTGTATCTGTTTTAAAAAATTTACAAACAGAAAAGTCTTTGGACCACATGAGACCATCCCCTCTGCACAGAGTTGTGAACATAAGCTGACAGAAGTTGAGATGGAAGAAAAATCACATGTCACTGAGACAATCATAACAAATGGATCTACGGCAAAACCCATCCTACCTCTTTACCATCGCACATTGAGATGGCTGAAAGATTGTCCAAAACATCATCAATGTAGACATAAAAACAGCTGTATATATTATGTGATTCAGGTGAGTAATAAGTACTACAAAATGGAATTGACCTGCAGTTCATTAATCTTTTATGTTAGAACGAAAAGTCTCAGGGTCGAAAATCAAAATATTTAAAAGTGTTAACTCTTTACCAGACGACAAAATTTTGTAATCAACCAAATTGTAAGCATTTGCAGATGACAAATTAAGTGTAGCGCAAATTATGATTTCTGTCTGTTTGGGTGGAAAACGTGGTAAAAGGAGAAAATGCTGGTTACCAGCATTTTCTCCTTTTTCCACAATGTTTTCAAAAGGCTTCTTCCTTAGGGTCGTTAAAACTCGGGATTGTGTGGTAAAGGGTTAAACCAAATAAGTTTCAAGCATTCTTGATTTTCACAAGTAGATTCTGCATGACTCGGTCAGTAAGTGGTGGAGGTGTAGATTTGAAACTTGGAGGCCAGGGGTTGGATCCTTTCTCAAAGCACTTAATTTTCTGTGGAAATGTTCTTAAGCAAGACACTCCAGCAGAGCCCTATGATGTTTGGTAGTATATGAAGTCAGGTTTTGCACTAGTAAATGCAATAATTCAGTCAAAATCATGAGCAGTAAATGATCTTGATACTATATTATGATATTTGTATATGATAAACCCATTCTTTTATAGTTCACCTAAGCACAAAAGTGCTCAAGGTGTGTTCACTTGAGCACAAAAAAATGTGAAGGTATGATAGTCCATTGTGCAGAATTCTGTATGTGTTATCGAATTGTTTCTTCAGACACTAGAAGCCTAAAGTTTCTCAGAATTTCCATGTAACTTTGTAAGGATGTCTGTCTCAATGTAGTTTCCAGTTTGAATGTGGGCTAGCTGAGAGTTAAAGACCAGGTTACTATGTCAAATCATTGACAAGATTACAGGATTTATTATTCTCTCACCTCTGATAACAGTTTCACCGATATTTATTTGGGGAAAGCAGTCAATTGCTGGGAAAGAAAATTATGTAAGGTACTGGTAAAATGAAATGCTTGGAAAGTATTGGTAGGTACACGGGCTGCTGCAATTTAACTGAAACAATGGTAAAAACAGCATTAAACACCATACAAACAAAAAAAAAACTAATCAAATCAATGAAAAACTTTACTTAGAATCTAGGGGACACAGTTTTCATCTAATCTAATTTTGAAAACCTTTGTCTCTTCAATACATGTATCTATGAGAACTCTGACACATGATCATACTGGGTCATAAAATTGGGTTACTAGGTCAAATAGACTTAATTTTTTTGTGAAATCTCAAGAGACATTATAGTGCTGGGTCCAAATTTAGATCATTTTGTCAGCACTGTAAAAACTTATATCAAACAATGCTTCTGCTCAGTTCAAGACTAAGAATGGACACCCTTATATAATCTATAGGAAAAGCTTTACCAAACAATTCTTGCTTTTACAACTCTTGAAGATGAAGGCTTTTGAAAAGATCATGGGAAAAGGAGAAAATGCTGATGACCACCATTTTCTTTTTTCCCCCCATAATGTTTCTTTCTCATTAACTCTTTACCAGACAATCCCGACTTTTAACGACCCTGATAAAGAAGCCTTTGGAAAACATTGTGGGAAAAGGAGAAAATGCTGGTAACCAGCATTTTCTCCTTTTCCCACAATGTTTTCTATCCTTAACAAAACAAATTTCAAATTTTCAGTCACTTTTATTTTGTTGTCTGCAAGTGCTTTCAATTTGGACCCGTCTAAAATTTTGTCGTTTGGTAAAGAGTTAAATGCAAAACCTATCAATTGAGCCACATTTTCTTTGTTTTCTGCAAGTGCGCTGTATATGGACAAGTCTAAAATTCTGTTATTTAGTAAAAGGAGAAAGGGTGAAGCTCCTGCACTGAATGTCCCTGACCCAGGTTTCAGAGTGTGGAAGAAGGAAAAAAATCGACATGAAATCTCATATCTGTCGGAACAGACTGTCAGACTGCCCCTGTCATTTATGTCTGTTTGTTTTCATCGGGAGATAAAACTTGACGTATCAGGGCTACTGGATGATATGGTTTTTGTCGATGTGTTTTTGTTCATGTCAGTGATAATGTTTTTTGCATTGATAACATTTTTTGGACTGGGAAATCAGCCATTTTTCATGCCAAGGATGTCAGTGCATTCTGGGTAATTTTTTGATAGTTGGTGTTTTTAGGCTGTGTGCATCATCCATTACCTCTTTAATCCTTTACCGCACAATGCCGACTTTTAATGACCCTTGGAAAGAAGCCTTTTGAAAACATTGTGGGAAAAGGAGAAAATGCTGGTAACCAGCGTTTTCTCCTTTTCCCACAATGTTTTCTACCCTGTTAAAGAAAAACTGCCCCATTTGAACCACATTGAAATTGTCGTCTGCAAATGCTCTCAAATTGGACAAGGCTAAAATTTTGTCGTCTGGTAAAGGGTTAATCCTTTATCACACAATCCAGAGTTTTAACAATCCTGAAGGAAGATGCTTTTGAAAACATAGTGGGGAAAAGTAGAAAATCTTGGTAAATAGCATTTTTGTATTTTCCTACAATGTTTCCAACCCTTCCAAAACCAAATATTAATTTTTGAGTCAAATTTGTTTTTTTTTGTCTGCAAATGTTTTCAATTTTGACAGGTCTAAAATACTGTTTTTTGGTAGCAAGTAAAACGAATTTGCCACTGACAAGTTTAAAGGACAAACCCTTCCAAAGAATGGATAACCAAACATGTAAGAAAAACCACAAAGGAAAACATAGTGGTATAAGGAGGAATTGTGTGTTACTATTGTAGCAATTTCTTCCTAAACATTTTTCAGATATTGTTTGGTTGGCAGCAAGACAAAAAGGTTGAC
Organism: Hippopus hippopus; assembly: GCA_946811185.2. Lineage (NCBI taxonomy): Eukaryota > Metazoa > Mollusca > Bivalvia > Cardiida > Cardiidae > Hippopus > Hippopus hippopus. Next base: position 30,528,372 of record OX328101.1, read on the forward strand.
TGCAGGAGATCAGTTAACTTTTTACGTCATTTACTATTTTTAACATTACATCATTGAAAGTCTTATTGAAACATTGAATGCTAATCATCATCATAAAAAAGTAAGATCTTAGGTTGTGTAGATAAAGATCAGAATGTGCAGAATTGAAAGTTTCCAAAGTTATGCACAGATCTCCTGACAAAACTGTCTTAGCCTTACAAAAGTTGGGTCTTTTTATTGTGTCCATTTCATTTTAGTGGCTCTGTAACCATTTACCAAACAACTATTTACCAAACAATCCTGTGTTTTCACAGCCCTGCAGATTTAGGCATGTGAAAACATTGTGGGAAATAGAGAAAATGTGTTCTTCTCCTTCCAGAGACAGATTCCATCTTTTTACTCAATGTCAAATACTACAGATGAATCACAAGTTTTTTTTTGTTTGGTAAAGAGTTACAAATTAGCTAATTACAACAAATGTTATGCTCTATTGTGACATCTGTCTAACCTGCACAAGTGTCAAAAATGACAAATGTTGAGCCCATTGCCAGCTGGAACGAATTTGCAGCAGACTACTTGGAAAATAGTGATGTATTTATGAATAATCAACAAGGGTCCTACATGGCTTAACCCTTTACCACACATTTCCAAGTTTTAATGACCTTGAGGAAGAGGCCTTTTGAAAACATAGGAAAAGGAGAAAATGCTGGTAACCAGCATTTTCTCCTTTTCCCACGATGTTTTCTACCCTATCCCAAACATATTTCAATTTTTCAGTCTCTTTTATTTTGTCATCTGCTAATGCTTTCAATTTCGACTAGTCTAAATTCTGTCGTTTGGTAAAGAGTTAATGATGAAGGTGTTGGATCTGAGACCTGGAGGCCCAAAGTTCTATCTTGAATCAAGCCATAGGCTTTTCTCCAGGGACTCCTTGGGCAAGACACTTCAGACCCCAAACCTAGGAAAAACTTGAATAAATTAACTATCAATATGTTATAATTGAAACATTGTTAAAAGTGGCCTTACACAATTCAAACCAAAGAAACAAATGAATAGTCAAATGAGTTGAGGTTGAAGTTTTAGACAGAATTATGGATGTCAGTCAATAGAGGTGATCTTTAGAGAAGAGCAATTATTTTATGAGAGATTTTATGTTTCTGTGCCAGTATTTTTTAACCAGATGACAATATTGTAGACTTGTCGGAATTTCAAAATGTTTGCAGATCAAGCAAATATAGCTCAAACTATGGAATCTGCCTTTGAAGAATTTAAAACATTGTGGGAAATGTAGCAATGCTGGTAACCAGCATTTTCTACTTTTCCAATTATGTTTCAGATGCTTTCTTCCTCAGGGTTTTTAAAACATGGTATCATTTGACAAAGGGTTAACAGTAGAGATTATAAGTGTCTATCTGATCAAGGACTCTTACTGTTCATTTGCATACATGCATAATTTTTGGCAATATTGTGAGCTTCTTTTGCAAATAGTGTAGACTAAGATTGTACTGAACATTATGTGCAGTCTTGTCTTGGATTGGTCATTTAGTGCATTTGCCATGCAGTGTTGCTTTGAAGGATGTTTACACTAGTTTGAGAAGTGAGGGAAGGGTTTTGAGAGTCTGTTATAGGAATTCATAAGAAGGGCAGATTTTGACTTGTTGTGGACAGTGCACACAGTAAATCCAAATCAAAATCAGACTGTTGGAAGACATGGTCTGATCTTTTATCAAGAAAGTGTAGGCCAACCTTATGTGAGATAGCCAGGCCTTAAGAGCCATTGAACCATCACCGAAAAACTTAATTTTTAATTTGCCAAATTGAGGGCTTTTGCTGCACAAATTCTGTGTGGAAGAAATGAAAAAAGTAAAAATATTGTGTGAAAAGGAGAAAATTCTGGCTACTAGCACTTTCCCCTATTCCTACAATGTTTTCAGAAGCCCTCTATATCAAAACTTGTGATTGGTTGGTTGAAGGTTATTGTGCAAGAAATAGATTTTGACTTAAAAATTGTTATCTAATTTCAGGGTACCATTAAGCTGTTTGGTATAGGATATGTTTTACAAGCTGGGATCAAGTTTATAGGTTCAATTGGTAAACTGCTCAAACAGCCAAAGTCTGTGATACAACAATGTTTATTGAACTCTAATAATGTCAAACTAGGGGCCTTTTTAGGGTGCTTTGTAGGGATTTATAGGGTAAGTATGAGAGGTTCATTATTAATGTTTATGTCCCCAGTGCAAAATGCTCAAGCTTGGCATTTGACATAAATAACCCTAGAGTCATACATCTTTTTGATGCACATGAATGAAAAAATCCCCCTCCCCAACAAGCATTCTATGTTGACTCATGATATATGAAATTAAAAAAAATTGTTATACTCTGGACTACTCTTGTAGGTTTTCTGAAACTGGAATATCTTTTGCAGGAAAATAACATACATAGCCAAACCTGTCTGAGGCAGCCATCAAAGGGCACAAACAGAACCAACCTCACAAAAACTTGTCTGTTTCAGATCTTTAATTACTGGAACTCAACATTTAGATGGTGTTGCTTAACTCTGTCTGGTACAATCTAGTGTTATAACCGTTAGCTACCAAACACAAGTGGTTGCTGAAATAGGTTTGACTGATTTGTAAGGTGAAGTTTGGATCTATTACATCCCAAAATACACATCAATCTGTTAAATGCTGAATTAATCAAATATACAGACCAGTATAATGGGAAAAAACAGCAAAAAAAGTTGCAATTTCAAGCTTGTTTTGGTCATAATGTCAAACATAGTATTGGGCAGTTTAGATCAAGATCAAATTGCATTTTCTGATTCATCGGAGCTTGATATACACTGTCTGCAAACTCAACATTAGTTGTGCTTAGCACTGTAGGGTTTAATTGTTTGTTTACAATAGACCCTGTCTTAGTAGCCACCTAAGCAAGTAACCTGTATAAAACAAGCTGAGAACATGGTCCATATAAATTAGCCAATCAGTACTCAGTATTTGGTCTGTATTATATATCACATATCCAGTGCTTTGTCATTCCAAGTGGTCTAGGTTGGTCTTACATTTTTTCAGGCTGTAAACTGTGTGTTGAGATGGTTTCGTGACAAAGATGAAAAGCTACATGGAATATTGGCTGGGTTTCTAGCGGGCTGGTCCATGTTGTTTTATAAAAGTCAAACTGTTGCCTTATATACAGCAGCCAAGTTAGCTGAAGTATGTCTAACCTTTACTTTTTTTGTCACATTTCATTAAAACCTATTACCTTTTATGTTTGTTTTAGACAAAGGGTTTATATATGGCCTGCAACATGCGAAAAGGGGCATTTGGACATTTGCGTAAAGTGTCGTCTCGGATCAGCCGGCGCAGTCTGCGCAGGCTGATCCGAGACAGCACTTTACGACTACATTAGATTTTGTGCTACAGCAGACTTGCGCAAAACAGAAAATTACATAAAAACGGAAAGTGACATCTCGGATTAGCCTGCGCGGACTGCGCAGGCTGATCCGAGACGACACTTTACGCAAATGTCCGAATGTCCCTTTTTGTGTGTTGCAAGCCACATAGCAAAGGAAGCATTGGTTTTGCAATTCTAAGAAGAAAGATGTTGAAAACATTGCTGGAAAAGGAGAAAATACTACTACTAATTCACAATTCTTGTCTGTTTGATCTGATACTTCATTTTCACAGCGTTTTAGAATTATTTCACATAACTGCATGGATAATCAAGAACATCCTTCCTCAGTGGCTGAAGCATTGATTTGAAATCATGAAACTACTGGTTTCATACCAGCTGATAATGCTACCGAGCCCAGACGTAGCATTGGCTAAACACCAGGAAAATATGACTGTTCCAAACATATGACTGAAATAATGCGGCGCGCCGCCCCCCCACCCCCCAAAAAAAAGAAAAAAAAAAAAAAAAGAGTAAAAATTCTGTTCAATGCACTATGAATGCACTATTGTAAGCTGGTCAAGTTTTAACTCTTAGCCACACAACTGAAAAGGAGAAGGCTTTTGAAAACATTGTGGAAAAAGGAGAAAATGGTGGTAACAAGCATTTTATCCTTTTCCCACACTGTTTTCTACCCTACTAAAGACAGAAATCATCATTTGAGCTCAATTTGATTTGTTGTCTGCAAAAGGTTTCATTGTTTGGTAAAGAGTTTACCCATGAACTTTATTTTTTCCAGGTATTGTATTTTAAAGGGATTGAAGAAGGAATGGTGCCATATATAAAGTGTGCCGACACTATTATCTATAGTATATCTACTGCCATAGTCTTTCATGCTGTAAGTTAATTTCATTACAGAACAGTCACGTTTTCACGACCCAGGGGAATTAGGCCTTTGAAGGGATTATCGGAAAGGGAGAAAATGATGGTGACCAGCATATTCCTCCTTTCCCTCAATGTTTTGAAACCTGTTAACTCTTTACCAAACGAGGAAATTTTAGACTAGATGAAATTGAAAGTATTAGCAGACGACAAAATAAAAGTGACTGAAAAAATATAATTTGTTTTTGGAAGGGTAGAAAACATTGTGGGAAAAGGAGGAAATGCTGGTTACCAGCATTTTCTCCTTTTCCCACAATATTTTCGAAAGGCTTCTTTCTCAGGGTCTTTAAAAGTCGGGATTGTGTGGTAAGGGGTTAAAGACCAATCCTAATGGGTTAAAGACCAATCCTATCATTTGACCAATATTTCATTGTCGTCTGCATGTTCTTTCAAGATGAAAGAGTCTTGACAAATTAAATGTGGGTCAAATGATGGCATTTGATGTGATAGGGTAGAATACATTGTGGGAAAAGGCGAAATTGCTGGTTTCCAGCATTTTCTCTTTTTTCCCTCAATGTTTTCAAAAGGCTTCTTCTTCAGGATTGTTAAAACCTGGGATTGTTTGGTCAAGGGTCAAACTTTGTGGCCTGTTAAGGACTTAACCTCATAAGAACATCCTTTATAATTTTATAACCTCATTATATTTTGAAAAATAGCTTTTTGATTGTGATTTTACAGATATTGTTGTAATCGACTGATTTATTGTATAGTGTTTAACGCCATTTTCATCATTATTTCAGTTATATCGTGGCAGCCAGTGCACCTATCCATGCTTTCCTGGAGTCTCTTTTACCAGTGCTCCACACAATGTTTCTTTCCAAGCCACTGGCTGCTTTCCCACATAGCCATCGTCGAGAATTGTTGTTATCATGGATGAGCAACATGAATATTTTACCACATGAATGCCTAAGTATATAAACACATTTTCATGAGTTGGAATTGCTGCCAAAATTTTTTTTGAGGATTGATGGTACTCCTGATAGGATTTATTCCTCTCTCCCCGCTGAACATTGTTTCATTGTTGTATATACATGGATAGGGAACTGCTGCCGTGGTGGATGTATTAGCTTCCAGCAGCATGAGAAAATTTGGTATCATGTCAGACCGGAGGTTTAGCAAGATGTCTAAATTTACTCATACAGAGAGAAGCAAATACAAGCACCAAAAAAGTGACCACAACATAATTGTTACCACATAATCCACAACTTTCAATGACAAAATTTTGCAAATATTTACAATTTTATTCCAAAATAGAAAAATCTGATCAAATACTCGTTTTGAGGGAAGTGATTTTGTGAATGAAAGGATGTTGAATATTTTAGGGTAGCATTTTGATCCAATCAAATTGTCAGAACGTTGCACACATGTAGAATACGCTATCATACTGTATCTGGAACCATATTTTAGTCTGTGCAGATACAGATTTTTTTTCCGTGTTGTGTGATATTATCCATGTGCAATGCACTTGTAAAGTTACAGGTATGTTACACATATGGAAAAGCAGTCAAGGATTAGTAAGAGTGTTTTGTAATTTACTGGCAAAAGAAGATCAAGGCATGTATGGAAAGGTGCACTGGCTAATATGATATGATTGCAATAGGGTGAAATAATGGCATTGAAGAAAATTAGCTTGTAGTGGATGGGTCCTTGCATATAGTGACTGGAAATATTGTCTCCGTATCATTCTTATGATTATACCCATGTAAAAAATGTTCATGTCACTTTTCATCTTTCAATTACAGGCTGTCTTGGAACCTCACAGCCTGAGACCAGCTTATTGGAGGTTTTTACTCAGGGTGACAGGGAACCGGTTTGCTGAAATGAACAGACGCCTAATTGATCCCTGGGTACCAAACTGCTCAAAGATGTACCCAGATTTCTGGCCTAACTATGACCCTAGATATACAAAGTTAGTCAAACCAGACAGCTAATCTGAGTGTGATATTTTATTCAAATTACAATGTTGTTTCTATCCATTTGCTCATGTATGTGTGTCTTGGAGTAACTGTTGACGAAGCTTTGGGGAAAGTTTTTTTACACTTGAATTATTTTTCAAGTATTCATACAGACTTTGCAGAATGTTGCAGTCAGATGTTATATCTATACTGTCCAGTATTAACTCTTTAATAAACAACAAGATCTTTGACTCGTCCAAATTAAAAGCATTTGCAGATGACAAATTAGATGATGCTCAGATAACTGGATTTTTCTACGAAATGCTAGAAAACATTATGGGAAAAGGAGAAAATGCTGGTTACCAGCATTTTCTCCTTTTCCCATAATGTTTTCAAAAGACTTTTTCCTCGGGGGTTGTTAAAACCGGGGATTGTTTGGTAAAGGGTTAAGCAAAATATTGTGATCATAATAACTGCACCTTCGTGATCCTAAAATTTTATTTTCAACATTCTACTGATTATCATCAGCTGAAATTTTAGATGAGCAATCTGCAGGGGTGGCATGGTCCTTCTGTGTATTTGATTTGTGATGATGCATGACTGTGTTCAAAGAGAAATGAGCTCAGAATAGATTTAACTCTTTACCCAATAATTAAATTTTAGACTAGAAAGGATTTACAGGTGACGATGTAAGTGTGACTCAAAAAAACGAAATTAGTTTCTGGGAAGGGTAGAAAACATTGTAGGAAAAGGAGAAAATGTAGGTTACCAGCATTTCCTTCTTTTCTCACAATGTTTTCAGAAGCTTTCTTTCTCACTGTAGTTATACATCCCACCTACGAAGTAGAGGGGAGTATATTGGTTTCACCATGTCTGTCCATCTGTCTGTACGCCAATCTGTATGTCTTGTTTTTGTTTCTGTCTTCTAACTCAAAAGGGGTTCGTCCTAGGACCCTGAAACTTTATACAAGTGTTACTCGTGACCTAAGGATGTGTCCTATTGTTTTTGGGTCACATGGGTCAAAGGTCAGCTTAATTTGAAAATGTTTCCTTGCTCTAACTCAATAGCTGTTTGACCTTGGACCTTGAAACTTTATAGAAGTGTTACTCATGACCCAAGGAGGTGACCTATTGTTTTTGGGTCAAATTGGTCAAAGGTCAAGGTCATGGTTGAGCTTTGTGTGAAAATGGTTTCCTTACTCTTACTCAATAGTCATTTGACTTAGGACCCTGAAACTTTATACAAGTGTTGCTCAAGACTCAAGGAGATGTCCTATTATTTTTTTGGTCACATTGGTCAAACATCAAGGTCACAGGTCAGTTTTTTTTGAAAATGCACTAACTCAGTAGCTGTTTGACCTGGGACCCTGAAACTTTATACAGTTGTTACTGAAGACCCGAGGAGGTCCCCTATTGTTTCTTGGTCATATGGGTTAAAGGTCAAGGTTGCAGGTGACAAAAAAAGGAATTGCTTGTTACAAGAAATTACTCCTTTTGCCGCAATATTTCCATGAGTAGTCTGCAAGCTGTCTGTAGTAAGCAATATGGTCATGAACTGATCATTTATGTTGAAGTAATTTCAATATAATTATCATGCTGACTCCTTTGTTTGGTCTACCACGTTTGTCGACACATTCACATTTATCTTGTGCTAACAATAATGACTGATTATTCTGTGCTTATTATAATGAGGGTTACCCTGTGCTAACTATAATGACTGGTTAGTTATTCTGTGCTTATTATAATGAGGGTTATCCTGTCTTAATTATTTTGACTTAATTTGTAGCGCTCGTTTCCCATCTGTTAACCCTTTACCACACAATGCCTTTTTTAACGACCATGGGAAAGAAGCCTGGTAACCAGCATTTTCTCCTTTTCCCACAATGTTTTCTACCCTATCGAAGAAACATTGCACCATTTGAGCAACATTAAAATTGTCGTCTGCAAATGCTTTCAATTTGGACAAGGCTTAAATTTTGTCGTCTGGTAAAGGGTTAACTTGTTACTAAATGACAAAAATTTTGAGTGGACCAAATTAAAAGCATTTGCAGACGTACAAATTAGATGTGGCTGGAATTATGCTTTTTGGTTGTGAAGGGTAGAAAACATTTTTGGAAGAGGAGAAAATAGTGGTTATCAGCATTTTCTCCTTTTCTTCATAATATTTTTCAAAAGGTTTCTTTATCAGGGTTGTTAGGACTCGAGATTGTGTAGTAAAAGGTTAACTGTTCATCTTTTTTTATCTGTGTTATAAATGTTAATTTTGTGCCTTGAGTAGAATAAATTAAGAGCCATGATCAAAACTTTTTTATCTACAATAATATAGGTTTATATAAGTGGATTACTATTGTTTTAGTAGCTTTCCTGGTGCTTGTATTTGTTTTGAGCTGTGAGGGAAAATTTGAGTGATAAAAGGTCTTGTAAGATGTCTATATTTCCCTACACACAGTGTAGGAATTTCAAGCACCATGAAAGCTACTGCAACATTTTATTTCAGTACATTATACCTACAAATTTCAACAACAAAATGTTGCAGTTATATTGACATTGTCTTTAAAAAAAGGTAAGACATTTAAACTACTGTTTCATTTGGTAATAACTTCTTTGTATCAATTGCAGATGAATAATGTAATGTCACATCACATTTTGACCAATGAAAATGTGCATTTTTTGAGGGGGGTGGGGTTTCAAAACAATTGAACTTGTCTAGAAAATTGTCAAGAATTAGTCAGCAAACAAGTAACAGGTCATCATACCATGTTTGGGACTGTATTTGACACTTTTTAGTTACAAATTGTTTTTCTGTTGTGTATGAATTTACCCATTTGCAATGCACAGATTTGAAGCGGAAAATTTGTAGGTATATAGGAAAGGAAATTTTTTAAAACTCTGCAGAAGACAGTTGTTGAAAGCATGGTTCGCAAAAGAGCACCACAGTTTTCCATATCAGTCTAGTAAAGATATTTTGCAATAGTTATTGGTATGTAAAAAACAATCATTGTGTTTTAAGGACATATGCCACAGTTTTTCCCCTATGGAGAGATCTTTTTCATTTTTGCTCGGATGATAATATAATGTATGCAGAGTAAAAAATGAAAAGAAAATCTTACGTTGCAGAGCAAAATACCAAGATACAGTTCTTTAAGGGAGATAACACTTGTCAAAATTACAGAAATAGGCTTAAATATCAAATCTAAAAAAAAAAGGTTTCTTAGAGTAACAAATAGTGCTCAAATAAATGATTACGGTACATTGGAAATGTGATGTTTGCCAATAGTAAAAGGGATTGATTGAAAGAATAAAAGCACTAGAAAGATCACAGTAGCATTTAGAAATGTTCTAGGATGTCAACAAATACTTATTTTCTGATCATTTTTCTGCAAAAAAAAAAAGAATTCGGCAGACAGATTTTGTTTAAAATTTTGCACAGAAAAAGTACTAATATCTTTTTAAAAGTAGGTCAAGCAGGGTATTTTTAAGAGATGTGCATTTTTAACAGTTATAGAAAAAATGAATTGCCTTCTTTTATAGTAAATGTCCATTTTGGCGTGGTTTCGCATCCCAATCATTGATACATCTTCCATTTTTCTACGGCGTCTGTGATTTCCAGATTTTTAAAGGGCAACTGACATAATGCAGATACAATTGTACTATCTCAGTGTCATACTAACCTAATGGAATATAATAGAGTTACAAAAAGGAAACATGCACAAGCCAGTGAGCAGCGAAAATAACTTTTTGAAAACATTGTAGGAAAAGGAGAAAATGCTGGTAACCGGCATTTTCTCCTTTTCCCACAATGTTTTCTTCCAAACCAAAGGCAAATTCAGTCATGCAAATCGCATGTTAATTGTTGCCTGCAAATTCTTTCTATTTGGTCAGATCTACAGTTTTGTTATGTAGTAAAGAGTCAGTTAAGTCTTTACCAAACGACAGAATTTTAGATAAGTCCAAATTGAAAGCATTTGCAGACAACAAAATAAATGTTGCTGAAAAATTGAAATTTGTTTTGGGAAGGGTGGAAAACATTTTGGGAAAAAGGAGAAAAAGCTGGTTACCAGCTGGTAACCAGCCTTTTCTCCTTCTTCCAAAATGTTTTAAGAAGGCCGTTTTCTCAGGGTCGTTAAAACTTGTGGTTGTGTGGTAAAGAGTTAAAGAGACTGTATATAATGTCAAAGAAGTAGAGGGCCCAACTGTTGAGTTTTCATGACCCTCAGGGAGAAGGGTTTCAAAAACACTTTGGTAAAAGGAGAATTGGCTTGTCAAGCAGTATCTCCTACAATGCATTTAAGACCTACCGGGTACATCATTTCTATGCAGGAAGTTGTGTTTAACCCTTTACGACACAGTCCCGACTTTTAACGACCCTATGAGTGAAGCCTTCTGAGGGCATTGTGGAAAAAGGAGAAAATGCTGGTAACCAGCATTTTCTCCTTTTCCCACAATGTTTTCTACCCTGCTGGAAACAAATTTCAATTATCGAGTTACGTTTATTTTGTCGTCTGCAAGTGCTTTCAATTTGGACCAGTCTAAAATTCTGTCGTCTGGTAAAGAGTTAAAGGGTTTTTATTCTTTGTTAATGTTTTAATGTTCATTACTGAGATTTTATTTTTTGTGCATTTGTGGGGGAGGGGGGGGTTCATATTGTGATAGAATAAATTGAAATTACTTTGTATTGAAATATGTTGTGTTATGTTTTAATCACCATGTTGATCTGCCCAGGATAGTTTCAAGTTACTATTAATAGTGTAATGTTGTTACAGATCACCTCTCTTGGAGTTGTATTAACCCTGTACCAAACAATCCCTTGTTTTCACGACCCTTGGAAAGAAGGCTTTTGAAAACATTGTGGGAAAAGGAGAAAATGCTGGTTACCAGATTGTCTGCAGATGTTTTGAAAGAGAAAGAGTCCAAAATTCTATGTTTGGGAAAGGGTTAACTCTTTACCACACAAGAAAAATGTAGACCTTTCCAAATTAAAAGCATTCGCAGACGACAACTTAAATTTGGTTCAAATTATGGAATTTGTCTTTGATATGGTAGAAAACATTGTGGGAAAAAAAAAAAGAAAATTCTGGTTACCAGCCTTTCCACGATGTTTTCAAAAGACATCTTTTTCAGGGTCATTAAAACTTGGGATTGTTTGGTAAAGGGTCAAGTGTAACAGACAATAGAATTCTAGATTGGTCCAAATTAAAAGCATTTGAGCCATGCTCTGTGAAAAGGGGGCTTGATGCATCTGCGAAAAGTATCGACCCAGGTCAGCCTGCGCAGTCCGCGCTGGCTGACCTGGGCCGAAACTTTTCGCCATTGACCAATTTTCTGTTTGTCAAAGGACCAGTCTACCTCATGATTAAGTCGATTATTTAAGAAAGTGGCTCTTATGGATCCATAATTATGTGATAACTTGGGTTGGTATCCTGTATCATGGTGATGCATTAAGCCCCCTTGTGCTAGAGCATGGCTCATTTGCAGACAACAAATTGATTATGGCTCAAATATTTCTGCCTTTAATAAGTAGAAAACATTGTGGGAAGAAGGAGAAAATGCTGGTTTTCTCTCATCCTTCAGTCTTTGAAAGGCTGTTTTCCTCAGAGTATTGAAAACTTAAAATGTGGGATTGTTTTGTTAAAGGTTAACCAACCATTCTAACCAGATCTGGGCTTGAATACTTTCAAAAGTATTCAAATAAAAATACTTTGCAGTTTAAGAATACAAATACTGTACTTTTGTTTTTAGCTCCACTGGCTGAAGGCCAGCAAGCTTATGTCATGGCCCTGTGTCGGCCGTGCGTCCGTCTGTGTGTTAACTTATATTTCAAACATCTTTCTCTCTGAAACTATTCAATTTGTATTCAGTTATATCATGTATCTTTGACCCTTACTCAAACAATTCTATTTACATACAGTAGCAAAATTACTTTGATATGACCACAGCATGGGTTGAACCAAGTTTAAAATTTTACATGTGTATGACCATGACATGGATTGAATTGAATTTAATGTTCTTTATCAGTATTACAGTGGCGTGGATTGAACCAAATATTATGTTTTACATCAGCATAACCAGATTGAACCAAGTTATATATGGCTTGCACCACGCAAAAAGGGGCATTTGGACATTTGCGTAAAGTGTCGTCTCGGATCAGCCTGCGCAGGCTAATCCGAGATGGCACTTTACGACTACACTAGATTTTGTGCTACAGTAAAACAGAAAATTACATAAAAACGGAAAGTGCTGTCTCGGATCAGCCTGCGTTGACTGCACAGGCTGATCCGAGATGACACTTTACGCAAATGTCCGAATGCCCCTTTTCGCGTGTTGCAGGCCATATTAATATACATTATGCATCTTTAAACCCTTATCCAACAATCCTATTTACATAGCAGCAGTTACTTCAGTGCGACCATAGCATGGATTGAACCAAGTTTTGTGTTCAGTTATATCATGAATCCCATCTTAAACGCTTTATCAAAAACTGCTGAAAAGTCCACAAAAACAAATTCTGCTGATAAACAAATGAATCAAAAGAAAGGAGAAGATGCTATTAACCATTATATTCTTGTTTTACAACAATGTTTACGACTTTTTTTTTAAAAAGATAATAATAGAATAGAAAAGCCAAACAAGGTAAAAATTAATGACTTTATTTCACACAGAAGAAACAGTCTTAATAAATACTGAACTTATTTAGAAACATTGAAACATTGAAGACCTCTATACAACTGACAACAAATAAGACTAAAATTAACCAAAGAATACAGAGGATGACTGTAGTGCTTTTGTATTCCATTTAGATCAAGATCGGGCTGTACTGAATGTGCAGTTTTACTGTATACTACTTTTGGATGTATTCTGGCAGAAACATCAATTACAGGCTAAAAACTTCATCTTGGTTATATTACCAAATGAAAGTATCCAAAATCTATCAGTCTTAGGGTTGGATAACTTTTTGAGTACCTGTCAGAACTCTAGTTGCCGATGCAACCAGTGTAGATCAAGATCACACTACACAAAAGATATAGTTTCATCTTTTATGTACACAGTCTAGTATATATAGATATTTTGGCAAAAACAGCTGTAAAATTGCTGTATATACCTCTTTTTATCCAGACAAAAAGCATTCTTTGTTAACCCTTTACCACACAATCCAGACTTTTAACGACCTGGAGGAAGAAGCCTTTTGAAAACACTGTGGGAAAAGGAGAAAATGCTGGTAACCAGCATTTTCTCCGTTTCCCACAATGTTTTCTACCCTATCAAATAAAAAATGCAAAATTTGGGCCACACTGAAATTGTCGTCTGCAAATACATGTACTTTGAATTTGGTTGAGTCTAAAATTTTGTAGTGTGGTAAAGGGTTAATAGGACACACTAAGGCCTACAATCCAATGATTCAGGTACAATGTGATACTTTGATCCTTCACTTAAGGCAATTTCTGGATCTTTTTAAAGAGAAACCTTCTAAATATACATGTACATACAAAAGACAAATCATGATTGATATTACTTTGAGACAGGAAAAAAAAAATAAAAAATCCTCTGTAAAAATGAATTGGTTGGCCACTTTTTATTTCATCAGAGCATTCTTCATATGGCTTTATTTTAAACAAGTCCAAAATTAAGCTTTATGAGATGAAGGCCAACTCAATACTTTTATAAGGCACATATTTTCTAATGCTTGGTAACATGAGCAGAAAACAAAACATACTTCACACAAATTTAACTATTAGCGCCATATTAAATAGATACTATTAGAGCCATACTCTGGCAAAAGGGGGTTTAGTGCATCTTTGTGATGCATTATACCAAGAAAGTCATCCCATAATTATAGATTCATAAAATACATTTTGTCTAACAACCAAATGAATAATGAAGCAGACTAGTCCTTGAACATGCAGAAAATTTACCGAAAGTAGACTGGGCGGTCTGACCTGGACCAATACTTTATGCAGATCCATTAGATCCCCTTTTCACAGAGCATGGCTCATTTGTTATGCCACTACAGGGAACAGCCTTTTAAAACATTTTGGGAAGGAACACTTTCTTGTAACAATGCTAAAGAATTTGAAAGCCGTTTATACTGTATTTCCTGTTACCATAAAAGGATTTTGATAACTAGTGCTACATGTAGCACTAGTTATCAAAATCCTTTTATGGTAACAGGAAATACGCTACATGTAGCACTAGTTATCAAAATCCTTTTATGGTAACAGGAAATACGCTACATGTAGCACTAGTTATCAAAATCCTTTTATGGTAACAGGAAATACGCTACATGTAGCACTAGTTATCAAAATCCTTTTATGGTAACAGGAAATACACTACATGTTGCACTAGTTATCAAAATCCTTTTATGGTAACAGGAAATACACTACATGTAGCACTAGTTATCAAAATCCTTTAATGGTAACAGGAAATACACTACATGTTGCACTAGTTATCAAAATCCTTTAATGGTAACAGGAAATACACTACATGTAGCACTAGTTATCAAAATCCTTTTATGGTAACAGGAAATACACTACATGTAGCACTAGTTATCAAAATCCTTTTATGGTAACAGGAAATACACTACATGTAGCACTAGTTATCAAAATCCTTTAATGGTAACAGGAAATACACTACATGTAGCACTAGTTATCAAAATCCTTTAATGGTAACAGGAAATACACTACATGTAGCACTAGTTATCAAAATCCTTTTATGGTAACAGGAAATACACTACATGTAGCACTAGTTATCAAAATCCTTTTATGGTAACAGGAAATACACTACATGTTGCACTAGTTATCAAAATCCTTTTATGGTAACAGGAAATACACTACATGTAGCACTAGTTATCAAAATCCTTTAATGGTAACAGGAAATACACTACATGTAGCACTAGTTATCAAAATCCTTTTATGGTAACAGGAAATACACTACATGTAGCACTAGTTATCAAAATCCTTTTATGGTAACAGGAAATACACTACATGTTGCACTAGTTATCAAAATCCTTTTATGGTAACAGGAAATACACTACATGTTGCACTAGTTATCAAAATCCTTTTATGGTAACAGGAAATACACTACATGTTGCACTAGTTATCAAAATCCTTTTATGGTAACAGGAAATACACTACATGTAGCACTAGTTATCAAAATCCTTTAATGGTAACAGGAAATACACTACATGTAGCACTAGTTATCAAAATCCTTTAATGGTAACAGGAAATACACTACATGTAGCACTAGTTATCAAAATCCTTTTATGGTAACAGGAAATACACTACATGTTGCACTAGTTATCAAAATCCTTTAATGGTAACAGGAAATACACTACATGTAGCACTAGTTATCAAAATCCTTTAATGGTAACAGGAAATACACTACATGTTGCACTAGTTATCAAAATCCTTTAATGGTAACAGGAAATACACTACATGTAGCACTAGTTATCAAAATCCTTTAATGGTAACAGGAAATACACTACATGTAGCACTAGTTATCAAAATCCTTTAATGGTAACAGGAAATACACTACATGTAGCACTAGTTATCAAAATCCTTTTATGGTAACAGGAAATACACTACATGTAGCACTAGTTATCAAAATCCTTTTATGGTAACAGGAAATACACTACATGTTGCACTAGTTATCAAAATCCTTTTATGGTAACAGGAAATACACTACATGTAGCACCAGTTATCAAAATCCTTTTATGGTAACAGGAAATACACTACATGTTGCACCAGTTATCAAAATCCTTTTATGGTAACAGGAAATACACTACATGTTGCACCAGTTATCAAAATCCTTTTATGGTAACAGGAAATACACTACATGTTGCACTAGTTATCAAAATCCTTTTATGGTAACAGGAAATACAGACAACAGTGGCTGTGAGTTGCCTTCATGAGTTTGGATTTTCTTGGTCTAAAACACTTATTTCTTACCATTTCTTTTAAATATACATTATTCTAACTGGGGGGAGCAGCATGTTGGGACAACTTGATATTTTGAAAATCTAAATTTCAAAACTAGTCATCCTGCTGGCTGAGCCATTTTTCCACTTTTCCCAGCAGCCAATCTAAATCCTTCTTTTGAAATCGAAGCTAAAATTAGAACTGTTGGTGAATATAGCCTCCTTTTTCATTTCATCAACCTCTGAGTATTTTGTTAGTTTCTACATGCTAGGATAAATACCCTGATTGGCTTTAACAAATTATAACAGCCAGTCAGAGAGTTAGGATTAGAATTCACAAGAATCAGTAAGGAGTGTGTTTTGACTAGAAAGACACATGGCCTTGACCTTCAGAGCACTAAGCACAACCAGCATCAGTGTTTTATTTTTATTATCCCTTTACCACCCAATCCAGAGTTTTGATGACCCTATGGGAAAAAGCTTTTGAGAACATTGTGAATATAGGAGAAAATGTTGGTAACCAGCATTTCCTCCTTTTCCCACAATGTTTTCTACCCTATCAAAGACAGAAATTATCATGTGAGCAATGTTTAATTTGTCATCTTCAAATGTTTTCAATTTGGTCCAATTCAAATTTTGTTGTTTGGTAAAGGATTAATATGTCTCATTTTGGGCTTGTACTAAGCAGCCATTTTAAACTGAGTCCCATGACAAGCCATCTGATTGGTTGATAAAAATGATCCCAGCCAATCAGACAGCTAGTCTTGGAATTTAAAATCATAACAATATCTAGAATTGCTAGTGAATACACTCCCTGGAAAGTTATCCTTCATATTTTTGGCCTTACAATTTCTCAGTTTTAGAAATCCCTTAAGATAACTAAGATACTAAGATTCATACAGCACAACATGAAACCTTAAAAACTGTCAATTATTGAAGAAAACTTCTCTATCATCATCAATGGTACAAGCTGCTGTTCGTAGGAGCTTTTACAATAAAAATGAAAACTTCAAAACATATATGTTGAATAATGCATTTTTAACCCTTAGAGTGCTGGACCCAGTTTAGGTTGCGGACAGCGTTAATCAAGATCAGACTGAACAGAACATGCAGTCTGACCTTGGATCTTCACTGTCAACTACTTTATAACTTATTCTGGCCAAAACAACCTTAGAATAGCATTATATCTCTTGTTTTTCCTCATAGAAAAGTTCCACTGCATTAATTCAGCTCTTTAAGGGTTAACACTTTACAAATAATGACACAAACATGTATTGCATTAAAATACTAATATAGGACAAATTATCAGATACAGTCATTAAAACAGCGTTTGTAATATAACAAGTCATACAGAGATAATTTTTTTGTTTTAAGTAAATAAACATGACTGTATTTTTCATCTTTGATCACTAAAAGTGAAATACTTTCTCCAGTCTTGAAGTCACTCTCAATTAATGTGTTATAAAAAATAATCTACCAGTAACTGTACAAAGTTCTTACAACGTGATTGACCAATGGCAGTAGAAAATAGAGGTATGTTACATGTCTGAAGTTTTCCACTTTAAGGCATTATCATCATAGAACAATGATTTATAACACGGTGTACAAATTTTTTGTTATTCCAATATTATTATACATCTAATGTTGAACGATAGCTTACTCACTTTTTCTATGTGAAAAAATGTAACTGTGATATTTATCAACAATATCAGTTTTTAATTGATATTTTGAAGATCACTTACCTCTTTACCAAGCATCAAAATTTTGGATTTTACCTAAATGACATCATTTGCAAATGACAAAATAAATGTAGTTCAAAACTTAATGATGATTTCTGTTTTTGATACAATAGAAAACATTGTGGGAAAAGGAGAAAATGCTGGTTACCAGCATTTTCTCTTTTTCCCCACAACGTTTTCAAAAAACCTTCTGCTGCAGGGTTATTAAACTCCGGATCGTGTGATAAGGGTAAAGGAAAAATATACTGTATAATGTTGATTTATTCCATTACAATTAAGGCAAAGAAACTAGTTCAATTATCATTGAGCATATGTGATTAGAAATCATCTAAAAATTTAGTAATGTACTAAAAATATAAATATCTTTGGTCTTCATACCTACAAAATATGATTCTGTTTTTTTTTTCCTTCAGAAAAAGTGCTGCAGCAGTTCTCATTATTTGCATGAACAATCAGAACTGCAGAAACACTTGTCTTTCCATAGCATAACACTCTTTACCCATGGCATAGCACTTCTTTCCCATGGTGCAACACTTTTTCCCAGTTGCATGTTGCTCATTTCCCATGACATAACACTCCTTCCAATGCCATATCTATTCCAGCTGGTACTTCAATTTAATAGATCCACACTTGAATTACACAATGTTTAACTAATTACTGGATGACAAAATTTTTGACTTGTCCATATTTTAAAGCATTTGCTGACAAACACATTAACCAAGGCTCAAGTAATTGAATTCAACTTTGAAATGGATGAAAACATTGTTTGAAAAAGAGAAAATACTGGTTACCTACATTTTCTTCTTTTTCTACCGTTATTTTAAAAGCTTTCTTTCTCAGAGTTATTAAAACATTTGATTTTGGGGTAAAGTGTTATAAATGATGCAGACTCCACATTAAATAGTTAATTTGTATTTGCTTTGGGCAATCAGCCTTATCCAGCAACCATTCTTTTTCCAAATTTATCTTAATCTAAAGAGAATCAATCTGATTGGCCCAGACAGTCAAAGCCAATCAGATGGCTAGTGTCTTAATTCAAGAATTAGAAATCTTTTTAGAATTACAGATGAATAACAACCCAAGTAATTCGAGACAAAAATATGAACCCTTAATGTAGGACAACTGTAATCTATTCATTTCCAACACTAAGAGCAATTTGTTCTGAGCTAGGATTAACAGTTTCAACAGCTAGTGTTTCGGTCTTAACAGGCTGTATTTGTTCAAATGAGACATTTTTCTCAGGGGAAGGTTTAAGCCCGGGGCGACGAATGACTGGTTTAGGGTATGGTGGTTGCAGCTCCTCTGGATACTGGCGTTTTTTCTGAAGCTGAAGCTCTTTGTCCACCTCCAAGTGATTGTATGGATATCTGGACCAGTTGTCAAAATCTATCTGGGTCATATTGAATTTACCCACCATTCTCTTCCTGAAGAAACAAAAGGAGACAATTAAATCTCTATCAAACGACAAAATTTTAGACTGGTCCAAATTGAAAGCATTTGCTGACAACAAAATAAATGTTGGTTACCAGCATTTTCTCCTTTTCCCACAATGTTTACAAAAGTTTGTTTTTTTTCTCAGGGTCGTTGAAAGTCATGATTGTGTGGTAAGGCATTAACCATTAGACTGTTACATAAACGAAGCAGTAGATCAGTTAGTACTGAGCAGGACCTGAGACCCTGGGGTCCCTGGTTCAATTCCCAAGCTTGACCAAATACTTTCAAAAGATTTATGAAAGTCATTGTTACAAGATTTATTCCTCTCTCATGGCTGAACATTTTTTCAACAAAATCTATGTGTGAAATCAGCCAGTGGCTTGGAAAGAAAGTAAATTGTAGAAGAAATTCAAAGAAAACATGGATAGGTACACTAGCCACAGCCGAATAACTGAAATACAGATGTATTGTTGAAAACAGCATTGAATATCTAACTAGTAAGTCCAACTATTGCAGAGCAATCAGCGTCTCTGGGAACAAAGTGGTCAGTGTCTCTTGCAAAATTGAGCACAGTGTAAATCCAAGACTAGCACCCAATCCATATCAATGTAATTCTAATACAAAATTTGTATACAATCGACATAATTTGCAGGAACACCATGCTTCAGCTGCTTTAGCTGGTCTTGGAACTTACATAATTCTTTGTGTATTTGAAACATTATCAAATGTTCTGTTATTCCAAAGTGGTAAAGACTATGACAGATCCAAGCCAATGTTGGCTTTATTTCCTTAACAAATAATTTAAGCAAATTTACCATACTGATCATCCCTTTACTAAATGACAAAATTAGACTTGTTCTAAAGTAAATGCATTTGCAGACAACAAATTGAATCTTTCTAAAAAGATAAGTTTGTCTTTGTAAAAACCATGTGGGAAAAAAGAGAAAACACTGGTTACCAGCATTTTCTCTTTTACACATGTTTTTTTAAAGCCTTATTCCTCTGGGACATTAAAACTCTATTTTTCCATAAAAAGCTATTACAGAATATACCACCGATCAAGACATAATTTTATCATAAACCATGCAAGCAAATAGATAAAATGTCATGCTCATACCATCATATTTTTTAAATATATCACATAACATCCATGCTTTTGGAATACATAAAACAATCCATAGTATTCTGAGATTTTCAACTTAATGTACATGTCAACAAAGATTACTTTAAAAGGTATCAATGCATTTATTAGCGCATATACTCAGAATTTTGGAACTGTATCCTACAAACACTTTGCAGTCTGACCTGCCTTTTATGTGCTATGTTTTATTCTTGAACTAATCATTTACTAGATTGTATAGAGACTGAGTTAACCAACTATCAAAGGGGCAAAACCTAGACCGACTTTAAGTACAAGTCATACAAAATAAAGGAAACTAAAATACAATTGAGCCATGCTCTGTGAAAAGGGGGCTTAATGCATTTGCGAAAAGTATCAACCCAGGTCAGCCTGCGCACTCTGCGCAG
Source organism: Hippopus hippopus (assembly GCA_946811185.2). Lineage (NCBI taxonomy): Eukaryota > Metazoa > Mollusca > Bivalvia > Cardiida > Cardiidae > Hippopus > Hippopus hippopus. Next base: position 30,549,188 of record OX328101.1, read on the forward strand.
GCTGACCTGGGCCGAAACTTTTCGCTATTGGTCAATTTTCTGTATGTCCAAGGAGCAGTCTACCTCATGATTAAGTTGGTTGTTGAAAAAAACGAAAATCATGGATCCATAAGTAAGTGACGGTTTGCTTGGTGCCATGGATCACAGAGATGCATTAAGCCCCCTTTTGCCAGAGCATGGCTCAATTTTCAAATGTGTTGTCATCACTATTTAAGAAGTAGCTGTTGCTTGTTACAAGCAACTTGTCCTTCTCCCTCAAAACACTGAAAAGCTGTCCTAATTGTATCGAATGGTTTAATATGAACCACGCTCCATGAAAAGGGGATCTAAAGCATTTGCAAAAAGTTTTGATCCAAGTCAGCCTGCGCAGTAAGCCTAGGTGCACATGGGCCTAAAGTTTTCACCATTGGTTAATTTTCTGCATGTCAAAGGACCATTTTACCTAATGATTCAGGCGGGCGTTAGAAAAAATGGATTTTATGGATCCATACTTATATGGTGTCTTGTTTGGTACAATGCATGAGGGAGATGCATTAAACCCACTTTTGCCAGAGTGCCCCTAATATGCTCTATTGCAGCAGTCAGTGACAACAATCAGTTGTGGTAGGGATGTTGTGTTACTGTTACACTGCTGCTGTGTTGGAAACTAATAAAGCCTTCACCATAAGGATCATCAGTCACTTGCCATCACCTCACTCTCAAATAGAAGATTTGTAATAAAACTGCACATGATATAAAAATCAATTTCTTTGGACTGTCATTTGAATATTTTAATCCAAAGGAGGCAATCTGCTGTTGACTTAGAGAAATGAATTTTTCTATGCAATTTCTGCACATTAACACTTTCTTAAAACAGATAAAACAAAACAGGCATGCAGAAATAAAAAAAACAGATTTCTTTTCATGCTATCATATTAAGAATTGAGGTAGATATAATTTAATCTATAAGCTCACGCTTTTGTAATTAAAAAGCATCATCTCACTTGTACATTTTTCATAGGCCATTTTAAAAATAGTGCTTTAAGTCATATAATTTCTGACACTAGTCAACAGTTAGTAATGCTATCTCCTGACGGGGGAAGTCTGAGTTGATTGCATAACAAAGCTGGGATTTGAACCCAGGACCTGCATTTTCTAGTACTTTGGACAACACTCTTTTCAATCTACTTGCTGCTTTCCCACATAAACACCATTAACAAAATGTCCTTCAGTGAGAGAGATGTAATAACGACTATCATCAATCCTCTAAAAGTACTGGCTGAGCCAGAGTTTCATTTCATGTCCCATGGATTACTAGTCCTGTAAGGTACAGCTTGAGCTTGTAAGCTTGACTAAATGAAATAAATTAAGTTTGTTTAACCATGAAATTAGAAACATCGTAACTAACAATACTAAAGAAAGACAGTGAAATGTAACAGCCTAAACAAAAGGAAACAGGACAATAACCATAGATCGTGCTGAACTGACTTAAGGTGTGCACGAGTCCTTCACAATATAAACTTGCGTGGGTTTTTTGCCGGGACCGGAATACTTACCCTTTTTGTTTTGAATTATGAGACAATAAATTTGCCTTTCCCTCGTCTGTTTCAAAAAGGAGTATGGAAAGATGATATATACTTTTTTGAATCATTATTTCTTTTTTTGTGATAAATAATTTCCAAATTGTTTTTCATCTTTTTAAGTTCTAATATGTTTTGCACAAATCAGAAAAATTATCCACAGTTTTATCCTGAAAGATACAGCAGGTACAAGTAGCATTTCATTGTAATCACAATGTTTGTTTTGCTTGAATGGTGTTTTACGCCGCTTTCAACATTATTTCAGTCATATCACGGCGACAGCTCACATATTCATGTTTCCCTGGGTTTCACCAGTACTAGGCTAGGGCTCTGAAGTGTCTTGCCCAAGGACACTCCTGTGAAAAACCCAGTGGAGACAGTGAGGCTCGAACCCGGGGCCTACACTTTACCACTGAGCCACACAGGACCCGGTAATCACAATGTACTTCTATAAATTGATACCTGTGATAGCAGGAACACATTGTATACATGTGTTGCAAAGTGTTCAAATTAATGCATCAGAAAATTTTTGTCACTCCTATGAAGATCATGATTAGACTACACAAAATGTGCTCAAATTTGAGCAACACTGGCAGAGAATGTGTGATTAACCCTTTACCACACGGCAAAATTTTAGACTTATCTGAGTGGAAAGATTCTACAGACTAAAATTCACACATTTTTCAAATTATAGTATTTTGTCCTTGAATAAGTAGAAACCATTGTGGGAAAAGGAGAAAATGCTGGTTACCAGCATTTTCTCCTTTTCCCACTATGGTTTCAAAAGTCTTCTTTCTCAGGGTCGTTAAAACTAGGGATTGTGTGGTGAAGGGTTAAGTCTGACAAACACTGAGTTGAAATATCATTGTTTTAAATATACTGAATAATTTTGATTCGATTGCACTTCTTTAAACACTCAAATGCCTTCCTCTGATGAAGACTATGACACCTAATTATGCTGTTGTGTTTAAGGTAGACCAGGCATTCATCATTAAATTATAATCATGATCCTTTAGATGGTCATTAAGATTTCAGTGCAGATGCAAGAATTTGGTGACCCAGAGCTATACTCTGGTCTTTGAATGCTTACATTTACACTGAAATCTTAACAAACACCTGGAGGATCATGATCATAATTTACTGATGGATGAATTACCTTAAAACATGACCAATAACAAACATCTTAAGCCATATTCACCAATCATTCTAGTACACATAATTGTTCTTATCAGCAACTCTAAGACTAGACATCTTCCTGACCGAGTCATTCTGTATAAGCTGGTTATATTGCTAGTCTCAGAAAATAGAACAGGACTTCCAAGATGGGTCATATGGCAATTTAGAACTAAAAATTAAGCCATAGAGTGCTTAATAATAAATTCAAAATTTTCAGTCACCCTTTTAGTAACATATGGGTAAGGAAGAGCTTTTGAAGAAAGCATAGATCAAGATCAGACAGCAAACAATGTCTGCTTGTTTGCCAAGCCTGTAAGAAAATCTTTCTAGCTTTCAGTGGATTGTATTTTCCACAAGTGTATTTATTTGGTGCCAAAAGGACTTCAGCCAAAATATACACCCAAATATTTGAGCCATGCTCTGTGAAAAGGGGGCTTAATGAATCTGCGAAAAGTATCGACCCAGGTCAGCCTGCGCAGTCCGCGCAGGCTGACCTGGGCCAAAACTTTTCGCTATTGGTCAATTATCTGTATGCCCAAGGACAGTCTATCTCGTGATTAAGTTGGTTGTTTAAAAAAAGTGGATATAATGGATCCATAGGTATATGATGGCTTGCTTTGGTACCATGAATCTTGGAGATGCACTAAGCCCCCTTTTGTCAGAGCATGGCTCATTTGTTATTCAAGGCTGCAATAGGGCATAATGTCACAGCATTGCCCATTATGTAGATTCAGGATCAGACTACATGTTTTGTGAAGTCTGATCTTGATTCCATATTGTCCACAAACCCAACAAAAGTTATATCTGGCTCTTTATGAGTTATGTTCTGAATAATAAATTGTTAATGATAGCTATTACATTATACCCTTACCTGCTAGCTTGTCTTGGTGTGCTCTCTATATTTGACAAAGGCATCCTTAACCACCGAATACTATCAGTTCCATGACGACCAAGGGGTACCAAAGGCATTAAAGGTAACTTGACTTGCTCAATGTCTTGGTCAGAGTATCTATAACCAGTCATACATCTCAGTATTGTACGGTCTTCTTCATTTCTCTGGCGACCTTGAGATATCAGAGGGTCATGCAGAGGTCGTGTTTCTACCTGAAAGTTTTTTCGAAAAGACAAGGGTCACATCTCATGCAAAGTGTTCTGTCTATTTAAACCTTGGCATGCCTACGACAAAACAAATCTTGACAAGGTGCTTTTGCAGACATCATACATTGTATATCAAGATCAGACTGTGCAGAACATGCAGTCTGACCACTGATTCACACTGTCCAGTATTTTGGGTGTTATTGAGGTCAAAACCATGAAAATACTGCAAGTTTGGTTGCACAACTGTTGCATAATGTGTGTTTGATTTACTTAAACTTATTAAGTATGAAAACAGTCTTGTGGGTGGTTTTTCTATATTCAAAGACTAGTCATCTGATTGGCTGAGACTTTTGTCGTAACCCATTACCAAACTATCCCAAGTTCTAACAACCCTAGGAAATTAGACTTGAAATTGTTGTGGGAAAAGGAAACAATGCTGGTAACTAGCATTTTCTCTTTTTCTGGCAATGTTTTCTAACATTACAGAAACAAATCCAATGATTTAAGCCACATGTAGTTTGTCGTCTGCAAATGCTTTAAATTTGGATCAATCTAAAATATTGTTGTGTGGTATTGAGTTAAGCAATCGGACAGATCATTTTAGAATACAGAATTGAGACACAATATTTAAATTGTTGATGGTAGGTTATCATGACATCTGGTGTTCTTCATAAGTTCCAAATTAAGTGTGAAATAATTGAATGGTGTTAAAAAAACATTGTAGATTGTCTGAATGTAAACTCAAGTGCACAAAGCATACTGCAAGCTGTATAAGCTATAAAATTTGGAAAATGAAAATGTAAAACTATAGTATACATGTAAGTCATATAAATACAAAGCACTTAAACATGTACTCATGAATTTCACTCTGACTGCATCATCTGTTAACCTCAACCAAACAATCCTGAGTCTTAACAACCCTGAGGGAAGAGGGTTTTTGAAAATATTGTGGAAAAAGGAATTTTCCACATTGACTTCCACCCATTCAAGAGTAATCAAATCATACAAGTCATATTCAATTTGCTGTTTGGCAAAATTCCAATAGTTTAAGACTGATTTTTTCAATTTTTTGGGGGGTGTGTATAAAAAGAGTTAAAGGCACATTAGCACCTAATTTTGATTTTAAAAAAAGCTACTTAGATAAAGAATTGCTTTCCTTAGTAAAATCATATGCTGAACAATTACAATTATTTAAAACATAACAGCAAACACAGAGAGGTAAAACAACCACCACCATATTTCTTACCAGGTATTTTTGACTGTATGAAAGTATAATAATGCTTATAAAAGCCTATTAAAATGGTTAACCTTTTACTAATTACCACATGATCTCAGAATTTAACAAACCTGAGAAAGAGGCCTTTTGAAAGCACTGTGAGAAAAGAAGAAAATACTGGCAACATGCATTGTCTACTTTTCCCGCAATGTTTACTCCACTTTCAAAAGCAAATCCCACCATTTGAGTCACATTTTACTTGTCCTTTGTAATTGCTCCTAGTTTGGATCATTTTAAACAAGAGGGCCATGATGGCCCTGTATCGCTCCACTGGCTAATAAGTAAAAATCCTACTCGCCAAACATTACAATACTTGGCCAATCGGCTACGAACATGAGACACCTGAGACAAGGCCAAAACTGGTAGCCCTAGGTCTTATGGTTAGTAACAAGAAGATTTTCTCTATGTAAGCCCATGTAAAACTTCCAACCCCAGGGGTGAGATCAAATTCGACCCTAGGGCTATAATTTGGACATTCTTAGTAGAAGCCCACTAGATAAAGCCACATGCAAAATTTGGTAGCCCTAGGCTTTATGGCTAAGTACAGGGAGATTTCTAAAGTTTTCTCTATATAAGCCCATGTAAAACTTGTGACCCCCTGGGCAGAGCCAATTTTGACCCAAGGGCTATAATTTGAGCACTCCTGGTGGAGGCCCACTAGATAAGCCACATGCAAAATTTGGTAGCCCTAGGCCTAATGGCTAGGTATAGGGAGATTTCTCAAGTTTTCTCTATATAAGCCAATGTAGAAGCCCACTAGATAATGTCACGTGCAAAATTTGGTAGCCCTAGGTCTTAAGGCTAGGTACAGGAAGATTGCTAAAGTTTTCTCTATACAAGCCCATGTAAAACTTGTGACCCCCGGGGCGGGGCCAATTTTGACCCCAGGGCTATAATTTGAAGAAACTTGATAGAGGTCTACTAGATAAAGCTACATGCCAAATTTGGTAGCCCTAGGCCTTATGGTTTAGGACAAGAAAATTTTCAAAGATTTCCAATATTTTTAAGTTTTATTGCCATGGCAACCAGAGTTTTTGATGGAATCAAATTCTTTCAACAAATTCTAAAGAAGACCATGGCAGGATCATTTCTGTTAAGTTTCATCGAAATTGGATGGGTAGTTTCAGAGAAGAAGATGTTTAAAATAAAAGTTAACGCATGCATCCATGCACGGACGGACGGACGCATGGACCGACACACGGACGCACAACGGACACCGGGCCATGACATAAGCCCACTGGCCTTCAGCCAGTGGAACTAAAAATTGTCATGTGGTAAAGAGTTAAAACTATAAACCCTCAACCATCGAGCACAAGTTCAGTTGCTTTTTGGACCATTTAGCTGTTTACCACACAATCCCGATATTTGACGACCCTGAGAAAAAAGAAGCCCTTTGAAAACATTGTGGGTAAAGGAGAAAATGCTGGTAACCAGCATTTACTCCTTTTCCTACAATATTTTCAAATCTTTCAAGGAAAAATTTCCTAATTTGTACAACCTTTGATTTGTCGTCTGCAAATGCTTTCAATTTGGACCAGTCTAAAATTTTGTCATTTGGTAAAGGGTCAGGTCAAAATTCTGGGCTTGCATTCACCAACAACTCTAAATTCCAGGACTAGCTATTTGATTGACTGAGACAGAACATCTGTGCCAATCAAATGGCTATTCTGGGAATTAGAATAAGAAGTTTTGAACTGCAGTGAATATGGACCCTGATCAGACTGTAAAGGGCATTCAGTCTAATTTTGGATCTAACCTATCCAGCATTTTGTAGGATAATTGGCCTAAACAGCCTTTTATTATGCAATACTTTGTAGATCTTCTTTTCTCCACTAAAAATGCCTAATTTCATTTAGTGGCATTTGCAGCTCGTAACACCAACCCTTTGAGTGTGTCATAGACTAATGGAGTCTAGAATGGAAAACCAAAATACTGAAATGTCAAAGAAGATTTTCCAAAATTGGAAGTATTTCATATAACTTCAAAAAATAACCTTCAGTTTAGATGCTAGATCAGACTATTATGTTCAGTGCAAACTGATCTTTAGCTATTATATCCACTACAGCAACTGAAGATGTGATGGGCATTCTAATGGTAAACACTGTATTTTATTTTATTTCATGCTTTTCAGTAGTTTATCGAGAAATAATGGTGGAATATTGTTTGTTACTACATTCGGTTACTAATAATAGTAACATTTTCTATTGAAAATGGTATAATATCAGTGTCACGCAAGGGCAGATATAGCGGGGCAACGGGCTGATATCTGATATCCTGCCTGTTGACAAGATATTTGTTCTAAATCTATAGCAACAGAACTCTCGCTCATAAACTAACGTTCTCAAAACAGCCACTTTGAAAAAAAAAAGGCTGAATCAGTCTGTCAATCGCTAGCAGACAAATCTTTAGAACTACGGACAATGATTGAATCGTAAAACCAGCAACGGCATGATAAGTAGAGAATAAATTGTTGTTGTCTTGGATTGGGAAAGTTTATTGGGCAAGGCGTAGTGTCTATAGGCTAGTAGTTCTACGCATTTTATCCGTTGAGCTGGGGGAACCGAGCCTGATTAAGTTTCCCAATCCAAAGCACCAACCATCTTTTCTATTTATCCTGTTTCTCATTTATGATCCGTTACATACCAAATTGAATATTTGGCTCGGAAAAAAAAACATATCGACACATTTTTAACTATGAATAAAGATGAAGAACTGTTTATTTAAAACATGCTTATACCGTATATGCAACTGCAATAGTGAAGATGAATGATTCATGATTATGTCATGAATGTGACATTTACCCGCGGAAAAAAGTTTTGTCGAATGAAGACAAGAACTTCTCTGTTTTAAGTGTTTAAACATGTTCGAAAACGAAAATAACGAGCAAATGATCCATAAATGTAATAAATAGGTTATTACACGGCTGATGAGGGCCGGAGAGTGATATCGGCCCGCCACCTCGAAATCTGCCCTCGGGCTAAAGCCCTCGGGACAGATATCAAGGTGGCGGGCCGATATCACTTTCCGGCCCTCATCAGCCATGTAATAACCTCTATATATTTTATGATTACGACCTCTGAAAATACCGATTTTATTTTCTAACTCTTCAAATGAAGGCAGAAACAGTAGAAACAGTAGTTCCTTTGCACTAGTTACCTAGGTAAACAGCGTGCCATTCAACTACACAGAAATATGACATAATTTACACTACATTTCTCACGCTTTACGTAATATTGTAATATGTTGCTATGTGGATGGGGTATGCCACAGGGAATTACCAAAAACAACTAGGTGGACTTTGAGGTAAGTCCCCCCCCCCCCCCCCCCCAAAAAAAAAAAAAAAAAAAAATGGAAGAAAGGGGGGTGGTGGGTGTTTAGAAGCATGAAATAAATAGAATTTTTTTTTCGGTGAAAGATTGATATTTATTTCATCTCATGAACTCATGAACATCATTGGTAATATTTTCACTCATGTCCGTGCCACTCATGAAAATATTACCAATGATATTCACTCCATGAAATAAATTTTGATCTTTCAACGAAATAATCAAATGTCCTGTATAAATTACATCTTTTTACATTTTGATTCATATAGTATGATATTAATGCAAATAGCTTTAATATTCAATATCAACTATTTACCACAAAGTCCAATGTTTCAACAATTTTAGGAAAGTCGATTTTTGAAAATATCAGGAGAAGGGAAAAAATGCTGAGAACCAGCATTTTCTCCTTTTCCCACAATGTTTTCTCCCTTTCAATTAAAGACAAAACCTGTCATTTGAGCTACATTTTGCTGTCAATAACAACCAGTCTAAAATTTTGTTGCCTGGTAAAGAGTTGAAGGGTTACAAACTAAATTTTCAAAGCATTAAAGATGACAACAGCAAATACATGTACACAGCAGAAAATACATGTATAATTTCGCCTTTTTTTTTATAAATTATTTAAATGTTGAAATATCAACACAGAAAAGTTTAAAACGTGAAGAAGTAAACTACTTTGATGTAAAAAGAGTCAATAAACAAATGGAAAAATATTCATCATACACTGTTTCTCCATTAGGAAACTAGAACTGTCATGAATACCCCTTTACCACACAAATCCAACTTTTGACAAACCTGAAAACGCAGCCTTCTGAAAACATTGTGGGAAACAGAGGAAATGCTGAAAAACCAGCATTTTCTCCATTTCCCACAATGTTTTCTACCCTTCCAAAAACAAATTTTAATTTTTTGAGTCACATTTATTTTGTTGCCTGCAAATGTTTTCGAACTGGACTTTTCTAAAATTTTGTCGTTTGGTAAAAAGATACTCCCGACCTGTTTGCCTTGTCATTTGATAAACAAAAAATTTCAAGGGACTATAATTTCTGTAACAGTCTACCAATCATGGTGAAAATTACAGGTGCAAAAGTTTCCATGAAAGGGAGGCTTCTGTTCAAATTCAAGCAAATAGGCTGAAAATTGGGGGTATAAAAAATTCTGTACACTTATTGATGTTGGCATATGGAGATGGATCAACATGCATCTGGCTGCAGAAAGCATGCATCCAGCTGGCAGAGAAATTCACAATCATTTTTGAGAGCTTTCCAAAGTGATTCCAAAATTACAGTGTTTCATCTCCTACACTGCAAATGCAGCTTTTTTAACTCATGCAATGGACAGCTTTTGAAAACATAAGTTGGAAACAGAAGGATTGCTTGTAAAACTGCTGGCTTTTTTTTCAACATCTTTTTCCCACTATAAGATTATTTTTTAAAAACTACTCTGTCCATTTCTTCAAGTTTTTGTCCATTACCGTTATGTTACTTTCTGTTATTTCTGATCTTGCAGCAAAGAACAAAGCGTACAATCATATATGCATTTGAAAAGAGCCTTAAACTACATAAAATACACATGTACATACATATCATATACAGATAAAAATATTGTGTAACACACACACAATATAAAAACCCATTGTACCTTTGGCTCTAGTTGTGACCCATCAAACTGTATTAGAATCTGAAATGTCAGGCAATGACAGACAACTTTCATTCAGAGACAATTTTTTTCTAAATTTCTCAACTGATTAGCAGCAAAAGGGTTAATACTTTAAGATCTTAAAATCTTAAATGATCAAATCTATATGTATGGTGGCAAAGAGTTAATCAGACTTTTATTAGTCAGTAAAGTAACTTAGCAGAAGTAAAGAATTAGTTTTATGTCCATAAATTGCTATGTAATTATCATGATATATTTTGTGGAAAGATGTGAACTTAATTACCAGTACAAACAGTTATTGATAGTAAAAACTGATTAATTATTCCAATGATAGTAAAAATTGATTAATTATTCCAGTATTTAGAAATTAAGCACTGTTAAGAATACTATTGTATGTTAGACCTCAAAAGAGAAACAATAGTTCCCTTATATTGTTCAGGTTTTTCATCTTAAATAAAAGTATGTGTCATCATTTGTTTAAGATGTAGATACACATTAATATAGGCCACAAAGTTATTCAAATTTATCTATACTGTTTATAATACATGTACATTATATAGCCTACAACACGCGAAAAAGGGCATTCGGACATTTGCGTAAAGTGTCATCTCAGATCAGCCTGCGCAGTCCGCGTAGGCTAATCCGAGACGACACTTGCCGTTCTAATGTAATTTTCTGTTTCACGTAAGTCTACTGTAGGACAAAATCTAATGTAGTCATAAAGTGCCATCTTGGATTAGCCTGCGCGGACTGCACAGGCTGATCCGATACGACACTTTACGCAAATGTCAGAATGCCCCTTTTCGCGTGTTGCAGGCCATATATGAATCTGAAATTCTGTTATGTCACAAAAAAAATTCTATTTCAAACAGGTGAATAACAGCCTCGTCACTAGTAAGTATTTTCATTGTCTGGCCATCAGAACTCTTCAAATAATGATTAAGCTAAAAAAATATCACCTAAAAAGTTTAGCTGGACAGTCAGTTACGCATATCTTTTTTGTATACTTGTTAAAAGTATATAACGCTTGAAACTCAAAACGAGGCTTCTCCTTAAAAAAAAAAAAAGCTCGCTGTATTGCCATTGTGTAAACAGAAAACAAGACTTTCGATATTTTAAGAATTTAAACGAAGTAGACACATTTTTTTTATCAAAAAATAATCTCAGTAATTGTTCAAGTATTATTTAGCATCTGATGATTATTTTTGATTAATGCTGTAAGTACAATACAAGGTTTTGAGAAAGGAAAATAGAATCACCTGTGCAAAAATGATCAAAAATACATAAAAAAAAGTGAAATATTTCACATTTAAAGGTGCATAAAGTAGACTGTTCTCATTACAATGTTGATAGATTTCAAAAAGTTTAAGATGATGTTACATTAACGTTCTGTCAACCCATTACTATACAAAAATGATTTTCAACCAAATTTCGATATCATTTAGCAACAATATGCAAAAAAACAGCAATTGGTTTTAACAAACAATCACTTGCTCTTTTTTCCCACAACTTTCATTATTTTGTTAGAAAACAAAGTTTTCCCTTCCTTTGAATATTTTTCTTGTTTGTTATTCATAATAGCATTAAGTGAGTAGAAATATATCCTTGCAGTAATGGGTTTAGAATCATTAACTGTCTTTAGCACACAACCCACAATTTATTGCAGTGCTAGCATCAAACCTTAGGGCCCCTAGGACAATCTACACTAGCAGATAAAGCTATTGGTAACACATCAGGAGGACCTGGTAAATGCCGTGTAGCCATTTGTTTTTGTCTGGCACATCGAAGACATCTCTAAAGTATGTTGAACAGTTGTTGAATGCAGATCTATATACATTCTCCACACAAAACTTAAAACTTGCAATGAATTTATGCATGTATCTTTTGCATGTTAAAATTCCAAGCTCATTTATTGTGCCTTTCATTGTTCACAGCAAAGTTTCCATTCACTTCTAATGTAAACGACCTCATTTGTCTTTTTATACGAGTCACAAAAAAGTAAATATTCTCGTGGAGTCAAAATTTTAAGGTTAAATTTTAGTTTTTCGTTCAATTTTCGATGTATGCATTCAGCAATTACCTCAGTCTAATAAATTTTATACATAAGGTAACAAAAAAGTTGCCAGATGCTTAGAGCCATTTGGGATCAAACTAAAGTCTTTGGTTGAAAGAGATACCTTGAAAAATATTAAACAACAAACTATGTTCATAATATGGCAGAAAACCAAGCAACAAACAGAACATGACTAACAACTTGGCCAAACTGGTAGCTCTATCAAACCAGACCTACTTGTCCTGAATGCTTTAGGAGCACCTTTGTCTTTAAAATTTCTTTCTTCAGAGCTGTCTCTCTTTCTTTCTGTTTCTGTACACACTTAGCTATTTTTCTGTCAATTTCTTGAACAGCTCCTTTCTTAGTAGGTTCAAAGAAGTCGCAAGGTCATTATGCACATTCTTATTCTCTCATTTTTCTGCTTATAATTGTTGTAACTGTATTGATTGACAAGCTTTACTAGCTACTTAGTTAACAAATCAGTATGCTTCCAGTCCAATAAATTTTAAAAAAAAATACGGTAGAGAGGCTCTGCTAATCAACAGCTAAATTTCAAAGAAAAATAAAAAGCAACTGATCGACATATACCAAGGCAGGAAGTAATATTAAAAAGCTTTGTAATTTCTGAGCAATAAACATTGATATAAGCAAGACAGACCTTAACAATAGAGAATTCTAAATGCTTACATACAAAAGCAAATCTGTGAGATACAGAACAGTCTGTTACAAATGTTCCATGTTGTGTGACATGTAAGAGACTTCTTGTGTGCTTGGTAATGTGTGAGTTTCCAAATGAAGTCCTTTTCCTAGGAAACCCTAAGTAGCAAGTAAAAAAGCACTGTTGCAAATGGCAACATCTTTATTAAAACATAATTTCTCAATCACTGACAACCTTATCATGCTTGTTTTCCTTGCCAGAAATTTATTTATAAAAGATGGTTCTAAATTGAACTTGAACCACAAAGAAAGGCAAATAGACATAAAAAATACCTTGATGGGAGCAGGTCTATGTCCATTGAGAGCCATGGCATAATATTCCTCTGGATCCATTGTGTCCAAGAATACATGACCCTGCAAAGTAAGTCATAACACACAAGTGGTTACATTAGGTCTCAATAATTATCTCATTATTGTTGAGGCTAAGTTTATACCTCCCAATAAACTTCTAAGAAATTACAAAGATGGAAAGCATTTGAAAAGAAACAAAAAAATAAAGTTAGAAAAACAATGATGTTGGGGAAAGGAAGGAATGCATTTTACATGCAATAGCTCCATTTTCTCCATGCTGGTCAGCTTTTTTGTATATTAAAGGGCAAAAAAAGGTTAAGGCATGTTAGCCTGGTCACATAATTCCCAAACACAGTGAAAAATAAGCCACAACAGCTGTAAAATCATAGAGTACATTTCTAAAAATATTTTGTAGATCTCGTTTTCTGCGCATGTCATATTCTTTGAAGATTCGACCTGTCTGCTATGACGCATCACCCATCCCATATACTTGGGAAAAGTAGGGCTTATACTGAAGCTATTACCCAAGCCTGTAGGGGTTGTTTTAATAAAAGGCCGGTGCATAGGTTACATGCTAGCTGACCACAGCTGAAAGAATCGCACCAGGTAGCGTTTTATTGAGTAAACGTTTATTTGATTTTGAAATTCAAAGTAACGGTTGTCGTGTTGAAAAGTAGTCCGGTTCTGTACTCAGAATGCTCAAATCAGATAGATGTGTATTTGTAGAATGCCATCTAGCAGGAGATAATGTTGTAGATCTCTGTCTACATTTCAGGCATCAGGACTTATATGTGACTGGCTCAATAACAATGACTTTATTTTCTGAACTGCTTAGGTAAGCTGGGCTGGTTCCATTATCTTCTCATGAAATACATGCATTGGTAAATGCAAAGGGGGCAAACAATTATCAGATAATACATGTATAACCAAATAAAACTGAGCCAAGAAAACTCTTGTGTGTAGTTTCTTTATTTGCTGCGATATTTTCATTTTGTGTCCAGATAGTCTACAAGTAAACAAGCAAGAATTACCTTTTCATTAACAAATTCTAAATACTGACGATGCATCTCTCTTTTTCGTCTATCTACCTCTGGCCAGTCATTACTTTCCATGGCTTCAATAATTTTTTTCCGTAAAGGTTTATATACTCTCTCATTCCATTTCTTATGAAGTACTTCTTTTTTTCTGAGGTTCATTATATCCTCTGTGTTTACAAAAGTTTCCATGTCCTTTAGATAAAAGAAAAAGTACCCAGAATGCATTCAACTATCATAGTTTATCCCTTGAAGACTCAATAAAATATAAACGCCTCTCTAGTTATATCCCTCAAACATGACTTTTTATTTCCATTCATGAGAAAGATTTTCAAACTATTGAGGAAGAATAAGTTATTGCTAGTTATATACAATAAATGCTTCTTTTCCAACAGATATTTTTCCAGACACTGTTCTGTTACTTGAACTACCTTGGTCTAAAATTACCCTGTACTGCAATGGGTAAATTTATTCACTCATCATCACATCTTTTCTTTGTTACAGACCAATGCCGATTCAAATGCCATTATGTTAAACATCTCTGACATGACTGATCCTCGTGGATTCTCACTCTAATCCTAAATGTATAGCGAAGTTTTGGCTCAAAAAAATTTCCTTACCATGAAAACCAGCCGATGATTTGGCCTTTCATATATAAAACCCAGCTAATACATGTAGGTATGAGACATGCATTAAGCTATCGACACACAAATAAGATATTTTAGATGTGAATACTAATAATTGTAAGCCAAAAATGCCATAATGACAGTCTGGGCAGACCACTACATGCACCATTAACATTTTTGCCCTCCTTACATTATAAAACTCTGCAAATATTAGTTTTAATTTATATCTACAACAACACTTATCATTAGCTTTAAATAGCCTCAATAACAAGTTTAGAAATAACCCTAGAGGTAATGACCTTAATGATCTAATCTTTCAAACTCACCTTTACAAAGGTGTCTTCTGTATGTAACAAAGGACTGTACAATTTTCTGGCTTCTTTTGATTCAAGGTCAGATCTCTCCTATAAAACAAGAGAACTGATAATAATATTGCAAACGATTGCAAAAAACTGACTGAAACAATTAGATCTAAAAAATAATCATATGAAATTTCTTTAAAGCTTTTCCAATAAAATTAATAATTAAATGAAATATTACTCTTTATCAAAATAAAGTTTTAAAAAATTGGACCATTTTCTATATACCTTATCCTGCTGAATCAACATAATCAACAGAACTAACAATTGTTTGAGACCTACTTGCATTTAAAATGGTCTAGTTCAGTCATAAACAACAATAGTAATTTGATATCATAATCAGCAAATCAAGATAAGTCTGTAGGGATGTGCAGGCTAATCAAGGTCTTCACTCCTTGCACAGGACACTAGAGGTTCTGTTCTCATAAAAATTTCACAAAGAATGGTTGAAGGAACAATGAAACTATTCTTTAGTGCACAATGTATCTAATCAACATTTCTTGAGAATATGCACATTTCATGCAAAACTTCAAAGCATGCAAGTGTTAACAATCAATTGTAAACAATTTCTTGTTACTTCTCAATATTTCAAACATTCTTCTTCATTACGGGACAAAAAAACTATTTTCTTACATTTCAAATCTGCACAGTAATAAATTTCATAGACAATTTTATTATTTTTTTTTCTCTTCTTCTTTTAGAAATTGATACATGATACTTTGGCTTTTGAGAGGCACATGATGTACTTCTAAATGCGTTAATGCTAGGTACCTTGGCCTTTGAGAGGTACTTTTTTAAATTCCTCTCAACTCTTCCAGAACTGAAGTTTAAAATTACCATCATTGATCATGAATGAATCATTTTCAAGAGCAAAACAAAAAAAATGAAAAAAAAATGATGAAAAAATGGAGATTTGTAGTCATTTTTGACTATATTAAACATAAGCATAGTCAGTTCAGAGAAATATCTGATCAAAAGAATCTACTACAGCTTAACACATCACCTCCTACAGATCACTTTTGACAGCATTGTTGTGCTAGGGGAAACTGCTAATTATTAGTGATTCTCCTTTGGCCACATCATTTTCAGATGCAAACCTTTATAAATGTGGATTATCTTTATTTTGAAGGTTTTCTCTTTTGCTCAATCTTTTCTACAGATAGTGATTCAACACCTGAATAAGTTGGAATAAACATGAAATGGTTCAGTAACCACTTTATTGTAATAGTTTTTGTTCTTTTACTTTGAGAAGCTGTAAAGATTTCAGAGAGGAAGTTTTGCCGGAAAAGCAGCAAGGCAGGCCACAAAACAAAAAGCAATTGCAGGGATGAAATAACACAATTACATGTCATTCTATGTTCCATGATGAGGCTCAGGGAGACACAAACAAACCTAATGAACTAAGATTCACAAGATGTATGGACCATTATGAAACATTTTGGGTGAGAGAAATTTATTCATTTCACAATACGGAAACACTGTTTGCCAGAAATAAGAGAGGACTGAAGCAAGGGGAGAAATAATGACAACTTTCTATTGCAAATTCCAAATAACCTGTTCAATCACAGAAATATACAGCTAAAAAACTGAAAATAAGAACTTCTGATCTATAGATCTGCCAACCTTGTCAAATTATCATTGCTCAGTTTCTGTGAGCTTTATAGTACCAGTTTAATTTCATTTTGTAAGCATCATCAATGCTACTTTAATTCTCTTGTTTTTTGTCCATATTTGGATGCAACAATATCATATTTTTTTCCAAAAGTGATTTTAATTCAAAATCACTTTAGAAATGTCCTTGATTAATTATATACTATCTGTTATGCCCTTGCAATTCTGAATGACAATGAGGATAACAGTATTATTCTCTTTATAAATAACACTAATAACCAAATTTATGCAAAACATATGGCAACAAAAGCATGGCAAAAATCAACATGTAAGCATAAACTTAAAAAAAAAAGCATAAACTTGTGGCCAATAACATCTTAAAACTTCAAAAAGCACAAGAACTTCCTTTAAAAAAAGAAAATCACTGGAAAACCCATACCGTTATATTTCAATTTTAGATATTTTAGTAGGTAACCATATAACTATTGGGCAGTATGTCCAAATCTTGAAAAGAAAAATTGAGAAAGTGTGTAAATAAACTGACTGTGGCAACTGGATCAAAACCCTCTAATGATACACATTTCTATATATTTAATGTCTCAAATAAAAGACGACAGAATAATAGAAAGTTGGTAGTTTTTGAAGTTTTCAAAGACAGCTCAAAAATCTGAAGAAAAAAAAAAAACCTTATTTTTTCAACTCGGCTTGCCATAACTTCCTAGATGTGACAATAGTACATCATTTGTTTCAAATCTATGAATTCCAGAATATGGGTTTTCAACATTTACACTACATAAAAGTAAGTAAGCCAATTAGGGTTTGTAGTGTCCAAAATGTCATGCATTGACTCACCTTGTATGACAAGTTTTGCTGTAACAAACCAAGTTTCATTCATAAACCATTATTTCTATTGTGACTTAAAAGGTCTCAAATGGTGAAAAATAAATGTGTTGGTAATCCTAGCCCCATCTGGATTGATGGCAAATATTCCTATTCATTCTGTTATCCCTTTACCAAAAAAATCCATGTTTAACAAGCAGAAGGAAGAAAAAACTTTGTAAGAAAAAGGAGAAAATGCTGTAAACCAGCATTATGTTTCAACCCTTTTCAAAAGCGAACTTTAAGTTCAATCAATTGAAACATGTTTACTTTGTCTCTTGCAAATGCTTTCAACAAAGGCAAATCTAAACAATTGCCGTACAGAAATAAGCTGTTGCAAAAGTAAAATAAGGTAGTCATTTTTGGTTGGTAAGAAAGACCCGAATATCGCACATATAAGCCCAAAACACATCATGACATAATAATAAATCAGGGCCCACATTCATCAACATTTCTAAATCATATTTTAGCCTTATTCGCCGTATTCTAAATTCAGAAAGTAACACATTTCTGATTAGCTTAACCAAAATTTTGGTTTAGCCAATTAGAAATATTGTTTCAAAATATGAATATTCTTGACAATCAGAGCATGCTGCATAGAATGCTTGGTGAATTTATGCCAAACATTGGAACTATGGTCAGACTACTTTTTTGTGCAATCTGGCCTTAATTTACAGTGTCTGCATAAGACCTATGGGTGTGTTGAATGAACTTAAGAGTTAAATGACCCAAAACCTCTTACCAAGTGATTTTTTTTTCATTGACCATAAAGAAGAGCTGGTGTAGAAACATAGGCAGAGTGACCCAGCAAGGTTTGACTCAATATTTTCCACAACATGCATTTATCATGTGGTTAGCTTCTTCAAGAAAAGTAAAAGAAATTTGAAATTTAAACATACAACTTAGATGTAAAGAAAGTTAAGAAAACACTATGATAAACAAGGAAATCAGCCATTTGGAGTAATTTAAAAAATTTTGGCAGAAAAAGTTTGTTACATCAATTTTTTTTTCTGATGAAAAATAACAATTTCACAACTATTTAGCATAACATATTGGATATTTTCAGATCCAAAACCAAAATGCAGAATTTGAAACCTGGTTTCAAAATTTTGCAGATTGCTCAGAATATATTTGAAAGAAGCAGGTGAAAAGAAAAGAGAAAATGAAACAAAAAATATGGGGGAAAATGAAAATCAAAAGAAAAAAAATTCAAATACCTATATACTTGGCATCATTTCATCATACTTTTTCATATTGATAAAAGTAGTAGGTAAGTAGGTAAAGAATAGAGACAGAATAAGTAAAATTGAATTAAAAAAAAAAAAAGGAAAAAATGAAAGTCACCAAAATTATGTAACAAATACTTTATTCTTGGTAATATTTCATCTCCTTTTAAGAGAAAAATGTGTACACATGTACATGCAAATAGAAAAAAACATGTACTAAGCATTAATAGATGAAGTTACCCAAAAAAGGTATTGGCATTTCTTAACTTCCAGTCTAGGAAATGTATATTCATACTGTGTACAAGGGTTTCTTTGAATTTCATTTTATTGAAGAAGAAACCATTGCAATGACAGCCACCAGAACACACTTCCATGCTAATTTCATGTAACTATGTGCATGTACATGTATCTATGTTAAAGATGCTTGTAATGAATGTAATTTATCCTACATTAGATTTTGTGTACAGAAAAAAAAAAAAAAGTAAAAAACTAAATTTGTTGAAAATATTTACCATGAATTCAACTCATCAGCCAGATTATGCATCAAGAAAGTTTACAGAATGGCAAATGTTTTTTTTTTTTAAGGAAACAACCCATGATAGAAGATAAACTTTCCTACAAACAATTGCATCCAAGAAAATTCACTAATGAGCTTCTTTCGCCTATCTTTTATTTTTTTAATATTGTAAGTGATTACAGGTGAAACTGATATAAATGACTTAAATGAGTTAAGAAGAGAAGTGTTTTTTTTGTAAATTTAACAAAATTGAAAAAAGAAAAAGAAAAAGATGTATTGTGGCACAATTAAAGAGGTACTATTTTAAGTTTTCTTTTAATTTTCAAAAGGAAGAGATTTACAGGACATTGCAGATATTCTCTCACCAAAGTTACAGTGTCTAAGGTATTATCGATTCAACAAAGCTTGATATCAGTTGTCATCCTCTCAAAGCATATTCCAGGTATAACTGTCAGTGTTCATGGTCAAGCACAGAATATATCAAGAGAAGTTGGTGGTCAGCGTCAACTAACATAGAATTCGCTACTTTGATGATAACCTTGAACCATTAAGTAAAAGAGTTTTTCAAAGTTTTTGGAAAGTAAGCTGAAAATACTATTGTTATTCAACCTTTGCTGCTCCACATCAAGTAAAAATCCAGCATAGCATGATTGAGTATTTGTAAGTTTCTCTAATATCAAACATCAAATCAAATGTAAATATGAATCAATATAAATGCTTCAAAATATGGAATCAAACATTACAGTCATGAAATATTGGACAGTGTTGATCATAGACAAGACTCAAACATCAAATCAAATGTAAATATGAATCAATATAAATGCTTCAAAATATGGAATCAAACATTACAGTCATGAAATATTGGATGGTGTTGATCATAGACAAGACTGATTGTTCCGTACAGTCTGATCTTTATGTACACTGCTTTTAAAAGCAACTTAAGTTTTTCTTTGGCATCTGAATGGTTGAAATAGAAACTATGAAAAGATTTTATTACATCTTTACATGAAATAGATGTGGAACTGACAGGGAGAAAAAGAGGTACAAAGAGTGGCATAAAGAAAATGGAAAATGCAGCATACATCTGGATTATCTCTATGTCAATAACAATTTCAGTTGTAAAATGAACAATAGTCTTTCAGCATTTAGTTCTCTTCCATCAAACATCCCCTTTAGAATTGCCTCATGCAAGTAACAAATTTTCGAAAAAGAAAAAGAAATTTTTGAAAAAAAAAAAAAAAAAGTATTCAAAATTACTCAATCAATAAATGATTTTTCAATTTTTACTAAAGTCTTGAATTCTTTTTATATTCAAAATTAAAACTTCAGATTAGGTTTGCTATGGTAGTGAAATATCCCAGATTAAATATGATCTTGTCAAAAAAAATCTCTAAAGTCAGAACAAAGAAAACTCTTCAAATTTGAAATTATTCAGCTGCCATGCATGTTTAAAAGTTTCACAAAATATACAAGTAGCAGAAATACCATTTTTTTTCATATTACTTTAGGAAATGAAACATATTGTATACTGGTAACCCTTAAAGTGCTTTTCACAAATGAAGTTATCTTTGCTGCTACTATAAGTTAGTGTCAGACTGCACAAAAATTAGGTCTGATCCTAGATCTACACTGTCAGCTATACAGAGCCGTTCTGACCAACAGCAGTCTTGAAATGGCTCCTGACTGAAAATTGTGAGTGTGTATATTTAGTGCTTCAAGGGCCTATTACCATAATAATGTGTATAAGTATTTGAAGAGTTTTAAATATTCTGACAGTTCTAAAATCAATTCATCCATCACCAACCACTACCTCAAACTCATTTGTGATGCTGTAAGGAATCATGATCTGTAAGAAACATTGCAATCAAGTTAAAGTTTGGAGTATCCAGTAATTTGATTGTTTATGTCAGTAGGCAATTCTGTTGCAGAATACATGCATTTACTTCTTATTTCTTTTATAATCCACACACACTATATCTAAAGTAAATAAATAACACTTCTAATTCTGTAACACTGTACAGTGTACAGTTACATGAATCTAGATTATATTTGTGGTCTAATGGTTTCAAAGTAGGAAATATCCATTAATACAATAACAAATTTGCTACACATGATGATGATGATGATGGCAGTATCATGTATTTGCGCATGCCCATGACATTTTATACCATAGCATTTCTAATTGGTTGGAAATCTAACAAAAAAAAAGTGTTTGCACTTACCTGTAAGGTTTTCACTGTCTTTTCATTAAGCCAGTCCTGAACTTTCATTGTCTTGCCTATCAAACTGTTTGAGTCCATGTTTCTGGAAGGGCTTGGAGTTGTGTTTGGGCGAGGCTGCCTTCTTCTGGCACTACCCCTTGACACCATCTACAAAGACACATAATGCTTAGAGGAGACATAAAAGCAAACCTAGTTTTCCAAACAGCATGCAAGGTTTTTTTTAACTTAATTATTGTTTAGATTGAAGTTTCTTAAACCTCTACCACACAATCCCGAGTTTGAAGAACCTTGAAAAAGGTAGCTTTTGAAAACACTGTAGGAAAAGGAGAAAATGTGGTAACAGTATTTTCTCCTTTTCCCACAATGTTTTCTACTCAATTTAAAGGCCAGTTTCATCATTTGAGCCATCCTTAACTCATTACCAAACGACAAAATTTTAGGTTTGTCCAATTCGAAAGCATTTGCAGACGACAAAATAAAAGTGACTGAAAATTTGAAATTTGTTTTGTGAAGGGTAGAAAACATTGTGGGAAAAGGAGAAAATACTGGTTACCAGCATTTTCTCCTTTTCCCACAATGTTTTCCAAAGGCTTCTTTCTCAGGGTCGTCAAAAGTAGGGATTGTGTGATAATGGGTTAATTTGTCATCTGCATATGCTATGAATTTGGATAAATCTAAAATTTTGTTAGTTTAGTTTAAACATATTTATTTTACATCGATTGAGAAACAAGTTCTTACAACTTATACTAATCTCTCTTGATTCTGCTTCCTGGAAACTACACCAGTACTCGCGCCGAATGTGTGGGCCAATGAATGATCCCAAAGATGACACCTGCTCCCAGGTATTAAACTTGGGACCTCATGGTTATGAGGCTGACGCTCTACCTCACAACCACGGACACCACACGTTTTTGTGGTTAAAATTTTGTTGTCTGGTAATGAGTTAAATACATCCATTTCATTATTCAAGATTTGTCAACTCAGTATTTTAATTCATGTAGTATCAATACTGTTACAAGTACAGATAATATACAAAAATTAGCAATGAAGTTTTAAACCTTTGCCAAACGATACAGTGTTTAAACAAACCTGCACAGGAAGGCTTTTGAAAACATGGTGAAAAAAGAAGAAAAGGCTGGTTTCCCACAATGTTTTTAACCTTCCAAAGGCAAACTCCATCATTTTAGACACATATGATTTGTTGTCTGCAAAAGCTTTCAATTTGGTAGAGTGTAAAATTTTGTCATTTGGTAAGGAATTAAGCCCTGAATTGAACTTGGTTGTGGTGTAAGCTCCTGAGAATACCCACCTCAGAATGTTTTCAAGATTAAGTTACAATAGGGAGTTGGCTAGAAATAACCATTTTCAAATCTTTACAAGATAGCAAGATTCCAGACTTAAATGCATAATAAAAGGTTTTGAAGACAAAATAATTGATGCTCAAATTAGTGAATATATGTCTTTAAAAGGGTAGCAAAACATTGTGGGAAATGAAAAATGCTGAGTGCTTTTAAATATTTCAACAATTTTTTCAAAAACCCCTAACATCCTTTTAGAGGAAAAATACTAAAAAATATTAATGCTTAGCCTTTTTTAAAGGCTAATTTTGGCAGTCCTCTGAAATCTAGGTGGGGTAAACTGTGCTTTAGAATTGTAGGAAAATTTTACAAAGTTCCATCTCAGTACCAACTTAATATCTGTTTACTCAAATTTAGTCAAATTTTCATAACAATTGCAATATTTGACTACTTTTTTTAGTAAATCTTATGGTTCTATTGCATCCAGATATCTGCATGTCTGATAACCGGTATGCCAAGTCCACAAGTTCAGACTGACATACTCGGCATACAAAAATGAAATAACAAACAACAACTCGAAGGCTTCAATGGGGGCCCAAAATTTAATTATTGAGTTGACAAATTAACGGGTCACCAAAACATGAGAAAACAAGTGCATCTGATACTTTTTAAAATCTTACATGGGATGTTTTCCTTTCTTCCATATTATGGTTGTACAATGCATTTACCCGACTATTCAACGTTTTTTGCATGCACAGATATTTTTTTACGTGATTCATGCGACATTTTTCTTGAATGGGCAGGCTGTGTAATGAAATATTTTGCTTGCTGTTTCTCTACTCAGTATGGCTCAGTGGAGAAATCAACAAAAACAGGACAACCTTTATAAACAAAACATTGAGCTACAAAAACAGCTATTATGGTGAGCCATAACTGCTTAACCCTTTACAAGACACCAAACTTTACACTTTGCCATTTTGATTGGTTTTATGGCTTATTGTCTTTACACATGCTGGTTACTAGCACACTGTTTTCAAAAGCCTTCTTCTTCATGGTAGCTAACTTGTGTGTGTTTGGAAAAAGGTTAAATCATAATTAAAATTTGGGTAGAATGCACTTTAGCAGACACACTTACGCAATTTTGTCTTTCGATGTCAAGGCCCAATCGGTTGTTATGTTTATGGCCGCCATTATTTGTTGTTAATTCATGTGGACTCTAGACTTTTATATAAAAAAAGGAGGGGTGTTGGGGCAGCTGCCCCCATGTAGTGATGAAATACTCACACATGCTCTATATATAGGCATTAGAGCTTGTGATTATTTCTGTATTTATGTGCTTGCTAAAGTGTAGTTATCCCTAAAACTTTAATAGACTCTTCAACTAAGCATAATTCATTAAAGAAGATCCTTTGCTTTACAGATCAAAAATCTGAAAGTCTCTACTAAGTGTGAGGTTTAAAATACAGTCCTCAAACATCTTATTTCAATTCGAGGATGTATAAAAATATCTACGAAGCAATTATTTGAAAACAGATTCGGGATTTCTTGATTGAATATTTCATGAAGGGGAATTACAGGTCTGCTTCAAAGCTATGATTCCTGTATGCTTCGATGAAACTTACTTTCGTCGAGATATTATCCTGGTCGTCTACCACAAGCGTTTGTATCAGGTTATCATCGTGAATATGGACTTGTCCACCGGCCTGCTTCCGGCACAACAAAGATGCCATTGTTGCTCTTATGGACCACTCCCTGGCCGGAGCTGGACTGTTTGTTATTATCAAAATCTGCAAGTTATCCAATTTTTAGAGGAGATAAGATACGGATGGCGGCCATTTATAAACAAACCGTGACGTCACATAACGACACTTTAATTTTCAGCGAAAGTCCAAATAACAATGCAGTAAAATAAAACTTATTTATCGTAGGAAATAAATCATTAAAAAATATAATATGTATATACAGTATAATAGCTAGATAATGTTTAATTGCAAATAAATTTTCCACAAAGGTCTGTTGCCCTGGTAATTGTGTACACCGAAACGCTTTTTTCCGGTCAAGGGAGCCAACTCTCGCAGCACTATTTCTCATACTGACTTGGTAGCTCACCTCTACTTAGTAAGTATCGTTATATCTATTTGTTTCTTTTGAAACAATACCTACTCTTCACACCTGCGTAGCATTCCAGTAATTATTGTAATTTAATTGGTTAACAATAAGACATTTATTTCTGCCACGTTTTAAATTAGTCGCTACTTGTTGCTGTCTCAAGATAGCAGAATGCTATTTTAAAAAGATAACTGTCAGTTATCCGGAGTCCGAGAGAGTCAACATTGCATGAATCAGTAGTCTAGATTAAGATCAGACTGCACAATTTATGCCGTCTGAACTCATATCTACACTGTCTAATAATTTGTAAGGTATTCTGACCTAAACAGCCTTAAATTATTTGTGTTAATTGTAATTAGGTTTTGATAAATAAAAATCTTGTGTAAACCTTTTTGAGAGACACCAGTGTAGAGGTTGAGCATCAGCCTCTCACATTAAAGGTTCCACGTTGGAATCTTTGGGAACTTCGAACATCACAGCACAATAGAGTGACGGTTTCCAGGAAACAGTCAGCCAGAGTGATGAAGTTGTTAGGACTTATGTCACAATCAATGAAAAATAAAATTAGTTTAACCTTTTACCACACAACCCCCACTTTTAACGACCCGGAGGAGTATGGCTTTGAAAACATTGTGGTAAAAGGAGACAATGCTAGTAACCAGCATTTCATTCTTTTCCCACAATGTTTCCTGTTTTTACAGAGTCAAATCCTATAACTTGAACCAAATAAATCTTGTGTCTGCAAATGTTTTCAATCTTGACTAGTCTGAAATTTGGCATTTGGTAAATAGTTGACCCTTTCCCTCACAATCACAACTTTTAATGACCCTGAGAGAGAAGCCTTTTGAAAACATTGTGAGAAAAGAAGGAAATGCTGGTAACCAGCATTTTCTCTTTTTTCCTTCAATGTTTTCTGTCCTTCCTAGAACAGACTTCAATTTTTTGGTCACATTTAGGTGGTTGTCTACAAAAGCTTTCAATATGGATAAGTCTAAAATTTTGACAATTGGTAAAGAATTAAACAAACTTTTTGGCAAAGCATGAATGGTTTATTACCTGTTTTTCTCCTCACTTCATCATAAAATAAAAATGAGTTTGTGTAGTATTACCATTAGCAATGAACACAGGTATATTTCAACAATATTTCCTAGGTCTTTCTGTTGCTGAATGATGAAAATGTAAACCACAAACCCATTACCTCTTGTATCGAACTTGTAGTAGATGATGTTGAAAACAGCTTTGTCAAACAAAGATATGAGCTATGCTCTGGCAAAAGAGGGCTTAATGCATCTCCATAGAGCATTATACCAAGCAAGTCACCACAAAGTTATGGATCCATAAAATTGATTCTGTATAACAAACGTCTGAATCATCAGATGGAATGGTCCTTGGACATGCAGATAATTTGAAGCTGATATGGGTCGATACTTTTTGCAAATGCATTAAGCCCCCTTTTCACAGAGCATGGCTCATACTAAAAGCAAAACATAAAAACCTTTTTTCTTGAAACAAAGGTTGTATGCAGCTAGACTGATAAAGTGACATGCAGGTGTTTAGAAGTACAGTAAATCCAAGAGTTTATTGTAAGCTATTCATTGTATTGAGGTGTTTAAATTTGCCTGGCAACCAAGTAGATAGGCAAAATTTTCAAGATAATGAAGTAAAGAAATTCATAAGTTTTCTGCTTTTTCTTGAATCCTTTATCACACAATCCAGAGTTTTAATGACCCTGGGAAAGATAGCTTTTGAAAACACTTTGGGAAAGGAGAAAGTGCTGGTAACCAGCATTTTCTCCTTTTGCCACAAAGTTTTTTTCTCTATTCTAGGCAGGTTCAATATTTTTAGCCACCTTTGATATGTCATCTGCAAATGCTTCTAATTTAAAAAAATCTGAAATTGTATCATGAGGTAAAGAGTAATTTCTGTGTTAGATCTTATATTACTACAGGTACGAGCCAGACCAAGAAATTTATAGTTTGAATTATTTAGCATGAGGGGATTTACAAATAAAATCACTGGAAACTTTAAAACTGTGCATTCAAATTTAACCTATAACCTCTTGAAACAAATTTTCAGACCTGCCTTTGACAAAATTCACAGAAAATACAAGTTTTCACCATTTATTAAGCTTTAATGCATAAAAACAAATTTAAAAAAGGGGCAAAAACAGAAATTGCTCATAATTTTTCCTTTTGTCAAAATGCTTTTAAAAGTTATCTACTGCAAGACCAAAGAAATTGACTGCAAGAGACATTAAATTTACCCTTTACTTCACAATCATGAGTTTAAACGACCCTTAGGAAATATCCTTTTGAAAACTTTGAAAAGGAAAAATTGCTGGTAACCAGGTTTTATACATTTTACAAACAATTATGGCCAATTCAGTTACATTTATTTTGTTTTTTGCTAATGCTTTCAATTTGGACAAATCTAAAATTTTAGTATTTGGTCAATACTAAACTAAATTGTGAGAGATTACAGAAAATATTCCTTCTTTATATCTACCAAATAACAAAAATTTAGATGTGTACAACTTGAAAGCATTTGTAGATGTACTAATTAAATGTGTTTAAATGATGGCATTTGTCAGTGTAATGGTAGAAAACATCATAGGTAATAGAAAAAATGTCATCTAGAAACATTGAGCAACTCTCATTTCCTGTAAGTTTTCAAATGTTGTTTTCTTTAGGATCATCATATCACAAAATTGTTTGGTAAAGAGTTAAAACAAAAACTTCCATTCTGTTTTTACTCATTACCTCTTTAAACAAATTATATGAAGCAAGCTTTGCATATATACATGCCATTGTATAAAAATTATGATATAAGGAATCAATTGCTGTTTTTCCTGTACTAGAATGTTTCCAAAAATTCTCAGCCATTACAAAAGATGCAGACGTTGCAAAATCCAGGCTACCTTTGTCTGAATACCTCAGAAAGTAGTGGACAGTATAGATCCTAGATCAGACTGTACATTGCATGCAGTCTGATCTTGATCTATATGTCTGCTAAACAACTGAAGACAGAACCAGCACTCGAAGGGTTAAAATACCAATAAGATTTTATGAGAGGGTTTCTACAATATCATAGATACACATCTTTAGTATTGAAATATATTTAAACAGTTCAATGGTTAATCAAGGAATTGGAGTATTTAATTTGTTTTATTAATCTTTGGTTTATAATGCACAACTTAAATTGCTTCCTCAGGCATTGTAGATCAAAATCAGACTGCATATAGAATGCAGTCAGATCTTTGATCTGTACTGCCTGATACTTGATCAGATATTCGTAGTGAAATTTCAGATTTTCTGGTGCTGAATGAAAATCTCTATTTCTATGTTCCTTTATCTATTTTAGGAACTCTAAGGGTAAAAGCAAAGTGAAATAGATTATTCAAATTTGGAATGTTCCATGGAAACACGGCTTTATATTTTTTTGAAATTTAGACTAATTCTTAGATGTAATGATAAAAAAGTTTCCCAACAGTTACTCCTTATTTCATGTCAAATTGGAAAATTATTTGTGAAAATTAAATCCATTCTTCAACTGCTGAGGGAGTGGTTCAGTTGCTGAGGGAATGGTTTGAATTTATTATTCAAAGTATAGGGAATGATCTGATTTGTTAGACTTATGTGTGGAAATTCATTTGGTTATAGTCTTGCGCAACAGTATGTCAGTAACATAGAAGTGACAGTATTTTATCCAGTGCTTGGAATGGAAAAAAGAAACATATGCAAGATTATAACACGCTCCCAAAGGGGTGTAGGAAGTTCTTTGCTATGATTGTACGTTTTAATTGTATGTTTTAAGAATTCTTTGGAATAAGTCTTAAACAAAATGTGGAAAGAGGAGAAAATGTTACGGTAGTTACCATTAGCATATTGTCCTTTTCCCTTGATAATTCTACCCTTTCATAGACATAATGTTATCTACAGATGCTTTCAATATGGATGAGTCTTAAATTTTATCATCTGGTAAAGAGATTTTGTCAGTTTCTACAGTAATTTAGTACCTTGTGGTGACTAAAAACTTGTACAGTAGCAGTACTTTGAATAGGACAAATAATCGCTTAATTGTAATTGCCAAACCTTCAGTGTGACTGGCTCCATTATGGGATATAATAAGGGAGTAAGGGAGTATAATTACATAAGGGAGTAAAGTCTGGGTCCATATTCACCAAACATTCTCAAGAATATTCTCAGTCTTATTCTCCAGAATTTTCTAAATTTGAAAGTAACTCAACTTTCGATTGGCTAAAAACCATTTGGTTTAGCTAATCAACTGGTGTGTTACTTTCAAATGTTGAAAATGTTGGAGAATAAGACAAAGAATGTTTTAAAGAATGGTTGAATACAGATTTGCTTTGTTGTTGCTCATTATAAATCAAATTTGATAGCAAAATATTCAGTCAAACTGACAAGATGATTTCTTTCTATAAAAACATTCAGGAAAAAGGAGAAAAGGCCGGTTTACCACCATTTCCTCCTTTTCCAAAATATTTTTAAAAGTGCTTTTCTTCAGGTGCCTTAACCCTTTACCATACTATCCCGAAATGCTGGAAACCAGCATTATCTCCTTTTCCTAAAATATCAAAAACAGAGGTCGTCTTTTAAGCTACATTTCATTTATTGTCCACAAATACTTTCAATTTGTTAGTCCAAAATTTAATAGTTTGGTAAAGAGTTAAATTATGGGATTGTTTGATAAATGGTGAAATAATGACTAGTTTATGATTTTGTTGGTTCATCACGATAGCAGAGGTTTTACAAGGGCTTGAATGTTTGAAATTCTGTTGACATAAGTTTATAAAGTATTTATTGAAACTTGAAGTTGGATGATAGGATGTGGCTACCACAGGGTAGTATATGAGCCATGCTATGGCAAAATGGGGCTTAACACTTATCCTGACAAATAAAAGAAATGAAACTTTCAAGGCATTAGTAAAAATCCAAACTTTGCTATTTGAAAGGTATTTTTGGAGGAAATATATCTCCTTATCGGACAGTGTAGATTCAAGATCAGACTGTATGTTCTGTGCAGTCTGATCTGAATCTACACTGTCCACAAAAGGTCAGGGAGTCGTGCTTAGCAGCCTAAAGGTTAATGCATGTCCATGATCCATAGTATTAAGCAAGCCATTACATACTTATGGATCCATACTAGCCTCTTTTTTTAACAATCAACTTAAACATGAGATGGACTGGTCCTTATTTACCGGTATACAGAAAATTGACCAATAGTGAAAAGTCTTGGCCCAGGTCAGCCTGTGCAGATGGCACAGGCTGACCTGGGCCGATACGTTTCACAGATGCAGTATACCCCCTTTTCACAGAGCAAGGCTCGTATGTTTGTAACCCATTTAATATGGCAAAGTCTGTTTTAACTCTTTGCTTGCTGTGGGGTAACATATGGTAATCAAGCTTTGGGCAAAAAGTGTTGGTGCATAAAGTATACTTGAATCAACAGTCAGATATGTTCTTGAATATACTAGCTGAAAAAATTAGCTTCGATTGCAAGTTGTTCTTCAATATTAATATATAATGAAAAAGTCCATTCAATTTTTCTGGTGTACCATTTTTGTTGTTGTTGTTGTTGTTTTTCTCCGGTGTGGGGAGGGGGAGCAATATTTGCCCATTTTCAATTTTAGTCATGCTCTTATATCAGCCAAAATACCAGCAAAATTGCTGCCAGTGTTCATATACATGCAGTAGCTCATGATATGTCATTTTGAGCCCAAATTAGGTGTGAACTTTTTGCCAAATAATCCTAGGTTTGGACAATTCAGAGAATAAAAAAATAAGAATCGAGAGAGATAGGTATAAGTTGTAAGAACTTGTTTCTCAAATGATGTAAAATAAATATGTTTAAACATAAATCAGAGACAGAAAGCCCATGTGAAATAACTTAGGAAAAAGGAGAAAACACTGGTAATCAGCATTTTCTCCTTTTCCAGAAATGATCTCTACCTTTTCAAAAACCATTTCTATCATAAGCGACACATCAAATTTGTTGTCTGCAAAAGCTTTCAATACTTCTTATTTCCATTTGTGGACTCTCCAAGGCATGTTTAGACCTGCTGCCTGGACCACACATAAACAAAAACTACTGGCATCATAATTATATAAAATACAAAAATACACAGCCATCTGATCTTACAGAGGCACAGTTCATTTTGGTGCAGTGTCTAAAAAGTATATTAAGGCTTTCATTTCTCATTTCCTTTTCTGTTTAGTGTTTAGTTAACAATTTGGCTATGTTACGGGCACCGTGTAGGCTTCGATACTATCGCACCCTCTCACGAGACTGGTTCATTTTCTTACTATATATGCATGAGAGTGCTCAAAGAAAGATAACTCTACTGAACTGGCAATAAGAAGTATTTGGAAAAGTCTCAAATTTTTGGGTCTGGTAAAGACTTACAGAGAAGTTAACTCTTCACCAAACGACACAACTTTGGACTGGTCAGAATAGGATGCATTTGCAGACAATAGTTTAAATGTGGCTCAAATGATGCAATTTGCATTTGAAAACATTGTGGGAAAAGGAGAAAATGCTGGTTACCAGCATTTTCTCCTTTTCCCACTATGTTTTTTAAAGTTCTGTTCTTCAGGGTCATTAAAACTCTGGATTGTATGGTTAAGGATAGGGCACCCTAATGCGGATTCCTGTAACATCGCCTTTCATCACTGAAAAAAGTATTTGGGTAATCAGTAATCGATCGGCCGATAGATGGTGGTTCCCCACATCGATTACGGATTACCCAAGTCTTAGCCGAATCGGTACGATGAAAGGCGATATTACACGAATCCAATTAGGGTGCCCTATCCTTAAAGGGTTGTCTATATTTTTATCTTCATTTTCTGTATAACACTTTTTTATTATAGTTTATTTTATTGCCCCCAAAAGAATGGGATATATTATGCAAAATCCTACTGTTGAACTTGACAGTTTTATAGTTTTAACCCATTGTGTGAAAAGCACAACTTAGATTATTTTTTCAGAGAGTTTAGGTCAAGAGCAGACTGCTCACAACAGTGTACCATTTGGTCATATCTCTAAACTGCCCAATGTTTGATTAACACTCCTAGTCAAAACAGTCCAATAGTTGCTGTATCTTTTTATCTAGACTGAAACATTTTTTATCAAATGACAAAACTTTGGACTCGTCCACATCCAAAACATTTGCAGATGGCAGATTGAATATGGCTCAAAAATTGACATTTTGTTTTCGGAAGGATAAAAAACATTTCGGGAAAAGGAGAAAATGCTGGTCGCCAGCATTTTCTCCTTTTCCCACAATGTTTTCGAAAGCTTTCTTTCTCAGGGTTGTTTAAACAAGAGATTGTTGTGGTAAAGGATTAATTTTTGGGGTTCTCTGAGGGTTGATTTGTATCTGTGGACACAACTTTAGACTTTTCCATATTGAAAGCTTTAACTCTTTACCACACAATCCCGAATTTTAACGACCCTGGGAAAGAAGCCTTTTGAAAACAGTGTGAAAAAAGGAGAAAGTGCTGGTAACCAGCATTTTCTCCTTTTCTCATAATGTTTTCTACCCTCCCCAAAACAAATATCATTTTTTCAGTTGCATTTATTTTGTCATCTGTAAATGCTTTCAATTTGGACCAGTCTATAATTTTGTCATTTGGTAAAAGGTTAATTTTGCAGAGACAAATTATTGGTATATTTGGCTTAATTGATAAGTTTTTACCAATTTTTTCAAAAGCCATAACCCTTTACCCAACAATCAAGGTCTGTTAACAACCCTGAGTTAGACTGCTTTTGAAAGGATTGTGAGTAGAAGAAAAAATACTGATTATCAGCATTCTCTCCTTTCCCACAATGTTTTCTACCTTTCCAAAACCAGATTTCAATTTGTCAGTCACTTTTATTTTGTCGTCTGCAATTTAATGCTTTCAGTTTGGACAAATATAGACTCTTGCTTTTCAGCACAGAGTTAAGGGCTAGGTGATCACTCTTTTCATTCAACCCTTGCATTAAAAGACTGCCTTCTGTGAAAAGACCATTTTTCTGACCATTCCTATATGGTCTTTGAGTTCAGGTTTGATAATTTATTTGCATTTCAAGTAAATGGAACATTGGCTGTGAACCCTTTACCACAGGGCAAAAGTTTTGAATTGCCCAAGAAGTATACAAACAACAAGTCAAACGTTTTTTTCAAATGATAGTATTTTGTCCTGGAATAGGTAGTTAATTTTAGAGTTAGACAACATTTTATCAGGGCGGTCAAGCAGTAGAAGGCTTTTAGGTTTACCCCTTTACCAAACAATCCCTAGTTTTTACGACCCCGAGAAAGAAGCCTTTTGAAAACATTGTGGGAAAAGGAGAAAATGCTGGTAACCAGCATTTTCTCCTTTTCCCACAACGTTTTCTACCCTGCTGGAAACAAATTTCAAGTTTTGAGTTACGTTTATTTTGTCATCTGCAAGTGCTTTCAATTTGGACCAGTCTAAAATTTTGTCGTTTGGTAAAGAGTTAACTTGTGCTATTCAAATTTTAGATATTACTTAAGATAGTGACCCTTTCTTTTTTGACTCCTTAATCCTGTGCACAACATTCCTTTCTTTTTTTAATGTCCTAGAGAAAAACACCTTTTGGAACCATTTTGGGAAAAGAAGAAAATGGTGGTAACTTGCACCCTACTACCTTTTCAAAGGACAAATTTTATTATTTGAGCCATGTTAAGTTTGTCATCTGCAAATGCTGTGAATTTCAACAAGTTTAAAAGTTTGTTGTTTGATTAAGAGTAAGGGGTGCTATGGAAAACATAAGGTACTATTTGGACATTGTCGAACAATATTATAATATTATGGCAGAAGAATATGCTGCTAGAACTTGGATCTACCCAGTCAGATATCTGGTCCCTGTACAACACAATCCTGACTTATAATAACCCCAAAGAAAAAGACTTTTGAAAACATTGTGGGGTAAGAAGGAAATGGTGCTAACCAGCATTTTTTACCTTTTACTACAACGTTTTCAATCCTGTCAAGGAAAAATTTCCATATTCATGCAACATTTTAGTTTATTGTTAAACATTTTAAATTTGGGCCAGTCTAAAATTTTGGTAAAGAGGCCAAATGGCCAAATACCGATCCTTTAACTCATTATCTGCAGAAACAAATTTGCAGCAGACCACTTTGAAAATAACATTCTTTGTGAATGTGGATAACTGACTTATACAAATGTATTGAGGTTTAACGCTGTACCAAACAACAGAATTCTAGAATTCTACAGATTTGAAAGCATTTTCAGACGACAAAATAAGTGTGACTCAAAAATTGAAATAATTATGTTTTTGGAAGCGTAGAAAACACTCTGGGAAAAAGACAAATGAAATGCTGGTTACCAGCAAACTGCATGCTCTGTAGTCTGATCTTGATTTATATCATTCCCAAAAGCACTTAAATTGTTATCTGCAACTAGGATACAAAGGGTTTACGACCATTAAAGGTGATTGATTGGAGATGGTTCACATGAATTTTCTTCCATTGATTATGTTGCTATTGATTAACTCTTAACCATATGATGAAGTTTTAGATTCATCCATATTGAAAGCATGGCATGAGACATTTTAAATGCGGCTAAAATCATGAGATTTTCTCAGTATGTAAGTGTATAATACATTGTGGGGAAATGAGAAAATACTGATTACCAGCATTTTCCCATGATGTTACATATTTCAAAAGCCTTTTCCATGCATTCATTAAAACAGAGAACTGTTTGGTAAAGGATTAAAGCAGTCCTCAGCAGGTGAAATGAATTAAACAATTATCTATTCTCATATTTCATCAAGTGTTTTTGAATGTTGGACATACTTTTTTTTAACTTTTTTTTTATTTTACTTTGTATATTAAGGTTAAAACATGTCACTTTAATAATGGCTACCAGAAGCAATTGAAGAATGATCTGGACTGGTTTTCATTTTCAGTAACATTTGTTATCTTATTCTGAAGGATTTTTTTATATTTGAAAGTAACACAATTTCTAATTAGCTAAACCATTTATTTTTCATTTTGAGAGCATTTGCAGATGACAAATGGAATTTGTCTTTAATATGGTGGAAAACGTTGTTTAAAATAGAAAAAATGCTGGTATTAACCAGCAGTTTTTCCTTTTTCAGTGATGTTTTCAAAAGCTGTCTTTCTCATAGTCGTAAAGCACTGAATCCTGTGGTAAACTTTCAAAAGCACTTGGTAAATAATAACCTCCCCCATGTAAAATCAGAACACCTTTACCTTGATATACTGTCTGATCTCTTGAAAGATTTTCAGGACAAAAGGGGCTTGGGATTTTTGTATCTCATTTCCTTTTTTATTTAATTCTTTTATTTCTATTCAGTTTTACAGTAGTATTTTAACATTTTCAGCCATTGGTAGAGACCCTTGATATTCTGATTTCTAAGTTCTTTTAACAGGAAAAATCTCACCACATTGGACTGTATAAATCGAGCATCAGACAACATGTTCGGTGCAGTCTGATCTTGATCTACACTCTGTAATTCCATGTTCTGATGACCATGAAGAAGAAGTAGGATTTTGAAAACATTTGGTAACCAGCATTTTCTCCTTTTCCTACATTGTTTTCATACCTATGAAAGACAAATCATGTGAAATGTCATCTGAAGATTCTTGCAATTTGTACAAGTCTAAAATTTTGACATCTGGTAGAGTTGAATTTATTATACAGTACTTTTGTTGGATTTATAATGTATGGTATGTCAATGAAAGTGAAATATCTTTGAAGTCAGTCAGATGGGGGGGGGGGGAAGGAGAGGATTATTAATGATTTAATATAAAAGGGATTATTTCTTTGTACTTTCCACACATGCTAATCTTGTCCGAATATTTAATATTTAACTAAAGCTGTGTTGAAAACCATTTATTCATATTTGTATATCATTTGTGTAAATAGAAGATTTCTTTTTCATACTTGCGTGAAAGCAAAATAGGAGTATATATTTTGTGATGGTGAATGAAAATTGACATTATTTGTGAAGTGGGAATGAAATTTAACTAGGACTTTATACACGGACTATTTTTTTGTGAAAATGGCAGATTTGGACTTTGACACAAACCCTAGATACCAGAAAAATGGATTGCCGGTAAGTATGATTCTGCTTGCCCATCACTACTTTTTCAATTCTTAACCCTTTACCAAATGACAAATTTTCAGACAAGTCCATAGTATTGAAATCATTTGCAGAGGACAAAATAATGTGACTGAAAAATCAAATTACTTTTGGGAAGGAAAAAAAAAACAATGTGGGAATAGGAGAAAATGCTGGTTACCAGCATTTTCTCCTTTTCCCACAATGTTTTTTAGAAGGCTTCTCTCTGAGGGTCGTTAAAAGTTAGGATTGTGTGGTAAAGGGTTAATCCTTAACTGTCACAAACCACAAAATTTTTAAACTTGGTCAAATCTAAAGCATATTGCAGAGGACAAATTAAATATACCTTATATAGTGGAAATTGTCTCCAAAAGGGTAGAAAACATTGTGGGAAAAATGAGAAAGTGCTGATAGTCTTTTTCCTCAAGGTTGTAAAAACTTAGGTTTGGATTGTGTAGTAAAGGGTTAAGATTTAAGCACACCTTCTGTTGTTTTTTATTGACACTGTAAATCAAGATCAGAACTGCTCAAACAGTGTAGGATTTGCAATCTGATCATTAATCTACAAATACCTATTTATGGCCACATTCTGGCCAAGGAAGCCTGATACTGAACTGTTCAGGAGAGAAGATGGAATATATCTTTCTCTCTTAACTCTTTACCACACAATCCCACGTTTTTACGACCCTATGAAAAAAACCTTTGAAAACATTGTGAGAAATGGAGAAAATGCTGGTAACCAGCATTTTCTCCTTTTGTCACAATGTTTCCTACCATATGAAAGACAAATTTAATGCTTTTAGCCACATATTATTTGTTGTCTGCAAAATTAATGCTTTCAATTTGGCAAAGTCTAAAAAATAGTCATGTGGTAAAGAGTTAAAATTCAATTGTCTAATTAGGAGAGAAGATGGAATTATATTACCCTGTACCACACAATCACTACTTTTTACAGTAAAAGATAAGGCTTTTCTAAACATCATGGCAAAAGGAGAAAATGCTGGAGATTAACATTTCCTAGTATTCCCATAATGTTTTCTACTCTATCAACGACAGAAATCATCATTTTAGGTACATTTACTTTGTCATTTGCAAAATTAATGCTTGCAAATTGGATGAGTCTAAAGTTACTTTGTTTGGTGAAGAGTTAACAGATAGCCAATCGAACATGGTTGGAAATTAAGAAGTTGATGAATTGTGTTTTATTTGTCACAATGTTTTCAAGATCCATCCAATTAACTTCCACCAAAATTTATAAAGCCATGATTAACCCTTTAACCTTTTACCACACAGTCCCAACTTTAAACAACCCTGAGAATGAAGCCTTTTGAAAACATTGTGGGAAAAGGAGAAAATGCTGGTAACCAGCATTTTCTCCTTTTCCCGCAATATTTTCTACCCCATCAGAGAGAAATCATCACTTGAGCAACATATGAATTGTCATCAGCAA
This sequence comes from Hippopus hippopus, assembly GCA_946811185.2. Lineage (NCBI taxonomy): Eukaryota > Metazoa > Mollusca > Bivalvia > Cardiida > Cardiidae > Hippopus > Hippopus hippopus. The sequence goes on from OX328101.1 coordinate 30,586,808, forward strand.
ATGCTTTCAGTTTGGTAAAGAGTTAACAAACAGCAAAATTCTAGACTCGTCCATATTGAAGGAATTTAATGGGACTATTAACCCTTTACCACACAATGCCAACTTTAAACAACCCTGAGAAAGAAGCCTTTTGAAAACATTGTGGGAAAAGGATAAAATCCTGGTAACCAGCAAAATTCTAGACTCGTCCATATTGAAGGAATTTAACGGGGACTATTAACCCTTTACCACACAGTGACGACTTTTAACACCCCTGATAGAGAAGGCTTTTGAAAACATTGTGGGAAAAGGAGAAAATGCTGGTTACCAGCATTTTTTCCTTTTCCCACAATGTTTTCTACCCTATCAAAGAAAAATCATTTCATATGAGCCATGTTAAAACTGTCATCTACAAATGCTTTTAATTTGGACAGGTCTAAAATTTTGTCGTGTGGTAAAGGGTTAGGATGATTTGCAAATGATAGCATAAATTTTGTCAATGATTAGATAAAAAACAGAGTAGGAAAAATGAGAACGGTGGTTACCAGCATTTTCTCCCTTTCCCACAATGTTTTCAAAAGCCTTCTTTCTTTAGATTGTGTGGTAAAGAGGTTAATAGAGCCGAGTCAGATTCTCTCCTAGGACTGATGATTGATTATGGTCTCTTGTTTGATCCAGCTACATCAGATTCTCTCCAGGGACTGACTGTGGTCATTACAATGGGATTCATCCCTCTCTCACTGCCAAACACTGGTTTGACTATAAAGTTTAATATGTTTGAAAGCAGCTTGTGCCTTGGAAAGAAGGTTGTGCTAAGCAATGGTAACAGAACTCCAGAGAAGGCGTACTAGCCACCACGATACAATGGAAATAATGTTGAAAGCAGTATTAACCCTTTACCACACGGCACAATTTAAGACCTATCCAAATTGAAAGCTTTTGCAGAAGACAATTTCATAGTGGCTCAAATGACGCAACTTTTCTTTGATAGGGTAGAAAACTTTGTGGGAAAAGGAGAAAATGCTGGTTACCAGCATTTTCTCCTTTTCCCACAATGTTTTCAAAAGGCCTCTTCTTCAGGGGTGTTAAAAGGCGTCATTGTGTGGTAAAGGGTTAAACACCAAACAAACAAATAGTAAGATACATGGAGGATAATCAACTGGTTGTGTGTGATATTCAAAATCTGTCACAAGAATGGATGTGATGCGGTTGAAAAAAAAAACGAGTCCAAAGAACAAGTTTTTTAACTGCATCAAACCGGCATTCGAGTGACAGATTTTTAATATCGTTGATTATCCTATTTATTATATTCCTAATGTCCTCCTAGTTTTCTAATAATTATCAAGAATGGTTCAATATGAGCAATATAGGAAACAAGAGGGCCAAGATGGCCCTGGATCGCTCACCTGAATATTTGAGTAGACCGTAGCCAGTTTTTTTTTTTTGTTATTCCAAAACTTTTTCTTCAATAATTTCAATAAAAAGAACAAGAGCACTGCATGCCAGTGCCAACAATTGGCTGTTGGATGCTGGATATTAAGTTAAAATTGTAATTCAAAAAAGGAGCATAATTTGGCACCAAAGGATCATTTCTGTGAAATTATTTCAAAATCTGACCAGTGGTTTCATAGAAGAAGAAATTTTAAGAATTTCTCCATGTCCATCTAGTGCAAATAGCCCCCCACCACCACAGCCTTGTTTCTTGATGGATCAAAATTTCGCTAACATTTTTTCAAAAGGGGCATCTAAGGGACATTTCTGTGAAATTATTTCAAAATCTGACGAATGGTTTAAGAGAAAAAGAATTTCAATACAGTGCAAGGAGGCCCAGCAGTTTAGGAGGAGAAGTTGTTTAAAGAATTGTTGACGCCGCACAATGCAAAGAGCCCCCCCCCCCCCCACCACCACCACCACCACGGCCATGTTTTTCTACGGATCAAAATTTCACGAACAGTTTTTGAGAAGGGTCATCCAAGGACCATTTGATGCAAGGAGGGCCCCCCCCCCACACACACACACACTGCCACGGCCATGTTTTTCGACCCGTCGTCAACAATTCTTTAAACATCTTCTCCTCCTAAACGGCTGGGCCAATTTGGACCAAACTTGGCTGGAATGTTCCTTGGGAGGTCCTCTTTCAAACTTGTGCACAGAATTTGATTTCATCAAAAACTCTGGTTGCCATGGCAACCAAATGGAATTGTCTTAGAAATTCTTTAAAAATCTTCTCCTCTGAAACCGCTGGTGAGATTTTGAAATAATTTCACAAAAATGTTCCTTGGGTGACCCTTTTAAAAACTTGTTCGCGAAATTTTGATCTGTCGAAAAACATGGCTGTGGTGGGGGGGGGGGATCTTTGCACTTGTGCGGTGTCAACAATTCTTTAAAAATCTTCTTTTCAGAAACCGCTTGTCTGATTTTGAAATAATTTCACAGAAATGTTCCTTGGGTGACCCTTTTAAAAAATTGTTCGCAAAATTTTGATCCGTCGAAAAATATGGCCGTGGTGGCTGGTGGGGGCTCTTTGCACTCCAGCGGTGTCAACAATTCTTCTCCTCCTAAACCGCAGGGCCAAATTGGACCAAAGTTGGCTGGAATGTTTTTTGGTAGGACCTCTTTTTAAAATTTGTTCACAGAATTTGATTCCATCAAAAACTCTGGTTGCCATGGCAACCAAATGGAATTTTCTAAGAAATTCTTTAAAAATCTTCTCCTCTGAAACCGCTTGTCAGATTTTGAAATAATTTTACTGAAATGTTCCTTGGGTGACCTTTTTCAAAACGTGTTTGCGAAATTTTGATCCATCAAAAAACATGGCTGTGGGGGGGAAGGGGGGGGGCTCTTTTCACTGTATGGACTTAAAAGAAATTGTTTGAAATGCTTCTTCTCTTAAACCACAAGTCAGATTTTGAAATAATTTCACAGAAATGTCCTCCTGTAGATGCCCCTTTTGAAAAAATGTTTGCAAAATTATGATCCATCAGGAAACAAGGCTGTGGTGGTGAGGGGGGGGGGGGGGGCTATTTGCACTATACAGACATGAAGAAATTCTTAAAAATTCTTTTTCTGTGAAACCACTGGTCAGATTTTGAAATGATTTCACAGAAATTATCCTTTTGTGCCAAATTATGCCCCTTTTTAGACTTAGAATTTTAACTTACTATCCAGCACCCAACAGCCAATTGTTGGCACGCACATGCGGTGCTCTTGTTCTTTTTATTGAAGTTATTGAAGAAAAAGTTTTGGAATAACAAAAAAAAAATTGGCTATGGTCCTCTCAAATATTCAGGTGGGCGATCCAGGGCCATCTTGTCCCTCTTGTTTAATCTATAATGGACCCCAAAGCACCTAAAATTGTAAGAGGCATTTTTACCTTTATAGCAATAAGCACAACTTTGTTTTGTTGGTTTGTGAATGGTGTTGATCAAGATCAGACTGCACTGAACATGAAGTCTGATCTTGGATGTAGCCTACACTGTCTGTTACTTAGTTACATATTTTGACAAAACAAACTTGAAACTGCTGTCTGCCTTAATTGAAAATGCCCATTTTATTTATTCAACGCACCAAGAGTTAAGGGTTACACACTTTCATTATTCAAGGTAATGGCAAATTTAATAAGATAAGAGAAATTAGCTTTGAATATTTTCATTATTGACTCAGTTTTCAACTTTCAAGGCTAATATCACCTCTTTATGATCTGCTTATCATGTTCTATTTATCCTTTACCACACAATTTGTAACAACATCATGTGAGAAGGCTTCTGAAAACATTGTTGGAAGAGGAGAAAATGCTGGTAACCAGCATTTTCTCCTTTTCGACCAATGTTTTCTATTCTTTTAAAAAGCAAATGCCATCATTTCAGAAACATTTTAATATTTATCTGCAAATGCTTTGAAGTTTGAAAAGTCCAAAATTTTGCCAAGTGGTAAAGAGTCAATATTTACCCATAGTATGCCAACGGAAAATTTAGGTTCCATCTTGCAGACAGTATAGATCAAAATCCCACTGCTTACAGCATACAGTCTGGTCTTTGATCTTTATCTAGATATTTTGTACAGATATTCTGCGGAAAAATACGGCCTGGAATTGTCATAATTTGAGCAATGTCTGCTCAATGAAAAAATTGCTTCATTTGTTTAGAAATCTAAGGGTTGGATTGTTCTTCTTTTCTCCATTTTCAAACATACAAGGTCAGTACTAATATTCTTATAATAATTACATTATATAAAATTTCAGTTTGTGAATACTGTTTGTGCTGTATGGATATTAAAGATATTTTCATAGCTTCAAAAAAGTCAAGTGTATTGTAGGATTTAGTGTAATTCTGTTGATGGTACCTACTTGTAAAACAACATAGGAAAACAGAGCAATGCTTTGTATGAGCATTTGCTCCTTTTCCACTAAGGTTTTGCAAGATATCTGTAAAAAAGGGAATAGAAAATACATAATTATGTTGTAAAGTTTCAAAGGAAGGGCAAGCAAGAGAGCCAATGCAATTATCATATTCCTTTGTTTTTCTGTCAATTTGCATATAGCACTAGTGCTCAATCCTTGCCTTTATTTTGTATCTTGAAATAACCTGTAGTACAAAACATCTTATTTGTCTCTTTACCGGACAATGAAATTTTAGACTTGTCCAAGTTGAAAGCTTTTGAAGACAACAAATGAAATGTGACTCATATTGTGGAATTTGACCTAGAAAAGGTAGAAAACATTGTGGGAAAAGGAGAAATCAGCATTTTCTCCTTTTCTCACAATGTTTTCAAAAGGCTGTCTCCTCAGGGTCGGTGAAATGCTGAATTGTGTTGTAAAGTTTTAATCAGAGGGCTAGGTGAAAACTTGAGATAAGGAATAGAACTAGGTGCTCAAAGAAGCACCATTAGTTTTGTAACAGCAAGAAAAGGAGTGAAGGTATTGGAGCCACAAGGAAATCTTTCCTTGGTATACAACCAGGCAAAACTTCTGTCTGTGATTGTGATACAATTGTCATACAGAGACACATTTTTAGGAACTAGAGAATGGAAAGCGAGGAAGAAAATGCCTTTGGAGGCAGAGTTCAAAGAAAAAAGCCAGTAAAAGTAGACATTTGGGTATTTATCATTTATTCTAATTAAATGGTCACAATATTTCCTTGATGAACATTCTTTTGATTAATGGTCGAGTTACAGAATAATTTCACTCAGAGCTCCAGATAAGAGGGTGTGATGGTATTTTGAATCCATTATTTCTCTTCAAAACCCTATGTTGTAGGTACTCATTAGAATCGTCTTGATGAGACAATTCTTATAAGTACCCATAACATAGGATTTAGTACAGAATAGTTAATATTTTCAATTTTGAAATCAAAATCACTCCCTCTGTCTGGAGCTCTGATTTCATTGTGGATTCTGAATTACTAAATTTATTTTTTTATTGCTGTAATACAGTCTCTAAACTAAAACAACCAAAACTTAGTTTGTTGGACTAAGGACATATTACCTCTAGATAGCTATAAAAAAGAATTCAAGAGGACTTGGTTTGTTGGGAAGATTGACCAAAACTTGTATTATTCTGTCTGTCTTGTATTTATTTATAGCACCTCTGTTTCAAAATCACTGTAATGAACCATTTACAGATTTATATTTTTCGCCAGACCATTTTGAACTAGCACTTTAGTCATGTCATTGTGGTGGAGGCAAAACCAGTTGTATTGATGTCCTCTGAATCCTTCGTACCTGAAGGAGGAAGCTTGTCATGTGGTCCTTGGTTACCAGTGTGAGACTTAAATGCAATGCCCCCTGTTCTTAACATATAGCTCTTGAAACCCCAAAGTAACAAATGTTGTTCCTAAACATAAAATGCAAATTTGTGTTGGTTTGAATTATTGGGAGTCCACATGACTGGGTAGACTACCTTTTCAGTCATAGTCTAATCTTAATCCACACTGTTGTGAAAGCAGCCATTGTTGCCATCTCCATTTCAACAATCAAATAATCTGAATTCGAAATGAAGTAAATTGTTATAAGATAATATCGTTTGGGTAGGAGATAAAATCAAACAGCTTTGCCCATTGTTTTTTTCAACAGTTAGTGCATGAAACAAAATCAAACAGTAACTTAATAATCATAGTTTCAACCACACAAAATGTATTATTTACATCCCTGTAATATAGAACAGAATATATAGATTGTGGTTTTAAATGTATAAATGTCCATAGGCAAAACAACCTGAAAGCTGTAGAGATATACTGCTTTTTACTGTCTGTTAGAGTACACTTTATCAATTGTCTTTAATTCTTTACCACACGACAAAATTTTAGACAGATCGAAATTTGAAGCATTCCCAAAGGACATAGTAAATGTGGCACAAGTAATGGGATTTGTCTGTAAAAGAGGATTAAAAAAAATTGTGGAAAAAGAAGAAAATGCTGGTTACCAGCATTTTCTTCTTCTTCCACAATGTTTTCAAAAGCTTTCTTTCTCAGGGTCGTTAAAACTCGAGACTGTGGGGTAAATGGTTAACTAACTGATATATATCTAAGACATTCAATGTACAATTTTTAAAGAGTTTCTAATTCAGGAACTTTTGTTTAAGCAGTAGATCAATTAGGGCAGATTGATGGTTAAAAAAAGCGGTGAAAATGTAGAAAAAAAATGGTTAATTCCAACATATTCAGGAATGTATATGGTTCACCACATATTCCAAATGTAAATTCACAGACTAGCAACATGATTGACAGCAGGCTTGGCCACTCAGATGGCTTGATTTTGAATATTTCTTTATAATGGTGAGCCATGCTCTGGCAAAAAGGAGCTTAGTGCATTTTTGTGGCCCATGGTACCAAGCAAGTCACATAATCAATTATCCATTGAATCCATTTTGTCCAAGAACCAACTGATTAATGAGGTACACTGGCCATTTGACGTGCAAAAGATTTACAAAAAAGCAAAAAGTAGTGGGCCCAGGTCAGCCTGTGCTGACTACATACTAGACTGACCAGGGTTGATACTTTTTGCAGATTCATTAAGGCCCATATTCGCAGAGATGGCTCAGTTAGTGTTTCTTCCTGTAGCTTATGAAAACATTGTAACAGATGTGAACTTCATTTTATCCTGCACCTTAGAGGTCAAAATTAACAGTAACCATTCCTAGAAAGACTTATAAATTATGTTACTTACTAACAAGAATAATGTTATAGAAGGAGCAAACTTGGAAGAACTTGAAAAGTCGGAATAATTATGAAAAGCTTAATGGGGAAGTTGCAGTTGTTTGCACTCTATATATGCTCTATTTCACAAAATGTTTTGAAAGTGAGTTAGTCCGCAAACCAATGAGCTAAAAGTCTTTTACTGTCAGACAAACAGCACCAGTTTATCTCTTTCATGGTTAACAAGTTACAAAACAACAAAATTTTAGGCTTGTTTAATTAACCCTTTCCCAAATAATCCCTGGTTTTCACGACCCAGAAAAAGAAACCTTTTGAAAACATCGTGGGAATAGGAGAAAATGCTGGTAACCAGCATTTTCTCCTTTTCCCACAATGTTTTCTACCCTTCCAGAACAAATTTCAATTTTTGAGTCACATTAATTTTGTCGTCTGCAAATGCTTTCAAATTGGGCCAGTCTAAAATTTTGTCGTTTGGTAAAGAGTTAAGTTGAAAGTATTTGCAAGCAACAAAGTGAAAGTGGCTCAAAAATAGAAATTGGTTTTTGGAAGGGTTGAAAACATTGTGTGTAAGGAGGAAATGCTAGTTACCAGCATTTTGTCCTTTTCCACACAATGTTTTCAAAGGTCTTTTCTTTCAAGGTTGTTCAAAGTCAGGATGGTATGGTAAGGAGTTAAGTAAATGAAATTTAATTATACATTTTCAGCTGGCAGACTATAGCTACAAATATCATTTCTAGGCCATTTTGATAAAATCATCAATCAAAATATTGGACAATGTAGATCAATGATCAGACTGCACATTCTCGTCTCGTGATTTTGATTGACACTCTCCCTTAAAGTACCTGTTGTCTTTACCATGCAAACCAGTAATAATACAATCTGATCATGTTACCTTGTGCTCTCTGCTTGATTGACACAGTATTGTTTCTTTCTGTAAACAATCTTTTCAGTTCATAGATTTTCTTTGACGCTAATTTTTATATCTGACAAATAGGCACAAAAATAAACTACTATACATGTATTTCTACAGGCCCCTTGTCCCTTTACCTGACAGCATTATGAAGCTTTGCATCCTTATTTCAATGAGACAGGGACATGGTACTTTTTGATTTACCCTCCAGAATTTATAGTCTTTTTCATACCTTATTTCTACAGTCATTAAGTTTGATGTCTATCGCCATATTATTCAGAATGAAAAAAACGAAATTCAGAGAAGATGATGGCACAGTGTTAAAGTTCTATTGTTCAATCTCAGTTGTGAGTTGGGTTATGTGGCTGTTCTGTCATGTTTTACAAAATTATGTTAACATTTAAGCTTAGCACAGTCTGTGGGAAATTCTAGTTTTTTGACAACCTTGAAAATAATTGAAGAATTTGACATTGGTAAATTGAACAGTTATGCTAGTGGATATGACTGAAGGATTTAAATTTTGATGGCAATAAATCCATTGGATTAAGAATTAACTCTTTACCACACAAGCCCGACTTTTAAAGACCTGAGAAAAAAGCCTTTTGAAAACATTGTGGGAAAAGGAGAAAATGCTGGTAACCAGCATTTTCTTATTTTCCCACAATGTTTTCAACCCTTCCCAAAAGGAATTTCAATTTATTAGTCACATTCATTTTGTTGTCTGCAAATGCTTTCAATTTGGACAAGTCTGAAATTTTGTCGTTTGGTAAAGAGTTAACCCATTTCTTCATGAAATAAATTTTCAGTTATGTTTAAAAAATCAGTAACTAATAGAAGAAAAAAATCTTTTCATAGGGGTAAAGAAAAAAGTCTGTAGAAGGGCTTAAAAAGTTCTAACATTTCGACATATATGGGAATTGTTCATCATGTCACAGTGTTTTTAAATATCAATTTGCTTATAATAAATAAAAAAAGATTATGTAAACAACAGCTAACTCTACCTGATAACAAAATTTTTGCCTTGTTCAAATTGAAAGCATTTACAGACAATAAATTACATATGGCTGAAACATTGGGTTTTGTATTTTAAAGAGTTTTGACAAAACTGTTGGAAAAAGAAGGAAATGCTGGTTACTAGCCTTTGTTTATTACAATGTTTTCTTAAGTTCTTTTCCTCACAGTCACTGCAGTTCTAGATTGTTTGATAAAGGTTTAAACTGACAGAGATAAAAGAAGATAGTGAGCAATCTGGAATTTATTGTCCAAATATATATGGTTTTAGTGATCAGTTTTGGTGATATTTTGGGAATAATATCAACTTTTAAAGTTTAGAGCATGACTGTGTGTGATTTTTGGACACTGCAGATCAAGATAAGTCTGAACAGTACATGTTGGCTGATCTTGGATCTACACTGTCTGATCTTGGACCTATGCTGTCTGATATGGTCCGAGACATTCAGGTCAAAACAATTACGAAAGTGCAATAGTGGTGTCTTTTATGTAGGCTGAAAAGGTCTATTCTAATTGGAGTACAGTACATGCAGTGTGATCATGGATCTGCATTGTATGCTAATATGCTAGATATATAAAAACAGCTGTGAAATTTGAATATCTACACATTTTGTACTGACTGAATCTGCCAAGTTTATTTATTTAGCACTAAAAGGGTGAGCACATGTTATAGAAATAATAATCATTTCAAGATTGAGACACTGTGATTTTTTTCAACTAATAAAACAGACAAAAATGTCATCTCACATGTCATCATTTGGATCTAGTATGACTTTAGATCATCAGGTCATGGACACAGAGAAGTCTGTCCGTATTGGAGATGGTGTCAAATTGGATGTCATGGTAAAACCATTCTTCTATTTTTAGCTCACCTGAGCAAAAGAGCTCAAGATGAGCTTTTGTGATCGTGTTGTGTCCTTTGTCCATCATATGTCGTGTGTCATGTGTTGTCCATCGTGTGGTCGACAACAATTACCTTGTGTGCACCCTAGAACCCACATTTTCAGTCAGTTACTCATGAAACTTAATCAGAATGTTTGTCTTAATGATATGTCAGACAAGTTTGAAATTGGGTCACTCCAGGTCAAATATTACTTGGCTAAATCTTAGAAAAACCTTGTGTGCACTCTAGAGACCACATTTTTAGTCTTTTACTTATGAAACTTGGTCAGAATGTTTATCTTAATCATGTCTTGGACAGGTTTGAAATTGGGTTACCGGTATGTTGGGTCAAAAAGTAGGTTACTGGGCCAAATCTGAGGAAAATCTTGTTTGCACCTTAGAGGCCACATTTTCAGCTCGATATTCATGAAACTTAGGCAGAATTTTTCTCTTGATGGTATCTTGAACAATTATGAAATTGGGTCACGTCAGATGAAAAAGTAGGTCACTGGGCCAAATCTGAAAAAATCCTTGTGTGCACCAAAGAGGCCACATTTTCAGCCTGATACTTATGAAAATAGATCAGAAAGGTTGACTTCATGAAATCGCAAATTTGACATTGGTTCACAACAGATCAGAAAGTAGGTCACTGGGTCAAATCTTAGAAAAAACTTTTGTGCAGATGAGAGGCTGCATTTTCAGTCTGATAGTCATGAAACATTGTCAGAATGTTTCTCTTGATGATATCTCTAACAAGTTCAAAAGTAGGTCAAGTCAATCAAAAGTTGGTCACTTACACCCATGCGTTTTACATCATTACAATCAGGATCTCTTCAGCTTTATCAACCATATTTAACTTTACTCAGGTGAGCTCTTTAACGCCAATGGCCCTCTTGTTCCTTTGATGTCATTTTATTCCATTCCTTCAGAGTTCTGTTATTCTGTGTGAAAAATATCATTTCACAATTATGTGCATCCTTATGATCTTGTATAACTCTTAGGCACTGAAAAGTCTATCAAATAAATCTCTTTTTTTCCCCTTTTCTGCCATTTTTAGCTCACCTGAGCACGAAGTGCTTAAGTGAGCTTTTGTGATCGTGCTATGTCCGGCGTCCATTGTCCGACGTGCGTTGTCCGTTGTCAATGTTTACCTTGTGTACGCTCTAGAGGCCACATTTTCAGTCTAAAACTCTTGAAAGTTGGTCAGAATGTTTGTCTTGATAATATCTTGGACAAGTCTGAAAATGGGTTATGTCGGGTCAAAAATTAGGTCACTAGGTCAAACCTTAGAAAAACCTTGTGTACGCCCTAGACGCCACATTTTCAGTCAGATACTCATGAAACTTGGTCAGAATGTTTGTCTTTATGACATCTCGGATGAGTTAGAAAATGGGTCATGCTGGGCCAAAAACTAGGTCACTAGGTCATATCCTGGAAAAACCTTGTGTACACTCTAGAGGCCACATTTTCAGTCCAATACTCTTAAAAATTTGGTCAATGTTTGTCTTGATGATATCTTGGACGAGTTTGAAATAAGTCATGTATGGTCAAAAAGTAGGTCACTAGGTCATATCTTTGAAAAACCTTGTGTACGCTCTAGAGGCCACATTTTTGGTCCAATACTCTTGAAATTTGGTCAGAATGTTTGTCTTGATGATATCTCGGATGAGTTCGAAAATGGGTCATGTTGGGCAAAAAACTAGGTCACTAGGTCAAATCTTAGAAAAACCTTGTGTACGCTCTAGAGGTCACATTTTCAGACTAAATGTCCTGAAAGTTGGTCAGAATGTTTGACTTGATGATATCTCAGAAGAGTTTAAAAATGGTTCATGTCGGGTCAAAAACTATGTCACTAGGTCACATCTTAGAAAAACCCTGTGTATGCTCTAGAGGCCACATTTTCAGTCCAAAACTCATGAAACTTGGTCAGATTGTTTGTCTTGATGACATCTCAGACGACTTCGAAAATCAGTCATGTGTGGTCAAAAACTAGGTCAGCAGGTCAAATCTTAGAAAAACCCTGTGTATGGTTTATAGGCCACATTTTCTGTCCAATACTTATGAATCAGGATCTTTGTTTTGATAATATCTACGACGGGAAAATTGGCTATGGTTGGCTAAAAAGTGGGTCACTGAGAGAAATTCTAGAAAAAGCTTGTGTACATGCTAGAGGCCAAATTTTCAGTCCAATAATTATGAAAGCTTAGTAGAATGTTTGTCATGATATCTCAAAAGAGATTGAAAATGGGTCATGTTTGGTCAAAAGACTCAGGTGAGCGACTTCAGGGCCATCATGGCCCTCTTGTATTCTTTTCCTTCAGAATTCTGTTATTTCATGTCAAATAATATCATCTTACACTATATCGTTCTGATCTAGTGTGACTTTTATTATCATGTCATGGACCCTGATAGGTCTGTCCATTTAGGTGATGGTGTTAAATTTGCATTTGACATGGTAAAAACTGCTCTTATGCTCTTCCTTTTTTGTCATTTATTTTTCCTTCAGAATTCTTTCATTTTATGTGAAAAATGTCATTTCACATGAGTTGTGTACCCTTATGGTCTGGTATGACCAATGTTCATCATGTCATGGGCACCATAGTAAAGTCTGTCCATGTTTGTGATGGCATTAACTCTTTAGCAAATGACAAAGTTTTAGATTTATCCAAATTGAAAGCATTTGTGGATGACAAGATAGATGTGGCTGAAATAAAGGAGTTTGTGTTTGAAAGGGTAGAAAACATTTTAGGAAAAGGAGAAAATGCTAGTTACCAGCATTTTCTCCTATTCTTACAATGCTATCAAAAGTCCTCTTGTTCAGGGTGGTAAAAATACAGGATTGCTGTGTAAAGGGTTAAACTGGATTTTGTGGTAATATCACTCTTGCTTCCCTGTTATGTTCGGAGGTTCCTGAATTCCTGGCCTTCATTATACAAGAGTATTTACACAGCTGACTAGATTTTAACACCGTCAAGTTTTAACAGTGTTTGTTTACTCTCTGGCTGTAAAGATGTCTCTTTAAAACCATATAATCAATTAAGCTATATACTGAATGTTATGGTTAAATCATTATAAAGCTGTTGCTTTTCTTTGTACTGTTTTATTTATTTGCTCCAGAATTTAATGTGTGTGCAACGGTACAGTTGTAAATACAATATATAAGCAATGCTGTTTTTTAGTCCATTTTTTGGCCCGCCCGGGTGGCTCAGTGGTGAGCGTGTCAGACTCATGACCTGGTGGTTGTGAGTTTGATACCCGGTTGAGGCGAACCTTCTTTCCGGCGTATTTTCGCCTCTCACCTCTGTTGAAGCATGTGAGAAAAGTAGTCGGTGGCTTTGGAAAGAAAGTTGTGTTAGTACTGGTGTGAGAAAGCCAGGAAACACATGTGCGTCACCGACCGCCATGATATGACCTTAGCTGTTAAAGTGGCGTTAAACCCCAATACAACCAACCAACCATTTTTTGGTCCAGATTTTGTTTGAAATTAAATTTGGTTATGTTTGGGTGTAGAGTATTAGATCAGAATACCTTTATGACCTATGAACTGACCAGGTTCTGAATGCTTAACCCAATTTTTATTCATTGCATAGATTGTATAGAGTTTAACACTGTTTTGACAGCTGAGGTCAAATCACGGTGGTCAGTGCACCTATGCATGTGTTTCCTGGCTTTCTCATACCAGTACTGACACAACTTCTTCCAAGTCACTGACTACATTTCTCACATGCATCAGAGGTGAGAGGCAAAAAATCGCCGGAAAGAAAGTTTGCCTCGACCAGGTATCAAACTTGCAACCACCAAGTCATGAGTCAGATATGCCAATCTCTTAGCTACTCAGGCGGGCTGTTAATTTTTACCCCACTGCAGTAGAAAATTGTTTTGAAGACCAGTAGTTCCTTGTTCCAAGCAGTTGGTTCTTTTGCGCATAATTGTTTTTCATTATATCGAAAGTAGAAATGCTTTAATTCAGTATTTTGTCCTTTTCCCACAATGTTTTGTAGCCCATCATTTAAGCCACATTCAGTTATTTGTCTGAAAGTAACTTTCAGTATGGATCAGTCTATAGCTTTGTCTAAGAACAGCGTATGGTTCTCTCTCTCTCAGTGATTGTATTATAATTGTAGGATGCGGTCAAAATGAACCAGTTACAGAACCTACTGCATGATGCCCTAATAGGAACAGAACATGTACAGCAATGTGCCATCATCCGACGTAAAGATTGCTCCATACGCGCCAGCTCTGTAGGCTTCAATGTAAGTAGATATGATCAGGTCTTCACTATGATTTCCTTTTCAACATGGAAAACATACAGCAATGCTAGGTCTCCTGAAGTAAAGATTTCCTTATAATTTATTTGCTAGCTCTGTACACTTAAGTGTAAGCAAATATTGTCAAGGCGCTTGCCATCATTCTGACATAGTGATTATATGCGTCAGGTCTGTAGGCTTCTATGTAAGTAGATATGATCAGGTCTTCATGATGATCACATTATAGGAGCAGAATAATTTATTAAGCAATGTGCCATCATCTGATATAAATACTGCTCTATGCCTGTCAACTCTGTAGGCTTCAGTGTAAGTAAATACAGTCTGGATCCATAATCACAAACAAATCTTTGACCCATAAAGCATAGAATACATGACACACATTTTTTAGTAGGAAAGTAAGCCCTAAATGGCAAATAATTTCATCTTCAGGTTTGTTCTTGCCCAGAATGTCTTAGCAGAGCAGGCAGTGTAGATTACAGATCACACTAAATGTTCTGTGCAGTTGTTGAAACACATGGCTGTTTGATAAAGGCTTAAGTTTTTCTCTCATTTCTAATTTTCTGTTTCACAGTTATATCAGGACCAAGTGCAGATCTTGCTAGATGCATTTAAAAATCCTCCGCAAACAAGAGAGGAAGGCATTTATTTTGATGATCGACAGTATAAATGTGTTCGAGCAGACAAAAATTCCATTTATGGGAAATGTGTAAGTATGGTTGATAATCTCTTAGCATTGCTTCACCTCCTCGTATCTTTACAGTGATAGTATAGATATGAACTAGCAGAGAAGGATAGCTGAGTACAAAACAATCTGAATTTGATTAGTCAGTTAAACTTAGCAATCAGCTTTTGATATAAATACAAGCTGCTTAAAATAGTATTGAGTAACCAGATGTATTCATTATATTCACTGTGGTATTAAAACTTCTATATTTATTCATTAGGGTATTGAGATTTACTCTTGTCTGTAGGATGGGAAAAAATGTCTGCCTCCACAATTTCAACCTTTATAACTGTCCCTGTGGACATGGTCCATTCTGTGTACCAACTGAAGATTAATTATCATTATAACTCGGTAGAAGTATTGATTACTACTTTTGCCCTCTAGTTTAGAGATATGTGAAAAATGTGACAAATGACTGGATATGTGTCTGACAGGTGATGTAGTTGCACACATCCTCTTCGAATTGAGGTAAAAGATGACAGGTTGTCAACCAGAAAAAAGTGCTTGTTGTTGGCAAAGGTTTATATAGCACTGAAGTTGCCTCTTATAAACAGTTGTCAAAAAAATGAGAGTCATAGAAAGTATCCCTGTTTACTGTATTACAGGAAAGCCGAGGCCTTGTATTGGTAAAAACCCTAACCTTGTTGGTTATAGCAACATATAGTGACAACATGTTCCCAAGTGTATGTGTAGAAGCTGTGGAAAAATTAGGTAAGCCAGTGTGAAGAATAGTTGGACAAAAAATTAGTCTATGAACACAATGAGAACCAAAAAATTAGTTGCTGAACACAAGTTGAATGAAAAAATTAGCTGTTGTACATGATCAGTACCAAGATATTCATTACTGAACATAAACAGGACCAAGATATGCATTACTTAAACATAAGTTGGATATTGAAATTAGTTATTAAACACATATAGTACTAAGATATGTTACTGCACACAAATAAGACCAAAATTTTCATTACTTGATGGGAGAGGTACCAAGATATTCATCGTTGAATGCAAGTAAAACCAATATGTTTTTCTTTGTACATAAGTTGACCAAGTAGAACCAATTTTTTGTTATTGAACAGAATTTGTCCCAAAACATTCATTATTGAACACAAGTAGGATAAAGATTTTTTTTACTGAACACAAATAGCACCAAGACATTCACTACTGATCACTAGTATGACCAACATTTTTGTTATTGAAGACACTAGTTCTTATTATCAAAAAAATCACTTGAAGTTTCAATAGAGTTGAAGGAACAAATCCACACAATGTCCCAGTCATTTTTCTTCAGGCAAATGTTAGAGATTTTTTTTTGGGAAATAGTAGTGCTCCCTTTTTTATAAACCGATGATACGGTATGTGCTACCAGGGCTTGGCTCATCTTGCTATCTGGGGATAGTGATGTTTCCTGTATTAACCAGTGATACAAAATGTGCTACTGGGGCTTGGCTCATCTTGCTATCTGGGGATAGTGATGCTTCCTGTATTATAAACCAGTGATACAGAATGTGCTACCGGGGCTTGGCTCATCTTGCTATCTGGGGATAGTGGTGTTTCCTGTATTACAAACCATTGATACAGAATATACTACCGGTGCTTGGCTCATCTTGCTATCTTGGGATAATGGTGTTTCCTTTACTATAAAACAATGATACAGAATGTGCCACCGGGGTTTGACTCATCTGTTATCTAGGGATTGTGGTGTTTCCTGTATTATAAACCAATGATACAGAATGTGCTACTGGTGCTTGGCTCATCTTGCTATCTAGGGATAGTGATGCTTCCTTTATTATAAAACAATGATACAGAATTTGCTAAAGGGGTTTGGCTCATCTTGCTATTATCAGATAGTGGTGTTTCCTTTGCTATAAAACAATGATACAGAATGTGCTACCGGGGTTTGGTTCATCTTTAGAACTATCAGTGGATCATCATATGATTACCCCTGTAATAAAACATCCAGTGATTTATTACCACAATAAAGATAAGATAGCTTTTGAAACCAAAGCTGGAAAAGGAAAAATTGTAGAAAACAAGCATTTTCCATTTTTCCAAACAATATTTTGTTTTCTTTCAAAGACAAATTTCATCATTTAAGCCACTTCCAATTTTGCTTCAATATTGAGGAGTCTAATATTATGTCATCTGGTTAATCCATGATTGCATTTGCATTTTTTTTATCTTTAGAACTTACAGGCCTCCTGAAGAAATTTTCACCCTTGAAAAATCAAGAGGGAATACAGCCAAGAAAAACTCTTTATTGAATAAATTAAGTCTTTTTCATTAGAGACAATTTCTCTATTTATCTTAATCATTTACCAAACAGTTCTGTGTTTTAATGACCAAGAGGATGGGTAGGCTTTTGAAAACATTGTAGAGAAAGGAAAAAAATGTTGGTTACCAGCATTTTCTCTCTTTCCAACAATCTTTTCTGCTTTTTTTAAAGGCAAATACCATGATTTGAGCCATATTTAATTTGACACATGCTGATGCTTTCAATATGGACAAGCCCAAAACTCAATAGTTGTGTAAATAGAAGAAAAGCCATTTCTATGTATATGTAAAAATATGTTGACAAGGCACATATTTCTGAAGAAGCATTTGGCTTTATTTAATTGTCAGGCTGTATCCTCACTACAATCTTTAGACTCATTCAGAATTGCCGTATTTGCATAAAAACAAATACACGGGTTGCTAAAATGTTGGGATTCATCTCTGAAAAATTAAAAAACATTGTGGGAAAAAATGGAAACAGTGCTGGTTACTAGCATTTTCTCTTTTTCCCACCATGTTTTCAAGAACCTTCTTCATCATTAAAACTAGGAATTGTGTAGTACGTGTTAAGTAGTGGGTATTATATTTTCTCATTTCAGCTGATTATTTCAAAGAAAAGGGAAAATGAGACAGAAACAGATTAAAGTTGTGTTTGAAAGGCCTACTGTTATCTAAAATTTGGTGTAACCCTTTACCAAACAATCCCTGGTTTTAACAACCCGTAGGAAGAAGCCTTTTGATAACACTGTGGGAAAAGGAGAAAATGCTGGTAACCAGCACTGTTTCCATTTTTGGCTGGTTTGTGTAAAACTAGTGAAATTAATGAAATGTGTTACTTTTATTCAACAATCAAATAAGGGACCTAAACTTTCACTCATAGAGAGCTACACACAACTTGTGTTATTTTTGCATTATTTTTGCAGATACCATAGATCCAAGATCAGGGCCAGTATTCACCAAACCATTCTTAAGAACGTTCTTAGGCTTATTCTTCAAGATTTTCTGACTGTGAAAGTAACAGAACTTCTTATTGGCTAAACCAAATGGTTTAGCCAAACAAAAGCCCTGTTACTTTCACAATGACGAAATTCTGAAAAACAAGACTAAGAATGTTCTTAAGAATGGTTGGTGAATATGGACCCAGCAGATGGCATAGAATGGGATAGAATGTGACATCTGACCCTGGATCAATATTTTCTGCTACTTTGTAACATATTCCTGCCAAACAAGCTTTGAAATTGCAATATTTATGCTGTTTTTTAGCTCTACTGGCTGAAAGCCAGCAGAGCTTATGTCATGGTGTAGTTTCCATTGTCCTTCCATCCGTCTGTCTGTCTGTTAGTCTTTTTCTTGTTTACGCGATTAAGCCCACATTTGTGGTCAGATTTTGATGAAACTTTCAGGATTTGTTTATGCCATGAATAGTCCAAAACCTATTGATTTTGAAAGAAATCTGACAAACAGTAAGGGAAAAGTAGCCATTTTAAGTTGAAAATTTACATTTCTTGTTTATGCAATAAAGTCTGCATTTGTGGTCGGATTTTCGTGAAACTTTCAGAATTTGTTTATATCATCAATAGCTTGAACCCTATTGATTTTGAAAATATCTGGCCATCAGTAGGGCAAAAGTAGCCATTGTAATGTTGAACTTTACATTTCTTGCTTATGCGATTATGTCCGCATTGGTGGTTTGATTTTTATGAAACTTGCACATTTTCTTCATATCATCTGCTGACATCACTACCTTAAACCCTATTGATTTAAAGAAATATCCGAAAAATTTGTTGGGACAAAGTAGCCTTTTAAAGTTGAAAATTTTCATTTCTTGGTTATGCAATAACACATTTTTAACCCAATTCTTTTGAAACTTGCACATATCATTTGCATTATCAAGGGATAAAACCCTATTAAAAATGAAGAAAATCCAGCAATCAATTTACAAAAAGCAGCCATTTGATGACTCAACACAGTCCACATTAGAGATCACATTTCTTTGAAACATGCAGGAATTGTATACTACAATGAGTACTGAAAACCTGTCAAATTTGGTGGGATTCCAGATATTTGGATATAAGAAATTTAACTCTGATTATTTCACTATTTGTTCAATTCACCATGCCTACATAATAATGTATGCAAGACAATAAGCAAATTCACTGCCAGTAGAGCGATTCAGGCCCTGAAGGGCCTCTAGTGTTATTGAAAAGGTCCATTTTATTAATTTAGAGTTTGACACAGATTGAACACTGTTGTACAAGAAGTTCAATTACTTTTTTCTTCTGTGAAATATGGAGCTAGAATTTTGTTAGAATAATAAAGAGATTGAGCACTACCATACATGAAATTTTAATTTTTTTATATAATGTCTACCCATTCACATAGAAAACAAATTTTAAAAGAGTGATATAGAGGATATTTGTTTTCTTTTGGTGAAAGATTGAGTGAACATCATTGGTAATATTTTCACAAGTGGGGCAGCCACAAGTGAAAATATTACTGATGATGTTGAAATAAAATAAAAACCAAAAAAAAAAACACAAATACATGTATTCCATTTATTTCATACTTCTAACCCCTTTATTGGGGCAAGGGTGGGGGGAGGGGAACTTACATCAAAATTCAGTAGCTGTTTTCGGTAATTCCCTGTGGCGTACCCCCTCCACATAACAACGCATTACGATATTACATAAAGCACGAGAAATGTGGGATAAATTACGTTATATTTCCATCTGGTTGAATGGCATGCGCTGTTTACCTAGGTAACTAGTGCGCGGTAACTATTGTTTCCGCCTTCAGCTGAAGAGTTAGAAGATAAAATCAGTATTTTTCACTGGTCATTATGTGTACAATGAAACAGCTAACAATATTTCACCGTTATTTCTCGATAAATACCGAAAAGCCTGAAATAAAGTAAGATACCATTCCTTGTATACAACAACGATGATTTTTTTTTCGGCGTAGCTGAATGTGCTGGCTTTTGACCTACTTCTTGGTATTGATATAGAATGAATAAACAGTGTTTTGTGATTGGTCACATTTATGGATATGTTTATTCTCCGGGCCCCTGCAGAACTACAAGCGTTACTCTGGCAAATCGATACTCTGGGGTATGGAATAGCAAATGAATATGATAGATGATCCTTTTCTTATTTCATGCTTTCCGGTAGGTTATCGAGAAATATCAGTGAAATATATTTCGTTATTACATTCTGTTACTAATAATAGTAACATTTTCTACTGAAAATGGTGTAATATCAGTGTCACGCGAGGGCAGATATGGTGGGGCAACGGGCTGATATCTGATATCCTGCCCGTTGACAAGATATTTGTTCTAAATCTATAGCAACAGAACTCTCGCTCGTAAACTGACGTTCTCAAAACATCCAGTCTAAAAAAAGAAAATGGCTGAATCAGTCCATCATTCGCTAGCGGACAAATCTTCAGAACTACAGACAATGATTGAATCGTAGAGAATAAATTGTTGTTGTCTTGGATTGGGAAAGTTTATCGGGCAAGGCGTAGTGTCTATAGGTTAGTAGTTCTACGAATTTTATCCATTGAGCCGGAGGAACCGAGCCTGATTAAGTTTCCCAGTCCAAAGCACCAACCATCTTTTCTATTTATCCTGTTTCTCATTTATAATCTGTTGCATACCAAATTGAAAATTTGGCTCGGAAAAAAACCCCTAATATATCGACATATTTTTAACTATGAATAAAGATGAAGAACTGTTTATTTAAAACGTCCTTATAATGTATATGCAACTGCGATAGTGAAGATGAACGATGCATGATTATGTCATGAACGTGACGTTTACCCGCGGAAAAAAGTTGTGTCGAACGAAGACAAGAATTTCTCTGTTTTAAGTGTTTAAACATGTTAGAAAACGAAAACATCAAGCAAATGATCAATGAATGTGATAAACAGGTTATTACACGGCTGATGAGGGCCGGAGAGTGATATCGGCCCTCCACCTCGGAATCTGCCCTCGGGGCAGATATCAAGGTTGCGGGCCAATATCACTCTCTGGCCCTCATCAGCCGTGTAATAACCTCTATATATTTCATGGTTACCACCAGTGAAAATGCCGATTTTTTATATTCTAACTCTTCAATTGAAGGCGGAAACAGTTGTTCCCGCACACTAGTTACCTAGGTAAAATGCGTGTTATTACACAGGTTATTACATGGCTGATGAGGGCCGGAGAGTGATATCGGCCCTCCACCTCGGAATCTGCCCTCGGGCTAAAGCCCTCGGGGCAGATATCAAGGTGGCGGGCCAATATCACTCTCTGGCCCTCATCAGCCGTGTAATAACCTCTATATATTTCATGGTTACCACCAGTGAAAATGCCGATTTTTTATAATCTAACTCTTCAATTGAAGGTAGAAACAGTTGTTCCCGCACACTAGTTACCTAGGTAAAATGCGTGTGCCTCACAACCAGATGGAAATATGACATAATTTACCATACATTTCTCGCGCTTGACATAATATTGTAATGCGTTGCTATGCGGAGGAGGGTATGCCATGGGGATAACCGAAAAGAACTGTACTGGATTTTGATTAAGCCCCCCCCCCCCGGGTTAAAAGCATATGAAATAAATAGAATATTTGTTGTTTTTTTTTTTCGGTGAAAGATCGAAATTTATTTCATCTCGTGAACATCATCAGCAATATTTTCACTCGTGGCTGTGCTACTCATGAAAATATTACCGATGATGCTCGCTCGATGAAATAAATTTCGATCTTTCACCGTAAAAAACAAATATCCTCTATATATCCAAACCGGTAACCTGACACATGAATCTTAGTAGCAACTGCTCCTTTTCTAACAATGATTTGGATCAAGATCTGAGCACAGTCTGTTCAGGTAGACTTGGGTCAATTTTTTTCTGCTATCGGTCAATTTTCTGCTGCTCAAAGGAACAGCTTACCTCATGATTCAATTTGTCTTTTAGACAAACTGGATTTTATGGATCAAGAATTACGTGATGGCTTGCTCCTTGCTCAGTACAGGATTGAATATATATGAGCCATGCTCTGTGAAAAGGGGGCTTAATGCACCTGCGAAAAGTATCGACCCAGGTCAGCCTGCGCACTCCGCGCAGGCTGAACTGGGCCGAAACTTTTCGCCATTGGTCAATTTTCTGTTTATCAAAGGACCAGTCTACCTCATGATTAAGTCGATTATTTAAAAAAGTGGCTCTTATGGATCCATAATTATGTGATGACTTGGGCTGGTATCCTGTATCACGGAGATGCATTAAGCCCCCTTGTGCTAGAGCATGGCTCATAGATATGATCCCTGCTCAGTAATGCATCACTGTAATGTATGAAACCCTGTTTTCCCAGAGCATGGCCCATTTTCTTTGTCATCTGCAAATGTTTTTACTTTGGACAGGGATCCTATATGTGTATATACGATCCCTGCTTTGGACAAATCTGAAATTTCGTCAACCGGTAAAGATTTAACTAATATACGAAAGGGATGTGTTTAGATGTTTGGGGCATGAAAATTTGAATACAAACAACTAAATACCCTTTAAACTCGAACACAACCATGGGTGTCGAAGAACAGGAAAACTCTAGCTGTACATCAAGACTCACGAAAAATATATTCTGATCGCTATCGGGAAATCAAAGCGTTGAAAACGCTGATGTGGTATTTGTCAAGGAAGCCATTGGGTGGAATTAATAATTTGAAAAAAAGAAAGGGAGAAATTATACTCAAATTTTGGCTTGAAAGTCGACCTACTAAGCAAATAAATACCTTTTTTTGTTGAAGGGAGAGTACTCATGACAAAGTTAGGATTATTTGTGTATTGGTGGTCTCCCTTTGATCATTAGGAGTCAGGAGTAACGTCCCTTGACAGTAGGATGCATGACGGATAGAGAAAGATTGATTGATTGAATGGTGTTTAACGCCGTTTTTTTTCAACATTATTTCAGCTATATCGCGGCGGCCAGTGCACCTATCCATGCTTTCCTGGGTTTTCTGTTACCAGTACTCCGCACAATATTCTTTCCAAGCCACTGGCTGATTTCCCACATAACCATCGTCGAAACAACGATCAGCGGTGAGAGAGGAATGAATCCTGTGACAATGACTATCGTCAATCCTTGGAAAGAAATTGGCCAAGCCGGGGATTGAACTCACGACCCCCCTGTTCTCAAGTCCTGTAGGCTACCGACTGAGCTACCAGGGCTCGGCAATAGAGGTAGAAACCATGTGAATATAGGGAATAGAATTAAGGTTGCCCAACTGTAATGGGCAATATGTCAAAATGAAGGAAAAAAAATCATAATTATTAACTTATTTGTTATTGTCTTGGTGTCTTAAATATGAAAAATCAGAAACATTGCCCGATAAAAAGTAAAGTTATACGAATTTTTGAAAATCCACCCCAATTCCAGACTCCGCAACAAAATTGACACCACCCCTAAGGAATTAAAATGTAAATATTTTTTTCAAATTTATGGTATTTTGTATCAAATTTGGTACTAGAAGACTCAGCACATAATATTCTTTCAGGAGCACTAATAATTCTCTTGTAAATTATAAAAATCAGAGAAAATATGACAAAACTAACACGAAGTGTAACAGGATTTTCTTTATTTTTTCCATTTTTCTGAGACAAACCCTCCAAGTTATTTTCAGAAATATCATACTTTAATGAATGGGGCATGGATAAACCATACACAGTTTTTTTCTAAAACCTATTTGGAACAACATATGTGATTTTCAGCATCTTTCACCGCACGTAACTAAAAATATTTGATTTTGAACATACACACCACTATTTTGACGTTTCCATAAAAATATACAAAAAACATTACTTAAAATCAATGATCTTCAATTCTTTCTTAAGTTCAAAACACACCACTTCCTATCTCTGTGAACTACTTATTGATAAATTAATCTTAATTAGTGCTTAGAGATTTAGATTTACAATTTAAACCAATTAAATGACAAGATTTTGTTAATTTTACTGTGGTACACAAGCATGTCGGTCAAGAAAGATGCATATTGAAATCGCTGAGAAGAAATACATAGTAAAATGGTTTTTTAGACCTTTTAACATCATAAATCTTCATGCATAATATCTATAAACCTGCATATAGCTTTAAACAAGACACCAATGCAAAGCTGAGTTGATTTCCTAGCACACATAGTAGGCAAAAGTAAATACGGGCAGATAACTCTCAACTGAGACAAACATTTTTGCTTATAAATGGCAGGCTGAAAGTTCCTAGTACATGTAATGATAAGGCACAGAGAAATCAATTACTGGCAAAGAGCAGAAACTAGCCTTAAGATTAACAACAAGATGAAACAAGCATTTTTTTCACACCCAGTCAAAGTCACACTAGGAGGTCAAATGTCAAGAGTCTAATCAAAGCTGTTGTTCCACCGTTTGAGAATTTTCAAAAGACTTTGCATAAATCTTCATAATGAATCCTGGGGGCTTGCTACTGTAGCTTAACCAATTACCACACAACAAGAATTTTTGAAAACATAGTGGGAAGAGTAGAAAATGCAGGTAACCACATTTTCTACTTTTCCCACTATGTTTTCTTACCTTTCAAACTGAAATCTAATCATTCAAGCCACATTTAATTTGTGGTCTGCAAAAGCTTTCAATTTGGACCAATATAAAATTTTGTCATGTGGTAAAGAGTTAGTGGTCAAGTCACAAAGCCATGTTTAAGAAACCTTTACCAAACAATCTGGTGTTTTAACAACCCTGAGAAAAAGGCATTTGAAAATGAGGGAAGAGGAGAAAATGCTGTTATCAAATTTCTGGTGATCAGAATTTCCTCATTTTCCCACAATACCACGATACCAATAACAAATTTTTTCAATGAGCCAAATTTGTCATCTGCAAATGCTTTGGATTTGGAAAAGTCAAAATTTTGTCATTTGGTAAAGAGTTAAAGAATTTTAAAGTATTATGCACAAACATTCATGAACACTTTTTGCACAGCAAAGCCTCCAATGAACCACACTGGAGAATGACTGGAATACTCTGGTAACCACAGATTAAACGACTGAAAACAGTCAATATCCAATTGGAAACATTTATGAAAGCATTGTGAAAAAAGAACCATTTGCTCAGACAACCAAATGCATGTTTTTTACCATGTTTCCCACTCTAGTTACGACAATGTAAAATACAACAAAAGTGGGGTATACAAATATGAAAAATAACCATGCTTAATTGCAGTCTAAGTATTGTTTCAAATGGATAATTTCATAATATAACAACAATTAAAAAATGTTTCGGAATACAGATAGTACCATCTATAAATACTAATAAAACAGAAACACAAGGGAATGGCCGAACTTAAGTTGTTAGAACTTGTGGTCAAACCCCTTTGCCAAATAGTTCTGTGTTTGTACGTTATAAATATGATTTTGTACCAAAAATGGCAATAAAATATGTTTAAACTAATAAAACATACTATTCCACAAAAAGCATTCTGCACATCTTTTTAGTCTGATCCTGGTATGATCTTTTTAGCCTGATCCTGTTTCTAAACCATATCAACCTTTTCCAAACACAGGTATTTCAACAGCTCTGTAGCAGTTAACATTTCAAAAAGATTGAGGGAAAAGGATAGTTGCCCAGTACCTACATTTTCCCCTTTTTTCAAATGTTTTCAAGCCTATCCAATACTGAATGTTCTAATGCCTATCTATTTCAGGAAAATCTAAAATACTTATGACAAAATGATTATAACATGACAAAAAACACATAACCATTGTCTGAAAAACATAAAAAAAATCAGAAGTTACAGTTTATCAAAATACAGAGACACTTTTGGAACTGTTTCTTCTAGAACTGGATTTCCAGATAAATGGACAGGTTTGAAATTGCCACGTTGAATAGCAGCTGGAATCTGTTTGGTATCCACATGTTGCTCATAACCAATACCTGTGAATGTGTATATATAATTGAGCCATGCTCGATGAAAAGGGAGCTGCAACTACAAAAAGAATTGACCCAGGTCAGCCTGTGCGGTCCTCCCAGGCTTACATGGGCCCACAATGTTTGCCGTTTGAAGATTTTCTGTATGTCCATGGACCAGTCTACCTCATGATTCAGTTGGTTGTTAGACAAAATGGAGTTTATAGACCCGTAATCATATGATGCCTTGCTTGGTATAATAGATCATCACAGAGATGCATTAAGTCCCTTTTTCATAGAGCATGGCCCATATATAAATATTTATCTCTCTGTGTGTTTATGCCACTTGGTGACACATTGCCAGATTAATCACTGAGTGTATGTGATATTAATGATTTTCATAATTTGAAATAAAATGCTAGTTATTATCTACTTCGTTTAACCTGAACCTGTTCAAAATCATTTAATAGATTAATATTCTATTTTTATCCTCTGCATCGCTCAGCATATGTCCCGAATGGTAACGGACGGTTTAAGCCAATCAACCCTCAACCTACTGAATATGTTTGTTGAAAACTTTCCAGTCAGTAGTAAAAAAAGGAAATATTGAAACTTCAAAGTTATTTCTGGGAGAAATATCTCCTCACTGGATAGCGTAGATCCAAGATCAGACTGCACTTTCTGTGCAGTGAGTCTGATCTTGATCCATGCTGATCCCAAAAGCTCCTAAAGTCGCGCTTTGTAGGCTAAGGGTTAAATTGCTTACCTGTATACCTTCCCGTGTATAAATAACTATCCGAAAAATAGTCAGAGTTCTATTTATATGCCTACTTCTATATTCAGCATAAAGGTCAAGATCAGGTTAAATGAAGTGAGCAATATTAAATTTGAAAAAAAAGAAAAAAAAAGGTTGTCCGTTTCATTCTAATCATTCTAATGCAGATTTTATGCATTAAATTCTCAACAAAAAGATATTGAAATTGTGGAAAAAGAAGTCAAAGCAGGTAGGATAATATGCTATCTTTTTCACAATGCTTTAACATGAGCTTCAGATCTGTGTCCCATTGTCTAACTCAAAAAAAATATTTGAATACCAAAATTACAGTTCTGATTGTCCAGAAAGGTCATTTTGGCACAGTAAAAAGGATTTCACATCTTATAGTGAAAGGTCAACATATTCAGAATAGAGGTTATGTCCCTAGTTGCATAGAATCATTGTCTTTAAGCATACCTGATATAAATGACTTTAAAAAAATTGTGGAAAAAGCAGGAATTTGCTCTGCAAGACACTTTCTCTTTTTTCCCACAATACTTAAATACCATGAAAGGTAAAATCATCAGCCTATGGCATTTCAAAACTGATTCATATGTCCTGCAGATATTGCACAGAAGGCAAAACTTATTTTCAACTAGTACAGACACAAAGTTACTTGATAATAGTAGCACTGTCAATAGGTGTTTATAACCAAGAGTTGACACAATTTTATGCAAATATTACCTTAAATAAGCCATATTTATATTGTCGTCTGCAAATGCTTTCAATTTTGACAAGACATTTCTGATAGTCAAAAACCAAAATATAGACATATATGTACAAACGCGAGACTGGAAGATTTTCAAAATGCATGGCAAGATCAGGAAAAAAATGTGCCCCTGGCATCAAGCAATAGTTAACCCTGTACCAGATGATAAATTTTTTGCCTTTTCCAAATTCAAAGCATTTGCAGACAAAAAAATTAAATTTGGCTCAAATGATGATTTGCTTTCGAATGGGTAAAAACCATTGTGGGAAAAAAGGAGAAAATGCTGGTAACCAGCATCTTCTCCCTTTATCATAGCATTTTAAGAAGGCTTCTTCCTCTAGGTCCCTAAAACATGGAATTGTGTGGTAAAGGGTTTAAATATGCAGCATGCTCCTAATTACACCATTCAAGGGTTTAGAAAAATCAACCTAATAATTTCTTATAGCCAAAAATCAAAGCATAGCTGATCATTTTGAATTTCAATTTCATTTTGCCTCCCTATCTGTTTCTGTAGGAGACAGCATTAATTATTATTTTCATTAAAAAAAAAGGCTTAAAAATGTAAAACCTACTGTATTTTTCTTATGTATGCCTGCTTAGCAGCTAGTTGGGTGGTTTCCACAGCCAGTAATTCAATTGCTTCTCCAGATCGCTCTTCCATATTCGTTAGATTTGCATCACTAATCGGCTTCAAAAAGCAGCCAGAAAGTTGTTAACTCTGTAAAGTCCAACCAGGCTATCAATCATGACTGTAAAAAAAAATGTTTCATAGGAATACAGTTCATTGCTTTACCATGTATTAAAGTTATACCTACTGTATAATGAAATAATTTGAAACTTCACAGTCTCTAGTTATAAAACAATGAAAATTACAAATTATATAGGATCCAGCAGTCTGCCAAGAAATTCTTTAATTGCTTATACTTGTGAAAATATTGTTGGCAAGCTGAGAAGTTGCTTTTTACAAGCAATTTCTGCTCTTCCCTGGACGTTTTCTGTGGGTTTTTTTGCCCCACCCAAATTCCATTTTTTTTTTCATAGAAAAGGTTTTGTCGCCTTTTCTAACTTTAGCTGGCAGGTTTTTTGATTTGGTATGTTGTAGAACATTTTAAAATTCATATAAACATTTGACAGTAACAAACAAGAAGTAGATGGAATTCTGAGGAGTATCTGCAATTTACAAGGGCCTGATTCAGCTTTTAGAATTTAAAGCCGTGAATACTGCCCAATATGTTTTGGAGACTAGGGTCATCAGTGTTCCCACTGAAATTTTTATTTGGAGGTTTTGTACCCCCTACCATTGAAAAATGGGGGTATAAGAAAAAAAATGGGGGTACAAATTCAGAAAAATTAGTATGCCTACAACTCTAAATTGTTTTCTTAAATGCCTCATCCTCTTTCAGGTGAAGAACAATCATATAGATCTACAAAGCGAATTTACATTTTTACATGTAACCAGGGATCGTATATTTGATCCCTGATGTAACAAATAGTAAAATAATTACTTGACAAAGTGATAACTAGTAGTCTTTATGCTCATCTTTTCACGTGCCTTTTGCATAACACTCAACAGAGCCATTGTCGAAGTCTGGCTGGTGACTACTGTACTCAATATGAATTCTGTTTTCTTGAATGGTTCTACTAGTATACCTTTTTTGCTTACGGGAACCCAAATCCGAAAGCTTCTAAAGTAGGCGTACCGCATTTCTGGGCTATTACCAGTATTAGTTTACAGACGAGAGACATTGACGTCGACAAAACACTTTTTCATAGACTGCGTTAAAGAAAGGAGAGCTGAATTACGGATAATTTTTTAAACAAACAAGTCCCAGTCTGCAACTATTGATCACGACAATAAAGACCGAGTACGCCAACCATGTAAATGTTCTAAAAATAGAAAGCTGGAAATCCCAAATTTTTCTGATGATTTACATTTTCCGAAAAAGTTGCTTTTACATGAGCCGTTCTATGCAAGCCTTTCCTACTTTATTTCGATCTTCGTCTGTATTTTTTGTGTGCGATTTCACATATAGGTTTGTTATTTTGTACGTTTTTTATTTTACTTGTACGTGTTTCACGTACGATTTTGCGTGATTGGGAACTCTGGGTCATTGTGTATTACATAGTTTAATACTTTGGAGTTCTGTAGTACGATAACTGTATCCCTTTGCTATTTCAGTTTTTCACCGATTGCCTCCTGGACCATGCCAAGCACAAAACAATGTCCAAATGTGAAAGGAAGCACCCTAAAAGTCTTCTGATTGAGACTATACATAGGAGGAAGGGCTTCAAGGAAGGGCTTACATTGTACTTGATTATATACATTTTTATACATGTACTGTATCCGTCCATTCAGCAATGTTTTTCACTGCAGAAAAAAAAAAAAAAGAGTCAGAGACATATGTACTGTACTTTAAGCAAATAACTCAGGTATACCAAATTTTTTGAAGATAAACAGAAACTATGACAGGTCTTACCTGAACCAGAGACATTGATGTGTATTGTATGTCTCTGCCTGAACTCAGTTTAGCACTAGCAACAAAATATGGGATTCTCTTGATTTGACGTGGTGAGTCTTACCGCAGGCCACTTAATGATAAAATCACGAAATTCACATTTAACATATAAATATCCACTGAGTCCTTTCTATATTTCTCCCACAACGCTGTCGTAAGTGAAGGAAATGGGCCCAAGAAGACACGATTGACACGCTCTCAGTCTCGGGTATTTCGAAAGAACATCGAATTCAACATCCGTCGGCCAACCTTCCAACTATCACTTGTCATCGCATCTTCAACATGAACACAAGCCTCAGGCAAAGGATCCACAAGCATAGTTATGGCAGTCTAAATTGGTCTTGTGGCAATACCTGGCATCTTTTCTTTTCTGTTCCGCGAGAATCGGCCTTCAGCGTCGCGAAATTGCATGACAACATCACCGGAAGTGTCCGAAAAATTCGTAATTTTTCGTATTTATTTTTTATCAGTCACATTAATCGACAACACAACTATAAAAATCTTATATCATTAATAAAGTATCATTTTATATTTAAAAAAAGGCAATAAATAGTTTAATCATGCAATGTCCGGCAGTTGACGTGAATGCCCGACAGTTCTCCGTAGCCAGGGATCTTATATACGATCCCTGCCGTAGCTTACCGATGCAGTCTGATTGTTGTACGTAAAATACCGATATTGACCGACATTGGCCGATGTTTCACGATCCAATTACAGTTGGGCAACGTTAAGATTGTACCTAAAAAGCATAGTTTTAAAATATCTTTGGTGGTTAACGTTTAATTCCCAACATTACAATCAATTATTTCGATATATAGATATTCATTCCGAATCAAATGGAGTAGCGCGCAAACATGGGATGAACAAGCCATGGGACGAACTGGTTTTGGAACGAAAAAGCCCAGAACCAAGCGATCAGTAGACAAATTTAGTATCACTGCGCCAATAGAAGGCTATGAGTGAAGCTAATTTCAATAAAAAATTAGTATTTCCTTTATCGATGGCCTCATCCAGTGTATTTTAACATGCCATTTCCAATTACATATATGAGTGCTACCGAAAAACTCATTTGTTTGAGAAAAATTGCGTTTATTTGGGTTTATTTCCTTCGGCTTTGGACAAAACACAATACATGGTCTTCAAAATTCAATCTTGAACTCATAGTGGTATTGTCTTCGACAAATACCACAAAAATGGAAGAAATAGACAATTTGCAGGAAATGAGGACATAAACGACAGAATGGACACCAGGTAACTGGTAAGTGGACCCGTTTCAAGGAAGAGATCCCCTTTGGCTTTCAAGTCTCGCCAAAAGAATATTTCGTCATGCTCGATTGTTATTGTAGTTGACGTCTGCAAATGCTTTGAATTTGTTAGCACAAGATAATCTGAGCATTCAAAAGGATTGCTATTTGAAAGACAATAATAATAGGTAGATATGGCTGTAGGTCACACTATTTGTTCTTTGTCATGGCAAGGTAAACATTTAGTACTTTGATTTCATTAACTGATAGAACTAAAATGATAAATTAAGAAGAGAAGGCACTGTAGCTAAGATATGCAATGTCTTCTTAGTAAATAAGATTACGAAAACTGTAGTTTTAAACATTATTGTCCCCCCCCCCTTTTTTTTTAGATGCGAGAATTTCATGGTAAATAATGTATCTGTAAGTTCAGTGCTTTGATTTACACTAAAAGTTTCTTTTTACTGTAAGAAATATAATAAGATGATGAAATTATGCTTACCAATAAATCCTTGCTCGTTTTCAACCCAAAATAAGAAGTGAACCAGATAATAGTTGAATTCTCAACAATTGATATAAAACATTGGACAGTATATTTGATGAACTTTTGTTATTAGTACTTCCGTTTTATTCATGGATATGGCAAAATGGTGAATTATAAATCTGAAAACACCATGTGAGTTGGTTCTAGGATGCATATAAAGCATCTTTCATCAAGGCAATGTGTTTAATTTGAAATCCCAACAGTTTCTCATAATTTGACATTTTAGAAGCTTAATCCGGAAAAATTCAGTTCTTTCAGTGCTTTGATTTGCACTTAACACTCTTTTCCTTTGTAACAGGTGTAAATAAATATTTTGATGTAAGCTTATTACATTATTTTAGATCATTTAGAACTTACAGAAGGACTAAAACTACCAAACTGTTAATTGCTGATCAACTAATCAAGGAAAAATAACCTGCTGGCTCACGATCTTATATAATGGCTGCCATCTTGAACACCAACTTGGAATGCTGTAGAAATTATGAGGTTCTACTTTCACAAAACATTTATAATTCTGATTAAATCATGAAAACAATCAGGTCCTACAGAAAAATAAACCAAAAATTACTGTTTTGATATACAATAAGACGGTCATAGCTAAGACTGGCGGCCATCTTGGATTTTCAGGCGGATAACGTACCTTTCATAAAATTTAGATAATAGACTTTGACTGTGCCAAATTTGCTGCTTGTATCACAAAGTGAACGATTTTATGGTAATCTGCTCCACTATCAGGTGTCGAACAGCTTTCACAAAAATTTTCTTGATTTCGAGCAACAATAACGCTACTCGAGAAAAGGGGGTCGAAAGTTTAACTAATCATTTCGACTACTTCGTATTATTTATTGTGCATTAAAAGCTTGCTATGTAATCCAGAGCATTTCCAATTAACTTTTGGCAGCATGAAAATACAAGAATTGCATATCGTGTGCTTGAAAATTGAGAATTTTTACACATGGTCCCTCTTCTCGTGCTGCGAAAGTTTTCCTTCAAAATGGCCGGATATCGGCTAAAACTTTCGCAGCACCATAAAAGGGGTATTCTCCTTGTAACGCATCTGTGTAACTTTTTGTCGGGTACTTAATGTTATGCCGCAATTGGATTCGCACGCGCTACATGGGCGCTTTTGAACAAATTTATCGCATTTCCACAAAAGGGGATCTAAATTGAACTGCTTATTTCTGCTATTTAGACCCTTTCTTGGAGCTTCAAAAGCTTGCCACGACATCTGGAACGATTCTCGGCAACTTCTAGCAACATTATAAATGCTGAAATTGCATTTTTTTTTTTTTTTTTGCTGCATGAAAAAAAAACAAATTTCCCACTTGTTAACCGTTCCGGTGCTGCGAATTGTTTTTTCTTCACTGCACCAAACTTATAACAGTCGAAGCATCAGAAGCAGAGGCGTATAGCTAGCCTAAAATAAAGGACATCTACGCAAAAGTAATACAAAAGGTATTATCCGAGGCGCGTGGATTTTTTTTCGGCGTAGCTGAATGCGCTGGCTTTTGACCTACTTCTTGGTATTGATGAATAAACATTGTTTTGTGATTGGTCAAATTTATGGATATGTTTATTCTCCGTGCCCCTAAAGAACTACAAGCGTTACTATGGCAAACCGATACTCCAGGGTATGATCCTTCTTATATACAAACCGGTAACCTGACACATTAATCTTAGTAGCAACTGCTCCTTTTCTGACAATGATTTGGATCAAGATATGAGCAGAGTCTGTTCGGGAAGACCTGGGTCGTTTTTTGCAATTGGTCAATTTTCTGCTGCTCGAAGTACCAGCTTACCTCGTGATTCGATTTGTTTGTTAGAAAAAGTGGATTTTATGGATCAAGAATTATGTGATGGCTTGCTCTGTATAACAATTTACCAAACAATCCCTGGTTTTTACGACTCAGAGGTAGAAACCTTCTGAAAACATTGTGGGAAAAGGAGAAAATGCTGGTAACCAGCATTTTCTCCTTTTCCAACAATGTTTTCTACTCTTCTAAAGTCAAGTTTCAAATTTTGAGTCATGTTTGTCATCTGCAAATGCTTTCGATTTGGACCAGTCTAAAATTTTGTCGTTTGGTAAAGGGATAATGCATCACTGTGATGAATAAAACCCTGTTTTTCCAGAGCATGGTTCATCTGCAAATGGTTTTACTTTGGACAAATCTCAAATTTCGTCAACTGGTAAAGATTTAACTAATATACGAAAGGGATGTGGGTTTTCTGGGGGCAAAATATTCTGCCCAAGTGACTGGTTGCTTTCCTGCATAACCATCATCAAAAAAATTGACCAGCATCGAGATAGGAATGAATCCTGTTGCACTGACTATCATCAATCCTTGAAAAGAAACTGGCCAAGCTGGGGATTCAAGCTGGAGACTTTCTAGTGTCTGTATGTCACCAGTTCTCTGCATATCTGTTCCTAGAACATTACTTTTGATATCTGCACATGAAGCAGTAGCCTTTAACAAAGTATCGCTTGTCTACCATGATGTAATTCTATGTAAAAAGTCATAGTTGCAATACTGTAGTAAAAGGATGAAATAATATACATGTACCTGCACAAGGATTGGTGCATAATTACCTGGTTTAACTCTCTACAGCACGACGAAAATGTAGACTTGTCTGAATTGAAAGCATTTGCAGATGACAATTTGAATGTGGCTCAAATGATGGAATTTGTCGTAAATTGGGTAGAAAATATTGTGGGAAAAGGAGAAAATGTTGGTTACCAGAATTTTCTCCTTTTCCCCCAATGATTTCAAAAGGCTTCTTCCTCAGGGTCGTGAAAACTTGTGATTGTGTGGTAAACTCTTTTTTCCAAACAACAAAACTTTGGACCTATTCAAATTCAAAACGACTGCCGTCTACAAATTAAACGTGGCTCCAGGTATTCGTCTTTGAAAGGACAGAAAATCCTTCCAGAAAAAGGAGAAAATGATAGATACCAATGCAGCAATGTTTTCAAAAGCCTTGTTTCCCTGGGTTGTTAAAACATTGGACTGGTTGGTAAGGGGTGAAATTTAAACCACTGTCACAGATTTTCAATTTTTCATCCCGACATCTGTCAGCTGTTGCAGAAAAAGAAAAATATAAAAGCCACTGGTTAAAATAAACAGTTCCTCCTTTTAGCTTCCTTTGTGTTTTGCATACAAATCAGGTTTTTTTTTTCTTAAATGCTTGTTTTTCTTGTCTCTTGTCCTGGTTTTTGATTAGTCTGTAAAGAAATGGGTTAACTCTTTTCCACACAATCCCGAGTTTTAACTAGCTTGAAAGAGGAGACTTTTGAGAACACTGTGGGACAAGGAGAAAATGCTGGTAACCAGCATTTTCTTCTTTTCCCACAATGTTTTTTACCATATTAAAAGTAGAAATAATCATTTGAGCTACATGTAATTTGTCTACTGCAAATGCTTTCAAATTCATCCAGTCCAGAATTTTTTTGTTAGGTAGAGTTAAACCTCTCATTTTACACCATTGTCAGGCTTGGTAACTGATACGAGAAGTATTGTATTGCTTCACCCTTTGCCATAAAATCCTTTGTTTCCACTTCTCATGTGAAAGAGGCTTTTAAAAACATTGTAGCAAAAGGAGAAAATACAGATCCACCAATACTGGACTAGGACACAGTAGTACCTTACCAAAAACGAGCAGTACAAGTAGACATTGAACATCGAACCTCTGGATTACAAACCTAATGATTTAACCCTTTACCACACAATCCTGACTTTAAATAACATGGGAAAGAAAGCTTTTGAAAACATTGTGGGAAAAGGAGAAAATGCTGGTAGCCAGTATTTTCTCCTTTTCCCATGATGTTTTCTTTTTTAAGATCAAATACTAACATCTGAAAAACTTTTGAACTGTCTTCATAAAATTGTAGAATATGGACTAGTACAGAATTTTGCTGTATGGCAGAGTTAACCTTAACCAAATGACAAGCCCAGCCGGGTAGCTCAACTCGTGACCTGGTGGTTGCAGATTCGACACTCAGCTGAGGCCAACTTTCTTTCCAGCAATTTTTTGCCTCTCACCTCAGATGAAGTAGCCTGGGTTCCATTTCAATCATTTTTTCCTTTTCTATCATTCTGATGTTACTTTGTCAAAAATAATTACAGTGGCGATAAATCGTTTTGCCACAGATCTGTATAGACCATCAAGGGAGACCATGATAAGGAGTGAATAAAAGATTATCACTGCCTGGACCCAGGATTTGGAAAGAAAGTTGTGTCAGTACTGAGAACAGAGAAAGCCAATATAATAAACAAAATACAAAATGACAAAAAATTTAGACTCACCTTTATTAAAGCATTTTGGTGGCAACAAAGTGAATGTCTTTGAAAGGGATGTAATTGTCTTCGTTACCACCTTATATGGCTGTTGGGTTTATTTGCCCCCCCTATGGGTTAAGACTTAACCCAATACCATAAAAATGGCTGTTAACTCTGTACCAGATGACAAAATTTTAGCATTGTCCAAATTGAAAGCAACATTCTGCAGTTTGCTAATTAAAAGTTGAATCTTGCATTTCAAAGGGTAAAACACTGTGGGAAAAAGAGAAAATTCTGGTTAGAGAGAATTGTCTCCCTTTCCATCAATGTTTTGGTATGGCTTTTTCCTGACAGTCGTTAACACACAGGATTGTTTGGTAAAAGGTTAAAGATACCGAGGCTGTTGATGCACCTTTGAAATGTAATATTCCAAATGGTATACAAGTTTTATATTTGTCACTACACTTTCTGTCGCTGACCATTCATTTTATCATGGTTATGTGGGAAAGCAGCCAGTGGCTTGGTAAGGATATTGTGTGGAGTCATGGTAAAAGAAACCCCAGGAAAGCATGGATAGGTGCACTGGCCACCGCAACATAACTGATATAATGTTGCAAACAGTGTTAAACACTTTCTGGCTGTTTTATTTGCTTCTACAATGTAGGAAATAAAAATTTTCAGCTTTCCTTTAATTATTTACCACACAAGAAAAATTTAAACTTGTCCAATTTGAAAGTTTGAAAGCATTTGCAGACAGCAGATAAAGGTTATTGATATGAAGGAGTGTTTTGATAGGGTAGAAAACATTGTGAGAGAAGGAGAAAATGCTGGTAACCAGCATTTTCTCCTTTTCCCACAATGTTTTCATAGACTTTCTTTGTCAGTGTTGTTAAAACTCTGGATTGTGTGCTAAAGGGTTAATAATCATTGAGTAGCAAAAGTGACCTAGTTTTTGACCTGACATGACCCATTTTCACATTCATCCGAGATACTATCAAGACAAACATTCTGACCAACTTTCAAAAGTTTTGGACTGAAAATGTGCCCTCTTGAGTGTACACAAGGTTTTTCTAAGATTTGACCTAGTGACCTAGTTTTTGACCAGACCTGACCAATTTTCAAACTCGTCCGAAATATTGTCAAGACAAACATTCTGACCAACTTTCAAGAGTTTTGGACAGAAAATATGGCCTCTGGAGCGTACACAAAGTTTTTCTAAGATTTGACCTAGTGACCTAGTTTTTGACCTGATATGACCCATTTTCAAACTCGTCCGAGATATTATCAAGACAAAAATTCTGACTAAGTTTCATGAGTATCTGACTGAAAATGTGGCCTCTAGAGTGTACACAAGGTAAAAGTTGACGACGGACGATGCACACAGATTGATCACAAAAGCTCACCATGAGCACTTCGTGCTCAGGTGAGCTAAAAGGAGGCTTTTGAAAACATTGCGATGAGGAGAAGGCTTTAGAAAACACTGCAGGAAAAGGAGAAAATACTGGTAACCTTTCCCTCTTTTCCCACAAAGTTTTTAAATGCCTTCTCTTCAGGGTCGTTAAACCTCCGGACTGTGTGGTAAAAGGGTTTAACATTAATTTACCCTGATATTCTGCCTTTTACAACGTGGTATGTTGCAAATCCAGGTTAGAACGAAATGAATCATGAAGTAAAAAGCAGCTGTCGTAAAGCTGTCAGTATGTAAATTGCTCCCCATCCTCCTGTGAAAAACATGTAGTAATAGATCAACTCTCAGCGCCAAAATATAATATGAGCCATGCTCTGTGAAAAGGGGGCTTAATGCATCTGCGAAAAGTATCAACCCAGGCTGACCTGGGCCGAAACTTTTTGCTATTGGTCAATTTTCTGTATGCCCAAGGACCAGTCTATTTCATGATTAAGTTAATTTTTGAAAAAAGTGGATATTACGGATCCCTAAATATGTGATGGCTTGCCTTGTACCATGGATCACGGAGATGCATTGAGCCCCCTTTTGTCAGAGCATAGCTCATATAAACTCTGCTTCTTTCAACAGATGAAAATACAATCAACTGTAACTCTGGAAGAATTTTTTCTCTTACAGGTTTGACTAAATAAGATGGTATAGATTCATGAGTAGACTGCATACTGTGTGCAGTCTGACCTTGATCTCTGCTTTCCATGAAAAAAAGAACACTGTTTTTACATGTGGAAGGATGAAAGGGTTATAACTAAAAGCTATATCTATCACGATAAGTATGTGCTTTTTTGCCATACCGTAACTTTTAAACAAGTGCAGCAAAGGCAGAATAATTGATGTAAAAGAAAATGCTTTTAATGGCATAAAATCATGAAAAAACATTGTGGGAAAAGAAGCAATTGCTCCTATTGTTGCTCCTTTTCCACAGTGTTTTCAAAAGTTATTTTACCCTTTACCTCTGAATTCTGAATTTTTACAACACTATGATAGAAGACTTTTGAAAAATTTAAAGGAAAAGGAGGAAATGCTAGTTACCAGCATTTTCTCAATTTCCCACAATGTTTTCTACCCTATCATAGATCAATTCTATTTAAGCCACATTTAAATTGATGTCTGCAAATGCTTTCAATTTTTACAAGTCTAAGGTTTGTGATGTGGTAAAGAATTAACTTATTAACTCTTTACCAAACGACAAAATTGTAGACTGGTCCAAATAGAAAGCACTTGCAGACGACAAAATAAATGTAACTCAAAAATTGAAAATTGTTTCCAGCAGGGTAAAAAACATAGTGGGAAAAGGAGAAAATGCTGGTTACCAGCATTTTCTCCTTTTCCCGCAATGTTTTCAAAAGGCTTCTATCTCAGGGTCATAAAAACCAGGGATTGTTTGGTAAAGGGTTAATAGTGCAACATGATACTGAGGAAGCAGTCAATTGCCCTACTTTCATGTTGTATAATTATCTTTATTCACTATGCCTACTGCCTAAATCTTTACCAAATGACAAAATGTTAGACTTGACCATAATAAAAGCATTTGCAGACAATGTAATGTGACTCTATTGGAGGATGGAAGAAAAAAAATTGTGGAAAAAGGAAAAAATATTGGTTACAAGCATTTTCTTTTTTTCGCATAATGTTTTTTCCAGAGCTTTCTTTCTGCGGGTAATTGAAAGTCTGGACTGTGTGGTAATGAATTAATAAACTGGATATTTTGCAATCATCAAAAAAAAAATCATAATTGTATTGATGGTATGTTGCTTTTGCTGCTTCCAACATTAAGTCAGTCATAGCACAGTTACAGTTCACTTAATGTGTGTGTCCTGATTTCCACTGGTGCCAGTCAGGGCTCTATTGTGTCATTCCCAAGAAAATTCCCGTGAAAATTGCAGTGTCAAATTTGACCCAAGGTCTATAATTTGACCAATCCTGGTAGAGGTCTACTAAATAAAGCCACATACAAAATTTGGTATACCTAGGTCTTATGGTTAGGGAAGGGAAGATTTTTAAAGATTTCCTTCTATAAGTCATGTAAAACTTGTGAACCTCCTCCCCCCGCAGCAAGGTCAATTTTAACCTTAGGGCTAAAATTTGCAGACTCTTGGTAGAGGTCTATTATATAAAGCTATGTGCAAAATTTGGTAGACCTAGGCCCAATGGTTAGGAACAACAAGATTTTTGAAGGTTTCACCATATAGGCCGATGTAAGACTTAATATGATCCCCAGGGCGGGGCAAATTGTAACCTTGGGGCTCTAATTTGAAAAAAACTTGGTACATGAGATAAAGCTACATCCCAAATTTGGTAGCCCTAGGCCTTGTAGTTTCGAACAAAAGATTTTCAATTTTTTCTTCAAATTTATTACCCTGGCAAACAGGGTTTTTACAGGAAAAAATTCTTTAACGAATTCTGTGAAGTTTGGTCAAAAGTGGATGGGTAGTTTCAGAGAAAAAATTTTTTGAAACAAAAGTTGACACACAGACAGACAAACTGATGGACACATGCACGACAGAAACAGGGCCATAACGTAAGCTTGCTAACCTTTGGCCCATGGAGCTGAAAATAAAATCAGCAGACTCAGACCTTGACTTACTGTCCATAGAAGGGCTGAATATCCTATACAATCTGATCTTGACTTACACTGTCTATAACAGGGCCTAAAAATCCACAAAGACTTATATTGACTTATACTGTCCTTCAAAAGGCATTAAATTTGTTTTACACTGTCCATGTAAATACCTAAAATCCCATACAAACTGATCACGTCTTACACTGCGTCTAAAAGGGCATAAAAATCCTTTGTCCAATCTTGACTTACACTCTCCATGAGGGGTCTCAATTTTTGCACAGTCCCTTCTTGACTAACATGTTAAAAGGAAGGGCCTCAAATTCCACACAGCCCTATTTTGACTAACATAGTCATACAAGAGGGCCATGATGGCCCTGAAGTCGCTCACCTGAGTCTTATGACCAAACATGACCCATTTTCAATCTCTTTTGAGATATTGTGACAAACACTCTACCAAACATTCATAATTATCAGACTTAAAATTTGGCCTCTAGCTTGTACACAAGCTTTTTCTAGAATTTCTCTTAGTGACCTACTTTTTAGCTAAACATAGCCAATTTTCCCTTTGTAGATATTATCAAAACAAAGATTCTGCCCACCTTTCATAAGTATTGGACTAAAAATGTGGCCTTTAGAGCATTCACAAGGTTTTTTTAAGATTTGACCTAGTGACCTAGTTTTTGACTCTACATGACCCATTTTCAAACTCATCGGAGATATTATCAAGACAAACAATCTAAGTTTCATGAGTATTACACAGAAAATGTGGCCTCTAGAGCATACACAAGGTTTTTCTAAGATTTGACCTAGTGACCTAGTTTTTGACCTGACATGACCCATTTCTTTTAACTCATTCGAGATATCATCAAGACAAACATTCTGACCAAATTTTAAGAGTTTTGGACTGAAAATGTGGCCTCTAGAGCCTACACAAAGTTTTCCTAAGATTTGACCTAGTGACCTAGTTTTTGACTTGAAATGACCCATTGTCGAACTTGTCCGAGATATCATCTAGACAAACAATCAGATCAAGTAACATGAGTATCGGACAAAAAATGTGGCTTCTATAGCGTACACAGGGTAAAAGTTGACAACGGAAGATGCACAACACACGATGGACACAGCACGATCACAAAAGCTCACCATGAGCACTTCGTGCTCAGGTGAGCTAAAATAGGCTTACAATCTAAAATCTGATCTTGACCTCACACTGTCAAAAATAGCCTGGAATTCCTTAGTCTGATCTATACTTACCATCCATTGAACTATCTTGATATACATTGTCCACAAAATGGCCTAAAATTCTATTTACCAATCTTGACTTACAATGTTGAAAACAGCACTTACTTCCAAACTGTCCATGATTGGGCCTAGAGTTTTCGTCTGACATAGTTAAGCATAGGGCACACTAAAGGGATTCTTGTTACATCGCCTTTCATCGCCGAAAAAACGTACAGATTCGGTTATTGGGTAATCCGTAATCGATTGGCCGATACACCCAGAATCCCCGCATCAATTACGGATTACCTGTGTCTTAGCTGATCTTGAATTTCACTGTCCATAAAAAGGGACAAATTTTCTTTCCTCCAATCTTGACTTACACACTCTGAAAGAGGGCTCCTAATTTCGTAAATTGGACCAACACTGTCCATTAAGGGCCTTAAGTTCTATTCAGACACTGTTCATGAAAGGGCAATAGTCTACGTAGTCCAATCTTGACTAACACCTCTCCATGAGGCAAGGAATACCACAGTTTGATCTTGACTTTCACTGTCAATCATGATTTTGATAATACTTCTGTGTAGTCTACATGTAGGTACACAACCCTTAACTCTTTACCACACAGTCCAGACTTTTAACGACCTTGAGAAAGAGCCTTTTGAAAACTTTGTGAGAAAAGGAGAAATGCTAGTAACCAGCATTTTCTCCTTTTCCCACAGTGTTTTCTGCTCTTTCAAGGAAAAATTGTGTCATTTTAGCCACCTTTGTCATCTGCAATTGCTTTTATTTTGGACAAGTTCAAAATTCTACAGTTTGGTAAAGAGTTAACCAGACAACAAAGTTTTAGACTAGTTGAGTCAATAACATAGGTAGACAATAATTCAAATGTTATTCTAATAATGGAAAATGCTGATCTCAAGCATTCTCTCCTCCAAAACTATTTCAATCTTCTTCAGGGTCATGAAAACACAAAACTGCATGGTACAGGTTAACAGCAGTAATGAGATAGTGTGTATCTGATTTCATATTTTTATTGGTAATACAATGTAACATAGTAAGACATTGATTGAGCCATGCTATGTGAAAAGGGGGCCTAATGTATCTGCAAAAATTATTCACCCATTTCAGCCTGCCCAGGCCGGTGATATGGGTCAAAACTTTTTGCTGTGTCATGTCCAAGGACCATTCTCATTATTCAGTCGGCTATTAGACTTGATGGATTTTATGGACCCACAATAATGTGAAAATTTGCTTGCAATACTGCATAACAAAGATACACTTTACGCTCTTTTTACAGAGTATGGCTCTAACATATATATACTATTGTTAATTGATATATGTATAAAAAGTTTAAGTTCTTAAACATCTTCCCATTACAATGATTTTTCTTAAATTAACTCAAAAGGTTTAACATCAATTTGAATTGTTTTTCCAACATAAATGAAAACTTATTAACTCCCTAGCCACTTAACCAAACAATCCCATGTTTTACTGAAAATGAGGAAACATACTCTTGAAAACACTGTGAGAAAAGGAGAAAATGCCGGTAAGTGACAATTCCTCCCTTTCCCATAATTTTGACTATTAACAGATAAAAGCCAAATGCCTTTGATTCAACTAAGTTCAGTTTGTTGTCTGCAAAATTAATGCTTTCAATATAGACTAGTCTAAATTTTCTGTCTGGTAGGGAATTAAACAAAGTTCCAGTAGAAAACTGTAAACCGTTCACCACGAGATCCTGACTTTGAATGACTCTGACAAAGAAAGCTTTTGAAAACATTGTGGGAAAAGGAGAAAATGCTGTTAGCCTGCACTTTCACTTTTTCCCACAATGTGTTCAATAATAAGACATTTCAGGTTTTAAGTAATATTTATCATCTGCAAATGCTTTCAACAGAACTAAGCTAAAATTTTGCCGCCTGTTATGGAATAGAGTACTCATCATCAGCATAAATTAAAGTTTGATACATTGATAAACCAAAAAACATTGTGCCAAAATGACAAATTGCTTGTTACAAGCGTTTGCCCTTCTTGTCTCTGTGTTTTCTGAAACTTACTGCTACAAATTGAAGAAAAAAAAGGTATTCTGCTGTAGGCAATGAGTAACTTAGCCCTTTATCACACAACATAATTTCAGGCATGTCAAAGTAAAAAGCATTTTGTAGATGACAAATTCAATGCGACTCAGATGATTAGATTTTTTTTGGACAGAGTAGAAATCACTGTGGGAAAAGGAGAAAATGCTAGTAGCCAGCATTTTCTCCTTTTCCAACATTGTTTTCAAATTCCTTCTTCTCCACGGTTGTTAAAACTCAAGGATGAGTGGTAAAGGGTAAAACTTAAAGTGGAATAACAGTTCAAACTCATGTGTACAGAAGAAAATCAACATAAATCATTTACTATACACAGCACAGAGAAATAGATCCATATAATATTTTCTAAACTACAATTAAAACCTTTTTTTGTTAACTATATTAGTTTGCTTTCACAAAAATCAATCATGAATATACATTGTAATTTTGACATTCTTTGGAATATAGCACAATAAGATGTACTTCTACTTATATCAAGTTTACTACAGTCTATTTTCAGTCCTATATTTACGCTAGCAGCAGCTTTTACGAGCTTTACTAAAT
Organism: Hippopus hippopus; assembly: GCA_946811185.2. NCBI lineage: Eukaryota > Metazoa > Mollusca > Bivalvia > Cardiida > Cardiidae > Hippopus > Hippopus hippopus. Next base: position 30,630,898 of record OX328101.1, read on the forward strand.
GATTCTGTATGTTCAAGACCCTGAAGAAGACAGACTTTTGAAAACTTTGTTGGAAAAGGAGGCAATGCTGCTAACAGGAATTTCACCTTTTCTCACAATATTTCCTACAGACAATCATATCATTTGACCTATATAAAATTTGTCATCTGCAAATTCTTTCTAATTGGATGAGTTGAAATTTTTGCTGTCTACTACAGTGTTAAAAGGAAAAGAAGGCTCAAATTTAGATAACATGGGCAGCCTGACCTTTGACATCACTTACTAAGCCAAACATTCCAGCAGGAACGACCTTGAAATCGCTGCAAATTGGGCTTTTTTCACCAGATGATAAAGTCACATTTACAGTCATGCTTATGTGGACAGTGTAGATCATGATAAGACTGCAAAGAATGTGTACAGTGTTCGAGTTATTCGAGTTACAGACTTTCTATCAAAAAGACCCTTGAAAATGCACTTTTTGGATCTCTTCTGACTATAAAGTGTCATTTCATCTTCTTAATTCTTTAACAAATGTAAGTATTTCAGAGCTGTCCTAATTGAGAGCTTTTTCGAATGACAAAATAAATTTGACTCAAAAGTCTGAATTAGCCTTTGACAGAGTAGAAAAAAATTGTGGGAAAAGAAGGAAAATACTGGTTTGCAAAGTTATAAATACTACACAGAGCACATTTTCAATCAAAGAAAACAAAAGGCAAGAAGATACAAAGTGAAAAATCTTGATTAACATGATAGATGGATGATAGGAGAGACTCGAAAAGCATGGTGGCAAAAGGATAAGCCCTCCACTTTGAGTCTTAATGATCTTGTTTTGTAAGTAATAAACTCCCTTTTATGTCTACTATCCTTTGCAAGGGAAAAAAAAAGTTCATCTCCCTTTTAAATTATAATTCACAGCAAACATTTTTGTGGGAAGATCTCAATTTATCCTAGGAATGCATTTCACACCACAGTTTCATTTGTTTAAGTTGTAAATCCAAAAATACTTAAGTTGCTTTTGCCAACAATACAGATCGAAGATCAGATTGAAAAAAAAAAAAAAAAATGAAGTCTGATTGTGGTTCTACATTGATATTTTGAAAGAGATTTTGGCTTTAATGGCCAAGAAATGGCACTGATGTCTGTATTTTCTGTAGACCAAAAATGGAATTTCCATCTAGAACTCTTTACTATACTACAAAATGTTATACTAATCCAATTTGAAAGTATCTGCAGATGACATTATCAATACAGTTTATGTGAAATGAATTGTCTTTGAAGGGTTCAAAAACTGGCTACCAGCATTTCTTCATTTCAAACCACCTTTCTCAAAAGCATTAATCTTCAGCGTGGTTAAAACACAAGATTATCTGGTGAAGGGTTGATGCTTCCACAGAACTATTTAGAGAAAACTAAAGCTAGAAGGGTAGGTAATGTAACTGGCCATTAGATATCCACTTGTTTCTAGGAAAAAAGGTTGAACATAAGCTAGAAATGAGCCTAAACAATCTACTGGTGACATCTACTATGAATATTATTTTCCTATGAAAAAAAATATCACAATGGGAGAGAAGCTTCAGCTTTCCATGTGACAAATCTCAACCTTTGGAGCCCTGAATTAATGAAATTGTCCTTATCAATTAGAAGAACAGCTGAATATTTCAATTTTCAAGCTTGATTTTGCCTGAAATATTACTGAACTAGCAGACAGTGTAGATCCAGGATCAGACTGAACATTCTGTCACATCCAATTATGATCTACCCTGTCCCCAAAAACAACTTAAGTCTGGTCAAGCACTAGTGTCTAATTCATTGCGTAGAAAGTTCAATATTGACCCAAAAACACCAACTTCAGCTGCCATTCGTGAGCATTGTAGATCAAGATCAGACTGCTTGCCCACTTTACTGTCTGTATCTAACCTTACAGTCAATAAAAATCCTTGAAATTACAACAACTGTACTTAAGGGTGGGCTACTACCCCAAGATGTACATCAACCTTTTAGTCTGGCACTCTATGGGTTTCGCTTAAAAAACTCTAATACTTCAAGTATTCAACAGTTAAAATTAACAGTTATAACAAATTCTCCCAAGCTTGTAAATGTAAGGCATGATTGTAGGTATCATAATAGAACCAGTATTGTGTATCTAGTACATTCTTAACAAATTGTCAACCAAAAAAGTGCAAAGAGACAAAAAACTCAATCAGAAAAATTATTCCACATGATTTTAAACAAGAGGGCCATGATGGCCCTGTATCGCTCCACTGGCTAATACGTAAAATCACTACATGCCAAACATTACAATACTTGGCCAATTGGTTTTGAACATAAGACCCCTGAAACAGGACTAAAATTGGTAGCCCTAGTTCATATGGTTAGTAACAAGAAGATTTCTAAAGATTTCACTATATAAGCCCATGTAAAACTTCTGACCCCTCGGGGTGAATCAAATTTCCCCCTAGGGCTATAATTTACGCACTCTTAGTGAAGGGCCTCTAGATATAGTTACATGCGAAATTTGGTAGCCCTATGCTTTATGAATAAGTACAGGGAGATTTCTTAAGTTTTCTCTATACAAGCCCATGTAAAACTTGTGACCCCCGGAGCAGGGCCAATTTTGACCCCAGGGCTATAATTTGGGCACTCTTGGTAGAGACCCACTAAATAAAGCCACATGCAAAATTTGGTAGCCCTAGGCCTTACGGCTAGGTACAGGGAGATTTCTAAAGTTTTCCCTAAATAAGCCCATGTAAAACTTGTGACCCCCAGGGTGGGGTAAAATTTGACCCAAGGGCTATAATTTGGGCACTCTTGGTAGAGGCCCACTAGATAAAGCCACATGCAAAATTTGGTAGCCCTAGGCCTTATGGCTAGGTACAGGGAGATTTCTAAAGTTTACCCTATTTAAGTCCATGTAAAACTTGTGACCCCCGGGGCGGGGTCAAATTTGACCCCAGGGCTATAATTTCAAGAAACTTGATAGAGGCCCACTAGACAAAGCTACATGCCAAATTTGGTAGCCCTAGGCCTTATGGTTTCAGACAAGAAGATTTTCAAAGATTTCCAATATTTTTAAGTTTTGTTGCTATGGCAACCAGAGTTTTTGAAGGAATCAAATTCTTTCAAGAAATTCTGAAGAGGACCATGGCAGGATCATTTCTGTGAAGTTTCATCAAAATTGGATGGGTAGTTTCAGAGAAGAAGATGTTTGAAATAAAAGTTAACGCACGGACGGACGGACGGACGCACGACGGACAACAAGCCATGACATAAGCCCGCTGGCCTTCGGCCAGTGGAGCTAAAAATACAAAAAGAACCCCAAATAATGCAACATATTCCACAACCCAAAGCAATAACCATGCAATAAAGTAGGTACACAGGGACAAAACACAAGTACAATGTACATGTATAAAACATTCAACATACCCCATAATAACCTCTCCCACATGGCAATCCTATAGAATGAAAGAAGAAACTGCTCATATAAACCCTTGTAGCCTTTGCAGTCCTAAACCTGGATTTAATGCCATAAGCAGACAAAGCAGATCAAGATCAAACTGCACAGAATGTGCAGTTGGATGTACACTGCCCGCTCTTTTGCGAGATACTTAGACAAAGACAGCCTTTAAATTGCAATATCTGCAACTATAGCACTGACTGAGAATCTCCATTTCATTCATTTATCATTGCAAGGATTCAGCAATTTCTCCATTTATCTCATTGCTTTTAAAGCCGACTCCTCTCAAATATTACTTAATTATCATGTCTGGTTATTCACATGGGAAGATTTATATACATCATTTGGCAGTAATTTCAGAATAAAAATTTTTGTAACAGGTTCTTGGTCAACATTAACTTAACACAATTCAGTTTCTAAAAATTATTGCTTTGCAACTTTTTTCTTTCTTTTCATAGTCTGAATTTTTTTTTTTTAAACTAGTAAGTTCAAAAGTCCAATGCAAAAACAAATGGGGGCAAGAACAGCATTTTAAAAGTTGGGGGGAAAAAAAAAAGGAAAAAAAAAAAAACTTCCTAAAAGCAGCTGTATATTATAGTATTTACAGCAAAGATTAATGTAACTATGAAGTACATGAGAGTTGGAATCAAAGCACAGGTCCACCTAGCAGTTTCTGTTTTAAATGGAAATCTCACTTTTCCCTTAATTTTATGACACAACACTAATTACAATAATGAAATGCATCTCTAGAGACATTAAGTAAGTTAGAAAATAAAATTGATAAATGAAATGGTGGAAATCACTTCGAGTCTTTTATATTGTCAAATCAAAACTACTCTTGCAAATAGTTACAGCTAGACGCATTAACTCATGATAAGCTCATATAAAAGTCAAGCGTTTTACAGAAAGCAGCCAGAAATGCAAAAAAAGCAAAATTGAGACCGTGTGGAAATAACACAATAATCCTACATAGGTACAACTTCTTTCTTATCTGGAATTTTCATCTATTTGGAATGATAGTAAGCTAAGGAATTATCTATTTTGCCCTATAAAACATAAAATTACAACATCCAAGCCTCCCTAAACTTTGAGGTCAGTATTTTGAAAAAAATCCAGTATAATAATTCTTATCCAAAAGACAAGATGCCTTCTCACATCAGTGTTCAAGTTTACCTTTCAATTTTGATTTTGTCATTGATGGCATCTAATGCCATTTTCAACAGTATTTCAATTAATTCAAAAGCAAGTCTTGCTCATCTAATAGTACTACAGCTATGGGGCAACATTGTGGGAATAGGAGTAATCACTTGTCACAAGCAATATTTTCAATAGGTTATCTATATCAGGGGCATAAAAAGCACTTTTCTGCAGTAATGATCAGCTGGGATTTTTTGCACTTATTTCTATTTGTATAATTATCTTTAGCTCTTTAAGAAAGTAAATACACAAAGTAGACCTGCACAATCTGCAACAAAAGGGTGATTATCTATGATTGATAACTCCATCCTTAAGTCTCAGACAATACATAAGACACAACAAAACAACTATTTTCTTATAGTTATTACAATAAGGCACACAAAATATGATATGTAAAAATGAATAAACAGTCAACTCCTCCAATGCCAAGCAAAACTTCCTTTGCTTTCGCTGAAAGAGTTGATCAAGATCATACCACACATTCTCTGCAAAACATAGTAATTTTATCTCAACCATAACATTTTTTTCTTTTTTAACCCTTCAGCACACAATCCTAAGTTTTAATGACACTGAGAAAGAAGCCTTTTGAAAACATTGTGGGGAAAGGAGAAAATTTTGGTAACCAGCATTTTCTCACAATGTTTCTTCGCCTATAACAGACATTCTATCATTTGAGTCATATTTAACTTGTCGTCTGCAAATGCTTTCAATCTGGACAAGTCTACATTTTTGACGTCTGGTGGAGTGTTAACATACCATTATTAGCTCAAACATACTTGAAAATGCAATAGTACTAATATTTCTAAGGGGAAATCAGACAAAAGTCAACATTAACAACAGGTTTCAATGAAAAAGAATGCTTCTAATAATAAAGCCTTTGTGGGGATGAAGAAGGGGGGGGGGGGGGGGGGGGGGGGAGGGGGAGGGGTAGAAAACTGTGTTGAATACATCCAAAATTGTTTTGCAGTTGAAAAGCGAGAAAAAAAATCTTCAAGTTTGTGATAGTGAGCCCTTAACCCTTTACTACACAATGTACTGTTTTAAATACCTCGAAGAAGAATGTTTTTTCGAAAACACTGTGGAAAAAGAAAGAAAAATGATGGTAACCAGCATATTTCTCCTTTTCAACACAGATTTCTACCCTTTCAAAGACAAATCCTATAATTTGAATTACATTTCACATGCCACCTGCAATAGCTTTGGATTTGGACTAATCCACAATCTGGTTGTACGGTTAAGAGTAGAGCAACAAAACCTAAACCCAATATCCATAATCAACATGTACTTCACAAACCAATCATACAATTAACCACTAGGCTGCTAGGCGCGACTCACTGACCTTTTGCGGACAGTGTAGATCAAGATCAGACTGCACAGAACATGCAGTCTGATCTTGGATCTACACTGTCCGATAAGGAGATATTCATTCTCCAAAGAATAAATTTGAAATATCAATAGTCGAGTTTTTACTATGGGCTTGAAAGTTTTATTTAGTTTATTTAGCAGGATAAGGTTTAACGCCTGCAAGCATAATTGCCACCATGTATAACAAGGTCAATCAACATGACCTGAGCTTAAGCCTTTATCACACAATCCCAAATATCAACAACCCTGAGGTAGAAGGCTTTTGCAAAAATTGTGGGAAATTGAGAAAATGCTGGTAACCAGCATTTCCCACAATGCTTTCTACCCTTTTTTCACAAAAAGCACAATAACAGCCAAATGAAATTATCGTCTGCGAATGCTTTGGATTTGGAAGAGCCTAAGGTTTTGTGATTTGGTAAAGAGTGAAAAATACAAAGACATGTAAATCAAGAGGGCCAATCGCCCTAAAGCACTCATCTGAGTAAAGTCATCTAGGGCTGATAAAGCTGAAGAAATCTTGATTTTAATGATATAAAACACAAAAATGTACATGACCTAATTTTTACCCCAAGTGACCCAATTTAAAACTCATCCGAGATACAAACAAAATAAATATTCTGGCCAAATTTCAAGAGTATCAGGCTTAAAATGTGGCCTCTAGACTGCACACAAGGTTTTTCAAAGATCTGGCCAAGCGACCTACTTTTCCATCTGACATGACCAAACTTCAAATAATCCAAAATATCTTTACGATAACCTTTCTGACCAAGTTTCATGAGTATCAGGTTGACAATGGGGCCTCTACAGAGCACACAAGGCTTTTCTAAGATTTGGCCCAGTGACATACTTTTTGACCCAACATGATCCAATTCCAAACATATCTAAGATTTGCCCTGGTGACCTGCTTTTTGACCCTACATGACCCATTTTTTAACTTGTCCGAGATGTTATCAAGACAAACATTCTGACCAAGTTTCATGAGTACTAGTATCTGACTGAAACTGTGGCCTATAGAATGCACACAAGCTTTTTCTAAGATTTTCCCTGCTAACCTGATTTTTGACCCTACATGACCCAGTTTCAAACTTGTCTTAAATATCATTAAGACAAACATTCTGACGAAGTTTCATGAGTATCTGACTGAAAATGTGGCCTCTAGAGTGCACACAAGCTTTTTCTAAGATTTGCCCTGGTGACCTACTTTTTGATCCTACATAACTCAATTTCGACCTTGTTCGAGATTTTATCAAGACAAACATTCTGACCAAGTTTTAACAGTATCTGACTAAAAATGTGGCCTCTAGAGTGCACACAAAGTAAATGTTGATCCTACATGACCCAATTTTGAACCTGTCCGAGATTTTATCTAGATAAACATTCTGACCAAGTTTTATCAGTATCTGACTGAAAATGTTACCTCTAGTGTGCACACAAAGTAAATGTTGACGACCACACAACGCATGACGGGTGGCGCAAAACAGCGCCAGACGTCTGATAAAGGGTGAAAGAAGGCATTTGCGGGGGTAAAGTTAATGCAGATGCAGAAATGAAGAACACTTATTGGGTCAGTGCTTATAAAACTGTTTTTGTGCTCAAAAATGCTGATTATGAAAATTGAGTTAATATGAACTTAATTGAACTCTTTACAAATACAAAACCTCACAATTTTGGACTGGTTCAAATTTTGACAAATTAAATGTGGCTCAAACGATGGGATTTGTCTTTGAAAGGGTAGACGCACTGTGGCAAAAAGAGAAAAAGCTAGTTATCAGAAATCTATCCTTTTTGTGGTTATAAGCATTTTTCTTTTTTCCTACAATGTCTTCCAAACCAGTTTTTCTATGGCTCATTAAAAATTATTGTTTGGTAAAGATTAATATCTCATCTTTTTCGAGATTAACTGTTTTAAAGATAGGGCAACCTAATGGGATACGTGTAACATTGCCTTTCATCACCGAAAAAATGTACGGATTTGGCTAAGACAGGTAATCCGTAATTGATTGGCCGATAGACGCTGATTACAGACCAATTACAGATTACCAGAGTCTTAGCCGAATCCGTATGATTTTGGTGATGAAAGGTGATGTTACCCGAATCCCATTAGGGTGTCCTATTCTTAATTTCAACAATTCTTGCAGACCTCAAGCATTTTTGAAATTTTGTAATTTTCCAGAAGACAAAGTTTCAGACTTGTCCATATTGACAGCATTTACAGACGACAAAATTAAGTATGGCTCAAGCAATGGGATTGATCTTTGAAAGAACCTAGTTTTTAAGGAACATGAGAAAGTGCTGGCTTTTCCAGCAATGTTTTCACGTCGTAAAAACAAGGGATTGCTTTGTAAGGAAAGGTTGTGCACAAACTTAGTTAACCCTTAACCACAAAATCCTGACTTTTAACGACCCTGAGAAAGAAGCCTTTTGAAAACATTAAGGGAAAAGGAGAAAATGCTGGTAATCAGGATTTTCTCCTTTTCCCGCAATGTTTTCTACCCTTCCAACAACAAATTTCAATATTTCAGCTATATTTATTTTGTCGTTTGCAAATGCTTTCAATTTGGACTACTCTAGAATTTTGTCGTTTGGTAAAGAGTAAAGCATGAACTCAAGTTTCATAAGCACGGGCCCTGATGTGTCCAGTAAACATTATGGCATGATTCCATGTTCATCTCTCCGAGTTCTGTCCTTTACACAATTTCTGTTAGTCTAATGAACTTTTAAAGCATAGATCCCAACCACAATAGAATACACTTTAATAAAAACTACTCTATGTGAACTTGTTCTTCAATCTGTTGCTGCACTTCTTCCAACTCTGGTTCTTGTTCTTCCACTTCGTCCCCATTTGCAGTAAGATTATCCAACATTTTCCCTATTTCTTCAGGTATGCTGGTTGTTTTTTCATCTGGCTTATCAACCCCAAATCGATCTGTAATGATAGAAAAACATATATAACGGAATTCTAGGTAATTGGGGAGTATCCCTTACCCAAACAATCCTTACTTTTAATGATCCTGGGCTGCTAGAAATCAGCATTTTTTTCGTTTTCCCACAATGTTTTCTATGCTTCAACAGACAAATCCTATCATTTGAGTAACATTGATCATCTGCATATCCTACCTTTTCTGATTAGCCTAGAGCTTTCTTGTCCAATAAAGATTTTAGCCAAAATTCATGAACAGAACCTGTGTTCATAAAATGAATGTTTACTCTCAGTAAACGATTTTTCCTCTACAAAGATTTTGAATATTTTTGCCCTAAAAGTGTCCAACCCCGTATTTTATTCTGCAAGTTTTCAAAACAAGAGGGCCAAGATGGCCCTGGATCGCTAACCTGAATTTTTGAGAGGACCATAGCCAATTTTTTTTGAGGTATTGAAACTTTGGAAACAAAATCATTATTTTGCCAAGCAATTTTGAAAAGGTCACCTGTAAAAGTCATTTCAAAATCTGTCACCACCCATACAATCATCACCACAGCAATGATTTTGATGAATCAGAATTCTGCAAATAAATTTTTGGATAGATCACCCAAAGACAATTTCTTGAAGAAGAGCACATGCTCGATAGTGACTAAAAACATAAGTCGAACAAGAGCACCACACGCAGGTGCCAACAATTGGCTGTTGTTTTTCGACGGATAAAAATTTCCCTAACAATTTTTTAAAAGGGTCACCCTAGGAACATTTCTGTGAAATTATTTCAAAATCTGACCAGCCTTTCCAGAGAAGAAGAAATAAGAAATTCCTCTTCATGTCCCTGTAGTGAAAATAGCCCCCACCATCAAACCCAGTCACCAGAGCCATGTTTCTTGACGGATCAAAATTTCGCGAACAGTTTTTGAAAAGGGTCACCCAAGGAACATCTCCGTGAAATTATTTTAAAATCTGATCAGCCTTTCCAGAGAAGAAGTTCTAAGAATTTCCTCATTTCTGTATAGTGCAAGTAGCCCCCAGTCACCAGAGCCATGTTTCTTGACGGATCAAAATTTCGCGAACATGTTTTGAAAAGGGTCACCCAAGGAACATCTCTGTGAAATTATTTTAAAATCTGACGAGCGGTTTCAGAGAAGAAGAATTTTTAAGAATTTCTTCATTTCTGTATAGTGCAAGAAGCCCCCATTCACCAGAGCCATGTTTCTTGACGGATCAGAATTTCGCAAACAAGTTTTGAAAAGGGTCATCCAAGGAACATCTCTGTGAAATTATTTTAAAATCTGACCAGCGGTTTCAAAGAAGAAGAATTTTTAAGAATTTCTTCATTTCTGTATAGTGCAAGTAGCGCCCATTCACCAGAGCCATGTTTCTTGACGGATCAAAATTTCGCGAACAGTGTTTGAAAAGGGTTACCCAAGGAACATATCTGTGAAATTATTTCAAAATCTGACCAGCGATTTTTAAAGAATTTCTTAGAAAATTCCATTCGGTTGCCATGGCAACCAGAGTTTTTGATGGAATCAAATTCTATGAACAATTCTTAAAGAGGACCTCCCAAGGAACATTCCAGCCAAGTTTGGTCCAAATTGGCTCCGTGGTTTAGGAGAAGATGTTTAAAGAATTGTTGACACTGCTGGACGCAAAGAGCGCCCCCCAGCACCACGGCCATGTTTTTTGACGGATCAAAATTTCGCGAACAAGTTTTGAAAAGGGTCACCCAAGAAACACATCTGTGAAATTATTTCAAAATCTGACCAGCGGTTTTCAGAGGAGAAGATTTTTTAAAGAATTTCTTGGAAAATTCCATTTGGTTGCCATGGCAACCAGAGTTCTTGATGGAATCAAATTCTATGAACAATTCTTAAAGAGGACCTCCCAAGGAACATGCCAGCCAAGTTTGGTCCAAATTGGCTCAGTGGTTTAGGAGGAGAAGATGTTTAAAGAATTGTTGACACCACTTGACGCAAAGAGCCCCCCCAACGGCCATTTTTTTCAACCGATCAAAATTTTGCGAACAATTTTTGAAAGGGTCACCCAAGGAACATATCTGTGAAATTATTTTAAAATCTGACCAGCTGTTTCAGAGGAGAAGATTTTTAAAGAATTTCTTTGAAAATTCCATGTGGTTGCCATGGCAACCAGAGTTTTTGATGGAATCATATTCTGTGAACACTTTTTAAAGAGGACCTCACAAGGAACATTCCAGCCAAGTTTGGTCCAAATTGGCTCAGTGGTTAAGGAGGAGAAGATATTTAAAGAATTGTTGACACTGCTGGACACAAAGAGCGCCCCCCAGCACCACGGCCATGTTTTTCGACGGATCAAAATTTCGCAAACAAGTTTTGAAAAGGGTCACCCAAGGAACATATCTGTGAAATTTTTTCAAAATCTGACCAGCGGTCTCAGAGAAGATTTTTAAAGAATTTCTTTGAAAATTCCATTCGGTTGCCATGGCAACCAGAGTTCTTGATGGAATCAAATTCTGTGAACAATTCTTAAAGAGGACCTCACAAGGAACATTCCAGCCAAGTTTGGTCCAAATTGGACCAATGGTTTAGGAGGAGAAGTTGTTTAAAGAATTGTTGACACCGCTGGACTCAAAGAGCCCCCCCAATGGCCATTTTTTTCGACCGATCAAAATTTCGCGAACAAATTTTGAAAAGGGTCACCCAAGGAACATATCTGTGAAATTATTTCAAAATCTGACCAGCGGTTTCAGGGGAGAAGATTTTTAAAGAATTTCTTAGAAAATTCCATTCGGTTGCCATGGCAACCAGAGTTTTTGATGGAATCAAATTCTGTAGACGATTCTTAAAGAGGATCTCCCAAGGAACATTCCAGCCAAGTTTGGTCTAAATTGGCCCAGTGGTTTAGGAGGAGGAGATGTTTAAAAAATTGTCGACACCGCTGGACGCAAAGAGGCCCCCCCTCCCCCGCCATTTTTTTTCAACGGATCAAAATTTCGCAAACAATTTTTGAAAAAAGTTACCCCAGGAACATCTCTGTGAAATTATTTCAAAATCTGACCAGCTGTTTCAGAGGAGAAGATTTTTAAAGAATTTCTTAGAAAATTCCATTTGGTTGCCATGGCAACCAGAGTTTTTGATGGAATCAAATTCTGTGAACACTTTTTAAAGAGGACCTCCCAAGGAACATTCCAGCCAAGTTTGGTCCAAATTGGCCCAGCGGCTTAGGAGGAGAAGATGTTTAAAGAATTGTTGACACCACACAAGTGCTAAGACCTCCCCCCCCTCCCACTACGGCCATGTTTTTTGACGGATTAAAATTTCGCAAACACTTTTTGAAAAGGGTCACCCAAGGAACATTTCTGTGAAATTATTTCAAAATCTGACCAGGGGTTTCAGAGGAGAAGATTTTTAAAGAATTTCTAAGAAAATTCCAATTGGTTGCCATGGCAACCAGAGTTTTTGATGGAATCAAATTCTGTGAACAAATTTGAAAGAGGACCTCCCAAGGAACATTCCATCCAAGTTTGGTCCAAATTGGCCAAACCGTTTAGGAGGAGAAGATGTTTAAAGAATTGTTGACGACGGACCACGCACAACGGACACAAGGTGATCCTAAAAGCTCCCCTTGAGCACGTTGTGCTCAGGTGAGCTAAAAATGCGAGCTCAAATTATTGAAGGTCAATTACCAAAATTTATCACATAAAACCTCCTCCGGCAGTGTATTAAACCCATGACTTATTTTTGATAATACACTAGTGTATTATCGTTTTTTGGGTCCCGGTTCTGATCAGTTTTCGGTCACGAGCGCGTGAAGCGAGAGAAACCAATCACAGTTTGTGCGGGAATTTGTACTGTTACGCCGTTTCGGGGAAAAACGACATCACTGTTGCCAAGACGTATACGCGTGATAAGTTTTTGATTTTCATGTTTGATAAAAACCAAGAAATGCAGCGAAAGTCTCTTAAAATCAATATTATTGCGGAAATAGGTGGACTTAACCCCTCTATAAACTATTTCACTCTTCTTTTGGTGTAAATGTCACAGAACTACCTAGTTGCGTATGTACACATTTGAAACCAAACCACAACGTAAACATGGACCCGGGAACGCTATAGAAGCTGAAGGTGATGATTCAGGATATTTTTCTGTTTGTCATTCGTTTTATGTGATAAATAGAATCTCACATTCGTGTTTATGTATTATCATTTTTATCAAACTCATTGACTAAAATGTATTTGACGCGAGCCTTGCGTCATACAATTTTAGTCAACTCGTTTGATAAAAATGATAATACATAAACACTCATGTAAGATCCTCTATGTACTAAATATTACAAGTGGACTCGCTATACCAGTTATCTGACATGCAGATATTCAGATGCGATACAACTGTAATTTATTCACAGAAATTAAGGGCGTAGCACCCATTACGCACATGCATATAAAAAATCAGCATCCGAAGTTATATCATGTAAATGTTTTGTTTTTTCTCTAAATCTGCACGTCTTTTCGAACTTAATAGATGGGTTAAATTGATGTACTGATGACAAGGGAGTTCCTCTATGCTTTACAATAAATGCCATCCTCCCATTAAACACCTCCCCCCATACCAGCACTTTCAGTGATTTTTTTTACAATTTGCTAATAGTGAGCAATCTTAGTAATTGAGAAGTCTGTTTCTTTCAATTAATTAAGTCATTTAGATATAGAATTTTATTTAATTTTAAACTGTTTGATGAATACAGGTCAAAATTGTTACAAATAGATGTTCGTTTCATAAAAGAACCAAAGCTTTTAGTCATTATTAGACTGAGATTTTAGCTTGATCTTATTGTTTTATACCGAGATTTGTGTAAATTCGCTGTTTAAATTCATCATTTAAGATGACGAAACAGTATTAAGGGCATCTGATCAGACGATGCCAAACTGACTTTTGTTGTACCATGGGTATTTGCGTTTTTTTGGTGATCTATTTTTTGATTTATTTGATTTTTTGGAGAAGCGTTACAGCATGATTTGATATGAATTTGTCAGTTAGGGTAGAAGGTAACTTTAAAACCTGTCATCTTACACTAGAAAAGTGGATTAACATCTTTATTACCTTTACGTGGATGACACGCCAGCATGATTAGCTGTGATTGACAGAGCCGTGTGCATCCTTCAAATTTGATACTGATTGTGTTTATTATATCCAATATTTCTGCAGCACGCATACGTGCTAATTCATATGAAGCTTTAGCCGATAATCTTATGTGTCAGATTGATGCTTAGGCAGACATTTTTGAGCATCAAAAACAGGTCATTTCCAATTTCCAAGGGTCAAACTCCATTGTTGCGTAAGGATTAAATTTAATAGAATTAAAACTTCATTGGAATAAATTTCCCAAATATGGTAATGTTTACAATGTTCACATGCTGCAGTGAACGAAAAGCACGCAAAATTACTGATGTGGTACCAAATGGCAATGTTTACTTTAGGAGCATGCACATGAACGAGACCCCACGAAATTAATGAAGCCATACATTGCTAGTAACAGGATATGCACTATCCATTAGGATTTCCAAATTCTAAAAAAATAATCTTACTCCCAGTAGCAGTTTGTTTTCAGTCAATGGTTTGTTTCACAACTTCTGTGCTTGTCAACACGCACGTATGTGATCGAATGAGTTTAAAATTTTATGTGGGAATCTTTTTCACTTTTGCTACATGCTTGTATAAGATTGACTTTCATGTTTCTGTATGTGATTCACGCACCTATGTACGTGAATGGGAACCCTTCATACTATTTCTTTCTTAATTGCAGAAAGTTTTACTTAAAGTTATTGAAGAACTATTATTTTATGTTTTCATTTGCAAATAGTTACTTTTTGATTCATTTTTACATCCCGACAATTTCCATTTCCTTGAATGATTTCCATTTTGTCCATTTCATCGAAAAATTTCCAATACATATTTTAGGCCTATTGAGGAAAAGACACTGGATATCAATTTTCCTTGTCCCCAAAAAAGAAAACTGGAAACCATTCCTTAGACTAGAATATAACTTAGACTAGAACTAGACTGTATGGATAAAAAAAAATCGAAGGTTTACCAGTCTAGAGTGGAAAAAATTGCTGGTTTTAGCTAGAAAATGTAAACACTGTAATCGATTAGTTCAATCAAAATTTCGCAAAAAGCACTGAAAAGCACTGTAACTGAAGTCAATGCATCACAAAAATACACATATTGGAAAGTTTAATGAGGTCAGCAATTTTTTTTGTGTCTCTGATGCAGGACCCACAGGTAAATGAAACACTGCACTTTGTGCCTCACTGTGTTTATGGATATTTCAATCCTGGCTATGCCTATCGAAATGGTCCATCAATGTAAATTTTACAGATATTTGACTTGGTGTGAGTACAGATATAATCAAACTGGTATTAAATTGATGATTTTGATATCAATTAATATTCTTCATTTTTTGTTTGGTTGTTGTGTCAACTTGACAGGTTAAGATAATAGAATAGAATTGAACAGTTGTACTACTGGCACTCAGTTCTCTACCATTCAAATGGACCTGTCATTATCACAGATGTTTCTCTTTATTTTAATCATAAATATTATGATAACAAGCCTGAGTATGGAGAATAATAAATCTACCAATCTCTCCCTCTACTAATCTAAATGCCTTTTACATAATAAACCTAAATTTATCTATGCAAATTGAAAATAAATCATAAAATGTTTACTAAGAATATAATGAATTCATCTTTTATAATTAACTGTTTTTGTTATCTGTACCCCTTAAAATTGTAGAGTACCCCAGTAATTGCACTCATTCTGTCCCAAGCGGTGCATGTACCCCATATTTACAATTTGGTAGGCATGCTGGGCTTTAAAAAAAGTGTGTCCCATATTAATTTTGCTACTGGAAAAAAAAGCCACTTGCAAAATTTTGCCAGTGATAAAAAACGTAATTCAAACCCTGATAATTATATCTGCAAAATTACCAATTAACTTATTCTTCCTCTTGAAATCTGAACGAACAGTTTCTCCAAATCTTTCCCAATGAAACTTGCACAAGTCTGCATCTGTTGGGAGAGTTTCTCTGAATGCCGGGGTTTCATAGGCATCTCTTAGATACCTCCACAGGTTTAACATCGTATGTGGAATTTCATAATTTTGGTAATACTGGAAAATAAAAATACAATCTAACAATAAAATTCCTTTCTGGACAAATACCTCTTGTTATGCTAATGCACTCGTCAGCTTTGGTAAACACAGTGATTAAACGGGGCAACTGCCTAAGAATATTTGCTTTGTGTGTTTTAATACAATTGACATGCATTCATTTCCTTCAGGTATATCCAAGCCGGGGAGTTGAGGGGGGAGAGTGGCTAGTTCGAATCCATAGCTCAGCCAATTCCTTCTCGAGTGGAAAAGGACAAAATTCTGATGACCAGGATTTTCTTCATTTCATATAATGTTTTCTACCATCTCAAAGACAAATCCAATCACTTGAGCCACATTTACTTTATCGTCTCCTCATTTTCAATTTGGACAAGTCCAAAAGTTTATCATGTGGTATAGAGTTAATGGCTCTGTACCAGACAACAAAGATTCTTGTCTATTCCTAATTGAAAAAACACAGATGAGAATGACAATGACAATATGGCTCACTTTTTGTATTTGTGCTTGTTTGTTGTCTAATACTGTGTCCAACATTATTTCCATTCAGTTGACTTGCACCTATCCATACTTTTCAAGAGTTTCTCTTACAACACTTTGCAAAATATTCTTCCAAAGCTGCTTTCCACATAACCATCATCGAAACATGATCAGCAGCAGGAGAGAAATGAATCCTACCACAATGACTATCAACAATCCTCCACAAAAGAAACTGGCTGAGCTAGGGGATTTAAACAAGCAACCCCCAAGTCTCAAGTCCTGTTTGCAAACAACTGCTTCACCAGACATAGCAAGATGTGGCTCAAGTGATGGGATTTGTCTTTAACTCTTTACCACACAAGCCCGACTTTTGATGACCCTGGGAATGAAGCCTTTTGAAAACACTGTGGGAAAAGGAGAAAATGCTGGTAACCAACATTTTCTCCTTTTCCCACAATGTTTTCTACCCTTCCCAAAACAAATTTTAATTTCTCACTCATATTCATATTGTTGTCTGCAGTTGATTTCGATTTGGACAAGTCTAAAATTTTATTGTGTGATACAGAGTTAAGACAGTGTAGAAAATGAGAGAAAATGCATATCTTTGTAGAGATTTCATTGTCTTTTTCTCTTCAACAGAGAACAGGAGAACAATATTAACCCTCTGGCTATTAAGCTCAACTCATGGTGCTTTTATAATGTAGATCAAGATCAGAGAGTACAGAATGTACAGTCTGATCTTGGATCTACACTGTCCCATGACAAGATATACTTCTCCAAAAAGAAAGTTTTAAATAGCAATATTGGTTGTTCTTTTTTCGATCAGATTGAAAGTTTCATTTAACTTCTTAGAAGGTTAAGGGTAAAGACTTAAAAATATCTAGTATTTGCACACAACTAATTATGTGTGACTCAAAGAATGGTATTTGTGAATGTAAAATCAATTGACTAGAATAAAAGCAAATACTTGCACTTTCTTACTTAACTCTTTACCAGATGACAAAATATCAGATTGTTCCAAATTGAAAGCCTTAGCAGACGACAAAATTAAAGTGACTCAGAAATTGAAATTTGTTTTGGGAAGGATAGAAAACATTGTGGGAAAAGGAGAAAATGCTTGTTACCAGCATTTTCTCCTTTTCCCAAAATGTTTTCAAAAGGCTTCTTTCATAGAGTCGTGAAAACCAGGGATTGTTTGGCAAAGAGTTAATAAACAACACTACTAAAGTCTTCCTCCCCATGGTCATAAAAATATTGAACTAACTGGTAAAGGGTGGACTTTCATGTCACGGAAGCACACCCAATGACATATTCTGTGTTAATACCAAACAACAAACGTGACTAACCATATAAATACGGAGAAGAATACCTGGAGTATTGTATGCAGACAAACAGACCAAGGCATCCCACATTTAAAACAAAATCCTTCATCCTCAGCTGCTATACCCAGGCAGCACCCCAACACTTTGCTTAGCCAATCTCATTTGCATTAACCCTTTACCAGATGACAAAATTTTAGCCTTGTCCAAATTGAAAGCATCTGCAGAAGACAATTTTAATGTGGCTCAAATAAAACAACTTTTCTTTGATAGGGTAGAAAACATTGTGGGAAAAGGAGAAAATGCAGGTAACCAGCATTTTCTCCTTTTTCCACAGTGTTTTCAAACGCTTCTTTTTCAGGGTTGTTAAAAGTCAGCAATGTGAGGTAAAGGGTTAATTAAAGAGAGAGGTAATTGTGCTTGGCATAACACCAGTCACCATAAATATATAAAAATTTGGTGTCGTAAGATTGTACCAACATGGTTTACTTAAAACAGTAAGTACAAATTACCTTTCCTGCAACAATAATGTGTTGTAACCTGGGTAACAAAAAGCAATCTGTGTAGGTCAATGTTTCTCCCTCAAGGAAAGTCGTTCCAGAAGCTGCAAGATGGTCTTCAGCTTTTTGCAAAGTGTTGGTAATTACTCCCGCCCCTTTTGTTCCTTTCAACAGATTATTAAAAGACTGAAACCATAAAGCAAAAGTAACACATTCAGCTGGATTACACTTTAGTATCGATTTTAATGATTCCTTGTTAAAAGTTATAATGTTTTCAACCAATACACAAATACAGGTTTTCACAGACACATGGTTATGAGCTTTTGAAAACACTGTGAGAAAAGGAAACAAGAGGGCCATGATGGCCCTGTATCGCTCCACTGGCTTTTTAACCCTTTACCACACAAATCAAAGTTTAATGACCCTGAAAGAGAAGGCTTTCAAAAACATCGTGAGAAAGGACATGTTGTCAGCCAGTATTTTCTCCTTTTCCCACAACGTTTCCTAACCTATCAAAGACAGAAATAGTCATTTAAGCTACATTCACTTTGTCTTTTTGCAATGGCTTTAAACTTCGTACAGTAAAAAAAAAAATTGTCATTTTTTAAAGAGTAAAATTAACGTATCATGCACTTAATTGGCACTGACAGAGACATACAGCATAAAAAGTCTGTATGGTAATAAACTTACTTTGAAAAAAAAAAAAACCTCCACCCCGCCCGCCAAACAAAAACAGTCATATCTTTTTAAATGCAAAGATAATGTCAGTGAATACAAGCAGGTTTATTCATTAGCATGAAAGGTAAAGTTCTGAAAAAAATTGAGTGATAGATACCTTACTTTAAATTAATCATTCCATACATGTGAGCATAACCATTAGCATCAAAATAAATCACTCTCCCTTAAAACAGAACATTTCCTCTCCAAAAAACTTGAATACCAAAATCCAATAATGTATAACTGCAGTTTGATAATCAAGGGAGGTAAATAGTAACAAACTTTATCTTGTATAACGAGTTATTTCCCTTGATTACTATTTTAAATTACAGTCACTATATGCTCATGTTAAACTTGTGATCTCCGGGGCAGAGCCAATTTTGACCCCAGGGCTAGAATATGAAGGAATTTGATAGAGGTCCATTAGATAAAGCTACATGCCAAATTTGGTAGCCCTGGGCCTTATGGTATCAGACAAGAAGATTTTCAAAGATGTTCAATATTTTTCAGTTTTGTTGCCATGGCAACCAGAGTTTTTGAAGGAATCAAATTCTTCCAAGACATTCTAAAGAGGACCATGGCAGGATCATTTCTGTGAAGTTTCATCAAATTTGGATGGGTAGTTTCAGAGAAGAAGAAGTTTGAAAAAAAAAAGTTAACGCACGCACGCACGGACCGACGGACGCACGACGGACACCGGGCCATGACATAAGCCCGCTGGCCTTCAGCCAGTGGAGCTAAAAATGCATGCAACAATCAGTTTCTCCTTTTCTTACAATGTCCAATTCTACAGGAGGTTCTATATGAGCCGTGCTCTGACAAAGGGGGCTTAATGCATCTCCGTGATCCATGATACCAAGCAAGTCATCACATAGTTATGGATCCATAATAGCTGCTTTTTTACAACAACCGACTTAATCATGAGGTAGACTGGTCCTTTTACATACAGAAAATTGACCAATAGCGAAAAGTATCAGCCTAGGTCAGCCTGCGCGGACTGCCCAGGCTGACCTGGGTTGATACTTTGCACCTGTAAACAATTTATTTTTGGAATCAGGCAACTCCGGCCCAGAGAAGTGATTGTAAACACTTTGCTAAAGCAATCTTCTGAAATTCAATTTTTTTTTTTATTTTTGTGTGTTTTCCAATACATTTCACAAGAACTAAATGTATGTAATATTTTTATTCCAAATGTCAACATTTATATGCAGTAGTTGGATTTCATTTACCTTAGAGACAATATTTCAATCTAATTTGATACCAGTCCTGTTAATTGGTGAGCATTTCAGTCAGAGGCAAAATTGAATGAACTTAATTTCCACACATAGATATTTAAAAAAAAACCAGCTTACAAAAACAACAAAACAATTTTGCCTAAATATTTTGAACAAAAATAAAACGAAAAAGAAAAAAAACTTCACAGATAATATAAATCTTACTGTTGAAATGCTATCAATCTTTCCAAGGATGCAGGCCTTCAGATTTTTAGGTCTTTTTAGATATGGACAATCAAAGTTGACCGAATCAAAAAAATCATCTGTTTTGTCAGTAGACTCGGGCATTACACCTTGAATTGATTGTCCACTGGTGTCTTTACCACTAATTCCTTCCACAAAAGGGTAGATCTTTGCTCTGTTCTTGTCCTTGAAGTCAGCTGGAGGATTCACTTGACTTACTGTCCATACTTTGAAGTCAATATTTTTCTCTTGAGCTAATAAGTAACATAACATAAATCCTTGCTGGCTCATTGGGCATGCTCCTTGGGTCTCATTATCAATCAAGGAGGCCTGTCAATGTACAAGAACTTAGCTCTTAAACTCTTTACCAAAAAAATGTAACACTTTTCCAAATTTAAGGCATCTGTAGATGGCATTATTCAATGGGTCTCACATAATGAAATTAATCTTTGAAAGGTTAGGAAACATTGTGGAAAAAGGATAAAATGCTGTTTACTAACATTTCTCCATATCCCATAATGTTTTCAAGGTTTTCTTCTTCAGGTGTGATTAAACTCCAGACTGTGTTGTACAGAATAAAGTAAAGGCAAACTTTGAATTTAAACAAAAGTTTTGTGAAAAGAATAGATTACATTTTGTAATTTTTAAGAGATGCCAAATGAGCAGATTTTTTCCAGACTCTATCACAAAAATAGTATCGAACCTACCTTTCAAATCAGGGGTATGTTGTATAGAATTATAGAAATACATTAACATTTTTGAAATTACCAAAACAATAACCTCTGGTATCCGTTGTTCTCCCATAACCGTCTGATATGAAGAACAGTAACAGACTACCAGTTTTATCTTAGCCATTACATCCATCGGGTTAGTGATAAATTCTCAATAGAAAGCTCAGCATTATGTTTAATGAGAGGAAAAAGCAGAAAAGAGGAAAAGAACCCTAATTCAAGGAGTGGCACTTTTATGATCGAATGCGCCTCAGCACGGTTTTCCCTCATCATTAAAAATTAGGGGTTACTGTGACCCCTTGTCTCTTTACTTGCGGGTCATTTCTTTAACTTTGAGGGTCAAAATTAAGGGGTCTCTTGGTCTTCAAGCATGGATTACAAAATACATTTCACCTTTTAACTACAACCAAGTAAAGTTTTTAAGCCATTTCTGACAGAAAGCACAACTTCTTTTTTAGAAAGACAATACATTCTTATGTGAGTTGCTGCTTGATGTGTGCAGGAAGCAGACAATAAAAACTGCTGCAGTTTACACTCATGTGACTTTTTTTGTCCGCGAACAGAACAGACCAGTAATGTGTACTTTTATCTATCGGAAGTCATTTAAAATGTGCAGAAAAGGGCAAAGAACCCAACTGTGAATCTGACTGGGCCCGTATTTACTACAACTGTCCACTGTACCATACTGTAATAATGCGTAAACCAGTCTAACTCTATAAATAAATCACCGGAAAACCACTTTTATCTAAAATAAATCCTGTAGTTAAGAAAAGAACAATGTTCATCTGATATTGAAGCAAGAACAGACTTGGATTAATGATGATTTATTCAATGTCCTAGATCATTTAGATTTTGAAAAGTTGCGTCACTGACGGCACACTGTTACTTATTTTGGGGGTCATTTGAAATAAAATCACGTCATTTACGCAGGATTTGTGCATCATGGAAAACCCTGGCCTGACGGGCCGAAAGTTGGTTTGGAATTAAGCCATCTGGGACTTTAGAGGGGCTACCGCGCAACCGCAATGTTTAGATTGAATACTGGATACATCTCAGTATTCTGATAACTTACCTACTCTTTTATCAACTTTTAGTGCTACTTAAGCCTAATATGGATGTGCCTGAGCATTTTTGCAAAAGTTTTTTTAGCAGTTTTTATGGAATTAGTAATCTAGCATTCTCTGGCAGTATTCCAGTCAGACTCTATGACTGTATACCATTCATACTGAACACTGGCATTAAGAACATTGTATTTCTCATCTTAGGTAGTTGATTAATTGGTGTTTTATGCCTTGTTCAATATCAGTCATACTGCTGCCACAGCTCACATATCTATGTATATCCTGGGTTTCAACAGTACAAGGCTAGGACTTTAAAGTGATTTGTCCAATGACATTCTAACAAAAACCCAGTGCACTCAGTGTGACTCTAACCTGGGGCCTCCAAATTACAAGTCCTACACTTTACCTCATGACACGGTAATCTTTAGTGGATTTAAGTGTTTCCTACACTGCCCTTTCGTGCCTTCAATGTATTTCTAAGCCAACGGCTACGTTCCGGTAATTTCGTTACCATTCCGGTGTTTCGGTGTGTTGCGGTAATTATTTTCGACGTTACTTTTTTTCATCACCTGAGCACTTCCCCAAGTCAACCGTTCGACATCGTATCTAACGAAACAAGTTACAGTTCTCAGACCTTTCCTCAATGATCAAATTGTTCTCAACATTTTACTGCTATCAAAAATCCAAAAAGACTGGGCCAAACCGAAAAGTGGCAACCAACATTTGACCGACTTCATACGCAGTTTAACTAATGTGCATACTTCTTTAATAACATCCATATTAAACAACCTACCCGCACATATAAGTGGAATCTTGGTGTGTCATCTTGGTCTTCTTGTTTAATAGAGCCATTCGTGGCTTGAACAGTGTCTTCACTCATTTTGACAACTTCTAATTTGTAATTTCAAACGAATGTGCAAAGTAGCCTCGCCCAGTGTAATGGCGGCCGCGCATGCGTGTCACTTGATTGAATCACATGACATATTACAGACACCTACACATCTAGGTGAAGAAATATTCACAATTAAATCTACAATTCTTTCCTAAAAAATTCTCCTACTGGTCATTATAGATCTACAAAAAATTCATGTAGCTAAAAACTGCAAAGTACAGTCTTTTGTTTTCAAATCACGACGAAATCACAAACCCTTAAGGTCTAGGATGGTCAAAGAATCCCGTGCTAAAACTCCCTGGAAGAAGAAAGTTTAGAAGACATTGTGGGAAAACAACAAAATTTTAATACTCAGCTACTAAAAGTTTTCTACTGCGTAGAACTCATAGTACATTTAATCAACATGGTGATTGTGGCTGTTACGTGGCAGAATGCAGTTCTGAGCAGAGGAAAAATACCACTATTAAAAAGCAAAACATTCAATTTGTCGTCTGCAAATGCTTTCAGTTATGGCGTCGATGGAGCAACATAACATTTATATATTTTTTTTTTCTTTCTTTTTCCAAACACCAATGTCAAGATCAATTTATGAGACCGTGAAGGAGATTGCATAAATCTTAATTTTTATACTCCATATTAACGAGCCAAATTATGTAACGTTTACTAACCCTTAACTAAACAATCCCGACCGTGCTTTCATGACCGTGCGGAAGACAAATTTTGAAAACATAATATCAAAGGAGAAAGTACTGGTTGCAATGTAACCTTCAGTAAGCAAATTCTATTATTGTTTAATATAACCTTTAAAAGGCAAATTCTATTATTACGGTCATATTTTATTATATGTCGTCTGCAAACACTCAGCTCAAACAGATCGAGTCTAAAATTCCATGGTCTGGTAAAGAGATTAATGTTCATACAAGTATACGTTCCAAGTAATATAACGTTGCAAGAAATTGAATAATCAGACCTTGTTATTTGTTCTCTAGCATAAAAAGCTAAAACCGACAAAAAAAGAGGAATTCTTTCTGTCAGTTAGGTTATATAAAGCGCTCTATAAAAAAGATTAAACTTCCTTAATTCTTTGCCAAAAAAATTCCATGCTCTTCCAGAGAAAATAGGCTTTTAAAAATATTGTTGGAAAAAGAAGAATAATGTTGGTAACCAGCATTTTCTAATTTTCCCACAATCTTTTATATCCCTTAAGATCAGCTCCGATCAGCTCCAACAATTAGAGCCACATCTACTTTGGATAAACCATAGATTTTTTCTCGTTTTACAGAGTTTAAAACTAAACATGTATAAGTTGACGAAGGAAAGATTTCCCAGAATATTTCACCAAATAGAAGACATCGTAGATCTAAGGACAGAAATGCACAGAACTGCAGTGTGATCTTGATCCATACGGTCAGAAAATGTCAACCTCATTGCTTTAGCCTGATCTGCCAGCCAGGATAGGTCAGTGGTTAGCGTAACTGACTCTTGATCTGGTGGTTGAGGGTTCGATACCTGGTTGAGGTAAACTCTCTTTCCGGCAATTTTCGCATATTAGGCCTACTTCTGATGCATGTGAGAAAAGTAGTCAGTGGCTTGGAAAGAAAGTTGTGTCAGTACTGGTGTAAGAAAGCCAGGAAATACATGCGTAGATGCGCAGACCGCCGTTGTATGACCTAAGCAGTTAAAACGGCGTTAGACTCCAATACAAACAAACTAGCCTGATCTCAAACCATGGCCCATATTCAACAACCTTTGTTAAGAACGTTCTCAGTCCTATTCTTGAGAATTTTCGGAAATTGAAAGCAACACAACTTCTGAAAATCGCTGAACTATTTGGTATAGCCAATCAGAAGTTATAATTTCAACTTTAGAAAATCTTGCAGAATAAGACTAGAAATGTCCTCGTTGGTCACTACGGACCCATGTCATCTGAAAATAAAACGACGAAAACAGGTGTGTGTAGGGGGGGGGGGAGTCCTCCGTGGCTCTGTGGTGAAGAATTTTCATTTCTTTGCGCAGTTTTAGGCTCAATTATGGAGTTGGTCTCTAAAGTGATAAAAGAATGTTTCGTCTGTTCCCATTTTTTCTACAATTACGCACTTGCGTATTGTGCGTAACGGGCGAGCTACGCCCTTGCTTGAGTAACCGACACTTCTGATTTAGTTCAAACATATTCATTTTACATCGATTGAGAAACAAGTTCTTACAACTTATACTAATCTCTCTCGATTCTGCTTCCTGGGAACTATATACCAGTACTTGCGCCGAATGTATGGGCCAATGAAAAATTCCAAAGTTGACACCCGCTCCCGGATATCGAACTCGGGACTTTGTGGTTACGAGGCCGACGCTCTGTTATGGTGGCATATTTCTGCCGCGAGATACGAGAAAGCTAAATATTGCGATAATTTAAGAGAACTATCGTGATAAAAAAAAGTTTCCTGGAAATATTATCTAGATAATAAAAATGTTCACGATAAAAATATCGCGATAATTCTAACTGTCATCATGATTTTTTTTGCTTTCATGCCCATAACTGACATTCCCGGCATCTATAATTAGATACCGTTTCGGAACATCTTCGTCCATAACCTTATGAATTGTCCTTTTCCCTAAATGATTTTAAGGTTGTTCGTAGGAGGCATTTCGAGTCGTCTCTGTGATTTTACAGGCTTCTGTTCATTTCGAGTCTTGTCAAAATTTACCAATTAAGCTATAGTTGTTAATAACTCGAATTTTTACTTACTGCAATCTCGTAAAGTCAAAAACTACAGAGTTTATCCAAACGGTAAATTTTCTATTTATAGATATCGAGACACGGATAGAACTACCACGATAATTTTATATCGATGTCAGCTTCGTGCACGATTGAGAAATTTTGCGTTAAAATATTAAATTTATCGTGATTTTTTTTTTCAGGAAACTTTTCACTATCTGGATATAATTTCCAGGAAACTTTAATTTATCGCGATAGTTTTCTAAAATTATCATGATAGCTATCTCGTATCTCGCGGCAGAAATATGCCACCATACTCTATCCCTAGTCTGGGACAAGTGAAACTCAAGACAAGCATGAATAAGGAAGCTATCGCCGTGATATGACCGAAATAATGGTGGAAGTGAAATAAAACACCATTGAATCACTCGGAAACATTGAGCAACGTACGCTTTCAAGAATCCGGTGGCGCCAGGTTTGGTGATAAGGCGTTATAATTTGATAAACGCCTCTCTCCTTTCGTACTTACTACAGAAAATATTGACTGTATCGACAATAGATTTAAGAGATTTATGATACCTTTTATACATACATTGGTGTAAACGGTGTTTTTGATATTTATTCGCGTAGATCACGTTTGGAACCAATGTGGGGATCATCATCATATTCTTCTTCGTTTAATTCGAATGAATACTCTTTTTTTAAAATCCTTTTTTATACCTGTTATTATCCCCCTCCGAAGGCGGAGGGATATATTTTGTCCGACCGTCTGTCCGTCCGTTCGTTCTTTCGCTCGTCCGTCTGTCCGGATAGATAAATGTGTATTTTCTAAAATCCTTGACCAAAATTGATGACACTTCATGCATGTGCCCCTCATAATAGTCCGCCGATATACTTTATTTTAAATCAATGCCGTGTCATGGAAAAAGAGGGCTTGATGTATTTCCATTGTGGACCAAATTAACTACAGGACAAAATTCTATGAAACTTTATATATATATACTCAACAAAAAAGTTAAGAAAATCTCTGAAAACCATGGAACGAAAGATTACCAAAACATAAAATTATTCAATTTTTATTAATTTTGTTTGGATACATTGCATTGCTTGAAAAAATGTTTCCTTTAGCTTGTTGTGGCACTGTGTCAAGTAACCTGGGGTCAAAGTCATTTTTCGCTAAATAAGTGTCTACAGAGTATTCCCTGTTTTTATGCAAAACACAGTCATGAATATATGCTTAAGTTTTTATAACTTAAAATTCAATCCTTTGAATGTCACGTGAAATTTACGTAAGTCTCTTCTCATGATAGCCTAAAATGCTACGTATGGAAGATAAGTAACGAGTGTGTCCCCCGTCAGCGGCAAATAAGGACTTGCTCTGGCGTCGCAAACTAGTAAGCCGAATAATTCTGGCGATTTGGAGCTGAGGAACCAGTCTTCATTCCTCCTGTTATTGCCACAGCAAGACCCTACAGGTAGTACCAGTAATCTGCGTCGAACCGTCAGTCTCATAATGTCCCACACATGTTCAGCGGGAGATATGTCTGGTGAGCACGCTGGCATGTCAATGAGCACAACACTGTTCTAACGAAAGAATTTTGGACGTTTCTGGCCGATAGCAATGGAGGTACTGGACCGATTTGAAAACTGAAATGTAGACTAAGTCTTGAAAGTATTGGTCAAATTATCTGAGATAAATGGATAGCCTGAGGGCCAATTTTAAAAAGGCCTTTTTGGGTGAGACTCTATACAGTGACACTTTTTACTCAAACCAATAAATATATTTGCGAAAAATGACTTGAAGACCGGTCAAGTTTGACAGTGATTATTTAAGCCGCTGTTGGTGCTATAAACTCAATCAAAGCATCCTTTTGAAGAAAAATGGATGCTTTATAACACTGTGAAATTCAAAATTCTCAGAATGTTCTTTTGTCATAGATCCTCAACCACAAATTCCTTAACTTTTTTTTTTAGTACACATATATATTGTTTATCATAAGCCAAAGACAATCATTATTTGTTTTTATTTAATGAATTGCCCTGTCATGGAAAAAGGGGACGTTAGTTATACCGGTAATTTCATTATGGACCAAAAACAAAAAGGCCACGTGCACATGCAAAATACAATACCTCTTAGATCTACATGTTTCTATCAAAAGAGGTCTTTTCCGGTGGGGAATATCATTTTAACGAAATGATTATTATTATCATTATAAAATTAGAGTACCATATAATAATAAACGCTCAACAAAACTTCTAGATCGCCACTTTTATGCCGTAATTGCCCGCAAACCTTATTTTTTTCGTATCACTGTTCAATATTTCAATATTAGTTTTTTTCATGAACATTGACGAGTTCTGACTGGCTGAAAAAAAATTTTCATGGCTCCATGAAAAAAAATCAGCAGTGCCGGAACTACTCTTGCAGTCAAACTAATGTAAACAAACATGTATACGAGATTTCATCATGTTTTTCGTTCTGATTTTATATCGAGTCCGAAGTTCAAATTGCTAGATCTATATCTAGCTGAATTTATTTTTTCTGAATACTGAAAAAAAAAAAAAAAAAAAAAAATCCAGCAGTAAATTAAAGAGAGAGCTGAAAACTCATTGTTATTCTGTTGGGTTTAAACAATCTTATTTTCAACTTAATTCTAGCGTATAGAACTTCTAATAATAAATCCACTCAATCTGCAAATGTTCAATACTATAATGACGTCATGAATTACGTCATGAAGGAGCAGTTTTACCGCGCTATGAAATATCAACGAAAAGGACAGTAAATAAATACGCAATGTTGGATTTACAAAAAAAGAGCAGTTAGAATTATTTAAGTGCATATAGATCTACTAGTAGATCTATTTGTTGTCTGTGATATTGAATTATAAGGAATGAAGAGAATTTTTTTTTGTTTTCATGGAGGTATGAAAAAAAAAAAGCTCAAATTCTTGAAAAATTCATACTCGTTTCCTTGTATTAGATCTATATATTTGTAGAGAAAATAATTTTCATGTTTTTTCTTGTCGCCTACAAAATTTCAGTATTTTGAACTTCTCTTTTTAACCTGTTTTGGCTGATAGACACCATGCATGCGTAACCGATGTGTTTCCCCTCTTTTTAAAAAGGCTTGCCTTCTGTACCAGAATTGAGAACCTTTTCATTACAATACTATGGCTAACGTCAAGATATATGTTACAGTCTGTTTCCATTTACCTGTCCATTACTGGGCCAAATTTGCAGGAGAAACAAAAGTAGCGTTTTATAAGTTTTGGTGAGTGTCGTTAAACTACGGCTCCTTTTAAGCTAGTACTAGTAGATCTATATCTTGAATGGCAATTATATGTAATTTTTATCATTATGCTTATCATTACCAAAAAATACTATGGAGGCATTCATTACAGGTAGATCTAACTGTTGTAGTTTAAGTTGTTGTTTGCTGATAATATCCTACAATCTGTCTTGGAAGCATTCTGAGATCACACTTTTGTATAGAAACAATCAAACACGTTTATTTTCTCTCGGAAGTTATACTTATATTTTATTAGCAATTTCCGTAACGTGTTTGCTATTTAGAGGATAATCACCTGGTGATGTGTGATATTAAAAATCTGTCACTAGAATGGGGTGTGATGCGGTTGAAAAACGAGTCCGAAGGACAAGTTTTTTAACCGTATCATACCCCATTCGAGTGACAGATTTTTAATATCACACACCACCAGTTAATTATTCTATCTATTATATTCCTAATTCTCCCTTTGTTTGCTAATAATTATCAAGAACGGTAGGTATACATGTACAGGACTTTTCTTAACAAACACATGATCCATTTTTGGCAGAAGCAGCTGACGCAACAGATGACGTAACGCTCAAGGGTATGTTACGTCATCTATCTCTCCCTTTGAAGGCATGCACTGTTTTGCACCTTTATAATTTAAAACCAGCCATATGAAATTAGAAGAAGAAACAGTTTTTAACCCTTTCCCACATGACAAGTTTAAGACTTTCCCAAATTAAAAACATCTCCAGATGGCAAATTGATACAAAAGATCTTAGATTTTCTGATAGGACAGAAAACATTATTGAAAAAGTAGAAAAAGCCGGTTGGTGGACCTAGTATTTTCTCGTTTTTCCACAGTATTTTCCAAGAGCTCTCTCCCACAAAAGCTATCTTCTTATCTCGAAATGTTTTCAAAATATTTCTTCCACAAGGTCGTTTAGTCAGGGTTGTTTGGAAAGATTGTACAGAAAATCTTTTCAGTGTGCTATTGTTTACTAAAGATGCTTGAAGCAGAGACAGAAACATTAGAGTGTGAGAAATAAAGGGAAAAATGTAGTTCCGGCAAATATTCTAAAACTATATCATCACTAGTGATGATACGATATCATCACTAGTGATGTTATTCATTGTGAAAAACTGAAAAAATAATACACTGAGAAACCCCAGTAATTCACTGATAGGAATATTATAAAAAATTATACTCTTTTTCAGATAGAAGGGAAGCATGGTCAAGAGAAAAGCATTACTTCTGCATTGAGGCTAACAGGCCTGCAAAATAAAACGTTTTCTTACGAAAGCTGCAAAATGAATTTTTCATAGTACTGGACCCATTTTTATTCTTGAACATTTACAAGCCAGCAAACTATATATAACGTTGCTCTCTACAAAGGGGAACGTCGTACAAAACTTCGAATAAAAATTCTTCTCGAATTTCGACGGAATTAGTGAACGATTCTTCGTTTTCTTGTCACCGGCCCATTCTATGTGGATATTACAAAACCACACACACAAAAACAAACAAACAAACAAACAAACAAGCAAACATATCACGGGTATAAAACTTCACAGGAGCCTGTGGTAATATGCATGTGTAGTTGAGTAAAAAGATCAAATTTTCTACGACTTCTCATTTTTTTTTAAAATTCAATATCTCTGCTACGATTGGTATGCTTTTTCAATTAGCTTTTAAATGACTATCTGAAGAACGAATAGCGTTCCGAAGATGTCAAATATATTTCATTATGTGCGTTTATGTCTGTGCTGCACTTACGACGAAAGCATTACAATGTGATTAAAAATCGAGGGTTTTAACTATTTAAATATCTAGTTGCTTGATTTCTTGCTCGCCTGTGTATTTTATAAAATCCATAATGACGTCTGATTCAGTTTAACGTCAGTCCGGTCAGTTACATTCATTTTTATTTCAATTCAAATAAGCTTTTACAAAAATACAATTCAGCACTATATGCTTATTATTTCGGTATACCTCTTTGACTTCAACTTGAATTGGTTATACACACCCCACGTCAGCAGCGCTTTCAGTGCTTTGATTAGTAGCCTGTAGCGAAAACGCTTTGCAGTATGAATGGAGGTAACCAATCTAGTAATCAGAAGGGCGTTGCTCAAGAAGTCCCGTGTTGAACATATAGGTGTCCAAAAGGGAGCGTCTTTTCAATATTGTATGACAGTATAGATTTTGAAATCATAGTGGAAAAGAAGACGTTGGTCATTACAAACCATGAACTTCAATTCCTGGACTGTTTATAAAACTATCAATCTTTCTCTTTCGATTAAGTTGCAACTCTATCTCTACTCCTGTGCCTACCTTTAAGCACAATTAAATTTCAAGTAATTGTAAATACTCAAATATTCCTATATTAGATAACTCCTGCCTAGGAAAAACGATTGCCAAACGAGGTACATGTAGATCCAAGATTAGAAGAACTGCAAGTTCTGTGCTGATCTTGACTTTTACCATCCTCGGTGACCCAGTTTTGATTCATTCTGTAATCGACCCTGGGTTATTTCGCTGGCGTTTCCTCTGTTTCATGAATTATCCATGAAGCATTTTTATTGGTGATCTCAGTTTTTCTTTGGGAAAATTTAAACTAATTTTATCACAAATACGCCGTCATTTCTATTTTTTACTTGTCGATATCCAATCACATCATTCGTTGCAAATCAAGCTTAGCGATACTTTAAATATGGCGGCGCCCATTAACACCACAATCGAGAAGCGTTTAAAAGAGATTTTCGGCATAACACACAAAAATTTTCAGTTAAAATCGTGCACAAAGATCGATAGTATCGTCTCTGTATTGCAGAATGGCATATCTCACAGGAGACAAGCACGCCGACGGCCGCTATATTTGTTGACAACCTGGGGTTTTTTTCCAGGGTTATTTTCAGTAACGGAAGAAATGAAATTATCTTCTCTACAAGAGAGTATCATTATGTTATCGATCTTTCGATTAGCTATTAGGGTACTTCCCGACCATATGAATATTCATAAGAAACGACGATTTGCTAGTCAATTTTCCCAGGGGTGATGCATGGAGAGTAACGTAATGCTTCAAACTGGGTTCCGAGGATGGACTTTCACCTGTCAACATGAAAGCGGTAAGAACCATGGTTAGAAACCTATGGGTTAATAAACATAGTAATTTATCTACTTCAAATTTATTAATTTTCATAGCTCAGCTGAACTCATAGGCTGCTAAGCGAGACTCGTTGACCTTTTGCGGACAGTGTAGATCAAGATCAGAATGCACACGTGCAGTCTGATCTTGGATCTTCACTGTCCGATAAGGAGATATTTTTCTCTAAAAATGCATTTTAAATAGCATCATTCGGGATTTTACTATCGGTTTGAAATTTTCATTCAGTTTATTTAGTAGGATAAGAGTTAACTTTTTACCAAACAATACCATGTTTTACCACCCCTGAAGAAGAAGGCCTTGATGTAGCCTACTTTGTGAGGAAAGGAGAAAAGGCTGGTAATAAACATTTTCTTCTTTTCCAACGATGTTTTCTACCCCCCACAACACATACACAGACACACACACACACACACACACACAAAATCTTTTCTACCATTCAACCTTTGACCAGACGACAAAATTCTAGCCTTGTCCAAATTGAAAACATTTCCAGAAGTCAATTTCAGTGTGGCTCAATTTCTTCGATTTTCCTTTGATAGGGTAGCAAACATGGTAGAAAAAGGAGAAAAAGCTGGTTACCAGCATTTTCTCCTCCCACAATGTTTTCAAAAGGCTTCTATTCCAGGGTCGTTAAAAGTCGGCATCGTGTTGTAAAAGGTTAAACTTGATGCATTTTATGTGTTGTCTGGAAATGCTTTCAATTTGGAGCAGTTTTAAGGTCTACGGTCCCTAACTTTCATACTAAAAGAGTTAAGCTGACGAGATTGGCCGAATAGCCTTTACGAAAACGTCAATGTAACACGATATATACCGATGAGTTAGTGAGTTTACGGCCGCTAACTCTCATATTATTAGACGGAGGTTGCCGAGATTGGCCATATAGCCTTTACGAAAACGTCAATGTAACACGATATATACCGATGAGTTAGTGAGTTTACGGCCGCTAACTCTCATATTATTAGACGGAGGTTGCCGAGATTGGCCATATAGCCTTTACGAAAACGTCAATGTAACACGATTATATACCGATGAGTTAGTGAGTTTACGGCCGCTAACTCTCATATTATTAGACGGAGGTTGCCGAGATTGGCCATATCGCCTTTACGAAAACGTCGATGTTACACGATATTTACCGACAAGTTAGTGAGTCTACGGTCCCTAAATCTCATATTAAAAGACGGAAGCTGCCGAGATTGGCCGAATAGCCTTTACAAAAACGTCGGTGTTACACGATATTTACAGACGAGTTAGTGAGTCTACGGCCCCTAACTCTCATATTAAAAGACGGAAGCTGCCGAGATTGGCCGAATAGCCTTTACGAAAACGTCGATGTTACACGATATTTACCGATGAGTTAGGGGTCGTAATCCTTAAGATTTAGGTTCTCGAGGTTAACTCTTTCAGCGCCAACTATATAAACTCGACCTCTTTCGACGGCCGAAATTTCAGTCCATTGAAACTCAGAAAGAATTTCATCTTATATCCTTGACTAAATAAGCGGACGGTATAGATCCAAGATCAGACTGCACGTTCTGTGCAGTCTGATCTTGATCTTTGCCGTCCGCAAAAGCCCTTGTTTAACCCGATGAAAGGGTTAAAGTGTC
The DNA here is from genome assembly GCA_946811185.2 of Hippopus hippopus. Classification (NCBI taxonomy): domain Eukaryota; kingdom Metazoa; phylum Mollusca; class Bivalvia; order Cardiida; family Cardiidae; genus Hippopus; species Hippopus hippopus. The sequence goes on from OX328101.1 coordinate 30,664,873, forward strand.
ACTTCTATTCTTATAAATGCACATCTTAAATGTCGACTACGCGCTTTAAAGTTTTAATCCTGAGAGCACAAAACACACGATCATTTGCTTTAATAGCACGTAAAAGAGATCAAGATCAGACAGCATTGTTCGAAAATGACTTGAGATATCAGGCATAAACCTTTTTTTTTTTAAATAAAATGCAATTTATTAATTTTGTGCGTTTTAGGCTGCTTCTTAAATCTTTACAAGACAACAAAATGGTCAAAATTGAAAACTTTAGTCGACAACAAAAATAAATGTGGCTGTGATGATGTCATTTAAATCGTAGAAAACATTGCTGTTAAAGGAGAAAGTGGTGGTCACCAGCGTTTTCTCCTTTTTTCCATTTTTTTTCCGAATAAACTTCCCCAGGGTTGTGATTGCACGAGAATGTACAGTAAAATGTTAACTTTTTGCCAAACTATAGAATTTAGACTGGTTCAAATTGAAAAGCATTTGAAGACGAAAAATTGAATAGAATTGAGTATTGCTCTTATGGCGAAATATGTCTATGATAGACTGGAAACATTGCGGGAAAAAGAGAAAGTGCTGCCGGGTTACCAGCATTTTCTCCACAATGTTTTCAAAATCCTGTTCTCCCTGGGTCGCTAAAAGTTGGGATTGAATGGAAATGGGTTAAATCTCCAAACTGAATTTTTGTGTTGTGTTAATTGAATGCTTGAGCAATGCTGGGTGAAAAGCTAGTTATGTATCTTCAAATACGTATCGACCCAAGATCAGCCTGCACAGTCCGGTCAAGCTGGGCTTGGTCGGAACTTTCTGCTATTGTAAGATATTTTTGTCGAAAGGCCAGTCTACCAACAGGTTCAGTCTGTTAGTAGACGAAATGGATTTTTTAGGATTCATAATTATCATTAGATATATAACTTGCTTGATATAATGTATCACAGAGATACATTAACACTTACAAATGTGAAAAACATCCGAAATACCGAATTTCTATTGTTGTTATGGCCAGAATACGTCAAAAAAATTGCATTGTAGATCCAAGATCAGACTGTACGTTCTGTGCAGTCTGATCTTGATCTACACTATCCACAAAAGCAACTTAAATTGGTTCCAGAGCTTTATGGGTTGATTCCCCTTTTGCCAGAGCGAGGCTCATTTGAAATAGAGGTTTTCTGTCTGGATGATAAACTCCTACATTTACAAGGAGAAACCTATACAAAATGCTGGACAAGTGCATCCAAGATCAGGCTAGAACTTCTATGCAGTCTTACCTTGAACTTTGTTGTCACCTCAATACCCTGAGTGTTGGTTGCCGTGAACGTGTTAGGAGTTGATAGTTACGCGACACTTGCTTTATTTTTTAATCTTAACTTTATCAGACGACAAAGTTCTAGACTCGTTCAAAATGGATTAATTTATTGATTGATTGTTTTGTGTTTAACGCCGTTTTCAACACTATTTCAGTCATATCGCGGTGGCCAGTGCACCTATCCATGTCGTTTCCTGGAGTTTCTTTTACCAGTACTATCTTGTTTCTCACATGACCATCGTCGAAACAACGGTCAGCGGTGAGAGCGGAATGAATCCTGTCGCAAAGACTATCATCAATCCTCGGAAAGATATTGGCCGAGTCGGGATCGAACCAGCGACCCCTTGTTCTCAAGTACAATTCGCTACCGACTGGGCTACCGGGGCTCGGCGTTCAAAATGGAAACAGTAGCAGACGACACATCAGATGTAGTTCAAAACAAAGGATTTTTCAAGTTTCAGGTAACGAACTTTGTGGGGAAAAAAGAAAATGCTGGTTACCTGCAGTTTCTCTTTTTCCCACAATGTTTTAAAAAGCTTTTTCTCTTTAACTCTCAGAGCTCAGGGTCCATAAAACACGAGATTGTTTGTTACGGAGTTTAATGAATGCGTGCACGTGACCTATACGAGTTTTTTTTTTTAAATATGTTATGTAGGATGCGTCAACATTGTTTTATAAGAAGTCATTCACATTCTTCACTTCCTTTTTTTCATTCATTCACGACTGAGCTTTTGTTACAACTTTAATCGCTTACTTCAGTTTCAAGTTACTAAATCTGGCTCCATCGATCAATACATTTAAGATTAAGATTCAATTATTTTAAGGCGCATGGTTTTTCACGGGATAATCTTTAGATGACACGCTTCAAAATCTTAGCCTGGTGAAACCTTGGACACAAATAAATAAGCGAGCTGTCTCCGAAATATAAATGAATAATTTTGAAAGCGGCGTAAAACATAGGTCAACAAGGCATTCAGCCATTTAGTCAGTCGGTCGGTCGGTCGGTCAGTCGGCCGGTCAGTCGGCCGGTCGGCCGGTCCGCTGGCCAACCAACCGGTAAGCCAGTCAGCCCGTCAGGTAGTCATTCAGTCAGGTAGTTTGCCAGCCAGTCGGTCATGTTGTCTCTTAACCACTGTTAACCCTTGTTACATTTACATGTGAAAATATACTTTCGCACTCATTAAAAGTGACAAAAACATTTACAAGGGTGGACAGTGTAGATCAAAGATCAGGCTGCATTTTCTGTACAGTCTGATGTCGATCTACTCTTTCTGCAAAAGGAAGTCTGGTCTTAATCTACATTAAACTGCAAAATCAATCTTAATTGCGATTAGCGCTCCAAGGGTTAATGTTCATTTGGAAATAATCTGTCTCCTCTGAATTAGCCTTAGGCTAAGCGTGAGTCAAGGACCTTTTTCGGACAGTGTAGATCAAGATCAGACTGCATAGAACGTGCAGTCTGATCTTAGATCCACACTGTCCGATAAGGTGATCTTTTTCCTCTTTGACAATTAACTTTGAAATAACATTCTTTGAATTATTACAATCGGCTGAAAAGTTTTATTTAAGTCATTCAGCAGGTTTAAGGTTCACTCTTTACCAAACGACAAAATTTTAGACTGGTCCAAATCGAAAGCACTTGCAGACGACAAAATAAACGTAACTCAAAAATTGAAATTTGTTTCCTGTAGGGTAGAAAACATTGTGGGAAAATGAGAAAATGCTGGTTACCAGCATTTTCTCCTTTTCCCACGATGTTTTCAAAAGGCTTCTATCTCAGGGTCGTAAAAACCAGGGATTGTTTGGTAAAGGGTTAACTCTTTGACAGACAGTGTTATGGCATTGTCCAATTTGGAAACAATGGCCGGCGATAAATGAAGTGTGAAGAATGAATGAAGGCTTTTGTCTTCAACAGTAGATTTATCTTCAATGGAGCAGAAAATTCGTGGGAAAAGAAGAACATGCTGGTAACCAGAATTTTTTCCTGTACCCACGATGTTTTCAAATGATTCATTTCACGGGGTTGTTAAATTCGGGATTATTTGGTAAAAAGTTAAAACAAAATCTGCTATTCTGTAAGAATCGCGTCTTCCATGCACAGGAGCGGGTTTTTAGCAGAACAGAATAGAAAGGAACTTATTTATTTATTTCTAGACAAGTACGAAGTTGTACATAGTCAAAACGAAAAATATACATGTATATCAATAATAAACATGAAACGTCACTTGATACTAGGCAAGCATGACGGCAAGAGTGATGGCAAGTGCCTTAAATTTTCATCTCGGTGAATTTCTATACCTGTGAACGCCTCTGATGTTGTAAATTACGTGTAATTTATCAAAGGCGTTAGAAAAGTACAGGGTGGTGCGGAGATTTTCTGTTTAACTCTCTACCTAACGATAAACTTTTAGACTTGTCCGAATTGAAAGCATTTGCAGACGACAAAATAAACGTGACTCAAAAATTGAAACTTGACTTAAGAAGAATAGAAAACATTGTGGGAAAAGGAGAAAATGCTGGTTACCAGCATTTTCTCCTTTTCCCACAGTGTTTTCAGAAGGCTTCTTCCTCTGGGTCGTAAAAACCAGGGATTGTTTGGTAAAGGGTTAACTTCCTAAAGATAAACTTTTAGGCGTGTCCGGACTGATAGCTTTTGCAGCCGACAAAATAAATGTGAATCAAAAACTGAAATTTAGATATCATTCCCCAAAAGCTATCTTTGAAATAGCAGAATTTGGGTTTTTACTGTTCGATTGAAAGATTTATTTTACTTGTTTAGCAGGATAGAGGTTAAAAAAGAAAACGATACTTATCTATTGGATAAGGCATCCGATCAATTTTAAACAACTCCCTCAACCCCATCCCTCCCCCCACATTTTTGAAAAGGGGGGGGGAAGAAAGGACTTCTTTTACACTTTTTCGCTAAATTATTGTTTCTGTAGCCGAGGACTAGAGAATGTGAACAGTTACAATGCCTATCACAACAATCTAGTTGCCTCTGAGGCCAGTGTAGATCAAGATCAGACTGCACGAAGTGTGCAGCGTGATCTTGAATCTACACTGTTTACTGTGCTGCAAGACAGTGGACAATACAGTAACAGTAACCTATTCTTGAAACGGCAATTATCTTACTGTTTTTTTTTTTTTCATTTTTTTTTTTGGTCTTCATTTCGTTTATTTCAAGTCTTCCCAGTAAATCAACCGACAACTAGTTCAGTTCAAAACGACATCGAGACGGATGATGATTTAAAGGTTCAGAAAACACCTGTACTGAATTAGTTGAAAACAACATGGGAAAAAAAAACATTAGATTGTTGTAAGGTCCACAATGACGGATGATTGAAAGGTTGAGAAAATGACAAGATCAAAACGTTGTTGAAATCATCATGGAAGAGGAAACAATTACTGGTTCTTACAAGCAACTTCTCCTTTACTCGCCAGGTGTGTGTGTTTTTTTTTTTATTGATTGAAGTGTGTTTTATGCTGCTTTCAACATCATTTAAATCATATCACGGCTGCAGCTTACATATTCATGTTTGTCTTGTGTTTTATCACAACTAGACTAAGGCTCTGAAGAATGTTTAAAAAAAAAGAGAATGTTGTCTAGAGCAAGATCATATTAGTTTGAGCCATGCCTTGTGAAAAGGGGGGCTTAATGCAGCTGCAAAAAATATCGACCCAAGGTCAGCCTGCACGGACTGCGCAGGCTGACATTGGCTAAAAACAACACTCTTGCTATTGGTCAAATTTCGGCTTGTCCAAGGAACATTCTACCTCATCATTTGGTCGGTTCATAAAAAAAGGATTTTATGGATCCAATATTATGTGATGACTTGTTTGGTATGATGCAACACGGAGATGCATTAAGCCCCTTTTTGCCAACGCATGGTTCATTTGTATTTGTACAGTAATGGTTAAGTGCGTGCAAATTACGTGTATGGGAGTGTCCTTGGACATGGTCATGTATCTTGCCTATAACTGATAATGTTACAAGACCACATAACAAGATAATAAATACTTCTGCAGATAACTCATTGAAAGGAGGATCGTCTGAACTTACAATACCCTGTAACACTCTATGGGTTCAAACCCTTTCACTTGTAGGCTTGAACTACTAAGGTTGAAACGGACTTCTTCAGGTAAGAAAGGGGAATAAGCCTTAACCTGCTAAATAAGTGAAATGAAATTTTCAAGCAAACAGTTAAAAGACAAATTCCTTAACGGCTTAATGGACAGTGTCGATCCAAGATCAGACTGTACGTTCTTTGTAGTCTGATCTTGATCTACTCTGAACGTTTAAGGTGCTTGAATCGCGTTTAGCAGCCTTAGGGTAAGAAATATTGCAGTTTCACGATCGTTATTGGCTTGAGTATCTCACAAACCAGCAGTGTAGGAAAGTCTAGATCCAAGATCAGACTGCCTGTACTTCGCAGACTGACCATGATCCACACTGTCCGTGCACAGAAAAGATTGTTGGCAGTTTGACCTTGATCCACACTGTTCGTGCACAGAAAAGATCGTTGGCAGACTGCCCATGATCCACACTGTCGTGCACAGAAAAGATCGTTGGCAGACTGACCATGATCCTCTCTGTCCGTGCACAGAAAAGATCGTTGACTTTGACCGTACCGTACATACAAGTTGCTTTTTCCCGTCATGAGTAACAAAAACGAGATATTTTCGAAGGTAAGGAACGAGTCCTTCACGTATGAAATGGAAATGATTATGGGGAAAAAAGATACCATGTGCATGTTTAAATAGAAATGGTTGCTCCTTTAGTATTCATTTTTTCTTCAAAAGCTGTTTACAACAGAGGCGTAAAAAGTTGTACTAGTACGGACATGAGCTGAACCATTATCTATCGTTGTTCGTTATCTTTCAGTGGGCGTGTAGCAATGTCCCTTCTTACACTTAGTCTTGTAGCTGAGCCCGCTGGCCGAGTCGGTAACGTGCAGGGATTGAAATCAAGGGGCTCGCTGGTTCCATTCCCCATCTCGGCTCATTTCTGTCCGAGAATTAACCTTTAGACTACTAGGCGAGACTCACTGACCTTTGGCGGACAGTATAGATCAAGGTCAAACTGCACAGAACGTGCAGTCTGATCTTTGATCTACACTGTCCGATAAAGAGATATTTTTCTCCAGAAAATAAATTTGAAATATCATCAATCGGGTTCATACTATCGGCTTGAAAGTTTCATTCAATTTATTTGGCAGGATAAGGGTTAATTAAAGTCATTACGACAGGGTTCACTCTTCTTCTTACCGCAGAAAATTTGTTTCGATGAGGCTTGTTTTGGAAAGCAGCCAGTGGCTTTGGAAGAATATTGTGCGAATTACCGGTATTAGAAACCAAAAAACATGGATAGCTGCACTGTCCCTGCGATATAATTGAAATAACGTTGAAAACATCTTTAAACACCACACTACATATATATTTATATAATCAAACGAACAAACACTTCAACAAACAAACAAACAAATAAATAGATTACATTCTTTCACAAAAAGATTACAGAAACTGAAAATTTATCTGCCTGCAAAGATCACCTTGAAATCAGAATACTGACAGAAAGTGTTTGCATGGAGACTTCCTTTGTTTGATGTTTAACGCCATCTTCAACGCTGTATCAGTTATATCGCGGCGACCAGACCACTTACTCAAGCTTTTCTGAAGTTGTTTTTACCAGTGCTTCGTAAAACAGTATTTTCAAGCCATTAGCTGCTTTCCCACATGGACAATGTCGAAGAAGTATTCAGCGGTGAGAGAGAAATTAAACCTGGCGAAATTACTATTTCCAATCCCAGAACTGAATCTGGTCGTGCTGAAAATCGAAGCAGCGATCCGTGGGTTTTAGGCATGTACATTACAAAGTCAGCGACAGATCTAGGCGTATGGAGATTTGAATGACCATTCCTAAATTTAAGTCTACTCCAAGTGTAGTCTTTACAAAGACCAATAAAGGACTGTTTTTAAGACGGAAGCATTTTAGACTTGTTCAAAGTAAAAGCAGTTGCAGACGACAAATTAGATGCAGCTGACATGGTGGGAATCGTCTTTGAAAGGGTAGAAACCGTTCTTGGAAAAGGAGAAAATACTTACAACCAGCATTTTCTCCTATACTCACCATGTTTATATTTAGCCTCTTTGCTTAACCCTTTACCAAACAATCCCTGGTTTTCACGACCCTGGAAAAGAAGGCTTTTGAAAACATTGAGGGAAAAGGAGAAAATGCTGGTAACCAGCATTTTCTCCTTTTCCCTCAATGTTTTCTCTTCTATCAGAGACCTAAAGCTCATTTGTACCCATTCTGAATTCGTCGTCTGTGGATGCTCTCGGTTTGGAGGCGTCTAAAATCTGTTGTTTGGGAAAGGGTTAAGGTCTTTCGAACGGGATTGTTTGGAAAAGGGTTAAATAATTGAAAATGATGCTGGCACAGGGTCGAACACTGAGCAAACAGTCATAACATTTTTTTAAAAGTATATTCTCAATAATTAGTTATTATAATTATGAAACTATAACTAGTTATTATAATTATGAAACTATAACTAGTTATTATAATTATGAAACTATGAAATTTTCTCCTTAACTCTTTACCACACAATGCCGAGTGTAACAACCCTAGAAAGAGGCCTTTTGAAAACATTGTGAGGAAAGGAGAAAATGCTGGTGACCAGCATTTTCTCCTTTTCTCACAATGTTTTCTACCCTATCCTAGACAGAAATCATCATTTGAATTACATTTTACTAGCATTCGTCGGCGACAAATGCTTTCAATTAGGTCAAGTCTGAATTTCCTTCCTGTGGGAAATAGTGAAGTTGTTTGACAACACTGTGTCATGTTACAAAATTTTGATCGACGCTTATTCATACTTAATCTAATTTTTGTTTAAAACATTTTTAATAGTTATTATCCGTTGTTATAATATATAATACTTCAATGATTTTTAATGACGTCCAAATTATATTATAGAATAAACGGCTCACGCTTCGTATGATATAAAATTTAGATAAACTTTTCCCATACTTTTCATGCGTGTAACTCTATAATAGGTAGTACATGTAAGTAAATGTCAAAATTGATACACTTTTTCTCTTTCAGTTAACCCTAAACCTACTGAATAGGTGAAATGAAACCTTCAAGCCGATAGTAAAAGCGATAATATTGCTTTTTCAAAATTATTTTCTGGAAAAAAGTCTATCCGTATCGGACAGTGTAGATCAAAGATCAGACCGCACTTTCTGTGCAGTCTGATTTTGATCCACACTGTCCGCTAATGATCACTGATTCGCGGTTATTAGCCGAAGAGTTAATCTACATAAGTTACGAATAAATTTGTGCATGTTTAATATCTCACCATAATGACACGACCTAAAACACACCAGCAATTAACAGATATTTTTATTAATGGTGTTTTACGCCGCTTTGTACAGCTTAATTCATATTGCTACGCCATCTCACTTCATAGCGTCTTTCCTTGGGTTCCACAGTTCCAAGGTGGGGTTTTGGAGTGCAACATATTGTTCTATGTGACCAGTGGCTCCAGTAGGGTCCGAACGAAATTAATCTATATTTTTAAGTATATGCAAAAAACAACAAGCTTTGCTGAAATGCATCTCCCAGTAGGACAGTGAAGACCCAAGATCTGCAGATCTCCGCGACATTCTTTGCATTTGTGACCTGTACTAACCGCACATTTTTAAGTTTGGTACTAATTGTGATTTGTAAGACTAGGCTTCTGATTGGTTGATAGGTGAGTCCGTCTCATCCAATCGGATTGCTGTTATTTAGGGTAAGATCATCATTTTCAATCATTTGTGATTACCTTACTCTAATCTTGATCACCACAAGTCATTCGAGAGTTTAAAACAACGCTTTTAAAAGCGCTTTTCACATTACCAGTTGCCTTTGAGTCCAGTGTAGATAAAGATCAGACTGCACAAAACGTACATTATGATCATTGATCTGCTGTGTCGGCTTTGCTGAGAGATTCTGAACAACCTCGATAATATATTTTTTTTTGTCTTATTTCTAGACTGAAAATGTTTGAGTCATGCTCAGTGAAAAGGGGTTTTAATACATCTGTGAAAAGTTTCGACCCAGATCAGCCTGCGTAGTCCGCGCAGGCTGACCTAAGTCGAAAATTTTTGTTATTGTACAATAGCTGTACAATAGCTGCATGTCGAAAGACCATTCAAACTCACGATTCAGTCCGTTACTAGGGAAAAAAAGGATTTTAAAAACACTGAAGAAAAAGTCCTTTGAAAACCATGTGGGAAAAGGAGAAAATGCTGGTTACCAGCATTTTCTCTTTTTCATACAAGGTTTTCTACCCTTTCAAGACAGAACCTTTCATTTTAGCAACATTTAATTTGTCGTCTGCAAATGCTTTCAATTTGGACAAGTCTCACATTTTGTCGTCTGATAAAAAGTGAGGGAATAATCTTTTCAGCGCTGCAGGCGAAAACAGAGCTTTTGTGGACTGCTTAGATCAAGATCAGACTGCACAGAACGCGCAGTCTGATCTTGGATCTATACCGTCTGCTTATTAAGTGGCATCAATTACATAAAGAAATCTTTGTGAGTTTCAGTGGTTTGATTTTCAGCGGTCGATATAGGTCGAGTTTTTAAACTCGTACATGTATTTGGTTCTAAAAGAGTTAACTGACTCTTGACCAGAAGACAAAATTTTAGACTCCACCGAAGTCAGCGCATCTGCAGACGATTACGTCAGTATTGCTCTTAAAGATGATTTCTGTCTGATCGCTGAAACGGTAGAGAGGTAGAAAGGCTTAAGTGGACAAAGGAGAAAATGCCGGTTACCGACATTTGCTCCTTTTCCCACAAGATCCTCAAAGGCTTTCTTCTTCAGACTTGTTAAAACTCGGGGTTATTAGGCGAAGAGTGAACAGTTATGGACATCCCGCCACATACCTGTTCTCGCACGATATAAATAAAACGGTTTTATCACTTGCCTTATCTACCAAATAAATATTTGTTCGAATGTTGACGTAGAGACATTATAGGCACAAAAATATTTGACCCTCATTCATGTTTAGGTCGGGTTTTCTTTTTCATAGCCTTCAACCCTTTTTAACTCTTAAGCTGCTAAGCGCGACTCACTGACCTTTTGCGGACAGTGTAGATCAAGATCAGACTGCACAGAATGTGCAGTCTGATCTTTGATCTACATTGTTCGATGAGGACAATTCTCTCTTCCCCCCCCACCCATGTACCTTTGAAGTAACAAAATTTTGGTTTTTACAATCGGCTTAAAATTTTCATTTCATTTATTAGCAGGATAAGAGTTTATCTATTCCTTTCGTAGCCGACTTTCTGCACAGACTGATTTCATTTGATTTCTTTTTCCAAATTATCCCTTTGACCCATTTTAACCCTTTATCGCACAGTTCCAATTTTGGACGACCGTGAGAAAGAAATATTTTGAAAACATTGTGGAAGAAGGAAAATGCTGGTAACCAGCATTTTCCTTTTTTCCCACGATCTTTTCTACCCTTCCAAAGGCAATTTCCATCTTTGAGTTGTATCTTAATTGTCGTCTGCAAATTCTTTGAATTTGAAAAAGGCTTACATTATGGCGTTTGGTAAAGAGTTAACCCATTTCTATTTAAAACTTGCTGCTGACGTGTTGGTCTTCTCGTTGCCGTTTGTCAGTTGATCTCCTAGGCCTCCCCTTCTGGAGTTTTTTTCTGCCCCCTATCCATTTCTTTAACTCTCCGTCTGTCGGTCTGTCTGTCTGTCCGTCTGTTCGTTCTTATGCCCGTCTATTTTTTTACCATTTTCTCTCCGTTCTACTACCACTTGTCTGTCTGTCTGTCTGTCTGTCTTTCCGTCCATCTGTCTGTCTTTCCGTCCCTCCGTCCGCCCTTCCGTTCGCCACTCTCTGTCAGTCCGTCTATCTGTCTGTCTGTCCGTCCGTCCGTCTGTCCGTCTGTCTGTCTATCTGTCCGTATGTCTTTCCGTCCGTCCGTCCGTCCGTCGATGATCCTCAGTTAGAATTTTACATAACCCCACCGATTGGCTGAGAAAGAAGGGCTGTGCCAATCACATTACTAATCTGAGAATTCAGAGTGGTAACAATACAATTGGGCCATAGTCTGGGGAAAGAGGGTTTAATGCATATTCATGATTCATGGTACCAGGCAAGTCATTACAATTTTATGGATCATTAAAAACATTATGTATAACAACCGACAAAATCATGATGTAGAATGGTCCTTGGACAGAAAATTGACGAAAATCAAAAAGTTTTGACCCATGTCGGCCTGCGCGAACCGCGCAGGCCGACATGGTTCCATACTTTTTGCAGATGCATTCAACTCCAGTTTTACAGAGCACCGCTCCATTTTAGCATGGTTAGTGAATGCCAGTCCAGAATTTTAGAATTAGAACTGAGTTAACTCTTAACTAAATATCCCCTTATCTAAAGACTTGAGGAAAATACATGTAGCTTTTGAAGACATTATAAAAAGAGAAACTGCTTGTAACCATTTTCTCTCTTTCAAACAACGTTTTCGATCCTTTCACAGAAACAGGAGTCCCATTACTTTTTTACCAAACAATCCCGAGTTTTAACGATCCTAAAACAAGCTTTTGAAAACACTGTGGGAAAAGAAAAGCATGCTGGTAACCAGCATTTTCTGTTTTTCCCATAATGTTTTCTGCCCTATCAAAGACAGAAACAACCTACATTTGTCATCTACAAATGCCTTCGATTTGGTCCAAAATTTTGTTATTTAGTTGTGGGTTAGATTTGTCGTCTGCAAATGCTTTAAATTTTGATGAGTCAAACTTTTTGTTGTCTAAGAAAAGACAATTTTCACTTATGACAAGATACAAACAAAGATTTTTATTTGTAAATGAAGGCCACCGGCCCATAATACAAAATTTCATATACAATCATAACAAACAACAATGAAGAGCTGCAAAATACATTTGAGCCATGCTCTGTGAAAAGGAGGCTTCATGCATCTGCCAAAAGTATTGACCCAGGCCAGCTTGCACAGTCCATGCAGGCTGACCTCGGCTGAAACTTTTCAATATTGGTCAACATTCTGTGTGTCTAAGGACCAGTCTACCTCATGATTTAGTCGATTGTTTAAAAAAAAAAAAAAAATGTGACTGTTATGGATCCACAAGTACGTGATGGCTAGCTTGGTATGATGGATTACAGAGATACATTAACCCATTACCACACAATCCTTACTTTTGACGCCCCTGAGAAAGAAGCCTTTTGAAAACACTGTAGGAAAAGGAGAAAATGCTGGTAACCAGCATTTTCTCCTTTTCCCACAGTGTTTTCTACCCTTCCCAGAACCAATTTCAATTTTTCAGTCACCTTTATATTGTCGTCTGCAAATGCTTTCATTTTGAACCAGTCTAAAATGTTGTCGTGTGGTAAAGAGTTAAGCCCCCCTTGCCAGAGCATGTCTCGTTTACATGGAAAATAGAATAACTTTAATCTTTATCTTGTTACTTAAATAAAATGATGCTTTCCAGCTGATAATTAAAACTCAAATATTGCCATTTTAAAGTTATTTATTGGGGGGGGGGATAATATCTCCTCATCGGACAGTGTTGATCCAAGATCAGACTGCACGTTCTGTGCAGTCTGATCTTGGTTTACACTGTCCGCACAAGGTCAGTGAGTCGCGCTTAGCAGCCTAAGGGTTAATTATTTTGATTAGCATCCTTTAAGGTTATCTGTGTTAGAAAATTCGCTTGACCTCCGATATCTCTATTTTGTCGTACGATTTTATGCAAGTACACGTGTATCTCTGATCTTGACTGATTAACGTCTACCGTATCGTAAACAGTGCAGACGCAGACTAGCTTGTTTGAGACACCAGACACTTGCTGCATGTACTTAAGTCCATTCATTACTACCGTTGTCAAAATTGTAATCACGTGATGCGGGGGTCCACCGTCTCCGAATCGATATGGCATGGATATATAACCTTGGTCCGTATTCACCAACCGTTCTTAAGAACGTTCTTGGTGTTAGACTCCAGAATTTTCTAAATTTGAAAGTAACACAACGTCTGATTGGCTAAACCAAATGGTTTAGCCAATCAGAAGTTGTGTTACTTTCACATTTAGAAAATTCTTGAGAATTAGACAAATAATATTCTTAAGAATGGTTGGTGAATAAAGATCCAGGATGTCGACAGCCCGATCACCGCAGTAGCTGGTCATGATATAAGTGTCCTTTGGCAAGTCACTCTTCCTCAGTCCTACTACTGGTTCAGTACCAGGGGCGTGAACTTTTTTATTAGTGTATTATGCAATTTTAAGTGCAACCCGATCCTGATCTATGCTGTCCCAAAATCTTCTAAACTAACGTATTCTTTAACCCTTTTCACAAACGACAAAATTCTTTACTTATGCAAATTGAAAGCACCTGCAGGCGACGAATTCTGAATTGATTCCGAATTGATACAAATAAGCTTAAAAGTCCTCGGACAGAGAAGAAAACATGGCGGGAAAAGAAAAAATGGCTTGTCAAAGCATTTTCTCCTTTTCCCACAATGTTTTCAAAAGCTTCCTTCTTCAGGCTGGTAAAACACGGATGCCTTTGCTAAAGGGATAAAAGGCTCGTATATGTACGATCACAGAGCATTCCTGCCGTATGGCAAGGTCGGGCAAGAAACTGATATTTGAACTGTCAGTACAGTTAGATTTAAGATAATACACTCAAGGTTTCTAAAAGCTACCAGATAAAACTAAATTAGCAGTTAACAGTTATGAATAAAAGCTAATATCTTGCCAGGGGTTTCTCTCCTTGTCTCTCCTTCCGAATCCACGCCTCCACCTCAATTTCAAGTCTTTTCTTTCGACTAGAATAATGTCCATTCAAGATTATCCTGCATGTTCTTTGCAGTCTGATCTCGATCCTCACTGTCTACAAAAGCACATTGATTAGCACATGGAGGTTTTTTAACCCTTGGGCTGCTAGGCACGACCCAAGGACCTTTTTGCGGACAATGTAGATCAAGATCAGACTGCACAGAACTTGCAATCTGATCTTGGATCTACACTGTCCGATTATAAGTTATTTTCTTCCCAAAATAACTTTGAAATAACAACAATTGGGTTTTTCCTATCGGCATGAAAGTTTCATTTCATTTATTTAGCATTTTCAGGGTTAACTAACGGATATATGGCCTGCAACACGCGAAAAGGGGCATTCGGATATTTGCGTAAAGTATTGTCTGGGATCAGCCAGCGCATTCCGCGCGGGCTAATCCGAAACAACACTCTCCGTTTTTTTGTAATTTTATGTTTTGCGCAAGTCTACTGTAGCACAAAATCTAATGTAGTCGTAAAGTGCCGTCTCGGATTAGCCTGCGCGGACTGCACAGGCTGATCCGAGACGACACTTTACGCAAATGTCCGAATGCCCCTTTTAGCGTGTTGCAAGCCATATTATTATTGGAGCGTATAAAGGACAACTCTTATTTACACTTGCATCTATTTTTCGTACGAGTTATATTACTTGACTTGTAAATGTTTCGCTACCAACTCAATGAATACAACTTCTTTCGAAGTCTACAAGTAAAATTTCCACACCAATTAAGATAACTCTGGTCATAGAGTAGCACTAGGTAGCGCACGTTTTAGGTACAAGATCAGACTACACGTTTTATCCAATAGCTTTTACAGTTGCGATTGGTAGTGAAAGCGTTCAGGAATTACAGGTGTCCTTTTGTCAATGCAGGGACAATAAACTTACAATATTAACGAGCACGCATACATCTACACACATATTAGAAAAAATAAGAGAAAGAAACCCACTTCAAGCTTTTGTACGGTTCTATTTCAGTTCTAAACGTAACAGAATCTCTCTTACAATAAATTGGTATATCACTGTAAAGCCCATGCGTAAATGATTACCGGAGATTCTTTGTAAGTTCTCTTCTTTAATGAGCATTTCTGTCAGCACCAACCAAAAGTTGACACAAAATCGTGTTATTTATCTATTGTTTCCAAAATTTAAATCCCTACTAATCTGTCATCTTGATATAATTATCAGATTCTTTGTTAATAAAAATTGATTTTCCCCCCATAGTTTGGTTCTTTAGCGTCTTTTTAAAAGTTTCCCGTTTCCAACAAGTTTAATTGTTGTATTGGATTCTTCGTTTCCATTTTTAGATGCTCTTTTATCTAAATTGCTCAACTTAACGAGCGGCCTTGCAGTTTTGTGAGGTGTGTGGATCTCAAACTTTTCTCCTGTTTGCATGGCGTACACTGGTCGTGGTAACGACACTGGCACAACACATATGACACCGTGCTCATCACCTACCGTGATGGGTGTAATGGATGGTAATGCGTCCTCAATGGACACTGAACCCATCTTATATCGCTTTCTAGTCCCTTTCTCCACATTTTTAGATGCGATGGGTGGTAGTGGCGGCTTTGTTGTCTTCTTTGACTCCACACTCTTATGACCAGGCGTTAATCGTCCTTGTGTAATGTCTATAGTATTATCTGTCATAATAGGTATCTTTCTGAAAAGCTTGTCTTTCTCATTTTCGTTCACAATCTGAGAGACTATGGCTGGAATAGGTTTTGAATGAACGGACTCCACTTTGGATGAAGTTGAAACTGCTACTGTATCTTCATTTCGACAGGTAACCAAGTCTTCGTCAAGCTTTTTTTGGACATGATCCCCGTTTTGTACAGTAACTTGCCATCCTCGTCTGGTCTTAGGGATGTCGTTAAGGGCGGCTGTTTCAGTTTTAACATTAACGCGATCATTTCTTGAAACCTCGATTGAATCATTTCTCTCAGTTTTGATACTTTTATCAATTGTTCTAGTGCTCTCTATATCAGCTTGTTTCCGGCGATTTACTTCTGTCATTCTTGTTCTGGTGCGAATTGACTTATAGCATTGTGTTTTCCTTGCTGACAAACTTTCAATGGGTCGCCGCTCACTGTTATCACACCCAAGGGCCTTCACGTTAACACTACCGACAATGATATTATCAGTGTTATGTTGGTTCTGATAAGGATTGATTGTCTCATTTCTTGAGGCCTGCAATGACCTGACAGATACAACTCTATTATGTCTGTCTTTGTTAACATCTGGTAACACTTTGGACATAGGCTTTTCGAATGTATTTACACCCCCTTTTAAAATAGTTGTTTGACATACACTTTTAGGTCTTTCAGCATTGTTTTGCTTGCTGTCAGAGAAATTTTCTTTGCCTTTCTTATTTTTGTGCATTTGACTACTGACTACAGTCAGATTGCCAACTTGCGGATCAGATTTATTTACACCAAGTACATCTGCAACCTTGTTACCAATGAAAGTATGAGATACACTCTTATACACTAAAACGTTTCTACTTTCACTGTCAACTATCTTGTTGTCGCTTGAACTACAGTCTTTTTTCTCCAGTTCCTTTATTTTGAGAAGATTCAGTTCTTTTCGAAGTGAATCAAGCAATTTATAATTTTGCTCGTTTTCCTTCACTAGATCTTTCGCTTCACAGTTGACAGTGTCAAAATCTTCGAGAGCCAGTTCTTTAAACATTTCTCTTCTGTGTACAAGTTCTTCAAGGTCTTCGACAATCTTGCGTACATCACTCTGCATGGTCTCCGTCCTCTCTTCCAACATTTCAGACTCTCTTTCGTAACTTAAGTGTTCACGCTTTATCCTTTTGGCTTCGCCACGATAATTTTTATATTGTTTGGTCACTGCAGCCACCTTCTTTGTCCAGATGTCGTTATCATCTTGAACTACCTCAAAAGTGGACATTTCAGCTTCTGCGAATCTGAAAGGAAATAAATAAGAAAAAAGAAATCAGCCCTAATATCATAACAGACTGTATGATAATTAGGCCAACTTAATGTGCCTTGGCGGACATAGTAAATCAAGATGCTAATCATTTGACTAACTCTTAACCATACAACAAAACTTGTTTAGAATCATCCTTTCTTGGAGCATCTGAAAACGAGAAATTAAAAGCGGCTCGACTGAATAGGATTTGTCTTTGAAAGGAAAAAAGCATTGTGGGGAAAAGAGAAATTGCTTGATTCAGCATTATCTTCTTATTCCACAATGTTTTTAATAATAACATTACTACTCATAATAATAATAATAATAACCGCCAAAGTAAAAAAAAAAAAAAAAATGCAAGGTTAGTACCTATCTTGTCTTTTCAATCTTTCGGCAAGGTCTTGAAGTATATCTTCGTTTACTTCAGAAATCCTCACCAATCTTCCACACTCTTGTTTTACATCACTGGTGTCCATTGTCTCGATCCTTTCTAGGATATCTGTCAAGAAATTTAAATAGTTATGATTAAAATTGATTAAAATTGATCTATTTGATTTGTTATCAATAAAGACGTACAAAAATACCTTTACAACATCACGAGAAGATAATTCTAAAATAATCATTCGATTCATTTCAAATCGATTCCACATTTTATTAAAAGCTGGGAAAACCGCTACCAGACTCGATATATTAGGAGTGGCGGGAGGAGGGGGGGGAGGGGAAAGAGTGTATCATAAATTTATCTGGAAAAGCAATTTCAGGAAAACTAAAGGTTTAAACAAAACTTAGTAACCGAATGTTGCTGAAAAGTAAAAGATTGCACTTCAAGTTATTATATTTGAGCCATGCTCTGTGAAAAGGGGGCTTAATGCATCTCCGTGATGCATTATACCAGGCAAGTCATCACATGACCTTGGATCCATAAAGTCCACTTTGTCTTACAATCGACTGGATCATGAGATAGACTGGACCTTGGACATACAGAAAACTGACCAATAGCGAAAAGTTTCGGCCCAGGTCAGCCTGCGCGGACTGCGCAGGCTGACCTGGATCGAAACTTTTCGCAGATGCAATAAGCCCCCTTTTCACAGAGCACGGCTCATTTACAATTTCAGGAAAAATTCAAATGCATGCGATAGAATCTATATTTTTCTTTTTTAAACACGAGCTCCACAGTATAAGCAAATTTTATAATTTTGTTTGTAAATAGCATGCGAAATCAAAAGAAAAATGCTAATGAAATAGATGAGTGAACGGATACGATCTCTCTGGTACTAAAGTCTTTACGAAGCAATCCCGTGCTTTAAGAACCCTGAGTTAGAGGCCTTTGAAAATAATGTGGAAATGGAGAAAATGCTGGTAACCAGCATTTTCTCCTTTACAACATTATTTTATTTTACCAACTCTCAAACAAATCCAATCATTTCAGTTATTTAAGATACCGCCTTTCTAATGGACAATCATAAAATTTTATCGTATACTTTAAAGTGTTAAAATACTGACCTTTGACATATATTTCAGAATTCCCTTCCACGATGTCAAAGTAGATTAAATTGTCCTCTGACTCATAAATTGGTTTGTCTGCATTGTCTTCCTGTCCGAATGGACCATTATGGGCGGACATATTTCTATTCCTCGCGGAATGTCTGTATCTCTTATACATGATTAAGAAGTTAATATCAATTTTAAAATCTCCTTTATAAATCTATATAGATCTAGCTGCATAGAATAAGCGTTAAATTTATATTATGGAGGTAACGATGTCCTCTAGAGGCGTATCGATAGATACGCCGTTTATGACGTCATGTACTCACTCGGTCGTTTACGCCAAACACTTTCGTCTATATAGTACACATAAATTCAGCAAACGACCTTTTTTTCTAAGGAAGACAAAAAGGAATTTTTTGTATGCGGTAAAGAATAAAGACTTTTTCACGTGGTAGCCCATGAAAGTACAACATTGGGACCTTTGTATGAATTTTGTAAACTTCAGTGCTTGTCATTCATAATTTTGCTGCACTGTTTTCACGTGTATTCATGTAATAAACCCTCAAGTTATTGTGATTATCCATTTTGTACAAAAGTGTTTTCAAATCGTCTGCTGTAAATTACGTTGCAAGAGATAAACGAGTTGATTCTTTATCAGAAGATAAACTTCAGCCTTATCAAAATCTGAAGCATTTTCAAGCGACAAGTCAGATGTGGTTCAAACAATAGGAATTATCTTTGAAAGAGCAGAAAACGTAATACCGCTTTTCCATGACGCTTTTCATTAACTTTCGCTAGATGGCATTTTTCAAGTACATACCTATCTGATTTAGCATTCTGGCTACAGAACCAGACCACTTTTCAGGATGCAATCGAAGCAGCGGATTTCAAAATGAAATTTATTTTAAACTACGCTAACTGATATGATTCATCCAGCTATAGTTTGCCAGCACATAACCCATGCACCAGTCATTTATGAATACAGCCCCTATAGGAATGGGAAATAACCCCATTATAAGCCCAGCATGGTGGGGGCAAATGTCTGTGGAAAAACCCTGAACAAATCCCGGTTTTCCCTAAATCTATATTTAGAAATTGTAAAACAAAGATTTGCATTAAACAACGATGTTCTTTTTAAAACGATTTTCCCGTTTGAAGTTATTATATTTTTAATAAACATGGAGTGCACAATAGGCCTGACTTTCTCCACAGACGTATTCTTAATAGCCATTTTCGCTTACTTCGTTTCAGCGGCCGGTCTTTGGTTATGCGTACCGCGTTTGGATAGTGCTACATCATAGCAGACAGGTCAATCATCGAAGAAAATGACATGCGCAGACAACCCAATGATAAAGGCACCCGCTGGGTGACATCTTTCAAATACACATCTATCTGACTTGGGCATTCTGGTTACAGAATCGGACTACTTTTTCAAAACGGCGTCCATTACTTTGAATTTCATGATAAAATAAATGTTTACTCAACAGAATGCTACCTGGTACAATTCATTCAGCTATGGTCAGCTAGCATGTAACATATGCACCGACCATTTATAAAAACAGCCCCTACAGGCTTGGGTAATAGTTTGGTATCAGCCAGACATCTTGTTGATAAGTCTGTTGAAAACCCTGACGAATCCTGGTCTCCCTAAAGTCTGTATTTAGAAACTGTATTCAAAGATGTGCAGTAAAACAAGAGTATTTGTGAAAACTTTGTTTCCCTTTTGTTTCCCTTTTGAAATAATTAAATTTTCAAGATATTTGGAGCGAAAAACAGGCTACATTTTTCCACAGATGTAGCCTAGTGATAGTGATGCGTCATAGCAGACGGGTCGAATCTTCGAAGAATATGACATGCGCGAACAATGCCCAATATCACGACCAAATTTACTAATCAGAGTGCTGTAAGCACTCCGGCATCATGATGGGATTTTGTCAAAGTCTTTCATTGGCCCTTTTGGTGCCAGTGGCAGGTATTGATACATTTGCGGATGGTGTCGGTAAAGATCAGACTAAGAAGTGCAGTCAGATTTTGAATGATCCAGATAATGCCTGATGTTTGTGAGGTGTTCTCATATAACTACAAATCGCACAATTGAAATTGCAGCTTTTTACCCATTAGGCACTCGAAATCAGAATTTGATTATGATTGTTTCCCGAGTATATAAGCATACAACCTACATCTACAGCAATGTAATTTTTATTCCGGTCGATTGGGTTCGGTGTTAGGAAATAGCTGCCATGGTGACATTATGGCGTAAACCTCGGTTTGTATTCACCAATTATTACTAAGAACACTCTTAGTCTTATTCCAAAGATTTTTCTAAATTTAAAAGTAACACAACTTCTGATTGGCTAAACCATTGGGTTTAGCCAATCAGAAGTTGTGTTACTTTCAAATTTAGAAAATTCTGGAGAATAAGACTGAGAACGTTCTTAAAAATGGTTGGTGAAAACGGACCAAGGTCCTTATAGCTATGTCGTCATGTACAACGTTCAGGGCAAGTAAACCAGGGATAGTGAGATTAGGTCTCTGTTCGGTCAACTCTTGTCGAGGATTGATGATGGTCATTGGGTCAGAAATCGTTTCTCCGAGGGCACTGATGTGGAGGTGTACGGGATTGGTCCTCTCTCGTCGGGGTTTTCGGGTTTTAGGGCTCTTTGAAAAATGTTAGAATGCAAAAGGAGCCCTAGTTTTTTGGGTTTTTTTTTTTTTGTATTTATTTGTGCTTAACTTTTTATTTTTGAATTCAAGCAAATCAAAAACGATAATGGGATTTATCTAAAGATTTTTACTAAATAACTGTAGAAACAATGTACAAGTAGATCTGACTTCCAGGCCATTTGTACGTTTCCTATCACAGGACTGTTCTAACCGTTCAGTTTGCCCTCTCACAGGCAGTTATCATGAAAGGATCACATTTGTGTATTTTGCACAATAGTTGAAAGAGAAAATAAACTGATCTATTGGTTTTCGGTGATATAATCAGACTCAACGATGCCTTCTTGCCTGCCGCTGGTTACCAGCATTCTCGCTCTCTCGCTCTTGCTCTCTCTCTCTCTCTCTCTCTCTCTTTCTTCTCCCCTTATTAAAATACTTACTTCCTCGGGGACGTTACACTATAGGCCTCTGAAACTCCATTGGTCTGTCACGGGATAACGAAATTCTCATTATCGGACACCGTTACTATAAATAGCACATTGGCGACTGCCTCTATATCGTATATAGCATTGGTAACTAGGTTTATTTTTCCATTTTTGGTTAAACATTATCTCTGAAAGAAGACTGGGGTCAAATTTTCTTCGATTTCGTTGCACACCTTACACACAGCATAGAAGGAGTCGCCAATTTGCTATCTATAGTAACGGTGTTCATGAAATTTTGTTATACTCCGCGATATACAGGCGATGCACCAAAGTGCTACAAGTGTTCGATGATCGACCAAGGAAAGTTTTAGAGTTCCGTTATGGACCAATGAAGCTTCAAATGTCTGTTGTTAAACACGGGCTTGATTGATTAAGAATTAACTTCTCTGTAAGACATTCACGTTCATGCCATCGACTGGTATTCAAGATCATTGAGAAATAGATTGTAGAAGGTGTTTCATAATATATGTTACACTTTCAGATCTGCCAAAGGTATATCGTTTGTAAAGATAATACAATAAAATTAGTAAAGAAACGTGACATGCACAGAGTCTAAGGTAACATTGAAATATGTTGGCGGTTAGCGCATTTCAAAACATACATTGATGGAATGTTCAAAATGACGTCCATTTAACGTCACAGTCTCTTCATGAAATTGATTTCACCAATTTTCACGTCTAGGTTGTAACCAGTCTCATCTCCGGAAAGATACCTTAAGCTGATGTGTTGTCTGACTCTGAAATTTATGCACATTGTATTGGATGCTTTGAGTGTGAGTGATGTAATTGGGCTTTTCTCATTTGAAGACGCTGACACAATTACATGGCACGATATTTACAGTTCTTCCATTGAAGCAAAAGTTCATGCCGGCAGTTTGTGGTAGAGTATCTAGTACTAGAGGAAATGCAGTTTTAGCAAGATGGTACAACACCACACACAACCCAAAGCGTATTGAAATGGTCGGAAAGCAAGTCTTATTCTAGGATGATGTTAAATACAGAGCGACCATGATCCTCTTACAAGCCGGACATAAGCCAATTTGACTCTTTTTTTTCAAAGAGTTTTTCTCAAGGACAACGCGTATAAAGTCCAGCCTCAAACAACAAATAAGTTTAAGATGCAGTGATGAGACTGGTCACAACCTAGACGTGCAGATCGATGACAGCAAATTTCATGGGAGGGACTGACTGCACTGCGACGTCAAAAAGGACGTCATTTTGCATATTTAATGTAAATCAATGTACCAAAGCCGCCTTTATTGTTGTATGTTATGTAACATTGCATAAATGCGCATGTCCTAAAACTGTACTCTTAAACTTTTTAAATGGTACATTTTTTTGAGGGTGTTTTCCTTATAAACAATATAAAGTGTAACATATACTATGAAACAGCCTGTACAAAGCAATTGCTCTTTTTCCAATACTATTTTACATCATTCATATTCAAGATATTTAAGCTCTTTCAGATATTTCTCTTTTCCGCCTATTCAAAAAGTGTTCAGGTTGTCTGAAACTAGACTAGATACACTATTTGGTTAAAGAAAATGTATGGGTGGTAAACAAAGCTCGTGTAGGTGTAAAAATGGTTGAGATCCTTGATAAAAGCAACAAAATTCTAATACAGTTTTCTGATGCCAATTTCTTTAATAAGTATGTATCTTTTGCCTAAAATGTCCGTCCGTGCTGGCCGGTTACTATACTCTCAAAAAATCTAAATCAGAAAAAAAAAAAGTTATCTCTTTCTTTTGTACAGATTATTTGCTCTTCCAACAATATTCACTCCTTCTTCCATTTTGTGAGCACCATTACTGTTCCCTGGATTTCGATCTGATTTTTCCGTAAAAGTGTATTTGCTTTGCAGGTCATTTCGATCGTTCTTTCCTTTCATAGGTTTCGAGTTCGTATCTTGTTCATTTTCACATCGAGCTTTTCTTTCCTGTGTAAAGGTAGGGCTTTTGATCAGAGGTAAGGGTGCAGAAATGCAAACATTGTTTAGGATTAAACATTTTCTTTTGCTCAAGTCCTTTGGTTTAACTGGAGGTAATTTTGTCGGTTTCAAACAAATCTTGGTGCTTTTATTTTCTTTGTTCGATAACGGTGGTAGTTCCATATGTCGTTTGATAGATCTGATACTTTCTGTCTTATTATCTACAAGTTTCTCATTCACTTTCTTTGGCTCCTGATTATTTGGAAATGGTTTCTGTTTAGAAACAGCTGATGTATTTTTGGCAAGATTTTTGTCGATCACAGACTTTCGAGATTGAGACAGCTCTCGTTCTTGACGAGATTGCTTATCTGATTTTCCTTGCCTATGTTTGCTAGAACCTGTCTTACAGTCTACAGATTTTATTTTGTTTTCCTTTGTCGCAACTGTTTTGGTTAGTTGCTCCTTGTTAGATATAGGTGTTTTGATCTTAAGTCGGTTATTGTCTTCAGGGAGACCAGATTTGGATAGTTCTTTTCCTCGGTGTGATCCAATGGGTGGAAGATTTGCCATAGTTAAGGTAGATTTCTCATTTCCACTTTGAGATTTAATTGGTGGGAGTTTTGTCATGGTCAAGGTAGGTTTCTCAGTTTTGCTTTGAGATCCGATAGGCGATAGCTTTCGTGGAGAGCGGTGATCAGTCAAACATTGTCCTGTACTAACAGTAGATGGGTTAGAAGTAGCAATTCTAACATTCTCGATCAATGGCCCATTAGTTTTCACATCATCAATGCTCGTTGCAATTTCTTTTTTCATGGACTGGTTTAACTCAACACATTTATTAGCTATCATGGTTTCTTTTTTCTGAATAGATTGGGTACTAACACTTGTATCAATAAGAAAGTTTGCTTTTACTGGAAGCTTTAAATACTCTATACAAGAATCCTTTCTTGGTACAATTTTTCTTTTTACTTTGTTTTCGCATCTGTTAGCACTGTTACAATTCCTCTGTGTTGGTCTTGGAATTCTAGTTTTCGACCGACCTCTGGCATCAAGTTGCGCTGCTAGCCCTTCTTTGGCTATAGCTGTTTCGCTGTTCCAGGTATTTGTGTAGTATTTAATATCATTAATTGCTCCATCGTAACTGTTGGTTTTCTTTTTGATATCTAAGGTCTCAGAAACACCTTCGCTCGTAACAAGAAAGTCGGTACTGTTCCCCTCCACACTTTTGAAAAACTTGTCTGTCTCGGGGGAGATAGATCTCAAAGTCGTTGGAGAATGTCTTGCTGGTATTTCTAGTCCAATAGCTTTGGTACCAATTTTCTCTAATTTTACTCCGGCTTTGCCAAAAAGCTTGCTACAGTTTGTCACACTTAACTCGTCATTAGTATCTTCACTTTCTTCGCAATCTTTGCCGTCTGGGATATCATCCATAGTCTCTGTTTCATTTTTGTCATCAATGAGTCCTATTTTTAGGTCGTTCAGTTCCTTTCTCAAGGAAGCGAGTAGCTTTCCATTGTTTTCATTTTCATCTACCAAATTCTCGCTCCCTTCCAGCAGTTGTCCGATGTCGACATATTTTATTTCATTGTAAAGTTCCATTATCTCTTTATGCTCCTCTATTTGACCCACTATATCTCGTATTTCAGATTTACAATGTTCGTGGAACTGTTCGATGATCTCGGATTCTACCACGTTATGGCGATGTTCCCTTTTGACGCTTTTGACTTCATCTTGAAAGATTTTAAACCTTTTTGAAGCTGCTGTTACCTTCTGTTTCCAAACAGCTTGCTCCTCCTGCAAGGACTCGTGTTCAGTCATGATCTCATCTGACTTTCTGTAAGTAAACATGAAAACTGTCTTTAGTATTAAAATTCATTCTTATCAAAAAAATACATTTATTTCTGGAAATGAGGGAAATAAAAAAGTTTATCACAAAATTTTGCATGCTATAAAAAAAAAATGTTCTATTTTGAGGGAAAAAAAATCCGTTATAACACCCTTTCAGCTGGGTAAATTTTATCCTGAAATGATTCGCGTTTATTCTCTGTTAATGTTCTCAATTTCCAGTTTTTAGTTGAAAACATTCGCGTACACTTGTTGAATCTTTGTATTCAGTTACGCCTTAATCAATCACCAAGAAAGGAATTCGTTACACGTAACAAATATCGAACACCTCCAACTTTATCAACGAGACATAACCCTTTCATTGGCGAAAACAAGGGTATTTGCGGACATCAGGATTAGACTGCACTCTTCTATCATTTTGTGATGTTTTAGTTCAACTCTAACACTGCACTAAGCAGAGTGGCATTTTCTTTATTGAAAACTAGAGTGATGATTTGAAGTTGGGATATACGAGAGGTGTACCAATTCCGACTTTTTTAATTACATGTATGTCTATAACATTATTTGTGTACGGATCAACTTAGCCGCCGAAATGAGGGCAAAACAAGTTCTTACCTATCCTGTTGGTTATTGGATTCTTCTAGCTTGTTGATCAACTCTTCGTTCAATTCCGACAACATCTTGAATCTGTCATATTCATTCAGCAATTCAACAAAGTCCATCTTGTTACACTTGGCCTCTGTGCCTGGAAGCGGAAACGAACAGAACGTTCAACAGTCACTGACTTTCCTGTAACGCATTTGCATGTAATTGTTATTATTTACAAAGCACTGGACCCTACCCTTAGATAAGCCCTTTGATTCCCATAATGGGTCCTACGTGGCTCAGTGGTAAAGTGTGGGACTCGTAACCTGGAGGCCGCGGGTTCGAGCCGCACTGGATCCACTGGTTTTTTCTTGGGAGTGTCCTTGGGCACGACACTTCAGAGCCCTAGCTTAGTACTCTTTAAATCAAGGAAATATATGAATGTGTGAGCCGCCGTGATTTGACTGAAATAATATTGAAAGCGGCGTAAAACACCATTCAATCAATCAATGTAATTTCACTAAATAAGTAGTTATAGCTCCGCCACAGGGTTGCAATGTCGTCAGAATTCGGTGTTATGCCCCCCCCTCCCCCTGTAGGCATACCTATGCCCTTGAAATCTTCACGTATTTTGACGACGCTGAGAAAGAGTTTTTGACGAAATAATATGGGAAACAGGTACAATATCTTTTCTTCTTTCTCATAATGGTTTCTAAACTATTACGGAAAAATCGCTTGACTGTGACTTGAATCATGATTGATAGTTAAATGTTCATATAGTTCATAGTAATCGAGGCCACACGTACAGTTGTACATAAGCTATTTTAGCTTCTAAAGATAAATATGGCTATACTTAATGATACACTATGATAGTGTATACAGTCACTTTGGTAGAAATAAATAAC
Source organism: Hippopus hippopus (assembly GCA_946811185.2). Classification (NCBI taxonomy): domain Eukaryota; kingdom Metazoa; phylum Mollusca; class Bivalvia; order Cardiida; family Cardiidae; genus Hippopus; species Hippopus hippopus. The sequence continues at coordinate 30,691,871 of OX328101.1, forward strand.
AATTTCTGCAGTACAGTTAGATCTCAGTACCATTTCTGGAAAATGACTATGTAAATTAACACTTAGGCTGCTAAGCGCGACTCACTGACCTTTTGCGGACAATGTAGATCAAGATCAGACTGCACGGAACGTGCAGTCTGATCTTTGATCTACACTGTCCGATAAGGAGATGGATCTACCATTCCCCCAAACATACGAGTAACTCTGAAATAGAAATATATTTGGGTTTTTGCTATCGAATTGAAAATTTAATTTTAGTTATTCAGCAGGATAAGGGTTAAACTATACAGGGAAAAAAAAAGGTTTTGCTGACATATTTCCCATTGATGAAATAATACACAACAATAATAGTTTATACTTTACTTTCAACATCAATGTTGTAGTTTTCCTCGATTTTGTCTTCAAAAGCTACAAAGCCTTTATTAGGATGGAGTTCATTTCCCTCAGTCAGTCCAGAGCTCAATGTATCCTCCGATATATCAAAATGACTTTCTTTAAGCCAAGCTTCTACGTTCTTTGAAATATTTCTTCTACCCATAGTTATTGCAGTTATTTCAACGATAAGTAGTAACGATATTGCTGCAATGCGGCACATGAGTAGCAATAGCAACGACGTCGTTGCGCTGATGTCATGACGTAAGATTAGACCACGTGACAAGCCTTTCGGCAAACCTCGGGTAAGTTCGACTCACTGGTTTTCATTCCAGTACCTGTATCATTTTCTTACAAATTTTTATCTTATTTCCATTGTAATATGGATACCATGAGTATGAAATACGTTTTTATAATTATTTAAGCGGCAAATGAGGGTGTGGAGGAACAGGCAAAAATAATTTTAAACCATGCTCTGACAAAAGGGGGCTTAATGTATCTCCTTGATGAATTATACCAAGCAAAAAATTATATAATTATGGATTCATAAAATCTATTTTGTCAAACAACCGACAGAACCATGAAATATAATGGTCCTTGGACATGCAGAAAATTTGAAGATATCGAAAAGTTTCGACCCATGTCAGCCTGCGCAGACTGCGCAGGCTGACATAGATCGATACTTTTCGAAAATGCATTAAGCCCCCTTTTCACAGAACATGGCTCAAATCTATTTCATAGAAAAGTCACTGACAGGTCGAAGACGACTGGGCTGAAATCAAATAAAACGCAAACAGGCCCAGTTTCGTATTCTTGTTTTGCTTTATTTCTCAAAATTTCCAAAGACTGCATTTTGTGACAGAAGATAAAATTCATTAACACTCTCTGTTTAGTTTACATACAAGTACAACATGTAGACATTCGAACAATCCTTATTGATTCTTTGAAAGTCAAACTTTCTTCGTCTGGCTGGCTTTTAATGTCCACATGTGAGAGCAGGATTAAAGAACAGCCTAACCGCCCAATAGGCTGGTCTTGGGCGGTTCTTTCAGACACCAGAACAGTTTTTATTCAAGCTTTATTCCATCTATATAACCTGTACAGCGTCGAATAAACACAACGAACGCAGTCAATCGACAAAATAGATCCAAGTATAACAATTTCATGGCGGCTACTTTTCAGCAAAGCAGACATATTAGATTAAAGATCAGACTGTATGTTTTGTGCTTTCTGATCTTAATCTACATTTTTCGCAAAGGGTATTACATTTCTAGAAGGCGCTTTGAAAGTTTACCAAATAATCCATTGTCCAGTATTAAAGACCACGAAGAAGAAAGCTTCCGAAAACGTTGGAAAAGGGGAAATTGTTGGTAACCAGTATTTTCTCCTTTCCCACAATGTTTTTTACCCAATCAAAGACAAATACCACTTCTTGAGCCACACTGAGCTTGCCCTCTGTAAATGCTATCAATTTGAATGAGTGTAATTGTAATTTTGTCTTCTGAAAAAGATTTACGGTTTAAGATTCATAAATACGTCATAAACAAATGTTTATTTCTTCGACTGACTTATTTCAGCAGGACAAAGATGGCTGAAATAGCATGCAACGTAATTTATACAACTGACTGGGTATCACTTTCGATCATCCCTTTCCCAAACAAGAACTTTCGACTCTTCCAAATTGAAAACATATGCAGACCACAGATTCGTATAGATATATATGTACATAAGCGCTCAAGTTCTGTGATAAAGTAGAACAGGAGAAAAGGAGAAAATGCTCGTTACTAGCATTTCACCTTTTCTCACTGTTTTCAAAAGATTTTCTTCTTAAAGCCGTTAAAAGTTCGGGATTGTATGAAAAGAGACAAAGAACTTATAAGACAATTAACATAGCAATAGAGAGATCTGAGTTTATTCTTGTTTGCTCTTCGTTGACAGCCGCTCGGACTAAAGATACATTTTCACGCTGTATCTGTAAACAAGGTCCGTTTTCTTTATGAAAATAATCTACACGTGTGTAATTAAAATATTTGAGCCATGCTCTGTGAAAGGGGCTTAATGCATCTCTCGAAACTTTTCGCTATTGGTCAATTTTCTTTATGTCCAAGGACCAGTCTACCACATGTTAAGGCGTTTGTTACAAAAAGTGGATAATAGAGATCCATAAGTATGTGATGGTTAGCTTTGTACCATGGATCACAGAGATGCATTAAGCTCCTTCTGCCGGAGCATGGCTCATTTATACTTATGTCCATGCAACTTAATCAAAATACGTTATGGTAACGATCCTGTACTTGAGTTGTTGTCATGAGTGCGAAACGCAAAATATCATAAGTCCAGTGAAGTGAACTACTCAATAGGCTGTTACTTGTCAGTGGATATTTCTGCAATCAGGGGCTGATAATATGATCATGTACAAAGTAAAAAAAAATGATTTCAAATGATTTCAAATCATTTGACGAAATATTTGTTTATACATAATCGCATATCAAGTTTTCAGTAACGTTCTAGTTGAGTTTATACCATCAAACCTTGTGTCAAGTGTCTGAAGTTGTTAAGGTATGACAGAATATGTTTTGGAATATTTGGTGGGGTTAAGACTATGAACCTTCATGTAGAATCTTTAGAGGAACCCATTTATACGTTTATATACAGTACAACAATTTCTTTAGAAACGTTGAGCAGATTCTATTTTGTCCTACATCCGATACTGAAGTATAACTGTAAAAAAAAGAGCAAATTATGGGACTCAAAAACATAATCGCCCGCCCCCCTGCTTGGAGACACCTCATCCGAAACAGAAAACAAGAGGGCCATTGGCCCTAAAGCGCTCACCTGAGTAAAGTCATCTACGAATGATAAAACTGAAGAGATCCTGGTTTTAATGATGTTAAACACACAAGAGTAAGTGACCTACTTTTTTACCCAACATGACCCATTTTCCAACTTGCCCAAGATATCATCAAGACAAACATTCTAACCAAGTTTCATGAGTATCAGGCTGAAAATGCGACCTCTAGAGAGTACTTTAGGTTTTTCTAAGATTTGACTCTGTGACCTACTTTTTAACCCGACCTCAACAAATTTACGAATTTGTTTGACAGATCATGAAGAAAAACTTTCATGTCAGAGATTTTATCAAGACAAACATTCTGACCAAGTTTCAAGAGTATCAGGCTGAAAAATGTAGCCTCTACAATGCACACAATGTTTCACTAAGATTTGGCCTGGTGATCTACTTTTTGATCTGACGTGACCAAATTTCAAACATGTCAGAGATTTCATCAAGACTAATAATCTGTTTAAGTTTCAAGAGTATCAGGCTGAAAATGTAGCCTCTACAATTCACACAAAGTTTCTCTAAGATTTGGCCTAGTGACCTACTTTATGACCCTACATGACCCAAATTCAAACTTGCTTGAGATATCATCAACATAAACAATCTGACCTACTTTCATGAGTATCAGGCTAAAAATGTGGCCTTCAGAGTGCACACAAGGTTTTTCTGAGGTCTGGCCCAGTGACCTCCTTTTTTGACCCGACATGAGAGTATTTCGAACTTGTCCAAAATATCATCAAGACAAACATTCTGACAGACTTTCATGAGTATTAGGCTGAAAATGTGGCCTCCAGAGTGCACACAAGGTTTTTCCTACGTTTTGACCCAGTGATCTACATTTTAACCCAACATGACCAAATTTCAAACTTTGCTGAGATATCATCAGGACAAACATTCTGGCCAAATTTCAAGAGTATCAGGCTGAAAATATGGCCTCTAGAAATCACACAAGCTTTTTCTAAGATTTGGTCTCGTGACCTACTTTTTGACCCGATGTCACCCAATTTTGAACTTGTCCGAGATTTTATCAAGACAAACATTCCGACCAAGTTTCAAGAGTATCTGGCTGAAAATGTGGCCTCTAGGGTGCACACAAGATAAATGTTGACGACCGCACGACGGACGACGGACGCCGGACACAGCACGATCACAAAAGCTCACCTTGATCATTTCGTGCTCAGGTGAACTAAATATATGCAAGACACTTTAAAGCCATAGTCTTGTACTGGGAAACCCAAGACATAGATGAATATGTGAAGCTGCTGCGTTAAGACTGAAACAATGTTGAAAGCGGCATAAAACACCAATCAGTCGAACAAACAATCAATCCCTGCAAAAAAAAAAATACCCGGCAGGACGGCAGAATATTTTTAACTATCGCCATTACGGTTACATTTAACTGACTGTAGTTAAGACGTGTATCCACGGAGAAGAATATTCAAAAGAAGAAGAGCATTTCTTACCATCTTTTCTATATTCAGTTATACTGGCCATTATCGTCTGTAAAATGTCCTAAAAAGTTTGAACATTTTCCATACACATAATGGAGGAAGGCTGCTTGTGAAATTCGAATATAATTAGGAAAAAAATCTGGAAAGAAAATTTCTGAAATGTCAAATCTTTAACACTATTTTTCTCTGACCTATCTATGCAACAGAATGGAACTATGTAATCAACTTGAAATAAAAATGAACGTCAAAGAACCGTTTGTGCGAAGTTCGCAGGAAAACTGGTAAGGCCCAGCCCCTAACATTGGACATAACCAATCCTAAGGTTGTTCATGGAGCTTTAAGTGTCACTGCTGGTCTTTTAAGACTAAAAATCTTAATTAAATTCAGGAAATGAGAACTTTATGTTCAAACTAGTACAAGATTTTACCTTCATTATGACTTCATAGATTTAATAAGTTCTAGATAAAAATTACTGCCTCATCGTGTAAAGTTAGAATTTTGTTTGTGCGATTTATAGAAAATTCAATCATAGAAGACAATTTCGTAATCCACATATAAGTGTTAGAGCAACGCTTAATTTATTGTCCCTACAGCATTTGTTGCTTTTCACATACCAAATACTAGAGACATAAAGGGGGCCTGTCTGAAGGAAATAGAGTTCCTTCTTGAACATGGAAACACCGGAGAAAATGAGATATTGCTCGCAACAAGTAGTTGCTCGATTTATCAGAATGTTTTCAAAAGCTTTCTACAACTTGGCGTAAACTTTGGAAATTTTATGATGTTTGGTTAATTTCACTACTCGTAAATTTACAAAGAAACTGTCAATAACGCGCTTTGTAAGGCTTCAATTTATAATCGCGTTGTAACGACAAACTGTCAAAATAATATCTGTTACACTTGAGCTTCGCATAAATTTATATACAAATCACTGTCATATGACACGGTAGCTGTCGACTCCTTCTCTTGACTGGGTGGGTCGAAATAATCCACTTTTACGTTCTCTGAACTTCTCCGGAACTTTTTGTCTGAACGCGAAGAGTTACTTCCCTTGTTGGAAGCGTTATTAGAATTCGTGCTCTCCGACGGCATGTCCGTACAGTGATTTTCACATATCGGCAGAGACGAAAGGTCTTTTTCTGAAGCACTTTTTCTTTGTGAACTTTCAGAACTACTTTTTGTGGAGGAACTTGGCTGTGATATTTCGTTAAAATCGAGTCTCAGACCCTCTTTCTCCTCTGTGATTCTTGACAGAACAATTTGTTTGGGTTTTTCCTTATCGCGATGTTGAATAAAGCATTGCATTTGTATCTTACTACCCTCTCTTCCATGATTATGCTTTCTCCCAGGTGAAAATATGAACTGGTCATTATTTAATGGCTTAGTAACCATCACGTTTGTAAGGTCAAGGTCGAGTAATGCAGCAGCCTCGGTTGTGTTCTTGGAGCATGCGCACTGATATCGTTGAATGATTTCATGGTTGGAATAATGTTTTTCAAGCCGTGACATTGCCGAAAACAATAACCCTCCAAACATTTTAATAGATCCAGCAAAAATGTAGCACGCCACCTCGCTGTTGTAGGAATCGTTAAGGTATACTGAAATAGAATAAGTAGATCTATTTACTATTTATACAGTGGAGTAAAAATACAAATCAACCAAAATTACTGTCGTGCTCTAGAAGAATGTACAATCTCCAACAAGGAGTTTATCTTGTGCTATTATTTACTGTGATATTAATGGGACTACGGGATTAAAAACAATTTCAAGATCTTTATTGAACGTAAAAGTAACCGTATCGAACTGATACCATGCTTCCGTTATTTTTAAGAGTAATACTGACTTGACGATTACAATGTGCAATACTACATGTATCTGATTGAGATTGAAAAGGGTATTAACTGCAATAATTAAAAAGTGTAACAAAGCTATTCTTTGTAAAGCAAAATGTACTCGCAAAAGTTTTTTTTTTTAGTACATGTAACTTTTGAAAACGTCTTAAATAAGGGTTGAGAATCAGTCTGAAATTCTATCTGCTACTAAACTTAAATACTAAAATATACATCGTCCAGAGTAAAGCTACCATAATTTACCATTTTGCACAAAGAGTTGACCAAGATCAGACTGGCCAGACGTCCATGCAGAAACTGGTCCACTCTTTTCGCACAGAAATGAGGCAGAGAGTGTTACTGAATATTCAATGAAAAGGTTTGGACAAAAATCAATCTTTTCATACTTGCAAGTGGAGGTCCAAAGAGAACAGGGATAAATTGAGCAGCACTGACGAACCCCCATGCTCTTTCCATGATTTTCTCTCTCACAAGTTCATAAGTGTACATTTTCACTGCGTAATGATATCCACCGGATGTAACCCCAAAGGCGCATGCGTACAAGGCATATGCCTGATAGTCTTTAGCCATTATGAATAAAAGAGTAAAAGCACCACTGATAACTGCGCATGCTTGCGCAAGATTTCTTCTGCTAATTGAACAGTCTGTGTTGTCCCTAACAACAATAAACCCAACAAGGTAGCAGCCGACAGTGTAACCCACACCGAGGAAAACATTCAGAAACATAAGAGATTGGTCCTCCATTCCATGTAGCTTGGCTGTGTATATCTGGTGGTAAAATGTAGATTTTGTTAGTTATTGTACCGAGAACTAAATGGTATGCAAGCAATAATGTTTACATGTATCTTCTGGATCAACCCCATAATCATATAATTGATATAAATTGCAGCTATTACTGCTTTTTCAAGATTGAATTTTACCTATAACCTTTACCAAACAAGCCTTAGCTTTCTTATGAAGAAAAATGCTTTCGAAAACATCACAGGAAGAGGAGAAAATGCTGGCAAAAACATCAACCCATATCACTGAAAGCAGGAAAAATCATCCTGAAATTTTGCAGTCTTAGCTCTAGCTTAGTCACTACAAGTGCATGTAAGTTTGAACTTATTCTTGTCATTAACATATACTTCACATAGCTAAAAAGATCTCCATAAGACTGAAAATTTGAAAAAAGAAGAAAACAAGGAAAAGGCAAAAAGCGATAGAAGTTAACTCATCTATGCCATAGGCATAAAAAGGGGTTTTTGAGAGGGGCATAAATCAAGATCAGTCTGTACAGAACGTGAAGTCTGATCTCGCATCTATACCGCCCGCTTGTTTCGTCAATGCCTTAAAACTTTCTAAAAACCGTTTACTTGATTGTTTTCATATTACTCTACCAGGCTTTTAACTCTTTACCACACAATCCCGAGTTATAAAGACCATGAGGAAGATGCTTTTTAAAAACTTTGTTGGAAAAGGAGAAAATGCTGGTAACCAGCATTTTCTTCTCTTCCCACGATGTTTTCTGCAATATCAACGGCGAATTTCAGTTTTTGAGCCATATTTAATTTGTCGTCTGCAAGTGCCTTCAATTTTGACAAGTCTAAAATTCTGTCGTGTGGTGCCGAGCCCCGGTAGCTCAGTCGGTAGCGTGCAGGACTTGAGAACACGGGGTCCAGGGTTCGATCCCTGGCTACGACCCCTGGCTCGGCCAATTTCTTTCCGAGGATTGATGATAGTCACTGCGACACTATTCATTCCTCTCCCACCACTGACCATTGTTTCGGCGATGATCATGTGGGAAAGCAGCCAGTGGCTTGGAAAGAAAATTGTGCGAAGTACTGGTACAAGAGACTCCAGGAACGCATGCACAGATGCACTGGCCGCCGCGATATAACTGAAATAATGTTGAAAACGGCGTTAAACACCGTACAATCAATCAATCAATCTGTCGTGTGTTAAGATTTAAAAACTTTGAAATTTAATTTTCATGCTCAGCTGAGTTGAGCAATAAAAACGTTTTAAAAGAAATGGCCTAGATTTAAAAGTTACAATGATTCTATACCTACCAACAGAATAACAGGCACATGCATTCCAAACCCTATAATGAATACTATCACCATTAAGCCCTGCAGACCGCGCATGCGTAATGCTGTGAAGTCAAAATAGGACGGTTTCTCCTGAAAATAATACACAAACATGTACTAATCTTTGTACCAGACAGTGCAATGTATGGTTAAAGTGACATCCTTTCAAAACATGAGTTCCAGGGACCTTCAATTTCTGTGACTAGTAAGGTGAACCTATGGATCTTTCGATACCTTGGCACAAACAGTGGCTAGGTAAAGCAGAAAGTCAAAATCTACAGCACTCATTACTGTTCCTAAATGTAAACTTAATCTGAGAACAAAGAGAAACAAATCTGCAGCAGGCGACTTGGATAATAACCTCCTTAAATGAAGATAATCTACAAGAAAAGGGAAAAAAACGCTTCATGCATGAAATATCGTTCCAAGCAAATTTCTCCTTAAGCCACAAAGTTTTTCAAAAACGTGTGTTGCAAGACAGAGCGAAAGTAGTTTTCAAGGTAATGTATAAGTAGGTTTTACTATTTAATGAACAGTGCCATGTTTTAACGAGCTTGAAAAGGAAGGCATTGGAAACACTGTGGGAACAGGAGACAATGCTAGTAAACAGTATTTTTCTTGTGTCCACCATGTTTTCTATACTTTCATAAATCAAAACTATTCCACTAGAAACATCTAATTTGTCCTTTACAAATATTTTAGATGTGGACATGTCTAAAATCTTGTGACCTGGTTAATAATTAACCCTTAAGCTGCTAGGCGCGACTCACTGACCTTTTGCGGACAGTGTAGATCAAGATCAGGCTGCACGGAACGTGCAGTCTGATCTTGGATCTACACTGTCCGATAGGAAGATATTTCTTGTTTAAGCTGCTAAGCGCGACTCACTGACCTTTTGCGGACAGTGTAGATCAAGATCAGACTGCACAGAACGTGCAGTCTGATCTTGGATATACACTGTCCGATAGGAAGATATTTCTTGTTTAAGCAGCTAAGAGCGACTCACTGACCTTTTGCGGACAGTGTAGATCAAGATCAGACTGCACAGAACGTGCAGTCTGATCTTGGATCTACACTGTCCGATAGGAAGATATTTCTTGTTTAAGCTGCTAAGAGCGACTCACTGACCTTTTGCGGACAGTGTAGATCAAGATCAGACTGCACAGAACGTGCAGTCTGATCTTGGATCTACACAGTCCGATAGGAAGATATTTCTTGTTTAAGCTGCTAAGAGCGACTCACTGACCTTTTGCGGACAGTGTAGATCAAGATCAGACTGCACAGAACGTGCAGTCTGATCTTGGATATACACAGTCCGATAGGAAGATATTTCTTGTTTAAGCTGCTAAGCGCGACTCACTGACCTTTTGCGGACAGTGTAGATCAAGATCAGACTGCACAGAACGTGCAGTCTGATCTTGGATCTACACAGTCCGATAGGAAGATATTTCTTGTTTAAGCTGCTAAGAGCGACTCACTGACCTTTTGCGGACAGTGTAGATCAAGATCAGACTGCACAGAACGTGCAGTCTGATCTTGGATCTACACAGTCCGATAGGAAGATATTTCTTGTTTAAAATAAGTTTGAAATAGCATTATTCCGGTTTTTACTATCGGCTTGAAATTTTCATGTAATTTACTCAGCAGGATAAAGATTAAACCGTACCAAATAATTGAACGTGGCTCAAATGACGGAATTTATCTCTTAAAAGACAAAAAGCATCGTGGGAAAAGGAGGAAATGCTGGTTGCCAGCATTTTCTCCTTTTCCCACACATTTTTCAAGAGGCTTCCACGTTAGGGTCGTTTAAACGATTTGGCTGAACATGAAAGGATTTCTAGATAGAAAAAAAAATGTTGCATTGTTTATCATATCACTGAAAGCAGGAAAACGCGCTTGGATCCAAAACAATTTAGTTTGGAATTACATCCCAGTTGTTAACCCTTGACGTAAAAAAAAGGTGTAAAAAATACGACGCGTTAAACATTTTAAGTCTGGCTCTAAGACCTAAATATTGCAACTATGGGCTGTTTTGGCATGAATATTTTCAAGACGACGTAGAATCAAGATTGGTCTTCACGTACTGTATAGTTTGATCTTGATCGATGCATTCTGAAAGTCACGTGAAGCGCACATACCAGGCTAAGGGCTAATAGCTTGCATTAGACTTTTCCCAGTCAGACTGTTGCTTTCAAGAAAACATCACTTGGACGATTTACGTTCATTCTAACAAGCGTTTACTGACATGATGTTGATCACCATCCAACTTTCAAATGTTATCCCTTACCCTAAAATGCGAAACTATGGATATATTTTGCTGGCAGGTGTAGACCAGGATCAGACAGCACATACGAAAAGTCTGATCCTGTCCTGCACTCGTCTTCTCTATATCAATGGCTAAATCTATGGGATCCCTTTCCAACACTCAACAAACTTAACAAAATCTTTGTATCAGAGACTCAAGAATACAATTAGATATAGCACAGCTAATGGTTAAATTTAAATGAACATTTTCAGCCGACAGGAGAACCCAAAAATATCTCAAAAATTAAAGCTTTTTTCACAGGAACAATTTCAACGCGCTGGACAGTGCATGCAGTCTGATCCTGATCTACACTATCCACAGAAACGTATAAAGTCGCACCTATAACGTGAAGGGTTTATCACTAATCCTACAAACTGTTGTTGACTATACATCTTGTTTTTGTTGTTTGTCTTTCCTGCTTAACTCTTTCACTACAAAGTAAATGATTTACACTTTTTCATTGGCTATAGATATAGTTCCACTGCAAGATCATGAGATAGTTTGGCCTTGATCTAAAATAAAGTAGTGGACAGTGTAGATCAGAGATCAGACTGCACGTCCTGTGCAGTCTGATCTTGTTCTACACTGTCCACAAAAGCTTCTGGTGTTGTCAACAGTAAGGAAAGAGTTAAGCTATAAATCTGCCACTGAAAAATATGCTTTTAATTCTTTTTGTGCAAAGTGAAATTCCAGATGCGATTCCCGGTAATTACTAGGTAATAATTTGCCGTGTGCGCAACTGTATTTGACATTTTGAGGGGCTCACCAGTTACCAAACAATAACTTGTTTTGACGACCCGTCGGAAAAAGACCTTTTAAAACATTGTGGGAAAAGGGAAAAAAAATACTGATAGCAAGCATTTTCTCCTTTTTTCTATTATGTTATGTATCCATTCAACTATAAATCCAACCGCTGGAGCCAATTTCAGAATGTCGTCTGCATTTGCTTTGGATCTGAATAACTCTCGTCTGGTGAACAGTGCAGAATTATGGTTTATGGTCATTTTTGAAACAAATAGTATCCCGACCACCATTTACCTTTACAGATGCGTAATTGTATAATTTAGACATAAGATTCAAAGATACATCCTTAAAGCCAGAGGGAAAAAACTTGAAAGTGTGTAGAATGGCTCGGAAGGGTAGAACAAGATCAGGTGGTGCAGATTTCGGTGTACACTTTCTGTAAAAACACTTACATATTTATATATCTCACCTGTTCACGACGACACTTTTTCTGATTTTTAATGTGAAGAAGGACGTTTCTTCGTGGGTGATACAAAGTCGCGGAGCGATACATCGCCCCGGCACATAACGTAGTTGCAAGTAGTCCGGCTATTGAGCCCATAGTTGTAATCCATTTGTATTTTCTGGATAAAGAAAAGAAAGTAGCATATTTCAAAAATATTATAATAAATAACTTAACACGATATCAAACCTAAATGATACAACCTGCAGTGTAATCTGCCGGTAAGACTGTAATTGTCGTAAGACCGTTGATAAAACGCATCCCAGATCCTAATATCTGTATCCTTACTCGGCGTAAGAATCAAATCACAATCTTAAATAGCTTCTGTCCAAAGCTTGTAATAATTTTCTTCTTCTTCCATAGATTTTAAACCACTAAATATATAAATAATCTCAACAAATTTCTAATGAAGTGTATGAAACACTGTGATTGTACTGCATAACAAGAAAAGTTTGTCACATTGACAAAGTGACAGACAGAACAATGAAAGAGAACTATGGTATCGACGGTTAGAATCTGTCCGCAAAATCGACTTTTTCCGCTGACTTGTCTCGTCAACTTGCGTATATAATCGACATCATTAGATACGAAATATGACGAGTAAAGTCGGATATGATAACAGAAAAAAAACTTGTAATATGTCACAGGAATTCAATAATGCCGCATTTAACCGAGTAAATATATACTACAAATACGTACATATGTTTTTGCTTCTTGGGCGCGAAAACAAGGGATCGTTTAGTACATGTCAAACACTTTACCTGCACATTTCATCCACTAAAAACGAAATAAATGCGGCCCCGATGCCGGTTCCGGATACCACAATCATTTCCGCTAATTCTCGTTTCTGCCGGAAGTATCGCCCTATGACGATGTTGGCCGTTGTAACAGTTAAACCAGTGCCTGTGAAAATAATAATAATAATAAATTTTAACATCGACCATAATTCAGTACGCATCTAGATTTTTTCCAGTGTTAAATATATATTGAAAATTAAAATATATAAAGTATAAAAATGATTATGCTTCTCCTTTAATATTTTCCATATTAATACAGAAAAAGTTTTTGTATTTTTTCATTTCGTTCTTTTTCTCTCTCCTTTGTGTCACTTTGACCAGTAAGAAACACGCATTTATAACCGAAGCTTTTTTGCATGCCAGTTTTTGAGATTCGGTAGACGCTTGTCACTTATAAACGGTGATTGATGATAGTTCACAAAATTGTCTCTGGTAGCTAAAAAGGAACTCTGCCGTCATGAACATGATCCATGCTCTGTCCAAAGGGGGCTTAATGCATCTACGTGATGATACCATGCAAGTCACAGCATAATTTTGAATCTATTATATCCATTTGTCTTTAACAAATGACTGAAACCTGAGGTAGACTGATCCTTTGACATGTAGAAAATTGACCAAAAGCAAAATGTTTCGGCCCAGGTCAGCCTGCGCCGAATGCGCAGGCTGACCTGTATCGATAGCATTTACAGATGCATTAAGCTCCCTTTTCACAGTGCATGGCTCATATATATCTTTGAATTATTTTCCTCTTATGCAATAAACTGCAGAATAGGTTATCATAATAAATGCTTGAAGACTGCCAACGCCTTTGAAGGGTTGATCTTGAAGTAGGATCTATGAAATACGTACCGATGGCTCATACATATACGGTATCAATAATGATTGCTTTTCTCTCCCTATCTTTATTTTAAACAGAGTACTTTGTGGCTTTCAAATCCTTTACCAAAAAAACGCCGACTTTTAACGACCCTAAGGAAGAAAGACATTGAAAACATTGCGTGAAAAGGAGAAAATGCTGGTAACCAACAATGTTTTCTACCATTCCAGACCGTTTAAACCACGTTTGATTTGTGGTGTGCAAATGCTTTGGATTTGGAAAGGTCCAAAATTTGTTGCATGGTAAAGAGAGGTGTCCGTGGTTGTGAGGTACAGCGTCGACCTCGTAACCATAAAGTCCCAAGTTCGATTCCCGGGAGCGGGGGTCAACTTTGGGACTTTTCATAGGCCCACACACTCGGTGCGAGTACTGGTGTAGTTTCCAGGAAGCAGAATCGAGAGAGATTAGTATAATTTGCCAGAACTTGTTTCTCAATCGATGTAAAATAAATATGTTTAAACTTAAGCGTGAGTGATATAAATCAGCATTGTTAATTGGAAATGTTCTACACGTGTGTATTATCAATTACAATGACTTACCCACGGATAAAAACACAAAATGGCTGAAGAAGAGGTGTTGTAAATTTGTCGAAAACGACAAAAATAGACATCCCAGAAAAATGATCAGGCCGCCCAGAACAGCGATAACACGTGGACTTTTTCTTCTGCAAATGATGGTAACTATAGGCGACACAAATAGGGAAATACTGAAACCAATGCTTCCAAGCCAAACTGAAATGAGAAGGACGATGAACTTTTTACGGTAATCCTTTACGTAATGGTATCGTGGTTTGACGTGGTTTTTTATCCTTTCAATCCTATAGTAAAAACCCAAAATTTGCTAATTCAAAGGTACTTTTAAGGAAGAAAATCTCTTTATCGGACAGTGTAGAGCCAAGATCAGACTGCATGTTTTGTGCAGTCTGATCTTGATCTTCACTGTCTGCAAGAGGTCATTGAGTTGCGCTAAGCAGGCTAAGGATTAAAGAAAAGTCATGACAACCATTTCAGAAAGGAGAAATCGTGATAAGTAATTTCTCCCATTCCAATAATGATTGCTACTTATCAGAGAAAGTTTGTCGTTTCGGAAGATTCTGATAATCCTTATGATAGGTATACATGTATTTGAACCATGGTCTGTGAAAAAAGGCTTTATTACCTCTCTGTGATGCGTTATACCACAGGCCTTTGAAGCTGTATTGGTCTATCACGGAACAATTTTCCTAGGTCGATCATCGAACACTTAAATAGCAAATTGGTGCATCGCCTGTATATCACAGAATATACTCAAATTTTCATTGACACCGTTTCTATAAATAGCACATTGGCGACTCCCTCTATATCGTATATAGTAAAGTCTTACTATATACAATACAGAGGGAATCCCCAATGTGCTATTTATAGTAACTGTGTCCGATAATGAAAATTTCGTTATCCTTTGATAGACCAATGGAGTTTCAGAGGCCCATGGTTATACAAAGAAAGTTATCACATAATAATGATCTACAAAGTCCATCTACAAAGTCCATTTTGTATGGCAACCGACTGAATCATGAGGTACTGTGCACTGGTCCTATGAAATGCAGAAAATTGACTATTAGCAAAAATTTCGATCGAGGTCGATACTTTTTGCAGATACATTAAGCCCGACCCCTTTTTTCACAAAGCACGGCTCGCTTGTGTAGTAATTTAGAAATCAAAAGATAATAATTGGTCTGTAACACACGAAAAGGGGCATTCGGACATTTGCGTAAAATGTCGTCTCGGATCAGCATGCGCAGTCCGCGCAGGCTAATCCGAGACGGCACATTATGACTACATTAGAATTTGTGCTACAGTAGACTTGTGCAAAACAGAAAATTACATAAAAGCGGAAATTGTCGTTTCGGATTAGCCTGCGCGGACTGCGCAGGCTGATCCGAAACGACACTTTACGCAAATGTCCGAATGCCCCTTTTCGTGTGTTGCATGCCAATATTATTATCGTCTCAGGGTTTGACTGAAAAAATCTATGTTTGGGTTTTAAATGAATGAGCCATGCCGTCTTTGAAAAGAGGGTTTAATGGATCTGCCAGAGGCTGAAAGGGTCAAAACTTTTTGCTATTTGTATATTTTCTGCTTCTCAAAGGACCATTCTTCCTCTAGATTCAGTCGGTTTTAGACAAAATGGATTTATGGATCAATAATTACACAATGACTTGCTAGGTATAATGCACCATGGAGATGCATTAAACCCCCTTTTGTCCTGGCATGGTTCTATGTTTTAGAAAGGAAACGTGTCCGTTTTTAAACAATGGTCTGGATGGCTGGCGGACGGTTGGGTGGATGGATGGACAGATAAACCGACCAACGGACCGACGGTCGACTTACCAAACAAAGTGACTGATTGATTTCGCAGTCCATTAACTCACTAAAAAATCAAATAACCTGTCTGATAGCTAATGGTAAAACTTATAATTGAACAACCCTTTCCTTTTACAAACTAACATACCTGCTGCCCATAAATAAAGACAACAAACCGATAGACATATTTACTAATGGTTTTGAGTACCATCTGATGAGCTTACAACCTTACCAAGGAGTTTACTGATAAACTTACAGAATAGATAAGAGACTAAATACCTAAACAGTAGTTTGACATTTGCTTACTATCAAACCAAATTCATTCACAAAGAACTAACGAACCAACAAACAAACAAAGTTTTAAACCAATTAATAACCTAAATTTCTGAATTAACTTACTCACAAGTCAATATACAGAACAGATGACTAACCGAATGAGAAACATATGATTCACTAACCGAAGACAAAATTGATATCGGTGTCGACTCAGCCATCACCAGAGAAGTAGAACATAGTAGACATGTGTAGAAATAAAGCATTTTTGCTTGATTTTTTTTCTTGATTTTGAATTGGCACGACAATGCTTAAACAGTTGGGGGTCAGCCTGCTTACAATTTATATTGCTGGTCTCTATCTTTGCAAACAATATCAGAGGTCGCGTTGCGTAGGACATGAATAAAGACTTACAACGTCAGTTACCAGTAAGTGAAATGACTCTATTCAAACACTTAAATGATTTAGAGATTTCAAAATATTTGTTTTTTTCTCGGATCAAAATGTCTCACGTCATAATTAGACAGTAAAGATCAAAGATCGGACTGCAATTTCTACGTAGTCTAATCTTGATCTTTACTGTCCTCAAAAACAGCCAAAAGTTTTAACTACCTAAACCAGACAAGAAAATTTTGGACTTTGGAAGACTTTGCAGACGACAAAGTTAATTTGACTCAGCTAATGGATATTGTATTTGGAAGGCTAGAAAACGTCGTGAGAAATGGAGAAAATGCTGGTTACCAGGATTTGTCTCCCATTTCCTCAACGTTTTCAAAAGGCTTTTCCCCTTGGTCGTCAAACACAGGATTGTTTGAGGGGTGAAAGGGTTAAGTAGACATATTCTAAAAGATCAATAATGACGCATATGGAAGAGATATTATATATATAGATCACTACGCAGAAAGCCTATCGATCCGTCGGGGCTGGCGAAACTCTTGTCTTAGCGCTCGCTCTTCGTATAATATCGCTCTTTGATAGACCGTGGCGAAAACTCGCACAATTTATAGGCTATAGCTCTTTGATGGAGCGTGGTTGATCACCAAACATAATAAGCCCTTACAGATATAATGCCTCCTACGACAAAAGTTGCTCTTTCCGTTCAGTGTGGATCAACTCAGAATGCACTAAAAGTGTAGTCTGATTTTGGGTGTAAAATGTCCGCTATATACCAAGACATTTTTGCAGAAAGGTATTTGTTTAGGTAGATCTATTATTTAAACAAAACAGACTGCTCTCTATGAGTAACAATCGTCTTATGGTACCCACATTCTAGTAGTTTTTATAACAAAAAGAATTAAATATAACAGGATCCTTTTTTGAAATACCAAACCAGTTCAATATATAGACTATTAGTCATTTTCCAAACCTGGACATTACTTAGTTATTTACAGCACTATCATTCATTTACTTTACTATCAGTCATTCATCAAACCTGTACATTACTATCATCCATTTACCAAACCAGTATCAAATATTCAGTCATTTACGAAACCATTACCTTGCTTTCATTTGTTTACTATATCAGTGCCTTACTATCATCCATTTACCAAACCAGTACCTTACTTTCAGTCATTCACCAATCATCTAACCAAACCAGTTACTTACCATCTGTCACTCACCCTACCACCAGTAGGTAGAATATCCGTTGTTTACCAAACCAGTAATTTACTAGATTCTATAAGCCATTTACCACACCAGAACCTTACTTAACGTCATTTACAAAACCATGACATTTCTATCAGTGATTAATCAAGCCTTACTATCAATCATTTACCGAATCAATACCGTACCACCCGCCATTTACCAAACATGCACCTTTCTATCTGTCATTTATCAAACCTGAAACATACTTTCAGACATTTAGCTTACCGGTTCCTGAAGTTCAGCAATATAGGCCTACTAAACCAGTACCTTACTCTGAATCATTCAAAACCAGTAACTCACTTTGGGATATTTAAAGAACCGGTACTTCAATACCAGTCATATCTGACCAATACCTTAAAAGTCTATCGCTCATTTACCATACCAATACCTAACTATTTGACATTAACCAAACCAGTATCTAACTACCAGTCAAATTTGTACATTATAATCAATCATTTACCCCAAATATCATCTGAATATCAGGTGTATAGCAATCAAGTACAGTAATATGATTAGAAGTTTAAAGTCAGTCATTTAACAGTCATTTAGCAAATCAGTACCTCGTAAATATGATCATTTATCATACTAGTTCCTTTATATCAGTTTTTCATCTTTCTGTCATTTACTTACCTTACCACTACCTTAATATGGCTTGCAACACGCGAAAAGGGGCATTCGGACATTTGCGTAAAGTGTCGTCTCGGATCAGCCTGCGCAGTCCGCGCAGGCTAATCCGAGACGGCACTTTACGACTACATTAGATTCTGTGCTACAGTAGACTTGCGCAAAACAGAAAATTACATAAAAACGGAAAGTGTCGGTTCGGATTAGTCTGCGCGGACTGCGCAGGCTGATCCGAGACGACACTTTACGCAAATGTCCGAATGCCCCTTTTCGCGTGTTGCAAGCCATATCAATGTTTCACCAGTACCCTACTGTCACTCATTTACCTAACCAATATCTTACAATAAGTTTAATTTCTAAATCACTACCCTACAGTACAATTAGTCATTTACCAAATCAATACCTTACTATCAGTTCTTTACCCTACTATCAGTCAATTAACAAATCATTACAATTAGACATTTACATATTCGGTACCTTTCCCTAAGCTATTAATAAAACCAGCAACTTACTAAAAGTTATTTTCAACACCAGTATTTTACTAACAGTCATTTACCAAACCACTATCTTGTTAATGTTCTGCACTTAACCAAAATCAGTACCTTAACATGTAGATTATTCTTCAAACATGTACCTCAATATCAATCATTTACTCTACTATCAATCATTTAACAAACAAGTACCTTACTATCAGTTATTTACAGAACCAGTACTTTACCATCAATAATTTAACAAAGAAGCCATTATCTGCCGCTAGATGGCATTCTACAAAAACACATCTATCTAATATGGGCATTCTGGGTACAGAAGCGGACTAATTTTTCAGAACGACAAACGTTACTTTGAATTTCAAAATAAAATAAATGTTTACTTAATAAAACGCTACCTGGTGCGATTCATTTAGTAACCTATGCACCGGCCATTTATTAAAACAGTCCCTACAGGCTTGGGTATAGCTTCGGTATAAGCCCTACTTTTCCCAAGTATCGGGGGATGGGTGATGGGTCGAATCTTCGAAGAATATGACATGCGCAGACAACGACAAATAAGCACCTCACTATCAGCCATTTACAGGACAAGTACTTAACTATCAATCAATTACCAAATAAGTACCCTTCTATCAGAACTAGATCTAATGCTTAAGTATCAAAATTTTACCAAACGAGTTGCTATCAGTCATTAACCAAAACCACTACCTTACAATCAGTTATTTTCTAAGCCAGAGGTTTACTTTAAGTTAGATATGAGTCACGTTATATTACGTTACGCTAGCGGACATTTTGAAAATCTTTTCTTCTGCATTCTGCTGGTTCTCCAAGATTCACATATAAAAGTGTTGAATTTGTAACCAAGAATTGCTGGCTCGATCCCCGATGTCAGTTTTGCTCACGTCTTTGGGCAAGGCAGTGCTGGTGTCCCTGCCTAGTATAGGTGAAAATCAGAAAAGAGATGAATGAGCTGTCGCCGTTATATAACTGAATAAAGTCTGAAATATGAACGTCGTTCTGTCGACTTCGGTGTGACTGAGAAGGTGGCTTGACCTCTCTAAGCCTCAATCTCTTCTTCCTCCTTCCCCCCCCCCCCCCCCCCCCCCGCCAGTGGTGTTATGAAGTCAGAAACAACTGTCCAATTAACGAAGAAAAAAATAAACACTGAGGAATACAAGTAAATCCATGTAGACTGGTAATTACAATATGGTTCACCAGGCAAAGACCATGTATCTGTCATTCTATATATAGTAACAACCTTCCTTCATCTACATGTCTATCTATCAATCAAATAATCAAATACATGTATGTAGCCAGCCTACATAGCCTGGCCACAGTAAGACCATCATTAACTCTAACCAAACAATCCAGTGTGTAATCGACCCTGTAGAGGACTTTTAAAAAAGACGATTGTTGACAAAATCCTCACGTACACAATGCCACAATGAGTTCTTTCCTTTCATAGAAGATTTCTTACATTTGAGCCACATTTGTCCTTTTGTATGCTACTGCTTTCATCATGGAAATGCCTAAAATTTTCAGCGTTTATGTAAGGAGTTCATGCTGTTCCAAAAACGTGCAGGTAAGTATTGGTAAACTACGGAAGTCCATTCCTACCGTTATTATCATTGTTTTATATACAACGGTACACCGATAATATTTTGGTAACACTCTAGTCGTTGTCTTCGAAGAAAATTATTTTATGTATACGAAATTTAAACCTTTACAACACAATCCTGAGGTTTAACGACCCTGAGAAAGAAGCCTTTTGAAAACACTGGGTGAAAAGGAGAAAATGTTGGTAACCACTAACCAGCAATTTCTCCTTTTCCCAAAATGTTTTTTACCGAATTCCATCATATGAGCCACATTTAATTTGTCGTCCGCAAATGCGTTAAATTTGGACCAGTCTGAAATTTTGTCGTTTGATAAAGAGTTAAACAATGTTCGAGAGGTTTTCAAAATCCTTGCTAGTCAGCCTTGGCATTTCAACGACAGACCACACACAATGAGGGTAGACTCTCTGTTGAACTCTTTCAGCAACAAATTTAATTACAAACTCGACCTCTTTCGTCCGCTGGAAATACCATCCTATGGACTCTTCAAAAAAGAAATCATATAAGCCTAACTAAAATGCGGACGCTGTAGATATAAGGTCAGACAGCATCTTCTGTGCAGTCTGATCTTGATTTATGTCGTTCGCAAAACCCCTACGGCGCTTTAAAATTAAGGTGCACGCGGTATAAACAATACTAAAGCATTCAATAATGCGTTCAGGTTGAAAAATTTAGTTGGCACAAATATAAAAGCTACCTACCCATATCTACGTCAGTCCTGTTGGAATGCCCTTTGGTGTCAGTCGCCTCTTTTTCTTCATACGTGCACACCAGAAACATCGTGCCAAAAGCAAAATGGAACCCATGACACAGGATGTACACCAGGGTCGCCGAGGCCACCACCACCCATCCCCACCCTCCGTCTGGGTAATGGTCACCAAAATCTATCTTTGTCATGGGTCGGGGGTCCTGTAGGATCGGAATGTCCTTACGGGAGTGCATTTTCATTCTCATCGAGCCGATTGACTAGATCTAGTCGTCCCTAATTCGGGGACGTGTACAAGTTTGGAACTATGCCTTTAAATTCCACATGTAGAACTGTTACAGTACGCAATGAACGACGTCTTTTCTTTCATTCATTTCCAGTTCACCATAATTCTATTCTAATAACACCATATCCAACATTCTTATATTAAATAAGACAGCAAGCTATAAAACTGGTCAAACTCCTTCGCTGAAACAATAAAAAAAAAAAGACATATAACATTATGGAATGGCCCGAGAAAGACCATCTTCGCGAGCCAAGGTTACGATCACTACGTGTTTAGAGTAGCGTAGTGGATCGTCACCCTTGGCTTGCGAAGATGGAGAAAGACATGTAATGTATCCAGAGAGCAAATAAGCATTACTGTTTACGCTGTTTTGAACAGTGTTGATGAGGATCAGCGAGACATCTGTCACTGGGAACTTTATGTCACAAATGTCGGCACAAAATTAAACCCGAGACTTGTTTCTTTGCTCCAGTTTCAAACATGACCAAGATATCACGCGGACATATAGTTTAGTCTTTGGAAAGGACGAAAAATGTGGCCGAGACAGGTTTAACAAGATTTTAAAACAATTTGGATATGCGACCTTGACGGTTTTCAAGCCAAAGTGACATAACCCCGTTTCGAAGGTAACTCCAGTGTTATTTTTATGATTGCTTCTCCGTAGCGGATATACAATCACAAAAATAATATCGGAGCTATAACTGTAAGGGTGACAGTATCTCACTTGGAAGTTGGTACTTAAGGCATACACAAAACGGTTTTTAAGCATCAAGTTATAAAAGAAAACTTAATGTATCTTATAAACAATAAACCATATTCTTAAATATACATACACAGTAACTCCTAAATTCATAATGCCCATTCTGTGTTGTTGTTGTTCTGGATTGTTTGTTTGTACACAAGTGACACAATAACGATGTTGAAGTGCTCAATCTTTTGATTTGTTTACTTTATACCTGGGCCCGTATTCACCAACCATTCTTAAGAATATTCTTAGTCTTCTTCTCCAAGATTTTCTAAATTTGAAAGTAACACAACTTCTGATTGGCTAAACCATTTGGTTTAGCCAATCAGAAGTTGTGTTATTTTCAAATTTAGAAAATTCTGGAGACCGAGACCAAGAACGTTCTTAAGAATGGTTGGTGAATACGGGCCCAGCTGGTTTTAAAATTCATTCTTTCTGCCAGCGACTAACGCTTGGATCAACCCGGGCGCACAAAACAGGTTGTCATCTTTATAATAATTTCCATACTTTTAAGTGGTATGATTTAAACTTTTAAAAATGCATAACTATATCCGCTTTGTTCACGTTTGGCCACTACTTGGCCAACACTTTTGACTCCTAATACATGCTCTCATACGAGCAATCAAAACTCCTATCGCACTACTTTGTATGAAAGTAGATCTATATCAAACGACCTAATAAACATTTAATTCTTTACCGCACAATCCCTGGGGAAATAGCCTTTTGTAAACCTTGCGGGAAAGGGAGAAAATGCTGGTAACCAGCATTTCCTCCCTCTCCCACAAGGCTTTCTACACTTTTACAAACATCATCATTTCAGCCACATTTTTATTTGTCGTCTGCAAATGCTTTCATTTTGGACCAGTCCTAGAATTTTGTCGTTTGGCAAAGAGTTAAACTGTGTCATAATTTTTCCCAGGCTTTCTCAAACATGGGACCCTTTCACTCCATTCAAATGAATAACAGAAGGCAATTAAATTTTAGGAGATATTTAGAGAACTACATGCAAAGTGCCATCCAAACTAAAACAAACGGGGTTCAGTGAAAAACCTGCTATGTGCACTTCTCTATATTTTTTTAAATTTCTAGTGAATCATTTTCGATAAACTCTGAAATAAATTATGGACTACTTAGTCGTGTTAGAATTATTCTGGGCTTCAGCTTGTAACAATTTAGCTGGGAAAACCTATAAATGCACACAGATGTTGCATAATATGACAGCTGGTGATTTATTGCAAAACTTAGGGGAGAATGACTTCAACTCTTTCAGCGCGATTGGCGAAAACATGCTTTAGCGGACGTTATGTGCAGTCTTATCTTTATCTACGCCACCTGCAAAAGCAGTCTTAGCCGCCACTGCACCTAGTGAAAAAGTCAAGCTAGTAGCAACTCATGAAAACTTTTTTTGTGTGTGTAGATCTATAGAGACTCTAGATCCCTTTACTAAACAGACCAAGACGTCTTCAGACAAATAACGTGACAGCTCACAGACATTGAGAAACACTTTTTTTTTTTTTTCTTTTTTAAAAAAGATATGAAACAATAAAGCATTGCAGTTTGTAAACATGTTGACCAGAGTCTAGAATTCCATGTTAAGCCCTAAATCTTGACCAAACGACCCAAGTTTAAACTCAGCCGTATTGAAAGCATTAGCGGACGACAGAACTTACAATGAAATAGGTAAAATTGTTACATTTGTCTTTGAAAGGACACTTACTCCTTTTTTCCACAGTGTTTCCGAAAGCCTGTCTCCTTCAGGGTTGTTAAAATACAGGGTAGATCTAGTTAAGTAAAGGATTACGCTGCTAGATGAATACACAAAAGCTTTCAGCCAATGGTGAAAAAAACACCAAACAAATAATCCAGGTTCAAAGTTCTTTCCTTCAGAAATAAAATACTCACCACATCGGACAGATAGTAAGGGCCAATATCAGACTGCACGTTTTGTTCAGCCTGATCTTGATCTTCACCGTCCGCAATTTAAGCGCTTCGAGTCTTGCCTAGCAGCCTTAGAATTCATCACTGACTCTCTTGGGGAATTATGTAGAAAATATTTACGTTCCATGTATATTTAGCGTTGTGCATTCAGTGGCATAGCTCAGATCCAGAGTTATAACGACCCCCTGATGAAGAACCCGTTTTTTTTTTTTTTTGAAAATGGAGGAAGAAAAATGGAGGAAGTGCTGATTACCACTATTTCTCCTTTTTCCAAAACGATATCTACCCATACAAACAAAAATCTTAACACTTAGGCCGTACTGAACCTGTCGTCTGCAAATGCTCTCAATTTGGACGGGTCCAAAATACTGTTGTCTGGTACAGAGTTGACCAGTACAGTATCTTCGACATTACATGTAGTGAAATAGAAAATGAAGGGTTTAGTTACAGGTTGAGTGTCGTTTCTAAAATCAAATAAAGAATCAGCTATAAAATTAATATTTCACTAGATCTACATCTAAAATACTCAATCGTTTGAGTAGATTTTATCTTACCAAAGTCCTCCAAAAGCGTAGATCTAGTCTAGACTAGATCAATATCGGTCGTTGAAAAATATAACACTTCTTATTACTCGGTTTTTATAAGCCTCGAGCATCCATTTCATGTTTGATACAATAATAATCCTAATCGTCCACATCATCTAGATCTGTCATATTAAAAAACATATTAGATCTACAACAGTTTCACATCGCCACGATTCTATTTCTTTCACGAATCATATGAAAATACGCTAGATCTCAACATTCACATTATTTACAATCTCATGGGTATCCACTTCAACATTCTATGTACAACGTCAAAACAACATTCCGAGAAATTCGTTCTGAGACGCCATGTTTCAGACGAAATTGTTTCTTTTTGCCTTCGTTGCGATTTGACATTAAATAACAACGTTATTTCTCTTCGCTAAGTTTTGGTCGCCATGGTTACATGACGTTTATCAGGAAGAAGAACACACGAGTCTATGCAGCGATCTCCAGCTTCATTTTCCCCAATGGCATCTCAGAGTGTCAACTGTTAACTGTACACTACAGTTCTGAAAGTCTGTTCAATTCGTATGAGGAGAGTGTGAAGGTAGGTATGTATATAAATTGACAAATATTTTGTTTGTTTGTTCTAAATGATTTTGGTAGACTAGTATTAAAGTCCATAAATAGAACTCTCTCATTGAAAGTCATAAAATTATAATACAGATTTCCCGGCACAATGTTCACAATGTCTGTTTCAACTAAAAAGAAAACTACAAAATAACTGACGGTGGTTGATGACCTGGGATTTACCTGATGCTCTAAACAGTTGTATGCATTTGTTTCTAGAGAAGATAAACTTCCCCTCTCTGTAACTAGTAGATCTAGGTCTACTAAATGACATTATGTCCAAAATAATGTACTACCTTTATCTGCCGAATATGATCCGAAGCAATTGTTACTATTTTTTCACACAGTACTAAACTGGAATGCAAAAAGCTATTACTTTTATCGTGTTTTATGTGGTAATTTATCTTCGACTACAGAAGGTACTGATTTGTGTGTTGGTATTAAAGGCGCTACAAATGTTGAAACTGTGGAGGCTGGCAAATTTTCTCTTCCAGCAATGAGATGGGCATTTTAATGCTACATGGAAATTGTATTGGATCCAGGTAAATTAGATCTACATTATATGATCAACTTAATGATAATCAGTAGTGTGGATATTGAGGCACCTGTAAACAGTTTGCTTCGAATTGGCCATGGTCAAAATTAGAAATAATTGAGAAAGGTAGGTTTTCAATGCAATTTTGATAAGAAGAGTAGTTATTACACCAATGAATTGTGTTAGACTAAGGAAAAGAAGCATTTGGTTTGTCTATGAAACAGGGGGGCATGACATTTCCTTCTTTGTTCTATAGCTCTGACCCCAAATGTGAAACTGAGGGGTGTTTTTAGCCGCGAAAATAAGGGTAGAGTCAGGGCACGAAAGATTGCGAAAAAACGGCATGGTAACGTGCTATTTTGGATTTTATCCCCAGATTATGAGTTGTTTTGAGTTTCAATTTAGCTTGGCATTTTCAGGCTAGCTTCCTGGGTTTGCATTTTGTGAATTTTGGAATATAGGCGAAAATGGCATATTTTGTCAGTTTTTTTCCGACCATGCTACTTGCCTGTATTGATCAGTATTTTTTTACTATTTCACAAGTTGAACATGATTTATTGATGAAATCTAAAGAATTAGGATTGTGCTGTTGCATTTAAGTGTTCTTTATAATTTCAGGCTAATTATATAGACCTTTGTTTGAGGAAGTTCTGTTTGGAGTGCTGTCGACAGAGACCAGTTTAGCTGAAAACCGTGTTCTGCTACCTGAGCGGTTTGGGTAGCGCAGTGGTACCTAGATCGCTATCTCTGATCCAGGTAGCAAGGAATCCCGGATGCAGTTCCTGTACAGATTGCACCTTTTCCGCATGCATAAATGATTTCATAAATAATTGCAAAGACCGTGGTGGTCTTAAAAACCGGGGGAGTGGGGTAGCCTTGTCATAAGAAGAGAGAAAGAGTAGATCTATAGCCCTAGATCATCGGAAGGGTCGATGTCAAGCGTTCTAGAAATGAGCTCGATGGTAGATCAAAAGCACTCGCCCTGTGACTGAGGGTTGCCCAGGGTTCGAGTCCTCTGTCGACCGCAAAATACCCCCTTAGAAACTACTAGATCTATATATGATATCTTGAATACTGAAAGCAAACTTAGAGTGAAGGTATACATGCATTTAACACAATTTCGTCCTAATTCTTTCTTTTTTCGTTAGCGTCAGCGCTTGACCCTCTAAATTTCCCAAACAAAGAACTGTTTCATTGCGAAATCAAGTTAACATCAAGTACATGCTCACCCTCCGTCAAACAAATGATCATGAAAATATTTAAGAAAAGCAACTGTAAGCTGAAAAAAGGTACGCGAAACGTACTCAAAGTTTCAGACTTAATTCAGCTAGTTCAACGGACCTAGGTGTGTACGGACTTTTGAAAATGTTTTAAAGAACCGGGGCTTGCTTTCCAAGCTAATATACGTTAGAGCTAGCTTATCAAGCAAAAATGATATCTTTGTAAAAACTAGAAGGTTGCCCAGGGGCAAAATCCGTTGGGGGTTAGTAAAAAACGTAAATAAACGTATATAAGCTGCATTAAGTCTTGGGAAAAAAGTAACAAATCACTTGATGCACATCTATCTTTTATCACATAACCTCCCTTGTTTTCAGTGTAATATACCCATCACAAACCTTCTTACCTTATACACATTTGATATCACAATTGTATGACGTCATTTTGACGTTATTTTGTGCATATTTCATAGAAGGAATGGGATTTTATGGATATTTCCGCGGGTGCACCTAAAGATGGTTTTGCATCCTCTGATCTATATATCTGAAATATCGTTATGTAATAAAAAGAATCTGACATTCTTTGGCGTTTGAGATCAATTTTATTACACTCATCAAGAAAAAAATGTTATTCAGCTCGCCAAAGGCTCGCTTAATAACATTTTTTCTAGACTCGTTTAATAAAATTTGATCTCAAACAACAATTCATGTCAGATCCTATATTTATCACATAACCTCCCTTGTTTTCAGTGTAGTATACCCATTACGAATTTTCTTATGTACGTTTAATATCACAATAGTCTGACGTCATTTTGTACGTATTTTATAGAAGTGAATGGGTTTTATGGATATTACCGTGGGTTCATCTATAAATCTAGATAGTTTTGCATCTTCTTATCTATGATTTGTGAAATATCGTTATGTAATAAAGAGAATCTGAAATTCGTTGGCGTATGAGATAAAATTTTATTAATCTCGTCAAAAAAAAAATTATTACGCTCGCCAAAGGCTCGCTTAATAACAATTTCCCTAGACTCGTTTAGATCTAATAAACTTTTATCTCACACGCCAATTCATGTCAGATCCTATATATATCAGGTCCCTCTATTTTCAAATTTACAGGAAGATATGTATATGTATGTATGTATGTATGTATGTATGTATGTATGTATGTATGTATGTATACGTGTACATCTATGCAGGATTATGTACCGTTTCAGATCTAGATCTATATACAGTGCTTTGAAGGCACTAACAACAATGATGATATTAATCTTAAAGATCTCTAAAGCTGAAGAATCGGTTGTAGATCTATAGAAAGAGCTCAAAAGATAAAGGGATATCTTTTCAAACGTAGTGCTACATCAAGCTCTCCTTGCTTGGGATTGTACGTTATATAGTACCGATCTCTTAACCCTTGTCCTGTTGAATAAATTAAATGAAACTTTCAAAACCTATGGTAAAAACCCGAAAAATGCAATTTCAAACTTATTTTTTTGGAGAAAAATATCTCCTTATCGGACAGCGTAGATCCAAGATCAGACTGCACGTTCTGTGCAGTCTGATCTTGATCTACACTGTCCGCAAAAGGTCTGTGAGTCCCGCTTAGCAGCCCAAGGGTTTAAGTTTGTACAAACAGTTGTTTTAAGGATTACGACCCCTAACGCATCGGTAAATATCGTGTAACATTGACGTTTTCGTAAAGGCTATTCGGCCAATCTCGGCAGCTTCCGTCTTTTGATATGAGAGTTAGGGGCCATAGACTCACTAACTCATCGGTAAATATCGTGTAACATTGACGTGTTCGTAAAGGCGATTCGGCCAGTCTCGGCAGCTTCCGTCTTTTAATATGAGAGTTAGGGACCGTTGACCTTAAGTAGATCAGAGAGAATACCCTATAACGGATTGCCACATTTTTAGCATGAAGCTTGTGAACCGGCCTGTAACTCAACACTGTCTGTGTTCAACTTCAATATTGATCTCACAGCAGCTTCTCGAACAATTTATACAGTCACGAGTAAGAAAATCGATACTGGTCTAAATTCATCAACTGGTCTGAGACATTATTTAACATTCAGAATGCCAAGGTTGAGTCATGGTGCTCTTACGGATGTGTAGATAAGGATCAGTGCAGTCTGAACAGGCGGTCTGATCATGGATCTCACTGCCTGGTGATAATTAGAGAGGTGCTCTGGTTGGCAAAGCATCGAACTTCTAGAAAAAAAACGTCTTAAGGTCCACGGCCCCTCTCATATTAAAAGACGGAAGCTGCCGAGATTGGCCGAATAGCTTTTACGAAAACGTCGCTGTTACACGATATTTACCCACGAGTAAGTGAGTCTACGGCCCTCTAACTCTCATATTAAAAGATAGAAGCTGCCGAGATTGGCCAAACAACCTTTACGAAAATGTCGATCGATGTTGCACGATATTTACCGATGAGTTAGTGAGTCTACGGCCCCTAACTCTCATAGTAAAAGACGGAAGCTGCCGAGATTGACCGAATAGCCTTTACGAAAACGTCGATGTTACATGATATCTACCGATGAATTAGTTAGCCTTCGGCCCCTAACTCTCATATTAAAAGATAGAAGCTGCCGAGATTGGCCGAATAGCCTTTACGAAAACGTCATGTTACACGATATCTACCGATGAATTAGGGGTCGTAATCCTTAAAATTTATTAGTCGACCACGGGTTCATAAACAAATAGTCTATGTATCATAGCTATTATTACAATATTAGTCAACCTCATTTTAACTCTTTACCAGATGACAACATTACGGACTTGTCATAATTTAAAGTAGATGTATTTGAAGACGACAAAATCAGTGTATCTCAGTTAAAGACGATCGCTATAGTTTCACCATGTTTTGAAAACATTCAGAATTTCATGAAACTTTGTTTGGTGATAGTTTATTATCTGATCTACAAAAATAGGAGATAAAAAGAGGGGGTCACCAGCTTTGGGAAAATTCTGTGAATATTTCTTTCAGTACACCCTGCATTGCGGCAGTTCAGGATGAAATTTCACCTATGAAAACTAAGTCTATGTATATTTTTTTTAAATGACAACATTTGTAGGCAAATTTTATGTCATTGCATTGGTGAAACATCAAATTTAATGAAAAAAATAATCAAGAGTATACTGAGTATCAATCTTTAAAAAAAAAAAACCCTTAACTTATGGCTAAAACACCTTTATTTTGGAAAAAAAACCAAAAAAACCAAAGAGTATCTTTTAAAGTTATTTTTTAAAATGTTCTAACATTCAGATTTTTCTTATTTTTTCTACAAATAATATTCAGGTACTAAACTAAAAGAATCAGGCTTAAAACAAATAGGTCACTAGCTTTATTTTTTCAGAAAATACATTTTAAGTTTGTGGGTGGGGCACTAACTAATGAGTAGCCTAAATGTAATGTTTGTCAAAGACAAAGATATTATATGAAGTAAATTATCTCAATTTTTTCAAAAATACAACAATATTTATAAGAATCAAGTTTGTTGGTCATAATAAACCAATTCACAGCATATAAATGTAATACTGATGTTAGCATTTAACCCATTTCCAAACGACTAATTTTAGACTCTTCTAAGTTTGACGCGTTTGCAGACTCTAAACCAAAACCTGGTATTCATGTATCACATTTCTTTGATGGGTAAGAAATCATTGTGGGAAAAGGAGAAATCAATCATTAAGGGTAATTTCTCACTTTGACATCAATGTTTTTTATCAATGTTGTCTGCTGCAGACTCATCAAGCTAAGGGATAGAGAGTTATGTACAGCCCCTCGTTTTCTGCAAGTCTTTATCAAGTGACATAATTTTGGACTAGACCAAACTGAAAGCATCTGCATCTGAAAATATGTTTTAGCTCGACGATACATCTGCCAGATAGAGCGCTAGTAGTAGCATCTGTGTCCATATTTCCGTTGTTAGGTGACGTAGTTTGGTGATTCACTTTGACTTTCAGTCCGATCTTTTGAAAGCGTAATTTTGGATTCTTGCCTCACATATAATTATTTGGCTTGATTCAAATACTTTTTACTTCATTTTGCTAACATGAAACGACCCGTTTTAGTTCTTGGTTTATCCATTCTGCAGACATTGTCAGGTGTGGCAAGATCAATTGTGTTAGGTGCTCACCGTTTTTCGAGTAAAAGGTGAGCGTGATAGTTACACGAAGCGTGAAAATGGAAACTGTCGCGAACGTCATTAATCGAATACTAGTATTTATTTTATAGAGTAAAGGGCATTATTAGAAAATGAGAAAATACTAGTAACCAGCATTTTTCCCCTTTTTCAATAACGTTTCCAAACTTTACATAAGATCAAATGCTTTGAAAAATCAGTTAATATTCATTCTCCCAAAATTCATCTTCTGAAAAAAAAAAACGTGTTTCAACAAGTAATTGCGAACGTAAGATTAACCAAATGCTGTCAAATCTGTTCTGCCACGATCTTGCCATTAATAGAGTTGAAGTATGAGACAAATACGCCATGCCTTGGCCGACAACTGTAACGCTGTTTAACCGGAAGTACGCTAAAAGGCAATTTACCCTCAAAATATCGTATTGCTACAACGATGTCTGCGCATGTCATGTTCTTCGAAGATTCGACCTGTCTGGTATGGCGCATCACTATCCCCTGTACGGGAGAAATTTATAACGCCGCTCATTTAGTAGCAATGGAGAAAATGGCTATAGATAATATATATGTGGGAAAATGTAGCCTGTTTTTTGCTCTAAATAACTTAAAAATT
Source organism: Hippopus hippopus (assembly GCA_946811185.2). Taxonomy (NCBI): domain Eukaryota; kingdom Metazoa; phylum Mollusca; class Bivalvia; order Cardiida; family Cardiidae; genus Hippopus; species Hippopus hippopus. The sequence continues at coordinate 30,724,012 of OX328101.1, forward strand.
CAATTATTTCAAAAGGGAAAAATGGATTTCACAAATACTCTTGTTTTACTGCACATGTTTGAATACATTTTCTAAATATAGACTTTTGGGAAACCAGGAGTCGTGCAGGGTTTTTCAGACTTGTCAACTAGAAGTGTCTGGGCTATATCGAAGCTATTAACCAAGCCTGTAGGGGTGATTTTATAAATGGCCGGTGCATAGGCTACATGCTGGCTGACCATAGCTGAATGAATCGTACCAGGAAGCGTTTTATTGAATTAATTTTGAAATTCAAAGTAATGGTTGTCGTTTTGAAAAGTAGTCCGGTTCTGTACCGAGAATGCCCAAATCAGATAGATATATATTTGAAAAATGCCACCCAGCGGAAGATAACGTTGCTACAATGAAAGGAAATTCTGTCGTTTTTTTTTTTTGTTGTTGTTGTTGATTATAATCGTTTCAATTAAGTATCGTGTCCAGAGAGACACGTCTAAAATCGGTTGACCTAGACCGCAGTTAGAGGTTCTTCCTTGAGGAGGGTCGGAGTAGAGGGCTAAATTTCGATTTTTATGACGTTATTTTAAAGTGTCAGATAACGTTACTGACGAAATGACCTACTGTAACTTTTAGTAATTTCATTACGCGTTTCGTTTGATCCGTCACATGGATGAAATGCACGCCATGACTTTCAATTAGAGAGAGAGAGAGAGAGAGAGAGAGAGAGAGAGAGAGAAAACTTTTATTCCCTCTATGTCTCGCCAGAAAATCTTAACTAATAAACATAGTAGACTCGTCAGATCAGGCTGCACCCTATAGATCTAAAACTCTTTTTGCTAGTCCAAGTCATAAGGAAAGCAATCAGTCCATTTGTAACACTGTTTTTCTGGGGGATAATGTGACAAGGAATGTCGTAAAGGGTATGTTTTACGCAAACTTATTAGATTCTACGTTTGTATGGCGACAAGGATATGTACAGATGGCAGTGGCATGTTGGATAAAAAATTCAACCTTTTTTACGATTGCGTAAATACTCGATACAAAAATATTGACAAAGACAAAGCTTGACGTTGTGATTGACCTGAGTGCAGTTTGATTCTTTATCGCTATGAGCAAAATGGTAGTTTAAGCGGATTAACATCACACTGCACAAAACGTTCAGTCTGATCTTAGATCCAAGCAGTCCGTTCGTCTGTTTTACTATAAACTTCGACCAGAGAAGTTTCTATATGCAGAGGAGTTACTTGTATTTTTTAAGCTCTCGGAAGGAAACAGTTTTTATTCGGCAACAATAGTCAAATAGATAGTGATCGTACCATTTGTAAAATATGTGCACCAAAAAGAGGTGAAAACGGGTACGTGTTCACCAACCATTCTAAAGAATGTTCTCAAACTGACTATCAAAGAAAAGCACATAAAATTTAATATAAGCTGAATTTTGAAACTGTATATACCTTTTTCAAAGGCAAATTTTTGAATTCAAATTTCACGGTGACCCATATCTTTTTTTACTGTAATCTTCTAGAGACAATTTAATAAGCGTTTAACGTGCAAAGTTTTTTTTGTGTGAAAAATTTGTGATATATTCCATTAAATCATATTTCTTTTGAAAACAGTTGTGCATTTTGTAACGAATGCGAAGATGGTGAATATTATTCCTTCAAATGTTCCAGATAACAACTTGAACTTCTTCAGCTATTTAATATTTTAAGACATACTCACTCCATGCAGTTTAATCTTTTATTACGTGGAAATACTGAATTACCTGTAGAAGCAAACATCTTAACTTTCGACTTTGCACATAAGTACATAGCTGCAACAGGGCGCTTCAGAATGGTTAATTGACCATATATTTTCTGAACAGAGTAACAAGAGGGCCATGATGGCCCTGTATCGCTCCAATGGCTAACAAGTAAAAACCCTACACGCCAAACATTACAATTCTTGGCCAAATGGTTTCGAACTAGCAGATATATAAAACTTTCTCTATAAAAGCTCCCAAGAAAGTTCTGACCCCAGGGCGAAGCCATTTTCGACCATAAAGCTATAATTACTTGAATCCTGGTAGAGGTCTACAAGATAAAGACCCATACCAAATAATACAGGTCTAGAATATATGGTTATAAACAAGAAGAATTTCAAAGTTTCCTCAATAAAAGGCCCTGTTAAACATTAGACCCCTGAGACGGCTAATTTCAATCCCATGGTTTTTGTGGTATTTGTCGAAGACAATACCACTATGAGTTCAATATTGAATTTTGAAGACCATGTATCGTCAGAGCTCCAGATAAGAGGGAGTGATGGTATTCTAAATCCATTATTTCTCTTTGAAGCCCTATGTTGTGGGTACTCATTATGAGTACCCACAACATAGGGTTTAGTGGAGAATTATTAACATTTTCAATTTTAAAATCAAAATCACTCCCTCTATCTGGAGCTCTGTATCGTATTTTGTGCAAAGCCGAAGGAAATAAACCCAATTAAACTCAATTTTTCTCAGACAAATGAGTTTTTCGGTAGCACTCAGATATGTAATTGGAAATGGCATGTTAAAATACACTGGGTGTGGCCATCGATCGTGAAAATGTTAATTCTTGATTGAAAATAGCTTTACTCGCCCATATCCTTCTATTGGCGCAATGATATATACAAAATTTGTCTACTGGTCGCTTGGTCCTGGGCTTTTTCGTTCCAAAACCAGTTCGTCCCATGGCTTGTTCGTCCCATGATTGCGCGCTACTCCATTTGATTGGGCATGAATATTTAAATATCGAAACAATTGATTTTAATGTCGGGAATTAAATGTTAACGGCCAAATATATTTCAAAATCATAGTTTTCAGTTACAAATTTAATTTTATTTGATATATTCACATGGTTTCTCTCTCTACCCATCATGCATCCTATTGTCAAGGGACGTTACTCCTGACTCCTCCTAATGATCAATGGGAGACCACCAATACACAAATAATCCTAACTTTGTCGTGAGTACTCTCACTTCAACGAAAAAAGTGTTTATTTGCTTCGTAGGTTGACTTTCAAGCCAATATTCGAACAATATTTCTCCTTTTCTTTCAAATTATTAATTCCACACAATGGCTTCCTTGACAAATACCACTTCAGTGTTCTCAACGCTTTGATTTTTTAACAAATTCGGAAGTGATCCACAACATGAGGCTATGTGCCAAAGTTAAGTAGCCCTGGGATTTATGGTTCAGAGCAAGAAAATTCTTAAAATTTTCACTCAAGCACACGCCCATGGGGTGGGGCCAACTTTGAAAGAGGCCTGCTAGATGATAACACTCATAAGATACTAGTATTACTTCTATAGCTCGTGATCAGAAACAAGGAGATTTTTTAAAGTTTTAAATATATAAGCCTAGATGTAAAAGTTGTGACTTGTGGGGCAAGGCCAATGAAGACCCTAGGGCTATTATTTGAACAATCTAGGTTGAGGTCCATAAGATAACTATAGATGCACAATTTGATAGCCCTAGGTCTTATGATTAGGAACAAGAAGATTTCTAGTTTTCACTATATATGCTCATGTAAAACTTGTGACCCCTGGAGTGGGGCCAAACTAAAACCCAGGGCTACAATTTGAGCCATCTTGGTAGAGGCCCAGCAGATGAAGTTACATGCAAAATTTTCATCCTTGGCCTTATGGCTAGAAACAAGAAGATTTTTAAAAGTTTCACTATGAAAGCCATGTAAAACTTGTAACCACAATCCTTGACCCCAGGACTATAACTTATGCTACATGCAAAATTAGGCTGCCCTAGGCACGAGAAGATTTTTAAAACTTTCCATATGTAAGCCAATGTAAAATTGTGACACCCAGAGCGGGGCCAAATTTGACCCCAGGGCTATAATTTGGGCACTCTTGGTAGAAGCCAACTAGAATAAGTTACCTGCCAAATTTGGTAGCCCTGGGCCTTTTTGTTTCTGACAAAAAGTTTTCCAAGGATTTTCAATATTTTTCAGTTTTGTTGCCATAGCAACAAGATTTTTTGAAGAAATGAAAGTTTTTCAACAAATTCTGAAGAGGACCATGACTGTATCATTTCTGTGAAGTTTCATCGAAAATGGATGAGTAGTTTCAGAGAAGAAGATGCTTGAAATAAAAGTTAACGCACGCACACACCACACACGTACAGACACCAGACCATGTCATAAGCTTGCTGGCCTTTGGCCAGTGGAGCTTAAAACTGATCCGAGTCACCCAGTCCGACCTCTTTCTCTCTCTCTTCTATACTCCATATCTTATGCCGTATGGTTGACCTCTTTTTTACTTATATATTTTTTTCACTAAGATTATATTGCCAAAAAATATTTCTCTGCCATGTAGTAATGTGTTATTTCAATGATCATTGGGGAGACCTGTAACTAAGTTTTTGAATTTTTGGCTCAACTCATTTGCTGCTTTTCTTGCTTGTTTGTAAATATGAATTATATATGTAGGTAAATTATGACAATAAAATATGTTTAAACTTGATGGTCATTTAAACTTTTGTTGGCATTTTTGCATTGTGACCTAGGACAAGTTTCGAGTCACCAATGGTCATTAAGTTGATAATTTGGTAAAATCTTAGACATAAAAAACCTTTTGTGGACTTAAAGGCAACAGTTTTAAAGGCCAATGCTCTTGAAGAGATTTTTTGCCATCATGTCAACATCTTGTTTTGCCCTTTTATATGTAACTTTCTAGGGAAAATTAAATTTCAAAATTTCAGAGGTTAATAGCTCAAGATAATGACTTCCATACAAAAGGGATCGTTTGTATGCATAATATTGCACTAAATCAAGGAATGAAATCATAATGAAGACAGTCTTATTTAAGGAATTTTATTGATCATTGTAATATTTCTACGGAATTCAACGTGTTTTCAATCAAGAACAAAACAGTTAAAAATAACACATAAACTAACAAACATTACAATAGATAATTTGTTCATTTGATCATTATCACACTTACACTGCACCATTTAATCCTAGAAAAAGAAATGAAACAGACCCCTAAATAATTTGCACATACCCCCAAGTAATCTGTACAGACCTTATAATAATATACATTTAAGAAGTCTCTTTACTACACTCACATTAACTCCCTATAGAGCAATTCTTAAACACATTTGCATTGAAAACATTCTCTAATAATAAAAAACATTTCCCTTGGTCATAGCATTTTCAATGGTAATCCCTGTACCATGTTTTCATTTAGTTTCCATTACACTCCTTGAACCACTTTGTAGATGACGATTTTGAAACAAATCTTGTTGACCTTTTATCACATAATCCCAAGTTTTAACAACGCCAAGCAAAAGGACTTCTAAAAACATTCTGGGAAAAGGAGAAAATGCTGGTAACCAGCATTTTCTCCTTTTCCAACAATGTTTTCTACCCTTTCAGACAAAAATTTGTGCCCTAATCAGCTTGTTTTCTTCTGATTTCAAATTGCACCAGTCTAACATTTTGTCACTTGGTAAAGAGTTAAACCTTTATCACATGAAACATTTCTGAACCAGTCCATATTGAAAGCACTTTGAGTTGACAAATTGAGGACTCAAATAATGTGAATTGTCTTCAAAGGGTAGAAAATATTATAGGAAAATAATATACTGTAAAATGTGCTTTTGCATTAAAATGTGTTATTCTGGATTTAAAATTGTATGATGGCTTTATTGGTATAATGCATCACAGAGATGCATAAAGCCCCCTTTTCACAGAGCACAGCTCATTTGTCTTCCACAAATGCTTTCAAAATGGACAAGTCTAAATTTTTTTAATAATTGTAGTCTGGTACAGAATTAATGCAAAAGTACATGTGGTTTGTAGAAAGACAAATATATTGTTTGCAGGTGATCGTTTCTCAGTTTTTTACCACATGACAAAAATTTAGAGTCATATGTAATGAAAGCACTTACTGAATCTGATAACTGTATTTATAACTGAAAGGGTGTAAAAAGTAGTTGGAAAAGGAGACAATGCTTGTTACCTGGGTTTTCTGCTTTTCCAACAGTGTTTTCAAAAGAGTTTATATAGGAAGAAGAACTTCCCCAAAACAATAATTACTTGATGCCACCTCAACCCTTTTGCGTAGGAGTAAACAGTTACAAAACTCAGTTGAAATGGAAAACCAGCATGAGAAACACTCAATTGCATATCTAGGCCTTTTTTTTTTACAGAATTTAAATGACTAAAATCAACTCTTAGTGAGTGGTTGATAGTGGTCATCCATTCACTGATAATGGAATGATATGGGTTGAGAGAATAAAAATATTGCAATTTAACCCATTACCGTACAATGTCAACTTTTAACAATCCTGAGAAAGAAGGCTTTTGAAAATCTTGTGGGAAAAGGAGAAAATGTTGGTAATCAGCATTTTCTCCTTTTCCCAAAATTTTTTTCCTCCCCTATGAAAGCCAAAGTTTATGTTCTGAGTAGCATTTACTATGTTGTCTATAAATGTTTCAAATTTGGACAAGGCTAAAATTTTGTCTTTGGGTTAAGAGTTAGGGGCTCTTTTGACAAGGATGGTTTAGAAGCTATGAAACAGCATAGACTGAAGAGCAACTGCACAAAACATGCAGTAAGACTAATGACAAAGAAATGAAAGCTATCTTTGATGGGCTTACAGTTCACCCCAACTCTTTATCAACAAAGCATTTGCAGACAACACATTAAATGCCGCTCAAATGATGAAAATTGTCTGTAAAAGGGATGTAAAAATTGTGGGAAAAGCAGAAAATACTGGTTACTGGAATTTTGTTCTTTTTCAGCAATGTTTTCCAAAGTCTTATTCTGGATGGTTAAAACAAGGGACAGTGAGGTAAAGGTTACAGTTTCCTTGAAATAAGGCAATTTCATTGCACAAAATTATGCAAAAATAAAAATATAATGAACTCTCCCCAAAAACTCACATCTTCCCACTAGAAGACTTCAAACAGCCAACATTTCATTCATTATCCACCCTGAGAGAGCCATACAAGTGTTAAATTCCATTTTACAAAACAGTCCCAAGTTTTTATGACCCTAAAAACAAGGCTTTTGAAAATATTGTAGGAAAAAGAGTAAATAGTGGTAACCAGCATTTTCTCCTTTTCCAACAGTGATTTCTACCTTTGCAAAGACAAATCCAATTATAGGGCCCGGTAACATGCTTCTGCAAATGCTTTTAATTCACACACAAGAAAAAAATCTTAATCATTCAATTTGGGTCCAACCAAAACATACTATGATGTACCTGTAATTACGAAAATATCAATCACTAGACAGACAGATCTGACTCAGACACAAAATAAATAGTGATCTGTATCCAATCCATCAGAATACCTTTGTACAAAATGCATACCCTTTAACCAGTTGAATTCAAGTGTTGAGCTTACCAGTGCAAAATAGAGTGAGAAGAAAAAGAAATTTGCAAATGGTCCCATCTTTATCACAAGTTTATGGTATGTATATATAAAACTCAATATGATAAAGGGAAAAAAAAGAAAAATATAGAGAAGCAAACAGTTTACCTTTTACCAAAAACATCCTTAATTTAACAATCCTGAAGAAGAAGACTTCTGAAAACATTGTATGAAAAGGAGAGAAAATGGTAGACCAGCATTTTTTCGCTTTTCCCACAAATTTTCAACCATTTCAAAGAAAGAGATTATCTTTTGCCTTCCATTTAACTCTTTACCACACAATCCCTACTTTTAACGACCCTAACAAAGAGGCCTTCAGAAAACGTTGTGGGAAAAGGAGAAAATGCTGGTAACCAGCATTTTCTCCTTTTCCCACAATGTTTTCTACCCTATCAAAGACTAATATCCCCAAATCAGTCATGTTTAAATTGTCGTCTGCAAATGCTTTCAATTTGGATAAGTCTATATTTTACTTGTGTGGTAAAGGGTTAATCTGTCATCCACAATTGCTTTTCTTTGCCTTGTAAAATAGTGCTTTTAGGAAGTGTTGAGATAAAAAGACAAATTGACTGTTCTCTTTTTTTGCAAGAATGTTTTCACATCTATTCATGAACAGAACCTTAACCCTTTACAAAACAATCCTGTTCAACTGACCCTAAAGAATAACACCTTTGAAAACATTATGAACATTACTGGTAAACAGTATTTTTTCTCCTTTTCCCAGATTTTATTCTAGCTTTTTAACAACAACAAAAAAAAAATCCATTTTGAGCCACATTACTTTCTTTTGTCTGCAAATGCTCTCTTTTGGACTAGTCCAAAAATTTGTCATTTGATAAAGAGTTATCTCATGGTGATTATCTCAATTTAACAAAGATATTTTCAATCTTCAATCTTATCTTCTGCTGACTTGTTATCACTAAACCAATACCAACTTCTGCTTGGTCAAAACAATTCAAGAATGCAATTCCAAGGATATCTCAACAAATCGAACAACAAAATTTCGAGATAAGAATGTCTGTCCTGGACTATTTGATCTTGAGCTTCTCTGTCAGGAATAGCAGCTTATATTCCCCCTTGCATGAAGCAAGTAAGCAGTAAGCAGTTCTAAACAGATAGATCAAGAATAACCACTCCCCCAATATCTTCTGTATTTTCTTAAACAGACATTTCTCTCTCCTTCTCACAACTCATACTATTCTAATCTGTACTCCTTATACCATTTCAAGGTTTGCCTAGAAATAGTTTGTATATAAGAGAGTTTCTATATTGAAAAGCATTGCACAGTCTATTGCACCCTCTGACACATAGAAAAAGAGAAACAGCAGCACAAAACCATATTAAAAAATATTCAACACTTTTGTAAGTTGGTTTTGCACAAAAGGTGTTCAAAGACACATATTCTTAAACTCCATTCTAAACCCTTCCTCCTGCTCCTGGTTTTTACACAGTGCTGAATTTGTGCTTCCATCAATTTTGGAAAAACATTTAACAAATATTATATTAGCCAAAATTTTTCCTAAAGTTGTTACAGCCATCAACCATAAACTTTCTTGTAGACAAAATGCTGTAAAATTTGTGTATCTAAATCTATTGAACATTTCAATATGAATATCCATCAATTTTGGAAAAAACATTTAACAAATATTACATTAGCCAAAAATTTTCCTCAAGGTGTTACAGCCATCAACAATAAATTTTCCTGTAGATAAAATGCTGTAAAATTTGTGTATCTAAATCTATTGAACATTTCAATATGAATATCAACAAAAAAATCATGAAAGAAGCAATACAAACTAAATACATATTTTGTAGTTGTTAAGAAGTTACAAACAAGACGACCAATGGCCCCAAAGTGCTCACCTGAGTTGTCATCTATGATAAAGTTCAAGACATCCTGGTTTTGATGATATAAACACATGAGTGTTAGTGACCTACTTTTTGATCCAATGTGACCAATTTTAAAACTTATTCAAGATATTACCAATTCAAGATGTTATCAAGACAAACACTCTCATCAATTCATGAGTCCCAAAGTGAAAATATGGCCTCTATAGTGCTTACAAGAAGATTTGCCCCAGTGACCTACTTTTCGACTCGATATAATCCAATTTTGAACTTGTCCCAGATATCATCAGGACAAACATTCTGACTAACTTTAATAAGTACAAGGCTGTAATAGTGGCTTCTGCAGTGCACAAAAGGTTTCCTAAGATCTGTCCCAGTAACCTACTTAATGACCCAACTTGACCTGATTTCAAACTTGTCACACATATATTCTGACACATTTTCAAGAGTATGCAACTAAAAATGTGGCCTCTAGTGTGCACATAAGGTTTTTCTAATGTTTGTCCTGGTGACCTACTTTTTTACCAAACATGACCAAATTTTAATCTTGCACTAGGTATCAACAGGACAATCATTCTGATCAAGTTTCATGAGTATTAGCCTGAAAGTGTGGCCTCTACTGAGCACACAAAATTTTTCTAAGATTTGTCCAAATGACTTACTTTTTGACCCAACATAACCAGATTTCAAACTTGTCCGAGATATCATCAAGGCAAACACTTACACCAACTTTCATGACTATAGGACTAAAATGTGGCCTCTAGATGCACACAAGGTTTTTCTAAGATTATACCCTGTGACCTCTTTTTTGATCTGACATGTCCAAATATTGAACTTGTCTGAAATGTCATTACGAAAAACATTCTGACCAATTTTCATGAGTATCACACACAGAAAATGTGTCCTCTACTCTGCGTACATGGCTTTTCGAAGATTTGTCCCTGTGACCTATCTTTTTACCTAGCTTTTCCAAGATATCACCAAGGTAAACATTCTGATCAAGTTTCATGAGGATTGGACAAAAAATCTGGCCTCTACAATGCAAACAATGCTTTTCTATGATTTGACCCACTGACCCTCTTTTTGACCCAGCATGACCCACTTTCAAAGTTGTTAAGAGATAATATCAAAACAAACATTCTGACCAAGTTTCATGATTACTGGACCAAAAATGTGGCTTCTAGAGTGCACACAAGGTTTTTCCAAAATTTCTCCCAATGACCTTTTTGACATGACATGACCAGATTTCCAACTTGTCCAAGATATAATCAAGACAAGCATTCTGACCAAGTTTCATGTGTATCCAACAGAAAAAAATGGCCTCTAGAGTGCACACAAGGTAATTGTTGATGACTCCACAATGGATAACCCACGATAGACAACAGATTCCAAAAGCACTCCATGCTCAGGTGAGCTAAGGAATGGACTTCCGTATCATTAATATGGAATTTTACATAAGAAACAGTCATAATGCTATTTGTGTTTCTACAGACAAATAATCATTTAAAAACATCAAATGATTACCGAAGAATCCGTCAGAACAGGATTTCAAGGAAATTTTAAATAGATTACTTGTACAAAAGTCATCAGCAACAAAATAAATATACAACTCTGAAATGCCTAGGGCAGAAAAAAACAATATATTATATTCTAACAGGGTACAGAACAAAAACATAGATAATTTTCAATAAAACAAAATAAATCAATTTTACCTAAACATTCATTAGAGCTCCAGATAAGAGGGAGTGATGGTAATCTAAATCCATTATTTCTCTTCCAAACCCAATGTTGTGGGTACTCATTAGAATCGTCTTGATGAGACGATTCTAATGAGTTCCCATAACATAGGGTATAATGGAGAATAATTAACATTTTCAATTTTGAAAGCAAAATCACTCCCTCTGTCTGGAGCTCTGATTCATCTTTGGATCCAATACATAAATGCCATAGAAGGATCTCACAAAATCACATTAACTCTACAAAACACCAGCTTTCATTTTCACCAATGCAAACAAAATTATTTCAGTCATAAAAGTAAATCCTGGACTTGCCTTATAATTCGTGAACTCTTTACAAGATGTCAAGATTAAGTGTTGTCCAAACTGAAGGCAGAAAACATACTGAATATGTCACAAATGATACAATCTGTCTTTCAAAGGGCAGAAAACAATGGCAGAAAAGGGGAAAATGCTGGTAACAAGCATTTTCCCCTTTTCTGTAAGTTTTCGACAGCCTTCTCTCTTAGAGTTGTTTAACCACAAGAATATTTGGTATATGGTTCACAAAAGATTTTGAGCTAGCCTAAATCTTTAGAAGAACAGTTCATGTTTTTGTACAGCCAGCTGTTCAGCTATTCACTATATATAGTATAATTTGTAGTTATAAGAAGAACACAAGTACAATATCATTGTTGCACGTCATTTGGAAATATCAATAAGTGTATAAGATATATCATAAAATGCAGATATTTTAGCAGCCGACACATTGTAACCATAGATATGCCTAAATGATACTCTTAATCAATTTATCAAAATCATTACCCTAAACTTAAAACAAAACTATGGAATGTTATACAGGAAAGAAACAAAAGAACAAGAAATTGCTTGTAAAATAAATAATTGGCAGTAGCTCTGATATGAAATCACTTTTTTTCATTTGGATTGATTTGCATTAACTATGCTGGAAAATAAACCAATGCTTTGACTGAGAATTGAAAATTCCAACTACTACATGATCATTAAGCTGAGTCATATGAGTTAACTCTTTACCAAACGACAAAAATTTAGGCCTGTCCAAATTGAAAGCATTTGCAGACGACAAAATAAATGTGGCTGAAAAATTGAAATTTATTGTTGGAAGGGTAGAAAACATTGTGGGAAAAGGAGAAAATGCTGGTTACCAGCATTTTCTCCTTTTCAATCAATGTTTTCAAAAGGCTTCTTTCACAGGGTTGTTAAAAGTCGGAATTGTGTGGTAACGGGTAAAGCTAAGTCATATGAATTAAGTGGATGGGTATGTCACCACCATTTACAGATAAATTTAACCCTTTATCACTCAATCCCCTGTCTTAACTCCTTACCATATGACAAAAGTTTGCAAGAGTCAAAATTGAAAGAATCTGCAGACGTTAAATTTTTTTTTTTTCCAAATGATAAAACTGCCCTTAAAACAATAGAAAACATTGTGGGGAAATGGAGGAAATGCTGGTCACAATGTTTTGAAAAGCCCTTAGAGCCAGAGTCTTTAAAACTTGGGATTGTGATGTAAAGATTGAATGGCCCTTGGGTAAAAGGCTTATGAAAACAGTGTAAGAAAATTGCAAAATGCTGGTAACCAGCATTTTTCCCTTTAACTGTAATATTTTATATCCTTTCAAAGATAAATTTAAACATCTGTGACACAATTTGTAGACTGCAAATGTTTTCAGTTTGGATGAGCCGAAAAAAACTGGTGTCTGGTAAGAGTTGATTGATTGATTGATTGTATGGTGTTTAATGCTGTTTTCAACATTATTTCAGTTAAATCATGGTGCCCAGTGCACCCTTCCATGCTTTCCTGAAGTTTCTTTTACCAGTACTCTGCACAATATTCTTTCCAAGCCACTGGCTACTTTCCCATATAACCATCATGGAAACAATGGCCAGCGGTGAGACAGGAATGAATCCTGTCGCAATGACTATCATCAATCCTCTGAAAGAAATTGGCTGAGCTCAGATTCCAACGAGCCCTCCCACAAACACAATGTTTTCTACCCCTTTACCAAACGACAAAATGTTAGACTAGTCCAAATTGAAAGCATTTGCAGACGACAGAATAAATGTGAATCAAAAATTGAAATTCGATTTGGGTAGGGTAGAAAACATTGTGGGAAAAGGAGAAAATGCTGGTTACCAGCATTTTCTCCTTTTCCCACAATGTTTTCAAAAGGCTTCTATCTCAGGGTCGTAAAAACCAGGGATTGTTTGGTAAAGGGTTAAAAGACAAACCCTGTCATTTCAACCGTATTTAATCTGTAGTCTGCGATTACTTTCAACACTGATCTGTCTAAGATTTTGCCATCTAGTGAAGAGTTATTTGTCACTTGCTGTATGAGTTCAATTTATTAAAAAAAATAAGAAAAAAATATGAATAACTGAAAATAAAATTACAAGATAAAATCATTCACACTCAACTCGGACAAACTGCACCATAAGTCATAAAGCTATCTATAACCTTTATGTACAAGAAAAATGTTCACATTCACTAATTTCACATTGATAATAATATCATACAAAATATCGGACATGAATGTTTTAAAAAATGTATTTCTATCAACTCCCTAACTGGAAACACAATAGCTCTTTACTAAACTACAAACTTGTTCAAATTGAGAGCATTTGCCAACAACAGAACAAAGTGTCACTCAAAACAAGAAACGCTGTGAGACAAAGGGAAAATACTGGTTATCAGCATTTTCTCCCTTTTCCAACAATGTTTTCAAATGCTCTCTTCTTCAGGGTCATTCAAACTCAGGTTAGTTTGGTAAAGAGAAAATTGGAATGCTAACTACCTTAACGCATTTACCTCTCAGATATGCTTACTTATATCTCTGCAGATAGATAGTGTCTTTTGAAAACCATTGTGGAAAAAGAAGCATTTGATCATTATTAGTGCTAATTGCTGCCTTTCCATGATTTTTTCCCCCTTTCTATTACATTTTCCATGACTCCAATAACCATTCTTCTCCCTTAAAATTCATTGTTTTGGCTTTAGGGTCAGTTTAAGGTCCTTTTGCAAACAGTTTAAAATCAAGGTCCATATTCACCGACCATTCTCAAGAACATTCTTTGTCTTATTGTCCAAGGTTTTCTAAATGTGAAAATAACACAACTTCTGATTGGCTGGTGATTACTGTGTGATATATCTTTGACAAAAACAGAATTGACAAAACTTGAGTATCCTAGTATAGTTTTTTACTGACTGAATATATTTAATTGACTTGGACCTAAAAAAGCAAACATATGAAATACCTGGGGCTTTTTTCACAATTCATTCTAATTCCATTTTAATTATATAATTCCAAACCTATCCATCTGATAACTGTGAGAGAATGTCTAAGCAAATCAGTTGCGTAGTTGAAGAATTTACAGTCGTAGAAATAGATTGTATTTGAAACAGATGAACACAAACCCTTTTTCCTTTTCTGGCTCTATGTGATAACGGGTTAAGTCTTGGATGCATAATTCTACCCATTACTTAACCCTTTACCACACAATCTTGTGTATAACAACCCTGTTTATGATGCCTTTAGAAAATATTGTGGGAAAAGGAGAAAATGCTAGTAAATAACATTTTCTTCATTTCCCACAATACTTTCTACCATTTTAAAGGCAAATCCAACATTTCTGCCACATTTAACGTCTTGTCTGCAATTCCTTTAAAATTAGACAACCCTAAAATTTGTTGTTTGGTAATGAGTTAAGATTATCATCTCTCTCTAATTTATACAATATTTCATTCAGTTAACTCTTTACTAGATGAAAAAATTTTAGACTGGTCCAAATCGAAAGCATTAGCAGATGACAAAATTAAAGTGACTCAAAAATTGAAATTTGTTTTGGAAAGGGTAGAAAAAACATTGTGGGAAAAGGAGAAAATGCTGGTTACCAGCATTTTCTCCTTATCCCACAATGTTTTCAGCAGCCTTCTTTCTCGGAGTAGTGAAAGCCCAGGATTGTTTGGTAAAGGATTAACCCTTTACCACACAGTGCCGACTTTTAACGACCCTGAGGAAGAAGCCTTATGAAAACATAGAGGAAAAAGGAGAAAATGCTGGTAACCAACATTCTCTCCTTTTCCCACATTTTTTTCTACCCTATCAAACAAAAATCACATCATTTGAGCAATACTGAAATCGTCTGCCACAAAAGCTTTCAATTTGGAATGGTACAATTTTTTGTTGTGTGGTAAATGGTTAAATTAATTCTTGACAAAACAAACCCCAAAAGCCACAACATATCCTTTCCCCATGTATTATACTTTGGCCCATATTCACCAACCATTTGAAACTGTATTTTAGGCCTATCTCTTTAAAAGTTTCAACATTTCAAAGAAACACAATTTGAGATTAGCTAAATCAATTGGCTACCTGGTTAAGCTAGTCAGAAACTGTGTTACTTCCTGTATCTAAAATCAGACCAAGGACTTATCAAAGTAACACAATTTCTGATTGGATAAACCAAACATTTTAGCCAATCAGAAACTGTGTTACATCCTAAATCTAGAATTAGACTATGAACATAATTTAGAATGGTTGGTAAATACAAGCCCATAAACTTATCTTGGTTTTCTATTCCAACTACCTTAAGCCAACAATTACAATCCAAGCTATAATGAACAAAAGGAAATAAAACCAACTTTCCGCTATAGTATGCAGTTAGCTGGAAAAGATGAGTATTGCAGTGGTTACACATAAAGCTTAGATGTTCATTCTGAGTATTATCCAAATAAGGTACTCAATGCATATCTGTGTGCTCACGCAAAATTCTTTATGACTGTTTTCTTCATTTTCAAGAATAACAAGAGGGCCATAGGCCCTAAAGGGCTCACCTGAGTAAAGTCATCTATGGTTGGTAAAGCTGAAAAAATCCTGGTTTTAATACATGGGTGTAAGTTACCTACTTTTTGATCGACTTGACCTACTTTTGAAACTGTCAGAAATATCATCAAGAAAAACATTCTGACCAAGCTTCAAGAGTATCAGGCTGAAAATGGAGCATCTAGACTACATACTAGACTTTTTAAAGATTTGGCCTGGTGACCTACTTTTTGGCCAAGCATGACCCAATTTTGAACTTGTCCAAGATATCATCAAGACAAACATTCTGACCTAGTATCAAGAGTATAAGGCTGAAAATATGGCCTCTAAAGTGCACACAAGGTTTTTCTAAGATTTGGCCCAGTGACCTAGATTTTAACACAACATGACCAAATTTCAATGTTGTCCAGGTACCATAAAAAAAAACCCATTTTGACAGAGATTCATGAGTATCGGGCTGAAAATGTGGCCTCTAAAGTGCACACAAGGTTTTTCTAAGATTTAGCCAAGTGACCTTCTTTTTGACCCAACATGACCCAATTTCAGTCTTGTCCAAGATGTCATCAAGACAAATATTCTAACCAATTTTCATGAGTATCTGATTGGAAATGTGGCTACTAGAATGCATACAAGGTAAATTTTGACATCTGCAAGATGCATGACAGACACCTGACACAGGATGATCACAAAAGCTCATCTTTAGCACTTCGTGCTCAGGTGAGCTAAAAAAGCTGAAATTTTAACCCTTTACTGACGGAGTTGCCTTTCATGCCCTTTGGAACTTTACTCTGGGACCTGAAAAGAGCCTGCAGCCTGAAAATTGATAAACTTTTACAACTAAAGTTGCTTCTGAAACCAGTGTAGATCAAGATCAGACTGCACAAACCATGCAGTCTGGTCTTTGAACTACACAGTCTGCTCTGCTTAAACAGTGTAGACAAAAGCAACCATTAAACTGAATTACTTCATTCTTTATTTCGGACAGAAAATGTCTGTCGGTTTTATTCAGAGCTCTCAGGGTCAACATGCTCATTCTTGTCTCGTCAAAGTCTGTCTTCTCTATCTTTCTACTTTATTAATCTTCATACCTTACATTTTTCTACATGATAAGTAAAATCCCTCTTACTTCAGGACTTTTTTTATGATGTGGGAATATTTGTGTCTTGTTCAATGATAAGTTCTTCTTCATACAACACAGAGAACAAAAAGGACATATATTTCTACCCATTTTCATACTTGCTGATTTCAGAACTACCAATCATTATCAGGAACCAAATGCTGGACAAGATCTGTGAGGTCATAAGGAACATTTTTGTTTGATGAAATAGAAAAAATAGCAATTGCTTGTACAAGTAATTGCTATTTTTTACCACAAGGTTTGCACAAGCCATTTGACACAGTTAAAAAAAACCATCCATTTGTATAAATATGGGTTTACAATTTAATGATGTACAAGTTGTAAACTTAAAGCTAGAATATTGAAGTGTCTAATGTTAAGTACATAATAATGTAGCACATTTTCCCTTTAACTTCAACTTTTACCTCACCAAATGACAAAATTTTAGACTGGTCCAAATTAAAATCATTTGCAGACAAAATAAAGGTGAATAAAAAATTGAAATTTGTTTTAGGAAGGGTAGAAAATATTTAGGGAAAAAGAGAAAATGCAGATTTTTCTCTGAAAATATGTGTTTCATTTTTTGTTGTACTTTAACCCTCTCCCAAACAAACCCGTGTTTTTACGTGTCTGCAGTACAAGTCTTTTGAAAACACTGTGGGAAAAGGAGAAATTGCTTGTAACGAGCAATTTCTCCTTTTCCCACAATGTTTTTTACCCTATTAGACAACTTTCTGTCACTTTTATCAATTATTAATTTGTCATCTGCAATTTCTTTGAGTTTGGAAGAGTCTAAAATTTGTCGTTTGGGAAAGGGTTAACTCATTCCCAGATGACAAATTTAAACTTTTCCAGATAGAAGGAATCTGCTGACAACAAATTTAATGATAAAATATAACACATGTTCAAATTGAAGGGATCTGTAGACAATAAATTGATGAATCTCAAAGCACTGAAGCCGTCTTTGGAAGCGTATAAAAACCAGGAAAATTGGAGGAAATGCTGGTAACCCACATTTTCTCTTTTTGACACAATGTTTTCAAAAGCTATCTTCCTCAGGGTTGTTCAAACAAAAGATTATTTACTAAGGGTTAACAGTTAAAGCAATCTTGTTGCCAGCATATTCAACAATATAACAATAGAGTCCAGCTACAAGATGCTCATAATGGTCTTCACTCTTTACAACACAATCCCGAGTTTTAACGACCCTAAGAAAAAAGCCTTTTGAAAATATTGTAGGAGAGGGGAAAATGCTGGTAACCAGCATTTTCTCCTTTTTCCACAATGTTTTCTCCCTATCAAGTAAAAATCCCATCAGTTAAGCCACATTTGAATTGTTGTCTGCAAATGCTTTGAATTTGGACAAGTCTACATTTTTGTAATGTGGTAAAGAGTTAAATTAGCTCTCCTGAAATATCAGCATCTAACATCAAACATCTCAGTATAGTGATGTAGGAAACAATTTTTTACACTGCTTTCTCCAAGAACACCTGACCACCAGGACCTGACTATTTTTGACCACATGATTTGAATATGATGAATTTCCACTGATGTCCTTTAGATGATACTACATATATCAGATCAAATTTTACAGGCCTTATGGTTTTCAGTCAAGAAAGATTGTTTAGTTTTCCCTTTACAAATGTATGTTAAGCATCTGCTCATGCAGCATGACCTTTTTCCACCCAATTGCTTGTAATTTAATATCCTTGGTAGGGCCACAAGACAATAAACACATAAAACATTGAAGATCTTGTGATTCCCAATGAGAAAATCTAATTTTTTCACTGACAGTGTAAACTAGAGCTGTCACTGAATGTGACTTAATACCCCCGCCAGCGCTTTGAAAGAAACAGGCAATTTAACAAAAAATTTTCTAAGTTCAAGGGGAGATTACCCTTGAATCATAGGGAGTAGATGATTGAAAACTGCGTCTTGCACAACTTCAGTATACGATGAGTACACAGATGGACACATGGACGGACAGACAGGCTGATTCCAGTATACCCCCAAAAACATTCGTTTTGCGGGGGTATAAAAACACAAACGTCAAAGAATTTGACGTATCCAAAAATTGATCAACAGTCAACCATTGGTCATCAATAAAAAAAACTTTGTAGAACTTCGAATACTGATTGCCCATGCCAAGTTTCAACACCAGATGGCTTCTGGCTCTTCTTCTTTCACCCCTATAGACTTTAACTCTTTACCAAACGACAAAATTTTAGACAGTCCAAATTGAAAGCATTAGCACATGACAAAATAAAAGTGACTGAAAAATTGAAATTTGTTTTTGGAAGGGTAGAAAACATTGTGAGAAAAGAAGAAAATGCTGATTACCAGCATCTTCTTTTCCCACAATATTTTCAAAAGGCTTTTTTTCTCAGGGTCATTAAAAGTCAGGATCGCGTGGTAAAGTGTTAAGCAATGGGATGGTGAATGTGAAATTACAGTCTGACATGACAACATTTCAAAGTCGAGCATATTTGAATTTTTGTCCCCTAGTTTCTGTGGTCCTGCAGTGTATCAGTACTATTTTAGTGACTTTCATGGGCGACCATCCTATACTAACTTGTATGAATATTGATTGAAAGATAATTCCTTTGGAAACCTACTCTGGAAAAAGGGATATAATGCATCTCTAAAAATTAGACCCATACCAGTCTGCACAGTTTGCAAATTAACCCTTTACCAAACAATCCCAGGTTTTCACGACCCTGTAGAAGAGGCCTTTTAAAAACATTGTGTCTCCTTTTTCCACAGTGTTTTCTTCCCCATCAAAGCAAGATTGCACCATATGAACCACACTGAAATTGTTGTCTGCAAATGCTTTCAATTTGGACAAGGCTAACATTTTGTCATCTGGTAAAGGGTTAATGATTAATCTGGTTTTTGGACAAAATGGATCCATCTTATGTGACAACCAGTTTGGTGTAAAGCATTATGAACATGCATTAAGTACCCTTTTCCAAGACACCACTTTTGTATTGTTGATGCTGGACATCAGATACCAGACCATTACTCACTACCAAAAGCTCACTTTGAGCACTTTGTGATCTAATGAGCTAAACAAGAGCACTGAAGGAGGGCACCAACGCTTGGCTGCAGTTGCTTTCAAAAACAGATTGACTGTCTGTGAAATTGTAAGTTGAAAAAGAGGCAAAACTGTGTCAATAATATTTTGATGGTTGTCTGCCCTTGATGTATGGATTCCCCTTTTGATGGTTAACAGCTAGTCTACGTTTGAAGTAATGAGAGATATAAAATGTGACAGTTTTTGCATGACAAAGACAACAACAGGGCTATGACAATAGCGGTGTTTGCTTGGAAAACAGCTGAGTCAGAAACATATAATTTGAAATGATAATTTTAACATGATTATGTCAACCATGGTTCAATATAATGAATGTCCCTCTCATCAGGTAGGCGCTGGAAGATTACCGACTTTCTATCACTGCATAAGAAGGCCATTAAGGATAACATGAGCTAAATGGAGTGGCTGAGCTATGCTTCCCTATAGTTAGAACTGGTACCATTTCTTGTCTTTGTATTTCAGCATGATTTGATGTGCTGTTGATGAAAAAGCTTCAGCCTGGTTAAACATTTCCTCTGTCCTATCAGCCAGCCCAGATAACTTCTCACCTCTTTCTGTAAGTAACTGCAAGAATACACACAAACAAAACTATTAAATATGCTATATGTTATTATCCTTACCAATCCAAGCGATGGCATAAAAAGAGTTAAAAACACACTCCCGAGTTTTAAGGGCCTTAAGGAAGAATGCTTTTGAAAGCATTGTGGGAAAAGGAGAAAATTCTGGTTACTAGCATTTTCTCTTTTTCCTCCAGTATTTTCTATCCCTCCAAAAACAAATTTCAATTTCCAAGAGATGTTTATTTTGTCGTCTGCTAATGCTTTGAATTTGGACAAGTTCAAAATTTTTTTGTGTGGTAAAGAGTTAACCATTTTTCAACAATATTTTCAAAAGCTTTCTTTTCAGAATTGTTAAAGATGGAATTATGTGGTAAAGGGTAAACAATGCTTTATAACCATTGGGGCAAACATTGGACCTCTAGATTACAATATTTTTCTGCTATTTCCCCATGTAACCTACATTTTTATCTTGGGTAAAATATTTTCGAGGTTGCCCAAGAAATCATAAGGACAATTGTTTTGGTTTACTATCACTCTAACCAAATTTCTTCTACACTGGAGTAGTAATGTTGTTTCTAGAACAGCAATAAGAAACATTTTAGTAACATAGGAAAGAAAAATAACACAGCTATATAACACAGTACCTCACCTTGGAATACCAAAAACTGTGGCGAGCAAAATTTCACATAAGAAATACATTAAGCATAGTTTTCCTGCATATATGATCAAGCAAATCAATTGATTGAATGGCATTTTACACCACTTTTAATATTATTTCAGTTATATCAGTGCAACAGCTCACATATTCATGTATGTCCTGGGTTTCACCAGTACTAGGCTAGAGCTCTGAAGTCCCAGTTGTTCCAGTTAGGTGCAAACGCAGGGTCTGCAGGTTACGAGTCCTACACTTTGCCTCTGAGCCTTGCAGGACCCCTTTGATTAAGCAAATGGCAAAGCAAAACCACATTTGGTTGGTTACCTGACGAGCCCTATAAACTTCACCACCAGCACTTGTAGAGCTTGCAGCTTGGGCCTGAAGTTGTTGCATGCCCCCAGTCCCTGGTACCCTGGTTGCTGTACCCCGAGAACATTTACCACTTGCTTCTCCAACTGCAAAACACATACAAGAAACATCACACAGGAGTCATAAACAAGGTTATTAACAGAATTAGAAACCTATTTTGCTCTTTCATCCTTTACCAATCAATCCCAAGTTTAAACAACCCTGTAGTAGAACGCTTCTGAATCATTGGGGGAAAAAGAGAAAATGTTGGTAACCAACATTTTCCCTTTTTCCCCACTATGTTTTCTGCGCTTTTATGAACAAATTCAACTTAAATGGGCATGTAAGCATCTTTTATACTGACTGCAAAGATCACAATCAAGTGCAGTCTAATCTTGGATCCACACAATCTGCTACTTCACTTTAAACTTTAACATATTAAAGCAAACTGCTTCTTTAAACTTTAGCAGTCCCTTCATTTTCCTTTAACTAAAAGCTAGATTGATATGGAATGATAGAATCATGGAAACAACCTAACTCATCACTGTAACTGTTTTTTTTTTCAAACCTACAAAAAACCATCACAATTATCACAAAGGTCAAACATTTTGAAATAATGGTCAGCATACTTTTTCAATGGCAATGAAAAATGCTTTTGCTGTTTTTGTCACAATGTTTTAACTCTTTACCACAAGACAAAATTTTAAACAGATCCAAACTTGAAGCATTTCCAAATGGCTTAGTAAATGTGGCACAAGTAATGGGATTTGTCTGTACATGAAAAGAAAACATTGTGGGAAAAGAAGAGAATGCTGGTTACCAGCCTTTTCTCCTTCTCCCACAATGTTTTCAAAAGCTTCCTTTCTCAGAGTCGTTAAAACTCGGAATTGTGTGATAAAGGGTTAATTAAGGAAACTGTTGACTTTAGGAGTGATAAAAGTGCTTCTTATGTAATGAGATAAATATTTCAAAAAGAATCCCTTACACAATTCCTCTCTGTCTAAGGTTGAAGTGCCACCAAATAAGTTCTTGAAGAATCCTTGTTTCGGTGCCTCAGGGGTGTCAGTTGGCAAGAACAACTCTCCTAGCATTTCATTCAGGTTATCACTGAAAATACAAAATGAAAGCTTTTTTGTCCAAAGCTTTATATACTGAATATATCCATTGCATATACAGCTTTAACATTTTACAACAGAATCCTGAGTTTTAATGACCCTGAGGAAGACACCATTTGAAACCATTGCTACCCTTTCAAAGACAAATCAATTTGCTATCTGTAAATGCTCAATTAAGGCAATTTCTAACTTGTTTTGTTTGGTAAAGAGTTCAGTCATTTACTTTTCAGTATCAAAATTACAAAAACTATCAAGAATAAATCTTCTGCTGACCAATGTTTGATAAAATCTAAATAAATGTAATAAATAAATCTAAAGATTGGCTGTCTGATCTTGAATCAAAATTGTTTAACACTTTATGACATATTCTGACAAAAATAATCTGGAACTATGCAGTTCTTTTTGAAAATGTCAACTGCATTTACTTAGTGCTCTGAAAAAAACAATCAAATGACTGATTAATCATAATTATACAGATGTTTCTGCTTCCGCATCAGATATTTGAAAACATCATGGAATATAAAAGCACCAATTTTTCCTTGTCCCAAAATATTGGCTGCACCATTACATGTTTTCCAATTTGTGTCATTTTAGTCCCATTTCCACACTTTTATTTTTTCTATTATATCTGTGAAATTATATGATAGGAAACTTTCACACTAATGTAATTTGTACATTTTCAACTCCATACCGTACAACCAAATTCTAGACCAATCAATATTAAAAGCATTGCAGATAAATTAAATCTGCCTCTAATGATGGTATACGTCATAACAAGGACAATATGGTAGAAGGAGAAAATGTTGATTACCAGTAGTAGCCAGTAATTTCTCCTCTTTCCAGATATGTTTTCAAACACAATCTATCTTAGGGTCCTTCAAACTTTCAATTGTATGGTGAAAGGTTGAGGTAATTCTCAGTTTATTCGTCGTACTGATGAAATACAGCATAAAATAGAGAAAACTTGTATACTTAGCAGCACTGAAAAAGAATTACTTCTAAATAATGATATAACTGAAGGATGAAAGACTTACCAAATCTCAGCAGAGTAAGTTATCTTTTGTAGTTCTGTAGGAGAACACATATACATTGCATGACCATGGTTACTGAAACAGAATGTTCTGGCCACCCTGTAAACAGAAACATCAGATACATGTTTCAGTTATACCTTCTCTTATCTGAACATTTATTCCTTAATGAAATTCAGACCATCTTGAAGCAACAAAAACTTGGAAAAGAAAGCTTAAGGTCTACGGCCCCTAACTCTCATATTAAAAGACGGAAGCTGGCGAGATTGGTCCAATAGCCTGTACGGAAACGTCCATGTTACATGATATTTACTGATGAGTTAGGGATCATAATCCTTAAAGAAGTTGACAAAAATAAAAACATGTGGCCACTTTTACTTCCTTTTTTTCTTATTGTGGGAACTCAAACTCAATAGCAATAAAAATTTCAGTTTTTAGTAATTCTTCTTAAAAATCCCATTAACCTAATCTCCTTCCTTACTCCCATTTATCCAATCTGAATGTGTATGTTACCATTAGTGAGAGAATGATTGTTTTGCAATAAACCTCACCTCTTTATACATGACAAACAAACTTTAGTAATGTCTCAAAGTCATGAACTTATTACAGAAAACACATGTTCACGTGTACATTCATTTACCTGGTTCAGTTTATATCATAACAAAGGTAATTTATCTTTGACTTCATCAATTACAGCAAACCTAAAGTTATGAAATTGTGAAAGCAAATGGTACTTTGTGAATTTCCATGTAACATACTTTGCCATTCAGTTTACTAACTTTGTGCACTTAATTGTATTGTAAAGGTCTGAAATTGCTACTTAATAAAAAGTTTACCATTTTAATGACTACTGAAAAAGTTGAAAAAAAATCTAGTATCACTAATATGGAAATTAGAGACAAAAACAGTTAATGTAAAGTCATAAATCGTTTCTTAATATGATACTACATCAATCACATGAAAATGAAAGATGGATA
Organism: Hippopus hippopus; assembly: GCA_946811185.2. Classification (NCBI taxonomy): domain Eukaryota; kingdom Metazoa; phylum Mollusca; class Bivalvia; order Cardiida; family Cardiidae; genus Hippopus; species Hippopus hippopus. Next base: position 30,748,719 of record OX328101.1, read on the forward strand.
GAAACAATGAGGATAAAAATCAATATGAAGGTTGAAACATTCTTCACAATATTTATGTAGGTATAGGTTGAAGGTCAAATTGCATGTCTCAGTTTTCTATTTACCACATCATTCTCCACCCTCCCAAACTATCCTTGTATAAGAAACTTGAGTAGATGATTCAAAAGCAAAAAAGAAATACATGCAATTATTTCTGAACTAAATTAGAAAGTCTGACATGACTAAAACAATGGTTTTGTACTGATCTACAAAAACAATAATTTTTCTAAATATCCTTTTTTTTTTGTAAGACAGTATTCTTTAGGCTTCTAACAAAAACAAGGGGGGGGGCGGCGGCGGGAATCAAAATAGTTAAAATTACCACTATCTTTTCATTCTGTTATCAATGTTAAAACTATATGTATATTTTTTATTAAAGCAATTTTTTTAAAACAGTGCTACACCTCTTAAATGAAAAAAAAAAAGTTTTTTTTTTTTTTATCCCAGTTCACATTGTTTCATAAAACAATATGAATGTTAAACGATATCAATATCAAAATTTACAGTTCTTTCTTTTAGGATCATAAATAAGTCAATCTATTTCCTGTTCAATTTTCTGGACTAATTTTGGAAGCCTAATTTATGAGGAAAAGAAAATACGCCAACCTTGGCTAAATGTCATCTCTTACCTTTTCAGGACATATTTCTAAGTTTGTACTACCACTACACAGACAATTTATAGGTTCTAGGTACATGCATGATGTTCAAACACACAAGTGTGTAGGTACAAACTAACAGTGGTTACTGTAAGTGCTCATGGACTAGTCTACAAGTAGCACACCCTGTTTTATGAGGAGTTTAAGATAACCTTACATTGCAAAATACCTCAAGTCTGTAAGCGCCAGGAACTCCACATCTAACAGCAGTTTAAGGCTTGGTAAACTATATACCATTATGTGACCATTCGCCACATAGCATGCTAAGCACACACTTTCACCTGAAACATGAAAACAAAATTATGTCGAACCAAAGACACAAAATCAATATTTTCTGTCAGTTTTTCTCCATAACTAAGCAATCACCTGTTTTGACAGCCCTAGGGAACCTGACCCTGGTGGCCAGCATTTATTTTTTCCACAATGTTTTCTATCATTTCAAAGACAATTCCACCGTTACAGCCACATTTGTCATCTTCTACTGTTTTAAAAGTGGACAAGTCTAGAATTTTTTCAACATCAAGAGAGTTAAAAATTACAGTTGAAAATCAAGATATAAAACCAGGCTATATCTCTTTCTTGGAAAAAAAAAAAAGCTCAAAACTAAATCACCTGGAAATAGTTATTTAAGTTCTATAAAAGTTATTCACTAAGTCTCACTAACAAAATAATTTATTCTATGAATGAGCCATGCTCTGTGAAAAGGGGTCTTTATGCATCTGCAAAAAATTTCAAAACAGGTCGGCCTACACAGTCTGCGCAGGCTGACATGGGCCGATACTTTTTGCTACAAATCAATTTTCTGTATGCAAAAGGACCAGTCTACCTTATGATTCAGTCACAAGATGGACTCTATGGATTCATATTTTATGCTGACTTGCTGGGTTATCACAGATATGTATTAAGCCCTTTTTGTTTAGCCAGGGGGTGGCTCAAATATATAAGACTGCAATGATCTGATCTTCAAACTTGTTCTTTTATCAGAAACTTATATTTTTCTATGTGCTTGCTACAGTTCATTAAACTTAATCATAAGATAAATTGGTAGCATTTTAAAATGAATAATTCATTCTTTTGTCATAATAGCTTTTTTTAGGGGGTCAAATTTGATTTCACAAAATCTTCCCCCAACAAGCAATATAAAGGAGACATATACAAATGAAAAGGTTCTCTTTAGGGATGATCTTGGAAACATTATGGCAAAAGTACAAATGCTCGTTTGGTAAGGGAATAGTCAGTATACATTTCAGCTTGACCTACCTACCACATCAATTTAATTAGAAATTAAAGTTCTCATTCTCTAATCTTAGCTCAATGATGATTTCTTCCTTAAATGTGGTAGAAAAAATTGTGGGAAAAGGAGAAAATGCTGGTTACCAGCATTTTCTCCTTTTCCCACAATGTTTTCAAAAGGCTTCTTGCACTGGGTTGTTAAAACTCAGCATTGTGTGGTAAAGAGTTAAAAGTTTTTGGCAACTGTGTTACCAAGGAAAGGTAAAGGCTCTATATCTACTTGTATGATAATTCGTTAACCCCTTACCAAACAAACACGACTTTTATTAACCCTGAGGAAGAAGGCTTTGGTGGGAAAAGAAGAAAATGCTGGCAAATGTTGTTTTCTACCCTAATAAAGGACTACTTTCGTCATTTTAGCCAAATTTAATTTGTTGACTGCAAATGCTTTCAATTTGGACATGTCCAAAATTTTGTCGTTTGGTAAAGAGTTAACCCTTTACAAGACAACAAAATTTGAAACTCATCCATATTGAAAGCATTAGCAGAGGAGAAACTAAACATGACGCAAATGATGAGATTTGGTATTGAATAAGCAGAATACATTATGGGAAACGATGAAAATGCTGGTTCCCAGCGCTTTCTCCTTTTCCAACAATGTTTTCTAAAACTTCTTCCCTCAGGGTCATTAAAACTTGGAATTACACGGAAAACAGTTAAAGTGTAGAATAAAGCTGAATTTGACTTACCCCTGAGATTAACTACATCAGCTTTAATTACAAAGGAAGATTCTGATATTCTGACCTTATATGGACATGTTTGTGATGGCAATGACACAACCTGTAACAACACACAATGGGCATGGTACAAATTAAACATTAACAGTTCTTTCATTGTAATAATTGCTGTTAAGTCTCTTTAATCAACAACATGAATAGGCAATATATAATTATAGGCATGGTACAAATCAAACATGTAACAGTTCTTTCATTGTAATAACTGCCTCTGAGTCTCTTTAACTCTTTACCAAACACCATTTTGGACTGGACTAAATTGAGAGCATTTGCGTTGACAAATTCAGTGTTGCTAAAGGCATGATTTTTGTCTTATCAGTAGAAAACATGGTGGGAAAAGGAAAGCATTTTCTCCTTTCCTACAATCTTTTCAATAGCCTTCTTCATCAGGGTTGTTAAAAGTCAGGATTAACCCTTTACCACACGAGAATTTTAGACCAGTCCGAATTGAAAGCATTTGCAGACGACAGTTTCAATGTGGCTCATATCAAATGGTTTTTCTTTGATAGGGTAGAAAACATTGTGGGAAAAGGAGAAAATGCTAGTTACCAGCATTTTCTCCTTTTCCCACAATGTTTTCAAAAGCTTTCTCTTTCATGGGTGTTTAAAGTCGTCATTGTGTGGTAAATGGTTAATCAACAATATAAAAGACATTGTGCCTTTGTTTTAACTCTTTACCAAACAACAAAAATTTAGGCATGTCCAAATTCAAAGTATTAGCAGATCACAAATTAAATGTGACTCAAAAATTGAAATTTGTTTCGGGAAGGGTTGAAAACATTGTGGGAAAAGGCGAAAATGCTGGTACCTAGCATTTTCACCTTTCCAAAAATGTTTTCTAGTCTTTCAGAGACAATCTCATCATTTGATTTATTTTTCATTTGTTGTCTGCAAATGTTGTCTCAGGTGCTTTTAATTAAGACAAGTCTATAGTTTTGATGTCTAGCAAAGAGTTAAATCTAAATATTGCCATAAATAGAGCCTCTCTGATAAAGAATGTAAAAGATTTTGTATGCTTATCTAAAATTAAAGAAAACTGAAGTGCTTTAAAAACTTAATGAAATGAACTCGATATTAGACTACGAAATTTATTTCAAAAGTATGCAAATTAACTGCATGATATTACTTTTCATAATTAGTCGGTTCTAAATTAATAAAACTACAATATACCCTTATACAAACACTCCCCTGTTTTAATGACCACAGGTAAAAAGGCTTTTGAAAACATTGTGGGAAAAGAAGAAACTTGAGTAACCAGAATTTTTTCCTTTTCCCACATTGTTTTCTACAATGTTCTGCAAGACCAATTTCATAATTTGAGCAACATCAGATTTCTCATCTGCAAATCCTTTTAAAAAGGACCAAACTGAACTTCTGTGAAGTGGTAAAGGGTTGGCATGGAAGTGAAGACCTACCCTTGCTTGTTTTTCTGAACATATTATAGCAAACTGCCTGTCTACCAATTCTGTTGATGAGCTTGGTGAAATTTTCACTTTTTGAGCTGAAAGGAAAACACATTAGTTTTGTTTGCTGCTTCTGTGATGTTATGGTTTTAGGTTTAAAAGTTTCAAATGAAGATTCAAATCTAGCTCTATAATACAAGAAACATGAATGAGTGCTGTTTTACAGCACATAGACAGCTAAGGCCATTTAGCATGCATGACATGTACAGTAATGTTACAGAGGTAAGAAGTTTTTTACTTAATGGATTCGGACAAAAAAATAGATCCATAGTAAAAAGATTATTAATGTTTTATAACACATCCAAAATAGATTTTAAACTCTCATTCATAATATGATTATATAATTACGGAATTACAGAATTATACTGTCTCAAAGCAACCAAGTTGTCATAACATTGAAGCAATAGCAGAAATTGTTTAAAATGAGCTAATTCACCTTTGCCTCAATCTTTTCACATGTTCTAATATGTTATCCCTATAGGGGCCTTTCAAATCTTAACCTTTTACCACATGACAAAATTTTAGACCTGTCCAAATTGAAAGCATTTGTAGATGACAGTTTTAACGTGGCTCATATGAAATAATTTTTCTTTGATAGGGTAGAAAACATTGTGGGAATAGGAGAAAATGCTGGTAACCAGCATTTTCTCCTTTTCCCACAATGTTTTCAAAAGCCTTCTCTTTCAGGGGGCGTTAGAAGTTGTCACTGTGTGGTAAAGGGTTAAACTTCCTTTGCAGCCAGTACAGATCAAGGTCTGTCTGTTTAGAATGTGCAGTCTGATTTTTGGTCTACACTGTCCGCTTTGCTTAGACTTTCTATCCAATATAGCAGCTTTTAACAACAACAACTGCATGTATTGGGTTGTTTTTTGCTGACTGAAAGTTTGATTTCTTTTGTTTGGTGCCCTAAGGGTAAAAGCTTATTCATTTTGATTTGCAGTCTTATCCTGACTGACAATTGATTAATAACTAATCAAGACACATGTATATATCATAAATAAATGAACCATGCTCTGTGAAAGGGCGCTTAACTCTTTACCAAACAATACCGGGTTTTAACGACTCCTGGAGAGAACACTTTTGAAAACATTGTGGGAAAAGGAGAAAATGCTGGTAACTAGCATTTTCTCCTTTTCCCACAATGTTTTCAACCCTTCCCATAGCAAATTTTAAATTTTCTGTCACATCTATTTTGACGTCTGCAAATGCTTTGAATTTGGTCCAGTCCAAAAATTTGTCGTTTGGTAAACAGTTAATGCATTTGCAAAAGGTATGGACCAAGGTCACCCTGCATAGTCCATGCAGGCTGACCTTGGCCAAAATTTTTCTTCTGGTCCAATTTTCTGCATGTCCAAGGACCATTCTAACTCAGGATTCAGTGATTTGTCAGGGAAAATGGATATAAAGGATCCATAGTCACGTCATGACTTGCTTGGTGTAATACATCATGGGGATGCATTAAGCCCCCTCTTGCCAGAGCATAGCCCATGAATAAATTACTTGTTGACTGTGACTGGGACTGTGATTTCTGTGACGTTTTGTCCTCTTTCCAAGCACCTGATGTAATTGCTGGGATAATCATACCATTACAGTCTAAAAATGACATACACTGGATGGCACCTTTTAATCGGAATATAGTACCTGCAAAGAAAATAAACATAATGTTTTCAACCCCTGTCAGAGTCAAATTTCATCATTTGAACCATGTTTAATTTATGGTCTCAAAATGCTTTGGATTTCGACCAGTGCAATATACTGTAGATCATTAAAGAGGTTTGCAGGTAAATGAATAAATGAAGACTGCTTATCACAGCAGGTAAGCATTTAATTTGTAATTGAAAAGTGTTTGCTCACGTCAGGTGCTTGCTTAATACAGGTGATTTTCTTTCTATTCTTCCCAGGACAATAGAAAGCTGACCTCTTTACTCTTTACCAAACAATGAAATTTTGGACTGGTCTAAATTCAAAGCACTTTTTGCAGCTGAAAGATTAAATGTAGTTCATTTAATGGGGTTTGTATGTGAAAGGGTACAAAACACTGCAAGAAAAGGAGAAAATGCTGCTACCCAGCTGTTTTTCATTTTTCCATAATATTTTTAAAAGCATTTTTTCTTAGAGATGCTAAGACTCGGGGATTGTTTAGTAAAGGGTTTATACAGATGCGTTTCTTTCTACTCTTTTTAAAAGAAAGAAATAGAAAGTGGACCCATTAAGAAAGGATGATTGCTCTACTGCTTTGAATTTAGACCAGTCCAAAATTTCATTGTTTGGTAAAGAGTAAAGAGGTAAGCTTTCTATTGTCCTGGGAAGAATAGGAAGAAAATCACCTGTATAAAGCAAGCACCTGACGTGAGCAAACACTTTTCAATTACAAATTAAATGCTTACCTACTGTGATAAGCAGTGTTCATTTATTCATTTACCTGCAAACCTCTTTAATGGTTTCACTCTATAATGATAATACAAACAGATTTACAGAGTACAAACAGATTTACAGATATGGGGCATTAAAGGGCATACTTTTGGGTTCAATGAGTAACACATCTACCATCTTTCTAACATTCTTTACTAAAATCTATGATGATGGAACCAATTACAGATATTTTGATGAGACATTGGTACTAATTACTGACATCTTTTTTCGTATAGAGATTTTCCAAATGAAACTGTTGATGTCAGGTGAAAATTGTGGTTGGTCACCTTATTCATCTACCATTCTAAATTTAATGCTAAGGCAAGGCTACTCAAGGCCTCTGTCAATCATTCCAATGGCAAGTGTTGCAATTCAAAATAAAAAAAATATTTAGAAAAGTTTGTGTATATATAGCTTAAATATTTCCACCAGTATCACATTCATAATATTTTAGTGAAATCCAAAATCAATCTACACATCAGTACACTTGAATCTTGGTCAGCACTGTTCTCAAAGTCACAAATGGTATTTGATATACTACACTTTTATTCGCATTTGAAAAATAATGAAAAAAACCATTTAGAGAGAAAGACTGTTTCAGACTTTTAGTCAGCAGGATACGAACTCCATGAATGATGAAAATAATTGCTATTGTTAGGATAGAGGGAGGATGGCCACGACCTCCCCCATTCCAGTATATGTGGCTATTAAAGTTTAAAAAAAAAAAACACCAATTTTCTGAATAAATGAAAATTTGCCAAAAAAAAAAAATTGTGTAAACAAGTTAAATGTATGAGTATATTTTAATGATTGAAAAAGTGTTGTGCATGACATAGAAATTACAGATGAGAAAAAAAAAAGTTAAGCAATCATCAACTTCTATTACTGACAGGTAAATATTGGACTTTCCTGGTAATGTTTACAATTGCGTATTGAATTCACACAAGTGAAGATGCTCCTAGTACCTAACTATGACAAACATCTATATCCATGATAATAAAGAGACTTACCACTTGGAGAAACTATAACAGGCTGGGTCAACCTTTGCTCCCCTGCAGGAGGCAAGTTCATCACAATAACTAGCACAGATCCTAAACTTGTACCAACCCACAAACATGGACATGTAAAATTATCTGGAAAGACAAAAAAAAAGTTTTATGGACAATACCATCTCAAGACAGCTTTTTCCATCTTCTAGCACACCAGTCTTGAAAACAAGCAACTTCTTTCTTTACCTTAATGTTTTCACATGATAAAACTAGAATCCCTGTAAATGTCAGTTCATGCTATGTACCTAACAAGGATGTTTTCACACTGCATATTCACCAGTCTGACGGTGACCTAAGCTGTCTGAAAAATCTCTAGAAGTTCTACTATGCATCTGAAGAGATAAAGAATATGAGGGCCATTGGTCCTAAAGCGCTCACCTGAGTAGAGTCACCTGGGACTAATAAAGTTGAATACATCCTAGTTGTGATAATGTAAACACATGATCATGACCTACTTTTTGATCCAACATGACCCAGTCTCAACCTTATTTTAAGTATTATCAAGACAAACATTCTGATAAAATTTCATGAATCTCAGAATAAAAAAATGGCCTCTAGAGTGCACACATGGTTTTTCTAAGATTTGTCCAAGTGACTTACTTTTTGACCTAATTTTGTTCTTATCCCAGATATCATAAGGACATACATTCAGACCAATTTTCATGAGTATCCTACTGAACATATGGCCTCTAGAATGTAACCTTGTTCATCGCTTGTGTACGATAGTTACAGTTTGATCAAGAAAAAATTCCAAAATTCTAACAAGGCACAGAATAAATTACAAAGTTATTTAATTTTTATTTTTTAGTTAGTATCATAGAAAATATTCAATTTCATCCAGACATTTGAAGGAAAACCCATCTTGACCTACATCACCATCCCGTAGCCATTTTTAAGATTTTTCCCAGTGACTTACTTTCTGACCTGACCTAGCCTGGGTTCCTGTTGCCTGTAGAATGCACACAAAGTTTTGCTAATATTTGTTGTTGTGACCTACATGTACTTTTTGACCCGACATGACCCAGTTTCAAATATGTCCAAGATTTCATAAAGAAAAACATTCTGAACGAGTTTCATGAGTATCTGACTGAAAATGTGGCCCCTAGACTGAAACCAAGGTTTATCTAAGATTTGACTTTGTGACATAATTTTTTTTACCAAACCTTGTTTAACCCTGTATTCACAATCCAGTGTTTGAACAACCTTAAGGAAGAAGGATTTTGAAATACAGGCTTAAACAAATTTACAATATCCAAAATCGGATAGGCCAAAACATTTAAAAAAAAAAGAATGATTGCTTGATACAAGCAATGGTTTAGTTTTCCTTATGTTATCAAACACCGTCTACTGCTGGGGCATTATGTAATTATTACCTACTTGAAGCTAGGTTGCTGAATGAAGGTCACACTGTTTGCCTTACCAAATTTCCTTGTGTAAGAATCAGCAAAAACAAGACATTGGATAGCTTCTTTGGAAACATTTTCTAGACTTGACATACTGGAACTTCTGGAGCGTGAGAATGAGGAACCATCATTTTTATCTGAAATTAAAATACAGGACTTAACCCTTTACCATAAAATCCCAAGTTTTAACAACCCTGACAAAGAATGCTTTTGAAAATATTGTGGGAAGAAGAAAACTGCTGATAACCAGGATTTTCTCCTTTTCCCACACTGTTTTCTACTTTAACAAACACAAATACCCTGATATTAGCCTCAATTGATATGTCGTCTGCAAATGCTTTCAGTTTGAGCAAATCTTGAATTTGGTTATTGATAGTACCATTTAGTCTATTGATTGTTGGTATCTTCTCTGATCTTAATAATGTTCTTAGTTACCGCAAGAGCTATTTTTAGAAATAACAAAAAAAAAAATAGTACAAGTGGCACAGAAACAGAAAACTTTGTAGGATAAGCAATTCAAAGAAAAATGTTATGGGAAAGTAACCAGTTTGTCATGGGCTTGGTTAACCTTTGTATCTTGAAAGATAGTTGTATCTCTAAATTTATCAAATTTGCTGGTTCATTTTAAAACTACTAGTATTCAAATGGTTTCTTTGATCTTAAATCTAGCAGGTGATGGATAAGAAAAACTTTGAAAAATCATTTACAAAAAATTGTGATGACCACGAAATTTGCTAAAATTACTAATTTTGTTCTTACTTGCAAAAAGGGTTACTAAAACCTTGTTCATTCAAAGCTGAAATATGAGCTGAAATACTGTAAAAGTGTATGTAATAATAATTCTTCAGCTGCTCTGCTAAAACAAATCTTATGAAAAATCCAAGCTATGATTTAAAGGAATCTATATCCAAAAAACAAGAGGAAGAAAAGTGCTCTAAATTGCTTGCCTGTGATCAGCAACATGAAATTAACATCCACATAAAACTGTGGTCCTTGTATTGAAAGATTTTCATTTAAGACTTGACCAAGTTTAAGACCCAAGTTGCCCCATTTTCCAATTTGTCCAAGATGTTAATGTGACAATCATTCTAAGTTTCATCAAGCTTAGGGCAAAACTGTCCATCCCTACTACATTAGCATACAAAAAAAGTAATCTGACAGTATTTTTGATGCACAACATATTTTTCTGTGTGAAAAAATCCTAAGTAAAAATGAGTTGCAATTTCTTCTTTGCAAGAATTGCATACGGATAACTTCGAAGCAATCTACAAGCTAGTCTTATTAGGACAGGTTACTCAGATTAACTCTTACCAGGCAACCCCCTGTTTTATGAGCCTGAAGATGAAGGCTTTTAAAACATTGTGATAAAAGGAGAAAGTACTGGAAACCAGCATTTCTCCTTTTTCCACAATGCCTCTTACTCTTTCAGAAAAAAATCCATCTTTTCAGCAACTCTAATTTCTCTTCTGCAATTGCTATCAATATGGATTAATCTAAAATTTGTCGTCTGGTAAAAAGTTAAGCTTTAAACTGCTAACGGTTTAGCCAATCAGAAGTTGTGTTACCTTTCTAACTTACAAAATATTGAAGAGTAAGACAGAGAAGGATCTTAAGAATGGTTGGTGAATACGGGCCCAGACTGTACATTCTGACCTTGATGGACACTACTAGTAAAACTTCCAAGAGCATTCTAACAATAAGCATACGACATGAAGCCTAACAAGCTATCAAATGAGCAAAAAATAAAAGATGCATCACATATTTGAAAATCAAGTAACTGAATAAAAATTAGAATTTGGTGAAGCTTTGTTGATTTACATCAATTCCTTACAAGATGACAAAACTTTACCAGATGATAACACTGTGTTAAGACTTTTTGTAGGCAACAAATGTGGCTAGAATGATCTTTGAAAGGGTAAAAAACATTACCAGAAAAGAAGAACAAGAGGACCATGATGGCCCTGTATCACTCCACTGGCTAATAAGTAAAAACCCTACACACCAAACATAACAATACTTGGTCAATTGGTTTCGAAACAGTAAACATACAAAAATTTCTCTATAAAATCCCATGAGAAAGTAATGACCCCAGGGCAAAGCCATTTTTGACGACAGAGCTATAATTATTTGAATCCTGGTAGAGGTCCACAAGATAATACCCCATACCGAATAATACAGGTCTACAGTGTGTGGTTATAAACGAGAAGATTTTCAAAGTTTCTTCAATAAGAGGCCCTGTAAAACATGAGTCCCCTGAGACAGGGCTAAATTTGGTAGCCCTAGTTCTTATGGTTAGTAACAATGTAAAACTTGAGACCACTGGGGTGGGGGCAAACTTGACCCCAGGGCTATAACTTGGGCTCTCTTGGAAGAGGCCGACTAGATAAAGCTACATGCAAAATTAAGTTGCCCTAGGCCTTATGGCTAGGTAAGAGAAGATTTTTAAAGTTTTCCCTATATAAACCCATGTAAAACTTGTGACCCCCAGGGTGGGATAAAATTTGAACCTAGGGCTATAATTTGGGCATTTTTTGTAAGAGGCCCACTTGATAAAGCTACATGCAAAATTTGGTGGCCATAGGCCTTATGGCTAATTACAGGGAGATTTCTTAACTTTTCTCTATATAACCCCATGTAAAACTTGTGACCCCCAAGGGCGGGGTCAAATTTAATCCTGGGCTATAATTTGGGCACTCTTGGTAGAGGCCCACTAGATAAAGGTACATGCAAAAATTTGGTAGCCCTAGGCCTTATGGCTAGGTACAGGAATATTTCTTAAGTTTTCTCTATATAAGCCTATGTAAAACTTGTAACCCCCAGGGCAGGGCTAATTTTGACCTCAGGGCTATAATTTGAAGAAACTTGATAGAGGTCTACTAGATAAAGCTACATGCCAAATTTGGTAGCCCAAGGCCTTATGGTTTCAGACAAGAAGATTTTCAAAGATTTCGAATATTTTTCAGTTTTGTTGCCATGGCAACCAGAGTTTTTGAAGAAATCAAATTCTTGCAAGAAATTCTGAAGAGGACCATAGCAGGATCTTTTCTGTGAAGTTTCATCAAAATTGGATGAGTAGTTTCAGAGAAGAAGATGTTTGAAATAAAAGTTAACGCACGGACAGACGGACAGACACACAACGGACACTGGGCCATGACATAAGCTGCTGGCCTTTGGCCAGTGGAGCTAAAAAGCTTGTTACCACCAATTTCTTCTTTTCCCAATATGTTTACAACAGCCTTCTTCACCAGGGTGGTTCAACACTAGTGTTTGGTAAAAACTTGACAGATTTTTGAAAACAATGGAGGATAAGAAGCAACCTTTCGAGAAGTTCCTGCTTTTCTCACAATGTTTACCATACTTTTGAAGAAGTCATTTTTTCCTTTCAGACTTTACATCTTCATATAAAAGTTTATGTACATGCATTATAACAATCTGTAGTGTTATAGTCTATGTATAAAGCACCAAGTGAAAAAAAAATATAAATTAAATAAAATGACAACAATTAAAATGATCAACTGCTTCTATCAATACCAAGTCTTAACTGGAATACAGAAGATGGCACAAAGCTTTTAAAGAAAGATTTATAGTCAAATTGACAACATTTGTAAAACAAAACAACACTGACACAAATATTACCAGTATACATAAAGCAGTCTAAAAAGCCAGCTAAACAAACAAATGGAAGAGAGAGTTATTCATACAATTTACACCTATAAATATTGTATGACAACAAAATGCTAGTACATAACAGATCAAAACAACAGCATCGTATACAGGTGCCAACACTCAGCAGCAGCTGCTTAATTTTCAGCCAAAATTATGCTGAAAAAGTGGCATAACTGTGTTAGAAATACTATGAGGTATCTGCCCTTGTTGTATGGGTTCCCCTTTTAAAAGTGAACAACATGTCCAAGTTTCAAGTACATATCTTCAGTAAAAACTGAGATATAATAAAGTGTCAAAGTTTTTTCACAAAAACGCAGACAAAAATGAAAACAGTGCTGTGACAATAAATCATCTTTTTCTTCGAAAAAGCCAGGCTAATAAAGAACTAACTAACTAACTAACTAATGGCAAGTAAGAAAAGATTGAAAAGAAATGGAGCCTTTCATACTTTAAGGAAAAGACTGTAAACAGAGCAAATAATAAAAGAAATCACTGCTCTTTCAGGCCATGTAGAAAAATAACAGACTGCACAGAATGTGCCGTATGACCTGAATTTACACTTTCGCACATGTGATGTATGTGTAGTCTCTCCAACTATTATGACTGGCTCTTTCTGAAGATTGAGGGTTTTAAAATCAAAAAATGCCAGAGAAACATATAGCTATGAAAGTAATTCTTATTGGAACATTAATAATGAATAGAGTAAATATTCATTAACCTATCATAAAAGATGGTACAAAAATGCCAGATTACATATTCTGGTTGATAAGGAAATGAGAAGCTCTTTGTCATAGCTTTTTGTTTAATAATTTTTAAAAAGAAATGATCAATGTTGAAAATAGAACTAATATACAAGTTCAGTCTATGACGGGCCACTAATAATGAGAAAAGAAACATATGCAGCTTATAGGTTTTGTCACAGGTACACATGATTACAAGAGCATCACCATGTCTCTATTTCACAGACTCTTCAAAGTGATTTAGCCATTGACAAGAAGAATTTGGAAGCTCTCATCAATGGGACATAAATGGTACTCAGATAATCATAGTCTTTAGAGCTGTTGAGTAATAACTCCCCATGTCAATAAGCACACCAAATAGAAGACATGATGCAATAAAACCAGAGATATCCACCATAAATATAATCAAAGTACTGACAGACTACTGAATGTGGCACAAACGGCCTTGGTAAAGATAAAACTTGATTGGTTCATATAAGATTAAAGAAAAATGGTCCAATCCAGTTATTAAGTCTGATCCAGCTCCATCTGATCTAGTTATTAAGTCCGTCTAGTTTGGTCTGGTGACTTTACTCAACCCATGAAAAATACTATTAAAAATTCCGTTTGTTGATCTTTAATTGAACAAATCAAATAAAGAACATATCAATTTGATGATATGGCTTTTGAAGATTTTATAGACTTCACTGTTAAAGGAACTTTCTATGGTTTTTTTTCACTTTCTCATTGGTACGACAAACTCATAGCTAGAGGAGTTTTATTACACCTGCAGAAAATACAAGGCTGAAAAAGGTTGTGTTGGTTTAAGTAAAGCTAAGCCTGATTTGCACAGGTCACTGACTTAATTTACTTAGAAGCAAACATCATGTGACTTATGATTTACATCTTGTCCAGTCTACGGCTTAGTAAGTAGACATCATTCAAATTGGAGCGGTAGAGATTTGCTAGTACATGTAAATATTGCCATATTTTACAGAATTCTGATTTCTAACAAAAATAATTATTTTCTGAGGGGCAGTAGTTGATGACTTTGGGGTGTTCTGTTTACCCTTTACCAGACGACAAAGTTTATGTCTAATCCAAATTGAAAGCAGTTGCAGAAGACAAAATAAATGTGACTGAAAGACTGATATTTGTTTTGGGAAGGATAGAAACATTGTGGGAAAAGGAGAAAATGCTGGTTACCAGCATTTTCTCTTTTTCCCACAATGTTTTATTAAGCATTCTTTCTCAGGGTTGTTGACCAGCATTTTCTCCTTTTCCCACAATGTTTTTTTAAGCATTCTTTCTCAGGGTTGTTAAAAGTTGGGATTGTGTGGTAAAGGGTTAACATTTGAATCTAGGTCACTCTAGCTGGCAATAGACTAGCAATCTTACAATTGCTAGTCAAATAATTGATGTTCAACAGAGATTCATTTACTCTTTACTAACAATCACATGTTTCAATCACCCTGAGGAAGAAGCTTTTTGAAAACATTTTGTGAAAAGGAGAAAATGCAGGTATTATTTCGCTAACATAGTTTGTTACCTCTGCAATGTGGGGTAGGTTGAAAAAAAAAAGTTGCAAAATTGCATAAAACAAAACACTGTGTTTAGGTATACACAATAGGACAGCATATTTTGTGTAGTCTGATCTTGGTCTTTATTGCCTGTAGAAGCATCTAAAACTACCCTCAGCATGCCTTAACCTTCAATTACAGCAAGAAGTACCTACTGCAATAATGAGCCAATAAAGATGTTTCTTTACAATTTACATGTACAGAATAGGCTTGTCTTTACTTTTTTTGCAACACTCTATACACATTTTTTCCCCTTTCTTTTAAATTTTGTAACACACTATCAAATCTAAAGCCTATCCATTGCATACATGTATAAACATTTTTACAACAAGAACTAAGTTACTAATAAATATATATATGTGTATAATTTACCAGGTTTTTAACTCTTTACCACACAATCCAGACTTTTAATGACCTTAAGGGAAAGGGCTTTTGAAAACTGTGGGAAAAGGAGAAAATGTTGGTTACAAGTATTTTCTCCTTTTCCAACAATTTTTTCTACCTAATGAAAGACAAATATAATCATTTGAGTCACATTTATTTTGTGATTTGTCATCTGCATACGGTATTCTTTCCAAAATGACGAGTGTAAAATTTTGTCATTTGATAAAGAGTTCAACAACATTATTTTTCTATAATCAGCTATATTGTTTACAATACGAAAGGGGTTATTTCACATGAAAAATGTTAAAAATATTTCACAAGTATGAATCACTGGGGGTTATGAAATAGCCATGGAGCCAATGTATGAAGATTTATTATGAAATGGAAAATATTCCATGACTTCTAAAATGATAACAAGAGAGCCAAGATGGCTCTGTATCATTCTACTGGCTAATAAAGCAAGTGAGCTGTCATTAGTACAGATATTGATATTTATTCATTTTAGTAGAAAATCAGTGTAAGACAAATATCATGCCTGCAACCGACAATTTTTGACAGATCCAGGAATCTCATAGAGGTCCTTCTATGTATCATTCATACCAAGTACTGATGAATTCTACTGAACAGTTTTAAAAAGAAGAATTTCAAAGTTTCTGGAACTGAAAGACTCACCCCCTGATCTATATCCAATAACCTAGTAGGGACAAAGGTTATCATAGTGATGTCTAACAAATGTCTTTCCCTTGGATCATTACAGAGTCTGAACTCATCAACAGCTCTATAATGGCTATGAGGAGAAAATAATTGATGTCTATAGAGGTCGTATTTTATCCAGATTCAGATTTTATCAAGTAATCAGACAAGGGACCATTCCAGGACCATTTATAGTCCTAGTAACTGCAAAAGAAATCTACAGATGGGCTTTGGAAGAAAAAAAGTTGAACATCCTCCCCCTCCCCCATGTTGCTTATGTACTTTGTTGCAATATAAACCAAGGAAGTCTTTATAGAACTAAATTACTTTAAGAAATTCTGACAATGACTATGGAACGATCATTTCTGAAAAGAAGGTTCAAACAGTTTTATCAGTTTCAGGGGAAATACATCTATGTAGAATAATTGCCAATACCAGTCATTTGTCACACATATTACAGACACCATACCATGGCATATGCTAGCCAACCTTAGACCAGTTGGGTTTATCATCAGCTTATGGACTGGCTATGTGAATACATACAAACACATATATGGGGACAGCAACACATATACAGAGACATATGAATAATACTTCTTCATATGTTTCTTGTCCATTTAAACTCTGAAGGGATTACGTGTAATTTATTATGTTATCAACCTTTTACAAAAATGACCCTGTGTTTTTATGACCCTAAGGAAAAGGGTTTTCAAAACATTGCACATGACAAAATACAACTTAAATAAAGGGATTTGTCTATGAAAAACGAAAAAACATTATAGGAAAAGGAGAAAATACTGATAACCAGCATTTTGTTTGTTTCACTAATTGTTTTCTACGGCCTTTTCCATCAGTCACTAAAACACAAGATTGTATGGTAAAAGGGCAAATGTAGATTACAAAATAGCCAGTATCATTTTCATTAAATTTCTCAAATTCAGGACACACGGAAGACACTCAGCCTGAAACCATTTTTCAAGATCAGAAAACACATAGAGAGAGAAAGGATGAAAATTTCAAAGCTTGGAACTTTCTCTGGCCATACAGAAAACTTTATAAAAAGATAAACTTTGAAACAAAGCAAATGTAATGTAAAAAAAGTGCTTTGTAAAAGTTTTCATAAAATTGTTAAAATAGTTATAAAAAAGTATGAATAATACTAATGAAAAAAAAGTTTTACCTCACAAAGCTGAATTTTAGACACAACTGCAACACACAGCTTATGTAAACATTATGAAATAAGTAGTAACTGCATGTTAGAAGCAAGTGCTCTTTTTTCCACTATGTTTAAAAGTGATCTATTGTCCAAATATGAAGTAGACGGTTTTCAAAAAAATTGTACCAAAAATTGCCACTGCTTGTTTCATACAAAGCCCCTTTTCAAACAGTGTTTTCCATTTTGTTTAAATATCGATTTCCTTTCCTCCAATTGCTCTTTTGCTGGATATTGCTGTAGAAAAGCAGCCTGTAGCTTAGAAACAGTGCTTTGCAGTATACTAGAAAAAGAACTTCCATGGCACTGTTTCACACAAAGACCTAAGTCTCTTGTTCTACTCAAATCCGGGTAACACACTCATTTTCCAACTTAAGTTTAATTTGTTACTTGAGATGCATTTCACTAACATTAACACACTTAAGCAACCTTCTCAAATCCTCAGCTGACACAACATTGCAGACTCAACCAAGCAGAATAATGGACTTAAGTCTATAAACTGACTTAAATTTGTATATAGTGCCGAGTTGAGTCCGAAACGTTCGGTAAGCTCAGGATTTGAGAACTTTACTTGAGTCTGTTAATTTAAGAGAAATGCGTCTAAAATGTCTAACTCAAATCAGAAACATCAGTCCGATACTGGATTTAAGCAAAATAACAGACTTAAATGTTTTGCAAAACTGGGCCCAAGAGTTCAAGGATAGGTGCACTGCTACCATTATGGGACTGAAAATTGTGGAAAACAGTATTAACCCTTTACCACACAATCCTAAGTTTTACTGACCCTAAAGAAAAAGGCTTTTGAAAACATGGTCAGAAAAGGAGACAAGAGGGCCATGATGGCCCTGTATCGCTCCACTGGCTTATAAGTGAAAACCCAACACACCAAACATTACAATACTTGGCCAATTGGTTTTAAACTAGTAGACATACAAAATTTTCTCTATGAAATCCCATGAGAAAGTTATGACCCCAGGGCAAAGCCATTTTTGATGACAGAGCTATAATTACTTGAATCCTGGTAGAGGTCCACAAGATATACATGTAGCCTCATACCAAAAAATACAGGTCTAGAATGTGTGGTTTTAAACAAGAAGATTTCTCAAATAGAGGCACCGTAAAACATGAGACCACTGAGACAGGGCTTAATTTGGTAGCCCTAGTTCATATGGTTAGCAACAAGAAGATTTCATAAGCTTTCGGTATATAAGCCCATGTAAAACTTGAGACCACTGGGGTGGGTGCAAACTTGACTATAATTTAGGCCCTCTTGGTAGAGGCTGACTAGATAATGTTACATGTAAAATTCGGTAGCCCTAGACCTTATGGCTAGGTACCAGCAGATTAAGTTTTCTCTATATAAGCCAATGTAAAACTTGTGACCCCCGGTCACAAATTGGGGCCAATTTTGACCCCAAGGCTATAATTTGAAGAAACTTGATAGAGGTCTACTAGATAAATTTACATGCCAAATCTGGTAGCCCTAGGCCTTATGGTTTCAGACAAGAAGACTTTCAAAGATTTCCAATATTTTTCAGTTTTGTTGCCATGGCAACCAGAGTTTTTGAAGGAATCAAATTCTTTCAAAAATTCTGAAGAGCACCATGGCACAATCATTTCTTTGAAGTTTCATCAAAATTGGATGGGTAGTTTCAGAGAAGATGTTTGAAAAAAAAGTTAATGCTCGCACGGATGCACAGACTGACGCACAGACGAACGCAAGCATGGACGCACAGACGGACGCAAGCATGGACGCACAACGGACACCGGACCATGACATAAGCCTCCTGGCCTTCGGCTAGTGGAGCTTTTTCCTCTTCCAACCATGTTTTCTACATTCTTATAGACAAAAAAGTCATCATTTGATGCACATTTGTTTTCTGCAAATGGTTTCAACTTCGTAACGTCCAAAATTTTGTCATCTGGTAAAGGGTTAAACACCAAACAAACAACTTCGTGTAGCTGGTGCTAATCTCCTAGTAAGCTTATTTAGCACCTCACCATCCAAACAAATCTGCAGCAAACTACTCTAAAAATGTTTTGTACAATAAGGATATTCTATTGCCCTTTACATGAGCAACATCTCTTCTTACAACTATGTTTCAAAAGTAGCCTGCTAGTTATATGTGGACATATGCAGGAGTTAACCAGTTGTGGACATGTCTAAAAACAGCTTGTGAGGTAAATGGTTAATAAGCAATAGTACAGGTACATAGAAAAATGGAAGTTTTTCGTGGGTAACCTTTAAAGTGCCTGTTACAGCCATTAGTTACTTTTGCAGACAGTTTAATTCAAGATCAGAATGCACAGGATATGTGGTTTGATCTTTCATCTACACTGTTCACTCTTCTGTGATAGATTTCTGGCCAAATCTCCTGAGAAATAAAAATATCTGATTTCTCTTTTGCCATCTGAAATGTCCCCTTGGCACTCTTAGGCTCAAAATGACACTCACACAGAGACACACATATAGAAAAAAAAAACATAGAAAACAGGTGCTGGATAAGCTGAAATTTGATTGGTCAATCTTACCAGAGGCACTTGGTTCTGGTTTGAGGTACACAACTACAGAAGAAACAAACAGTGAATGTCAGACACACAAATATAAAGACAAAAATACATAAAAAAATCTCTACAAAAATGATTCCAAGAACAGAGGTATCCAGAAATCGTTGTAAAAATAATGATCAGCAGTATTATAGATTATTGAAAAATCATTTGGACTTTCTCTATAATTATGTTTAACATAATTATTGTCTCAAAAAAAACAATCTGTGGTCTTGCTGCAGACCTGATTTAAAATCATGATGATGAAAAGACAATTTCTTTTTCTTTTCAATAACAAGAACAATTCTCCTTACATACAAGTGCCTTAATATCATCCAATATTTTATATAACGAGAACAATTCTTCTTACATAATATCATCCAATGGAGTCAACCATAATGCATGTTGATTATTCATATCTTAACTCTTTACAAAACAACAAAATTCAACACCTGCCCAAATTGAAAGCATTTGCAGAAGACAAATGGGACTCAAAATTTGAAATTTGTTAAGAGAAGGGTAGAAAACATTGTGGGAAGAGAAAATGCTGGTTACCAGCATTTTCTCCTTTTCCCACAATGTTTTCCAAAGCTTTCTTTCTCAGGGTCATTAAAAGTCGAGATTGTGTGGTAATGGGTTAAAAGAATGCTCTCAATGCCATCTGCTCTGAATTTCATTTAATCCTTTTCAAAACAATCCCCCGTTTTCACAACCCTGGTACAGAGGGCTTTAGGGTGGGATTTGGTCATGAAAGAACAAAAAAAACATTGTAGGGAAAAAGGAGAAAAAGCTGGTAACAAGCATTTTTTCCTTTCCAACAATTTTTTCAAAAGCCTCTTTCAACAGGGTCATCAAAACATTAATTGTTTGGTAAAGGGTTACAAGAAAATGTAAAATTAACCTTTAAGCTGCTAAGTGCGACTCACTGACCTTTTGCAGACAGCGTAGATCAAGATCAGACTGCAGAGAACGTACAGTCTGATCTTGGATCTACACTGTCCGTTAAGGAGATATTATTCCCAAAAACATACCTTTGTAATAGCAATATTTGGGTCTTTACTATCAAACTGAAAATTCCATTTTAGTTATTTAGAAAGATAAGGTTTAATAGCCATGTCATGAGAACAAACATGTGTTTCCTCTCTAAGAGCTGAGAAGGGTGGCCATTACTAACAGTATTTTTAGTGTCTGGTAAGAATGAATCTAGTGGGTTTGGTTATGTCTCTTGGTACTGAATAAAATGATAAAAATTAAACAGATAACCCTTTACCAAAAGACAACAAGAGCGGCAAATTGTCGCAAGATACGCCCGTCCCACCGCCAGTTGTCAAGGGGGTATGATAATCGTAAAGGGCAGGTAATGCAACAAACATGTTTACCAAGTCTCAAGTCAATTTGACTTGAGGTGACAAAGTTCCATTCCAGACAAGCAAGAAATACTGTAAAAATGAAGATCAAAGTGGAATTACTCGAAATCCGCACAAGGTAGAGTTATTGTTCTTGCGCACTGTACTCCGTAATATTGCAACAAACATGCATACCAAGTTTCAAGTCAATCAAACTGGACATGACAAAATTATGCTCCAGACAAGCAGAAAATGCTGTAAAAATGACAATCAAAGGGAAATAACTCAAAGACAGCACCAGGTAGAGTTATGGTTCTTTGCACTGCAATCCGTATTATTGCAACTAACACACATGCCAAGTTTCAAGTCAATCGGACTGGAGATGACAAAGTTATGCTCCGGACAAGCAGAAAATGCTGTAAAAATGACGATCAAAGGGAAACAACTCACAGACAGCACAAGGTAGAGTTATGGTTCTTTTGCACTGCACTGCGTATTATTGCAACAAACACACATGCCAAGTTTCAAGTCAATCGGACTGGAGATGACAAAGTTATGCTCCGGACAAGCAGAAAATGCTGTAAAAATGACGATCAAAGGGAAATAACTCAGACAGCACGAGGTAGCGTTATGGTTCTTTCGCACTGCACTGCGTATTATTGCAACAAACACACATGCCAAGTTTCAAGTCAATCGGACTGGAGATGACAAAGTTATGCTCAGGACAAGCAGAAAATGCTGTAAAAATGACGATCAATGGGAAATAACTCAAAGACAGCACGAGGTAGAGTTATGGTTCTTTCGCACTGCACTCCCCCTTAATGAGATCTATCCACCCATGAAGTTTCATAAACGTAGCTAGCATAGTTTTGGAGATATGCTCTGGACGAAATTCAAGTATGAATATAAACAAAGGGAAATAACTCAAAAATTAAGTAAGCAAGAGTTATGATTCCTGTGCACTGCACTCCCCCTTGATGAGATCTATCCACCCATGAAGTTTCATAACCTTAGCTAGTATAGTCTTGGAGATATGCTCCGGACAAAATTCAAGTATGAAAAACAACAAAGGGCAATAACTCAAAAATTAAGGAAGCAAGAGTTATGATTCCTGTGCACTGCACTCCCCCTTGATGAGATCTATCCACCCATGAAGTTTCATAACCGTAGCTAGTATAGTTTTGGAGATATGCTCCGGACAAAATTCAAGTATGAAAAACAACAAAGGGCAATAACTCAAAAATTAAGCAAGCGAGAGTTATGATTGCTTTGCACTGCACTCTGCCTTGATGAGATCTATCCACCCATGAAATTTCATAACCGTAGCTAGCATAGTTTTGGAGATATGCTCCGGACAAAGAATGGGGACGCCACCCGCCTGCCCGACCGCCACGGGTGATCCCATAATATGTCCTGTCTTTGACGGGCGTATAAAAATGAAGACGTGTCCAAATTGAAAGCATTTGTAGACAACAATTTTTATGTGACTCAAATGATGGAATTTGTTCTTGAAACGTTAGAAAATATTGTGGGAAAAGGAGAAAATGCTGGTTACCAGCATTTCTTCTTTTCCCACAATGTTTTCAGAAGGCTTCTTTCTCAGGGTCGTTAAAAGTCGGGATTGTGTGGTAAAGGGATAATGGATGATTAACAAAAGCTGATCATTTACTTAAAAATAAGAGCAAACTATCTTAACCTTTTCAATGTCATTCGTAAATATAGGGACTTTTGGGGATGGCATTAATCAAGATCAGACTCCACAGAATGTGCAGTCTGATCATGATCTGTAAGGCCCACTTGTTTGGTCAAGCCTTTAAGGTGAAGACCTTTCTGAGTACCAGAAAGATCGGAAGTTTCAGAAGGGTTTCAGAAAGATTGAATGTTATTATCAGCTGTTGAAAGAGACCAAGTCTAAATATTTAGTGATGAATGAGTTAACCCTTATAACGCCCTTCACAACTATTGCTTTCTTTGTGGACAGTGTAAGTAAATATCAGACTGCACAGAAAATGCAGTGTAGTATTTAATTAACAATGTCCACTTAGCTTAAGTACTGTTGACAAAAAGCAAACTTGAAATTGTACTTATTTGGTTCTTCTGTCTAGTTTTAAAATGTTACTTGTGTTTATTCAGCATTTATAGGGTTAATATATTTCACATGGAAGACTTACGACCAAATGTGCAAAAGTTACACCTATTCTTGACCAACACTGGTTATTGTAAGAGCCTTCAGATCATTCCAGTGTTACTTCCCATGCATGTCAGAGTTTTCATTCCAAATTGTTTGTTTGTATTGGAGTTTAACTTTTAAACAGGTTAGGTCATATCGCAGCGGTCAGTGCAACAATATGCATGCCTTTCCTGGCTTTCTCACAGTAGTACTGACACAGCTTCCTTTCCAAGTCACTGACTACCTTTCTCACATGCATCAGAGGTCAGAGGAGAAAAATTGCCGCATAGAAAGTTTGCTTCAACAGGGTATCAAACTCACAACCACCAGGTCGTGAGTTAGATACGCAATCAATTGAGCTAACCAGCCGGGCCTGATTCCAAATTGACTTTCCAAGCTCAAAATTAAAGTCTATTTCAAACGATTCTGCTCTATAACTATCACATCATTTCAGTCAAAATTGCTTCTATGAACAAAATCATATGTATGAGAATGTAAAACAATCCCCTGTTTTAACAGTGTGACAAAAATGGCCTTCGAGAACACTGTGGGAACAGGAGAAAATGCTCATAATCAGCCTTTTTTCCTCTCATACTAGTTTGTTTCTGGTGATCTCTTGCCTCTCACCTCTGATGCATGCGAGAAAAATAGCAGGTGGCTTGGAAAAAAAGTTGTGTCAGTACTGGTGTAAAACAAGAGAGCCATTGGCCCTAATGCACTAACCTGAGTAAACCTGATAAAGCTGAAGAAATCCTGGTTTTGATAATGTAAAACACATGAATATAAGTGATCTACTTTTTAACCGACTTTACCTACTTTTGAAACTGTCAGAGATACTAAGACAAACATTCTGATGACGTTTTATGAGTATCAGACTGAAAATGTGGCCTATAGACTAGATAATAGGTTTTTTCAAATATCTGGCCCAGTGACCCGATTTCAAACTTGTCTCAGATATCATCAAGACAATCTTTCTAACTAAGTTTCATGAGTATCAGGCTGAAATTTCAGCCTCTACAGTGCACACAAGGTTTTTCTCAGGTTTGTCCACATGATTTTTTTCCCCTACATAACCCAATTTCGAAAGTTGTCCAAGATACCATCAAACCAAACATGCCGACAAAGTTTCATGACTATCAAGCTCAAAATATGGCCGCTAGAGCGCACATTGGGTTTTTCTAAGATTTAGCCCAGTGACCTACTTATTGACCTGACATGACATAATTTCAATGTTGTCCAAGATATCATCCAGGCAAACATTCTGACCAACTTTCAGGAGGATCAGGCTGAAATATGACCTCTATGGTGCAGACAAGGTTATTCTAAGATTTAGCCCAGTGACTTACAGTGCACACAAGGTCTTTCTTAAGATTTGCCCCAGTGACCTACTTTGTGACCCGACATGACCCATTTTCTTTCCTGTCTGAAATATCAAGACAAACACTTTGACCTAGTTTCATGAGTATCGGGTTGAAAATGTGGCCTTTAGAGTACACACAAGGTTTTTCTAAGATCTGGCCCTATGACCTACTTTTTGACATGACTCAATTTCAAACATGTCTGAGATATCATCAAGATAAACACTCTGACAAAGTTTCACGAGTATCAGGTTGAAAATGTGGCCTCTACAGTGCATACAAGGTTTTTCTAAGATTTAGCCCAGTGACCTACTTTTTGACCCAATTTTGAACTTATCCGAGATATCATCAGGAAAAATAATCTGACCAAGTTTCAAGAGTATCAAGCTAAAAATATGGCCTCTAAAGTGCACACAAGGTAAATGTTGACGACCATACGAAGAAAGATGGTCGCTGGACGATCACAAAAGCTCGCCTTGAGCACTTCATGCTCAGGTGAGCTAAAAAGCCATGTGTAGGTGCACTGACCACCATAATATGACCTAAGCTGTTAAAACAGTGTAAAACTCCAATACAAACAAACAAAAGTTAAGTTTGTTTTTAAACCTGACAATCCTATAAGCCATTTAGGGACATCAGCTTTTCAAATATTTAAACAGCAAGAGCAGTACAGGATCTTACATGAGTAAATAATTATTATTAATCTTAGCAGACAATTATCATCTAACCTGAGCTTTGGGGAGTGTCATACATATTTTAGTCAACTAGTTTAATAAAACAGATAATACAATAGAATGAATGTAAGATTCTAATCATCACGTAAAACAAACAACAGACAAACAAGCATCCTGCATTTTTCTCGCAATATCGCTAAGAATTAAAAAGTTCTCCACAATGCTGTGGTCGGTACCTCTGGACTCACATGCTAATAATTATGAAAAAAAAAAAAACTTGGGACCAAAAATGATTATACAGCAGAGTATTGAAAAAAACAAGAAGGCCATGATTGCCCTATGCCGCTCAACTGGCTTTTAAAGAAATGTATCAAGTGCTTAATTGGCAATAACAGATAGATAAATCATGCTTTCATAGAGAAAAAACACCCCCCTCCTCCCTAAACAGTCTTTTTTTTTTCTCTCAAATACAATGTCAAAGAATACAAGCAGGTCTAATCAAGTATTGTTAATACGGAATATCAACGATCTCTAACAAAGAAGTGCTTGATATGAAGATTTCCATGACTTAAGTGGCTGACAACATTTTTTCAGTAGCATGACCAGTAAAGTTCTGGAACAAAAAACTGAATGATACGAACCTCACTTCATCAAACATTCAGCTCATTTGAACATAACAATTAACCTCAAAATCAATCTCTCTCACTGAAAAATGATTTTCTTGCCAAAAATCTTGAATAGCCAACACCAATCCTGAAATACTGCAGTTTGATAATCAAGGGAAGTAAATGGTAACAAACTATGTATATCTGTTATGAGTGAACAGGAGCCATATCTCTTTGATCAATACATACATAGGCATTGGTCATATTGACTTCATGTACTTCAGGAAGATTTTTAGAGTTTTCACAATATAAGCATTTGTAAACCATGTTACACCCCAGGGCTTACCCCAGTACATTACAAAATCCTCCTACAGGCCAACTACATGAAGTTAGATGTAAGTTTTGATAAACCTAGATCTTACGATTAGGAACCGGAAGATTCTTTTAGTTTTCAGTGTATAAGCCCATGCAAAACCTTTTGACCCCCCAGGGTAGGGCCAGTTTTGACCTTAGATTGATTGATTGATCATTTCAGTCATATCACCCCAGCAGCTCACATATTCATGTATTTCCTGGGTTCACCAGTACTAGTTTGACCCCAGAACTACGGTTGGGACAAACTTGGTAGAGGTATACTTGATGAAGCTGCAAACAAAATTTGATAGCCCTAGGCCTTACAGTTAAGAGTAAGAAGATTTTTGAGGTTTTCACTAAGTCCACGTAAAACTTGTGACCCCTGGGAGTGGGGCCAATATTGACCCTAAGGCTGTATTTTGAACAACCTTGGCTACATGCCATATTTGGTTGCCCTATGCCTAATGGATAGGAACCGGAAGATTCTTAAACTTTGCACATTACAAAGCCATGTAAAATTTATGACCCCTGTGATAGGGTAAATATTGACCCAAGGGCTATAATTTCAAGGGTTCTTGTACAGGTCCACTAGATGAAGTAACCAAATTTGGTAGGGCTTAATCCCTTGATGGTGCAAATGATATGTGTAAATTTCAAAAGAATTGGATAAAAAATGAGGACTTTATCGCATAAACAAGAAATGTAAATTTTCAACTTTACATAACCTCTTTCCCCTTACAAATTGTCTTTTTTTTTTTCAAAATCAATGGAGTTCCAGCTAATGATGGTATAAAACAACTGTGCAAGTTTCATGGAAATTGAAGCATAAATGTAGACTTTATCGTGTAAACAAGAAATGAAATTTTTTTTAAACTTTAAATGGCAATTTTTCCCTTACTAATCATCTGATTTTTTTCCAAATCGATAGGGTTCAAGTTATAGATGACATTACACAAACTGTAGTTTCATGAAAATCTGACCAGAAATGCAGACTTTATGCTGTAAACAAGAAATGTAAAAATCTTCAGCTAAAAATGCCTATTTTCCCTTTGTGACTTGTATTTTTTTCCAAAACAATAGTGTTCAAGCTATTGATGATTTAAATAAACGGTGCAAGTTTCATTAAAATCAGACCAAAAATGCAGACGTCGTCGCTTTAACGAGAAAAAGACCGACAGTTGGACGGTGGAAACCATGCCATGACATAAGCTCTGCTGGCTTTCAGCTAGTAGTGCTAACAAGTATATATTTAGTATATAAACAAGGTCAATTGATTACGGTTGGTTTATTCTACTGTCTCTAACACAAGGGATTTTTCAGGAAAAGCTATATCATATCATCAGGGAAAAATAGGATTTCAAGAGTTTTATGGTTTATAAGCTGCTATAAGCTTCACAAAAACAGACTATTTTAGGACCTTCCATAGTTAACCCTCTATCAAACCATCCCTGTCTGAACAACCTTGAGGAAACAGGCTATAGGAAACATTGTACGAAAAGTAAAAAATGCTGGTGACTGGCATTTTCTCCTTTTTCCCCACAATGTCTTTTACCCTTTCATGGACAATTTTTATCATTCTATCCATATCTGATCTGTCATCTTTACGTGCTATCAATGGACAAGTCTAAAATTTTGTCGTCTGGTAAAGGGTTAAGAAGTTTTCATATAATAGACCTTTTGATAAATACCTGTCCTGCAGCCTACCTCCTGCCCCAAAGCTTGTGCAGTAAAATTGACCTTTGCTTAAGGTGAACGAAATTTGATGTGCACTGTTTTAAGTTCATAAAGCTGACAATCCTATTTCATAACACATTAAATCTGTGATGTTTCTTTGTTCTAAATGAAATAGCCATTGCACTGTATAGATTGATTTATAGTAACTTTGCATGTTGACCATCATCTCATCAAAAAAGTCAAATTCAGTGGGCTTCTCCTTTAGATTGTAATTGAAACACTTATCAGGTGTCATCATCCTGTATCACAAGGCCTCTGAGACGGACAAAAGAATATCATGTTACCTTGTATATAAACTTAAACCTCTGACCAAAGTAAGCAAATTTCAGTAGGGTGCTTTCTGCTTTAGGTACTACATTACACTCATATGAAGTGTCATCATGCTATGTCATGAGGCTTTGGAGTTGGACAACAGAACATCATGTTACCAAGTATTGTGAGTGACCTTTGTTTCTGACAAATGAGATCCAAATTCAGTTGGCTTTACCTTTGAATTGTAATTAACATCCATATGAAGTGTAATCATCCCATATCATGAGGCTTGGCTATTGACATTCAAATCTAACAGAAATGAGCCAATTTCAGTAGGATTCTACTTTTGGTTGTACATTGTACACATTATGATTTGTCATCCACCTCTGTTCAAAGGCTTCTGGGTTGGTATAAAAACAACTGTGTTAAGTGTTGTTTAAGAAATCTTGTATTGTGACCTTGACCGTTGACTGACAATGAGAAAGAGCCCTTCCTTATGCAATACCCATAATATGTACCTTCATTTATGAGAAAGAGCCCTTCCTTATGTAATACCCATAATATGTACCTTCATTAAGTTGCACTGCTGTAAGTCAAAAGGCTTACATATCTGATAACTGTTTAACATATGGGCTAAAAGACTGACTTGCACTGGTGAACAAACACTGGGAACCCAGTATAACAAATGTAAGCAGACTAGCTGAATTGAGACTTGACAGGCCCTGCTTGTCTTAGTCATGTATTCAAGATATTCATGTAGTAGTAAGTAGAGCAGATATGCATTACAAGTTATTTTCAAAGTGTTTTCTTAACTTACAGATACAGAATATTTATGGAAGTTATAAAATGAACATGTCTAAAACATATAGAAACTTACAAATATGAAAAGCAAACACAGTACAAAGTAATGCATGCAAGCAAATAACCAATATGAAACTACAGAACATTGAAAATTAGGATGTTTTAAAAGGACAGAAAATAAACACTGAAGCAAAATCATTGGTCTCCAAATCCTCTTCCTGATTCAACAATTACCATATAGGCTTTTAAATGACATACTACCAAAATGATACAAATGACGCAAAGGAGGAACAATTCCTTAAACAGGAGAGTTTTTCAATGAATGAAAAGGAAGACACTTTAAGAAAGGAACCAACTGCCTGTTAAAATCTACCTCTCTTTTTCATGAAATGTTTCAATTGCTGTCTCTATGGTATGGATGTAGGAAAAATAATTGTAAAGATGAATCCAATTACTGAACAAGTAAATGTGGGGTGCTCTGTGAAAAATGGGGAATGTGCAGGCTGACCTGGGTCGATACTTTTTTGCAGATGCATCTAACCCCCTTTTCTCAAAGTATGACTAAAACCTATTGTTGTCTCAAACAGTATGCAAACAATTTACAAATTCATTTCTGACACCAACATCAAATTACAGCTCTGCTATTTGAGAAAAACTTTTAAAATTTTACTTTTGACAGCCGATGGTGAACAAGGAAATGGAGTTAACAGAAAGTATTAAGCCCATTATAAGCACTTCAGGTTTGTAAGTTACAGCAACACTGGTTGCAAAAAAAAGATTGATGTAATGTTGTGTCTTATACTTTGGAAAGAACAAGTTTCTTAGCTTTGTCCTATTTTCTCAAATAGATGCTAATACAATTTACTCATTTTCAATGCTCTTATGGTAAGAATGTCTTAAAAAAAAATGTACAGTCCATAACTCGGCACACACTCTATATTCTGTGCAGTCTGGTTATTACCTACAGTCTTCAACAATTAACACTGACTTGGGCCTCAAAATAGTTTGGGACAAACAAAAAGAATAAAAGAAAAACAAGCTTATCTATAGGAAACTAAATTCACACAACAATATGGAAGACATGTGGTGTACATTTCATGAAAGCCCAACCCCTGAATACAGCCTCAGGACTGAGCCCACAAATACTGGTGCAAAAACTGCAGTATTTGAAATAAAATACAACACCTCCACCATAGTATGGGTCATCTGTTGAAGTCACTGTTTGAGCCTTCACCAGTTTACGCTGTGTACCTTGAGAGCGACTTCGTTTCAATTCTGCATACGTCTTACCAACTCGTGGCTTATTTGTTGTTGGACTCATACAAATGCCATTTATCTATAATCCAAGTTGAAATAATAGTACAAAATGCTGAACTAAGAAATCATGATAAAGTGATTGAAAGAAATAAATGTAACAAGACCAAATAAATAAAGGAAATTAACCATAATGCATCCTGTAAAGAAGAAAAATATCAAACCTTTAAACTAAGAAACATGAACATTAATCCTGAAATCTAAGACACTAGATTATTTTACATTCACAGTCTTCTTCAAACCCCACTACAAATACTACAATATCCTAAACAATGAAAAAAAAAAAGATCTAAAAATAACCTGAAAGAATAAACGTCATCACTCTAACATTAATTCATTAACAAGGTGCTCCTGCACTGTTTGCTGGCTTTTGTTAGAAGGCAGTTAAATCTACAGTTAGAGGTAATTAGATTCTCTTTTACATGCTGCAATATTATAGTTGTGTTCACTCTTTACCAAATATCAACATTTTAAACTTACATATTTAAAGCAATAGCAGAAGATAAATCAGATATGGCTAAAATGATGGAATATGTCTTTCAAAAGATATAAAGCATCCCGGGAAATAGAGAAAATACTATCAGCCTTTTCTTCTTTTCCCATAATGTTTTCAAAAGCTTCTTCTTTAGGGTCGTAATAACACGGGTATGTCTGGTAATACACTAAAGCATGAGTCTGTGACTATACTGTGTTTTGAGCTTGTTATGCATATTAACCCTTTAAAACTACAGTTGCCTTTGCCAACAGTGAAGATCAAGATCAGACTGCACAAAATTTGGATTCTGATCTTTGGTCTACACTGTCAGCTTTGCTGAAATACTATAGACAAAAGTAATCATGAAATTGCAGTTCTTTGGGTATTATTTCTAGACTGAAACTGCCTGTTACATTTAGTCTTTAATTTAACTCTTTACCACACAATCCCGAGTTTTAACGACCCTGAAGAAAAAGCCTTTTGAAAACAATGTTTTCTACCCTTCCCAAAACAAATTTAATTTTTTGAGCCACATTTATTATGTCATCTGCAAAAGCTTTGAATTTGGACCAGTCTTAAATTTTGACTTTGGTAAAGAGTTCAGAGTTAAGGAGTGCATGTTTACCACAAGAACTTTTTCCAAGTTCTTTTTAGCAGTTAGAGTATACAGATGGACTTATAAACAATGTTGACTGTGAAGGTCAAGGTGGGTCTTGGGAAGACTAAAATAATGGCCGATTTTCTTGGGCAAGGAAAAAAAATGTAATACTGGTACTTAAAACAGCCAGAAAACTAAGGCTCCTTCTTTGATCGGACAAAAATATTGGTGAACCACTGCTCACAATAACAAGTAAGGGAATGGTGTTTATTGCATGACAGGAAATGTAAAGAAAGCCCTGTGACACAACATTAAGGATGATATAAATAAAACATTTTTTTTTTTTAAATAAAACAGGTGTGACTATTCTGTGCTGCTTATTAGCTGAAAAACATTTTGCTGATCACATAATTCTCCTATCCAAAACCTTGTTTTTCTTGATGCAAACTTCAGCTATTACTACAATCTTTGCAAAGACTATTAATGACTGTTGCATTACAAGTTGTGTGGTAACTTGTAAAACCAGTCAGAGATGGCATGTTTCAAAGATAAACTCCATATTGTACAAAGGATAGTATCCTTGGGAGTACCAAAAAAGCCCAAGTCGTAATCATCCGGAGGAAGGTTTGAGGAAAAAAGAAGAAAAAGCAGCATTTTCTCCTTTTCCCTCATAATTTTTTAACATTTCTGCAATTTTAAAGACAAATCTGGTCATCCGAGAAACATTTAATTTGGCATCTGCAAATGCTTTCTAAGTGGAAAAGTCTAAATTTTGTGATTAAACCAGGTATTATGTTACGAACGATATTGTTGTCAACTTGTGCATTGAAAAATGATGGAAAAAATAGGGAGTGTACAGGATTTTTACATGCCCAATGTGTATTTTTCACAACAATCTCCAACTGAGGGTTCTGTTTCTTTCCTCTATGAAAAATAATATCAACAAGCAAGAAAACTGAAATTCTCAAGACACAAAAGAAAATTGTTGACTTCATGAAAATATAATTTTGTAAGTTTGACAATGAAAATATCCACTTAGGGACCACAAAAAAAACCTTGTGCTTTAAAATTTGCAGATTATTTCAAGCCATGAAACATACAAAACTTGTGCCTCTTTACAGGGAAAAAGATGATGCTGACCGAATAAACCAAATTGATTTGGGTGTTAGATTGGAAGATTAAATGGAGCTGAAAGCAATGCCACAGGAAAGCAAAATATCCCGGAAGCTAATCACTTTTTCCTTGCACTCCCACTCCTCCCAGAACAGTTTGTTATGGATACTTGGAACTTGATACTTGGAAACTGTTTCATGGGACCATAATCATTTATCCTGAAGAAAAAACCTGTTTTTGCTTTATGACTGTGATCAACCCATTTCCATGGTAACCCTTCTTTAAAATTACAGTAATGGAGGTTGGTTTAAACAAATACTTGTATTTCAGCTTGTAACCTTTACACAGTAATACAAACTGCATCAAAGTAAAAC
The DNA here is from genome assembly GCA_946811185.2 of Hippopus hippopus. NCBI lineage: Eukaryota > Metazoa > Mollusca > Bivalvia > Cardiida > Cardiidae > Hippopus > Hippopus hippopus. Next base: position 30,781,738 of record OX328101.1, read on the forward strand.
TAAGACATTGTACTCTAATTGGATACCCATATATGCAAATTAGCTCATATGTATCTTTATGAATGTTTGTTTAAATATCTTTTTTTTTTTTCACAAAAAATTACAAGAAAAAGAAGGCTATTTTAGGCTGATTTTACTATAAAAACTAAAAAGGGTTCTTGTATTCACATGTACCATCAACTCTCATGAAAACATTTTTGATGTTAACCCTTTACCACGCAGCAAATTTTTAGACTTGTCTAAATGCAAAACATTTGCAGATGACAAATTTACACTAGCTCAAATTGTGGAATTTGTCTTTGATAGGAATCATTGTGGTTACCAGCATTTTCTCCTTTTCCCACAATGTTTTTTTAAAAAAAAAGTATTTGTTCTTAAAAGTTGTTAGAAGTCGGGTTTGTGTGGTAAAGAGTTAAGGAATAATGTCCTCAAGGAAACAAAAAAAATCCTTTTTGACTATCTGTAATTGACCCAACTGCCTAGTGACCCAAATTGGCTGTAACCGGGTACACTAATACCAAATACTCAAGTTCCTGCCTTTTATGATCATAGGAGTAATACAAGTTACAATAAATTTAAGATAAAACTTAACCCTTTCATCTGATACCTAAACAAACTAGGTCATTCGTCTCATTAAGCGGCAATGTCCTAACTAAATTTAATGCAATTTGTACTGCACCACGATTGTAACAAGCTTGAATATGAGTATGTTTTTAGTGTATCCTATTGCTACAAATTCAACAATGGGCTGCTATGGAAATTGGTTGAGTACATCAAACCCACACCAGCTTTTCTTCCTGCAGCAAATGTTTCTATGTTGGAAATTTTTGGATTATGGTTGATTATTGATGCTTTTTCGGTGTTTGATGTATAATCTTCAAATACAGCAAATATGATGATGGCTGCCATAAAAAGGCCATGTCTTAGCTTTACATTGGTGCAATTTGTTTTACTCTTTGATGGTTATAAGCTGGATTTCTGACATTTGTTTAAGCCTAACCCCATTAATGCAAATTTAACAAAGGATTGCCATGGAAATGGGTCAATTACACATTGCCCAGAGAGGTTTTTTTTCTAGGGGACAAAATTTTTTTGAATTTAGTCCCAGGGAACAATTTTGTATCCTAGGGCGAAGGAAGAGGAAAGTGTAGAATGAAAGTGAAGATAGATCGTACACTGCACCCTGATGTTAGATCTAAATTTTTAAGTATATTTTTAGATATCTTAGCCAACCTAATGCAGTTGTGAAACTGTAACGACTAGTGTGTCTGGTTCACTTACAAAAAATGTCCATAGTTGTTTTCAAAAAGTGTCTGTTGTTTCAGTCAGAAAATATGTCTGTTTCATTTACCAAGAGCTTAAAAAGTTTTACCACAAAACACAAGGTGCGAAATCACTTGTTGGTTGCTATGATACACTGCACAGAAAAATTGGTGGAGTTCTGACTGGTGGACTTTTGATGAAATTCTACAGTAAAAGGCCGTATCTGTCTTTAGTGCTTAGTATTATACACTGATTTCAAAATATTCCAGCAAGCCAAATTTGATGATACAACAATCATGTTAAGAATCCCACTCTTTGCAACCATGGCTGGAGTTTTTAGTTTCTATACTCATTACTTAATATTTAACAGACATTTTGCCAAAAGCCTCCATTTTTGTTTGAAATTGATTTTTTTTGTAAATTTTTACTTCATTTGTGTTAACCTGTTAACCCAAGTAGGCTTTCTTATTTTCACAAGCATGTATCTCAGGACATGAAACAATCATTCATTTCTTTGGCATGCATTGATAACAAACTGCTTAAATAAAATGAGAGAACGTAACATATCCTTGCAGCATTGTAGGTAGAACAGTGGAAGCAACAGCAACTCTCTTCTCTAAGCTACTTAACATTACCAGAGATCTAGATAAGTTTAGGGTATTGTAATTCTAAAATCATCGCAAGTCAAAGAATCTTGACAGAAACCTATGTTGCTGGTACTCATTATAATTGTCTTCAAGGCATACTTTTAATGAGTTCACGAAATATAGTTTTATCAAAACAAGAGTACTGTAACACCCTGTCATTGCTCACCTGAGCCTTTGAATTTTTGAGAAAATAAAAACATGCTAATTTTTTAAAAGAAATATTACTAAAATCAAAATGTTCATAAAGTTTCTTGAACCTTTTACAACAGAATGGCACAAAAGTTTTTTTTTCTTCTCTTTAAATTGACACACTACTTTTTTCTTTCTACTTAAATTGCATTAGTGATAAAATCTTTTCAGTGGCCTCTGAAATGTTCAAGTTTTTCTATGATTTTACCAACTCATTGTCTCGAGGTGACCCATTTTCCAACACAAAATTATTAAGACAAACATTCTGACCAAGTTTCATGATAATTAGACAATATGTAAATTTTTCTAATTTGATTTTGTGATCTCTTTTCACTTTTGGTAACCCTTTTTCAAAATTGTCAGAGAAATAATCAAGGCTAACATTCTGACCACATTATATGTGTCCTAGACTATAACTGTGCTGTCTAGAAAGCACATGAGGTAAAAGTTAATAACAGACAATGAACAACCGACACAGCTGGATAACAAAAGCTCAGGTGAGTTAAAAATATGTATCTATCTGTGAATTTCAAAATACCCCCATCATTATCTATACCTTTGTATTACCACATCAATGTATATACGGTGACCTTGGGCACATTTATCCAATACATGTAACTTGCAGTGCAAGAACTACAAGCTAGAGCCGTGAAGAACAAAATCTCTCTTACCCTGAAATGGTAAAAAGTGTAACATAGTCAACTGTCAAAAAGTGTTAAATTAAATATGAATGTGAGTTATGTAATGGAGTCTTCAGGTATGTCTTTACACCTAAATCTCTCACAGCCACCTGAATACAAACCATTACAGCATCAAATAAATTTACCAATGATTTTATCAAATTGTTACAGCATTAAATAAATCGATTAAATATTATCAATATGTTTCCTTAGGCATTGGGGCTTCTTGAAACTTAACCATGTTGGTATTACACTGTCACATTCATTTTGTGGCATTTATTTTCTAAGGTACCAGGAAAAAAAAAATAATAATAAGAGGCAAATGTCATATTTGCATAAAATCCATTCCCTGCAAATAAATATTAATTTAGTTAGTACATTACAGTTCTAGGACAAGCAGCTAGAAGGGATCCTGTAGCAAAGAAATTCAATTTACAAGCATAAATATGAAATGCATAGGCAATTTTAAGCTGAAAACTAAATACATTACATAAAGAGCACATCAATTTTTTGTATGATGTTATTCAGATCTAATATATCTCCTTATGCTGATGAAAAATGATTCCACTTGAATATACAGTAAAACTCTGATATTGCAAATTTCACGGGACGCCAGATTTAATTCGCTGTAAGCATAATTCACTATATTGATAGTGCAAACTTCGCTATATTTTCTGACTTAAAGATGGAAATGTGTACACACAGTGTAACATTTATTCAACGAAAGAGATGATACCTTGACAGATAAGTCTGTAGTTATATAATACAGTATACGTTAATGAATTATTTAGCATTGTTTCTTTTCTTATCAGTGATTCACTTATATTTAAAACTAAAGCATAAATTGTCGTATGCATTCCTTTTTATTTTTGGCTGCTAGGAGTTTAAAAAAAAAAACATCCAAACTTATTTTTCTGCTGACTACACAAAACATATGACACGACTGCCCAGGTGGTCTAGAAACAACCATTACTAAACGCAAAAAGGCACTACCAGCTAGTGTAGAGCTTATTGCGTGATTTCATGCAGATTTGAGGTAACCTGTAACCAGGTATAAATTTCTTGGAGCAAAACAGTTGTGTGTACAATAAACATGTGCAGTACATCCCTCGAATAATTTGCATGTTACGTCATACCCTTAATCCAAATTTTACTGCAAACAATTGTGTACCTGCGACAGGCCTGAAACCTTGTTGACAGGTGGCTTGTTCTACATTTTTGGTTGTTCTAAATTACTCTGCAGATGGCAGAATGGCAGTTTTCAAAGCGTTGGCGGATCTTGTAGATAGACATCAGACTCAACAGAATGTGCAGTCTGATCTTGATCTATACCATCCACTGCTGAAATATGACTTAAATCGTATTAGAAAGCTACTTCTTTTAGATCTAAAAAACGTGTATATTTTGTGTATATACCAAAATTTTCTCCTTCTTCCCCAAAATGTTTCAAAAGCATTCTCTCTCAGGGTCACTGAAATTTGGGATTGTGCTGTAATGTGTAAAAAGCATGTACAGAGCAAAACAAAGTCAAACAAGCATTGTCCTACACAAATTACTCCATATTAGACCAAACAATGTTATACTTCAAAATTGAAACATTTGCATAGAAAACAATTAGATTAAAGTCATCCATTGGAAACATGTGTAAGTTGGCCAGTTTCCTTAAATATTTCAGTATCTGCAACAGTACTATAAGAGTAAAATCAATTTACTTTTAATAGCCAATCAGTATCAGATTACAACAGGTGAGGTTGCATCGATACTCTGTAAGCTCATTGATTCGCCTTTGAAGCAAGACTGAGGTGACCCCTTTCCTCTGAATTTTTTAATGAATGACAACAGTATTTTTCTATGACCTCTGACATCGGAATAATACTTATTTTTATCAGTCTTAATGAATCAATGAAACATGGTCCATAAAGAAATAAAAAGCAAATAGTTAAAGCATGCAAACAAACCTTTTAGTACTTTTATTCCTGTAAATTTAATCAATCTATTCTGGTCCCAACATTTACTTAAGAATAACCTCCTTGAAGAACTACACATTTCAAGTGGTTTAGTAACAAAATTTTAACTATAAAAATCTCTTGTTATTATATAACTATCAAGACAATAAAACAGTGAGTAGGAACAAGAAAGTAAGGAAATTATTACATAATGCACATTTCTGAATATATATTCAGAAGCCAAAAGTACTTTAACAAATTCAAATTCCCATTGACTTACATGCAATTTTCAGCGTACGAGAAAATTAATTATTTTGTTTATGATCAATAATAAGGACAACTATAATGGTAGAAAGCAAAGTTACTGAATTTACATGAGTAAGCTGTAATTTTTTGTCACCTGATATCAAAGTAGAAGCTTTCTTAAACCTAGTATTGTCTTTATTCCGATGAATTTTGGTGACACCATTCATGCAATGAATTATCCAAATATATGATCACTTTTAAAGAGCTACATATTTATCAAATGTTATTGTATCAAGTCTTAAAATATATACTTCAATGTCAAATTCATTTTGCTTTATTTTCCTATAAGTTTCATAAAGATAGCATCACTTTTTACACCACAATAAAATTAGAAAGTTAATATAGCAATACATGTAAGTCAATAGAAATTCTGAGTGAAAAATTCATAGCCATTGACTGTTATCTCTACACCTATAAACCTGTTAAGGCAAAAAATATATTTGCATATGTTTCAAGCAGAATGTATAAGAATACAAACAAAGTAAATGATATATCTCTACAAACAATATGTTGAGTATGACATCGAAAAACATAAGCATGCCACTAATCACTGACATTAACTCTTTACCAAACTACAGAAGTTCGGACTTATCTAAATTAAAAGCATTTGCAGACGACAAAATAGACATTACTCAAAATTTGAACTTTGTTTTTATTTAAAAAGGTAGAAAACAAGTGACTAAAGAAGAAAATGCTGGTTACCAGCATTTTCTCCTTTGCCCACATTGTTTTCAAAAGTCTTCTTCTTTAGGTTCATTAAGCACTAGATTTGGCACTTTGTGTGGTAAAGGGTTAAGAAATAACATAGTAGATACTGCACATGGAAATCATAGATAACGGGAACACTTGCAGAGTAAGTCCTGAGAACTGAATCTTGCATTTATTTCAGGAAAATGACTATTTTGCCCTGCCTGAGTCCATTTACTAAAGTTCATTGTTCAGTGATGTGAATGATAAAATATGAATGGGAGTTAGTAGCCCTCACCTTTAGCATACCGGAATGTCTCTTTTTAACACCTCCAAGGGCGTTATATTTTCCAAAATGGGGGTGATTAATAGAGGTGAAACAACAAAGAATTTGCTAAGAACGACGATAACATTACTGTCCGGGTTTTTGTCAGTACCCGACTGCAAAGTGATCGCCATTTGAGAAACCCACTGTTTATGCTCCTTTACAAACCATATCTATATCTCATGAAATACACTGCAGTAGTCTGTAAAATAAAGCGTTAGTGCCAGAAAGTCCAACACCGAACAAAAATTGGATAATTACTACAATGCAGAGGGGAAAAATTAGTTTGAAAATAGTATAAGGCAGTGTTAGTCCAGCATCACCAACACTGTTTAAACATACCGTTATTACTGTGCAGATCCTTTACTGTCATCTTGTGCAAAACAGGTTTTTTGGTGATTGTTTCATCTGTAAGGTCATTCACAGTAAAAAATTTCTCTTTCTTTCTTTGCTTCTTGTCTTCAGAATCATCATCATCATCATTTCTTACAAAATTTTTTACTTTCACACTCATACGTCTAAAAAATCCTTCCTTTTGCTTTGCCTGAATGATTTTTTCTTCATTCAGACTAATTATGTCATCTTCACTAAGCGTGTTATCATCAGTTTCTGATCTGCTATCATCCTGAAACACACTATCAATGTCTGGTGAAACAATGTCATTACCATTGGTATCTGCACTACCCCTTCTGGCACTTTCCTTACTTTTATCCCTTTTTTTCTTCTGTTTCTTCATTTTCTTTTTAAAACCTTTAAGTGAGTATTTTCTGACCTGCATTGGTTGTGTCTGTAAACTGTCTTTAACCACAGCTTCACTTTCCTTTACATCTACACTAGGATCTGATTCTGAATGCACTGTTCTGAAGTCTTCTTCTGACTGGGATTTCTCTGTAATAGCAACATCTGTGAGAGGAGAGTTTACTAAAGGTAATGATGAAGTTCTATTCACTGGATACTTTTTAGGGATGTCCATTTCATCCTTATTCTCATCAATTCCTATTACTTCCTTACCCATCTCTGGTCTATCTTTTATATCAACTATAGGAGTTGCTGGGGTAACTGAAAGATCTGGTTTCATATGTGAACTTAAAACTGTTTTCTCAAGCTTAGTCTGTTGCTGGGTAAAAACAAACTCAGCATCTATGACAGGGGCTGTCAGAGGACCCTTGGTGACCTTTGTTGTATGTAAACTGTCCCCAGATATGATTAATCCATGACTATGTTTCTTCTGATGCGGTTTCTGGGCTATATTGAAATCAGGGGGTGCAGACTGAAAGCAACAAAAATTGAAAAACACAACACATACAAATTGGACAAAAGAAAAAAAAAAAAAAAATAGGTAAAAAAAAAATCAAAATTAACTAAACACATAATTGGTGTATTTGAAATAAGTGTGCTAAATCTAGGAACTATCTAATTCTAATTCTTATCCAGACAAAATAATGCATTTCCAAATGACAAGCTGAGTCGGAGTAGAATAATGAGATATCTTTGAAAGGGTTGAAAACAATGTGGGTAAAGGACAAAATGCTGCTTACTAGCACTTTTCCCTTTCCCACAATGCTCTCTGAAGCAGTCTTCCTCAGAGTCATAAAAAATACTATATGGCCTGCAACACACTAAAAGGGGCATTGGAACATTTGCGCAAAGTTTCGTCTCGGATCAGCAGTCCGCGCAGGCTAATCCGAGACGGCACTTTATGACTACATTAGATTTTGTGCTACAGTAGACTTGCGTAAAACAGAAAATTACATAAAAACGGAAAGTGTTGTCTCGGATTAGCCTGCGCGGACTGCACAGGCTGATCCGAGACGACACTTTACGCAAAAGTCCGAATGCCCCTTTTCGTGTGTTGCAAGCCATATCATCGGTGATGGATTCACTAACTGTTAAAACAATTTATTCATTATCATACTGAGACATGCTCTGTGAATATGAGGTTAAATTCATCTGCAAACAGTATTGCCTTAGGTCAATTTGGGCAGTGTCTTTTTATTACTTACAGCTGCCCAAAAATTGGGTTGCAATTGAAAAGTGCACTTCTCAAATCATGTAGAAAACACTGGACAAAAGAGAAAGGTCTCAATACAAGCATAAGCTCCCTTAATGCTTTCAGATCAACTACTTCAGAATTCTATAAAGTCCCATTTGTTTGGTAACATAAAATATTTATGGTGATATTCTATCTGGTAAATTGACAGATACATGTATGTCAATAAATTGGTAATGTTATTTTACCGTTGCAAAAAAAAAAGGACCCTAAACATTTTGACTAAGTTTCTATTTTGAAAACTTTGATTTTTATCACTGTCGTCTAAACGAACTAAATTTGAAAATACTATGAAAATCTACAGTATTTACCATTTTACCATTCATGTGATTTTATGGGAAACAAGATGTCTGTTTGTAAAACAGTCATGCCCCCCTACTGCCACATTGATACAGGAAGTGGCACAGTTCATAAACTGATATCAAAAGAATTGATTGGGAAATATCGATGTCATCTTTTTCATTTATAGCCCACTTCAATTGTTAAACGTGATAATCTGTCAACAGTTCGCATAATTATAAACACCACCATGTGTATACATACAAGATTGTAAACAGTCGCCAATATACAGACTGGGTTATCAATTTTCTTTTCGGTACGCGCGTTCGACTTCCGCTTTTTCCCAGTCAACTTCGATGCTTACTATGTCCCCGATAATACGCGAATAAAATGTTGGAGCCACAAGTTGAGCCATATATGATGATTTTTGCGACACTTTAATTTTTTTTTTAGCAAATGGTTCAAGTGGCGAATGGCAGCGCGGCCCCTGAATCATCTGGTGGTCACTGTGACCTTGACCTTTCACAGATTAACCTTAAAATCAATAGGGATCATTTACACTCCAAGATAAATATCTGTACAGAATTTGAAGGACCTCGGTCAATTCTGTGTCTAGTTGTTATCTGGACAAGGTTAGGTCTAAATATCATTAAGTTGAAGGCCACTGTGACCTTGACCTTTGATGGTTTAATCTCAAAATCAATAGGGATCATCTGCACTCTGAGACGCATGTCTGTGCCAAATTTGATGAACCTAGGTCAATTCTGTGTCTAGTTATCATCCGGACAAGGTTTGGTCTATATATCAACATGTTGAAGGTCACTGTGACCTTGACCTTTGACCGATTGATCTCAAAATCAATAGGGATCATCTACACTCCGAGATGCATGTCTGTGCCAAATTTGACGAACCTAGGTCAATTCTGTGTCTAGTTATCATCCGGACAAGGTTTGGTCTATATATCAACATGTTGACGGTCACTGTGACCTTGACCTTTGACCGATTGACCTCAAAATCAATAGGGATCATCTACACTCCGAGACGCATGTCTGTGCCAAATTTGACGAACCTAGGTCAATTCTGTGTCTAGTTATCATCCGGACAAGGTTTGGTCTATATATCAACATGTTGACGGTCACTGTGACCTTGACCTTTAAACAATTGACCTCAAAATCAATAGGGATCATCTACACTCCGAGATGCATGTCTGTGCCAAATTTGACAAACCTAGGTCAATTCTGTGTCTAGTTATCATCCGGACAAGGTTTGGTCTATATATCAACATGTTGACGGTCACTGTGACCTTGACCTTTGACCAATTGACCTCAAAATCAATAGGGATCATCTACACTCCGAGACGCATGTCTGTGCCAAATTTGACAAACCTAGGTCAGTTCTGTGTCTAGTTATCATCTGGACAAGGTAAGGTCTACCGACCGACCAACGGACATTAGCAAAGCAATATACCCCCACTTCGTTGAAGGGGGGCATAATTATACAATATCTCACCATACATGTTTTTGTGACATTTAATTATCCTACATGTATTTCTGGTGGTAACATTCCGAGAACTATATTGTAAAGAAAAGACTGTAGCTGATCGCTAAGGATTTTTTGCACATGAAATAATTTTTCTGCCCAAGCTTTAGGGTGCAAAGCATTGCAGTTTCTGAAATATAGAAATCACCTCAGATAAGAGCCATACACAGGTTTTTTTACCATCCATGAAAAATAACTAAACTTTCACAATGAACAAACAGAATAGACAGTTTTGCCAACTTTATAAGCCTATTAATTTCTGCATCATGATTATTTCTGTTTTGATTTCTAGCTCTAAATATTTCAAATCAGAAGTTTTCTGGTGGTTGAAATAGTATTCTTTGAAACGGTCATCCTTTGTGACAGAAAGCTGGTCTTGATCACTGTGAAATGGCTTTCTTTTCTTTCAGGTACAATTAAAATATGAGATAAATTGTACCGCATATTCAAACATTCAGAAAGAAACTCTTTTCAAAGAAATGCTGAGTAAATGCCATTCTTTGAATGCACATTTTTTTATTCTGGAAGTTCCAAACAAAGATATTATAAATGTTGTTTAACCTTTTTCATGAAACTGTCTTTTAAAAAATCAAAAACGTCAAGAAATATGACTGATATTTGATGGTAACAATTTTTTTTGTTCATCTTTTCTTCCCTACTTAACAAATATCCTACAAAAAGTTCAAGTAAATTGATAGGCTACTAAGTTGGCAGTTCATAACAAAGAGGATCTTAATTCAACAAAAGACTTCTGTGCAAAAAAAAAATGATAAACTGATCCATGCAATAAAAACTACTTCAACATAAAATGTGTGTATAACTACCAAAAGTAGAAAAATCCCAGATAAGCGATATTTAAAATTACATGTAACTCTAACAAGTGGTAAAAATACAAAATATCAACAATTTTAAAAGCTTACAAAACAGCAACACCATTATTTCAGATACTTATCAGATTAACTCTTTACCAAAAACCAAAATTTTAGCATAGTCTGAATTGAAAGTGTTTGCAGACAACAAATTGAATGATGTTCAAACATGAAAATCATCTTTTAAAGGGTAGAAAACAATGTGAGAAAAGGAGACCTTCTCCCACAAATTTTTCAAGAGCTTTCCTAGTCAGAGTCATTAAAAGTCGGGATTGTGTGGTAAAGGGTTAATATTTTACAAAGCAACAAAAACTTAGAATTGAAATCTCACCCAGTCACATATAACCCTTTACCAAACAATCACAAATTTAAATGAACCTGAGGAACAAAGCTTCTGAAAACTTCACGGGAAAAGGAGAAAATGCTGGAAGCCAGCATTTTTTCCTTCCCTCTTAACCCTTTACCAAATGATAAAATTTCAGACTGGTCCAAATTAAAAGCACTTGCAGACGACAAAATAAATATAACTCAAAAATTGAAATTTGTTTCCAGCAGGGTAGAAAACATTGTGGGAAAAGGAGAAAATGCTGGTTACCAGCATTTTCTCCTTTTCCCACAATGTTTTCAAAAGGCTTCTATCTCAGGGTCGTAAAAACCAGGGATTGTTTGGTAAAGGGTTAAAGAAAAATCCAAACATTTGAACCACATTTAATTTTTCATCTGTAAATAGTTTTAATTTGGCCAAGTTCAAGATTTTGCCATGTTGTAAATAAATATCTAACAAGTCTTCTGCAAACTCTTTCAATCTGGACAAGTCTGAATTGTTGTCCTCTAATAAAAACTTAGTATCTGTCCCTTTTTGTTTACAGACTTAGGGTATCCATTTCACACATCTGCAGCTGAAAGACTTAAAAACAGCTATGATTTTACAGTATACCAAACAACTGTGTTCTAACATGTTTACAGAGTTATTAATCTACAAACACAGTGGAAATAGGTGAAATCGCATGTAACAAGCAATTCCTCCTTTTCCCATAATGTTTTCAACCATGTCAGAGAAGTTTACCTCATTTTCACCTGTTTTAAATTATTTGTCTGCAGTTGCTCAAATTATGAGATTTACGTAGGAAAAACAAAAAACAATGCAGGAAAAGGACAAAATGCTGGTTTCCTTTTCCCACAAAGTTTTCAACAGCCTCTTTCCTCCAAGTCATTGAAACACAGGAATGTTTGGTATAAGGTCAATAACTCTCAAAGATATTGAAAAATGTCATAATTTCTTTTCCATCTGTGCACACTCTTGACTGGACTTCATCTGAACACCTGCTATAAACAAAGTTATTATTTTGTACAACATAATAATCTGCCAAGGTTGATTCATCTCTCATCATGTTGGAAAACTTTAGAACATAAGAAAATATATTATAACTTCATTATTACAACAGTTTTTTTAAGGTTCTGGAGTATTCAGAGGCAACTATAAAGAAAAGTGCTGAAATTAAAAAAGCTTGTTCCAAACATGTGAATGGAAAAAGCAAACAAAAAAACTAATTAAACTCCATAATTTGCAATATTTTATCACAAATTTCTTAACCTGATACATTAAAACTTTGGAAAATTTTACCAGTAGGATATACATTTGCAAGAGACAAATTCACTGAATCCCAAATGATAATGTGTCTTGAAAAGAGTAGAATACGTAGGAAAAGGTGAAAATACTGGTCATCATTTTCACCTTTTCAAACATGGTTTTCAAAAGCCTTCTTCAGGATTGTTGAAGCAAGGTAAAGGTTTAACCCTTTACCAGATGACAAAATTTTGGACTTGTCGAAATTGAAAGCATTTGCAGATGACAAAATAGATTTGACTTAAAAATTGAAATTTTCTTATAAAAGGGTAGAAAACATTGTGGGAAAAGGAGAAAATGCTGGTTACCAGCATTTTCTCCTTTTCCCACAATGTTTTCAAAAGGCCTTTTCCTTAGGGTCGTTAAAAGTCGGGATTGTGTGGTAAAGGGTTAATATGTGAATAAAACAATAAAGAGAATTAAGAAACAAAAGTGAAAAACTTCAAGAGAAGTAAAAAAGTTATTTCAATTCTTAGTAAGTTCATGATTTTTCCATTTGTGGGGAAAAACCTTTGCTCTGTAATGCAGAGAAAATGCAAAGATGACCAAGCAAATAATTCAAGCAAAGAACATATAGTATTCTTACAATCTGAAAAATACATGAACCAATGTTTCTGTACAGCTAATTTATCCCAATGAAAAACCTATAAATCTACAACTTAGCACTTCTAACAGTACATTTTTTACACCACAAAGAAAATTAAGTAATCATATATGACTATGAAAACTTTACCAGAACAAAATTTTAGACTCTTCCATTCTAAAATCATTGCAGACAATGATTGTCTATAAAAGGGTAGAGACACTGTGAAGAAAATGCTGGTAACCAAAATGTTTTCCCAAAATGTTTTCAAAAGTGCTCTTCCTCCAGGTCATTTAGACACGGGGTTGTTTGGTAAAGGGATACAAAGAGAGTCAAGAAACTCCCTTACACAATCAAGTTTGAGAGATGAGGTAATTCTTCATTTCGGAGAGAGGAAATAGAATCACTGTAATACTTAATTACTCCTTTTTGCACAATTCTTTCCTGACCATAAAAATAAAATGTATCTTAAAATGTCTCTTTTTGGTGTAACTGAAAAATGCTTTCATATGTTAAAACTAGCAATCAAAGTTTTGCACTCTGTCCATGTATCTAAATGCAAGATGGTAGCACTCCTTTGACAAAAGCTTCCTCACAAAGTAAGAGTACTCTTGCTTTACTGTCCATGGACTTCTCTGAGCACCTGCTCAAGAATGGTACATGTTTTCATTTTTATCATTTCCGACAAATCTTTATCTAAAATGTTTTTTTTTTTTTTAATTCAAATCTGAAATTTACTTGTACTTTTTTGATATGCAAGCAGAATCAATCAATCCTGGTACATACTTGATCACTTGTTGGAGACCTTGCCCCTTCATCATTGATGTTAGTATACAGTGTTGGGTTACTCCCATCAAAAGGCTGTGCTTTCTTACCCCTGGGTGAGCGTGGTGCCCGCTGATATGGGTCCATAGAGCCTAAATAGACATTACATCATCACATAGTAATAATGTCCTTTTTTTGCAATAAAACTCTGATACATCCACCAAGAACAAAATAGAAGAAGCAACCACCATGAATAAATATTTAAAGACAAGACAATGTGTGCAAAAAGCATTAAATTAGGAAAAACGACCAAATGCTCTATTTTACCTAATGCAGTCTAATCTGTCTGAATATAGAGAGGTCATCCGTTTTTGTTATTCCTTCATAAAAATGTCACATTGAAAAGATCAAACAATGCTGCAGCAAACAAAGCACATTATTAAATGAAACAAGCAATTTCATTGAAATGATATCCCCCGCCGAAAAATTTACTTGACCGCATAACTTAAAATCGCTCCCAGTTGGCCATTTTTCATCGAATCAAAAAATAAAAAAAAGTGTATCGGCAGAATGGATTATTGTACACATGTATAAAGTTTCACGAAATTCTGTCTAATGGTATTGGAGATATTCTCCCGGATGGACACATGGACAGACAGAGACAGACGGACGGACAACGCTAAAACTATATCCCTCCGCCTTTGGCGTGGGATAACAGGATTAGTATTTCATTGATTCTCTGTTTAAAAAAATAGCTTAAGATCTGTGATGGTCATTCTTTGTATTTTGAGTGTCACATTAGCACTTCTTGGATGAATATCATTTTATATCTTTATCATGTCTCATTATTTCATATCTTTTTTCTGCAGCAGACTGATTTTGAAAAAAACATGAACAAGGGACAAATTGTTGAAAGAATAACACTAATATTTCTCACATTTATTCAAAACTCGTCTTGACTAGCCTTACACAGTTCAACCTGTATTAAGCAAGCACCTTAGGGAAAATCATCATGTACCTTGTGTTAGAACAAGTGCTTGTTTGGTAGAGATCCATTTCCACATTCATTCTGCAGTTGTTTAAACTTTTATCCACTACAATGCTTTTTAACCCTTTGACTGACATACTGTTAGTGAGTAGCATCTATGAAATATTAATTTTACATGGTTGTCCCGTCAAGAATGTCTCAAAATAAAAACTGACCGTCAAGATCCAAGATCAGGCTGCACATTCTGTGCTTTTATTTGTAAGGTTTGTGTTTAATCCCTCCTATACAAATTATCAGGCATAACATATCAGCCAGTACAATAAACCCTTCACATAACAACAGGATTGAAGGCTTGTGCAAACAGATAGCATTTGCACATAAGAAAATAATGTGAAATTTCTATGAAAGGGTAGAAAACATCGTGGTTACTAGCATTTCCTCCATTTTTTACAATGTTTACAAAACCCTTTTTCCTTTTGGCCTATTAAACTTGTAGAAATCTGATCAGTGCTTGACTCTGTAGAAGTGACATTTCTAAAACCACAAAGAGTTTAATATTAATGACCATCAAATTAATTATGCTGCAACAGAGACTTGGCACATTCTGTGCAGTCTGATCTTGATCGACACTACCCACAAAGCCACCAAAAGTTATCCTATGTGTGCCACAAGTTAATTAAGGTGTCTCAAAAAAAAAGGAATAAAAATATAGTTATCATTTACCCACATAAAACCATGAACACCTTTCATGGTACCCATACAATGTGTTTTATGACATACCATACAAGTCCGGGGTTCCAAGGTTAAGAAGGCATGTCTTCTGTACAATATCTACAATCGCCAAACCAGATTCATTGCCAAAAGCTAACCTAAAAGTAAGAAAGTAACTTTCATCATAATATTATCACAAGAAGTAATCATTTGATGTACGAGGGTTAGTCAAAAATAACTGAGCCCTACCTCGTAACTTTTTCATTATTTAACACACAGTAATAATATTTGGCACAATTGTTGACCATTATCTTGTGCATCGTTTGTGCAGGAAAAACTAACGTTTCATGACGTCATATAAATGTGATGTCATTTATGGTAACATCATGGAGGACGGTGCGTTCATGCTGACGCGGGAAGAGCAGATTGCGTACATTAAGAGTGAAGCCAGAAGGGGAAAAAGCGCATCTGAAATTCTAAAAGCTCTTGAGGAAGTTGCTTCAGAGTCTCTACTCGGGTACAGTACTATCAAGCGATGGGTGCGAGAATTCAATAATGGACAAACTTTCATTAGCAACAAGCACCTATGCCGAAGGACTCTGTCAGCGACGAATGACGAAAATGGTGAAAATGTAGCAAAACTACTTGAGGCTGATAGAAGATACACATGTGATGAGATAGCATATGAGTTGGACATAAGTCACGGGTCGGCGTATAACATTTTGACGGAACGTTTGCAAATGAGGAAGATCGCCGCTAGATGGGTAACCCACATGCTCTCGGAAACAGAAAAACACAAACGTGTGAATATTGCGCGATCACTCCTACAAAGGTACGATGCAGAAGGTGATGAATGCTGCAAAGAATCGTTGCTATTGATGAAACTTGGATGCGATCGTTTGAACCTAAATTGAAGAGACAGAGTAGTGAATGGAACACCAAAAACTCGCCGAGACCGGTAAAATTCCGCCGAAGTCAGAACTGTCCAAAGATGATGATGATATATGCGTATGATTACCGTGGCGTACTGACCTTACATAGGGTACCAACAGGTGAAACAGTCAATAAAGAGTACTACAAGATGTATCTTAGGACAATACTTCGTCCAGCATTACGCCGAAAGCGCCCAGAGCTTATTGACTGCACGCCACTCATTTTGCAAGACAACGCGTCACCCCACAAAAGTAACATTGTCAAGGAGCTGTTGGAGGGATATGGCTGGGAAGTGCTTGATCACCCCCCGTATTCTCCAGATCTTTCTCCCCCCGACTTTCATCTGTTCCCAAAGTTGAAAGAACCCCTACGAGGAATCCGTTTTGATAGTTTAGACGAGTTAGAGTGTGCCGTGAACGAATCAACTTCAGATGCCTAGCAACCGGTATCCAGGCGTTGCTGAGAAGATGGCATTCAGTCATTCGGTCCAAGGGAGATTACTTCGAGGGATGATAAATAAATATGATGTCTGTTACACTAATATAACAAGAGCGGCAAATTGTCGCAAGATACGCCCATCCCACCACCAGTTGTCGAGGGGGTATAACAATCGTAAAGGGCAGGTAATGCAACAAACATGTTTACCAAACAAAGTTCCGTTCCGGACAAGTAAGAAATACTGTAAAAATGAAGATCAAAGTGGAATTACTCAAAATCTGCACTAGGTAGAGTTATTGTTCTTGCGCACTGTACTCCGTAATATTGCAACAAACATGCATACCAAGTTTGAAGTCACTCTGACTTGAGATGACAAAGTTATATTCCGGACAAGCATTAAATGCTGTAAAAATGGCGATCAAAGGGAAATAACTCAAAATTCATGCTAGGAAGAGTTATGGTTCTTGTGAACTGCACTCCATAAATTTTCAACAATCATGCATACCAAATTTGAACATGTTCAGACTAGAGATGACCAAGTTACATTCCGGACAAGCAGAAAATGCTGTAAAAATGACAATCAAAGGGAAATAACTCAAAGACAGCACCAGGTAGAGTTATGGTTCTTTTGCACTGCAATCTGTATTATTACAACAAACACAAATGCCAAGTTTCAAGTCAATCGGACTGGAAATGACAGAGTTATGCTCCTGACAAGCAGAAAATGCTGTAAAAATGACGATCAAAGGGAAATAACTCAAAGACAGCACCAGGTAGAGTTATGGTTCTTTCGCTGCACTCTGTATTATTGCAACAAACACAAACGCCAAGTTTCAAATCAATCGGACTGGAGATGACAAAGTTATGCTCCGGACAAGCAGAAAATGCTGTAAAAATGACGATCAAAGGGAAATAACTCAAAGACAGCACCAGGTAGAGTTATGGTTCTTTCGCACTGCACTCCGTATTATTGCAACAAACACAAATGCCAAGTTTCAAGTCAATCAGACTGGAGATGACAAAGTTATGATCCGGACAAGCAGAAAATGCTGTTAAAATGACGATCAAAGGGAAATAACTCAAAGACAGCACCAGGTAGAGTTATGGTTCTTTCGCACTGCACTCCGTATAATTGCAACAAACACACATGCCAAGTTTCAAGTCAATCGGATTGGAGATGACAAAGTTATGCTCTGGACAAAGAACTGGATGCCGCCCGCCCGCCCGGACGGACGCCCGCCCGCCCGTACGCCATGGGTGATCCCATAATACGTCCCGTCTTCGACGGGCGTATAAAAAGTTATGAGGTAGGGCTCAGTTATTTTTGACTAACCCTCGTACACTTTGATCACATTACTGAATGAATACCATTTTTTCATGAAGCTAAAAGCTGTATAAAACATTCAGGAGAGAAAAGGAGAAATTGACTGCAACAAACAATAGCTCCTTTACCAATGATGATTTTCATACTGCTGAAAGATAAATTTTCTTTTCCTATAATGTTTGTCTTCTGTATGACTTTCCCTTGCTCCATATAGGCTTAACTCTATACCACACAACAAATATTTAGACTTGTCCAATTTGAAAGCCTTTACAGACGACAACTCAAATGTGGCTCAAATGATGGATTTTGTTTTTGATATTATATAAAACATTGTGGCAAAAGGAGAAAATGCTGGTTACCAGCAATTTCTCCTTTTCCCATAATGTTTTCAAAAGGCTTCATTCTCAGGGTCACCAAAACTCGTGATTGTGGTAATGGGTTAAATAAGCCTGTAGAGTAAGGCAATCAGTCTCTTTATGACTTTGATTTCTTTTGTTCAAAAACTTGACTCAATAGTATGGATTACCCCTTTACATGCCTTTGCTAGAGACCGATTTTGAAAACACTGTGCTAATAGACCAGTTCTCATTTTTTTTGCAACTTGCCTCACAATGTACTCTATACCATTCAAAACTGTTCTTTTTCTTTCTTCTAGCATTTCTGCTTTGTGGAAGTTGTAGTCATTTCTTATTCCTAAAGGCCCAGTAAAGGCCAAAATATCAAAGCAGGTCTCATAATACATTTAAATTTAAATCATACTATTTAAAAGTATGAAAAATATTGTGAAGACGACAGTCTGTTACTGTGTGGTTGGGCCACGTGTTAGTCGCTGGCAGAAAAAAGTATTTTAAAATCAGGCAAAAAGTAAACAAAAGACAGAGCTGCCTGGCAGGTTTTAAACTAGTTTTGAAATTAATTTCTCTGTCAGCAACTAACACTTGGACCAACCGTACAATGACAGATTGTCATCTTCACAATAATTTCCAAACTTTTAAATGGTATGATATAAATTTAAATGCATTTATACACCCGCTTTGTTTACTTTTGGACTTTATTGTTACTTAACCATACAATCGCCAGTTTTAATGACCTTCAGGAAGAGTGTTTTTGAAAATAATGGGAAAAGTACAAAATACTGGCTACTAGCATTTTCTCCTTTTGCCATGGAGAGTTCTTCTCTTTCAAAGACGAATCCCATCATTAACTCTTTACCAAACGACAAAAATTTAGACTGGTCAAAATAGAAAGCATTTACAGATGACAACTTTAATGTAACTGAAAAGATGGTTTTTGTCTTGGATCTGGTAAAAAAGATTGTGAGAAAAGGAGAAAATGCTGATTACCAGCATTCTCTCCTTTTCCCACAATGTTTTCGAAAGCTTTCTCTTACAGGGTCGTTAAAACTCAGGATTGTGTGGTAAAGGGTTAAGATGTGTTTGTAGTCTGTCAAAATGGACTAGTTTGAAAGTTTGTTATCTGGTGACTATGTTACATCTTGGAAGATTCAAGTCATACAGGTTTCATACTTACAGACCATATGAAGAGTTTATAGATACACTAGTTATATTGCCAGGATGTTCATTGTCCATCCACGTCAACAGGCACACAAGATCGGGTTGATAACCTGGTCCCCATTTCCTGGCACCTTGCCGCACCTTTAAAGCTGTTGTTTGTTCAGGCTGGAAGAAAGGAATTAAAATACCAACTGAATGGAGAGGGTATAATGATTGATTTGAACCCTATTCCAATGGCATGGTGCCCATAACACACAATAAGCAAAAGTGTCATGTAAAAAGGGGAACATGAGGCAACTTTGTCACTTTAGAGAATAATGTCATTCAAATTGATAATTTTTTCTTGTTTTTTGGATAACTTTGGGAGAGAGAACCTTTGAAAACACTGTTGACTGGTTACCACCTTCTTCTCCTTTTCCTAAAGCATCCCATCAAAGACAAATATCTTTATTTGAGCTACATCTAATCTGTCCTTTGCAGATGCTTTCAATGTATTTAATTTTGTTAAATGGAAGTCTTAATTCTGAGAGCGTAATAATTCTATAAACCTGGTTACAACCTTGCATTCCACTACTATGGAAAAAAATACTTGTTACACTAACTGATTAGACAATTATTGAAAAAAGCAATCGCTTCTTTTCCTTTTCTGCACTGTTTTTTTATCCTCTACGATTTTCTCCGACTGGCCCTATCACCTGGACACTCCTTGTCCATCTGCATTAACCCTTTACCATACAACAACATTTTAGACCCGTCCAAATTGAGAGCATTTGCAGACGACAATTTCAATGTGGCTTAGATGATGCGATTTTTTCTTGATAGAATAGAAAACATTGTGGGAAAAGGAGAAAATGCTGGTTACCAGCATTTTCTCCTTTTCCCACAGTGTTTTCAAAAGACTTCTTCTAAAGGGTCGTTAAAAGTCGGCATTGTGTAGTAAAGTGTTAACAGGTTGACAAGGAGAAGGCTGTTAACCGTCTCATTCCCTAATATCTTGCCACATCTCTAACCCTTTACAAAACAATCCAAAGTTCAGGCAACCCTTAGGAAGATGTCTTTTAAAAACATAGTAAAAAAAAAAAGAAAATGCAAGTAAACAACATTTCATCCATTTCCCATATTGTTTTTTACCATTTAAAAGAACAATTCCATTAATGGAGTTATATCTTATTTGTTGTCAGCAATTCGTTTCAATTTGAACAAGTCTAAAATTTTGTCATTAGGTCAATAGTAAAGGATGTAAGTCAATTGCTTGCTCTGGCTACAAAAGCAGAAGCAAAATACAAACTGAAAAGAAAGTGTTTGACTCTCAGCATTAAGTATTTTCACCCCATATATATCTCTGTCACCATTCTAGGCTCCAAACAACCAGTCTTATGGGATGTCAGTGCTATAAGCTACACATGCTAAACTACACATTGGGCTCGGCTCTGGAATTTCTCCAGTTTGCCTTCAGCTCATCAGAAAAGTTTCTCCGCCTCGCCCCATAAATTTAACCCATCCAAGACACCAACAATCTATTCTCTATTAGTTGCAAGAACTTGTTTCTAAACCAATGTAAAATAAATGAACCATGCTCTGGCAAAAGGGGACTTAACCCTTTACCACATGGCAATCTTTTTAACCAATCTATATTGAAAGCATTCCCAGTTGACAACTTTCATGTGAGTTGAAAAATAGAGTTTAGCTTCACACAAATAGAAAACATTGTGAGAAAAGGAGAAAATGCTGGTTACCAGCATTTTCTCCTTTTCCCACAATGTTTTCAAAAGACCTATACATCAGGGTCGTTAAAACTCGGGATTGTGTGGTAAAGGGTTAAAGCATCTCTGTAATGAATTGTACCAAGCAAGCCATCACATAATTAAAGATCCATAAAATCCACTTTGTCTGACAAACTGACTGAATTACGAGGTTCACTGGCCCTTTGACATGCAGAAAAATGACCAAGAGAAAAAAGTATCGGCCCAGGTCAGCCTGCGCTGACTGCGCAGGCTGACCTGGTTCGATACTTTTTGCAGATGCATTAAGCCCCTTTTCACAGAGCGCGGCTAAAATATGTTTACACTAAAATTTCAGACTTATCCAAATAGAAAACATTTGGAGACAACAAATGAAATGTGGTTCAAATCATGGGATTCATCTTTGTAAGAATAGAAAACATTGTGGGAAAAGGAAAAAATGCTGTTGGTGAGCATTTCTCCTTTTCCCACAACATTTTCAAATGCCATATTTCTTCAAGGTCATCAAAACTCAGGATTGTGTGCTGAAGAATCAACAGGAGTATCTGCTGTATACCATAGTTGTTTTCTCATAACCTTTCTATCATCCACTAAAAACTTGAAAAAGATTGAAGCTTGAAAATCATTTATCAAAAGTCTACAAAGTAATCCTTAACTACATACGTAATTATTACATTTCTTTAACCCTGACTAAACAATCCTGTGTTGTTAAGAAAAATGCTTTTGAAAATATTGTTGGAATATGAGAAAATGCTGATAAGCAGCATTTTCTCCTTCTCCAACATTGTTTTCTCCTCTTTCAGAGTCAAATCCAATCATTTGAACCACATTTCATTTTTCATATCCAAATGCTTTCAATTTGTGCAAGTGTAAAAGTTTTGTCATCTAGTAGAGTGAACTCTACGCACCAGACAACAAAACTTTGAATTTAACCATATTCAAAAGATTTGCAGATGACTCAAAACTATAAGATTTGTTTGTAAATGTTTAGGAAATATTGTGGGAAAAGGAAAAAAATAACAGTTAACAGTTTTTTTTTCCTCCTTTTGCCACCATGTTTTCAAAGGCCCTCTTCTCTACAGCTGTTAAAACTTAGGGACTGCGTGGTACAGCGTAAGCTTACACAAATGTATCAATCATTCCCGTAGTTTCTCGACATTTGGAAGTTTCACAGTTAACCAGACAAATAGATCAAATAGTTTAAGCTTCACATTTGTTTAGCACACGATAGAGAGCCGAAATTAAATTTGTTGGTGAGAGAAATCAATATTGAAAAACAGACAAATCTGATTTCATCACAAAATACAGCTCAAGATTAAATGTCAGTCATACCGTTTTTCTGGGGAAAAAAAAAAAATACTTTTCATTACATTTCCAGTGAAATTTCACTTTGCTAACCCTTTTCTAAATATACAATCTTTGGACTTTAACACTTTACCAAACGATGCCATGTTTTCATGACTCTGAGAAAGAAGTCTTTTGAAAACATTGTGGGAAAAGAAGAAAATGCTGGTAATCAGCATTTTCTCCTTTTCCCACAATGTTTTCTACCCCCACAGAACAAGTTTAAATTTTTGAATCGCCTTAATTTTATCGTCTGCAAAGGCTTTCAATTTGGACCAGTCTAAAATTTTGTCGTTTGGTAAAGAGTTAAATGACAATGCAGACAATATTTAACTCTTTACCACACAAGTGAATTTTAGACTAGTCCAAACTGAAAACAAATTTTGCATACAACTTATTAAATGTGGCTCAAATGATGGAAATTGTCTTTGAAAGGATAGAAAGCACTGTCAGAAAAGAAGAAAGTGGTATACCAGTATTCTTTCCTTTTTTCCACAGTATTTTTAAAAGCAGTCTTCCTCAAGATTGCTAAAACATGTGACTGCTTTGTAAAGGGTTAAAAGCATTCCACTGTAGTTGAGTATTCCTCTATCATTGCAAAGAATATACCGCAGAATTTCGTTAGTTTGCACATCACTGATTCGCAGCTATGTATTGGTTGGTATGCTATCTCAGGCCCAATATTTATCCTTCTTTATCGTTGTTATATTCCTCAGAATACTTCGCACATCAGTGCATCGCAGTTTGTAGTATATTTCATGCCCCCAAAGTGTTTTTCGAACACAAATCCCTACCATTAGTTCTTCCATAAATTAATCCCCTTGCAAACTTACGAATGTGTGAAAACTCGTGGCCAACCTTGATTTTTCACACCTGCTGATTGACAATGTCGATTGGTATCATTTGTTAACTGCCAACGTAATTTGCATTAATTGGTTTGTACCATCAGTTAGTTGATCAGAACAACAATTAAAAATTTCTTAAAACATCTGACAAGGGATAAACAGATGATTGGGTCTGAAGTCCTCTGAGTGATTTGATCTTCAGAAGGGAAATCACTTCAAAAGTATTCAACAAACGAAAAACCAACTGATCATGTGTGTTTTTAAATCTTGTGGCTGCATATTGGCGCTAACTGTATCACAATACAGTAATTTCTTGAAGAATACCAGCAAATCATATGATTCCATTTCAAAATGGCTATGGGATAGATATGAAGCTCAAGGTCGGTTTTCTTTCAAACGTTTGGATGAAACTGAATGATGTTTTCTATAAATGCTAACTAAAAGATGAAAATTAAAAATGATTTTGTAATTGATTCTATAGATTGAAAATACTGTGGGAAAAATGAGAAAATGCTGATGACCAGCATTTCCTACGATATTTTCCTTTCTTACAAAGACAAATTTCATTACATTAGCCATGTCTAATTTGTCATCTACAAATAACTCCATTTAGAAAAGCACAAGTTTGTCTTCAGGAATTGAAAATAATTTAATCTTTGGAGTTTATTACCAATCTTAAAATTATCATGTTCTGTTGGTACATTTACAAACAAGGGGGCAAAGATGGCCCTGAAGTCGCTCAAATGAGCTTTTTACCGAACATGACCCATTTCCTATCTCGTCCGAGATATTATGACAACCATTCTAACAAACTTTCATGAGTACTGGACTGAAAATATAGCCTCTAGAGTGTAAACAAGTTTTTTTTTAATATTTGACCTCATGACCTAGTTTTTGACCCCATGTGACCCATTTTTGAAGTCAGCTGAGATAATACCAAGACAAACATTCTGACCAAGTTTCATGAGTATCAGACTGAAAATGTGTCCTCCAGAGCATACACAAGTTTTTTTTTTTTTTTAAAGATCTGACCCAGTGACCTAATTCTTGACCCCATGTGATCCATTTTATCAACTCAACAGAGATATCATCTAGACGAACGTTCTGATCAATTTTCAAGAGTATTGGACTGAAAATTTGGCCTCAAGGACTTGGCCTCAAGAGCGTACACAAGAATTTTCTAAGACTGGACCTAGTGACCTAGTTTTGGATCCCATTTAACCCATTTTTGATCTCATCCAAGACAGCATCAAGACAAACATTCTGGCAAACTTTCAAGACATTCAAACAGAAAATGTGGCCTCTTGTGAATACACAAGGTTTTCCTAAGATTTGACCTAGTGACCTAGTTTTGGACCATGCATTATCCATTCTTTGAACTTGTCCAAGATATTATCATAACAGACATTCTGACCAAATTTCAAGAGTATCTGACTGAAATGTCATCCCTAAAGCATACACAAAGTTTTGCAAAGATTTGACCTAGTGACCTAGTTTTGATCTAACATGACTCATTTTCAAACACATCCAAGATATCATAAAGACAAACATTCTGACTAATTTTCAAGAGCATTGGACTGAAATTGTGACCTCCAGCATGTACATTATGCTTTTTCTAAGATTTGACCTACTGCCCTAGTTTTTCATCCCATCGGACAAATTTGTCCAAGATATCATCAAGACAAACATTCTGGCATACTTTCAAGAGTACTGGACTGAAAATGTGGCCTCCAGGGCCTACAGAAGGTTTTCTTACATTTGACCTACTGACCTAGTTTTTGATCCCATGTGACCCATTTTCAAATTAGCCAAAGATATTATCAAGACAAACATTTTGACCAATTTTCATCAGTATTGTACCAAAAATAGAGCATACACACAGTTTTTCCAAGATTTGATGTGACCCCTAGTTTCTGACTCACCATGGCCCGTTTTCAATCTCGTTCAAGATATCATCAAGACAAACATTCTGACATTAGTATTGGACTAAAAATGTGGCCTCTAGAGTGCACACAAGGTGAAACTTGATGACAGATGATGGACACAGCATGATCACAAAAGCTCAACAAGAGGACCTTGTGCACAGGTGAGCTAAAAATTGATGAAATTAAGATGAAAAGCAAAAAAAATCATTTGAAATTTTGTGGTGTGGCACTGTCCTTATATGGACGTTGCTATGGTGACTGTAACATTTGTCTGACATAAAAATCATTTGACTTGTTAAATGAATGCACAATATAAATGTTTAAGATGTGAAGTTTTTATTAAAGTAACAATAAAGGCCAAAAACTTGTCTGCAAATGAACATATAGACCAATCTTAAACTCTGTTGTATTCCACAGAGTTTACCTTGCAGAGTTTTAAAGCGCAAACAAATAAATCTCTGAACACAAATAAGTCAGTTGTAACAGGAATGAGTAAACATAAACATCAACATTTTTTATACAATTAAAACAATGGGTCAAAAACGAATAAACTAACAAATATGTACATCACTTTTCAAAAAATTACACCAAAATTAGCATGAATGTATCAGAGCACAAGCCTATACTCAGAAAATACCAAAAAAAAATAGAATAAAGGTTGAAAGTTAAACCTAACCAAAACATACTGTGTTTTAATTCCCTTAAAAATGAGTGTTCTGAATAATTCCATGGTACTTATGACCCAAAAAGGACTTTTGAAAATATTCCAAGAAATGGAGAAAATCACACAGTTTTTTCTACCCTTGTAGGCAATATTTAAATTGTTGTTTGCAAATGCTTTCAATATGGACCAGTTTATACCATGGTAGTGAATAAAGAGTTAAAACATGAAATTTGAATATTCATTTGTTTGTATGGTCTTTAATAGCATTTTCAACATTATTTTGGTTACACAGCAGCTGGAAGTGCACCTTTCCATGCTTTTCCATAGTTTCTTTTACCAACACTTTACAAAATATTCTTCCCAAGCCACTGGCCACTTTCCCATACAATCAACATAGAAAAGACCTGCAGTAAGACAGGAATGCATCCTGTCCAAATGGCTGTCATCAATCCTAGTAAAAGAAATCTGCCATGCAAGGGATTCAATCCACCGAACCCCTGGTTTCAAGTCCCGTATGCCACCAACTATGTTCCTTGGCTCAGAAATAAATCTGAGAATACATACAAAATATGTATGAGGCTTTTTATGAAAAAACTAGAAATAGGTGTGTCAGAGACACGGATGCCCCCACTAAATGGTATTGGTCACAGATATGTCATATGAGAGAATCAGTAGGTATTACAGAAAATTGTTGTTTTGGATAACAGCTTAGACAGGGTTAAGAAGGTTTGTTATATATATAGCCAAGCAGATAAAAGATTATTTATACCTGATAAAAAAATTGAGGACTTGTCCAAGTTGAAAGCAATATGCAGACAATAAATTATATGGTTTGTATTGCATATGGTAGAAAACTTTGTGAGAAAAAGAAGAAAATGCTGGTTTTGAGCATTAACTTCTTTTTATTCAGCGTTTTCCTTAATCTTTCAACCGAGGGTTATTTATACTCAGGATTATGAAGATCTTAACTTGAGGAATGAGAGTGAGAAATATAGCAATAATAATTACTTTCTTGGACTTCCTCTATGAGACAGGAACAAATTGGATCGAATATTATCACACTGGACTATAGTTGAAGGGTAGGTTGCAGCCTCAATATTCTCTGGCATAGTTCTTTGGATGAGTCTTTTTAAAAACCAAAACTGTATCTTCATATCACAATTCCGCTGAGCAGGATGTAAAACTGGGTTGAACAGTCAATTTAAACATTTGACCTTCAACTGTGACCTTGACCTTGGGCGTATCGAAACAAACTTTTCGCATGACACTAGTACTTGTTTAGGAGAACAAGTGTGCGAAATTTTTTTGAAATCCATTGATAAATGTAGAAGTTATGCTCCGGACAAGGTCAATTTAAACATTTGACCTTCAACTGTGACCTTGACCTTGGGCGTATCGAAACAAACTTTTCGCATGACACTAGTACTTGTTTAGGAGAACAAGTGTGCGTAGTTTTTTTTTGAAATCCATTGATAAATGTAGAAGTTATGCTCCGGACAAGGTCAATTTAAATAATTGACCTTCAACTGTGACCTTGACCTTGGGCGTATCGAAACAAACTTTTCGCATGACACTAGTACTTGTTAAGGAGAACAAGTGTGCAAAATTATTTTGAAATCCATTGATAAATGTAGAAGTTATGCTCCGGACAAGAATGGGACACACACTAACACACACACGCACTAACACACTAACACACACACAGACGGACACAGGTAACTCTATATGCACTTCCGCCATTTCATGGCCGGGGCATGAAAAAAAGCACAAATTAGCACAAAAGCTTGAGAACACAAAAGAAGACTGGACAACATATTGAACAAAAAGAAATTTTAAACTTAAACTTTACCCAAACAATCCTGTAAATAACCCTAAGGAAAGAGGCTTTAAAATATCCTAGGTGCTAATTAGCACCATTTTCTCAATTTCCCACAATATTTCAAACATCTTCTTTGTCAGAATCATCAAAACTCTGGATTATTTGCTAAAAGGTTAAACAGATATGTCGTCATAGTTTCAACATTTAAAACTTGACCAAATTCCTGACTAAAGAAAGGGAGTATTGCTTCAAAAATCTTACAAACTGAGTGATATCATCTTTATACCTAAAGGTCTAGACAGGTCTTTACCACAGATATGGACATACAAAATACAAGGTGAGACATGGACACTACAAACATAGCAAACACAAACAAATGTAAAAATATTATCAAAATTTGAAGTAAAAACATTCATACTAAAGATGGTATGGCAGACATAAGCACCTTATAATTATCCGAGTCACTATTTTCTCACTTGATAGTTTGGATAGCATATTCTTTATACCACAGAATGCCAAGCACATGTTTTGAAGGGTGTAGTTCCCAAATTCTAGCAAAGAAAGATAACTTGTGGTAGTTTCTGCCTTTGTTTGGGGGAAAAATTAACAACAGATTCTTGTTATATGTGAGGTCATGAGTCAATGTCATAAAATACCTTTCCTATACAAATCTAGTTCTTACCAGTGACATAATATAGCTGAAAATTTCAGCCTTTCAGTAATTTTCAAAACTTTTCCAAAAGTCATATTACTTTGCACTCTCTGTACAATGATAATGAACTTCAAGAAAAATACTGAAAGATAAGCATCCATTCTTGAATTACTTTTAAACCTTTGACTACTTAACATGCTGTAAAATGGTGGCTATTTGAATCCTTGGGGCTCTGTATCACTGGCTTAAACAAGCAATTTCGTTGAAATGATATCTCCCGCCAAAAAATTTGCTTGACCGCGTAACTTAAAATCGCTCCCAGTTGGACATTTTTCATCGAATCAAAAAAAGAAAAAAAGTATATCAGCGGAATGGGTTATTGTACACATGTATGAAGTTTCACGAAATTCCATCCAACGGCATTCAAGATATTCTCATGGACGGACGGATGGACGGACGGACAACGCTAAAACTATATCCCTCCGCCTTTGGCAGGGGATAACAAAAGACATGCAGTTAAACATGTAGGCACAAGTTATAAACTGGGATGTCACAGAAGCATATTCTATGTTTACAACCCTGAAGTTTACCATCTTACAATTTATCCCATCATCAATGAACAGGTACCCTCTGACAACCTTAAGAGCATACAGTGACTCAAATATGACAGAGTTTAAGAAGCTGAAGTCATTACCACAGGTTGCAAGAGAAAATATGTAATGGAGGAAAATATGGAAAGTGTAAAAATGTGTAAAAAGGTGAAAAAATGTTACAAAGACCACATATCTGACAACACAGATGTGAACCCTTACTTTAGTACTGTCTGAGGAATATGAACCATAACTTCCGGCAGATTTTTGTTGCTGAGCAACTACACCTAAACTAGGTTTTGATGGCTGAAATAGTAACATGAAGACTGGTGCAAAACTGTCTAAGTCTAAAAACATTGTCTGTGCCACTCTAACGAAATACAACTCAGGTATAGGTACATTCCTTTTTACTATTTAACAAACAATATTTGCAGATAACAAAATAAATACATCTTGTCTTTAAACCCTTTACCACACAATCCCAAGTTTAACAACCCTGAGCCAGAAAGCTTTTGAAAACACAGTGAGAAAAGAAGAAAAAGCTGGTAACCAGCAGTTTCCCCCTTCACCAAAATGTTTCCTACTTTATTAACTCTTTACCAAACGAAAAATTTTTAGACTAGTCCAAATTGAAAGCATTTGGAGACGACAAAATAAACATTACTCAAAAATTGGAACTCGACTTTAGAAGAATAGAAAACATTGTGGGAAAAGGAGAAAATGCTGGTTACCAGCATTTTCTCCTTTTCCCACAATGTTTTCAGAAGGCTTCTTCCTCTGAGTCGGGATTGTTTGGTAAAGGGTTAAGGCAGGTTGCATCCTTGATAAAGCCATGCTCTGGCATAAGAGGGTTTAATGCATCTCCGTGATGCATGATACTTTGCAAGTCATCACATGATTATGGCTTCATGAAATCCATTTAGTCTGACAATCTGGAGGTCAAATGGTCCTTTGACATGCAGCAAATTTACAAATAGCAAAAAGTTTCAACCCATGTCAGCCTGTGCGGACTGCACAGGCTTACATGAGTCGATACTTTTTGCAGGTGCATTAAGTCCCCTTTTAACACTACATGGCTCAAAAGCTTTGACTTTTAATGACTATTAATTTTGCTGGTGACCAGCATATCCTTCTTTTCCCATAAGGTTTTCAAAAATCTTCATGTTCAGGGTCATAAAAACACAAAACTGTCTGCTAAAGGGTCAGAATGGAACTGAAAAACAAAATAACAACAAGACACATGTATTGAATTTCCTTCAGGTTCATCCTCTCCCTCTCCAACAAGCATAGATATCTCGTCTTTCATAATAAAACCCATCTATCTGTAACTCTTCACAAACTAGAGGCCCTTGAGGGCCTGAAATGCTCTACTGGCAGTGATTTTGCTTATTTTTCTAGTATACATCTTTATGTAGGCATGGTGAATTGAAAAAAAAAGTGAAATAATTGAAGTTAAATTTCTCAGAACCAATTGTTTGACTGTACACAAACACTCCAGTCAAATCTGGTAGGGTTTCAGGGCTCATTGTATTAAACAATTCCTGCAATTTTCAAAGAATTATAACTAATACTGTGGACTCTGTTGAGTAAACAAGACTAGGTCATCAACTGGCTGCTTTTCTGAAACTGATCAAAGGATTTTATTTATTCTAAATAGGATCAATCCCTTGATGATACAAATGATCTGTGCAAGTTTCAAAAGAATTTGATCAAATATGTGGACTATATCAGGTAAACAAGAAATGAAAATTTTAAACTTTAAACGACTACTATTCCCTTGCAAATTGTCAGGTTCTTTTTTTCCCAAATAAATAGGGTTTAAGCTATTGATGAGATAAAGCAACTGGGCAAGTTTCATGAAAATCAAACTACAAATGCAGACTATATTGCCTAAATAAGAAATGTAAATTTTCAACTTTAAATGGTTACTTCTCCCTTGCTATCTGTCAATTGTTTTTCAAAATCAATTGGGTTAAAGCTATTGATAATATCAAGAAACTGTGTGAGTTTCACCAAAACCCGACCACAAATGTAGACTATATTAAATGCTTCTGGTATTAAAAGCTTTTGGACCTTCTTACAAGTGAAGAAATCCACATAACTAAAGATGCTATAATGGAGTCAAAAAACCTGTGATACTGGTGGTTATTGTGTCAAATAGATTTTAGTGAAGCTAGTATTAAATATCAAGACCATTCTATTCATTTGTTTTGTTGTTGAAATACCTATAATCCATAATGTTACTGATCAAAACCGAACTATCAGTCAGTTGATCAAAATGAAAGAAAATAAATTTCCTCATTCATATTCAGAACTTAAAACAAAAAGCTATCAAATCTAGCTCAAATAATAATCTAACTTTGGCAATCCATCCAACTACAAGTTGATAACATTTCCTCCAATGCAGTTCACAGACCTGTCTTAAAAACCAAGCTGCCTAATTGGCTATAAATAATGAAGTTTCAACCAATCAAAAGCTAGATTTTAAACAAGCACTGGAACAACTGTTAAATCTAGGTATATGTTTACATATCCAGGGGCTATATTCACCAACCATTCTGAATATAATTTTAATTCTAAATTCCAAGACTGGCCTTCTAAATGGATGAGGCAGAACATCTCAGCAAATCAGACAGATTGTCTTGGAGTTAAGAATAAGAACAATATTAAGAATAGTTGTGGAATACAGTGCCTGAAACAACTATTTACCTTTGTACTGTCTGATGTATTACTTGAATGTGAGCCTATACTTCCACTCTGATGTTGACCGACCACACCTAGACTGGGTTTGGGATAGTCTAGTTCAGGTGAATCAAGGTCATCACACACTTCATAAACTATAGACACATCCAGTGACTGGAAAATACAAGGTAAAATGTATTAAACATAAATACACTTTTCAACAGCCCTTTAATAACTACAAACAGCAAAACATAACCAATTTTATCATACAAACCCTCCTCCAACAGTCAATTACAACCCAAGATTTATTTTTGATAATACAACAGGGTAACAGCATTTTAGCAGTCCCTCTTCTGGTTGAATTGTACTAAAAAAGTGTGAATCCAAAGGAACCAACTACAGCATATCTTGTGTGTTTTTACTATTTTCCCATTTCAAGGGTAAATGACATTACCACACCTATGGCATATACAGGTAGAAAGTTATCACTTTTTATAATCCTTAAAACTATCATACTGCTTTAGCCATTTTAAATTGAAAGACTTGTGAAATAATGTCAGTTTCCTCCCCCAAGAAACTTTTGCAATCTACTCTTAATGTAAATGTCACAAGCCATCTTCTTGTACAGGTACTCTTTCTAACCTGGACAACACCTGTAAAGATGACCCCAAAACAGTCTGTGGGCTAAGGGTAATGACACAGGATGCTTTTTTGCCTGTCATTCTTGTAAGTGATAAATAGAGTCTCACACTCATATCTACGTAACTTTTATAAATTTAGTTAACAATAATATATAAGATGCTCCCCAAGGTTAGAATAAAATGCTTTTTGTCAAATTAATTAAGATGAAAGTGAGATCCTCTACTTACTTCTTGCCAAACTATTTACAATTTCACTTGATTAATGATAAATATTTAAATTCATATTTCAAACTATGGCAGGCTTAAGAGCAGACGGAATTCCGTAGACTTTTGTTGCAACTCACTTACTCCAAACAGTAACAGGTTAAACTTACCTGAACTTCTAATGTAACTTCTTGTTTAGAAAATTTGAACAACATCACATGAGTTGCTCCAGCAAGCACCAGTAATCGACTCTCCTCGTCCAGGAACATTAGGTATATTGCAAACGGGTCGTCATCTTGCCCCTCTAGAGTCTTATTTTTAGGTTTTTCAAAGATTTTGGCAGTTTTCAATTTATATAAAACTTGCAAGGTCACTGAAATGAATTAATAATTTGATACTTTCAATATGACAGTCCTCATTTACCATTTCACTAGTAGAGCATCTAACCCTTTAACAAACAATGCTGTCTTTGAAAGGCCTGAGGAAGGAGGCTTTTGAAAACATTTTTGGAACAGAAGAGAATCTTAGTAGTCAGCCTTTTCTGGTTTTCCAAAAATGTTTTCTACCCTTATCAGAGTCAAACTTCCATTATTTGAGCCAAGTTTAATATTCTTTCAAAACCACTGGCTGCTTTCCCACAGAAATATCAAAAACATACTCATTTGTGATAGAAAGGATTGAATCCAGTCACCATGGACAAGTATCAAGCATCAGAAATCAGAAAGAATATAGCCAAGAGGGTGAATCAAACTAGCAATCTATAGGTTTCCAGCCCTGTATGTTTTGGGCTCAGCTACCAAGCTGTGCACACCAGCAGCAAAAGAAAGTGTATGTTTTGCACAATGTTTACCTAGAACAGGTCATAAAGGGGCAGTAGTCTTTCAGAGCTTTGTATTAAGAACTGAAAACTGAGAAACTTGAGCACAAAACATTAGCAGTCATTATCATATGTATATTCTGTAAATGAGGTGGATTTAAGTTTAAAAATCGTGAAGAAAATTGGAGCAAACAACTTGGTAAACATACTAAAGCAAAGAAAATTAACAAGAATTGAGGTTGAATGCAGGAGAGAAACAATGTGACAAGTTGGAATTACTGGTTATTGCTTGTTTTCATTGTTGTCTGCAGCAAAAAAGAAACAAAACTGGTCTTCTGCAAAGAAGGATAAAAAACTTGTATTACCCAGGTTATGAGTTAAGGCTACCTTTCCAAGAAGTTTATCCACAAAGTTCACCAAGTTCATTATACATAACCCTTTTTCGGCACACAAATAAGGCAAAAATAATTGCAAGTTCCAAGGGTTGTGCTAGTATTCACCTTCAATTCTAAATTGCATTCTTAGTCTAGTTCCAGATTCAGTAAGTAATGCAATTTCAGTTTGGCCAAGCCACTTGACCTCATTGTTGTTAAATACAGGATTATGAGATAAAGGGTTAAGGCAAGCACTCTGACTTAACAGTAAGAGAAAAGTATGGTACCAAGCCATGTTCTTGAGATTCAGACAGATGTAGTAAAGCTTTACCTGCTGATGCATCCCAGAACTTTAAGGAACCATCTGCATGACTGTAATAGAGAAAGTTTCAATTACAATTGAACCTAAACCAAAACAGTGCCGGACAGAACTTAAGTTGAATCAAAATTGAAACACTGATTGATTGGCGTTTTACACCTCTTTCACATTATTTCAGTCATACCATGATGTTACAGACTAAACATTACTATTGCACTGTTATTCTAGGGCTATGCTTATTAAGTTCCCCATCTTCTCATTTTAGCTGAATGTCCAAATGTATTTAAATCAATTAATTAGTAATATCTATGGCCCCAAAGAATGAAAAGAAGTTTCAGGTTTATTATTTGACATGAATCTTGGTTGGAAGAAAATGATGTCTGGTCAAAATTGTAAACAATAAAGGAGTGTATCACCAAAGTAATTTACATACCCCCAATCTAAAAATAGAGAGCTAAACTACTTGTTGTTTCAACACAGAAAATGGCGCACTCATCTATTTGTAGGATTTTTTTTTTCCTCCCTACTTTCAGCAATCCAAACACACTCAATATTAATGTGTACATACGAAATTTACATTTCTACTGTCTTTAAAATCATTCCACTGCACCCTTGATATAAAATTCCGACATCCTCAAGTAAATTGCTGTTGGGTTCTTGATATAGATCATTGTGACAGTAGAGTTGTGTAGTGTATCTCAGCTCCATTTTCTTGCCAATACATGAATATGCAAGGCAAAATAATTTAATGACAAGCATTTTATTCTTTTTCCACTGGCCATGATAAATCTACACTTACCCAGTAACAACAATCTCAGGATAACTACATGTTGCTGTACCCCACTGTCCACCTTTAATCGGCCAACGCTGAAATAAACAAAAGATTAGAAGATTATCCTATTCACATTTTTTGAACAAGTGATACTGTGTGACCAATCAGAAATTGATCATTTCCCCAGTCACTG
Source organism: Hippopus hippopus (assembly GCA_946811185.2). Lineage (NCBI taxonomy): Eukaryota > Metazoa > Mollusca > Bivalvia > Cardiida > Cardiidae > Hippopus > Hippopus hippopus. The sequence continues at coordinate 30,816,984 of OX328101.1, forward strand.
AAAGTTTTTCAATATGACTGAGTACTTGGTATGATACCTGTGTTCCTACAACAACCGACTCCTGTCTTATTAAAGGTCTTTCTTCTTTTTTTTTTCATGCACTTCGGTAATCAGAACTAATCTTTTTTTTGTTTTTTTAGAAAATCATTTATGATGCATTTATGATGCAATGAACTTTATGAAGTCATTGAATTTGAAAATTCAAGGAAATTTCATTCTGACAGTATTATTGGAAACCACAGTATTTTCCTAAACATACAATTTCACTTGACCTCAAAAATACCTGGGCCATTTTGTGTCCAAAAGAATCAGAAGCTTCTGACACAAGAAAGGATTTGATCTTGTAAACCCTGTATAACAACCTATGTGTTAGTAAGCCACCAGGTTTACCTCCTAACAGAGCTTCACGGGTGATCTTTCTTTCACCAACAATATTTTCTTCCTCTTTAAAGACGAAGCCAATCATTCAAAACACAAATACTTTGTTGACTACAAATGCTTTCAATATGGACGAAAAATCTTTCTGTTTGGCAAACATCTAATGTTTTCTTTTTGTTTATATTCCAAAATCACCCATCTCAGTGGCTTGGGCATATTTTGCAGATGGCAAGCCAGTAACTCTTTACCAGAAGAAATATTGATATAGTCCAAATCAAGAACAGTTGTAGACAACAAATAAAATGAGGCTCAACTGGAGAAAATTTCTATGATAGCATAGAAAACATTCTGTGAAAAGGAGAAAATACTGGTTATCAGAATTACTACCATGTTTTTAAGAGCCTCCTTCCTCCAGGATGTTAAAATTTGGGACGAGGTAAAGGGTTAAATCTTAACCCTTTACCAAACAATCCCTGGTTTTTACGACCCTGAGATAGAAACCTTTTGAAAACATTGTGGGAAAAGGAGAAAATGCTGGTAACCAGCATTTTCTCCTTTTCCCACAATGTTTTCTACCCTGCTGGAAACAAATTTCAATTTTTGAGTTACGTTTATTTTGTCGTCTGCAAGTGCTTTCAATTTGGACCAGTCTGAAATTTTGTCATTTGGTAAAGAGTTAATTTAGAGTGTTAAGAAATAAGCCCTAGGTTACCCTACTGACAGAGTCACTTGGCATACCTTGTCACTGAAACCTGTTCGTTTTTGTTTGGACCCGACAGAATAGAGAGCGGGTATTAGATCTGTAGGACAATCAGCAAAATATTGGCACGCTGTTACAGGAGACTCATGGATGTCCATGGGATATGGGTTCTCAAAACATGGATATCTGAAATATAGGAAACAAGAACTACATAATTATAGATCCATATCCCATATTCAATTTTTTACTGTTTACTAACAACCAACAAAATGTTAGGCTAGTCCAAATTGAAAGCTTTTGCAGACTACAACAGAAAACATGATTAAATGACAAAATTTATCCCCGTTCGGGTAGAAAATATTATGGGGAAAAGGAGAAAAGGCTGGTTATCTGCATTTTCTGCTTTTCCCACAATGTTTTCAAAAGTCTTCTCCATCAAGGTTTAAACACTCCAGATTGTGTGGTAAAGGGTTAAACCGCTCTTAGTCAACACTCTCTTAAGCAGATTTTTGCTGTCTTACAGCATGCTCTTTGAAAACATTCTAGCAAAAGCAGAACTCACAGGTAATAAGCAATCTCTGCATGGGCCCAAAAGTTTTCATATCTATTCATTATTAAATATCATACATTTAGTGGCCAAAATTAAGTTCCCAAAATTAAAATGGCAACGTGATCTGAAAAGATGCACTAGATTTAAAGTTAATCATTCGTTTACTGACGCAATCCCAACATGCAAATTATTCACCGTATGATTTGCCCTTGTATCAAAAGTAACATAGTTATCAATGCATTACACCATGGCAAATTCTGTATACAGAATACCAGTGCATAGTATGAAATGGCTATACATGGAAAGGAATTAACAGCAAACATGAAAAATCTTTTCGTAAATCTTATTGAACAGGGCTAGTCATGGCAAAATAAGTAAAACAATCAGAAAATATTGAAGAACAATTTCCAAATTTTTAAAGCGCTTAAAAACTTCAACTAGTGACGAAAACCAGAGTCAAAAAGGAAGGAAGAAAACAACAGTTAGGAAACAAAAGATGACTTTTTCTCACGGTAAAAAATAATAAACGAAAGGCATTCGATGATTTAAACTGTCGTTTTGATGAAGAAAATGACCAGAATTTGTCAGCCTGAATGGAGACAGTTATCTAATGTAGATTTAAACAAAGAAGAATTTCAATGATTATCGCCCTTTCTAGAGTATATAGTCGGAAAGGATTGCAGTTTTGCGGGAAGAAAATTTAAAATGAACAGTCCATGAAAAAAAAAAATGAGTCATTTATATTAATGAAATCGAAATTCTTATAGGAAAGAGCAAGAAAGTTTGTGTTTGGAGGAAGGAAATAGTTTCCAAAGTGTGTGTCAGTATGGTAATTTTGGATCTCCTTTGGTGATGGGGGTTTATATTTTGGGGCTGTTTATGTCTTAAATGAGTGGCTAGATTAGTCACAGTTGATAAAACAACAAAAATAACAATTAAAAATATTTTCCGACCCTCAACAATTACTTTTGGCCAGTTGTAGCTAGACATTTTGGAAATGAACCCTGGATTTTCACAGACAACAATGCACCATACCATGTGTCTAGAGATTCAAATTTGATTTACCATCTGCAAAAGCTTTAAATTTGATTGAGTCCAAATTTATACCATTTGGTATAGAGTTAAATACATGTTTTTCAAGTCATCCTTCTAATAATCATAATCTGTAAGTGAAATGTGAGCATATCTTGACAACCATATCCAAGAGCAGCATGGTGAAGAAATCAATCCTGCAAGAAACAGATTAACAAGAGAACAAAGATGGTCCTTTTCTGCTCATCTCAGTACACAAGAGATGGAAATTTTGCAAAACAAAAGACATCTTTGACCACAGGAATAAAATATGACAATCTCTGATTCAAGAACCTTACAGTTTAAGACAAGAAGTATTTTTTAATTTCTCCTATTGAATCTACGTAAAGCAATGAAAGATCCTAGGATAAGAAATCTTTGAGCATTGATGCACAAGTTAATCAACTATCATAAATGATCAGTTGACAATGCTACAAGCCAAGTATCAGCACTCTATGCCTTTGGGTTTCTTACAAGTTTTTCCTAACATGACTCTTGGTTAAATATGTGACTCTCAAAGGGAGCAATCTTTCAGCCCGGTGTAAAAGTTTTAAGAACTTTGTCTAAGGACACCACTGTTATACTACATACAAAATGTCAACACCTTGGGCTTTGAAGATTCAGAAAAGAAGATCTTTTTCCTTTGCAAATCTATAGATCCTAGAAGCCCTAATGTAAGTCAGAGCTTTCCAAAAACAAGGAAATTGCAAACTTAAGAAAATTATCCTTAAAGACTCTGAGTAATGTCTGGCACTGATTTTCACTAAGTTTCAATGCTTTCCAAAGTCTGGTTCTGGAGAAGAGCTTTAAAATTTTTTCTTTAATGTATTAACAACAGCTATCTTAACCTAGTGACCTTAGCCATTTAAACATTATTTTTTTCTATGTTCAAGGAGTCTTATTATGAATAGTTAATAAAGAACAGAAAGACCAACAATGGACGGTGAGGTTCATGATGGCATCCCTTGAGTATGTAGTGCTCAGGTGAGCTTAAAAGCATCTATTTAACAGAGTAATAGCTGCTATTTTCACGTTTTTAGAAAGCTATTTGTGGTATGTGTTAATTTGTTACAATGCTTATACATGTTACAGTTCCCCCCCCCCCCCAAAAAAAAAACTCATGCAGAAAAAATGGCAGTAAATGTTCTCATTTAAAGAAAATGTTTTAATCCATTTGCATGAATAAGAGTTCATTTTTTGAGAGTTTGTAAGTTATTTTGCTGCTTTTCCCTTGGTCTTCATTCATTCTTTCCAACCACTGATTTTACCTTGGAAGAGGCTAAAGAGGTTCTATGTGATAAAGTATTAGCCCAGTGCCTACACTAAAAAAAATTAGCTGTATTTGCTGACAGTGTTGAACAAGATCAGACTTAGTAGACAATGCAATCAGATCTCAAAACCTTTAACCCTTTTGGCACCATAGGCGAAAACAGTTACTTTTGCGGATGGCATAGATCAAGATCAGACAGCACAGAACGTGCAGTCTGATCTTTGATCTACACTGTCTGCTTGTGTAGTCAAACCTATAAAATCTAAATCTTTGTAAGTTTCAATAGATCGTATTTAGAGCCGTCGAAAGAGGTCGAGTTTATTTATTTAGCACTGAAAGAGTTAACAAGAGAGAATTTTGAGAGAAATTCCAGACAAAACAGCCATGAAATTGCAACAAGTGCTCTTTAGATATTGCCTTAACTCTTTCCCAAACAATCCTGTGTTTGAGGGAAAAGACTTTAGAAAACTTGTGGGAAGAGGAGAAAATCCTGGTGACCAGCATTTTCTCCTTTTCCCATAATGTTTTCTCCTATTAAAGGACAGCTTTCAAAATTTTAGAGTCACGTTTGGTAAAGAGACTATGTAAACTAAGATCAGAATGCCTTTTGCAGGCCATGTAGATCAAGATCAGACTACACAGAACATGCAGTCTGGTCTCTGATCTACAGTGTCAGCATATTTTCAGAAATATGGCAAACACACCATTCGAATTCAACTGTTTTGGTCATTTTTTTTCTAATTCAGAAAGTCTTTTTCATTTATCTGGCAATTACAAGATTCAAACATCCATAATGCTTTTCTATTGGCACCCTGTAAGGGCAGGACAAAAACTTCATTTGCAGAAAACAATCACCATGAGACCAGATCTGTAACTTTCAATCTGATTTCTAGCACAAAAATACACGGAAGAATAATCTTCGCATTTTCTTGCTAAAATCTTTATGAACCTCTGACACATTTGGAATTAACATCTGAATATTTAATGAACTACTTCCAGGCTCCAAGTGGGAAACAGCAGAACATAATTTCCTGAAAAATTAACCCATCACCTAAATTTTTTTGTTCTCTTCCACACTGTAAATTATGCCATGAGGAGAAATTAAAATGTGTATTTATAGCTTTTGATGCCTTGAAACCTTGCGAATACCCAAAAATAGCTTTTCTCTTTATCAGATGACAAAATTTTATGGTAAACAATATTAACTCTTTACTAAAAGACAAATCTGGGATTAGAACAAATTGAAAGCATTTGCAGACGAAAAAATAAGTGTACTAAACGATGATTTCTGTCTTAGATGGGGTAGAAAACAAAATGGGAGAAGGAGAAAATACTAGTTACCAGCATTTTCTCCTTTTCCAACAATGTATTCAAAAGCCTTCTTTTTCAGGGTTTCAAAAGCTCCGGATTGTGTAGTAAAGTGTTACAGCAATTTCTGCACAAGACAGACTAAATGTGGCTTAAACAATTGGATGTGTCTTTGATAAAGTAGAAAACAGGAAAAGGACAAAATGCTGGTTCTTTTTGCACAATGTTTTTAAAAGCCTTTTTCTTAAGGGTCATAGGATCATTCAGCAACAGGTTTACCCATTACCACACAATGCCAAGTTTTAATAAATCTTTAGAAAATATTGTGGGAAAAGGAGAAAATGCTGGTAACCAGCATTTTCTCCTTTTCCCACAATGTTTTCTGTCCATTTAGAAACAAATCCACAGTGTCTGACATATGGACATAATTTCCCCAAAAAAATACCACTGAAATAGCAAAATTTGGGTTTTTACTTATCGGCTTAAAAGTTTCGTTTGAGTTAGTTAGCAGAATAAGAGTTAAAACTCAAGATTGTGTGGCAAAGGATTACCTCATTACCTTCTGCCTGACTTTTGTAGCAGACGACTTTGGAAACATACTCTCAGAATAGCGATAATGTTAATAAAGGTTTTATAGAACACATGTTAAAATAAGAGCACTGCATGCAGGTGCCAAGGCTTGGCTGCAGTTGCTTTTATAGAAAGACTGATTTTCAGTGACAATTCTAAGTTGAAAAAGGGGCATTATTGTGTCAAATATTTTGATGGTTACCTGCAGTACTGGTATGAGTCTGCTTTTGATAGTTTACAACTGGTCCGAGTTTGAAGTAAATATCTTCAGCAATGACAGAGATATTATGAAATGTCAAAACTTTTGCAATGACGACACAGATAACAAGGCTATGACAATATCTCCATGTCTTCTTCGTAAACAGCTGAGCTAATAAGATCGCAAATAAAGAATTCCTTGTCAAAAATATGGTAGCAAATGGAGAAATTGCTTGTCCTGGATGAGTCTAGTCTGTTGAACAACAAAGAGTCATCTGCAGCAGGTATTATGTAACCCTCAAGACCCCTTCCACACCTTCAGTTGCCTTTTAGGCCAGTGTAGATCAACTGTCTGTTTGCTTAGACATTCTGAACATAAGCTATCTTGAAATTGCATTTATTTGGGTTTAATTTCTAGACTTAAAATGCCTGTGGGGTTTATTCTGTGCTCTAAGGGACAAACTGTTGAATTGACTATTGATCAAAGCTACCTGTGTGAAGGTAAGGCCGTTGCCTTGTGAACAAATACATATTTCAAAATTTGCCTAACTTTGAAGAATATGGATCTAAAAGTACCAGTTTGTGTACAAAAAGTGAACCTTTATAAAAATGCAGCTGATGGCATTGGGTAATTTACAGCTCTCAATCTGTTAACTCTTTGCCAAACGACAAAATTTTAGACTGGTCCAAATTGAAAGCATTTACAGATGACAAAAATAATGTTACTCAAAAATTGAAACTTGTTCTGGGAGGGTAGAAAACATTGTGGTAAAAGGAGAAAATGCTGGTTACCAGCATTTTCTTCTTTTCCCACAGTGTTTTCAGAAGGCTTCCTCCTCAGGGTCGTTAAAACCAGGGATTGCTTGGTAAAGGGTTAACACATTCCCTCATATCTAACTTGACGGAAGCCCAAATCATACAATTATGCTAAGTGAGAAGTCCAAAACTTAAGACTGGCTAAAACTTAAGTAAAATTAGTACTGAATAATAAGTTATAATGAGAAACATGTCCATTTGTCATATAATTTCAATTCTTTACTAAAAAATCCGGCATTTTTACCACCACTAGACAGGCAGCATTTTTCTCATTCCCACATTTTCCCCGTCATTATCAGTCAGTGCCAAAAAAACAGATACTGCAATAACAACACTGTTTTAGTCAGATTGTCTGGAAAAGAAGCAGAGTATAGATTCCTTATCAGACTGCACAGAGCCATCCTATCATGATCTACACTGTCCCTGTAAGCAATTAAATTCCAGCTCAGCAAAAAAAGGGTTGTGTATTTCTGGCAAATTAAACTGGTTTGTCTACAAGTAATTAGAGTTAACTTTCTCTCTTGTTTTTTGTTGCCTGTTGTTTCTGTCGTGCATACCAAATGATAGATATTGTAGTCTCCAAAACACAGCAATTATATTAATTATTCCATGGTTTGATACAAAAACATTAATCTTGAGAGTAACTGAAGTTATGTTGGGCATGCTTGTCTTAAAATATCTTCCACAAAATACACTAGGTAGACAAATTCTCACTTAATATAGAATTTTTCCAACGGGCCATAACTCTAGTAACACTAGAATTAATCACCATGAAAGTTTCAGATACACAAGTTCCCATAGTTGGCAGGTTTCAATAACAATAAAGGCAAAGATTATTAACTAGAGGCGCTTGAGCGCCTGTATCGCTCCACAGGCCTGATATTTCTATAATGGCGAAAGGAAGTTTTTAACAATTATCATTCAATCCTGCATTTTAGCTCACTGAAGAAACAATTTGGTAGACAACCACCATAGGAACTTACCTGCAAAACAACAATGAAATCCAATGAATAGTTTTAGAGAAGAAATTTTTCAAAGATTTTACTTTATACCATAAAAGGAAAATGAGTCTCCCATAAAAGCCATGTTTTTTGACAGATCATTTTTTTTTTAAGGAATTCTGTAAACCTGTATCTAAGGAACATTCCTGCAAAATAATAATGCTATCCAAATAGCGGTTTGGGAGGAGAAGATTTTTAAAGGTTTTTTACTTTGGTTGCCATGGCAACCAGAATTCTTCATGGAACACAATTATTTGAAGGAATTTGAAAGAGGACCACCAAAGGAACATTCCTGTGAAATTTGGTAAAAATCCAGTCAATAGTTTCTGAGGAGAAATTTTTAAAGAAAAAGTTTACTGACGCACGCACGGACGGACGAACGGACGGACGCACGACGGACACAACGCCATGACAATAGCTCGCTGGCCTTCGGCCAGTGGAGCTAAAAACTGTAACAGAAGATGAGATAAGAAAACTGTGTCTATGAAAGGCCAATATAACTTCCTCAAATTGTTGGAAAAGGGGAAGGGGGGAAGGTGGTGGGAGAATTCAATATTTTCTCTCTGTCCAACAATGTTATCAAATGCCTACTTCCACAGGCTTGCAAAAACTCTAGATCATTTGGTAAAGGATCAATGGATTAATTATAAACTGTAGGCAAAGCACAAGCTTCAAGCTCATCAAACCAAAAAACAGAAAATGAACTTACCCAGGTGAGGTGAGATCAATAACAACAAGATCGTTTTGGAGTAACACAACTATTGCATAAGGATCTTGGTAATCTGAAAAATATTTTTAAACCAAAGAAGACCTTTAACCCTTTACCAAACAAGACTGTATTTTCACCACCTTGAGGAAGAAGCCTTTTGCAAACATAGTGGGAAAAGGAGAAAATGCTGGTAACCAGCATTTTCTCCTTTTCCCACTAGGTTTTCTAACCTATCAAAGACAAATTTCATTATTGGAGTCAAATTTAAAATTTCATCTGCTAATGCTTTAAATTTGGACAGGTCTACATTTTTGCTGTGTGGTAAAGAGTTAACTTGTTACTAGATGATAACATTTTAGATTTCTCTATACCTAAAGCATTTGCAGATGCCAACTTATGACTGAACCATGCTCTGTGAAAAGGGGGCCAAATGCATCTGCAGAGAGTATCCACTTGTGTTGGCCTACACATTCCATGCAAGCTGACCTGTGTTGAAACTTTCTTGCTTTTGGTAAATTTTCTGCACATCCAAGGACCATTCTATCTCAGGCTTCAGTCATTTGTGAAACAGAACAGATTTTATGGATCCATAATTATGTGGTGACTTGCTCGGTATCACCATGGACATGCATTAAACCCCCTTTTACCAGAGCATGGCTCAATTGAATTTGACTACATGCAAAAGTAGCTCTTACCCTAATGAGAAAATTTTAGATTATGTCCATAACTAAATCATTTGAGGGGAACAACTTAAACATGGCACAGAACAGTAGGGTTAGCCTATTCTGAGGTTGAAAGAAACAAAAAGCATTACAAGAAAAATGCTATTTACCATCATTTTCTTATTTTTGTACAATGATTTGTAAAGGTTTCTTCATTAAAAGTATCAAATCATTTGGTAAAAGATTAAAGAGACCACATAAGCTGTCAATAGATATTGTCTCCAGTAGAAAGTATACATGTGTTAACTACTTCTCATTACAACGTAAGTTTCTATCCTAGGGCTCGACCCTGTTTCTGCTAGGGTAATCAATTGAAAATGCATGCAGCACTTTTGTCATCAACATGCAGGGATGCTGTAAAAAGTAAATCTCCAATACAATCCATGGAATCAAGCAATAATAAAGTATAGCTTGTAACCAGGGGAAAATATTTTCCAAAATTGTTAGAACTTGTTTTTGCAGCATGAAAACAGGCCTAGCTCTAACAACTTCAAGTTCTTTGATGTAGCCTTACTACACTGGCCAGTTGAAGACTTTCAACTTTTTTTCATCCAATACAAAAGTACAGTGCAAAAGTTTGTTTGTATTGGATTGAAATGCCATTTTAACAGCAAAGTCATACCATGGCAGTTTGCTGGTTTTCTCAAACCAGTGATGACACAACTTTCTGTCCTAGCCACTATTTAATTTTCTCACATCCATCAAGGATGAGAGGCAAAAAATTGTATGCCTCAACCAGGTATTGAACTCGCAACCACCAGGTCATGAATAAGATAACCATTAACCACTTAGCTACCCAGCCAGGCATGCTCAAAGTATCTAGCGGTAAAATGTTTGGACATCTCATGAATGTCCATGCAAGAAATGACTGAGAGAAAGAGACAGACCTTTAGTGCAAAGAATAAGACAGTATACATCAAGATCAGACTGCAGTGTACATGCAGTCTTAATAAAAGCTCTCAATTGTTCAATATCTTGTCAGTTATTTTACCAAAACAGTCAAGTGTTCACTTCTGAACGGCAGCATCCATTCAAACCAGCATTTTCACCTTAAGCCATAATGCTTACCATACTTTCAGACACAAATTCTATCTTTTGAGCAAGATTACATTTTTCTGTCAACAGATGCTTTAGGACAAGACTCATTTGGTAAAGAGTTAATAACCCATTGTGTAAAACAAAATGAATAGAACTGATATTGAATTTCATCTGTAACAAGAGGGCCACCTGGGTAAAGAGATATTACAACAGATTTCATTAAATTGTGGACTGAAAATGTGGCCCTGATACTGTACACAACGTTTTTCTAAGATTTGTTCCAGTGACCTAACATGCCCCATGTGACCCATTTACAAACTTATCCAAGATGTCATCAAGACATACATTCTGACCAATTTTCATGAGAAACTGACTAAAATGTGGCCTCTACAGGGTATATAAGGTTACTATTCATGCATGGATGATGCACAGCACAACAGACACAGTTCAATCACAAAAGCTAACCTTGATCACTTTGTGCTCAAATGAGCTAAAGAAACAAAAAGGAGCATTACCATTTACCCATGGAGTTTCACAGAGAACAACAAAGTCAACAACATTGTGTTCCATCTCAAGAACCGTGGTAGTTTTTCCTGTCATCACTGTAATACAGGGTGTCCGTCCAGCCCTGTCATAGGACATCCCACCAGAAAATATCACTAATGGATCACTGAAAAATAGAACAGTTTCTTGACCCTTTACCAAACAAGCCAAGAAAATAATGTCTAAAAAGGAGAATATACTGTTAACCTACATTTCTGCATTTCCAGTAATGTTTTCTACTCTCTCAGAGACAAATCACACCACTTGAGCCACATTTCATGTGTCTTTTGTATGCTTTCAATTTGGCCAAAGTCTGAAATTTTGTCCTCCGGAAGGAGTTAACTCATCATTTTAAAGGCTTACTTTTGACCTGAAAAAAAACTGGTACATTAGTAGTTCACTTGTCTCATTCAAGGAATAAAAAATTGTAGGAAAGGGAAAAAATGTTTTCTATTTTTATGGGAAAAGGAGTAAAGGCTTACAACTCCTTTTTCCACAATGGTTTTAAAAACTATCTACAGCAGGGATGTTAAAAAAGTTGTGTTTGCAAGCACATCTTTTAGTGCAGAAGATGTAACTACAAAATTCCGTGACAAAATTTTAAAGATCAGATTCAAAAGGTTTTTAACATCAAATTACTCTTAAAATCTGCCATTAGTGTGAGCACAATAAATATCAAGTTGAACATTGGGCTAAAATGTTTGGGATATAATAAAAAAAAAAAAACTACATGTATGTGAAAGTGTCATTTCTGAAACTGAGATTTAAATAATGGAGAGTTTTCTGCTGTCAACTAATGACACATCAGAACCTTGTGAAAAAGTATTAGTCTCCTTAGAATAAAACTTGACTCATCCAAATCTAAACAGCAGACATAACTCTAATCACACCTCAAAAGAATTTTGTTCTTTTAGCTTTACTGTATACCAAGGTTTCAGACTTGCCTAAATGGAAGCAGAAATTGCAGACAAACAAGAGCACTGCATGCGGGCGCCAACACTTGGCTGCAAGTGTTTGATTTTCAATAAAAATTCTAAGTTGAAAATGGGGCACAACTGAGTCAAAAATACTTCGATGGTTCCCCTTTTGATACTTAACAACTTGTCCAAGTTTGAAGTAAACATCTTCACCAATAACAGAGATATTACAATACGTCAAAGTTTTCACACAACAACAATGCAGACTACGTCAGGATGCCGTTGGCAATACCTCGTCATTTTCTTTGAAAACAGTCAAGCTAATAAACTGTAGTAAAAAAAAAAATGGGATTTTTTTTGACAGAAAACAAATGCTGGTTACCTTTTTCCTCCTTTTTCTACAATGGTTTCTAAAGCCTGCTTACTCAGGGCCATAAAGACACTGGATTGTTTTGATTTTAGATTTAACTAAAACATTCAAACTTTCCCGAGCTTGGATCATCTATCCAGATGCTATCGTGCAAACAGTAAGCCTGTCTTATTCTGAGAAGACATAATTCAGTCATGTAAATGAATCATTCTTACATGGACAAAAACCTCATAAATTGGTAAAGTTGTGACTCCTAACACTTCAGCCACAAAAACTGACCAACAAAAACAGAGAGTGCTCCTCCTGCCATATTGTATTTACAAATATTTATGTTTAAACCCCATTCATGTTTAACATCCATATTTAACAAGGATGCTTTCAAAATAGTATGCTACAAGTTTGTTTCAATGTGTAATGAGTCGAGACTGAAACCCAACTCTGTTGATCCCTTAATAATATTCACTTTTTACCAGACAACATGTCAGACACATCCACACTGAAAGCATTTTCAGACAACAATTAAAGGTGGCTCAAATGATGGGAGTTGTCTTTGATAAAGTAGAAAAAACACTGTAGAAAAAGGAGAAAATACTGGTTACTAGCATGTCTTCCTTTTCTAACACTGTTTTTCTATAGGCATCTTCTTCAGGGTCTTAAAAACATGGAATTGTTTAATAAAGGGTTAATATTGAGCTTGTCTGACAGATCTCAGACAAGCATTTCATATAATAATATCAAGGGAAATCATGATTTAATACCCATCCTTTTTGAACTCATGCAGTACCTATCTTGTCTAGGGTTTTTGAGGGCAGAATAGATCAAGATCAGACTGTATGATCTAGGAACTACACTATCCACTATGCAGATCCTGATCCAGGACACTTTGTGTGATTGCAGTTATACTTGAGTCTTTTTTCCAGACTGAAAGACTTTATTTTGTTTATATGGTATTCTATGAATCAACCCTTTACAAATCTATTTGAAGTTTTAACAATCCTGAGGAAAAAGGCTTTTGAAAACAAAGTGGATAAAGGAGAAAATGCTGGTAACAAATGATTTTTTTTTCCCCTAAAAGTTTTCTACAAACATAATTTTCAACTGAGCAATATTTGTCATCTGCAAATGTTTTTAATTCAGACAAGTTTACAAGTTTGTTATCTAGTTAAGGGTTACATGTAACAAAGAAGAATAAGCAGATATTACAATATGTTTTACAAGCATCATAAGAAGAACACAAAGCCAAAAACAAGTTGTTCACTCAGTGGGCAAATTTAGACAAGACTCTGCAGAACCTGAGGTCTGATCTTTTATCTACCTTGTCCACAGTTTTTGATACACATTCTGAGTAAAGACTTGGAAATGAAATGGCTAGCTCTGTACTTCCACAGATGTTCCATTTGACTTTTTTTGCATCTTACAAGGACCTATTTTTTTTTTGCCATAAATCTTTTTAACTTGTAAACCAGTGATAAATACTACTCAGTACAAATTTTCTCTGCCAGTTTAAAGACATTTTGCGATGACATTCAGTCAAAGGTACAATTTTGGCAATCAAATGATGGCATGATCCTCTGCAGTTGGGTCCTCTGTCTTTTTTTATGACATCATAATACTTATTTTAACATGATCAATTATAATTGACACACTTAATGGCCCAAATGAAGTTCTGACAGGCCCTTGCAAACATTAAGTGCAAAAATTGACAAGAGTTCCGCAAAGCGTGCAATATAAACCCGAAGAAATCAAGATCGTGTCACCTTTGACATTCTCTGCTATGACCTTGACCTTGGGGCCTAGCACATGAAACCTCTGCTCTGCATGTCCTCTCATCAAGGTGCATAAATGTGTAAAATACTTTCAAGATCAGACCATGGTTTCATGATATATGGGATTGTTAGGTGAAGGGTTAACATGGTATAATCTCAGACAAGCATGTTGGTCACCAGTATTTTCTCCTTTTCCCACATTGTTTTCTACTCTTTCACATCCAAAGCTCGTAATTTCAGTCACATTCAATTTGTCGTCTGGAAACCCTTTCGGACTGAACTGAAAATTTGGGTCTTGCACAGGGTTAAATAACATAGGCAGTATCTTGCGCAAGGGAAAAATGAAACAAACAGGAAAAACATGTTCCAACATAAAATCTTTTCCTTATAATCAATTTCTGTTTAACTCTTTACCAAACGACAAAATTTCCAACTGGTCCAAACTGAAAGCATTTGCAAACAGCAATTTTAATGTTGCTCAGATGATAATTTTTCTCTTTGATAGGGTAGAAAATATTGTAGGAAAAGGAGAAAATGCTGATTACCAGCATTTTCTCCTTTTCTCACAATGTTTTCTAAAGGCTTCCTTCCTCAGGGTCATTAAAAGTTGTCACTGTGTGGTAAAGAGTTAAAGTATCACTGACAACTTTGGAAAACACTGCGATAAACTAGCAATTTCTCAAATTTGGTATTATTTTCTTGGAATATTCAGCTCCAACTATTACAGAGGACCTCCTTTTTTTTCTTTCACTGGATGAAAGGTTTTACCACTATTTCATTATGAGGTAATGGATGTTGAATAATACTTCCTCCTAGAGGTGATCAAAAAACAATTTATTTTCATGCAGCATTCTGATTGTATCCAAAATCTATTAAAATAGCATGAAATCTGCCACGAAAGTGGCATACAAAGCAGTAACAGACTGTGAAATTTGCATAATCCACATTAAAATGCTACCAAAGCCTCAAACTACAACTGTTCTAGTATTGAATTCCTATAATAGCTTTGTGTGTGTATGTAACATCGAGAGCCCTCCAATATCCGGCTTGACTCGCAGTTCCTGTTCAAAATCTTATTAACTCTTTACCAGACGACATTTTAGATTTATCCATACGTACTGCATTTGCAGACAACAAAATTAAACAAGACTCAGATAATGGGATTTGTTTTTGAAATAATAGTAAACTTTGTGGAAAAGCGAGAAAATGCTGGTTACCAGCATCTTCTGTGTTTACTGCAGTGTTTTCAAAATTCTTTTCCTGTCACTAAACAAATGATAGTAATGGGTTTAACCAGTTACCCTACCTTTATTCTATCTCTTCCCAAGGCATACCCTGCTCTGGTTTGTATTTACGAACCATTATAAAATGCATTCTTAAATTTAAGCTAAAATTATTCAGTAACACTATTTCCAATTAGCTCAACCAAACAGATTAGCAAGGCTTAACCTACTGTACAACCAACAAGAAACTGATTTACTTTGAAATACAGAACCAGAGCTCCAGATAGAGGGAGTGATTTTGATTTCAAAATTGAAAATATTAATTTTTCTCTTCGAAACCCTATGTTGTGGGTACTCATTAGAATCGTCTCATCGAGACGATTCTAATGAGTACCCACAACACAGGATTTAGAAGAGAAATAATGACTTTAGAATACCATCACTCCCTCTTATCTGGAGCTCTGCAGAACATTACTGAAATTACAATGTACGAAGTTTAAAATGGAAGGAGAACACAGCATTAGCAATCTTTTTTAGAAATTTCAGTACTTCATTTTATTCTACTAAGATGCTAGACTTTTGATTGATTAATTGATTGAATGGTGTTTTACACCATTTTGAACATTACACAAGTCATGTCATGGTTACAGCTCATTCATTCATGAAGTCCTAGGTTTACCCAGCAGTAAGCTGGAGCTTTGAAGCGTCTTGCCAGAGGACACTATCATGAAACAAGAGGGCCATGATGGCCCTGAAGTCGCTCACCTGAGCCTTTTGATCAAGCATGACCCATTTCCAATCTCTTCAGAAATATTAAGACAAACACTCTGACAAACACTCATTAGTATTGGGCTTACAAATATGGCCTCTACAGTGCACACAAGCTTTTTCTAGAATTTGTCTCAGCGGCCTACTTGACATGTAGAAATTATCAAGACATAACATTCCGACAAACTTTCATGAGTATCTGAGAGAAAATGTGGCCTGTAGGGTTTTCCAAGATTTGACCTAGTGACCTAGTTTTTCATCCAACATGACCCATATTCATACTAGTCTAAGATATTATCAAGACAAACATTCAAAGCAAATTTCAAGATTATTAGACTGAAAATGTGGCCTCTAGAGCATACACTTGGTTTTTCAAGGATGAAACTCGGTGACCTGGTTTTTATTCCATGTGACCCATTTTCAAACTCATGCAAGATATCATCAAGACAAACATTCTAACAAAAGTTTAAAGAATATTGGACTGTAATTATAGTACAAAAGGTTTTTCCGAGATTTGACCGTGTGACCTAGTTTTTTATCCAACATGACCCGTTTTCATACTAGTCTAAGAAATTATCAAGACAAACATTCTGACCCACTTTCAAGATTATTGGACTGAAAATGTGGCCTCTAGAGCTTACATAAGGTTTTTCTAAGATCTGACCTGGTGACCTAGTTTTAGACCTAACATAACCCATTTTCAATCTCATCCAAGCTATCATCATGACAAACATTCTGACAAACTTTACAGAGCATTGGACTGAAAATGTGGCTTCTGGAGCGTACACAAGATTTTTCAAAGATTTGACCTAGTGACCTAGTTTTTGACCCCACATGGCCCACTTTCGAACTCGCCTGCGATATTATCAAGACAAACATTCTGACCAAATATCAAGAGTATTGGACAAAAAATGTGGCTTCTGGAGCATACACAAGGTTTTTTTAAGATTTGACCTAGTGACCTAGTTTTTGACCCAACATGGCCTGTTTTCAAATTTATCAGAGATATCATCAAGACAAACATTCTGACCAACTTTCAAGAGTATTGGACGGAAAATGTGGCCTCTAGAGCGGACACAAGGTTTTTCTAAGCTTTGACCTGGTGACCTAGTTTTTTACCCAACATGGCCCACTTTCAAACTTGTTCGAGATATCATCAAGACAAACATTCTGACCAACTTTCAAGAGCTTTGGACAGAAAATGTCGCCTCTAGAGCGTACACAAGGTTTTTCTAAGATTTGACCTGGTGACCTAGTTTGACCCGACATGGCCCATTTTCGAACTCGTCCGAGATATCATCAAGACAAAGATTCTGACCAACTTTCAGGAGTATTGGACTAAAATTATGGCCTCTAGAGCGTACACAAGGTTTTTCTAAGATTTGACCTGGTGACCTAGTTTTTGACCCAACATGGCCCATTTTCGAACTCGCCCCAGATATCATTGAGACAAACATTTGACCAACTTTCAGGAGTATTGGACAGAAAATGTGGCCTCTAGAGCGTACGCAAGGTTTTTATAAGATTTGACCTAGTGACCTAGTTTTTGACCCGACATTACCCATTTTCAAACTCGCCCCAGATATCATCAAGGCAAACATTCTGACCAAGTTTCATGAGTATCGGACTGAAAATGTGGCCTCTAGAGCGTACACAAGGTTTTCCTAAGATTTGACCTAGTGACCTAGTTTTTGACCCAACATGACCCATTTTCGAACTCGTCCAAGATATCATCAAGGCAAACATTCTGACCAAGTTTCACGAGTATCGGACTGAAAACGTGGCTTCTAGAGCGTACACAAGGTAAAAAGTTGACGATGGACGACAGACGACGAACGACGCACACAGCACGATCACAATAGCTCACCATGAGCACTTCGTGCTCAAGTGAGCTAAAAACTCTATAGCTTTAAAACAGGAAGTCACCAGGTTTTGAATCCTACACCTTATCAATGAGCAACACTGGACCCGCTAGACAAGCAGATGTTTTCACGAATTATAGATTCTAAGTTTTCCCTCACAATCTTTGTTCACATAAAGTTATCATGGTCAATTAACCATTTACCAAACAATTCTGTGTTTTAAAGACCCTGATGGAAAGTCTTTGGAAAACATTGTGGGAAAAGAAGAAAATACTGGGGACCAGCTTGTTCTTCTTTTCCCACAATATTTTCTACCCTTTCAAAGATAAATGTCACAATTTGAGCAACATTTTATTTGTCATCTGCAAATGCTTTGAATTTGGACAAGTCCATAATTTGGTTGTTTGTTAAAGAGTTAATCATTACAGCAATGTATTTGCAATGCATTTCCAGTAATGTTTCCAAAAGTTACACAATTCAAGGCTGTGAAATGTTTTTATCTGTATGATAAATAGGTTAACAGCCTATACATCAAGCCCCTTTAGTGCTGAACTTGGACTCAACTGCTTATGCAGACAGCGTAGATCAAGATCTGAATGCACAAAACTGATCTCAAAATCTGATCTTGGATCTACAGTGTCTGCTTCTTTTCCAAATATTCTATCAAAAACAGCTTTACAATGCAACATAATATGTATCTTAAGAGCTGATCTACAATGTTCAAATTTTATTTCTTTAGCACTACAAGTAAACAAGTCAGGAGTCATATTGTTTACAAATTTAATTCATTACAATTAAAAGTATGGATATTATTATGAGTCTGACAATGTGTTACATTTATGTCTGTAAAAGTTCCAGTCACTGGCAGAAAAATGAATTGTAAGACTAGCACTAAAATTGGCTACTAGTGGGCCTTTAACTCTATACTAGACAACAAAATTATAGACTTGTCAAAATTGAAAGCATTTATAGATGACAAATGAAATTATGCAAATAACAAATGATTGAATTGTCTGCGATAGGTTGGGAAAAATTGTGGGAAAAGGAGGCAATGCTGGTTACCAGCATTTTCTCCATTTCCCACAATGTTTTCAAATGGCATCCTTCTCAGGGTCATTAAAACTTGGTATCATGTAGTGAAGCATTAAATGGTAATTGTATTTCTGACAGGTACAACAAGCTGTTACATGGTTTGTATACTCTTTCTTGGCTTTTACCAAGTTCCAGCATTTATCAAAAAAGTATTTAACACTATATTCCTGATTTAACCCTTATAGCACCAATGTAAAAAATTGAAATTCCCCTAAAAAAATTACAGAGACCAAAATATTGCAATTTCAAAGAAATAATAAAGTAACACCGAGAAGATTCAAGATCAGACATAATTGTTGTATTGCCTATTTCATTTAAACTGATCCTGACCTTTATGCTGAATATATAAATAGAACTCCAACTGTCATGTGAAGTTAATATACTCAGGTAGGTACATTAATAGTTGTACGGTCAGGTGGTAGGGGACTTGGAAACTTGTTCATGGCTGTGGCGAGTCATGTCGCCCCAAGCCGAAGGCGAACAAGTTTCCAAGTCCCCTGGCACCTGATCGTACAACGAATCTATTATACTGTGAAGTTTTACTATTCCAAAAATTTCCCTGTTTTATGTCCTCTAGAATTGAGTACGCTGACAAATTAGAATTTCCCTTCTGAGTGCCAAAATTCAATGAAGACTGATGTCACTGAAAAGCGACGTCACTGAAACCTTGGTACAAATGTGAAGTTTGGTGCATGAACTTAATGATGTCACTGCAATAGACATTTAACATATTGTTATTTTAACATAAATTCAAACAACTACAAGGTAAGCAACTATGCATTTTAATGATATGTTGGCAAAAGTAAACCACCATTAGTTGCCTAAAACAACCATTAGGTTATCCTTTTAACGCTACAATGTTTGAGATTTGACCACTTCACAATTTGCTTACCTGACAAAGGGGTTGCTCATTTTAATCCCATGTATTTGTTTTAGAATGACAACAACAGATAATATATGTAACTATATTCATTTATTTTATTGTTTTAAAAATTAATCCATTCTTTCCGCTTTAATGACAACCATCAAGGGAAAACTGGTATTAATATGGTGCAGGCTACTCAGTATGTTTTTCTTGTGAGTGGCTCGTATCGATTGACTCCGCCATTTTGGATGTTGTGTTGAAAGCGTAGTTATGTACACAGGGCTCCCAAAAGGGAAACTGCTTTTACAAGGATTTTTCCAGTGTACATGAATATATGTTCGGGGCATATCATCCAATCAGATCACGAGAAATTTCTTTTCAGTATAATAAGTATTTATATACACAGGTGGGCAATTTAATGTTGTGCAAATCATATGAAATATTTCCGTGACCATTCTGGATATACGATGAAGGACAGCCTCATGCAATGCTGAGGGTAAAATTAGAATTTTAAATCATTTAAATGATGTTGACCTGGTACAGGTTAAATAAAATAGGCAATATCTATCCACATCAATCTGTTGAAAAAGACCAATATATAATATATACATTGCAAAGAACTTTCTACGAGGACCAATTATCTGTGCATTTGCAGTTTGACATTTCATCCATCCATGCTCAGGGACCTTGATCTTTGACACAGACTATCCACATCAAACAGACCCCTTCCTTAGATCATATCTCTTACACTTATGATGTTTCATCAACCTATGGCTGTTTCAGGCCTCTTCATTACAGGAAACAATTATAGCCACAGGTTCAAAGACGGATACCTAAGTAATTTCACAGCACTGAGGTATATAACTGTATGCCGCATACCATGATGGCTACTATTAAATTCTGCATCATCCACAGACCATTAGATAGGATATATAAGTTTGAGCATGCATGCATACAAAAGTGCAAGACTTTTAAAAGGGCAATAGGAGTATTACTGAAACAGAAAGGGTCTAAGCAAAAATTTCATCATTTTTTCAAAAGAAAGGTATAATAGATATGTAAAAGGTGGTTATTAACATCAAGATGCTGCAGACAGTTCTAACTGCTTTTGATTGAAGTAAGACTTCTTAACATTTTGTCTTGCACATCTACCGTTTCTATCTTCTATCATAATCCCGAGTTTTAACGACAATGGGATAGAAGGCTTTTGAAAACAATTTGGGAAAAGAAGAAATGCTGGTTACCAGCATTTTTTCCTTTTCCCACCATGTTTTCTACCCTTTCACAGCACAGACAAATTCCATCATTTTAGCCAAACTTAATTTATCATCTGCAAATACTTTCAATTTTTTATGAGTTTCAAGTTATGTCTTGTGGTAAAGACTTATAATCAGCTAGTAATGGGCAAAGCCTGAAACGAGCAAAGCTCATTTTGAGGTAAACTTGTTCTATTTTTTTTTTAAATTCTCACTTTGTTCTGGGTTTTAACCATGTGGTTTCTGGTTAGTCTACAGTGCCACAAATAATAAATTTTCAAAATCTTTTGCACATTTACTTGACTGGTCAAAAATGACATTAACGATCAACCAATCCCATGATTACTTAAAAATCATCGTCAGTTTAATTAATGAGTACAGATTATGTACTTTCAAACATGCTGTCAGCATATTTTACATAATTCTACTGTTGTATAAATATCTGCTTTTTCACACCAGTGCTCACACAACTTTTTTCCAAGCCACTGACTACTTTTCTCAAATGCATCGTAGGTGAGAGGTGAAAGATCCAAGGCAAGAAAAGTATGCCACAAGCGTGTATGCTGGGTTTTCTATGACCCTATTTCTTTGAATTTTGACCCCCAAATTTTCAAAATGACCCTCAAAATGTTTGTGTATGTCTTCCTTTATTCATCTGAAGGGGGTCAATTGTCCCCCAAATCAGAAAGTCAAGGGAAAACCCTGGTGTAAGCCATTTACAGAAAAAGTCGGATTTCAATTTTTTTATTTTTTTTACAATAAATATATTTATTGATATGTTATGTAAGCTTGTTAATGGATCTATCAGATTTTTTTAATCTTTAAACCAAATATCTACCCTACAGCTCACCAAACTTCTTTCCTAGGATTGATGATAGTCATTGTGACAGGGTTCATTCCTCTCTCACCACAGATCATTGCTTTGATGATGGACATGTGTGATCAGGCAGAAAACATTCAAAACAGACTGATTTCATTACATCCCCCTAAACATTCATAGTATGTTTTTTTGTTTTTTTTTTTTTTTGGGGGGGGGCATAAATAAAGTTGTGGCAAAAGAAGAAACTCTAAGGCACAGGCAGAAATCCTCAAAATAAATTTCACAGCATAAAGTCTGTACAAGAGAATCCTAGAGGTTCCATTCCATACTCTTTTCCAACTCACCTTGGAAGCAGCCCAAGTAATCTATTTTCAATGAAATTATTGATTCTCTCATTTAAACAAAATCAGGATCTTGCCAAAATCACAGTGCAGTGCAAAATACAAATACCGATTCTCTCCCTGACAAGCCGAGAGGGAAATTTGACTAAAGTGTTGATTAATGCATTCCAGATTTAATCCTCCCTAAATATCAGGATTTGTGAAACTGTGCGCTTACTTCACTCTTTACAAAATGAAAAGATTGATATTATCCTACAGTGTAGAAGATAAACTAAATTATTGCCTACAAAATGGGATTTCTTGTTGAAAGGTAAAAAAAATATTGTTGGAAAAGGAGAAAATATTGGTTACCTTTGTTCCCCATGATGTTTTTAGGATCTTTCTACCTTGCTATACAGTCAGTTGTTAGACAAAATGGATTTTATAGATCCATAATGATGTGATGACTTACTTAGTATAATGCATCACAGAGATGCATTAAGTCCCATTCCGCCACAGCATGGCTCAATTATTTGAATTCTTAAAAGCAAAGTAATATGCTATTTGACACAAATCAAGAGTATCACAAAAGGTATATTAGAGTAAGCAACTTGGAATAAAAAGATTTAAGTAAGTAAGGTATTGGGACATAACATCCCTTCCTTGCAAGAACCGAAATTTCAAAACTTTTTCTTCTCTATGATCTGCGATATGATCACAATAATAACCTAGTACCTATTGTATCTCCCATAACCGTCACCAGACTATAAGAAGATCGATCAATAATAAGCTATTGGTTCATCACAACAAGAAAAGACAACCAGGTTGAGGTCAGTAATTTAACAATTAATCAACATTAGCCAATGAAAAAATTAGAATGTATATTTGATATTCATAATGATTTATTATCACCCCAACCCGCAAAAAAGTTCTAGTTTCAAACTGAAGCTGATGTGGCAGGTATATCAAACTGTGCTGGATAGCATATTTTCCCATCCTCCTAGCCACTTTGTCCTTCTTGTAACAAAATAAAAAGGTGTTTTTGCCACAAAAACACTGTCTGAAATAAACCTTGTTTAACTCTAACTCTGAACCAAAACCAATGACAATGACTTGACCAAAGACATAATCCATAGCTCGTAACCAGACGACAAAGTTGTAGACAGGTCAAAGCTGAAACCATTTACAGAAGACAAATTAACTGCTTCAAATGATGGGATATGTGTCTGAAAGGGTAGAAAACATAGGAAAGGAAAAAACTGCTGTCACCATTTTTTAAAACCCTTTTTCCCTGGGTCATTTAAACGTAGCATTGATTGGCAAACAGATAAATTACCAGACAAAGCTATACATACTTAAATTGAGAAAGCAGATCAAGATCTGACTATACAGAACATACTAACTACATTGTCTCAGATTTATGTTGGCAATGGCCTTGAAAGTTCAGTTAATTAACTTTTTACAGACAAAAAATCATACATGGCGAAAACAATGAGATTTGTATCTGATAGGGTAATTGATATAGTGTTAACAGCAATGTCCCTATTTCTGGGTAATTTTTTTCAAAGCCTTTTCCTCAGGGTTATTAAAATGTTTGATTGTTTGGTAAAGGGTTAAGGGTTAAGTACTTTTCATTTATTCCATTTATTCAACTATCTAGATGTTCCCAAAATAATTATGCTAGTCCCATAGTCAAATCTATACCAAGAAAATATCCTGTACTCGGCAGCAAGTTACTTCCACTCCAGTAATTCCAGCAAGCCATTTATCAACTGGTTTTCAGCTTGAAAATTACAGCTTTAGGAAAGAAGAAGAATGTCTTCATTCTCAGCGAATGGCATTTTCAAAACAAATGTTGTTCTATAACCATACTAAATAAAAGTCTACATTCGAAGGATCTATTCGGGGCTATGGATAAATATATATCTCCTTTTCTTTATTACTCTTCTTCTTCAATATTAGAGATTTAACCAAAAGAAAAATGTGTAGAGCTTGTACGATAATTACTTTCCTGACATTATATGAAACATTTCCTGTACTTTGATTCACCTTTCTTGTGACCATCTCCAAGGCATGGTAAGTAGAACTTTACTTTGACCCTTTCCCTAAGTACAAATTTTAGACTTCCAAATTCAAAAATATGCAGTTGACAACTTCAAAATCGGTACAATATTAATGAAGTGAAGCTCTTTGATAGGGTAGAAAACATTAAAAAGGCAAAATTGCTGGTCACCTGCATTTTCTTCTTTTCCCATAATGTTTTCAAAAGTTTTCTCCCACAAGGTCATTCAAACTTGGGATTATTTGGTTAAGGCTTAAACTGATACCATTCAATGAAATAGCCAGACTGATCTGATAAAAAAAACAGACTTTCAAATGGAAGCACAGGCTAGAAACAAATTGCATGTTGAACAGATAGTTTTTTTACAAAACAAAATTTGTAAGTGCGTCAAACAAACCAACAAACTGCCTTTAAAGTGACATTAAGCAGGGGTTGAAATTAAGTTTTTTTGCCAACTGCTAAAAATTGCAAGTGCCATAATTTCCAACATGCTAAATGCAAATTGCTGCTTGCAAAATTAAGGCATCGTGGTCTTTTTGTAATACTATGACTTACATTGAAGTCCTCTCTGTAGAAGTAGTATGCTTTTTACAGCAGGAGCACCTAATCACATTTTGTCCTGAATCATTGGTTTCATATTCAAGATTAATGTGAAAGTCTTTCTCCCTTTTTTTGACAGTTTTGATTGAGGCAGTCTGAGTTTTCTCTTTAGAAGATCACCAAAGCAGAACTGTCACTTAACACACCTCTGGTACTTGCGAAACAAAATTGTTTAGGTTCAGTGTGCTGTGATAAATTCTCAGATTCCATGGTTTGTTAGTGTTAAAAGATAATGATCAAACCACTTGCTTTATATCACATATTGAAGATAAAACATGCGTCTTGCAATCTTGGTAACCATGTAACATAATTTTCGATTATGCGTAAAAATGGAATAATGTTGCCAATATTTTGAACTCACAAAATAGTGAGAGTGATTGGTGATTTCAACTCCCAATTTTTACTTTCACTTGCATTTTGCGAGTTAGCTAGTGCAAATTTCAACCCCTGTTAAGACAGATTCATATTTTCAATTTGTAGCAAACATCAAGGAACAACACAACATCAAAGAAGGCTGAATAAAGAAAATAGTGAACTTACCTATTTCGAACAGATTTCCACTCAACTTTGTTTATTGGTTTGCATGGATCTGGTTTTCCCTCTTTACCAATCTTGGCTTAAAAAAAAGAGAAAAAAAAAAAACCATAAATGACTACTTCAACAAAAAAAATTGATATTGGATGAACATAGAACACTACATAGTCAAAATACCTTTGTGATGGCTTTGTTCCTGATTTAACCCTTCACCACACCAGCCCGAGTTTTAATGAACCTAAAAAAGAAGCCTTTTGAAGAAATTGTAGGAAAAGGAGAAAATGCTGGTAACCAGATTTTTCTCCTTTCCCCACAATGTTTTCTACCTTTTCAAAGACGAATTCCCTCATATGAGTCATACTTAAACTCTCCTCTGCCAATGTTTTCATCTTTGACAAATCTGTATGTTTTTCCTGTGGTAAAGAGTTCACTCCTTACCTGAAACAGCGTTAAATAGGCACCATTCAGGGATTTCCTGCTTACTGAAAGCTGCTCTACGTAAATTGTCTCTTTACCAAACAATCTTATGATATCACAGCTTTGAGACAGAAGGGTTTTGAAAACACTGTATAAAATACTCAAAAGGAGAAAAAGCTGGTTAAGATTCTTTTCTCCTTTACATGTTTCCATCCTTTTTAACCCTCTACCTAACAATAAAATTTTTGACTCAATCAGATTGAAAGTATTTGCAGAAGACAAATGAAGCCTAAATGATGATTTCTGTCTATGATAGGGTAAAAAACATTGTGGAATATGGAGATCCTTGTAACCAGAATTTTCTCCTTTTTGAACAATGTTTTCAGCAGCCTCCTCTTTCAGGGTTGTGAGAATTTGGAAATGTGTAGTAAAAGGCGAAGACAAACACCATTATTTGAGCAACACTTCATCACAATTTTAATGTCAGTAAATGCTCTCAATCTGAAAAAGTCTGAAATTGTCATTTGTTAAGAATTTCTAACAACACCACTGAATGATTTTTCTTGAACTGGTGTCAAAGACCACTAGGGAGCAATACTGCTGTACCATTTCTCTTTACCTTGCATCAAAAACCACTTGACAGTGACAAACCTATACCATTTTTCCTTACCTTGTGTCAAAAACCACTCAAGAATGATACCACTGTACCATTTTTCTTTACCTTAAGTCAAACACCACTTCAGAGCCATACTACTGTATCATTTTTCTTTACCTTGCATCAAAGACCACTTGAGAGCCATACTATTGTACCCTTTTCTTTACCTTGTGTCAAAGACCACTTCAGAGCAATACCACTGTACCATTTGTCTTTACTTTGTGTCAAAGAACACTTGAGAGTGATACCACTGTACTATTTTTCTTACCCTTGTGTCAAAGAACACTGAGCAATACCACTAAGCCATTTTTCTTAACCTTGTGTCAAAGACCACTTGAGAGCAATACCACTAAGCCATCTTTCTTTACTTTGTATCGAATACTACCTGAGAATATTACCACGGTATCATTTTTCTTTTCCTTGTGTCAAAGGCTACTTGAAAGTGATACCACAGTACTATTTTTCTTTACCAAATAGCAAATAATACTCGAGAGCGATACCGCTGTACCCTATTTTTTTAACTAAATGTCAAAGAACACCTGAGAGCAATACCACTGTACCATATATCCTCTACCATATCTAAAAGAAAACTTACCATGAGGAGTGATAATACTTGCTGGCTTGCCAGATTTGATGTTCCATGTAGTCAGACTGCCATCAGTATGACTTCCCATAAACTGTTTACCTTCATGGTGCCAGGAAATTGACCTCAAAGCCTGAAAAAAAAAAAACATATGTGTCAGAGTTTTAAATTTCGCTCATTCATGCCATTTGTAAAACTGATCGATTTATATCACAGGGGCCACTGCACCAATCTATGCTTTCCTGGAGTTTTCTTAAGCAGTGCTCTGTACATTTCTTTTAAGCCAGAGGCGGTTTTCCAACATAAACATCATCAAAATAATATTCAGCTGTGAATGAGGAATGAATTCTGTACCAATGACTTTCTTAAATCTTCTGAAAAAAAAATTGCACGGCTGGGGATCAAATTAGCAACCCTTTGGTTACTTGTGCTCAGCTATAGGTGCTCAGCTACAAAAGGGCTGCATACTTCATTATAAAAGAAAGTACTTAACTCTTTACAAAAGCAAAACAATATTTAGACTTGTAAAAATTGAAAGCATGAATTTTGCAGACGACAAATAAAATGTGGCTCAAATGATGGACTATGACATTTAAAAGGTAGAATACATTGTATTCTTTCCTTTCCTTAAAATTTTTTCAAAAGGCTCCGTCACTGGCATCATTTAACCCTTTACCACACGATCCCAAGATTTAACAACCCTAAGAGTGGGGTCTCTTGAAAGCAATGTGAGAAAATGAGAAAATGCTGGTAACCAGCATTAGTTTTCCCCTTTTTGTCCAATGTTTTCTCCAATTTCAAAAGCTTATCCCATGATTGAGCCACATTTGTCGTCCATGATGCCTTTCAATTTGGTATAGTCTCAAGAATTGTTGTGTAGTAAAGAGTTAAACCTGATATGGTTGGTACAGGGACAGTGAGGAAATCATATGCTAAGTACATAATCATAAGTACACTCTTACATTCACTAACTATGTCAACAATAAGGATACATTCAACAAGGATGGAAACAGCTTGAACAGATTAATTACACAACAATTAGAAAATTACTCAACCTTTAACCAAACAAATTTTTAACATCTAGAGAGAAAAGTTTTGAAAATATGGTGGGAAAAAGGAGAAAATGGTGGTAACCAGCATTTTCACCTTTTCCCTCACAATGTTTTCTACCACTTCACTCAAAATCTCTCATCTGAATCACTTTTTGTCACCTGCAAATGCTTTCAATTAGGTCAAATCTAAAAGTTTGCCATTTGGTAGAGTTGAACTGCCAAATAAATAACAAAAATTCCGAGCCAATGGCAAAAGTTCTGGGAACATTGCTCTTTTCAAGTTCTTTTCATCGGAAAAGGTATAATTATATTGGAAAGTGTAGGTTGAAGATCAGACTGCATATTCTAGTCTATGTGATTTTGATCAACACTGTCTTCAGTAAAGTACTGACTTCTTCTCCGCAGCCCAAGGGTTCAGATACACCTTAGACTTAATTGAGCAAATGTAATGACAGATGCAACAGCTTTAGCTCCAATAAAAGCATTTGCAGATGACAAATAAAATGTGGCTTTACCAGATGACGAAATTTCAAACTGGTCCATGTTAACTCTTTACCAAACGACAAAATTTTAGACTGGTCCAAATTGAAAGCATTTGCAGACGACAAAATTAATGTGACTCAAAAATTAAAATTTGTTCTGGGAAGGGTAAAAACATTGTGGGAAAAGGAGAAAATGCTGGTTACCAGCATTTTCTCCTTTTCCCACAATGTTTTCCAAAGGCTTCTTTCTCAGAGTCATGAAAACCCAGGATTGTTTGGTAAAGAGTTAAGAGTATTTGCATACACAAAGTAACTGTGGCTAATATGATAGAATTTGTGTCTGTAAAGGTACTGGTAACCAGTATTTACCACTTTTCCCACAATGTTTTCTATCCTATGAAAGAAATTTTATGTTATGAGTAATATTTTATGTGTTTTCTGCAAATACTTTTAATTTGCACAAGGCTGAAATTTTGTTGTCTGGTAAAGAGTTGACTCTTTTTTTCACACAGCAAAATTTTGTGCATGTCCAAATTGAAAGCATTTGCTGGTGTCACATCAACTTTGGCTCAAATTATGAAATTTGTCGATGAAAGGAAAAAACACATGCTTCACAAATATTTCATTAGTTTTTTTCTTTAGCATTGTTAAAACACAGGCTTGTTTGGCAAAGGGATGATAAATGAATACATGAAAACATTGTGCCCGACAGAAGTAGCCAGGAATTTTCTCCTTTGCAAAAAGTGTTTAAAAGTTTTCTGCAACTAAGTTTTATCTGGAGATAAAGAATTAAAACAAAGATTGTTCCACACATAATTGCTTTAGCAGAATATTCTTGAAAAGATAAATGACAGAAATTCAGAGGGGGGGGGGTGGGGCTTTGTGTTTAGCTAATGTCAACCCACATAATTATCTGCCTACGAAATAATTATGGCTATTTATGTGCTTATCTGATAAACCACTTCTCCAGTTGAACCTTTACAGCACAATCCGAGTTCTACCAACCCTGAAAATAGAGGCTTTTCAAAACATAATGGATAAAGGAGAAAATGCCGGCAACTAGCATTTTCTCTTTTCCCACAATATTTTCAACCCTTCTGAAACAAATTCTATCATTTGATCCACATTTGGTTTGTCGTCTCATACGTCTATAATTTTGTCGTCTGGTAAAGAGTTAAGACATCTTGCAATTAACGTTTGTCATTTACTAAGCTTTTCAGCTTCTACGTATATCACAAGGTCGATACATTCAACATCTGTGTGGGATGTGATCAATATTCAAATATCTACAAAAAAATGACAGCTGCAAAGGTCAAGATAATTTAGGTTACCTATCATCAAAATTCATTTTTGCATCACCTGTATAATTGTGGGCACTTATATGATGGCGCGTAGTTTAAGCTTGGATTCTCACTGCCTGCTGTGTTAAACACTTTCCCAAGCAAAAAGTTTTAGACTACATATGAAACACATTAAATTTTGCAGAAGACAAAAATTGAAAGTGGTACAAATGAACAAAAGCCAAGTAGCAGTCAAAAGTAAACAATGCGGATATTAAGATGCATTTAGATATAAATCATACCACTTAAAAGTATGGAAATTATTGTGAAGATGACAATTGTGCACTCAATCCAAGTGTCAGTCAATGGCAAAAAATGAATTTTAAAATTATTAAAACAGCAATTACATAATTGCTGTTTTAAAAAGGCATGGTTTCAATTTAAATGCATCTTAACACCCACATTGTTTACTGAAGGCTGCTATTGGACCTTTTAGTTCTTAAACAGGGTAGAAAACAATTATGGACAAAGGAGAAGATGCTGTTTGCCAGCATTTTTCCTTTTCCATGAATGTTTTCAAAAGCCTACTTCATCAGGTTTGTAAAAACACAGAATTGTTTGGTAAAGGGTTAAAGATTCTGGCCAAATGCAGCATTGCCATCACTGAAAATTGGGTGTTTTAGACAGGCTTCAAGTGTACACCATGTTTATTTGGTCTTCTTCAAGTTAACCCTTTACTATACAATCCTCTTTTTTAATGACCCTGAAAAAGATATTTTTCCTAACATTGTGGGTAAAGGAGAAAATGCTGTTTACCATCAACATTGATTTGCCATTAGCAAATGCTTCAATTAAGACAAGACTAAAATTTGTTCGTGTGGCAATGATCTAATCCTTAAACCACTACGCAAATAAAAGTAATATTTCCAGCTTTTATGGTAAAGGCCTAACTTAGAAGCTGTTTTCACTCGAATAAATATTAAAGTATCATGCAATATAGATCCAATATCAGACTGCATGTTCTTTGCAGTCTGATTTTGATCCACACTGTCTGCCAAAAGCACATCTAGTTACTGCCTGTACCCTAATAAGAACAGACAACACCAATTGCTGTAGCTGTAACTTACCTCTGGAGCCTGGTATCTACACTCAGCTACCTTGTTTCGCAAATCCCACAAAACAATTGCTCCTGATTCAAAACCAATGAGTAACTGAAAAGACAGAAATGAAAGAAACTCTACTTCAAAACCTGAACTAAATCACAATCAATTCTTAGATGGAAGGGTTGATTTGTTGGCGTTTAACACTATTTTCAACATTATTTCAGTCCTTATCACAGTGATAGACACAGTCAAAACTTACGACAAATTGACCCAATATCAAGCAATCCAGAGTTTTCATGACCCAGGGGAAGAATATATTTGAAAACACGGTGGTAAAGGCAATAGTGCTGGTGACTCTTCCAAAGACAAATTTTATTATTTGAACCACATTTCATCTAAAAATGCTTCCAACAAGTATAAAGTTCCGTCCTCTGGTAGTAAGATACATGTGCTTAGGATGTGTCTTTGACAGCGTAGAAACACTGTAGGAAAAGCAGAAAATACTGATTACTAGAAAATACTGGCAACTAGAATATGCTGTTAACCAGCATCTTGTCCTTTTCTCACAATGTTTGAAAGGCCGTTTTTCTCAAGATCCATAAAAATCAGTTTTACAGATTTGCAAGTGTACACCTTACAATACAAGCTGTTAATAAAAAAAGCTTTGAAATAAGCATGTCATCGGAGGATATAAAATTCTTATCAAACACTCTTTACCACTGAGCAACATTTAGACTTGTCCAAATTGAAAACATTTGCAGACGACAAATTAAATGTGACTCAAATGCTCAGACCTGTCTTGGAAATGGTAAAAAAACTTTGTGGAAAAAAAGAAAATGCTGGTTACCAAGATTTTCTCTATTTCCCACAATGTTTTCAAAAGCTTTACTTCTCAGGGTTTTTAAAACTTGGAATCGTGTGGTAGAGGGATAATATTTATTCCCAGTCCATTTCTTTCCAAGTAATGTCTCATTTTCTCATACCACCATATATTTAAACCTATAGTCATCAGTAATAATTCTACTTGATTCTGGTGAGAGATATGATCCAAGATCAGACTGCACATTCCAAGCAATCTGATACTGCATCTCGAGTGTCCAGTATCATGCGAGGTATTTCTGAGACAAGGAAGTCTAGAAAAATGAAATACATGTGACCCTTTCACTGACCGAAAATATCCGCCTCGCGTACTGGGCTGTTCGTTCTAAGGGTTAATGAATTACTGTTCAGCTTAGTGGGCAAGAGGACACTGAGGAGAGGAAGAAATCAATACTCCTCCGGAAAAAATAAATCTTGTTATCCTAAACCCTTCACTCAGGACAAGAATTCTTTAACTCTTAACCAAATGACAACATTTTGGACTTCTCCGAATTGCAAGCATTTGCAGACGACAAATTAACCGTTTACCACACAATCCCGAGTTTAATGACCCTTCGGAAAGAAAGCTTTGGAAGACATTGTGGGAAAAGGAGAAAATGCTGGTAACCAGCATTTTCTCCTTTTCCCACAATGTTTTCTACCCTTCCCATAACAAATTTCAAATTTTGAGTCCCATTTATTTTGTCGTCTGCAAATGCTTTCAGTTTGGACAAGTGTTGAATTTTGTCGTTTGGTAAAGAGTTAAGTGTGGCTCAAACATTGAAATGTCTTCAAAAGGGTAGTAAACATTTTGGGAAAAGGAGAAAATGCTGGTCACCAGCATTTTCTCCTTTTCCCAAAATGTTTTCAAAAGCCTCCTTTCATATGGTCGTTAAAACCCGGGATTCTTTGGTAAAGGGTTAACAGAGGACAAAATTTTAGACCCCTCCATAAGGAACAGTTTATCGCAGATGATAAATTCAAAATATGGCTCAAAGAATAGAATTTGTTTAAGAAAAAGTAGAAAATGTTGTGGGAAAAGGAGAAAAATGATGGTTACCACCATTTCCTTACTTTTCAACCATATTTTAAAGACTTCTACCTCAAGGTTGTAAAAACTAGAAATTGTTTGGTAAAGGATTAATTCTTTAGCCAGTCACAGACAACAAAATAAAACACAATCAACCCACCCATTACAATGAATGAAGTCTTCCATAACAATAAAACAGTTGGACAGAAGTATGGTCTTGTTAAAAAGAAAGGCAACAAGTCTAAGGCTTAGAGAAACTCTCACTGTAGAGGATATTAAGAGCTTGGGTCAAATCAACCCTTTACCAGACAACAAAATTTTAGCCTTGTCCATATTGAAAGCATTTGCAGACGCCAATTTCAGTGTGGCCCAAATTGTACAATTTTTCTTTGATAGGATAGAAAACATTGTGGGAAAAGGAGAAAATGCTGGTTACCAGCATTTTCTCCTTTTCCCACAACGTTTTCCAAAGGCTTCTTTCCCAGGGTCATTAAAAGTCGGCATTATGCAGTAAAGAGTTAAATCATTACCTCCCCAGAGAAATGTGCAGCAGACTTCTTTAAAAACATGCTTGTAAAATTATAGAAAATAACCATGAATTATGGTTTAATTAATAACATGCACACAATGTAAATATAAACCCTGTGGCAAAAGAAGAACTTGCTTATCTTTAGCGATTACTCCTTTTGCCACAATGTTTTTCTAAGTAGGCTGCTGCGAGGGGAATAAACTAGAGGCGCTTGAGCGCCTGTATCGCTCCACAGGCCTGATATTTCTATAATGGCGAAAGGAAGTTTTTAACAATTATCATTCAATCCTGCATTTTAGCTTACTGAAGAAACAATTTGGTAGACAACCACCATAGGAACTTACCTGCAAAACAACAATGAAATCCAATGAATAGTTTTAGAGAAGAAATTTTTCAAAGATTTTACTTTATACCATAAAAGGAAAATGAGTCTCCCATAAAAGCCATGTTTTTTGACAGATCTTTTTTTTTTTAAGGAATTCTGTAAACCTGTATCTAAGGAACATTCCTGCAAAATAATAATGCTATCCAAATAGCGGTTTGGGAGGAGAAGATTTTTAAAGGTTTTTTACTTTGGTTGCCATGGCAACCAGAATTCTTCATAGAACACAATTATTTGAAGGAATTTGAAAGAGGACCACCAAAGGAACATTCCTGTGAAATTTGGTAAAAATCCAGTCAATAGTTTCTGAGGAGAAGTTTTTTAAAGAAAAAGTTTACGGACGCACGCACGGACGAACGGACGAACGAACGGACGGACGGACGCACGACGGACACAACGCCATGACAATAGCTCGCTGGCCTTCGGCCAGTGGAGCTAACAACAATGAAATCCAATGAATAGTTTTAGAGAAGAAATTTTTCAAAGATTTTACTTTATACCATAAAAGGAAAATGAGTCTCCCATAAAAGCCATGTTTTTTGACAGATCTTTTTTTTTTTAAGGAATTCTGTAAACCTGTATCTAAGGAACATTCCTGCAAAATAATAATGCTATCCAAATAGCGGTTTGGGAGGAGAAGATTTTTAAAGGTTTTTTACTTTGGTTGCCATGGCAACCAGAATTCTTCATGGAACACAATTATTTGAAGGAATTTGAAAGAGGACCACCAAAGAAACATTCCTGTGAAATTTGGTAAAAATCCAGTCAATAGTTTCTGAGGAGAAGTTTTTTAAAGAAAAAGTTTACGGACGCACGCACGAACGGACGGACGGACAGACGGACGGACGGACGCACGGACGGACGCACGACGGACACAACGCCATGACAATAGCTCTCTGGCCTTCGGCCAGTGGAGCTAAAAACCATCCATCAGAGGTAAAGAGCCGAGTCAAGTTTCCAAGAAGGTTACATGGGGTCTCATTCTTCTCCATCATAAACTTTATGATTCCAATAACATGTGACACTCCAAGCAGGATTGTTTTCATTTTATGTTACATATCTGAGTTGACCCCTTATAGCATCTTTCACAATAAAAGAACCCTTTTTACACAGTGTAGATTAAGATAAGACTGCATAAATTATGCTGATCTTGAATCTATACAATCAGCTATGTAGATATACCATTTTTCACCTAATGAGCGCACCAGGGCGCCATGCAAAATGCTGATAGGGCGCTCTTATTTCATAGCAAATTTCCCAAAATCTAAGTGTGGTAGAGTAAGTACAGTACTTTAATAATTTTAGAAACCAGGATACAAGATGTGCACATTAAATTTTGTTGATCGAAGATGTCAGTAAAATTTTCTGATGACATCGTTTAACTTGACACAACTTACTTCATCGGCATTGTTATGAAATATCGATCATCAATAATTTTTGTCTGTCTGCCTTTGAAAAAAGGCCCATGGCGTGCATTTACTGCAACTTTCAAATTAAAAGTTGTTGCCATAGCAAGAGGCAAGCTCTTTGTGGCAAAAGAGTTCAATGTACATTTTAAAGTTTGTTTCTAGTCTTCAATTTTAAGGTAAGGTCGGGTGTGGGTGGGGCTTGTCTGGAATATAGTAGGGGGAGCTACTATTAGGGAGACAACAAATGTGCTTAAGGCATAAAAAGTTCCATAGATGAGCCTGATCACAACCCAGATGAATGCAAGCGACTTTCATGAATAAAACCAATGCCCTACGATGTCAAAATGTACGTCATTTTGAACATTTGATGTAAATCAATGTACCTTAATAACTTTTATTATAACTGCCCCTCTAATTAGCACCCCCTGCCCCCCCCCACTCTTTTTCCAACCAAAAATGGGCTTATCTTTTTTTTTAAATTCTTTCTCTTGCCATTTGCCTCTTTAACAAACAAGAGGGCAACAATGGCCCTGTAGTCACTCACCTGAGCCTTTTGACCAAACACGACCCATTCCCAATCTCTTTCAAGATATCATGTCAAACATTCCAACAACCTTTCAAAAGTACTGGACTGAAAATATGGCCTCTAGTGAGGATACAAGCTTTTTCTAGAATTTGTGTCAGTGACCTACTTTTAAGCCCAACAAAGCCTATTTTGCAACTCGATGTAGATATTATAACAAGAGGGCCATGATGGCCCTGTATCGCTCCACTGGCTATTAAGTAAAAACACTACAAGCCAAACATTACAATATTCAGCAAATTGATTTCAAACACGAGGACATGCAAACATTTTTCTATCTAATCCTACGAGAAAGTTGTGATCCATGGGCAAAGCCAATTTTGATCGCAAAGCTATAATTATTTGAATCCTGGTGGAGGTCCACAATATAAAGCTCCATACCAAATAATTCAGTTCTTGAATGTTATAAACAAGAAGATTTTCAAATTTTTCTCAATGAAAAGCCCTGTAAAACATGAAACCCATGAGACAGGGCTAAATCTAATAGCCTTAGTCTTTATAATGGTTAGTAACATGATGACTTAAGATAGTTTTCATTACAAAAGCCCATGTAAAACTGGTGACCTTGTGTTCCATGGTGTGGGGACAAACTTGGGTCAAGGACTATAATTTGGGCCCTCCTTGTAGAGGCCCACTAGATAAAGCTACATGCAAAATTTGGTAGACCCCATGGCTATTATTTGAAGGAACTTGGTAGAGGCCCACTAGATACAGCTACATGCCAAATTTGGTAGCCCTAGGCCTTACAGTTTCAGATAAGAAGATTTTTGAAAATTTTCTATATTTTTCAGTTTTGTTGCCATGGCAACCAGAGTTTTTGAAGGAATAAAATTCTGTCATGGGATTCTGAAGAAGACCATGGCAGGATCATTTCTTTGAAGTTTCATCAAAATTGGATAAGTAGTTTCAGAGATGTTTGAAATAAAAGTTAATGCACGCACGGACAGATGGACGGACGGACCTTCAGTGCCAGTAAAAAACAAGTATATACATCAATCTCAGTTTGAAATATATCTTTTTAACCTATTACCAGACTATCCCTACTTTTGATGACCCTGAGAAAGAAGGCTTTAGAAAAGCATTTTCTCCTTTTCTTACAATGTTTTCTAC
The DNA here is from genome assembly GCA_946811185.2 of Hippopus hippopus. Lineage (NCBI taxonomy): Eukaryota > Metazoa > Mollusca > Bivalvia > Cardiida > Cardiidae > Hippopus > Hippopus hippopus. The sequence continues at coordinate 30,853,786 of OX328101.1, forward strand.
TGTTCACAAAACAAATTTCAAATTTTCAATCAATCTTATTTTGTCGTCTGCAAGTGCTTTCGATTTATACAAGCCTAAAATATTATCGTTTGGTAATGAGTTACATGTGTGCTAAGAATTGTCATAATAAATCACTAAGATTTTTTTTCAAACTTATTTTATTAATACTTTTTCTAAGCTAGTCATCATCAAACAGTAGACATGGTGTATTAATATGAACACTTCATAGTTTGTAAACACAGTCAGATATGTGGAGGATAATTTTTTGTTTTGGTGTATGATTGAAAATTCTTTTATTGAGTTGAAACAAATGCTAAAAGCTCCCCTTGAGCATGTTGTGCTCAAATGAGCTAAAAAGTTAACATACGGATGGATGCACAACGGACAACGGGCCATAACATAAGCCTGCTGGCCTTCGGCCAGTGGAGCTAAAAAACTTGTCTAGCACCAATCATGTATCACTGCAGCTTGATAATCAAGGGAGGTAAATAGTAACGAACTTTATCTTTCATAAAAAGAGTTACTTCCCTTGATTAATGTTTAAATTGAAGTGACAATATTTTGAAGCCCATGTTAAACTTGCGATCCCTGGAATGAAGGCAATTTTGACCCCAGACCTACAATATGAAACTAGAATGTGTGGTTATAAACAAAAAGATTTTTTAATCTTGCCCAATAAAAAGTCATGTAAAACAAGTTTGCTGAATAAAAGGCCCTGTAAAATATGTGATCCATGACACAGGTTTATCAAGTTTTCACTATAAAAGCCAATGTAAAACTTGTGACCCCTGGTGTGGAGTCAAACTTGACCCCCAAAGTTAAAATTTGGGCCCTCTTGGTAGAGGCCCATTATATAAAGTTACATGCAAAATTTGGTAGCCCTAGGCCTAAATATGGCTATGTACAAGCAGATTATTAAAGTTTCCTTATATAAGACCATGTAGAACTTGTGACCCCCTGGGGTGGGGCTACATTTGACCCCCTGGGCTATAATTTGGGCACCCTTGATAGAGACCCCCTAGATAAAGCTAAATGCAAAATTTGATAGCCCTAGCCCTTATAGCTAGATGCGAAAGATTTTCCTACATAAGCCCGCCCATGTAAAACATGTTACCCCCCCCGGAGCGAAGTCAAATTTGACCCTCGGCTATAATTTGGACACCCTTGGTACAGGTCCACTAGATAAAGCTACATGCCAAATTTGGTCACCCTAGGCCCCATGGCTAGGTCAAAGAAGAATTTTAAAGTTCTCCCTATATAAGCCCATGTAAAACTTGTTATATAAGCCCATGTAAAACTTGTTACCCCCGGGCAGGGCCTAATTTGACCCCAGGGCTATAATTTGAACAATCTTGGCAGAGGTCCACTAGATAAAGCTACATGCCAAATTTGGTAGCTCTAGGCCCTATGGCTAGGTAGAAGAGGAATTTTAAAGTTCTCCCTAAATAAGCCCATGTATAACTTGTAACCCCCGGGGTGGGGCCAATTTTGACCCCAGGGCTATAAATTGAAGAAACTTGGTAGAGGTCCACTAGATAAAGCTACATGCCAAATTTGGTAGCCCTTGGCCTTACGGTTTCAGACAAGAAGATTTTCAAAGATTTTCAAAATTTTTCAGTTTTGTTGCCATGGCAACCAGAGTTTTTGAAGGAATTAAATTCTTTCAAGAAATTCTGAAGAGGACCATGGCAGGATCATTTCTGTGAAGTTTCATCAAAATTGGATGGGTAGTTTCAGAGAAGAAGACGTTTTAAAAAAAAGTTAACGCACGGACGGACGGACAGACGCATGGACGGACGGACAATAGGCCATGACATAAGCCCGCTGGCCTTCGGCCAGTGGAGCTAAAAACAAAGATTCTGACCACCTTTCATGAGTATTGGACAGAAAATGTGGGCTCTAGAGTGAATACAAGGTTTTCAAAGATTTGACCTGGCCACCTACTTTTTTGACCATTTTCAATCTCATCTTATTTATCATCAAGAAAATACTCTTTTCATAAGTACTGAACAGAAAATGTGGCCTCTAGAGCATACACAAGCTATTTTGAAGATTTCACCTGGTGACCAAGTTTTTTACCTAATGCGACCCATTGTCAATTTCATATCATCAGAACAAACATTCAAAGAAACTGTCGTGAGTATTGGACTGAAAATGTGGCCTCTAGAGTGTACAAAAGTTTTTTCTAAGATTTCACCTAGTGACCTAGTTTTTGACCCAACATGACCCGTTTTCAAATTATCAAGACAAACATTCTGACCAAATTTCATGAGTAAAGGACTGAAAAAGTGGCCCCTAGAGTGTACATGAAGTTTTTCAAAAATCTGACACAGTTACCTAGTTTTTGACTCAACATGACCCACTTTCAATCTTGTCTGAGATACATGTATAATCCAGACAAATATTAAGACCAACTTTCAAGAGATTTGGACTGAAAATGTGGCCTCTAGAGTCACAGGTAGGAAACTTCATATTCAGAGCCAATGGCTCTGACGAGAAAATGTTGTGTTGGTCTTCCATTTCTGAAGATGTCAGCTGAAAAACAACCAAAAAACAGGTAAGCTTGTCATTATTTGTTATCATGTGTTCGTATGGCTTTGAAATTCCAAAAAAGGAGAATGTCATAATATGCTCTGGTCTTTCAACGTGTTTTCTACACTACGGAAAATTGTAACAAGTGTACGATGTTGTCTGAATCATTTGTGGCGTGAGTTGATTTTGGTTAAAATAAAATGTCACGGACCTAAATTTAGTCTATTATTGTCATATAATTGGCAATGAAAGCAGAGTCTTGCTATCCCAGAAGTGTGAATTAATGTCTTGAAATGTTACATTCACTGCTGGTAAAGAATTGAAAAGATATGGCACAAAAATGGTGAAAGTAAAGAAGGGCTCCGATTATGTGGGTCGGCTCTGAATAAGTAAGTCGGCACCGATTGATGGGGGCATCATTTCAAAAATTTAGTTTTCTGCAAAAATTTACTTGGGATGTAGGTTTTGTTTATCCGTTAATACCTATTAGTCCAAAATGTGTCACTTTTGTTGGATGGAACATTACCGAATTTATGAACATACAAAAGACTGGTATTGTCACTATTGAAAAATCCTGTCGAACATTATCTAAATTTTAAAAATACTTTTGTGTAGCTTTTGATTAACAGAATGATCTATATATGCATTTAGCATTTGTCATGTTTCGTCGTAAGTGCAGCCCACATGTAAGCAAGAAAGAAAAAGAAAAATATTTGGCATTTTCAGAAGACAATCTGGTCGTGAAACAGTCATTAAAAAGCTAGATGGAAAATGTACCTACCGTAGCAGAGATGATAAATAGAAAAAAAAAACTTTTACAAAAAGTGAGAAATACAACTGAACTACTCGAAATACACGCATCAGATTATATGTGTGAACACTCTTAACTCTTGTCAATACTTAACACTACACAACAGTATGTCAGGTGGGTGGGGTATATACAAATTTTTAACCACATAAAAGAATCTATTTCACAAACACGTCAAGACCAAAATATGTTCATAGATCCCTGACTCTGATAGCACTTACTCAGATCTTTCAATGTTCAATTAACCAGATGCATATTATATCAGAAAATACCACATAAAAAAAAAATTATTTGTTATCTTTAATCACCCAAACAAACAAACGATCACTTTTCTGCAGTCTGATATTGATCTATACTGCCTGCAGAACCAACTTAAGTTGTGACAGGCACTTTAAGGGTTCATAATGAATAGCTTTTTTTCCACATGCTTAAAAAAGGATTTCGGACATCGGATATTTTTTTCAGAGCAAGGTTTTTCAAAACTTGAAGACTTATAATGCTCTCTTTAAGCAGAAGTACACGTAAAATACACCATGAAAATTCCCTAAACCGTTTGAAAAAAATGACGGTATACAGGCTTTTTTCTCAGAATTTTACTTTTTACTTGATCAAAATTAGTTACGGCGTAAAGTGAATGATATCTACATTAGAAAGGTGAAGGGGTCGGTGCGAGATTTCTAAAACGAGTGCAAACGACAATGTTTAGGACATTCATACAAATATCTCGGAGGAAAAGAAGAAATAAATAACTCGAAGCTATTCATTATGAACCCTTATAGTGCATTTCACATTTTTAGTTGGTTCTGCAACAAGTGCAGATCAATATTAGACTGCACAAAACATGATCATTCACTTGGATGGATGTTTGTTTATCATCGGCTTAGAAAATAACTAATATATGACATATTCTGCATTGAAAGATCTGAGTGAGTACAATCAAAATCAGGGATCTATGAACATTTTTTGGTCTTGACGTGCTTGTGAATTTTTTTTTGTTAAAGACTTGTATATACCCCACGCACCTGACATACTATTGCGTCGTGTTAAGTGTTGAAAGAATTAAGAGAGGTCACACATATACTCTAGACATGTAGTGTAAGTAGGTCAGTTGTATTTCTCACTTCTTGTAAAAGTCTATATTTCCATTCATCATCTCTGCTACGGTAGGTACGTTTTCCATCTAGCTTTTTAATGATTGATTTCAAGACCAGATTGTCTTCCGAAGATGCCAAATATTTGTCTTTTTCTTTTTTGCTTACATGTGGGCTGCACTTACGACAAAACATGACAAATGCTAAATACATGTAATTTAGATAGACTAATGTTCGACAGGATTTTTCAGTAGTGACAATACCAGTCCTTTGTATGTTCATAAATTCGGTAATGTTCCATCCAACAAAAGTAACACATTTTGGACTAATAGGTATTGACGGATAAACAAAGCCTACTTCCCAAGTAAATTTTTGCAGAAAACTAAAATTTTGAAGCGTTGCCCTCATCAATCGGTGCCGACTTACTTATTCAGAGCCCTTCTTTATTTTCACCATTTTTGTGCTATATCTTTTCAATTCTTTACCAGCAGTGAATGTAACATTTCAAGACATTAATTCACGCTTTTGGGATAGCAAGACTCTATTTTCATTGCCAATTATATGACAATAATAGACTAAATTTAGGTCCGTGACGTATTATTTTAGTTAAGGTCAACCCACTCCACAAATGATTCAGACAACATCGTACACTTGTTACAACTTTCCGTAGTGTAGAAAACACGTTGAAAGACCAGAGCATATTATGACATTCTCCTTTTTTGGAATTTCAAAGCCATACGAACACATGATAACAAATAATGACAAGCTTACCTGTTTTTTGGTTGTTTTTCAGCCGACATCTTCAGAAACGGAAGACCAACACAACATTTTCTCGTCAGAGCCATTGGCTCTGAATATGAAGTTTCCTACCTGTGAGAGTGTACAGAAGATTTGACCTAGTTACCTAGTTTTTGACTCATCGTGACCCACTTTCGAACTCATACAGACAAACATTCTGACCAAGTTTCATGAGTATTGGACTGAAAGTATGGCTTATAAAGCGTACACAAGCTTCAAGTTGATGACGCAGGATCCACACCGCACGACGGACCACGGACACAGCACGATCACAAGAGCTCACCATGAGCACTCCATGCTCAGGTAAGCTAATACAAAACATAAGACATGTTCATATCGAAAGCATTTGCACATGACAATCTATTTGTATTCAAATGATGGGGTTTGTCTGTAGGTGGAAAACATTGTGGTATACGGAGAAAATGCTGGTTACAAGAACATTTTCAAATGCCTTCTTCCTCAATATTGTTTAACCCCTTACCAAACAATCCCTGGTTTTAATGACCCCGAGGAAGAAGCCTTCTGAAAACACCGTGGGAAAAGGAGAAAATGCTGGTAACCAGCATTTTCTCCTTTTCCCACAATGTATTCTGCTCTTCCTAAGTCAAGTTTCAATTTTTGAGTCACATTTATTTTGTTGTCTGCAAATGCTTTCAATTTGGACATGTCTAAAATTTTGTCGTTCGGTAAAGAGTTTATCACTGGATTGTATGGTAAAGGGTTAACTCTTCACCAAACAAAAAAATTTTGGACTTCTCAAAATTCGCAGACGACAAATTCACCCTTCACCACACAATCCCGAGTTTTAACGACCCCAAGAAGTAGGCCTTTTGAAAACACTGTGGGAAAAGGAGAAAATGCTGGTAACCAGCATTTTCTTCTTTTCCCACAATGTTTTCTAGACTATCTGATATAAATCCCATCATTTATGCCACATAAATGTACTTTCTGCAAGTGCTTTCAAATTGGACCTTTCTAAAATATTGTCGTTTGAGAAAGAAGTAAAAGTGGCTGAAATGGTGGGATTTGTCTTTGAAAAGACAGAATATGTTTCAAACCAGCATTTTCTTCTTTTCCCATAATGTTTTTAAAAGCCTCTTCTTCCAGGGTGGCCTAACTCTGGATTGTTTTCTAAGGGGGTTTAAACTCTGAATTGTTTTCCAAAGGGTCAAATCGACTGATTGATTGAATTGTGTTTTATGCAGTTTTTAACAGTGTTTCAGTTATATCACGGCAACAGCTCACAATCAGATTCATGCATTTCCTGGGTTTCACCAGTACTAGGCTTGGGCTCAAAAGTGTCTTGCCGGAGGACACTACCACAAAAAACACAGTGGATCTAATGCGGCTCAAAGCCAGGGCCTCCAGGTCACAAGCCCTACACCAAGCCTTGCAGACCCCCACTCCAGGGTAAACCTAATCTAACCCCAAATATAAGATTTAACATCAGAGCATGTAATAAAACCTAACATAAATTTGAATTCTAGATACAAGATCTAAATGATTGCAATACGAACAGTTAAAATCCTAGATCAGATTGTACACTCTATGCAGTCTGATCTTTAATGTATACTGGCTCCTATGGGAACTTTAGTCCAAAAAAGGGCGCTCAACTGTTTACCACACATTGCAAACTTTTAAGGACCCTGACAAAGAAGCCTTTTGAAAACATCCTGGGAAAAGGAGAAAATACTGGTAGCCAGCATTTTCTCCTTTTCCACAATGTTTTCAACCTGTTCCAAAACAAATTTCAAATTTTCAGCAACATTTATTTTGTAGTCTGCAAATGCTTTTAATTTGGACACATCTAAAATGTTGTCATTTGGTAGAGGGTTATTGAGTTAATTGAGGCCTCAGAGGGTCATTAACAGACACGTATAATGTGAAAGGCTAATGAAATGTAATCTAATCTGTATTAATGGCTGGATTTCATTCAACAAAAACCAAAGATCAATAAAGTTTATTGGAAAACAATGGCAGACTGATAAATCCCTGGAATATAAGTTCTTGATCTGTGTCAAGTATGATGAGGTTTCGTTGGTAAACATTTCATTCATTTCTGGCCATCTAAAATTAATGCTGGTTTGACCCTTTACCAAACAATCCTGAATTTCCTAGGAAAAGAGGTTTAGAAAACATTGCAGGAAAAGAAGAAAAAGGTGGTTATTAGCATTTTCAACTTCACTAAATAATTTTTTCTATCCCATCAAAGACAAATCCCAACATTAATCCCTTTACCAAAAAAACAATCCCGAGTTTTCTCAACTGCAAGAAAGAAGGCTATTGAAATCATTGGGGGAGAAGAAGAAAATGCTGATAAACAGCATTTTCTCCTTTTCCCACAATGTTTTCTACCCTTTTGTAGACAAATTACAACATGAGTGCCACATTAGTCATCTGCAAATGCTTTCAACTTGGCTAAATATTTGTCGTTTGGTAAAGAGTTAAACCATGGTTAATGAAACTTTCCCTTACAAATGCTATCAGTTTGGACAAGTAAAAAATTTTGTTGTATGGTAAAGAGTTAAATACCTGTTCTTAACCAGATGAGAAAATTTCAAACTTTTCAAAGTATTTCAGGTGACAAATAAACACTGGCTTCAATGGTGTTTTTCGTCTTTGAAAGGTTAGAAAACATGATGGTGGAAGCAGAAAGTGCTTGTTACCAGCATTTTCTTCTCTTCCTACAATGTTTCCATTAGACTTTCTCTCTTGGGTCATTCAAACACACCAATATTAAGTAAAGAATTAATTGGAACTAAGCAGATGTTATTAAATGATAAATGCTTTATTTTCCTGAAAACAAGAGGGCCATGATGGCCCTGTATCGCTACACTGGCTAATAAGTAAAAACCCTACATGCATAACATTACAATAGTTGGCCAATTGGTTTCGAACTAGAAGACAAACAAAGATTATGACCCCAGGGTAAAGCCATGTTTGACCACAGAGCTATAATTACTTGAGTCCTAGTAGAGGTCCACAAGATAAAGCCCCATACCAAATAATACAGGTCTAGAATGAGTGGTTATAAAAAAGAAGATTTTCAAAATTTCCTCAATAGAAGGTCCCGTAAAACATGAGATCCCTGAGACAGGGCTACATTTGGTAGCCCTAGGTGTTATGGTTCATAATAATAAGATTTCTAAAGCTTTCACGAAACAAGCCCAGGTCAAAATTAAGACCCCTGAGATGGGGGTCAAACTTGACCCCAGGGCTATAATTTGGACCCCTTGGTAGAGGCCCACTAGATAAAGCTACATGCAGAATTAGCCCTAGGTCTTATGGCTAGGTATGATAAGATTTTTAAAGTTTTTCCTATATAAGCCTATGAAAAACTTGTGACCCCCAGGGCGTGGCATATTTTTACCCCAGGGCTATAATTTGGGCACTCTTGGTAGAGGCCCAGTAGATAAAGCTACATGCAAAATTTGGCAGCCCAAGGCCTAATGGCTTGGTACAGGAAGATTCCTAAAATTTTCACTATATAAGCCCATGTAAAACTTGTGACTCTCCGGGGCGGGGCCAAATTTGATTACAGGGCTATAATATGAAGAAACTTGGTAGAAGTCTACTAGATAAAGCTACATGCCAAATTTGGTAGCCCTAGGCCTTTTGGTTTAAGACAAGAAGAGTTTTAAGGATTTTCAATATTTTTCAGTTTTGTTGCCATGGCAACCAGAGTTTTAGAAGGAATCAAATTCTTTCAAGAAATTCTGAAGAGGACCAGGATCATTTCTGTGACGTTTCACCAAAATTGGATGGATACTTTCAGAGAAGAACATGTTTGAAATAAAAGTTAACGCACGGCCAGACCCACAATGGACACCGGGGCATGACATAAGCCTGCTGGCCTTCGGCCAGTGGAGCTAAAATTTATAACAGAAAGTTTTCTATGAAATAGAGATACAGGTAATCAAGATAAATAAAGGTTCAATTTATAAAGACACCATAAAAACATTGTGGCTGAAGGAGAAATAGCATCACTTGACCCCATTTCTTCTTTACCTACATCATTTTCCCCAAAATAGTGTAGCCAATCAGAACTTGCGTTACTTTCCAAAAGTAGAATTAGACTAAGGATGTGATTTGGAAATGGTTGGTAAATATTGGCTTTCTTGGTCTTGTTCTCAAGAATTTTTTAAATTTGAAAGAAATACAAGTTCTGACTGGCTAATCCAAATAGTTTTGCCAATCAGAACTTGAGTTACATTCCAAAACTATAATTAGACAGAAAAAATTAATGCGATTTGGAATGGCTGGTGAATAAGGACCCTGATTTTTCATGATGTATCCTCAACAAAAAGGGTTACAGAAAAACAGCTGCCCATTTCAAATCAAAGTGTTGAAAACACTGGAGTGGTATATGTCAAGGAAGCCATTGTGTGGAATTAATAATTTGAAAGAAAAAGAGAAATCTTATTCAAATACTGGCTTGAAAGTCAACCTACTAAGCAAATTAATACCTTTTTTTTGGTTAAAGGCAGAGTACTCATGACAAAGTAAGGATTATTTGTGTATTGGTGGTCTCCCTTTGATCATTAGGAGGAGTCATGAGTAGCGTCCCTTGACAGTAGGATGCATGATGGGTAGAGAGGGAAACCATGTAAATATGTCAAATAAAATTAAGTTTGTACCTGAAAACTATGATTTTGAGATATCTTTGGCCATAAAAATCTAATTCCCATTTACACAATCAATTATTTTGATCTATAAATATTCATGCACAATCAAATGGAGTAGCGTGCAATCATGGAACGAACAAGCCCAGGGATGAACTGGTTTTGGAACGAAAAAGCCCAGCACCAAGCGATCAGTAGACAAATTTTGTGTATATCATTGCGCCATATGGAAGGCTATGAGCGGTGAGGCTATTTTCAATCAAAAAGAAGTATTTCCATGATTGATGGCCTCACCCAGTGTATTTTAACATGCCATTTCCAATTACATATCTGAGTGCTATCGAAAAACTCATTAGTCTGGGAAAAATTGAGTTTAATTGGGTTTATTTCCTTCGGCTTTGCACAAAATACGATAAACGGTCTTCAAAATTCAATACTGAACTCATAGTGGCATTGTCTTCGACAAATACCACAAAAATGACTTCTCCCTAAGTACAAAAAAGTCATTCAGATTATTCATAAAAACTTGGTGACAGAACTAATATAACTCTTGGTTTACAGAAGATCCAGATGTGAATGCTGGTAAAGCTATCCATCTAGAGAAGAAACTATCATGCTTTCCAAGAAATATTTTCTGTCACCATCTGCCACACATGTTAACTTGTAACCTCATGTCGTCAACTTTTTCTTCTCTTCATCTATAAGCTTTGTTTATTGGTTAATTATCTATCTCTTTGTATGCTGTTTAATAATATTTTCAATCTTTTTTCAGTTCTATCACAGCTGCATCAGCGCACCAACCCATGGAGTTTCTTTAACCAGTTCTCCACATGATATCCTTCCAGAGCCACTGGCTGCTTTCCAACATAGACATCTTGAAAGTAGTGGCTGCTTTCCAACATAAACATCTTTAAAGTGGACTATCATCTCAAACATGCTGGCTGCTTTCCATCATAAACATCTTCAAAGAAGACTATATTCTCATGCAATGCAGCAACAGGAGAAGTTGTGTGTAAGAAGCAATTTCTCCAGTGCTCACAGCCTTTTCTCACGAAGCATAAACTTGTTACAAAATGAAAGAACTTTTAATCGTGCCCAAATTCAAAGCATTTGCAATCTACAAGTTTAATGTGGCTTAAATAGCAAGAATTATCTTTGAAGGTGTAGAAAACATAGTGGGAAAAAAGACAATATTGGTCAACCCTTTACCACACAATCCCTATTTTTAACAACACTTGGGCAGAAACCTATTGAAAACATAGTGGAAAATGGAGAATCTTTTCTACCCTTTTAAAGTTGGGTTTCATCAATCCAGCCCCTTTAAATTTGTTGTCTGCAAAAGCTTTAATTTTGACAAGTGTAAAATTTTATTGTTTTGTAAAAAGTTAGTACAAGCAATTTCTCCTTTTCCCAAAATGTTTTCAAAAGTCTTCTTCCTCTGGATTGTTGAAACAATGGATTATTTAATAAAGGGTTAAATCTTAACTCATGTAGGTAATCCACATTTTACAAGGATATTTTCAAAGTTGTCAGCTGCAAATTTGTTTCATGGGATAATGAGTCAAATATATCCCGCTCTATATGACTATTGATATTCCTGTACAAAAATCATCCATTTTTGTAATGAGAAAAGTTCCACTCTCCTCCCCTTGTGGCAATTTATTGTAACAGATGAGAAAAAATATCCCTGTAAGCATTACTTATATACAGTGACCGTCTTTAGTCACTTTACCCTATACCAAACACAACTATTTGAAAGAACAGTTACTCAACTCATTTATTTTGCGAACAGTTTTGCTCCAAGATAGGCTCTGTCTTTGAAAGGGTAGCAAAAAGGTTGGAAATGCAGAAAATTTCTGTTTATATTCATTACAAAAAGTGCAGGTTTGGGATAAAACCAGACTGGAAATGTAGCCTCTAAAGTGCACACAAGATTTTTCCATGACTTGTCCCAGTGACCTACTTTTTGACCCTATATAACCCAATTGCTAACTAGTCTGAGATATCATAAAGACAAATATTATAACTATGTTTCATGAGTATCAAACTGAAAATATAGCCTCTAGTGTGCACGAAAGATTTTTCTAAGGTTTGACAAGGTGACCTCCTTTTTGACTCAATATGACTCAATTTCAAAGTGGTCCAAGATATCAACAAGACAAACATTCTGATCAAGTTTCATGGGTATCAGACTAAAAATAAGGCCTCTTAAGGTTTTCCCACGATTTGCCCCTGTGACCAACTTTTCCACCCGACATGACCCAATTTCGAACTTGTCCAAGATACTATCCAGAAAAACCTTCTGAAACAGTTTCACAATCGCCTGTTGAAAAAGCCTACTGCAATACCTATTATATGAGCCACATTCAAGAATTTTGTCATCTGGAAATGGTTTTGAGTTGGACAAGTCTGGCTCATGTCATAGTAGTTGTAACATAATTATTTCAGATTCCTTGTTCAGTTACTAGTACATGCTCTATGGAAAATTTTGCTTTTCTTTGTATAGTGTTGAAGTCACTTTTCAACATAATTTCAGATGCATTGTAGAGGACAGTGCACCTATCCACGCTTTTCAAGAGTTTCTTTTCTGCGCCACTTGCTGCTTTCCAAAATTAACTTTGTTAAAAACACTGTTAAGTGGTGAGAGAGGAATGAATCCTGCTGGGGAAACCAGTGACCCAAGGTCTGAAGTACTATATGCAACTGCTCAGTGTAAAAAATTTCCTTCGTAAAACTCAATCATCATCTGCCCCAACTGGATTCAAACTTGAGAGCATACCAATTCTATTTCTAACCCACTGGGTAGAAGAACCCCAAAGCTCCAAAAGTGTTTTGCTAGTAACTGTTTACAAAAAAAGTCTATTAGAGCTGCTGATAAAAAGGCTATATTTCATTATTTAGACTGTAAAGCATTTACCAAACAATCTTATGTTTTAAAGACCCTGAGGTAGAATTGGCTCTTGAATAGATCCTGGGAAAAAGAAAAAATGCTTGTGATCCTTTTTACATCATTTCAGCGGCATTAAATTTGTCTGAAAAATCACTTTCAGTGTTTTTGTCGTCGGATAATAATTTACATGTCACAGACATTCTCTCTTGTTAAAACAGAACCAAATACTGCAGTTTTAAAGGACTTTTCTTGTAAGATCTCACAGAAAACATAAATCTAGCCACAGTAAGTTCCCAGATCAGACTGCATATTCCACAGAGTCTGACCATGATTCATATAGGATGTGCAATCTGATCTTACACCTATGCCATCAGGAAAAATTTGGGTCCAAGATGCTAAGGGTTGCTGCTTCTAGTCAAACTAGTAACCAGCCTAGCCCATAATTACTTATTGCTTGTCAATACTAGAAACTCCAGTAAACCACCCCATGCCCTGCAATTATCTCTTCACCAAGTTCTAGGCATAGATTATCACTTATGAATTTGTTTATCTCTTTACAGTCCAAGTATGTCAATAACCCCACATTTGACCAATTCTACAAAAATTGTGTGAAAAGGGGAATTTGCTCGTTAACAGCATTTGTTCCTTTCCCAAAGAATTTTCCAGAGCTTCACAAAACATTTTTTTTTTTCTTTCCCTAAGCCACAAAGTGCCTTTGACAACTTTAGTTGCTTTTGAGGCTCGTGTAGATCAAGATCAAACTGCACAAAACATGCAGTCTGATTTTTATCTACACTGGGCACTTAGTTTAAGCAGTACAGGCAAAAGCAACCATCAAATTGCAGTTCTTTAGGTCTTATATCTAGAACAAATATGTCCGTTTATTTATTCGTAGCTCTAAGGGTTAAGATGTCTGCCCAATGTGTAACTCATAATAATATTTGGTAAGTCTAAAAAAAGCTTGTATAATGTCAGTAAAGGGAACTGCTGCATCCAAACCATTATCATTGAATGTGGCTAAAATGATGGAATCTGCCTTTGTAAGGATGGAAAATATCATGGGAAATGGAGAAAATGATGGTACAAAATAATTTCTTCTTTTCACACAAAGTTTTCAAAAGCCTTCCTCCTACGGATCATTCAAACATAAAACTGTTTGGTAAATTGTTAAACCCTTTACCACATAATGCCAAGTTTTCACAACTCTGTCAGAGAAGGCTTTTGAAAACATTATGGGAAAAGGAGAAAATGCTGACAACCACCATTTTCTCCTTTTCCCACAATGTTTTCTACCCTATCAAAGACAGAAATCATCATTTGAACAGCATTAATTAAAATATCGTCTGCAAGTGCTTTCATTTTGGTCTAGTCCAAAATTTTGTCATTTGGTAAAGAGGCATTTTGCCAAAATTTGAAAGCAACACAACTTCTGATTGGCTAAACCAAATGGTTTAGCCAATCAGAATTTGGTTTAGCCAATCAGAAGTTGTGTTACTTTCTAATTCAAGGCTGAGACTAAGAATGAAACTAAAAATGCTTGGTAAATACGGACCCTGAACAAGTCTATAAATTATGAACTCCCCCAGTACTATACAATTTATTAATGATCTGTCTGTGCGGAAACCGGACATTGGTGAACCAGTTATTAACTCTTTAGCAGATGACAAAACTTTGTTCTAGTCCAAATTCAAAGCATTGCCAGCTCATCAATTTTTGGAGTCATCTGGATAGAGCAGTGTGTTAATTGAATGACAATTATGAGCAAACTCAAATTATTGTACAAGCAACCTTCCCTTTTTTCACATAGTTTAAAAGCTGCAATGACATAAGCCAAGTATGTCAGAAACAAGAAGGCCATTGGCCCCAAAGTGCTCACCTGAGTAAAGTCATCTAGGATTGATAAAGTTGAAGACATCCTGGTTGTGGTAATGTACACTGTCACATGAGTGTTAATGACCTACTTTTTGATACAACATGACCCACTTTAAAACTTATTCAAAATGTTATCAAGATAAACATTCTGATCAATTTCTTGAGTCTCAGACTGAAAATCTGGCCTTCAGAAGGCACAGAAGCTTTATTTAAGATTTCATCCAGTGACTTACTTTTTCACCCGATATGGCCCACTTTTGAACATGCCCACGAAATTATCAAGACCAACATTCTGACCAATTTTCATGAGCATCAGACTGAAAATGTGGCCTCTAGAGTGCACACAAGGTTTTACTAAGATTTTTCCCAGTGACCTACATTTTTACCTGATATGAACTTATTTAAATCTGTTCCAAAAAATTATCAAGACAAAAATTCTAACCAAGTGTCTTGAGTATCAGACTGAAAATATGGCTTCTAGAGTGCCAAAAAAGTTTTTCTGTGATTTGTCCTGACAACCTACCTTTAGACCTGACATGACCTTATAAGTATTACACTGAGAGTGTGGCCTCTAGAATGCACACAAGATTTTTCTAATTTTGTTCCGACAACCTAATTTCAGCCTCGTCCGAGATATCATCAGGACAAACATTCTGACCAAGTTTGGTGAGTATAAGAATAGAAATATGGCCTCTAGAATGCACACGCTTTTTTCTATTATTAAGGCAAGTGACCTCCTTTTGACCTGATGTGACTCAATTCTAAACAAGACTGAAATGTCATCGAGACAAAATAATACTCTGACTAGGTTTCATAAGTATTGGACTAAAAAGACGGCCTCTAGAAGTTTTTCTTCAATTTGTCCCTCTGACCTACTTTTTGACCTGATGTGACCCAAACTGAACCTCATTGGAGATATCATCAAAATAAACATTTTGACCAAGTTTTATGAATATCAGACTGAAAATGAGCACACCAGGTTTTTTCTAAAGATTTATCCCACTTACCTCATTTTAGCCTCAAATGACCAAATTTCACACTTGTCCAAGATATCATCAAGACACTCTGACTAAGTTTCATGTGTATCAGACTGAAAATATGGCCTTTAGAGTGCACACAAGAGTTTTCTAAGTTCTGCCCCAGTAACCTAATTTTTGATCCACTGTGAAACAATTCCCAACTAGTCTGAGATATTATCAACACAAACATTCTGACCCAGTTTCATGGGTATCCGACTTAACATGGTCTTTTAAGTGATAAAAGTTTTTTCATCTAAAATTTACCCTAGTTACCTACTTTTTGACCTGATGTGACCAAATTTCACCCTAGTACTGGGTTGTATCAAGACAAACATTTTTACCAAGTTTCATGAGTATTGGACTGAAAATGTGGCTACTAGAGTGCACACAAGGTAAATGTTGACGCCTGGACAATGGATGATGCACGAGGAACACAGCAAGACAGACACAGCACTAACACAAACGCTTGAGCACTTTGTAAAGCAACTTAACTTGATGTAATTGTTGCTTTTTCTTACAAATGTTTCATGATTCAGAAAGTACAAAAATATGAGCAAGGGAACCACATAACTTTATCAACAAGGAGAAAATCATAAAAATATCTTAGCACTAAATACAGGCATGAGCGACTGTTTAAATCCTTCACCAACAAATACTTTTTTATTACCATAAAAAGAGAAAGCTTTGAAAACATGTTGAAAAAAATATTGTTAAAAACTGAAAAAATGCTTGTAAATGCTTTTTTACATTTCTTCCAGACTGTTTTTTTACCATTGCAGGCACAAATCCAATTATTTGGGCCATATTTAATTTTTAGCTGCAAATACTTTCAATATGAATGATTCAAGAAATCTGGTAATGAGCTAAATGCCAGATGAATTATTTGATTTCTGAATGATGAATGACACCAATAAAACAATTTTCCAGCCTAAACCACTGTACAGTGGCCATAACGAAGTTCATTTTGATATGCTGCAATCAATAGTAATGAAATCTTATTCATAGGAAATTTTTATGAAATTCCAAGCGGCAAAATTGATGGATAGCTTTGGAATACAGGACCATGTTTGCTGAATGAAATTAATGAACAGTCACTATGTACAGAGCTCTTTGATGACAGACTGATGTCGGCAAAAACATTCCCCTAAATCCAATCATAATGATCTTTTATGTTGTAACTGACATTCTGATCACGGGATAGTTGTGTTAAGTCATGAGCTATTAAATTATACTGCCTTTTCTGATCAATGGTGATCTATGTTTTGTTGCTTTTGATAAAGTACCTTACTTTCTTATCCCACACAATCCCAAGGTATAACGACCTTTGGGGAGAATGCTTTTGGAAACATTGTGGTAAAAGGAGAAAATGCTGGAAATCTCCTTTTTCCACAATGTTTCCTTCCCCTTGAATTACAAATTTCAGTTCTTGATTTACATTGTTTCAGTTCTTCATTTACATTAACTTTGTCGTCTGCAGTTGCTTTGAATTTGGACGAGTCCAAAATTTGTTGTCTAGTAAAGAGTTAAATAATAATTTGCCTATGATATTACCCCCTTAACTCTTTAAAGAGGCCCTGATACTCATTTTCTGCCAGTTTTAACTCATTTTGTCTTTATTTTATCAAACTATAGTCATTCTCATATCTTCATGCCAAATATTGCGCCTCACTGTTGCAAGGTTGCTTAGATTACGGTCGATAGAAAATGCATTTCACTGAGTTGCGGCCTTCCATGTAAACAGACTCGTCGTTTCCTGTTTTTGAATCGAAGATTTCGATATGTCGGTTATACACTCGGGTAGATTCGTATGATGATCATGCATTCTGTCACGTGACTATATTTGACCTTCGCCCTGTGTCTAATGAGGTAAACGAAGGAAAATGGAGGCTTCTCTGTTGCAGCCTCGATTTTCAGACGAAGGTTGCAGCCTATATATGCAAATTACACCGTATCCGACTCTAGGCAGAAACCAACGATAAATTTCCGTGACGCACCGCCAATATTTACAGCTCCGATCATCAGCCAGTTTTCTTCTGACCAATGTTCGGTTTCTAATACAAATCTCTGTGTTTCTTTTTTTCAAGTACACCATTTATGTCAGTAATTTATCCATGTTTACACAAAGGACTGATTTCAGTACCATTCTAAATTGTTTGAAATTTAACAGCGTTTTTGCTCACCGGCTGTAGAAGGGCATCTTTAAGAAATGACAAAATTTTGTCTTGTCCAAATTAAAAGCATTTACAGAGGGCAGATTGCATGTGGCTCAAATGGTAGACTTCAGCACTGACAGAGTAGAAAATATTGTGGGAAAAGGACTAAATGCTGGTTATCAGCATTTTCTCCTTTTCTTACAATTTTTTCAAAAGAATACCTCCTATGAGACCTTAAAACTTAGGTTTTTTTTGATAAGGGTTAACAATCTTGATATTGTAATTGACATCCTGAGCATGGGATAGTTGTGTAATGTCATAAGCTATCAAAGCATACTGCCTATTCTGATCAGTGTTTTGTATACCCTTTCCGAGTAATGCTGATGAACATTTTGTAACTTTTGTAAAAAAAAAAAATCACTTTCCTATTCAAGATTTTGACAAGATAAAAACTCTTTACCAAACAATCTCATGTTTCTAGGACCCTGACAAGGCAGGAAAGCATTGTGTTAAATATGCAATGAAAAATGGAAAAAAAAAATGCTGGTTTTCTCCTTTCTCCTGGTAGGCAGTCTAGGTCAACAGCACTTCCCTTTGCAGATGGAATACACAAGATCAGGCTGCATAAAACATAAAGTCCTGACCTTAGAGCTTTTAGTCCAATGCTTTGTGAACATTTTTAAACAACATCATTGAAATTGCAATTTTTGGCCTGTTTTCAAGACTGAGAAAATCCACTCCATTTATTTATTATTTTAAGGTTATCAATCCATTATCAAATTACCATCGTGATTCTTTAAGTAGTCATTAAGATTTAGTACAAAATGCAAACATTCTCTGACCTGGAAATATGCCTTGGGTCATTGTATGCTTTCACCTGCACTGAAATTTGAATGACCATTTGAAGGATCATAATCACAATTTAATGATGGATGGAATACCATGAGCATTCAGGGTACATTGAAACACAAACTGGCTGCAATAATTTTCCACTATTGATATTTTCTGAACAATTTGCAAACTACAGTTTGTCTTGAAAATCATGAACTCTTTACAAGGGTTGCATCTAGAAATTTTCAAATATGGGGGCTAGCCCCCATCATCTTCAGAAAAAGGGGGGCATGTCCCCCCTTTCAAGTGTAAAGAGGGGGGACAAATTTCATGGCGGTTCCGATAATGTGGTAAAGGGTTAATGTATTATTTGTTTTTGTCTTTGGAAAAATAAAAATGATTATATCAATTAAAGGGTTATTATATTCTAGTCTTCTTTTTTAAGATGAATGTTTTAAAACTTCTTCTTTAACACTTGTTACAGTATAATCACTGTAAGACAAGTAGACTAATCCCCATCTTACCCTATCTATCCTACGTTGTTCAACATTTTCATTTCATAAATTCAACGAAATTTTTACCTCAGTGTTAGACTGAGATTTTAGCGTCCATCTATTGTTTCATACATATATTTATGTAAATTTACTGCTTAAATTCACTACCAAAGCTGAAAAGACAGTCTGAAATGCCTCTGATCAGACGATGTCAAATAGACATTTTGTCATGGGTTTTCGCGGTTTTTTGCATCGATCTTTTTTCATGTCAATCTTTTTTAAAAAGTATTTCCACATGATATTGCAAGAATTTGTCAATAATGGTTGTAGGCCACTTCAAAACGTGTCATTTTACCCTAGATCAGTGGATTGACATCATTATCTCGCTTTTCATTACACGCCAACTTGTTAGGTTGTGGTAAACGGTGACGTGTGGTCCGTCATATTTAATACTCACAGTTTTTGACAGAGTTATTTTCTTTCAAGAATTTTGTAGCCTTAAGACATCACTTGTTGCCAGCAGGTGCCAATGCGTCATTTTTGGACACATTTTTCCTAAATTGTCGCATTCAGTGATCGACAGCGTGGACCCTGCAGTGAGGCTTTTCGTCTGCATAACACAGACGGCAAGCGCCTATTGATATGATCAAAATAACCCGACAATCTACGATTTAAGTTTACGGTTTTAAGTTTCGAATGATTATTTGGTTGACCATGCAAATTTTGTTTCATTTTATTCCCCCCCAAGTCGTTTTTTCTCTCTTTTTCCCTGATTATGGTGCGCACGATCATGCACTTTTTGCAGGCTAGTTCGTTTTAGTGCGGGATTTGGTGCGCAAACAAATTTCGTTTTCGCGGGATTTTTTATTTTGATGCTGGATTTCGGCAATCCCGCACTCTAGATGCAACCCTGCTTTACCATACAAAAATATTTTAGATTCATCCCAAATCAGAAGAATTTGCAAGCAACAAATTTAATGTAGCTCAAATGATAGTTTGTATTTAAAGTTCCCTAACTACTCATTTTAAGCCAAATGTAACCCATTTTGTCAACATTTTAACAAACGGTAGTAATTCTTATGGCTTCATGACACATATTACACCTGGGGGTTGCATGATTGCATAAATTACAAAGGATAGAAAATAGAATTTTGGAATTGGCAGCTACCCACTCATTCAATAGAGGAAATCGCATGATGGTTGTCATGTGACTGTGTATGACCTTCGCTTTGCATATTCATGTGGCTGGTAAGCGAATTGAGATCTCTACACAGGTGTTCAGTCGCAACAATCTATGTCACGAGAACCCAACAGTAATTTACTCGAGGATGTCGGAGTTTTATATCGGGAGTGTAGTGGAATAATTTCGAAGACAGTAGAAAGGTAAATTTCATGTGTGTAAATCAACATTTAGCGTTTTTGCTAAAAGAAGGGGAAAAGACATGATCCTACAAATAGACGAGTGTGCCATTCTCCGTGTTGAAACAACAAAGTAGCTTTCTATTTTTAGATAGGGGTATGCAAATGACTCTAGCTATAAACTATCATGATTCCCCCATTGTTTATAATTTTGACCCAACATAATTTTCTCTTAACCAAAGTTTATTTCCAATAAAAATCTGAAACTTTTCATTCTTTGGGGCCATAAATATTGCTGATTTATTGATTGAAACACATTTCTGTAATTATTTGGCTTAAAATGAGTAGCTAGGGAACTTTTAAATATTACTATGGGGAAAAGGACAAAAGTTGGTTACAAGCATTTTCTCCTTTCCTGACAATGTTTCCAAAAGCATGTTCTGTCAGCAGCATTTAAACTTGAGATTGTTGAGTACCAGGTCATTTCATTAAATCCTGTAACAAACTTGAATAATATTAGAAACCATACCTTGTTAGAGTCCAGTGGGTTGTCACTTAAATGTATCACTGGGCCTGGATGTGTTTTTCTTGACCTGAAATAAAGAAATAAAACATTAATTCAAGAAAGAATTATGTCAAAGCCAACAGCAAATATATAACTACCGCTATGTAAAATTCTAACAATCTGAGTCACACCTTTGCAAGGTTCATTTCCCAATGACCCAATTTCAAATCTGTCCTAGTCATCATCAAGACAAACATTCTGACCAAGTTTCAAGAGTACCTGGCTGAAAATATGTCTTCTAGAGTGCACACAAAGTTTTTCTAATATTTGGCCTGGTGACCTTCTTTTTGACCCAATGTGACAAAGTTTCAAACTTATCTAAGATATTATAAACACAAACATTCTGACTAAGTTTCAAGAGTATCAGGCTGGACATGTGGCCTCTAGACTGCACACAAGGTTTTTCTTAGATTTGACCCCGTGACATAATTTTCGACCCCCACATGACCCAATTTCAATTTTGACCAATATATTTTCAAAACAAACATTCTGCCCAAGTTTCATGAGCATCAGGCTAAAAATGTGGCCTCTATAGTGCACACATGGTTTTTCTAAGATTTGACCCTATGACCTACTTTTTGACCCAACATGACCCAATTTCAAACTTGTCCGATATATCATCAAGAAAACATTCTGCCCAAGTTTTACGTGTATCAGGCTGAAAATGTGGTCTCTAGAGTGCACACATGGTTTTTCTTAGATTTGACCCTATGACCTATTTTTTGACCCAATGTGACCCAATTTCAACCTTGTCCATTATTTCATCAAGATAAAACGCTCTGACCAAGTTTCAAGAGTATCGGGCTGAAAATGTGGCCTCTAGAGTGCACACAAGGTTTTTCTCAGATTTTGCCCTGTGATCTACTTTTTGACCCAACGTGACCCTATTTCGAACTTGTCCGAGATATCATCCAGTCCAACATTCTGACCAAGTTCCATGAGTAACTGACTGAAATGTGGCCTCTAGAGTGTACAGAAAGTAAATGTTGACACCTGGACGACGCATAATGGACGACGGAAGATGCACCACGATGGACATAACATGATCACAAAAGCTCACCTTGAGCACTTCGTGCTCAGGCGAGCTAAAGAGTGGGAGAAGGAAAAAATATTGATGACTAGCATTTTCTCCTTTTCCCACAATGTTTTATACCTTCCATAGATATTCCCCAAATTAAGGCTACATAATTCTTTATTTGTCATCTGCAAACATTTCCAATTTTGGATCAGTCTAAAATCTTATCATTTGGTAAAGAGTTTACATAAACAACTTATCCTACTTGTTGGTTGATATGGATTAGGTCTGAATTCTCTTGTTTTCAACAGTCTTTTTGATTAGCTTATACTGGTACTGACCAATCTCTGACCAAGAATACAACCAGGTATGCTATAGTAACTAATAAAAGTCAATCCTTTAGGCCTTTACTATACAATCCCGAGTCCTTACAACCTAAACGAACATGGATTTTGAAATTATAGTGGGAGAAGGAAAAAAAAGCTGTACCGGTAAAACGTTTTCTGTCATGTTTACTTTGTCATCTATAAATGCTCTAAATATGAACAAATCTCAAATTTCATGGTCTGGTGAACAAATAACTTGTAACCTGAACTTTATAATTTGTCCTGCAAACTAATTGATCAGTTTTAGACAAAGATCTGAATACAATGATATGCAGGGTAATCTTTTATCTACACTTTTTTGCCAAAAACATAGAGAGCACCATACACAGGACATGTGCCCCCTCACAGAGCCAAATAAACAATAGGATATTTGTATAAACAAAAGGGTATTTTAGGTAAGAAAGATTGAAATACTGCAATTTTAAGGCTGTTGTAGGCCAAAAATTCCTAACACAGTGTAGATCACTATTACACGTAGACTGCATGTTTTGTGCTGTCTGATCTTGATCTTCACTATCAGAAGATGCACCTACTACTAGGCTTGGTGCTTTAACCCTTTGCCACCCGACCCTGAATTTTAACGACCTTGAGAAAGAAGCATTCTGAAAACATTGTGGGAGAAGGAGAAAATGCTGGTAACCAGCATTTTCTCCTTATCCCACAATGTTTTTTACCCTTCCCAAAACAAATTTCGATTTTTCAGACACATTTATTTTGTTGTCTGCAAATGCTTTCAATTTGGAAAAGTCGAAAATTTTGTCATCTGGTAAAGAGGTAACAGACAACCCTTTACTAGATGACAAAAATTTTGACTTGTCAAAGTCATAACACATTTACACATAACAAAATAAAAGGGGGTTAAATTGTGGGATTTGTCTAACATTGTGGGAAAAGAAGAAAATGTGGTTGACCAGCACTTCCTCCTTTTCCTACAATGCTTTCCTTTTATCCCAGGGTCATTCAAACACAGGATTGTTAGGGTTATACTATGGCTAGATTCACTGGAAAGAAAATCCAAAACATCCTAAAAAGTTCATCAGATCAATACCAAAGGTCAATGTCAAGTTTGTTTGCCACAAAAGTCAATATACCATGGTCAACAAGCATGCTTCACTCAGCTTTCTCTTCACCATACAAAAAAATGTTTGACCAGTCCAAATTCAAAGCATTTGCAGATGACAAATAAATGTGACTCAAGGGTAGAAAATACTGTGGGAAAAGGAGAAAATACTGGTTTCCAAGATTTTCTCCTTTTCCCATGATGTTTTGATAAGGCTTCTTCCTCAGGGTCATTAAAAGGCAGGATTATGTGGAAAAGAGTTACTCATATACCAAACATTCAGTGTGTTTTAATACCTCTGATGATGAAGATTTTTGAAAACATTGTGGACAAATGAAAAACCCGTAACCAGCATTTTCCCCTGTTCCTAGTAAATTTTCTACCCCTCTAAAGATCAACCCCAACATGTGAGAAACATTTATTTTGTGATCTGCAAATGCTTTGAATTTAGACAATTCCAAAGTTTTGTTGTTTGGTAAAGCTTAAATCCTTGCAGAGCAATTGACAGGACATTATTACCTTCATAAAGAGACCCATCAGCCCTTTCATCTCATATGCATGTATTGATGGTGTAGATCAAATCAGACTACAAAGAACATGCAGTCTGATCTTAGATCTACATGATCCTTCTTTGCCAGATATGCTGACAAGAAAACTTTGGAATTGTAATACCTGCATCTTCAGTACTAAAACAGAATGTCAATTTCATTAATGAGCCATGCTCTGGCAAAGGGGGGCTTAATGCATCTCCGTGATTCATGATTCATGATACCAAGGAAGTCATCACAGACTTATGGATCCATAATGTCCACTTTTTGTAACAAATGACTTAATCATGAGGTAGACTGGTTCTTGGACATACCGAAAATTGACCAATGGCGAAAAGTTTCGGCCCAGGTCAGCCTGCGCGGACTGCGTAGGCTGACCTTGGTCGATAATTTTCACAGATGCATTAAGCCCACTTTTCACAGAACATGGCTCATTTATTTCGTACTATGAGGGTTACCTGCAATTTCAAGAAATCTCATAACAATTTCAAGACATCTGTTAAGTCTGATCTTGATTAACTGTTCAAAAATGGATCAAATTAAAAAAGTCATTTTCATTTCCTTCAAATACTTCTCAAATCTTTTACAAACATAAAATTTTAGGCTCTTCCTTTCTGATAGCAGAATCAGGTACAAAAAATAAATGCTTAAAGGGGAAGAAATTATTGTAGGAAAAGGAGAACATGCAGGCTACCACCATTATTGCCTTTTCCCATAATTTGTTCTTCCTTGGGGTTGTTAAAACATGGAATTAGTTGGCAAAAGCTCAAGGTACTATCCTAGAAAAATACCATACTGTCTCTTTTTAATGCCCCTGGTGTGTTGCATTTTCCAGAGGAGGGGCAATTAACAGAAGAAAATTGACACATATAAATTTCCAAGGACAACAATAACATTACAGTCCAGGTTTTAGTCAGTGGCAACTGCAAAGCAATCGCCATTTGGGAAACAAGCATTTGAGAAACAAGCTGTATGTAATACAGAATATCGATTTTACTGCTGATCATGATCCACACTCGATAAATATGGGACACCAGTCTTTGATACTTTCACTTTCTCTAAATTTTTGCCATGTTAGTTGACAAATTTTTTGATACTGGAAGCTTATAATGTTATCAGAAGTATTCCGACAGTCACATGTTAATGACACTGATTTGTAAAATAATTAGGATTATGTCCATGCCATAAGTTTATTCAAGCTCATTTATTCCAACTTTATCGATGGATTGGCCATCTGGTTAGTGTGTTTTCAATCAGAAAAAGGCTGAGGGAGTGTTAATTAGAGAAGGAGTGTCAATAGGGGACATTGTGGTACCCATCTATAATTTCAAGGCCACTTTGTTAACAACCCCTATTGTGAATATCAGGCTATGACCTTTTAATCAGAGCACATCTAGTAAACAAGGGGTAAAAAAGTTTTTTTTTCAACTTGTGATTTTTACCCCTTACCTATCAATCCTGTGTTTCAATAATCCTTTTGAAACATTCTTTGAAAAAGGAATGAGAGCCCCGAAAAAAGGGCGCCAACTCAGAGCTGCAGTGACAATTCACAGTAAAAACTATAAGTTATAATGGAGCATAATTATTCTTAAGTATATTTTCTTCAATTAGAGGGTAATTATGTACCTGTATTGCTCTACTGCCTAATAAATTTATAGATTACATTCGCCATGTACATAACTGGCATCAATAGTCATGAAACTGTTACCAATCTGTATTGCAATAATATCCCCCAAAAATGTCATGTCTCTTTCGTATACCGCCAAGATGATCTTAATGAATACACACAGGTCTTATCAAGTATCATTCATACCAAATATCCATGAACTCTGAAGAAAAGTATTTCCACAAGATTTCCAACAAAAAGGTAATACTGGCCCTTCATCACTCACCAGAAAACAATTTTTGACATCCCGTCTCCTCCAATGGGACCAAATTTTGATCCCATGGCAATAATGTGAACAACTTTGCTAGAGGTTCTTGATATCATGTTACATATGAAACATAACAATTCTAGACCAAATGGTTTGGAACAAGAAATATTTTTGAAGTTTTCTCTACATAAACCAACATAAAAGTTGTGGCCAGGATGGGCCATTTTTTGATCTACCAGCTATACGGTACTTAGTTAAATCCTGGGACAGGTACAATATATAAAACTACCTAACTATCAAATACCGGTAATACAGGCCTAGGCTAATTGGTTATTAAAACAAGAACATCATTACACTTTCCACTAACTAAAGACCCCCCCCCCCCCCTCTAAAGCATCATGGTGCCCTGGGCACGCCAATTTTGACCAAAGAGTTAAATTAAAGAACTTGGTAGTGATCCAACAGATAAAACTATGCGCCAAAATTAAGTATCACATGACCTCCTATTTCTTTGAATTTTTACCCCCGCATTTTCAAAATGACCCCAAAATTCAAATGTGTGCCTTCTTTTATTCAATTGAAGGGGGTCAAATGACCCCCAAATCAGAAAGGCAAGGGAAAACCCTGGTATCAGTAGGATTTATGGTTCAGAAGTAGAAGATTTTGAAAGTTTTCACTACATTTGCACATGTTAAACTTGTGACATTCCCCCTTCCCCAGCAAGGCCAATTTTGATCCCAGGGCTACAATTGTAGTAGTCTTGGAATAGGCATACTAGATGGCAACACATGTATAATATTTAAGCTTTAGCTCTCACCGTTAGCAACATGAAGACTTTTCAAGCTTAACCTATATAAGAGGCTGGGCCAATTTTGACCCCATGGCTACAAATTGAACAACTTTGGTATAGGTCCACTAGAGGCAGCTACATGCCAAATTTGGTAGCCCTAGGCCCTCTAGTTAAGGACAACTAGAGCTGTCACTGAATGTGACTTAATACCCCCGCCAGCGCTTTGACAGGAACAGGCAATTATTTGTACACAGACGGACGGACACACAGACAGACAGGGTGATTCCAGTATACCCCCGAAATCATTCGCTTTGCAGGGGTATAAAAAGATTTGCTTTAGCTTTCATTCAATAAGCCTAGGTTGAACGTGTGACCCCTGGGGCAGGGCCAATTTTAAGATGAAGCTAAATGCCAAATCTTTGGAAAAATATGGACAGGCTAGGGATTCAAACCAGCTACCCCCTTGTTTCAAGCCCTATTGTAACCCAATGAGCTACCGCACTAAGATTAACATAATATAGAAAGATGCCATATACTGTAGGAAAACAGTAAAAATACTCACAGTTCAATAGCTTTATTCCAGTTGATAACATATCCAGATAAAATGAAAGACTCTATATTAACAATGTGCACATTGCCTCGCTCTGTACCGACATATAACCATTTACTTTGGAATGACAGCTGACAATGAGTAATCCTGAAATGAGAAAATGACAAAAAACTGTGTATCTACCACTCAGTTTAGATACCCAGGACAAAACAACTAGCTTTTGCAGACACTGCATACCAAGATCAGTGCCTGTAGACACCAACCAAGTATTCATAGTCAGATCCTTAGTTGAGAAAATAACACAATTTTCGATTGGCTGATCCATCTGAGTTACCCAGTCAGAAATCATGTTAATTTGTAATTTCAAAAAATTGTTGAGAATAAGACTTAGAATAGTTATTAGTATTGTTGTCACTATGCTTCAACATTTATTTGATCCTTTCAAAGTGCCCTCACAGCTTGCCTCTGCAGCTAGTGTACATCAAAATCAAAATGCACAAAACATGCACTCTGATATTTGATTTAGACTATCAGCTTTGCTCTGACATTCTGGACAAGAGCAACCTTGAAATTATGATTGTATGAGTCTCAATTCTAAACTGAACATGTTTTTTGGGTTTACTTAGTATTATACATGGTAATACTTATAATTTCATGCTTTCCGGTAGGTTATCGAGAAATATCAGTGAAATATTTTTCGATATTTCATGGTTACGAACAGTGAAAATACCAATTTTTATATTCTAACTCTTCAACTGAAGGCGGAAAAAGTTGTTCCCACGCACTAGTTACCTAGGTAAAATGCGCATGCCTCACAACCAGATGGAAATATGACGTAATTTACCTTACATTTCTCGTGCTTGACATAATATTGTAATGCGTTGCTATGCGGAGGGGCTACACCACGGGGTATAACCGAAAAGAAATGTACAGGATTTAGATTAAGTTCCCCCCAGACAGGGTTAAAAGCATGAAATAAATAGAATATTTGTTTTTTTCGGAGAAAGATCGAAATTTATTTCATCTCATGAACACCATCTGCGCCACTCGTGAAAATATTACCAATGATGTTCACTCGATGAAATAAATTTCGATCTTTCACCGTAAAAAACAAATATCCCCTATATCTCCTTTTAGAAGGATTACTTCAAAAAAAAAACCTTATAGACAAACAAAATAGTTAAAAAATTTGGCTCAGCTAACACAAAATGATAAACTCACAGGACACCCATAAAATTCAATGTTACTTATGCAAACCCTATCAGTCAAGATTTGCCTGAACTGAATGTGTTGTCTTATCTTAAATAGTTCAACCAACAAAGCCTTGGAATTACTACATCAATATAAGCCATGCTCTGTGAAAAGGGGGCTTAATGCATCTGCAAAAAATATTAACTCAGGTCAGCCTGTCCAGTCCCTGAAGGCTAATCTTGACCTAAAGTTTTTGCCATACTGCATGTCCCTTTTCAACGTCCCCAGGGGCATTACATTTTCAGAAAGGGGGGGGGGGGGGTGTTGATTAATAGAGGTAAAATGGCATAGAATGTCCTAGGAAGACAATAAAGTTATGTCTGGGTTTTAGTTAGTGCTGACTGCCAAGGGTTTGCCATTTGAGAAACCTGTTGTAGTTAATGCAGAATTTCAATTCTACTGCCGATCATGATTCATTTGGATATCAAATAGCATTCATGATTAATACTGGACACTCCTCTTCAATTCTTTCACCTTCTTAAGAGTTTTTTCCCAGTTACTTGACAAATTTTGTGGAGCTGAAAGTTTATAATGTTATTGAATGTGTATGAATGTACATATAGTCAGATGTCAATGACATCAATTTGTAAAGTAATTAAGATAATGTTGATGCTGTAAGTTTCTTTCAGCTGATTTATTTCAACCTTATCTACAAATTGGCCCTATAGTTAGCCAATTTTTAGTTAGAAAAAGCTGGGGAAGTGTTAATCAGAGGGCAAGTATTGATAAGGGACATACCTGTAGATCAATTTTCTGCATGTCAAAGGACATCTCTATCTCCTGGTTCAGATAGTTTTTAGATAAAATGAATTTTATGGATCCATGACTATGTGATGACCTGCTTAATATAATGCATCACAGAGATGGATTAAGCCCCCTTGTGCCAAACTATGGCTCATATAATTTCGTCACTCAGCGGGTTTAACATATTTATTCTTCACTGTACGCCTATGTCTCTAGGAAGACATTTAGAAAGGTAAAGGAGATACATTTTAACCTTTTACAAAACCATCCTGTGGTTTTACATAAGAGAAAGAGAAGGTTTTGGACAGAGTTGTGGGAAAAGGAGAAAATGCTGGTAATCAACATTTTCTGTTTTTCCCATGCCATTTCCAATCCCTTTAACCCTTTACCAAACAGTCCCTGATTTTAATGACCCCGAGGAAGAAGCCTTCTGAAAACACTGTGGGAAAAGGAGAAAATGCTGGTAACCAGCATTTTCTCCTTTTCCCCCACAATGTTTTCTACTCTTCAAAAGTCAAATTTCAATTTTTGAGTCACTTTTATTTTGTCGTCTGCAAATGCTTTCAATTTCGACCAGTCTAAGATATTGTTGTTTGGTAAAGAGTTAAAAATATACCCCATCATTTGAGTTACATTTTATTTCTAGTCTAAATATGGATTTTCTAATACACAAGTGTAGAACTTTCTCCTCTTAGGGACATAAAACACTCAGACAGAAGCATGTTTCCACATTTATTACTTTTCATTGGTTTTCTAAATTGTGTTTAACTTTCTGTCCTGGAACTTTATTCAATTTCATTTTTGTTTTGGCTCTCAAACTATCGTCTGACATTCAGGAAGCAATAAATCTCTTGAAAATTCAAGCCCCCTAGAATATTAAAACATTCTTCAAAATCAGATTTTTTAAAACAATTGACTTTGGACCTGAGGTAGCTCAATTTGGAAATTATACTCTTACAAGGAGAATCTTAACAAATGACAGAGCTTCTGCCAGGGCAGATAAAATTATATCTGTCTTATTCAATTGTAATTTATTCTATTTCATTATTAGGCCTAAAGCATTACTCCCTCCAAGTCATTGTAAGACATTAAGCAGAATATTAAAACAAGAAATTACCAAATACTCTCTATTTAATGCTTCTCATCCCTAGCCATATTATTTTTGTTTTAAACCAGCAAAGGACTTGCCCACTGGCTAATCCACCATGTTGATTTTTTTTTTAAACTTGTCATGATAAACAAGCTTGAAAATAATAACATGAACATTTATTTTGCTAATCACTTTACATTAAACTAGGAAAATTACCTATCAAAGAGCAGAGTCCAACATTAATTACATATACCATCTTTTGTCCAAAAGCTATCACAATCACAGTTAAATTTTTAAAACTGCAATCAATCCCTAGGAAAATTCTTTGTAATTTTAGCCTTTCTTTCCCCAACCCCTAGGGTATTATATGAATACTACTCCATATGCATCCATTAATATCTTGCCTGTGCCAACAGTGCAGAGAATATAAAGTTTATATCAAATTTAGTCAGATACATCGTCAGATATTCAGACCAACATCCGAGTCTAATTCTTTCTTAACTCTTTACCAAACAATCCTCCTTTTTAATGATCCTGAACAAGGAAGCTTTTGAGAAGATAATAGGAAAAGGGCTAAAATCCTGGTAATAACTTTTTTCACCTTTTTCTTGACTGTTTTCAAAATTCAAAAGACTTCTTCCTACCACTTGTCAAAACAGGCTTGTTCAGTACAGGGTTAAAAGATGTGTTCTACATTGATTTCATCCAAATCTATGACATTAAATCTAGATTTGATACAAGATAAGGCACTTACTTTTCTCTTTGGAATTTTAGCGAATGAACTATTTCAGGCCTTTTCTGTCGAAAGTTCCATAAATGTAAATTGTCATCTGAACATGATGTAACCAAAGCACCCTGGAGTTAAAGATAAAAACAAATCATACATTAGGAGATCTCTATAATCCCCTCTGTCTGCAAAATAGTAACTGTACATAACTTAGTCAACCTATCACTGTGAAACAAGATTCATTTAAATCTTTACCACACCATCAAATCTTAGACTCATCCAAATTGAAAACATTTGCAGACAACAAATCACAAACAGCTAAAACTAAGAATTTCATTTTGAAATGGTTGAAAAATTTGTGGGAAAAGAAGAAAACGCTGGTTACAATGCTGGTTACCAGCTTTTCTCCTTTTCCCACGTTTTTAAAAGCTCATTTCGTCATGGTTGTTAAAACACGGGATTGTGTGGCAAAAGGTTAGAGTATTGGTTATTTGGTTCTAACTTTGGTGAATTAATTTTCTTGGGTAGTTCAACCCCCAAATTTACAAAACAAGTTATTTCCTGATTTCAGTGACCTCTATGTGTATTTACCTTAACTTTTTACCATCCAACAACATTTTAGACTCTCAATTTGTTTCCAGAAGATGGCAAAACTCAAATGATAGGTATTTTCTATAAAAGGGAAGTTCTAAATATTGTGAGAAAAGGAGAAAATGCTGGTTACCAGCATTTCCTCCTTTTCAACAATATTTTTATAATGTCTTCCCCCTCAAAGTTACTAAAATTTGAAACTGTTTGATAAAGGATTGAAATTTGGGTTTTGTTCGACACTGTTAATTTCATTTATCTAGTAATCTACATGTTCACCCTTTACCCGACGTCAAAATTTAAGACCAATTGGGTAAATCCATATTGGAGCATTTCTAGATGACAAATCGCAGTTGACTCAAATTGGGGGATTTCCTATCAAAGGGTAGAAAACACTGTGGGAAAACAAAAAAATGCTGGTTCCCAGCATTTCATCCTCTTCCCACCATGTTTTCAAAAGCCCCCTCTGTCCTTAACACTTGGGTTTGTTTGATGAAGGGTTAAAAGCCAACTTACCTCATTAACAAGGAAAAGAATCTGGATGACTGACACCTCTGTTCCATGATGGCAGTGTAAATCTACACCCGGCTGACCAAATCTGAACACAATCAGTTAAGGATACAAAACTTAAGAATAAACCTGTCTCCACATGTTCAAGCATTTGCAGACCACAAAATACAATGTGGCTGAGATGACGGGATTTGACCTTCAAATTCAAAATTGTGGAAAGGTAAGAAAGCCAGGTGACCAGCATTTTTTTCCAGTTACCAAACTTTTGTTAAGAAGTCGACTTCTCAGGGTGTAAAAACATGGAACCTTTTGGTACAAGAATAAATAATACATTTGCTATCAAAAGCTTAATTCCTTACTAAACAACAAAAACAAAATTTTAAATCTAGACAGCCCTAAATTGGAAGCTTTTGCAGACAACAAAATCAAAAAGTGTCTCAAATGATCGAAGTTTTCTCTGAAAGTTTAAAAGGTGGACAGCAGTATTTGCTTCTTTTCCTATAATGTTTCAAAAGCCTCCTCACTCAGGGTCGTTAAAAACTCTGGGTTGTGTGGTAAATCCTTTCACAATACCAGAGGCTGCTAATCATCTGCAATTGTTTTCAGTTTGGAAAAATCTAAAACTTTGTTGCCTTGTACAAAGTTAAAAAAGTCCTTGAAAATCTCGAAGTTGTTTCCTGCAAAATATGCCCTAAATTTAATTCCACTGATGATCATGTTCAAAAGTAATTAAAATTCTTCCAAAAAATGGCAATTAAAACACAGAACAGACTTCCAACATGACAATCTGACTGGGCATTTTCCCAGTGCCTGAACTCTAATATGTTTGGATGTGTCATCCAAATTTGCCTTACAGCAAATCTAATTAGACAAGCAATCACCAGACTAAAGATTAAGGTCAAAATGAGGATCTTTGGATACAAGGAAATTAATCTTGATTTCTATACAAACTCATACTATCAAATTTGGATTGGTTTCTCAATGTTCTGCCCAGGCACAAATTTTTCAGAATATTGTCCCATCCCAACAGAAAGATGCCCCATCATGATGCACACAAATGGGACTTTGCCCCTTTCAAATTTATCCGAGAATACGTCTTGATTCAATTTGCATCACTTCCTAACATTGTATTTTAGAAATGATACCTACTACTGCATGTTTATGGGACATTAATCATGCCACCTCTGAATAATCCCAGCAAAA
This sequence comes from Hippopus hippopus, assembly GCA_946811185.2. Lineage (NCBI taxonomy): Eukaryota > Metazoa > Mollusca > Bivalvia > Cardiida > Cardiidae > Hippopus > Hippopus hippopus. Next base: position 30,887,156 of record OX328101.1, read on the forward strand.
CACTGATTGTTTTTCCCTAAAGTCTTTACCAAACGACAAAAATTTAAGACTAGTCCCATTTGAAAGCATTTGCAGACAACAATATAAATATGATTCCAGAATTGAAATTTGCTTTGGGAAGAGTAGAAAACATTGTGGGAAAAGAAGAAAATACTGGTTACCAGCATTTTCTTCTTTTCCCACAATGTTTTCAAAAGCTTTCTTCTTCAGGGTCGTTAAAACTCAGGATTGTGTGGTAAAGGGTTAAATGCCTATCTCTAAGGTAAGTATGTGGTGTCCATCTTAATGCTGGTTACCAAGGGCATTCAACCAGATTTTGACTCAAATTATTTGGGGGGGGGTGAGAAAGTTGACATTTTTGAAAGGAAAAATCATAAGGACAAGATGCTCTAACCTCGACTGGGGAAAAACTGAAACAAAGTGTTTTAAAAAAATGCCTCCAGTGAAACTTGAACCCACGACTCTCAAAACCAGAGTCAGCCACTCTACCAAGCTATGAGGTCACATGGCAAGCTGATGCCTTCACCCTTAGAATACTGAATTAATGAACTTTTCTGTGAATCATAACAGCCCAAATATTGGTATTTCAAGACTGCTTGGGCCAGGGTATGTTACAAAGTAGTGGACAGAGTAGATCCAAGATCAGACTGCACATTCTGTGCAGTCTGATCTTGATCTACACTGTCCACAAAAACAACTTAAGTTGGTTCCAGCACTTTAAGAGTTAAAAAGGAACTTATCCCTTGTTGTGCAATAATAGCTATGTGGTTACTAACGAAAATGGAATTTTTACCAAATGATAAAAATCTGGAATGGACTAAATTGAAAGCATTAAATTTTGTAGACAAAAAGTAAATGCTGCTAGAATGGTGATTTTTTTTCCTTGATAGGGTAGAAAACATTGTGGGAAAAGGAGAAAATGCTGGTTACCAGCATTTTCTCCTTTTCTCACAAAGCTTTCATAAGCCATCTATGTCAGAGTTGTTAAAGACCGGGATTATGTGGTAAAGGGTTAAAGTGAAAATACTGAACTCAGTAACTGTTTGTGTTTTCTACATGTATTTCTAACTATGCTTTTAATTGAAGGCCAATTTCACTGCAAATGAAAATTAGCAGCCTTCCTATAAAGATTTTCAGTAAAATTTGCAAGAGAAATAAAGGTTTAATGTCCCCTTAAAAGTCCAAATTGTTAGGCAAAGGGTAAACTTATAACCTCTTGAAACAAAGTCAATTACTTTGTAAAAAGCCTTGTAAAATACATATCATCAACATGAATCAAGGACTGATACATTGAAACGTGAAAATATTTTGTGGCAAATGGAGCAAATTGCTCTTCACCAGTGACTTCACCTTTAGTCCCATTATTTTTACAAATATGGTCTACTGTAACACAGAACAAGTCATCATCAGACTGTAAATCTGTTAACCTGAACATGTACCCCAGACAATCCCTTATTTCACTGCCCTCAGAAAGAGAGACCTTTAGAAAACACTATGTGAAAAGGAGGAAATGCTGCTAAACCAGCTTTTTCTCTTTTTTTTTTTCCAGAACACAAATTCTATCATATCAGCCAAACTTAAAATAGTTATCTGCAAATGCTTCCAATATGGATTTGTAATAAGGTAAAGAGTTATCACATAATGGAATGTTTAATCCTGTACCACACGAGAAAAATTTAAACTTGTCAAAATTGAAAGCATTTGCAGACGACAATTTAAATTTGGCTTATATGATGGAATTTTTCTTTGATAGGGTAGAAAACATTGTGGGAAAAGGAGAAAATGCTGGTTACCAGCATTTTCTCCTTTTCCCACAATGTTTTCAAAAGGCTTCTTTCTTGGGGTCGTTAAAAGTCGGGATTGTGTAAAGGGTTAAACAACCCTGAAAAACATGGCTAGTTACCAGCATTTCCTCCTTTTCCAACCATGTTTTCAACCTGATTACCCACAAATGCCATCATTTGAGCCACATCTGTATTGCTGTCTGCAATTGCTTTCAATATGGACAAGCCTAAAATACAATTACTGTTCCCCTTTGGTACAGAATTAACCCTTTACCATACAACAGAATTTTGGAATGGACCAAACTGAAAGGAGTTGCAGACGACAAATTAAATGTTGCTCAAATAATGATTTCTGTCTTTGATAGGATAGAAAACATTGTGGGAAAAGGAGAAAATGCTGGTTACCAGCATTTTCTCCTTTTCCCACAATGTTTTCAAAAGTCTTTTTCCTCAAGTTTGTTTAAGGTCGAGATAGTCTGATGGGGTAAACAGAGAAAGTGGTACTGGGACATATCTATACAGATGTCAGTGATAATGGGCAGAAAATAAGTCATCCATGTCAAACCACATTTATATCAAAAATACTTATATCTTTAATGATTTGTATATTTCTCTTAATGGATATTACACTTTCATCCTGGTATAACAGATCTCTAGTTTCCACAAACTATAAACATTATCTCTTCATTCATTCATTCATTTTTTGTTTTACCATTAAACCTTTACCAAAAAATTCCAATTTTTAAATGACATTACCGAAGGAAGCTTTTGAAATTATGGGTGGAAAAAGGAGAAAGTGCTGGTTACCACTTTTTCTCTATTTCCCACAATGTTTAACAAAGCCTTCTCCAGACAACAAATTTCAGGCCTTAACTCATTACCAAACGACAAAATTTTACGCTTGTCCAAATCGAAAGCATTTGCAGACGACAAAATAAAAGTGACTGAAAATTTGAAAGTTGTTTTGTGAAGAGTAGAAAACATTGTGGGAAATGGAGAAAATGCTGGTTACCAGCATTTTCTCCTTTTCCCACAATGTTTTCTAAAGGCTTCTTTCTCAGGGTCATCAAAAGTAGGGATTGAGTGGTAATGGGTTAAAGCTTTCGTTTTTGTTAGGGTCGGGATCCTGTGGTTATCTCTTTACCAAACAACAAAATTCTAGACTATTTCAAATTCAAAGCATATGCAGACAACAAAATTAAGGAGACTCAAAAATTGAAATTTGTTTTGGGAATGGTGGAAAACCCTGAGAAAAGGAGAAAATGCTAGTTACCTTTTTTCACAATGTTTTCAAAAGGTTCTCTAGCAGGGTCATGAAAATCAGAGATCGTTTGGTAAGGGGTTAAAATTGAAAAACAGACGCCATCATTTGAGCCAGTAGTAAAATTACAATGAAACAAAAAAATTATCTTGCCCAATGACACTCTAACCAAATAAGTGTCTATGGGGAGTGCATGTATCTAACCCAGGACCCCTAGGTTACCTATTCAACACCTTACCACTGAACCACTCAGAACCCATGAATCAACCAGTGCTCACATTCACCAACCATAATTAATCCCCTGCCCCAAAGTAAAGACGGGATTATAGGAATGGCCTATGTCTGTCTGTCTGTCTGTTCGTAACACTTTCCTGTCCACTCCATATCTCGTGAACCCTTTGAAAGATTTTCATTAAACTTTGGTTAAATGTTCATCTCAGTAAGATGCTGTGCAGAACCAACTAGAGCTGTCACTGAATGTGACTTAATACCCCCGCCAGTGCTTTGACAGAAACAGGCAATTATTTGTACACAGACGGACACACGGACGGACACACAGACGGACAAACGGACAGACAGGCTGATTCCAGTATACCCCCGAAAACATTCGTTTTGCGGGGGTATAATGACACACCTATGCAGACTCAAAGTCAAGGTCACAGATACAGGTCATGGGATTTAGCCTTTAACTGCTGTCTGCTTCGTATCTCCTTAACCCCTGGTAGGATTTTCATTAAACTTTGTGAAATGATGTGCAATACCCACAATTCAACCATGCCCACTCAAGGTCAAGGGTCTCAATTGAAGGTCACAAGTTTGAGCCTTTAATTTTGTGTTCACTTCATGATCATATCCTTTATTCCTGGAAGGATTTACAATAAATTTTGGTAAGATGTTCACCTCAGTGAGATAGAGTGCAGAACCCATAACACAACCATGCAGACTCAAAAGTTGAGGTCACAGTAGAAGGTCATAGGATTGCACATTGAATTTCATGCCCGCTCCATATCTCTTTTACCCCTGGAAGGATTTTCATTAAACTTTGGTTGAATAATTGCCTTAGTGAGATGATGTGCAGAACCCCTGCTTCAACCATGCATACTGAAGGTCAAGGTCACAATTCAAGGTAACAAGTCTGTACTTCTGTGTCTGTTCCATATGGCCTTTACTACTGGATGGATTTCCATAAAACTGTGGTGAAATGTTCTGTTCAGAGAGAGAATGTGCAAAACTTGTGACAACATGTTGGCTCAAAGTCGAGGTCACAATGTTAGGTCACAAGTTTGAACCTTTGATTTCCTGTCTACTCCATAATTTTATTTATTATGTCCTTTATACCTTTATAACTTCAGTCAAATATTCAATGAGACTGTATGCGAAACGTATATTTCAACCATGCCAACTCAAGGTCGAGGTCACAGTTGAAGGTCAATAGTTTGAATATTTTACCTCATTTTTGCACAATATCTTTACCCCATAAGGATTTATATTTTTATTCTTATAACTTGGGTAAAATGTTATCTTTGGTGCAAAGATGTACAGAACTCATGTCTCAGTTACGCTGGCTAAAGGTCAAAGTCATAATTTGAACCTTAAGATTTCATGTCAAGCTTGGAAGGATATTCATCTAAGTCTGGTAACATATTGACCTAAGTCAGAGAAAATGTGCAGAACACAATTGATGGCCGTTCACATGACTCCTTCTTTTATGCAAATATCATAAAACTATTCCGTTCATTTTCTTAAATTTGTCTTCTGTACAGCATAAAATGTCAGTAACAGGGAAAGGGTTAAACTGACTTTTCCTCCAAAGATATGGATGGATGAATGGCTTGGTGTTATAAGTCCGTCAACAATATTTCAGTCATGATACAACTATGGAAGGGTGATTACAATAGGCTCAGTGCAATGTAGTGCTGTTTAGATCAGGCACAAATCAAACCAGGGACTGTGATACAAAACTGGTAGCACTTATTGCTTGGGCACTCGGTTGCTTCTACACCTAAAGGTCCAACGACTCTAACTATCATTCTGGGGCAGGGAATATAGCTTTCCTTCAGGCTGCCTTCTTGTTAATTAATATCAGTCTCAGGCCTGTTCTCAAAATTCTTCTAAATTTCTTCTGTACCTCTGGCCACTATAAACTGCATTCTTAGTCTGATTCTAGATTTAGAAAGTATCACAATCTCTCATAAGGTAAACCCTTCTGTTTGGCTAAACCATCTAAATAACTCATTACCAAACGACAATATTTTAGGCTTGTCCAAATCGAAAGCATTTGCAGACGACAAAATAAAAGTGACTGAAAATTTGAAATTTGTTTTGTGAACAGTAGAAAACATTGTGGGAAAAGGAGAAAATGCTGGTTACCAGCATTTTCTCCTTTTCCCACAATGTTTTCTAAAGGCTTCTTTCTCAGGGTCGTCAAAAGTAGGGATTGTGTAGTAATGGGTTAAGCAATTGAGTGTAGCCAATCAGACATTTCAAAATCTAAAGTGCATTTCATAATGGTCAGAGGTACACAAAAAGTAATATATTAGGCCCTCAAAGTGACAAAATGAATGTATATCATCAGTTCTATACAAAAACCTATGTTGTTTGTACCATTCTCATACTTATCAATACTAGAGGTTTCAGAAAAAAAAATGGATTTCAATCCCCCCCCCCCCTTATTCATTTGCACATCTAAATAATTGGGACCTCTAAACAATGCATGGACATACACAATTTAACTCTTTACCAAACAAATTTTTACCAAAATTTCAGGCTTGTCCAAATTGATAGCATTTGCAGACGACAAATTAAATGTGGCTCAAATGATTGGATTTGTCTCTGAAAGGTCAGAAAACATTGTAGGAAAAGGAGAAAATGCTGGTTACCAGCATTTTATTCTTTTCCAACAATGTTTTCAAAAGCCTTGTTTTTCATGGTCGTCAAAATTCGGGATTGTATGGTAAAGGCTTATGGGTTAACACTTTATCACACAACCCAGTGCTTTAACAACCCTGAACAGAAAGGCTTTGGAAAAAAAATGTAGGAAAAAGGGGAAAATGTTGGCATAAAATGCTAGCATATAGCAACATCTCCTTTTTCCACAGTGTTTTCTACCCTTTCAAAGAGAAATCCCATCATTTTTAGTTACATTTAATTGTCCTCTTGAAAGGCTTTCAATTTTGGACAGCCTAAATTCTAATGCCTTGTAAAGAATCAAGTGACTCAACTGCAAGTGACTATTCCATTTTATCAATCCTTTCCTATTTACCAGACAACAAACAGACATGTCAAAATTCAAAGCATTTGCAGATGACCAAATGTGGCTAGAATGTTGGAACTCATCTATAAAGGGTAGAAAAACACTGTGGGGGAAAAAAATGCTGGTTACCAGCACTTTTCCCTTTCCCCACAATGTTTTAAAACGCCTTCTTTCCTTGGGTTGTTAAAACTCGGGACAGTTTGGTAAAGAGTTAAAGCTTCTCCTGCAACTATAGCTGCCTTTGAGGCCAGTGTAGATCAAGATCAAGCTGCACAAAAAGTCGCTGTCTTTGAAAGGGAAGAAAACATAGTGGGAAACGGAGAAAATGCTGGTAACCAGCATTTTTTCTTTTTTCCACAATGTTTTCAAGGACTTTTTCCCTCAGAATCGTTAAAACTGGGATTGTTTAGTACACAGTTAAAAGGGTATACTCACAATCTTTTGCCCATGTGATATGTGGCTTAATCATAATTGTACTTTTTTCATGTAATAATGACTTCATCTATAAAGGATACATTCTTAAAGACCCAGTTTTAGTACCCACAGCAAGTAGATGCTGAACTGTGTCATATGCAAGGGCTGTTGGTTGAAAGGGAAATCCATGTCTAACAGTCTGAAAGAAAATGGGACAGCTCTGGTTGATTTATTTAAGAAACTAAAATGACATTTTTGCTCTAGAGAGTTTTTGAACACACTATGAGAATCATTTAGTCAAAAAACCACTTTGGAGACAAACATTTTGGCCTAAAACCCATTTTGTCCAAGTGACATTTCACCAAATATGTTGATTCATTGAAACAACAACAAAATTCCCTCATATTTACTTGCAAAATGCAAGTAAGAATTGGAAAATACGAGCTGAAATTTCAAGCACTTAAAAAAAAGTTATCGAAGATCAATTTGCAAAAGAACTAAATTTTACATTTCATTAAAATAAGGTGATTCTTTTCATTCGTGATAAACAGCAGTTATGTTTAAGAAAATCCTTTGATGTTTATTTATAATTTTTTCAGGGAATTCAGAAAAATATATTTGTTAACCCTTGTATCTTGCTTAATCATCTGATACAAAGATTGGTAACAGGTTGCAAGTTTATCAGAAAAAATTCAACCTGGTTCTCGGCTCGAATCACATGAATATAAAGTGCCTGAACAACCAAGAACCACGTAACTGCCTAGCTACTATGAATGAAACAAACACTTTATCATCGTGCCAGAAAAGGTAAGGCCTAGAAAAAAGTTTTTCTTACAAAATTTGTGTCCACATCAAATAAGGCCAAAGGAGCATCATTGTCAAATGACAATGTGTATGATTTCAAGTTGTTCGAGAAGCTCTACAAACAAAAATCCCTCCCAAATGTAGTATCAGGAAATATGGGACCATACAGACCCAAATTCATGAAAAAATGCTAGAAAACCTACAGCATCTTCTTAAACTGTGGTGAATTGGAAAAACACCTCAACATCACCCAACCAAAACTGATACAACAAGGTTACAGAACTGAACATAACATCATTGGTGACATTTGGTGCATTTACTGCAACGAGCAGACAGTTTAAAACTTATAAATGCATGTCATCTGTAAATTGAAAGTCTCCCAAAATGAACAAAACAAAATTGTCTTCATATTGAATTATGAATTTGTACACCTAACACAGCAAATTGCAACTGTCACATGTGTTCATAGTGGAAAAAAATTGTTGTCTGATAGAACAGAATAGAATGAAATTGGAATTTGGCACTAAAATTAGACACTGAAAAATATATTGGGTTTTTTGTCTCGAATCAGGAAACTCCCATTGCAATCAGGAGGGTTGGGAAGCATGCTACATGTGTAGAAATGAAACTGCGCGAAATGAATGCTTGTAAATAGAAAGTATCACACAGATTGAAAGATTTTTTTGAATAGATATTCACTGACCCTATTCTTTGGAACAAAATGATACTGATCTTTCTTTGCAATTTTTAGTATGGCCCAAATCTTTGGGTCATAAAAATTAATTATTTTCGCGTTTTTTGATGGTGTCCCAATTTTTTGGGTGTCCCAAAATTAAGCAAAATACGGTACTTGTTACAGTACATTTGCTATGAATCTTGAAAGTTCACACACACTAGTGATGCCAGAAAGTCTGTGTAAAAGATTTAATATCCACACAAAACACTCCCAAGCAATAATTGATGATCCCTTTTCCAAAATGTTCTAAAAACAGTACTGTGCATTGGCATTTTTCTTTCAAATGCAATTTCTCCATCTTGTCTTTTATACCAGATTTTGGAAGGTAAAATAGAAGGTAACAGACTATGTTAGACAAAAAATTTTGGTTACTGTTAAACTACAGCATTTGACCAAATACACCATATCTCTTTACAAAAATTTTGACTCGACCAAATTGATGGCATCTGCAGACGACGAATTAAATGTAGCTAAAATAATAGGATTGTCTCTGAAAGAGTTCTAAATCTTTGTGTGGAAAAGGAGAAAATGCTGGGTTACGAGCACTTTCTCCTTTTCTCAGTAAGTTTTCAATAGATGTGTTTCTCAGGGTCGTTAAAGCATAATAATAGTTTGATGATGGGTTAATCCTTTACCATAAAACAAAATTCTAGGTTTAATAGTATGAATTAAAAGCATTTGTACACTACAGAACAGGGGTGTGTGATATTACCCCTATATCCATAAACTGTGATTTAGAATTCCAGAGACATTTATCACGATATCGTTTCATCCGTACCGGTACACTCGGAAAAGTCCTGCAATTTCCAGAACTTTCTTCTGAGATTTCTTAGCTGCTTTCTTTTCAAGGTACCTGGTATATTCTATTTGCATATCAATTTTAATGTAATCTCACTTGATTATAAACTGTAAGAAAGAATAAAATCTGTACGAACAGAATCAGATAATTTTTGACACAATTCCTGTGGATACTTTGAGATCACCTGTACTATAATCAAACAAAATGGAACATAACTTCAACATCGTCAAAACACAAAGTCTAGGGCCAATATTTGGCAGCATTTTTGATTGAAGAAAAGGATATTGAACTCGAACGTCATGGACAGTGTAGCAGTTTGCTTAATTTACAAAATACATCCAAAAACATTGGGGGTGGAACAACGAACTAAGTCACACAACTTTGTGACTCCCACCCAAATAAGACCGCCAGTCAGCCTGCTCCAAACATGCTCAAGGCATGTTACATTGTAATTGGTAATTATACTAAGAAAGGTAAATTGTGTCTGATAAATAAGCAAGTGTCTTAATTTTTCCGATCTTCCCCTACTTTGAGCCTTACCAAAGGCAAAAACAATAAAACAAAAGTAACATAAACAAACAAACATAATTGAAACTATAACTGAACCCAGATGGATGCATTCATGTAACTACTAACCATTAAACAAAAAATCCATCAGACTTTTAAAAAGTATTGTCTATGCAAAACCAATATATTATGCCGTTTGTGAATAAAAATTTCGTGCCAGTGCATTATGGAACATCTTTCGTGTCAGATCTTTAAATTACAGGGTAATCATCAATACAAGGTTTAAATTTTGTTTTTTTCTATCCACTGGCAAATTTTTGCCAGTAACTTTTTCCGCTGGCAAAATAAAAAAAAAACTGGCATCTTTTAGAACCATTTCAGAAGCATGTTTTGTTTTGGACATTACCCTTTTTGTAATTTTGTTCAAGTTTTAAAACCAGTAACAGAAAATGAATTAAAGCAAGTACAAAACAACTTTATACATATACCTGTGAATGTCCTATACCTCTTCAACACTTGTCCCAGTGCTAACACTGAAACACTGAAAGACAATCCCTATTCCCCCCACGCCCCCCCACTGGTTTTCATGTATTTTGCAGCCATCTGTTTTTCATGTTATAATTTTTGGATTGATATTTCCGCATGAATTTACGTAAATTTGTCAATTATGGTAGCAGCTAACTTCAAAACCTGTTATTTTATACGAGATAATCAGATTAACGTCATTGTCACATTTTTTATTTCTGACAGGCCAGCTAAGATGGTAGTGACGCTTGCTTCTTTCACACTTGATACATATTGTTTTATATCAGAGATTTAGATCTTTGGAAGAATCATTTATACGCAACAATGCTTCTTTGGCCTTCCTTTTATTTTATGTGGACACAAATTTTGTTAAAAAAAAAAAAAAAAAGAGTTGCTAAACTTATCTGACACGATGACCAATGTTTGATTTATCCACAGTTGCTAATTGGCCAATTTCTTTCTGAGAAAATCATGATAGTCATTGCAACATGATTTATTCCTCTCTCACCGCTATCATTTTGATGACGGTTATGTGGGAAAGCAGACATTAGCTTGGAAAGAATATTGTGAGGAGTAAAGAACTGGTGACAAGAACTCCAGGAAAGCATGGATAGGTGCACTGGCCGCCACAATATAACTGAAATAATGGCATTAAACACCATACAATCAATCAAACATGATCAATTAATGAACATTTCTAAAGTTGAAAAAAAAAAAAAATACCATGGGTACCTTAAAGGTAAAAGAACATTTTTATGCTTGCTTAGTCAAACAACCTTAGTCAGCAACATACAAACTTGAAACAAGGGAGTTGATAGTTCGAAACCTCTGCTCTGCTATTTCTTTCAAAGGATTAAAATTAGCCATTGCGACAGGCCTCATTTCCCTCCCACAAATGATCATTTGTTTTTAATGATGGTTACATGGGAAAGCAGCCACTGGCTTGGGAATAATACTGAACAAAGCAATTGGAAGAGAAACTCTAGCAAAATCACAGTAAGTGGGCTGGCCACCACGATAAAACTATGGTGAAAGCAGCATCAGAAACGATAAAAACTAACCCCAATTTGATATTGACCATAATTATCCTACATTGCTCGTAACCAATTAGCCTCATTTTTTTCATCAGTTTTACTTGAGATAGCCTCATGTAGGAAATAATCTTTTGGCAATGACATTAGCAGCTCATCCTTGTATCAGGCTTCAGAAAAACAGCTAATTATGCATGCAGTAGGGGTCTCATCTATGCATCAATATATCAACACATGTAATCAAACACCTGTAATAACATTTACGTTACAAGACAATGAGACAACAACCTCACTGTAAACGCACGACTTGATACTCGACCTTGCAAACCTGAAGATCTTCCGATCGAAGTGTTTCTTCGATCTCCGTTTCTGATTTTGGAGAAGAGCTCCCAACAGACTGTCGTAGTCCATCCAGCATCCCCCGTATGTTAAATGCTTTCTTCATCTTGTTGCTCATTTTCTGGACACTCTCGTAGACCTATTAGGCTTATATAATATCCATTTTAAACGCATAATAGCTCTCCGTTATCACTACTGTCACTGCAACACATATGACATCTACTAATTTGTAGGAAATAGTAAGATGCCCGGATATTATCCCAGATTCTAAGCAAAATATATAAAAAACAAGAATCAATTGTAATAATTAGACGAAATCTTACATTTAAGAAAACTATTTAAAAATCAAGTTACTAAACCCTGACACTAGAATTATGGCTTTTCAATTATAAATACTATAAATATGTTCTGTCTTGCTAAGTTTATTTGTTAATTTGAGATATCTAAATTTCAAAAATTAGCTTTGCATAAATTAGCATAAATTTTGAAAGAGTTGCTGATTCGTAAACTGTGTGTGTATTGATAACCAATATGTCAGCGCCCTTGGGGAAGAGCATTTTTCGACTGGGGCTTTTATGATTGTAATGTTTAATAGGTAACGTCCATGTCATGTTTTTCTGAATACCAATCTCTTTGTAACTATGGTCGAATTGAGTTTCATAATTGCCAAAGATTTCCACTCATTCATATCTACTTGTAAATGACGTAGACTTTAGAAGAACAACCGGTTTTGAAGGCTCTTCCGGTTTGGTAACTCTTCCGTATGTCACGTCTAAAAAAACTTTTGATGTTTACGGATCTATGTAAGATTGTCGCGCATTAAAGATGCAGTGGGCTGCCACACTGTGTTTTTTCATTAAAGTTTTAGGTATCTAGAGGTGTCGGCCCTCAAAGATTCGTGCCGCAAAGGCACAGCGCGATGTATTAGAGAAGATTCTTGAAAGCCCAAGGTGGAGGAGATTCGACAACGTTTTACACTTGTCCATATTGAAAGCATTTGCAGTAAACTGGCAGCTTGTTATAAATCTTGGTATCAACAACAGGTTAATACTGAAATCATGTAGGCGGGACTTCAGGAGATACTGTGAGAAGTCGCAAGTTGTCACATAATTAATGCACAGATGTCCTTATTACTTGATACTGATCCTAGAGAGAATAGTCTTTGTTTGATATGAAAATTTTAGCCAAGGACGGATTTACTCTGAGAATTTACAGCTCTCTATTACATGTTGCCAAGCCCTGGTAGCTCAGTATGTAGCATACAGGGATTGATAACAGTAAGTCGCAGGTTCTATTCCGGCCTTGGCCAATTTCTTTCCCGGGGCTGATGGTAGTCATAGAGACAGCAGCCAGTGACTTTGAATGAATAATGTGCAGAGTACTGGTAAAAGAAACTCCAGGAGTGCATGGATAGGTGCACTGGCCGCCGTGATATAACTGCAATGATGTTGAAAACATTGTTAAACACTATACAATCAATCAAACAATCAGTCAATATTACCTGTTGTCTAATTGATGCATATTATAACTGGTAGCTACAATGAATAAACTAGGGATTGTCTGATGTCTATCCGATGTTTACAAGAAATACAACAGGTTCCAGTGTACAGTTGCAGAGGCCAACTTAAATGTGGCAAATAAGATAGGATTTATCTTCAAATAGGTAGAAAATATTGTGATTGAAGGAGAAAATGGCTGTTACCAGTATAGCCTCTTTTTTCAACAATATTTTCAAAGGTTCACTTTCTCAGGGTCATTTGATTAAGGGTTTACAGGCATGTATACATGTTAGATACAGCTTATTTAGATATCTTATCATAAAGAATAATTAATATCTATGTATTTATCAGAGGAACCGGCTTACTGAGACAGATTCAACATGGTACAAATGTCAAGGATACGATTGTTCTTTCAAACAGCCAGAAGCTTATCTGGTATAGTTTGGTTAGAAAATAGACAGAAAATATTGAGGTAAGATAAAGTACTGTAATTATTTGTTAAAAACTTTACTAATCTATTTCAGGGTTCAAAAGATGGTGAAGTAATATCTTGGAGTGTGATATATAATGATTGGAACAGACAGTTTCCTTTTTTTCTGACTCAAATGTGCTATTGAGTTGTGGTGGGGAGTAGAGAGAAATTTTTTACCTAGTAATTAATACAGAGGTTATTGTAATTTGCTGTTTCTTGGACTGAAAAATATCTGTGTAAAAGTAGTCATAATTCTTTGCTAGACGACAAAGTATTAGACTTTTCCCACTTGAAACCATTTGCAGATGACAAATTAAATGTGTATCAAAAGATAAGTATTGCCTTTGAAAGGACAGAGAACCGTGTAGGATATGGAGAAAATGCTGGCTACCTACCATAGGTCAAGATATTAGCACATGTAATGTTTTTAGATTTACTAAAAACTGTTGCATCACAGAAAGGATATAAATTAGTAGGGAACTAAAATATTTCAGCAGTATAGACAACATTGTTGGATAAGAAGCAATAAATTTTTCTTGTTACAAGCATACATTTCTTTCCCAACATTTTTTCCCAAGCAATGTGCATAGCCAGGCAGATGCCTTGTAGCTGTAAATTCAACATCTCTTTTTGCAAGTATTCCATTTTGAGAGAAAAAAAAAAAGAATCATAACATGCAGTAGCCTGGGCAGGCCCTAGTCATTGGCTTCATGTTCGCCATATTCCTTGCTACACCCCTGAAAACTGTTAACTACAGGGGAATGAATTGCAGTATTCAATAGTAGTTGATTAATTGAATAAACAGCGTTCTGGATTAAGGAGACTTTTTGCATCTCCATGATGCATTATACCAAGCAAGTAATCATACAACTATGGACCCATACAATCCATGATGTCCAACAACCGACTGAGTCATGAGGTTTGGCATACTGGTCCCATGACATGCAGAAAATTCACCAGTAGCAAAATGTTTTGACCCAGGTCAGCCTTGGTTGATACTTTTTGCAGATGCATCAAACTGCCTTTTCATGGAACGTGGCTCAAATTTTTTTATGCTTATTTTATAGAAAATTGTTGACTGCTACTGGATTAGTGACTCTTCCCTCTGTGCTACTATACAAGTGTGGAAACAATGTGGTACATGCAACCAGTGGTATAGATACAACAGGATGGATGGCAGAGCCTGTTACGGACATTGGCAAACTGGAACAGGTCTTTTAATTCTTTAACAAAAAGATCAATGTTTTTATGACCCTGAGGAAGACGACCTCAGAAAACATTGGGGAAAAATGAGAAACAGAAGTTTCCTTTCCTTTTTTCCAGTGTTTTCTACGCATGTAACTCTTAACCACACAGTCCTGACTTTGAATGACCCTAATAAAGAAGCCTTCTGAAAACATTGTGGGAAAAGGAGAAAATGCTGGTAACCAGCATTTTCTCCTTTTCCTAAATTGTTTTCTACCTTTCCCAAAACAAATTTCAATTTTTCAGCCACATTTCTTTTGTCGTTTGTAAATTCTTTCAACTTGGAGTAGTCTTAAACTTTGTTGTTTGGTAAAGGGTTGAGGTTGACTCTGTTTAGGTATTTATTAACTCTTTACCAAATGTCAAAATTTTAGACTGGTCCAAATTGAAAGCACTTGCAGACGACAAAGTAAAAGTGACTGAAAATCTGAAATTTGTTTTGTGAAGGATAGAAAACTTTGTGGGAAAAGGAGGAAATGCTGGTTGCCAGCATTTTCTCCTTTTCACACAATGTTTTCAAAAGGCTTCTTTCTCAGTGTCGTTAAAAGTCGGGATTGTGTGGTAAAGAGTTAATTGGATGTATGCAAATGCTTTCAGTTTAGACAAGTTTAAAATTTTGTCCTCTTTTAAGGGCTTATACATATTAAGGACTTCTTTTAGCAAGGTTGATCTTAAACTATCAGGGCTATTCCATTTAAACATAGGTACCCCGGGGGGAAGGCACTTTCAAATTTGACCATCCCCCAATAGAAGCAAATTTCTGCTCAACCTGACATGGGACAGCAGTGGATTTCTAATGAAATGGACCCCCCCCATAGAAGTTTTTTTTTTTTTTTTTTTTCAGGATTTTTGAGGGACAGAATTTTTTTCCTGGGGCTTAGAAGTTTTTTTCTTATCTCAGTTTGATAACACAAATTTAATGATTATTCCATGTTTCAGATCAGAACTTATTTAACCATCCTCCAAATGTTCTCTGTTCTGTTACTACTGGTATTCGTTACATCCAGCTAGTTTTAAAAAAAAAACCCACACATTTCTGTAATAACAACATAGCTCTAACAGCAGTAACATACAAAAAATATGAAAGTGCCTGCTGGAAAAAGGGCATAAACGTGTAAAAGAAAGAAAAAGAAACAAAAAAATTGGCAGTATTGTTTTCAAAGTTCTAGTAAAATTCAGCTTAGTAACTTACACATTTACCATTAGGCTTTCATGTAGGTATGATATCATAGTCAGCACCAGCTGAAAGATTTCCCAATTTCTAACAAGCATGGAGGAAGATATTGAATGGGTTGCATTTTCATTGCTAAAGTCAGTAAATGAAATAATTTCCAGAGAGTTACTCGTTTTTTAATTATGAGCAAGGGCTCCATATAGCAACAAGAGTGCCGTTGTCACAATATACGCCGCCACATAGCTGCTACTTCAGGCAGCTAGCTATAGAGACTAAAGTGTTGGAATTTCTAGCACCTGCCTGGGTAGCTCAATGGATATATTGTGTTGCTTGTGATCTAAAAGGTTAACCCACGAAGTGATGGATGGACAGACAGACGTTCGACGGACTCATTGGTCATTGGCTTTGATCAACCAATAAAAATATGAAGTTTAATGAAATTATGTCCATTAGTTGAGGATACATTGATGAAAAATTAAATTTGACATGAAGCCCCCTTTTTCCATGACATAGAAATAAATTCCAAAACCCTGACAATATGTGCTAGGTCACATGATCTGTGAAAATCTCATCCAAATCTGTTGAGATATGTCCAGTAATTAAAGAGATAATGGTGAAAAATAAAATATAACATGAAGACCCCTTTTTCCATGATGCAGCTACATCGCAAAACCTTGACAAAATGCGCCAGGTCACATGATGAGAAACATTCTGTGAAAATTTTATCCAAATCTGTCACAAAATGTGGGAGGAGTATGTTGCATTCACAAGAAATGTAATGAAATATAACATGAAGCCCCCTTTTTCCATGACGCAGCTACAAATCGTTTTCTTAAGGGTTAAAATTTTTGACCTTGACCTTGGACATATAACCCACAGAAGATCAGTATCAATGACAGGTACCTATTTAACAAACATTAGCATTGTAAGTAAAAAAGTCCCGAAAACTGTTTTTTCAGTGAAATTTTCTAAGTCCAAGGCCCGTAATTTTGTCAAAAATCAGTGGACTGGAACGAAACTCAAACTTGATTTTAACTCATAGTGGTTGACTTGCACACCAAAAATCAGCTCAATATCTGCCAGAATTTAGAAAAAAAGTCTGGAAAACTGTTTTTCGGTGAAAATTTCTAAGTCCAAGGCCTGTAATTTCGTCAAAAATCAATGGACCAAAATGAAACTCAATATTGACTCGTCAAAAATCAGTGGACCAAAATGAAACTCAATATTGATCTGTAACTCATTGTGGTTGACTTGCACGCCAAAAAGCAGCTTAATATCTGCCAGCGTTTATAAAAAAAGTCCAGAAAACTGGGGGTTTTTTTGTGAAAATTTCTGAGGCCCGTAATTTCATCAAAAATGAGTGGACCGGAACGAAACTCAAACTTGCTCTGTAACTCTTGTTGGTTGACTTACACACCAAAAATCAGCTTAATATCTGCCAGAGTTCAGGAAAAAAAAAAGTCTGAAAACCTTTTTCTTTTATTGGTGAAAATTTCTAAGTACAAGGCCTGTAATCTCGTCAATATTAAGTGAACCGGAATGAAACTCTAACTTGATCTGTAACTTCTGTTGGTTGACTTGCGTACCAAAAATCAGCTCAATATCTGCCAGGGTTTAGAAAATACGTCCGGAAAACTGATTTGCGTGCAGATGGACAGACAGACGGATGGACGGAGTGCAAACCTAAAGTTTGTTCATCTGTTGGCATAACTTATCTTCTGAATATCATTCAAGATGTCATTCATGTAATTTTTCTTGTAAAGAAAAGCCCTCTTGCAGTTCATGTCCGACTACACATTACGTCCATATCGGTTTTACCCAACAACAACATTTATCGGAATCAGTATTTCTACATGGTAATCTAGATGGATATTTCCCTTCAAATGCCTGCTTTAGGCATGACAATCCCTGGCTTTCCAGCCAGGAACACAACTCTGCAGTTGAAAATTCTGCGATCATGCTTCTTGGGATGGTTGTTGCCATTGGAAGAATGCTCGTCAAAAATTAAAATTCGGCGAAATTTTTCTTCTGTAAAATACCCATTATTTGTCCAACTTGGTAACGTGAGATGAATACAATTGCATTAAAGCACGATAATTAATATAGAAATAATTATCGACAAATTATGCTGGTACCAATTATTCATTTTCAAATATAATTCTTTTGTTGTGCATTTCCTAATTTAGTGTTACCCATTTTATTACCTGTGCAACTTGTTTCCCTTGCCATAATTAAACGGACCCTCTCTACTCGGTTTCCGTGATGCATTGGTCATGGACGAAAAACGTTACAAAGACGGGGCTTTTTTCCAAAAATTGGGACAGGACCTTAGCTTTTCACTTCAGGAAATTCATGTGCCATTTTGGCAAAATTGGGAAAAAGCAGACTGACTTTCAAGGTACATCAATAAAAAAATTAATGGCTGCGCACATACATAAATAGAAAGTTGCAACAATTTAATAAATGAAACAAATTTAACAGTTACACTATAACTGCTTAAGTCATGGCCAAGTATCTTACAGTATTTACAGGCTTACAGCCCTTTTTAACACTACTGTGGTACACCCATGGGTGCCAGTACAGATGACTGTCCCCAAAGGCGATGTTACTTTTTGACTGGTCGCCTCTTGGTACAGAGACGATCAAGACAAAATCAGTTGAAAGCTCCGCACAGATTTTGAGCGCAAGTTTGAACTCTCATAATTTCGCATATAGAGCACAAACCTAGGATTTGAACATATCTTTTGCTTATTTGATAATCCTTCGTTTGAAATACAAAAATTTTCATTTTAAATGCTGAACTTACAAGAAAACCGTGCATTTCATCTGTTACTCGAGTTGTTTACGTTCCCGAAAACACTCAAAATGGCCACCATGCACAATAAATTTCGTCAGTGTTTTTTCTGAGAATTACATGTTATAAACGACTTCTTAGTTCTACAAGCTTTTTAGGTGATAAAGGGTTTACTAATTTGTCTTTGGTCATGTTAGTTACTTAAATTTAATTGCATTTTGCTGCAATACAGATTAAACCTACGAAACAGAAAGGCAGTATAGCGCTCTATCTTTGCTACCGGAAAATTTACGATGGACTTGCGACGGCATGGTGCACAATAAATGTCCAAATATGAAAAAAAAAATCACCATAGTATCTCATCATTGAGACTACCATGGGTGTCGGCGTTAATACTCTAGCAGAACTGCTTTCCAGCCATCGTATGATGCAAGGGAATCATTATTTGTGGAAGTTACTGGGCTAGGCTTTGATATTATGTCTAGAGATGTAGAGTTTACATCATGTGCAGGGATGATACAGCCTCAAGTGTCCGTATTCCGTGGTGGTAAGGAAATAACATTATGAAATTAAGAATTGAGACCAGAATATGAGCTAGAAATTATTTGCCTTCATAAAAAAATCATTTCTGATCATGTTCATATGAAAAGAATAACTTAGATAACAATTTTCATGTTCAATGTGCATAAATAAAGAATATGCTGTTGGCCTTCTTGTGCAAACCTGGCATGACCTAATTCCGATAGCTCGGTAGTATTTACATCAGATAGTCGAAGATCTTTGCATTTTTTTAGAAGGAACACTATTTAGATTTAAGTAAAAAGGTGTCAATTTCTTTTATAGGAGATTATTGGTTGATTTTCACATGTATTTGTCTTGTATTTGTCCGAAATTCAAGGGCAATAAAACATTCGAATATTGGTAAGGGTTACGAGCAGAAATGCCGTGTGACGTCATCAAACTATGTGCTTTACAAGATGTACACAAAAATCACCGGTTCAAGGACACTCAAGGAATAACGACACTCGACAATAATTGTCTAGTCTTCAAACAACGGGAGATCGGCGATGGCCGACAGAACCGGCACTTCAGATTGAGAATGCGGAGATTTTATTACCTGCAGATCGATCGGCAAAGAATTTGAATGTTTCACGCCGAAAGTAAAAAGGCTGCGCTGGCCTTTATCGTCTGCAGCCCTTTTAACAAACTTTTTGTAATGTTTCCCGGTTCTTGACATGTTTAACAGCGTGCTTGTTTCTTTTTTCCAAATAGGTTTACCGCAACCGAGTAAGGATATGTTCCACAGTGTTAAATTAAGAAAACTTCTTTTGTCATCTGTAAGTTTTTATAAAAGACAAAAATTTATATAACTTGTCAAAGGATTAAATATTGAATGATAGGGAAATAACAACCGCGTCAAGTCTATGCGTGGTGTTATAATACACGAAAAATAACTGTTCGGCTAGGGTTGCCTCCATTAAACAAACCATATGGCGCCAAGAAATCGCAACATTTCGGCCATACTGCTGCGCAGTCAGCTGAGTCATTTCGGTACAAATCCATAAAAAGCTTGCTTTTGGTTTCATTCGCTGCTGAATAACGAAAGTTTTATGTCTGATCATGTAAAATAGCTTTCGAGATATTGGTATATTAACTTAATGGGAATTTCGGCATCGTATTATGGGAAATTCCCTCAGCAAAACTGGGAAATTCTTTCACCCAAATTGGGGGAAAAAATGCTTTTTGCAATTGGGAAGTCGCCGAATATCGGCCTCTATTATGGAAGTGAAAAAAGCCCTATTTTAGATCTTCTGTCATTCTACTTAAATTCATTTGTCTTCTTTATGTTCCGTTTTTTATGAGGCTCAAATGCATTTTTTTCCGGAAGATTTCCATATACAACCCCCCATAGAAGCAAATTTTTGGCTTACCTGACCACCGACAGAAGCGATTTCATTAAAGGGACACCCCCCGATAGAAGTTTTTTAAACTGCCGTCCCTCCTGTGTACCTATGTTTAACTGGAATAGCCCTCAGTTATAAATGTTCAAAATACATGTACTGGTTAAGGAAACTTGGCACTGTACAACTTTCGGAAATAGACAAAAACAACACCTGATAATGCAGACATATAGGATCTGACATGAGTTGGCGTTTGAGATAAAATTTTATTAAATGAGTCAAGGGAAAATGTTATTAACAACATTTCTTCGGGTTGTCAGTGCGCAACATTTTTGCGCATGTCTCTTCGCTTCTCTGTTTTCTAGCGCGTAACTTAGTCTGATTGTAGTAATATTATTGGACTACTGATTTTTGCTGCAAGACTTGGAGAAAGTAGTGGTAGATACATTTTTTTTTAAAGATCAGTTTATGAAGGTGTAAATCATTCCTAAACAGCGAAAACGGAACATGTACATTTGTCGGACATTACTTATCCGGATAGTAAGTTAGGTGTGGTGAAAAGAGAAAATTACAAATATTTTCTCCATTTCAACGTTTTCTAACCCTCTTTCCTGGGTATTGATAGAAATCAGGATCGTTTAATTTATTTTGCTATAAGGTTTGTAAGTAATCTATGCCTTTGAGTAATTCTGGACAGTTCTACTTGTATTGTTCTTCCATTCTCCCATCTATTAAAATATACCACATGTATTTGGTATTAACCCTTTCCTAAATGAATTAAATTGGAACTTCAAAATTGAAAGAAGCTGCAGACGACAAATTAAACAGGTTTAAATGAGATTAAAAGAACCGTTTGTGCAGAAAAGGTTGTGGGGAAATGAACAATTGCTTTTGATGAACAATTACCCCTTTTACCAAAATGTTTTCCAAAGCCATCCCATACCAATGTTAAATCGAGACTATATCAAGGAAAGGGTTGACAGAGTACAATCTTTATTGTGAAAAAAACATGATTTAGTGCTAGAAATAATACATCTTACTAAGTAATTTGAAATCTTGGGTGTTTTGTGTCACTTTCTTTGTTCCAAGGGAGGTAATTAAGTTCGAATATTGGGAAAAGTAGCCTGGCAACCTATCTTTTTTTTTTGCATTTTTTGGTAAAGAATATAATCATGTATATTTCTGAGAAAAATGAGAAAAATCTTTGCGCTAGATTTTTTTTAGGGTCAAATAATGTCCTGATTTTCTGTGATAAAATAAGCAATTTTGTGGGCTAAGGGTTTTATTGAAACATGGATAGCGTATCATTAATTTGAAATATCTGTTAATTTCTCATCAAAGTCAGAGGATCCATTGTTTCACTATGAATTTAAAACACAGAGAACATGATTTGACTGAAATTACAGATTTTAATCACAAAATTCTGACTTATGCTGCAATAATTGGGTTTTTGTGTAATTTGAAAAAAGGGTTATGTTCTTCGTAGGCTCAGAACTTTTTGGTTCATCAGGCAACGTCTGATTATCTCTTCGCATATTGAAAGAACATACTTCGAAGTGTTTCTGTGTCAAATTTCACGAAATTCTCTGCATTAGAAGTAACTCGCTGAAATGCCTTTAAAGGAGACTTTGGCGTACTTAATAACATTTTTTCTTGACGAGTTTAATAAAATTTCATCTCAAACGCCAACGAATGTCAGATTCTTTTTATCACATGACTCTATTTCACAAATTATAGATCATAAGGTGCAAAACCATCTACAGATGCACCCGCAGTAATATACATCAAACCCATTCACTTCTATAAAGTACATACAAAATGACGTCAAAAATGAAGCACACAATTGTGCTTTTAAATATATATATTAGATAAGAAAATTAGTAATGGGTATATTACACTGAAAACAAGGGAGGTTATGTGATAAAAACTTATCTCAATAATGCTAACTTGTCTAATAGATTGTAGTCATTTTAGCCCTTTGATCCCTGTCCAAGTGCTAGAAACTCACTGTCTGAGCTACTCTCAGACATAGATGCTAAGTTAACCCTTAAAGCGCCTTTCACAACAGCAGTTGCCTTTGCGGCCAGTGTAGATCAAGATCAGGCTCCACAGAACATGCAGCCTGATCTCTGATCTACACTGTCCGCTTTGCTGATACACTGTAGACCAAAGCAACCATTAATTGTGATTATTCGGATCATATTTCTAGGATTAACATTTTCTGTTGGTTTTATTTGGTGCTTTAAGGGTAACGAGACTTTTAGACATATTCCAGCTAATTCCAAATCCCTGATGAAGGCATCACACCAAAAGCACAAGGCCAAATTAACTTCTCTCTTTCTCTAACATATATATATATCTATGGAAGAATTAGGCAAGAAACAAGAAGAATCTTTTTTTTGTTCACAACTTCCCTACTGTTCACAGTGCTCAAGGTGAGCTTTTGGGATCGTGATGTGTCTGTCGTGCGTCGTCCTTGCGTCAAGAATTGCCTTTTGTGCACTATTTGATAAAGAGTGAAACATTCTGACAAAATGTAGAGCAGGTATTGAACAACAAGTAAATCCTGTAATTGCCCATTAATCATATAACTGCATTTCACAACTGTAGCTGACTTTGAGGATAGTTTAGATCAAGATTGGACTCCACAAAAAGTGTGGAGTCTTCAAACTACTGGTACACTATAGACAGAAGCAACTATGAATGTGCAATAATTTGGATCTTACTTTAAGACTTGAAATGTTAAGTTTTTTCTTTGCTTTTAAGGTTCACTTAGACTTTTTGTGTGTGATACATGTGAGATTTTAACACCTATTTTGGGGATCATAAGGGATGTAATTAGTCAACTCTAGTTCCTTTCTGATACTTTGGGTGAAAGAGCCTTAAAAATTAAGAATGAGGGCTAGAGGCTTTTGTTGAGAAATGGCCAGCATTTTCTCCTTTTCTTATTGTTTTCGCTCTTATCAGAAACAAATTTCTGAATCTGAGGCATATTTGATAGGTCGCATGCAAATGCTTTCAAAAAGGAAAATCTGAAATTTTGTCCTCTGGTAAAGAGTTAAACAATTAAACATGGTTTTCTTACAAAAAAAGGAAGACTTAAACATTATAGCCTGTGAACAATTTCATTTTGTTTGCTTTGGAACATTTATGAAAACATGATGGCAAATTGGTAAATTGGGTGTGGTTAGTAATTTTTTTTTGCCACTGAAATGTTTTTGAACTTATGCATTTATCAAATGTGAACTCTTTTAATAATCAATATTTTACCTAAACTTTTCCAAAGTTGTACGGTGTATAAATTTGTGTCATGAGATCCTGAATAAACAGTTAAATTTCTCCTCAAACCCAGTTATGATAGTGCATTATTGTTTTTTTTATTCCAGACCCAAGATAGAATGTCAACCAAAATGGAACTTATGATCATGAAGATACAGGTAAATTTCAATTTTATTTCAAATTGATCTAAAGCTGATTAATATTCAATCTTTGAATTCAGTGTGTTAATAGTTTGCAAATCATCAATAGTTAACACTTTACCACACAATCCTGAATTTTAATGACCTTTAGGAAAAAACCTTTCAAAAACATTGTAGGAAAAGGAGAAATGCTGGTAACCAGCATTTTCTCCATTTCCCACAATGTTTTTCTACCTTATCAAAGACAACTTCCATCATTTGAACCACAATGAAATTGTCGCCTGCAAATGCTTTCAGTTTGGACAAGTCTACATTTTTGTCGTTTGGTAAAGAGATTAAAAAGAGGAAGGTAAAAAAAGAAAATCTTTTTATGTAGTTCCTTGCAGCTACTTAAAGTTTCTTTGGATTTAAATTTGCAAAGATTTCACATATCGATAACAAACATTCATTATGTGGGAATGTATTTGTGGATGATGTCATATCTTATCTCATTAGAATAGACAGAGATTAGATTTCAAAGCAACCATCCTGCGAAAAATTTAGAGTTCAGATTTTGAAGCAAACATCCTACAGAAGATTCAGCCTTATTTTTGGTTTCACTGTCAGATATTTTTGTGTATACTTTGGCATGGTCTAAAACAGCCTTAAAGATACATTCTGACAGCTAGAGAGAAAGAAAGCTGTTAAAACTTGAAAGAGTGCAAATCGTTCAGCTGTGTAAACACAGATAAATTACCAATATATGGTGTTAGGAATAGAAAAACACAAAGGATTTGTCCTCATTTAAAACTGGAAACGATGACAGCGATTGCTTGGAAGACCTCCAAAATATGAAATTCATTTTCTGTCTGTCGTAACCTGTGCAATCTTGCAGCCATCAGGGGCAACATTTGGCATGAAGATACAGGAATGATTATAGTTTCATAAAATAAAGATGAAGTGGGTTAACGACTGACTGAAAACTGCCCGAAAAATGAGTAAAGATGTACCTTTTAAATTTCAATGGCCAGATTTTGAACTTGTTGAAACTGTATCTATTGTTACAATATTTATAAACTGGACTTAAATGGCTCAAAATACCATCGACTGAAACTAAAAAGATTTTTATCCTACAGGCTTAAATATAAAAGAGGAGGGTATAGATCCAAGATCAGATTGCACATTCTGTGCAGTGCAGTCTGATCTTGATCAGTGCCATCTACAAAGCCAGTTTTTGTCTGTGGTGTTGAAAAGGTTTTACCAAACAATCCTATGTTTTAACTCTTTACCAAACAATAGAATCTGAGCCTTTTCCTTTGAGCCTTTTAAACTAAACCAAGCCTTTTCCAAATTGAAACATATGCAAACAAAAAATTGAAGGTGGCTCAAATGATGAAATTTATCTGTGATAGGGAAGAAAACATGTGGGGAAAAAAAATGCTGGTTATCAGCATTTTCTCTTTTTCCCACAATGTTTTCAAAATCCTTTGTCCTAGGAATTGTTAAATGTGGGGATTGTGTGGTAAAGGGTTAATGACCCTAAAGTTGAAGCCCAATGAAAGTAATGTGGGTAAAAGAGAAAATGCTGGTAACCAGTATGTTCTCTGTTTCCAACTATGTCTTCTAAACTTCAACCAGCAAACCACATCATTTGAGCCATATTTGATATGCTTTCAATTTGGACAAGTCTGCATTTTTGTCCTTTGATGAAAGGGTTATTGTCTTCATAGCATTTTCATTTCATCAACAAAGGGTGAAGTTTGTAAAGCACTGGAAAAGGAAGAAGATGGGAAGAAGTTCAGAATTGATAGGTGGGAAAGGGCAGAAGTGAGTACCTGTATTTTAGATAAACCTATCCTTTTTTTCTTTTAAGCTCACTTGAGCAAAAAGATGAGCTTTTGTGATTGCGATGTGTCTGTCATCTGTCGTGTGATGCCTGTCGTCCAGGCGTCAACAAATACTGTGTGTGCAATCTAGGGGCCACATTTTTAGTCCAATACAAATCAAACTTGGGCAGATTGTTTGTCTTAATAAAATCTGAGACAAAATTGGGTCACATCCGGTCAAAAAGTAGGACACTGGGACAAATCTCAAGAAAACTGTATGTTCACTCTAGAGGCTTCATTTTCTATCCAATATTTATGAAACTTGGTCAGAATCTTTGTTTTGTCAATATATTTGACATGTTTGAAATTACGTTACATGGGTTCAAAAAGTAGGTTACTGGGCAAATCTTAGACAGATCTTGTGCACACTCTTGAGGCCACATTTTCAGTCCAATGCTCATGAAACTTGGTCAGAATGTTTGTCATCATAATATCTGGGGCACTGTAGAAATTGGCTCAAGTTGGGTCAAAATATAGATTATTGGAACAAATCTTAGAAAAAGCTTGTGACAGAGGATTTTTCAGTCTAAAATTCAAGAGACGTAGTCAGAATGTTTTTCTTGATGATATCTCGGACAACTTTGATATTGGGTCATGTCAGGTCAAAAAGTTTGAAACAGGGACAAATCTTAGAAAAACCTTGTGTACACTCTAGAAGCCATATTTTCAGTCTGATACTCAAGAAACTTGGTCAGAATCATTGTCTCGATGGTATCTTGGACAAGTTTGAAATTGCATCATTTCAAGTCAAAAAGTAGGTCTCAAGGACTAATTACAGAAAAACCTTGTGTGCACGGTAGAAGCCATGTTTTCAGTCTGATAGATTAAGAAACTTGGTCAGAATGTCTGTTTTAGGAATATTTTGGACAAGTGTAAAATTTGTCAGGTCAAAAAGTAGGTCACTGTGACGTATCTCAGAAAAACCTTGTGTGCTCCCTGGAGGCCACATTTTCAGTGTGATACTCATGAAACTTGGTCAGAATGTTGTCTTGATGATATCTATTACAAATGCAAAATTGGATCTCGTCAAGTCCCAAATTAGGTCATCTTGACATATCTTAGAAAACATTCTGTGAACTTTAGAGGCCATATTTTCAGTCATCCTAGGTGACCCAGTTTCAATTCATTCTGTAATCGCCCCTGGGTTATTTCGCTGGCGTTTCCTCGTTTTCATGAATTATTCATGAAGCAGTTTGATTGGTGATCTCAGTTTTTCTTTGAGAAAATTAAAATTATTTTTATCACAAATACGCCGTCATTTCTATTTTTTACTTGTCGATATCCAATCACATCATTCGTTGCAATTCAACCTTAGCGATACTTTAAATATGGTGGCGCCCATCAACACCACAATCAAGAGGCGTTTAAAAGAGATTTTCGGCATAACACCGAAAGATTGTCAGTTAAAATTGTACACAAAGATCGATAGTGTCGTCCCTGTATTGCAGAATGGCATATCTCACAGGAGACAAGCACGCCGATGGCCGCCATATTTGTTGACAACCTCGGGTTTTTTCCAGGGTTATTTTTTGTAAGGGAAGAAATGAAATTATCCTCTCTACAAGAGAGTATCATTATGTTATCGATCTTTTGGTTGGCTATTAGGGTACTTCCTGACCATATGAATATTCATAAGAAACGATGATTTGCTAGTCAATTTTCCCAGGGGTGATGCATGGAGAGTAACGTTATGCTTCAAACCTGGGTTCCGAGGATGATTTTCGGTCTGATACTTAAGAAACTTGATTAGAATCTTTGTCCGAATGATAAAAGAACTCTGATAAGTTTGAAATTGTGTCATGTCAGGTCAAAAGCAGGTCACTGCAACAAACCTTGGGAAAGCCTTGTGTGCACCATAGATACTGCATTTACAGTCTGGTACTCATGAAAATTAGTCAGAATGTATTTCCTGACAATTTGTGGGACAAGCTTAAGTTCAAGTTGGGTCAAAGTGTCGCTCACTGGGTCAAATCTAACAAAAACCTTGTATGCACTGTAGAGGCCATAATTATTTCCAGCCTTAGACTCATGAAATTTTTTCAGAATTTTTGTCCTGATAATATTTTGAAGAAGTTTTAAACTGGGTCACATTGGATCAAAAAGTAGGTCACTTACACTTGTGTGTTTACATCATCACAACCAGGATATCTTCAACTTTATCAGTCTAGGTTAGTGCTATAGGGCCAATGGACCTCTTGTTTTCTTTGTTCATTTACAAGGTTATTGGTCATCTTTGACAATGCTGGCCTTTGCAGCCTTGGAAAACATCATGGCAAAGGAGAAAGGTCTTGAAACTACCATTTTCTCTATTTCCCACTGTTTTCTACCCTTGAAGGACAAATCTTATTTTAACAACTGCAAGTTGTGGTCTGCAAATGCTTTTATGGTCAAATCACCTTTTATGGGCCAACACCTGTTTTTGAACCTAACAAAACATCTGTTTCTTTTTTTGCAAAAAAATGTAGTGGATTTTGTCACTAATTTCCCTAAACTGATGCTATGGATGCAAAAAATGGTCTTGCTACTGTTAATTAGCGGATGAAAAACCTAGAAAGTATGCATTTTATCTTAGAAAATCAGTTTTACTTATAAATTTCTCATTGCTTTTTTTGACTTGATAAGTTATCTTTGAAACCCTTGTTTTACCTGGGGTCCTGTAAGGCTCAGTGGGAAGGTGTAGGATTCCTAACTTGGAGGCTCCTGGTACAGTTCTCACTGGAACTACGTTTTGGGGGAATTGTTCCTAGGAAAGGCACTAGTTGTCCTTAGGGAAGAACCCTAGCCTAGTACTGGTTAAAGCCAGAACACATGAAAAAGCGAGCTGTTGCCATGATATGACTGAAATAACACATGAAAAAGCGAGCTGTTGCCATGATATGACTGAAATAATGTTGAAAGAGGAGTAAAACACCATTCAATTAATCATTCAGTCAATCATATTTTTTTTATTTTTATTTTCAGCTAGAAAAGTCCTTAATTAGTTCAACTATTTGTATGTCACCCGACCATACTGTTATCTGCAGGAATTAATGTGTCAAACTATGAAAAACAGCACTCTATTGTTCGATATTTTGACTAATTGCCTTTTTCAAGAGTTTGAAACTCTTGAAAAGTTTCAAAAAAGTTTTGAAAAACTCTTGAAGAGTTTCGAATTCTCTAAAAAGGCAATTAGCCAAAATATCAAACAATAGAGTGCTGTTTTTCATAGTAGTTCATTTATTCCCTGAGGAACTCATATTGTCATAATGTGTTAAATATTATGATCAATTGACATTGTAGGGAGGTGGGGGAATAGCCTGTGTTCTACAAGATGGTGAGGTGTTTGAGAAAGCTGGTGTAAACATATCAGTGGTTCATGGGAAACTGTCTCCAGCTGCAGTTCAACAAATGAAATCTAGGTCAGTAACCATTATTCATCAGACTTGGTCAGATTTTGATATTTAACCTATATCTTCCCTTTAATCTGATCTCTGATATACTTTGCAAGAAGAGCAAACCAAGATCAATCTGCATATGTGTGCCAACTGTAGAGATGAATCTCGGGTGCGGGTAAAATCATGCTCCTAAGAAGCAACTGGTGCAAATGAAAAATATATGTGTGCCACATCTCAAGCATATCTTTATATGTGCAGGTAAGCCAGAATTCTGGAGCATAATATATGTAATGTTAAAAAAAAAGGACAAGAGCTGATGCTCTAGGAGACCCTTTTTGAGTACTCATTTGTTTGATACATTATTGACCCATTGTCTGTACCAGAAAACACAAAAAAAAATAGCTGGTTTTTCACTTTCTCCTATAAAAGCTTAGCTTCATATACACAAATGGTTGATTCAAACCAATTCAGGGATGATATTTTAGACTGTTCTGATCAAGAGCAAAGTAATATGATATTTTTTGAAAATTTACTTGTGATTGTGAAAATTACCAGTAATTTCATGTTGCCAGTCAAATGTTTCGTGTACAGTTTGGAGTCTAAGACTTTATCATCTAGTGAAGAATAAAATCTCTTTTCATGGACAATCAATGTCATTTTATGTCATTGATATTTGTTCCTTCAATTTATTTGCTTCATTTTTTCAGGGTAGAGATTTTATATTGGAAACATAATCAGTTAATGCCATTAATATTTATCTTCTTCATGTGTTTACCTCATTTTTTCAGGGGTAGGGATTTTGAGGGACAAACATTACCATTTTATGCCCTTGGTATTAGTTCAGTTATACATCCAGTAAGTATTGCTTTCCATTTAACTTGTTTCTACTGAGGCTGGTAGCTTAGTTGGTGATATACAGGGCTTGAAACCAAGGGTTGTTGGATCTGATCCCCAGCTTGGCCAGTTTCTTTCTGAGGATTGATGATGGTATTGTGACATGATTCATTTCTCTCTCACAGATGGCCATTCTTTTGACTTTGGTTATGTGGGAAAGCAGTAAGTGGCTTTGGAAGAATATTGATTGAAGTACTGGTAAAAGAAATTCCAAAAAAGCATGATAGGTGCACTGGCTTCAGTGATATAGCTGAAATAATATTGAAAATGGTGTTTAACTCCACACAAACAAAGAAACATTAACTCGTTACTATACAACTATGCAGTAACTCCAGTTTCCCTCGTTTTCTTATCTTTATATACAGAACACTGCCGTGCCCCGGTAGCGCAGTCGGTAGTGTACAAGACTTGGGAACAGGGGAACTGACTTGGCCAAATTCTTTTTGAGAAGATATGATGGTCATTTCAACAGGATTCATTCCTCTCTCACTGCTGATCATTGGTTCTACAATGGTAATGAGCGAAAGCAATATAACTGAAATAATGTTGAAATGGCAATAATCACCATGTAATCATTAAATACAGAAATCTTCTTGCACCTTAACTTTTTACCAAACAACTGAATTTTTGACTTGACCAAATTGAAAGGTTTTGCAGAAGACAACTGAAATGCTGCTTGAAAGATGATCTTTGTCTTTGAAATGGTCGAAAACATTGTGGGATAGAGGAGAAAATGCTGGTTATCAGCATTTTCTCCTTTTACCACAATGTTTTCAAAAGCTTTATTTCTCAGGGACATGAAAACCCCGGGATTGTTTGGTAAAGGGTTACATTGTTTCCACACAACTAAATTTGTGAATTGTCCAAATGGAAGGAATTTGCAGATGACAAAATTTAATTAGATATGGCTTATATGACTTGTCCTTGAAAGGTTAAAAAATGTTGAGGGAAGCAAAGAAAATCCTGGTTATCAGCATTTTCCCTTTTTCCCCACAATATTTTTTAAAAATCTTTCTATCTCGGGGTTGTTAAAACTTGGGGCTATGCGGTAAAGGGTAAAATAATTTCCATGCTACAAAATTTCAGACTTTTCCATATTGAAAGCTTTGGCAGAAAAACAATTCTTAAATGATAAAATTTGTTGTCAGAAAAGGTGGTAAATATTGTGGAAAAAAGAAGAAAATGTTGGTACAAAGGAACAGAAGTCTTTTGACAGGGTAGAAAACATGGGATATGGAGAAAATGCTGTTTACCAGGACTTTCTCCATTTCAAACAATGTTTTCAAAAGACTTCTTCTTTAGGGGTGTTAAAACACAGGATTGTTAGTTAAAGGGCTAATGGCAAGTCGCAAGCTATCCTGTACAGTAATGGATTATGGATATTATGAAATCTATGGGCAAGTTTTTTACACTTTATGAATACATAGATACTACTATTTGTGAGTATTATATAATGTGGTATTTCTTCTTTAGGGTAGTGATATGGGGTCAAAATATATATTTTAAGTTAATGGGAAGAACAGGTCCTCAATAAGAATTAGTTATACTGTACTTTTTGAAAAAGTGATTTAATGTGTCTGCAAAAAGTATCAACCGATATCAGCCCGCACAGTCCATACAGGCTGACATGTGTTGAAACCATCTGCTATCAGTAAATATTTGGCATGTCAAAGGACCACTCTACCTCATGATCCAGCCTGCTTTTAGATAAAATGGATCTAGTTTATGCTACAACTTGCTTAGTATAATTTATGATGATACTAAATTAACCCTTTCCCAGACAATAAAGTTTCAGACTAGTCCAAATTGAAAGCAGTTGCGGACAACAAAATAATTATGACTGAAAGATTGAAATTTGTTTTGAAAAGGGTAAAAAACATTGTGGGAAAAGGAGAAAATGCTGATTATCAGCATTTTCTCCTTTTCCCACAATGTTTTCAACAGGCTTCTTTCTCAGAGGCAATAAAAGTTGGCATTGTATCGTAAAGGGTTAAGCCTTTTTTCCCACAGTGCCCCTCAAATAAAGTCAGCCTGCGCATATCAAAAGGCATCCAATCATTCTTTTTCAAAACAGAAAAATCCCTTTGTTCCGACTGTCCATTTCAACTATCGATACTTTGAAGTTGTTGACAGTGCTGGAAAAAGACACTGGTGGTTTGGTGGTGGAACTGACCTCACACCAACATATTTGGAGGAGGAGGTTTGTATATTGTTCAAAGGGGACTTGGGTACGGAAGTGACCTCACAGCTAGGTATTAGGTAGAGGCATGTTTATGTTTCAAGGGTTTTTGGGGTGGCATTGACTCCAAACCTTCAGTTTAAAAGAGGTTTCTATATCTTTCCAAGAGATTTGGGGGTGGGGGGGGGGCGTGGAGCTGACCTCACACCTATGTTTTTGGAAGGGGAGGTTTTTATGTTGTCCCAATTGCTTTGGAATGGAACTGACCTCTTACCTACATAATTATTTGGAATTGGAGGATTTGCATAATGATCCAGCAAGACGGTTTATTTTACTTTGGACATGTCAGTTTGCCAATTTGGTGGTCAATTATTATTCTTGGAGTTATTGCCTTTTGTTATTTTACAAATTAGATCTTTGTCCGAAGCATAACCTCTAAAAGTATAAAAGCTATTAACTTCAAACTTAATATGCAGATAGATGAAATTGGGGACGAGTGCACTGCACAAGATTCATAACTTTGTCCTGATTATTTTTGGAGTTACAGCCCTTTGTTACTTTAAACATTGGATTTTTTCCTGGAGCAGAACTTGTAAAGTATAAAAGCTATTGACTTCAGACTTCATATACAAATAGATCATTTTAAGGACAATTGTAGTGCACAAGATCCTTAACTCTGTTGTCATTCTTTTTTGGAGTTATTGCTCTTTGTTATGCTCTTTGCTCTACATTTTCCCCTTTTCCCACAATGTTTCCAACCCTGTCAGAGAACTGCACTTCATTTGAATCAATTTGAAGTTGGCGCCGCCAGTTACTTTCAGTTTGTAAGGAAAAAAGAATTGTTGTCTGGTGAGAGATTAATGATATTGAAAAACATTAAGGAAAAAGGAACTGTTGCTTGTTACAACTGATGGTTCCTTTTTCTACAATATATACAAAAGATAGTCTACAGCATGGGCATGAAAACATGTCATTTTATGGTTAAGCAGTTTATCTATCTGTAGCTTTGTATCTTTTCAGGATGTTGTGCATTTTCATCAAACATTAAAGACAGCATGTGATAAACATGGGTCGGAATACTACCCAAAATTTAAAAAATGGTGTGACGAATATTTCTTTATCAATCATAGAGGTATGAGGACTCTCTTTAAGTCACTTTATATGCTATATACCTTATGTGTATGGAATATTATGTTGCAGTAACATTCCTGGTACTTGTATTTGTTTTGAACTACATGGGAAAAATTAATATCATGCAAGACCAAAGATTAAGCCATATGGCAAAATTTTGCTACACAGCAAGAGGCAGATACAAGCTCTAGGTAAGTTACTGCCACGTAATATTCCATATGTTTAGAAATTATAACAAATACTGGTTTAATTGATGAATACTTCTTTTTATGAATAGTGGATGAATATTACAAGATAGCCTTACGATCAATCAATTCAGAAAGAGGGCTTAATGCAGTCAGCATGAGGGTTACATCACATGACCATATTTGACAATGTGTAGACATGGATTTTTTTTCCCTTATGTCTGTTTTTGTCTGTGTGTGATGCTTGTATTTGAACCTGAAAATAGAGTAGGGTGCTATGTAAAAAAAACTGGTCATTATGGGTAATATGGATAAGTTTGTGTGGTGCCTGGCACAGTCATGTTTATTACAAACCCTTAATCAGACAACAAAATTTTGGACTATTCCAAAATCAAAACAATTGCAGTTGACAAACTAACTGTTGCTCAAATGATGGAATTTGTCTATGATTAGGTATGAAATACTGTGGGAAAATGAGAAAATACTAGTTACCAGCACAGCACATAAGAGACATTCAAACTTTGCTTCTTGATGACAGGTGCTTGCATAGTACAGGAACATTTCATCATGTTTGCAGTCTTTGAGAACTCAATGTATACTTACAAAGCATTTGAAGACATCAAAATAAACATAATTCAAAAATTAAAATTCTTTTTGGGATGGTTAGAAAATATTGTGGGAAAAGGAGAGAATGCTGGTTACCAGCATTTTCTCCTTTTCCCACAATGTTTTTAAAGGCTTTTTCTTCAGGGTTGTTGAAACTTGTGATTGTGTGGTAATGGGTTAATTCTTTACCACATAATCCCAACCCTTACAAAGGAAGTTTTTAAAAACATTGTTGAAAAAGGAGAAAATGCTGGTAATCATCTTTTTCTCCTTTTCCCACAGTGTTTTCTAACCTTGTAGAAAAAAATCCAATTATATGATTCACATGTAATTTTTGGTCTGAAATTGCTTTTAATTTGGAGAACTCTAAAATTATGTCTTTGGGAAAAGAGTTAATGCAGGTTGCTTACTTGAAAGAGGTGGTCACTAAGACAGGCTTTACTACAATGTACTTATGGGATCTGAATAAAATCAGGTAGACTTAGACAGAAAATCTGACTACAATTGATAGGAATCTATGGCCTTTTTTGGGTGGTTTTCAAAATTATTTCAGTTATATCGCGACATAAAGTGTACCTATCCATGCATTCCTGTCATTTCTTTTACCAGCACTACACACAGTATCTTCCCAAGCTACTGGCTGCTTTCCCCCATTACCATAGGCCTTAACTCTGTAACACACAACATGGATACCGTAATTATTATATTTAAATGAAAAAACTCTTTTAAAGTATCTTTACAATTTCCATGTTATAGGATTGTAAATATTGTGCAGAAAAGGTGACATGTCTTAAGTTAATATGTTACTTTCTAAGAACATTCTACTGAAAGCATTTGCAGATGGTAAATCAGAAGTGCCTCACATAATGAAATTCATCTCTGAGAAGGTAGAAAGCATTGTTGGAAAAGAAGAAAATACTTGTTACCAGCGTTTTTTTATTTGTCTCACATTGTTTTTAAAAGCCTTCTTCCTTACTTTTGTTTAACTCTACCAAACAACAAAAGTTTGGACTGGACCAAATTCAGAGCATTTGCAGATGAAAAATTAATTGTTGTTTCTAGGACGATTTCTGTCTTTGATAGGGGAAAAAAATTGTGGGAAAAGGAGAAAATGCTGGTTTCCAGCATTTTCTCCTTTTCCAACAATGTTTTCAGAAGACTACTCTTTCAGAGTCGTTAAATGTCAGGATTGTGTGGTAAAATGTTAAACATGGTAACGTTGGTTAAAAGGGTAAAGGAAACAAGTAGTTCCATCCCAGCCCGCCCGGGTGGCTCAGTGGTGAGCGTGTCGGACTTATGACCTGGTGGTTGTGAGTTCGATACCCGGTTCAGGCGAACTTTCTTTCCGGCGTATTTTCGCCTCTCACCTCAGCTGAAGCATGTGAGAAAAGTAGTCGGTGGCTTTGGAAAGAAAGTTGTGTTAGTACTGGTGTGAGAAGGCCAGGAAACACGTGTGCATCACCGACCGCCATGATATGACCTCAGCTGTTAAAGTGGCGTTAAACCCCAATACAACAACCATCAAGTTCCATCCCAACATGAGGAACACTTTTCTGAAGTTCCTGTTGGTAGGCTGTAACAATAGCTCATTAACTCTTTACCAAACGACAAAATTTAAGACAGGACCAGATTCAAAGCATTTGCAGACAACAAAATAAACATGGCTCAAAAAATTGAAATTTGTTTTGGGAAGGGTAGAAAACATTGTGGGAAAAGGAGAAAATGCTGGTTACCAGCATTTTCTGCTTTTCCCACAAAGTTTTCAAAAGGCTTTTTCTTCAAGGTCGTTAAAACTCAGGATTGTGTGGTATAGAGTTAAGTTTTTCTTTCCTTACAGGGGAAAGTAGAGGTGTTGGAGGTATTTTCTTTGATGATTTTGAAGAAGGTGGTCCAGACCACTCATTTGACTTTGTATCCGTAAGTTTGTATTGTTTATTGACTCAATCACTAAATTTTGTCATACAACCATCAGCTGATGGCTGTCAGTATCGCTGTTTTGATTAAAACATTGCAGTGTTGTCATAGCCCTATTGTAGTAGTCTTTGATTTGTAAAACTTTCACATTTTCTGATATCTCTGTCTATACTAAAGATATTTGAGTGGCACTCTGGCTAAAGGAGGTTTAATGCATCTGGGCAATGCAAGATACCAAGCAAGTCGTCATATATGTAGGGATTCATAAAAATCCATTTTCTATAATACTTAATCATGAGATACACTGGTCCTTTGACATGTAGAAAATTGAACCACATTTAATTTGTTGTCTGCAAATGTTTTCAACCTGAAAGTACGATAGTATATTTATTTTTGATTTCTTTTTTTTTTTTCAGTCATGTGCATCAGCTGTGATACCATGTTACATACCACTTGTACAGAAAAACAAAGATAAAGGGTACTCACTTGCAGACAGGTCTGTACCTTTGACTCAATTTTTACTCCTTCACTGGTGATAGTATAGTAAGTCTTTTTTTCCTGCAAAATTTCTTTTCCATATTACAGAGCCTTTGAATTCTCCAACTTGTAAGCATTAGCAGACAAATCAGATATGGCTCAGATGATAAACATTGTCTTAACCCTTTACCACACAGCAAAATTTAAGACCTATCCAAATTGAAAGCATTTGCAGACGACAATTTCATAGTGGCTCAAATGACGCAACTTTTCTTTGATAGGGTAGAAAACTTTGTGGGAAAAGGAGAAAATGCTGGTTACCAGCATTTTCTCCTTTTCCCACCATGTTTTCAAAAGGCCTCTTCTTCAGGGGCGTTAAAAGGTGTCATTGTGTGGTAAAGGGTTATAAAGGTAGAAAAACCATTGTGAGTAAAAGTGAAGATGCTGGTTCCCAGCATTTTCTCTTTTTCTTACACTATATTCAAATAGCATCTTCACCAGGGTTGTTGAAAAATGGGATGTTTAGGCTAAAGGATACTTTCACCATCTAAATTTGCTAAAGAACAATTTACTGATCACTCTTTCTGTTCATTGCTTGTACCTATATTGCAATGTACTTTCTGGAACAAACTGGCTACAGACAGCTTTAAAAGTATCCTGGTAAAGTGACATAAAATATTCTAACAATTAAACATGTGAATGCCTGTGAAAAAGCATTGTGTCAAAAGGAGATATTGCCCACTCTGAGCAATTTCTCCTTTTACCAGATTGTATTTAAAACTGGCCTACTTCAAAATAGAAAAAGTCATTTGCAGAAGGTAATGTGTAAAGGTAAGTCTATAGTGGCAGTGAATGTAGCACAGTTAACACTTTATCACACAATCCTGAGTTTTAACAACTTTGAGGAAGAGGGCTTTTGAAAACATTTCGGAAAATGGAGAAAATGCTGATAATCAGCATTTTCTCCTTTTCCCACAATATTTTCAATCCTTCCTAATGTAATTTTCAGTTTTTGAGTCTCATTTAATTTGTTGTCTGCAAATGTTTTCAGTGTGGACTTGTCCAAAATTTTGTCATTTGGTAAAGAGATAAGCCACAGAGGAAAGTTTGTGAAAAAAATCTCAAAGAAAGGAGAAGATGCTGGTAACCCAAAAAGCTTTTCTGCAGTGTAGCTACAAGGGCTGTTAAAAAAATTCATGTAAAACCACATTTCTTGATATTTTAAGCTAAAAGTTTGCCTGTAGTAGCATTATAAACTTGATATGAAACTTTATCAAACACCCTTCATATATATACACGTATATAGAGAGAGGATGTAACATGAGTGTTTATGTATTATCATTTTTATCAAATGAGTTGACTAACATTATATGACGTGAGCCTTGGTGAGTGTCATATACATTTTAGTCTACAAGTTTGATAAAAATGATAATACATAAACACAAATGTGAGATTCTATTTATCACATAAAACCAATGAAAGACAAATATGTATCCTCCATCATCATCTTCAACCTATATACCGTTCAAGCTTCCATGTGTACATGCACAGGAAGATAGCTCTGTAAAATGTACATCGAAAGTAGAGTGAAACAGTGAAATAGGGGATAAATCAAACTTTTTCCACAATTCTCTTGACTGTAAATGACTTACGCTGCTTTTTTTGTTTTATTGAACATAAAAATCATTGTATTTTTCCCTACCCATATGTCCTAGCAACAATGACATCATTTTTCCGCGAAAATTGCGCAGTAGTGAAAATTCCTGCAAATGCTGCAGTTGGTTTCTCCAGCATCACATGCTCCTAACTACATAAGTAACCAGAACTGGGACCCAAAAAATGATAATACACTAGTGTATTATTGGAAATAAGTCATGGGTTTAACACACTGCTGGAGGCGGTTATATGTGATAAATATAATTTGCCCATGCTCATTATTTCAATATGCATGATTGTTAAATTTTGATGTTTGGTCAATAGTCAATTTTTTCCTAAATGACAAATTTAAGACTCTTTGTAGTTGATAGCATCTGCAGATGACAAGTTCAAAATCAGTACAAATAATCTGCAGTTCTCTGAAAGGGAAGAAAGCATTGTGAGAAATGGAGAAATACTGGTTACTAGCATTTTCATCTTTTCCCACAATATTTTCAGAAGTCTTCTTCCTCAGGATCATTAGATCACAACATCACTTGGTGAAAGGTTAAATTTACAGTAGCTGACATTGCAATACATGTATCATGCCATTAACATGTTTATTATTTTTATTTACAACATTGCATTTCTTTTTCACATAAGACGATGGCAGCTCCTACGTCGGGGAAGATATGTGGAATTTAATCTTATGTATGACAGAGGCACAAAGTTTGGTTTGCATACACCTGGAGCAAGATACGAAAGCATTTTGATGTCTATACCTTTAAATGCTGTAAGTATATATTGGTATACTGCCTTAACACTTTATCTTAACACTGTACCAAACAATGAAAACCTTCTTTGCACTCTGGAGGCCACATTTTCAGCCCTACATATATGAATCTTGGCCAGAATGTTTGTCTTGATGATATATCTGACGAGTTTGAAATTGGGTCATGTCCTATCAAGTACTGTATAATTGGAAATTT
Organism: Hippopus hippopus; assembly: GCA_946811185.2. Taxonomy (NCBI): domain Eukaryota; kingdom Metazoa; phylum Mollusca; class Bivalvia; order Cardiida; family Cardiidae; genus Hippopus; species Hippopus hippopus. The sequence continues at coordinate 30,926,362 of OX328101.1, forward strand.
TTGCAATGTGGAAATTTTTTTGTGTCCCCTGTAGAGGCCATATTTTCAGTCTGATACTCATGAAATGTGGTCAGAAAGCTTTGTCTTGATGATATCTAGTTGAAATTGGGCAACGTCATGTCAGAAAGTAGATCACTGGGACTAATCCTGGAAAACACTTTCTTTGCCCAGTTCTCTTGAAACTTGGTCAGAATGTTTGTCTGTTAAATCTCAGACAAATTTGAAATTAGATCATGTCGGGTCAAAAAGTAGGTCACTGAGCCAAATCTTAGAAGAACCTTGTGTGCACTCTTGAGGCCATATTTTCAGCCAGACACTCATGAAAATTGGTCAGAATGGTTGTCTTGATGACGTATCAGAGAAGTTGAAAAATAAGTCAAGTCAGTCAATATGTTGGTCACTTGTACTTGTGTGTTTTACACATCATAAGCAGGATCTCTTCAGCTCTGTCAATCCTAGTGACTTTACTCAGTTGAGCGCTTTAGAGCTAAAGGCCCTCTTGCTTCACGATCTTTTTAAAAGCATTCTTCCTCAAAAGGTATAGCATTACAGGATTGTTTGGTATAGGGTTGAATACACTAAAGTAATCTCTTTTTTTTTTCGTTTGTTTTTAACTTTAGAGATGGGAGTACTGCCATGAAGTACAGCCAGGCTCAAGAGAAGAAGAAATCACAGAAGTATTAAAACAACCTAAAGATTGGGTTTAGATTTATATTTTTTTTAATCACATAAAACCTCCCTTGGCAGTGTATTAAACCCATGATTTATTTTTGATAAAACACTAGTGTATTATTGGTTTTTTTTTGGTCCCGGTTCTGATCAATTTTCAGTCATGAGCGTGTGAAGCTTGAGAAACCAACCACAGTAAATGCCGGAATTTGTAGTACTACGCCATTTCACGGAAAAATGACATCATTGTTGCTAAGGCTTATGGACGTGGACAGTTTTTGATTTTCATGTTTAATAAAAAGCAAGAAATGCAGCGAAAGCTTTTTAAAAACAACAAAACTGTTGAATTAGCTGCACTCACCCCCTCTAGAGACTGTTTTATTCTACTTTCAGTGTAAATGTCATGGAGCTATCTACTTGTGTATTTAAACATTTGATACCGAACTACAATTATAAACATGCACCTGTGAACGGTATATAGGCAAAAGGTGATGAGGCAGGATATTTTTTGTCTGTCGTTAGTTTTATGTGATAAATAGAATCTCACATTCGTGTTTATGTATTATCATTTTTATCAAACTCGTTGACTAAAATGCATTTGACGCCTGCCAAGGCTCGGGTCATACAATTTTAGTCAACTCGTTTGATAAAAATGATAATACATAAACACTCATGTAAGATCCTCTATTTACATCTGATTCATCGTCATTTGTTATATATATTTTTTATGTGGTTCAGGTAACATATATATTTTTTTAATGAGGTTCAGGTAGCCTTTAGGCAGGATGAATATCAAAAACTCTTCTTTGATACTTTAGTCACAAAATGATAATCTTTAATAATAGATCTTTTCGTTCTAGGGCAACATTTGAAACTTTCGAGAGTCACGCAAATATAGATTAGAATGCAAAAACATACAGTCTGATCTTAGATATACTCTGTCAGGAATTGTGAATGACATTCTAGTCAAAGGAAAATCTGGAATAACAACATTCTTTTATATTGCCCAAAACATATTTTTCCCATTTACTTACTTTAGTTTACTTATTGTAGATTTCCTTCTTTTTGTACTTTGTTATCTAAATCATGTATAAATCTAACTTCAAGATAAAGATCTTAAGGTTATTTTCTTTTTTCACATTGATTATTGTTACTAGTTTGTTTGTGCAAGATGTCATTGAGGTGTGTAAGCTGTGATATTTTACCTTTGAACTGCTAAATGAATTAAAGAAGAATAATCGCACTCATTATGTTAATCATTCTTTGATCGGTCAAAATTGGGTCATGTGACAAAAAAAACATGTCATGCCATTTTTTGATGAATGCAATGGCACTATTTTTGGTTTTTCCAAGTTGTTGTGTTTTCTTGTCGAATTTTAGATTTCATGCAAGCTGCTTATGTTCTAATTTTAGATTTCCACCATTGAATTAGTGTAATATGGATAAATTGATTTCTTTTGCTCGAAAAGTTTTTGAAAAAAACCTAAATAAAAATGTTTATTACCTTTATTTGCACCCCTAAACATAGGAAATACACAGTGCAGAAAAAAGAGTCAAGTTTTGTAATGGCCAACGTCATCAGTTACATCATTCAATACATCAGTAGGTGACATTCACTGAACATAGTTTGCTAGAATACTCGGGTCGGAAAACAGCTAGATCTATCCCTAGAGAACAGGTCTGTCAACCATATGTATTCTGTACAAAATATCAATAAAAAATGTCACACATCTGAATGTGTCGTCTTCTCAGCCTAAAGTTTCGATACTTAACAAGATTTTCCATCTAGATTATCAGAAATTTCTATTTTGTTTCAAAACTCATTGAAAGTATTGATTTTGAAACAGCATAGTGGCCATCTCTGATGCAAAATATCATCATGCTGCAAGGCTAAAAACAGATCGTGTATTGAGAGGTGCGCCAGCAAGTATCCACCAAGAAAAAATAACTCGTGTTTACAGTTACATTTGTCTAATGTTTTTTCTCTCTCTCATTTTTGAAAATCAATTCAAGTGAATAGTGAGTGCAATTATAAGGGTTGAGCGCATATTTTTGTGTTGCCATCAAGAAATAAAATGTAACTGCCTCATTATACGGCTTAACATAATGCCCTTTGGGCGTTACTTGCCATGTAATAAGACAGTTGCATTTTATTTCTCGATGGCAACAAAAAAATATGCACTCAACCCTTAGTTGTCCATCTGACAATAAAAACCTACATCTTTGTATATCAAAGCTCTTATCACCTAGAAAAAAAATCTCATCATATTCTGTGCAGTCTGATCTTGCATCTATTCAAGCCATAAAAGTTCCTTGAGTTGCACTTGGCAGCCTTAGGGTCAACTTTGATGTCCTTTTTCTTTAACTCTTTAGCAAACGACAACTTTTAGACTTGCAGAAATTGAAAACTTTTCTAGACTACAAATTTTGTGTGGCTCAAATTGTGGAATTTGTCTCTAAAAGGGTTGAAAAAATTGTGAGAAAAGGAGATGCTGATTATCAGCATTTTCTTCTATTCCCACAGTATTTCTATAAGGCTTCTTTCTTCAGGCCGTTAAAACTAGGACTTGTGTGGTAAAGGGCTAATGAAGTATTTCTGTCAGGTATTGGCTTGTACAGGTTGTTAGAAAAGTTTTTTAACCAGTGTCATCTAATCAGGAAAAAAATCTAAAACTATTAATTAGTCATAATGGCTTTTTTTTGCCAATGTGTTTTATCATATTATCCAGAAATTCAATTGTTTTGTTGTTTGTATGGTGTTTCTTACAAATTTTCAACTTTATTTCAGTTATATGGCAGCAGGCAGTGCACCTCTCCATGCTTTCTTCGAGTTTCTTTTACCAGCTTTTTGTACAATATTCTTCCCAAGTCACTAGCTGCTTTCAAACATAACCATCTTGAAAACATTGATCAGGGGTGTGAGACTGACCTTGATCAATCCCCAGACAGAAATAAGCCAAATTTGAGATTCAAACCAGCAACCCCTTTTGTAAGAGCCCTTTATGTTACAGACTTACAGGCTCAGCCTCAGATATTCAAGAACCTAGTCTTCTTCAACCAAGATTTGAAAAAAGCATTCTGTTGCAATTTTGGGAACACCAGATTAGATTTAGTTTAAACATATTTATTTCACATTGATTGAGAAACAAGTTCTTACAACTTATACTGTTCTCTCTGTCACAATGTATGGTAAACTAAGGGCTTTTGACATAAAATGGTGCTTGATAATATTTCAACCCTTTACCAAACAGTCCCTTTTGAAAGCTCTGTGGGAATAGGAGAAAATGCATTTTCCCCTTTTCCCACTATGTTTTCTGTCTTTTCAAAGACACATGCCGCTATTTGAGGCATCTTATATTGTCTGCAAAAGCTTCCAACTTGGACAAGACTATATTTTTGATGTGTGGTAGAGACAAACCATTACTTCTTCAGATTACATTGTTTTATCATAGACCATTTTTGAAAAGAATGTGACAAAAGGAGATATTGCTCTATTGAGCAATATTGGTTTGAAAATGTTTATGATTATACAAGAGTAGTGAGTGATTTTGGAAAGATTGTTCAGAAAGGACAAGATATACTTGGATGGATGAAATAGTGTTGAAAATGGCATTAAACACCAAGTAAATCAAACTAAAATGAAAATATCCCTTTTGTCTTTTTTTAATATTCAAAGGGGTACACTTAACCCTTTACCAAACAATCCAGATTTTCACAACCCTGAGAAAGAAGCCTTCTGAAAACATTGTGAAAAAAGGAGAAAATGCTGGTAACCAGCATTTTCTCCTTTTCTCACAATGTTTTCTACCCTTCTCAAAACAAATTTCAATTTTTGAGTCACCTTAATTTTGTCATCTACAAATGCTTCCAATTTGGACTAGTCTAAAATTATGTCCTTTGGTAAAGAGTGAAATAGTGGTATTTTGTCACTTGTATATACACACAAAAAAAAATCCAAAACGACAACAAAGAACAGATATTATGAATTTAGAAATTATTGTATACATGTATGTCTATAAAGGAATGCAGTTTATCTTGGAAAAGATTGATTTAAATTTTTTTTTTATGCATTTCTGTTGAAAAATTATTGCCCACAATCTGTACCAAGTGACATACTATCACCAATACACTATTGAGATAGTTTATATTTAAGTTGACCTTTTTTATGCATTTCTGTTGAAAAATTATTGTCCATAATCTGTAGTAAGTGACATACTATCACCAATATACTATTGAGGTAGTTTATATTTAAGTTGACCTTTTTTATGCATTTTGTTCTATTCTTTAACCAGAGTAATAAATTTTTGAAAATTTATTCAACAGACTTTCTTTTTTCTATTGCGCACACTTTTTAGCTGACCTGAGCATGGAGTGCTTAAGTTGAGCTTTTGTGATTGTGCTGTGCGGATTGTCTGGTTGTCAACATTTACCTTGTGTTTACTCAAGAGGCCTTATTTTCATTCAAAAACTTATGAACTTTGGTCAGAATATTTGTCTTGATAAAAATCTTGAACAATTTTGAAATTGGGTTACATCAGGTCAAAATGTAGGTCACTGGGTCAAATCTTAGAAAAACCATGTGTGGATTCTAGAGGCCACATTTTCTGCCTGATACTCTTGAAACGAGGTCAGAATATTTGTCTTGATGATATCTTGGGCAAGTCTGATAATTATTGGGTCATGTTGGGTCCAAAAGTAGATCACTGGGCAAAATCTTAGAAAAACCCTGTGTGCACTGTAGAGGCCACATTTTCGGCTTTGATACTCATAAAACTTGGTCAGAATGTTTGTGTTCATACTACCTTGGACGAGTAAGAAATTGATCATGTTGGGTCAAAAAGTAGGTCACTGGGCCAAATCTGAGAAAAACCTTGTGTGCACTCTGGTGACCACATTTTTAGCCTGATACTCATGAACTAGGTCAGATTGTTCACAAGTCTTAATGATATCCAAGACAAGTTTGAGAACCGGTACTAACCATAATGCACTATGACATACCAACTAAGAAGAGAAAATGCACTAATAAATTATGTGCACACCATAAAATGCAGATTCTGGATAGCATCAGTAGAGAAAGAAAATGCCTTAAGTCTTTACCAAACAACAAAATTTTAGACTTGTCCAAATTGAAAGCATTTGCAGACAACAAAGTAAAGGTGAATCAAAAATTGAATTTGTTTCGGGGAGGGTAGAAAACATTTTTGGAAAAGGAGAAAATCCTGGTTATCAGCATTCTCTCTTTTTCCCACAATGTTTTCAAAAGGCTTCTTTCTCAGGGTCGTTAAAAGTCGGGACTATGTGGTAGAGTTAAAAATGTGCACACCATTTAATGCAGGTCCCTGGTTACGGCACTAAGGTGAGAAAATGTCCTAAATTATGTGCACACCCCAGAATGCAGGTCAGTGGTAATGTCGGGAGGGAGAGAAAGCGCACACTATATAATGCAGGTGCTTGGTTTTGGCACCCAAGACAGAGAAAATGCCCCGATTTACGTGCACACCATATGGTCTGCAACATGCCAAAATGGACTTTCAGACATTGGCGTAAAGTGTTGTCTCGGATCAGCCTGTGCAGTCTGCACAGGTTAATCCGAGACAACACTTTCCATTCTTGTGTTATTTTCTGTTTTACACAAGTCTACCGTAGGACAAAATCGAATGTAGACGTAAAGTGCTGTCTTGGATTAGCCTGCACATCTGAGGTGACACTTTACGCAAATGTCCGAATGCCCCTTTTCGCGTGTTGCATGCCATATAATGCAGGTCCTGGGTTATGTCAGTTGAGGAGGAAAACACCCTAAATAATGTGCACACCATATAATTCAGGTCCCTGGTTAAGACAGTAAGGAGAGAAAAACGCCCTAAATTATGTACACACCATATGTTGTCGGTCATCAGTTACATAAGTAGCTCTAGAATGAAAACACCCTAAATAATTGCACATTCCTGGTCCTGGCTTACAGCAATAAGGACAGAAAACGCCCAAAGTAATATGCACACCATACCACCATACAATGCAGGTCCCTTGTAACTGCAGTAGACTCAGAAAAAGCCAAACAGCTGTGCACATCATAAACCGCAGGTCCTTGATTACATTTGTAGAGACAGACAATGCTCTAAATGTGCACACCGTACAATGCAGGTCTCTTATAGGTGCAGTAGAGACAGGAAGCACCCAAAAACTATTCACACCATGAAATACGTCCATTTTAAGAACAGGAAGGGACAGGAAACACTTTAAATAATGTGCACACCATACAAAGCAGGTCTCTTGAAAGTGCAGTTGGGATAGAAATCACCAAAAAGCTTTGCAAACAATAGAACGCAAGTCGTTGGTTACAACAGTAAGGACTGAAATTGCTGTTAAATGATGTGCACACCATTGAATGTTGGTCACTGGTTACAGCACTTGGCAATGCATGTGGTAGGTCTCGAAATAATAGAAAAACATTAGGGAAAATAAGTAATCTATTCGTAAATATTGTGTATGGACATGATTTAGACCCTTACATATCAAAGTTTTGGTGTAAAGGGTATCTTTGGGTTTGGGTGCCTTGGGGTGAATAGACCGACTCCGGTTATAAGGCGTATCCACATAGTAAAAGGGGCGTGGCGAACCTGACGCTTGATAGATTAGCATTGTATGGTGGGTATGCATGTGTGTAACTAGACATAACCAAAACTCTTGATATTTTCTGTTCTAGTCCTTTCTGATAAAAGCTGCGTCGGTTCTCTTCATTTTGCAATGAAAGAACTTAACTAATTGTCCATATACAAGCCTTTTCGTGGTATGCATAATGAACTCGATAAAAATTAAAATACCGTAAGTTCGCCACATGTTATGTTTATGGACGATGCGACAGGACACGGAGATAACAAGCCCTGACGTATCTACCTTACTGTTTTATATAGCCTTGCGGTTATACTTTGACACTTGACAGCCTGTATGCTATGTCGGGTATCATTGGTTCCATTTATATTCTAAAGCAAATTCCGACATCTAATTTTATTCGATATTGAACTCTAAATTTGGATAATTTTACCTGAATTTGGAAGAAGATTCGGACCCATGATGATTCGGCCCAGTGAAAAAGAAGAGTCGGACCCAAGAAGATTCGACCCATATAGGAGAAAATTCGGCCCATTTGAGAAGAAGATTTGTCACCCACATTATAATTATGTTTATTGTATTGATATTGTGGCACAATACCGGCAAACGCCCCTCCACTATACAGCCCTATGCATACTTGTGGTATTGTTTTACGAATTAAAAGATAATTAAATTCTGTGCTTTATTCCGTAGACCAATATTGTATTTGATGTTTACGGAATGAATCCGTAAGAAATCAAAATTTTTTTGACACATGATTTAGATTTTCATGGGTTTTCGCGATATAGTGGAGGTGCGTTTTCCGGTATTATGCCGATATTGTTTTCACTTATTGTTATGTAAGAACTGCAGCTTCACCTGCAAAGAACAGCAAAATTAATGACCAAGCTGCTTTTTTCATAGTGTTGAGGGCATATCGTATAACAAGTTACACAAGTTAGCATAAAGATGTGAATAACTATAGGGCTTTACCCCTTCACTACTTCACTTTACAGAAGGTGTTTTCATTAATTTTAATTAATCTTCTAGAAAATTGCTGGTTGGCTGTGGTCTGAATCTTCTATGGTCTGAATCTTCTGACATCCATGTATTAAAATCTATATCAGAAGTAACATCAGCTCTGTAATCTTCTAGTATAAAATACAGCATAACCCTGACTGTGTGGATCACCTTCTTCTTTGTTGTATAAATCCCTCCACTACATTGGAGTACATGTACCACTTTTCAGTATTGGTTTTTGATGATCTCACTTTTTTTTTTTAGATATTTCTGAACAGGGTTTGTTAGCTATTCAGCTTTCAAACTTAGGTGTTACATAATTATGTACATGTGCTTATTATTACATATACACATATCTGACAGGCGCAGACTGAAGTAGAGAGAAAGAGTGGGTTACAAGGAAAACCAGGTACAAGACCCTAGCCCTTCTTCGAATAGATCCTCTTGGTTCTTTTACATGCATAGTGTAAAGCACTGATACATGCAAGGCTACCTCTGGGTTTCTAGCCAGGTCACCTCTTAGATGGAAAACACAAAGTGTCTCTGATAAACATCCTTTCAGACCAGGAATTGAACCCTGGACCTTCAGATTGGTAGTCCAACATGTTAACCACAAGGCCACAGCTCCACCATCATAATCAAGAAATCTAAAATACCAAATACTGTACTCAACTAGAAGACTCAGTACCATGCACATTCTTACTTCCCCAGAATCATTGGCCTGTGGGATAATCTCCCATACAGCATCCAGTCTAGTCCCATGTCTAGCAGTCTTTACTGAGAGGCTTGACCCATTTCAGAAATTCTAATAATGAGATTGTGTTTTTTAACTTTATAGCCATACTAGTCTACATACAAACTTTTTATTTGGAGAGAAATTTTACCAATCTTTGGCAATGTAACCATTGCATTAGTTTCAATAATGAGACATTTATGGTGGTTCTTTTTTTCTTACTTGGGCATATACTGTGCACCACACCATCTCAGTCCATCGCAAATTTTCCAGGAGCAAAGCTGCAGTGCTGTACTGACTTCCTGTTTTGTCAGTTTAATCGGTATTTCAGCAAAATGCCATTAATTTTTAGTGACACATATGACCAATAACAAATTTCTAAATGTTTCATTACCTAAAGTGCCTCAAAATAACTAACAGAATTAATCATTTTCAGAAGTCTTTTTTTGTCTATTTTTGGTAATGTAAAGATCTTGAGTAACATAAATTAAACTGTTTATATTAATGTTAGTTTTTTATTATTTTACATGTTATGATTGACTTCTGAAAGTGCTGTAGTTAATAAAACATTTAATAATTTGTTCTGGTCGTGTGTGTCACTGTAAATTAAATTGCAGCAATTCAGATTCAGTTTAAGAAACAGAAATCAATACAGTAATGTAGCTTTTCATATAGAAAATTCACAATGGACTTGAGACAATATGGTGCACAAGAAACATCCAAAGATGAAGTATTGCCTCATTATTGCAACTACATAATGCAACTTGATAGAATCATATCATGTCTTTTTTTTTAATGAAGTTTCTTTAAGCCACGGTACTCTAGTTTGATTATCAAAACTAGACTCTAGTTTGATTATCGAAACAGATTTCATTAAAAAACTTGAAGTCAATTATGGTTTATAATGCAACCATCTGCATGATTGAAATGTAGCAGCAGCTCTCTCAGCAATCCAACATAATACTGGTGTTTTTGATTGAATTGATAATTGATCTGACCATTATTTATTTAAGAAGAGCATGAATATTTTCTAATAAAGTTGTTCTGAAGGCAATTGAAGTTCTTTTTCGTGGTAATACTGGTTTCAGGGAGATCAGGTTTTGGTACACAGAATAAAATGGGATCTGTTCAGATATTATATGGGAAAGACAAATAATATAAGCATGTATACAACTAAATATTGAGACAATGACCACATTTAGGCATAGACCTGCTTATTTAACCGTCAACATTTACCATTAATATATTTTACAGATCTTTGAAGTTACACATGTATGTCATCTAGATGTCCTCATTAAAGCAAAACACCAAACTTCATGTAAACAAAGATTTAAGCGTGACTGGAGACTCAGCACTGGTGAACAGATCTCAGCCTCCAAGTTTTATTCAGTACCATGGACTTTTTTATGAACATTCATACATTGCATGTAATGATCAGTCACAGATAGCGACAGAAAAAATTCAAGATTTCCATGATGTGCTAAATAAACAGAGACATTCTAAATACTTGGATAGTTGGTCAGGGAATGAGAAACAGAACAGTGGATTTTTTCAACCCAAAGCTACATTTTTCATGAAGGAGGAATCCTATGTAAAAGAACAAGGGTCATATTCTTCATTTGCAAGACCTGCAAGTGCTTACTCATTTCGAGAAAACGCAACAAGACCAAATAGTGGAAAAACTTTCTCCAGAAACAGCAGTAGGGCAAATTCTGCACTGAATAGCCGACAACATTATGCTTCACCAGAACTTGAAATGTAAGATATATACCATAATTTTAAGCAAATATATATTATTATCATACATATATTTTTGGACCTCCCAAGAAATATTAAAAATTAGATAAAGAACAAATTGATATTTGATGGAAAGGACAATCTTTTAAATTTAAAAAGTGAAGAAAACACTTTGCTTGTTACAGGCAACTGCTCTTTTTCCCAAAATGTTTTCTGAAGATGCCAGCTGCAGAAGCATTAAGTATTCGACGTCTTGTAGCAAACTGCATATCTAAAGCCTTCAGGCTGAAAGAGAAATTGCTTGCAACAATCAACGCGATATGTAGTAGTGTATTATTTCTTAATTGATGTTTATATAGAGAATTTTTTTTTTTTCGGTGAAAGATTGAAATCTATTTTATCAAGTGAAAATCATCAGTAAAAGTTTCACAAGTGGTGCAAGTGAACATCATCTGTAATATTTTCAGGAGTGGTGCAGCCATGAGTAAAAAATATCGATGATGTTCACTCGATACAAATTTTGATCTTTCACAAAAAAAAAAAAAAAATTCTATTTATTTCATGGCTCTAACCCCCGTTTTGTTGGGACTTTCATCAAAATCCAGGACAGTTATTTTTGTAATTCCCTTTGGCATACCTCCCCCAACATATAAAACATTAAAATAATACGCAAAGGGCAAGAAATATAGGGTAAATGCACATTCAGTTGAAGACTTAAACAGTTAATTTCACTAGTCATATCCATGAATTATCAAACCTTATAAATCCACCATTATTTCCCGATAAAGTACCGAAAAGCATGAAATAATATGGTAATTGTTATTTATGTACAAGGATCTTTTCAAAAGTCTTCATAGACTGCATATCTGTTTCAGGAGATAATGATATAAACTTTATGAGAAAAGCTTATTCAACAGCATCAAAGACTTGAGGAAATACTTTTCTTATTTCATTTCATAGTAGTAAATGGAGAAATTTCATACACGTATGAATTTTAGCCCTTTACCACATGACAAAATTTTAGACATAGCCATAATGAAAGCATTTGTACACAACAAATTGGATGTGGTTCAAATAATAAAATTTGCCTTTGACAGAGAAGAAAACATTTTGGGAAAAGGAGAAAATGCTGGTCACCAGCATTTTCTCATTTTCCCAAAATGTTTTAAAAAGCCTTCTAATTCAGGGTCGTTAAAACTCAGGATTGTGTGGTAAAGGTTTAAGTCAAAATGCCAGTTTTGTAACCCGAATTTTTTTTACCAATATTGTCAGAGATCCTGACCATGAACCAATAGCAGATGTTTTATCCAGACTTGGAGACTATACTGAAAATTTCCTTCCAAACACGGCTTTGGCATATACAGAATGTGAATGTACAAATACAGATGAACGTGTACCAAGCAGACTTGCTAAGGTGTATAGCAGTTTTGATGATGAAGATGATGAGGAGGAGGAGGAAGAGGATGCTCATGGTAGCAAGCATTCTTTTGCACTTAAATCCTAAAATGAGTACTGATGAGCTGTTTTTTTATGGTCTTAGCATACATACAAACATAATTTTCAAAAGCAAATATATGGCTGTGAATGCTTGTGCCACTCGTGAAAATATTACCGATGATCTTCACTCAATGAAATAAATTTTTCACCGAAAAAAAATCAAATATTCTTTTCATTTAATGCTTCTAACCCTTTTTTTCTGTCTTGTTGAATGGCACGCATTCTTTACCTAGGTAACTATTGCGTTGGAAATACTGTTTCTGCCTTCGATTGAAGAGTTAGAAAATATGAAATGGGTATTTTTCACTGGTCGCAACCATGAAATATCAAACCATATTTCACCATTATTTCTCGATAAAGTACTGAAAAGCATGAAATGATTTTTTGTATTTATATGTCAAGGTATGTTTATTATTGTAGATGTGAGACTAGACATCCTGTTCAGAACCTTCAAACAATACGAAGACAAAGGTCACTCAGCAGTGAGACAAAAGGCCATGCTGACACTGATAAACTCTTTCCAAATTGAAAGATTGATAAAAGAGGACGAACTTGAACAGGTAAGTGTTTTCGGTTTTAATTGAATGGTAAGCTTTGTGTTTCTTGAAAAGGCAATTACTCCTCTTCCCGCAATTATTTTTGCACTTTGACTGGAAAAGGAACAGTTTCTTGTTACATGACATTATCTCCTTTTCCTATGATATTTCCTGAATGTGTCAAATACAGGGTCTATTACAAAATGTGTTGAATTGTCTGGCATATGATAAGGATTATATGAGTGAAATCTGTAGTATAAAAGTAAATAGTGCTGACCAAGATCATGCTGCTTTTTCCACACACTGTATCTTTGGTTTCCATATGGCGGGATAAGAATTAACCCTTACACTGCTAAGTGCGACCCACTGATCCTTTGCGGACAGACAAGATGAAGATCAGACAGCAGAGAATGTGCAGTCTGATCTTGGATCGACACTCGCCAACAAGGAGATATCTTTCCTCCAAAAATACTTTAGAAACTGGAAAGTTTGGGTTTTCCCTATCAGCTTGAAAGTTTCATTTCTATTATTTAGTAGGATAAGGTTTAAAACTGAATATTTTTACCACTGTGAAATTCATGTCATTGTCTTTCAGGTGATGTTTTACTTAATGAAGAGTTCATCCCAAGTGAGGGAGGCTTGTCTTGTCCTGGTCAAGCAGCTGGTGAAAAATCAGTCCAACCTTCTATACTTCTTGGAGAAAGATATTTTATCATATCTAAACCAGTGTCTGATCTCACCCAACATGTTCGAATTGAGGCGTCAAGCTTTGTTATTGGCAGAAGTGGTGAGTAGTCTTGTACATTCTATACAGGGAACCTTTACCAGACTATTGTGTTTTCCAGTGAAGCTTAGGAATAAAGCTTTAAGGAAAGTGTAGGGGAAAAGAGAAAGCACTAGCAACCACTTTCATATATAATATACAAATTTCATAATTTATGCCAGGTTTAACCCTTTACCAAACGACAAAATTTTAGGCTTATCCAAAATTGAAAGCACTGCAGATGACAATCTAAATTTGGCTCCAGTGAGAAAACTTGTCTTTTAAAGAGTAGAGTAACAGTCACTACATTATCACCTGGGTATAGCTTATTTCACATAGGAGCAGGCCACAGGTGAAAACTTTTGCAAACAAATGAAAATTCCTATTTCAAGCAATTTCTCTCTTTGCCAAGATTGTCATAATTTCTACATCGTCTGGTGCAAATTTGCTTCAGGAGATAATGTGTCAGGAATAGAACACGAAATGCTTGGATAGTTTTGAAAACATAACAGTGATGATGCTGTTTCCTTTCATTGATTTTTTTTTTTTTTTTTTTTTTTTATGATTATGAAAATATTATGGGAAAAAGTGCAATTGCTTGTCTCAGGCATTGCTCCTTTTCTCATATTTTCATACAGTCAAAAGCCAGTTTTGAAATTGTATCACATAATTGTTATAAATGTTACAATGTGATCATTTCATTTGTTTCAGATATTTGCCAATCACCAGTTTAAGGAAAACTGGTTAGACTTTGTTGTTTCAACATTTTTTCCTAAACTTTTGTCAATCGTTAGAGGTCAGACACCACTGGATGTCAAATATGCAGCTTGCTGTGTGTTCAGATCCTTGGCTCAGTATGAGGAGTTTATTGGTTATGTCACAGAGGACATTCTGCCTAGTGTTATATTGTTGCGGAATGCCAGTGCAAAGTTTAAGGTATAATAATTATGATTAGTGATTTAAAAGTACTTGCAGACAAATAACTAAATGTAGCTCAAATGATAGGATTTGTTTCTGAAAGAATCATTTTCTCCTTTCCCACAGTGCTTTCAAAAGCCTTCTTTCTCAAGGTTGTTAAAGCTTGGTATAGTTTGGTCCAGGATTAAATTGGCCAAAACCAGTCAGCTTAGGTTACTCCCAGAGCTAGAAAACCAGTGGCTGTGAGATGATTCCTGGTGAAAATACTTTTGGAAAGTCAAAGATGATCTCCTCACTTAACCCTTTACCACACAATCCTGATTTGTAACGACCCTGAGTAAAAGAGTCTTTGAAAGCAGCATTTTCTTCTTTTTCCAGAATGTTTTCTACCCTTTCTCAGACAAATTCCCACCATTTAAGCTATATTTATTTTGTTATAAGCAAATGCTTTCAATTTGGACTTGTCCCAAATTTTTTTCATTTAATAATTGGATATAAGAGAGGTGTGTGGACTATAAAAAAGAGATAAGGCAAATGGCATGTGATATTCCTTAACTTATTGCAATACAATCCTGAATTTTAGCAATTCTGGGAAATTGGACTTCTGAAAACATTGTGGGAAAGGAAGAAAATGCTGGTAACCAGCATTTGCTCTTTTTCCTACAATGTTTTCAAACCTTTCAGAAACAAAACCAATTATTTTAGCCACGTTTGTCATCTGCAAATGCTTTCAATTTGGACCAGTCTTAATTATTGTC
This sequence comes from Hippopus hippopus, assembly GCA_946811185.2. Lineage (NCBI taxonomy): Eukaryota > Metazoa > Mollusca > Bivalvia > Cardiida > Cardiidae > Hippopus > Hippopus hippopus. The sequence continues at coordinate 30,941,581 of OX328101.1, forward strand.
GTTTAGTAAAGAGTTAATTAGATTGTTGTCTGTTGAGGCACTGTTACTTCACTGTATGTTCCTTAAAAGTCTCTTACACTTTCTGTTTTCACAGTGCACATCATAGCTGATAGTGATGATGCTGTTTCCCATAATTGTTTTTTTTTTTTTTAAGATTATGAAAAACTTGTGGGAAAAAATGAACTTTCGTGTTGCAGGCAATTGCTCCTTTTCTCATATTTCCAGATACTCAAAAGACAGTTTTGAAATGTCTTGGTATGGTATTGGACAGAAGACATTCTTGTTTATTTTCAAATGTTACTGTACTTATTTTGTTCAGGAGAGTGTACAGTTTATGTTGTACCTAAATCAGACCTGGTTAACATCTTGTCAGCAAAGTTTTTGGTGGTTGCTACTTCTTTATCCTCAGGGCATTCTTATGGAATATTCACTACAATTTTTTAAATGTGTGAAGAAATGTGTACATGTACATTAATTGACATTCCAAAAGACAGTTATTGTGTAAAAACAACAGTTTTTATGTAATTTATGATCTATTGTTATTTTTGAATTTCAGGAGGTATATGTAGAAATGCTGACAACAGTTTTGTCTCATACAGACAGTATACCTCCAGACCTGGTAGACAGCAGTGCCATACCAATAACTGTCAGTATTATTAGGGAAGGACCATGGTAAGGCAAAGACTATGCTTGGCTTATTTTGATGGCTTGGTTTTTATGATAATTGCATTGACAGTTAAGGGATTTTTCATGGCTCAGTGGTTATCCCTTTACCAATAACACCTTTAAACAATCCTGTACATTAAGAGAAAGGAAGCTTATGAAAACACTGTAAGGGAAAAAAGAAAATGTTGGTAGCCAGCTGGTAATTAATAATGACATTGGACCAAGGATTTTGCTATAATTGCTGTTTGGGATTTGTTGAAGCTCAAGATTGTTTTGTAAAGAATTGAATGTAATTTTCTTTAACCTTTTACAGTGATTTACTTTTTGCACAGCTTCTCAGTGACTGTCTGTAATAAAAAATGTTCAAGCATGGCCTATATTTTCAGTGGACCACAGTGTGCAGCTTTACAGTTGCTTACCTCCCTTTCTACTGCTGATAATGGAGTTGCTGTTGTTACAGGAACCAACAACCTGGTTGCCATGGTATTGGGTTGTATGAAGGACTCTCGATGCAGGTAGAGTTTGAGATAATTTGCTGAAACTTTAGATTTGCATCATAGAGCAAAGTAAACAGCTTCCTTCAAATATTAACTGGGTCCGTATTCTGCAACCATTCTTAGGAATATTCTTTGCATATTTTCAAGATTTTTTTTTTAATTTGAAAGTAACACAATTCTGATTGACTAAACCAAATGGTTTAGCAAATCAGAAGTTGTGTTACTTTCTAAATCTAAAATGAATCAAAGAAAGAGATTAGGAATAGTTGATGAATAAGGAACCTTACTAAATCAGCTGTTTTCAAAGTAAATGTTGTGATACTGCCATAACCCTGATGCTGTCTTTGCCTTCGTCATTAGGCAAAAACTCTGTCATTTTCTGATGTTTTTGCCAAAACTGAAGATTATATTCTTGAAACTTAGGCTAGTTGTTTGTTTTTGAAGATTATATTCTTGAAACTTAGGCTAGTTGTTTGTTTTTGAAAGCCAAGCCTGGGTAGCCCAGTCGGTAGCGTACAGGACTTGAGAACAGGGGTCCCTGGTTTGACTCCGTGTCATTTCGACAGGATTCATTCCTCTTTCACTGCTGATCATTGTTTCGACGATGGTTATGTGGGAAAGTAGCCAGTGGCTTGGAAAGAATATTGTGTGGAGAACTGGTAAAAGAAACTCTAGGAAAGCATGGATAGGTGCACTGGCTGCTGCAACATAACTGAAATATTGTTTTAGGGGGTTAAACAGCATACAATCAATCAATGTTTTTCAAAGGGAAACTCATACCTTCAACATATTTTTGACAGTTATGCCCATTTTTTTAAAGGCTAAGATCAAATTGCTGATCTTTATTTGTACCTAAAAGCATGTCATTTGGTGTCTGTCATTAAAACTAATGACAACCTGTCATTTCTTCTGCAGGAAAGTGAAGCTGAATGCATTACAAGTGATGAAACAGTTAGGTAGAAGTAGAAAATTTGGCCTGTGTAAGGATTTGATGTTACAGTTAAGTGGATACCTTCTTCCAAGCATAGAAGAAGATTCTATAACAACCCTATCCCAGGCAACAAGTAAATCACCATCTCCTACCAAACCAAGGTTTGATGAAGAACGGCACATGTGGCAGGGTCTAGAGAAATTTATTGAACTGTTGAAGGAAATCATATTTAGAGAAGGTATTCTTGTTTTGTGTTTTGGCAATTGACCTGCTGTCTGTAATCTTTCAACCCTTTACAGTACATTTCATGTGCCTTGGTGAGGTTATTCCATGTAAACAATGTTACTTTTCTGGTAGTGATTTCTGTATGAGTGATAAGAGAAAGTTATTTCTCAAAGAAATGTCTCACCTTGTTGCTTGTCGCAGTTTTCAGTACCTAAAACAGTATGTACTGTAATGGCTTAGAAGTATTTGTTCTCATTGAGATTCTGGTTATTATCATTTTTGAGGGTTTCAACAACAGACTGAAGTATTTTTAGGTCAGCTGTTTTGGAGTAGAATATCTAGGCACTGGTATAGCCCTGTTGTCATCTGCAGTGATCGGGAAACCCCTGCGCCATGCGCCATAGGCACATGAAAACCAAAAATGTCTCATTCAAAATCCTAGAAATGCGCCCAACTGTCTCATATAAATACGGAAGTTGCGCCTATATGTTTTGCGAATCTTCTAAAACTAAAACAAAGAAAAGTGAAGTTTTACTTTTCTCGTATTTTGTGAATATTATCATTGATTGTATGCGCTAGAATCTAATTTTAACATCGGTAATCGGGAATGTTACTTGATAATACATTGATAAAGTGCGACTTTATATCCGAGATATTGCAATTGAATCATCGGGACTGATCCGTAAATTAAACCTGCTCATCGCAGGAAGCCCTTGTAACTATAGGCAAGCGTCCGTGAAGTTTGCTATTTCTCTTCTTTTAAAATGCCGCCTAACAGGAAAGTTGTACCACCAGCGGCAAATCAACCACAGTTGAAAGTCTTTTTGCTGTCAAAGTCGCCCAAACAGGTTTGTAATTAAATAAATCGAAGAAAATTACCTTCAAAGTTACTTAATATAGTCCTACAAACTATCGTACGTGATCGAAGATGCAACATTTTATTTCAGTAACATTTGCTTCATGCATGACTGTATGTGTGTGTATTCGGCGTGTACAGTTATGTAACGTCATTGAGGTCGAGTTCCATAGAGTAAACAAACTGCTGTCATGGTCAATGTTCTGTGCTGTCAAATATTTTTTTTTTTACAAAATGCACTTGAACATACAGGTGACTACAGAAGATCTGAGTTTGTGATTAAATGTGTTAATTTAACTCGTAATTTAATAAATTTCAAAGTATGGCCCAAACAAAGTGTTATAATATTTGGTGTTAATTGCTGTGGATGAAAGAACTTACTGCGTTTTTTTAATTTATGTTTTTCAGTTATTTCATGGTGACAATTCATGTATTCATTTAACAAACCAGTACTAGAATAGGATACAGTGCCTTGTGAAAGAACACTCAAGCTATCTTACTGTATCTATTTCAGTTTATTGAAATTTAGTGAAATAGATACAGGCAATAATCAAAATTATGGGTTCATACTGCTTACATATGAGTTATATTAGTTGGAGAGTAATTACAATCATGGTTCACATTCTGAATGTCTCATTACTTTTGAAAATGTCTCATTGGTTTTCAAAAACAGGAGACATTGTCTCATTGAAATAAATTCTTTCCCGATCACTGCATCTGGATTGTAGTGTGAAAACTTGGACATTTTCTTATATCTCTCTGACATTGTTTCATATTTCTGTCATTATTGAGGATGTGCACTTCCAACAGGTGCAAGTTTTTAACTGTTAATCCTCTGCCACACAATCCCGAGTTTTAACGACCCTTAGGGAGAAGGATTTTGGAAACATTATGGGCAAAGGAGAAAATGCTGGTAACCAGCATTTTCTCCGTTTCCCACAATGTTTTCTACCCTTCCTCAGACAACTTTTCCCCTTTGAGCTACATTAGTAACCTGCAAATGCTTTCAATTTTGAGAAGTTGATAATTTTGTCATTTTGTAAGAGTTAAAAGGGGAACCCATAAGGCGTAGGCAACCCTCAAAATCTTTATGACATAGAAATGCCCTTTTTTTTTTACTTGAAATTGTTCAGGAAAAGCATGTGCAGCCTAGTGTTGGTGCAAGCATGTGATGGTCTTGTTTAAGTAACCTTTTTTATTCCTCGGGATCATTTTGCCATGGAATATAATAACATGTAACAATATATGGTTAAACGTCAATATGAGCCCTGCTCTGGCAAAAGGGAGCTTAATTACTCTCCGTAATGCATTTTACCAAGCAAGTCATTTCATAATTATGGATCCATAACATACATTTTGTTTAATAACAAATTCATGCAGTAGAATGGTCCTTGGACATGCTGGAAATTGACCAATAGCTAAAAGTTTTGGCCCTGGTCTGCACAGGCTGACTTTGGTTGATACTTTTTGCAGGTGCACTAAGCCTCTTTTTCACAGAGACTGGCTTGTGTAATTTTGTATTTTCACAGAATGTGTAGTGTTCAGGTAAAATTTGTTGGTTCTAAGTCAGAGAATTTTTATGCAGGAATACAGTTTTGATTATGATATTTCTTTCAAAATGTTTGATGCCAAGGTCCCTTATCTGTACTCAATACTCTATAGCAAGGGGATGTTATATTACCAGTTGATTTGTTTAGCATTGTGTATTACATTTGTAGGTTGTAAAAAAGGAAAATTTCTTTTTCAGGCAGAGTTGAAACAGATGAACTTGGCCTTCTAGTTGCTGTGCACCTCAAACCTGGTGTAGATGCTGGTCAGATCCAATTAAAGATGCTTACAACAGCTTTTCAGTTACTGCAAAGTATCTGTGTGTGGCCTCTAGATAAATCTAGATTGGGTTTCAGTGCAAGCAGAATTGATCTTACTAGTTTCTCTGACAACGAAAAACAAAGGTAAGACAAGCTTTGATTTTGTTTTATGATCCTTAAATATTTCTTAAAACACTTGACTGTAACCGATCTTGGTATATAATTGTAAGTGTTAAAATTAGACATTTCTGCATACTGGCTAGAACTTTATCACGTGTCTTGTTTTGAAGAAAGTTAAATATCCTGAAAACAGCATAAGCCTGTACCGCACATTCCGACTTTTAACAACCCTGAGAAAGAAGGCCTTTGAAAACATCGTGGGAAAAGGAGAAAATGCTGGTAACCAGCATTTTCTCCTTTTCCCACAGTGTTTTCTACCCTATGAAAGACAAAGTTAATGTTTTGAGTCACATTTATTTTGTTGTCTGCAAATGCTTTGAATTTGGACAAGGCTTAAATTTTGTCATCTCGTAAAGGGTTAAAACACTTGACTGTTACCTATCTTTGTATATACCAGTAAGTGTTAAAGTTAGATATTTCTGTTACTTTCTTTCCGATTACCATTTCGAATGTAGGAAAGAAAGTAACAGGAAAAAAAGTAACGGAAAAAAAGTAACAGTTTCAATAAAAAAAATAGTAGAAATCACTCAGTAAATTATATAGTTTCTAAGGAGAGTAGAATCAGATCAGAAGAGCTACTATATGTGCTTTTTCATTATTTCATTAATAAAGTTAGTTCAGTCAGTGGTACATAATATGTAAATGTGTTAAATAATATAGAGAAAGAAAAGAAACCGCATAGAATCAGATCAGAAGAGCTACTATATGTGCTATTTCATTATTTCATTAATAAAGTTAAGTCAGTCAGTGGTACATAATATGTAAATGTGTTAAATAATATAAAAAATGAAAAGAAACAGTGTAGACAGTGTTGAACCAGATCAGAAGAGCTACTATGAGCTATTTCATTATTTCAGGTGTCAGCCAGCGTTATAAACTATGTAACTATGTTAAAATGTTTTTGGACAGACAGGCTTATGCAAATAGTTCAGACACAGATCAGAGTAGCAACCTGACCAGAGTCTTCACTGTTTTCAGTATCTTTTGGACACAGAATTCCATGATGAATCAACAGTGTTCTTATTTTGGGAGGATTATGGCAAATAATTTGAGTGTCCGAATTTTTAGGAAAATTACAGAAATATATATCTAAAAAGGTCAGAGTCAGAGTGTACCCTGTGTTTCAAGTTTGTTGAATATGTTTTATCAACTAGCTCACATATCATCCCTAAAATTCAATAAAATTTATAAACTGTTACTTTTTTTCCTAGCCAAAACTGTTACTTTTTTTCCCTTTTTTTCCTGTTACTTTCTTTCCAATTACCATTTCTGCCTACTTGCAAATATTGTATCACCTGTCTTGTTTTTAAAAGAGTTAGATAGCCTTAAAACAGCATAACCCTTTACTGCACAATCCCGACTTTTATTGACCCTGATGGAAAAGCCCTTTTAAAAACATTGTGGGAAAAGGAGGAAATGCTTGTAACCAGCATTTTCTCCTTTTTCTACAATGTTTTCTGGCTTATTAAAAACAAGCACCATCATTTGAGTCACACTTAAATCATTGTCTGCAAATGCTTTCAGTCTTGACAAGACTGTATTTTTGTTATGTGATAGAGAGTTAAAGGTTAATGTTGATGTTACTGATCTCATCACATGCTCTAGCACTACACATCTCTATATAGCAAGAGCTGTACTTCTTGTATATTTTGCTATTAATTGATTGGCCAAGAGTATTATTTTAGTCTTTCCAAATTTACAGCATATACATACATTTAATAAATGTGGTTCGACTGTTAAGGTTTTTGTCTTTGAAAGAGTAAAAGCATTGTGGGAAATAGAGAATATGCTGGTTAACAGCATTTTCTCCTTCTTCTACAATGATTTCTAAAGCTTTCTACCTGAGGACTGTTGAACCACCGGATTGTTTAGTAAAGGGCTAAGCATTCAAAACTATTTGAGATTACACAAAGGATTAATATTTGAAGGGGGGATTTCTTTTCAACAATAATAGATAACACTCTTTGAAAAGATGCAATTGTTTATTGCAAGCAAATGTTGCTCTTCCCAAAGAATGTTAACCCTTAGGTTGCTAGGGGCGACTCACTGACCTTTTGTGAACAATGTAGATCAAGATTAGACTACACAGAACGTACAGTCTGATCTTGGATCTACACTGTCTAATAAGGTGATAGTATTTATCCAAAAAATGAATTGGAAATAGCATCATTCAGGTTTGTATTATTGGTTTCAAAGTTTCATTATACCCCCGCAAAACAAATGTTTTTGGGGGTATACTGGAATCAGCTTGTCTGTCCGTCGGTCTGTGTGTCCACCCGTGTGTCCGTCTGTGCACAAAATACTAGTAATTTTGTGTCGCGAACTCCTCCTACAGTTTTGCTGCTATTGTATTGAAAGTTTGTTGATACAATGATCATATACTGAAGTTGTGCAAGACGCAGTTTTCAATCATCTACTCCCTATGATTCAAGGGTAATCTCCCCTTGAACTTAGAAAATTTTTTGTTAAATTGCCTGTTTCTGTCAAAGGGCTGGCGGGGGTATTAAGTCACATTCAGTGACAGCTCTAGTTTAACTTATTTAACAGGATAAAGGTTAACGGCAGGAGTGTAAAATGTTATCTTCCTAAGTAATGGATAATTGTACATGTTTGATTTGTAAAACACATGGAAATAATACATCAATTTTTACTTTTCAGACATCTTTTGTCAAAAGTAAACAGAGGTCTTACACAGATTATATGGGATAAAGTTGGAACAGTTGCTTGTGATCTTCTCTCTTCCTATTCTTGTTGGCTCCAACAACAGCAAGGACCAACTGACACTGCATCTGACAAGAATCAATCAAGAGACCTCTCTGTGTTCTTTGATGCAGAAGAAATACTGTTGATGCAGAGTATATTGCAGTTCTTACTTTGTACTTCACTATGCACATGTGTTGCTTTTCCTGATCTTTTACCTAAATTAGAAGAATCATCTTCTAAAAGGAAGTTGAAATCAAAATTAAAGTCATCATCATCATCAAGTGTCATAGCAGAATATTCTTCATCAAACATTCAATCACAACTTAAATCACAGTCAGATGTACCAAAAGGGTTTAGACAAGAGGAGAAACTATGGGTGAAAGAAAACCCTCATCTGACACAAATTCATCCTTTAAATGGTAGCTATAGTTCTATAGCAGTGGCCAAAAGTAAGGCAGAGTTGCAGCATAAAGAGGCATGCACAGATAGAAGACTGTTGAGGAAGTGTTTGTATGAGGCAGGGATCTTTCAGTCTGTCTGTCTATTTATGAAGTGTTCACAGCCAGATATACAGGTGAGCTTTAACTGATTACCTCACAGGCACACCTTTTTACACACATGGGTTGAACACCTTTAAAATGAAAAAACGGATGATTGCTTTTCCAAGTTATTTTCTCCTGAGCTGTCAACTGCATGTGTTTAAAATGTCAGGTGTTTCTAGAGTGGGTTAACTGTAATATTTCAGTATAGAAAAACAGAAAATGTTTCATTTCAAAAGTCAATATTGCTGGAATTAAGGCATGGCTTGATTATTCCTTTACCAAACAATCTCAATTTTTAACACCCCTGAGGAAAAAGGCTTCAGAAAGCATTGTGGAAAAATGACATAATACATACTGGTAACCAGCATTTTCTCCCATTCCCAGTAGGGTATTTTCAATCTACAAGAGATATGTTGTCTGCACATGCTTCTAATTTGGACAAATCTAAAGTTTTTCTGTTGGGTAAAGAGTTAAGAAAATGCACATTTCAAAATATTCATTAATGCAAATACAGATGCATTTCATCATTTTCCTGATACACACATTCAGCAGATGCTTAAAATCCAGGCACCTTTGGTGTCATCTGTTTGAACTCTTTATTAGATAACTGAAGTTTTAGACTTGTTCATCTTGAAAGCATTTAAAAAAGACAAATAAAATGTGGCTCAAATGATTGAATTTGTCTTCATAAGGACAGCAACATTGTGGGAAAAGGAGAAAATGCTGGTACTAGCAACATGTTTAATAGTCTTCTCCCAGGGTCATGATAATGGAAGATTGGTTGGTAAAGGGTTGAATCATGAAAAATTAAATTGTAGCCAGAAAAAGTGTTAAAGGATTTCATACAATTTCTAGGAGGTGGTATTACAAATATTACGATGTCTAGTCCATCCATTAGAAGAGAGAGTTGTCCCTAAAGTGTCATATACTGCCAAAGGTTCTTCTTCCAGAGGTCACAGGTAATAAAGGTTTTTTATGCAAGCACAGGTCATCTGGGTTAACAAATGGTGGAATCTTTTATAATAGAATTAGGGAATACCACTTGGAACTTTAAATTCTATACCTCATTTTGACAAATGTTTTAATTAACATTTCTTTAAAATGCCCAAATGCTTTTCTACTGTGTATTCAAATTTCAGCTTGCTGCATTGTCTGTCCTGTTCATTAACCAATTTCACCAGAGGCTAATCTTACAATAAATATATATATACAAATGACAAAAGGGTAAAATGTTTAGGAAAAGAAAAGGGACCTTTTTGGACGATACAGAAAACATTGAAGGAGAAGCAGTTGCTCATTACAAGAAGCCCTCTGTTTGAGTGGAGAAAATCTTTATTTAATAGGTTAAAAGTTTTATTTTTAGAATAATTTATGATGTACATGTGAAGTAACATAATTTCAAACTTTGTTTATAGACCCCAGACTGCAGGTGCTATCCCAGATGCAAATAGAAGACTGAACATGGCCATGCACAAAATGTCTCCTGAAATCGCAAAACTCATAAACGAGGCTTTGGGAGAACAGAAAAATGAAGAGAAAACAGAGGTCAAGAAAGAGAGACCTGAAGTAAAGAAGGCGATCTGCAACATGCCTAATTCTAGTTCTGGGCTTGAGTCAATACATGAAAGACTACAAGGTAAATTGCTACCATGTGACAAAATTTTAAACTTGTCCAAATTGAAAGCAGACCAAAAGTAGAGTTTGATGCAAATGATGGTTTGTTTTTCAAGAGGTAGAAAATATTGTCATTGTGAGAAAAGGAGAAATACTGGTTCAAAACAAATTTTTCCTTTTCCCACAGTGTTTTCAAAAGGTGTCTTCTTCTGGGTCATGGTGAAGAGTTCATTCTCTTTTTGACAGTGTATTTACATCTTATGTTCTACCTTTGGGACATAGACATATCCCTTATCTATAGTTCCATTGGCATGGCCATAGGAAATATGTCTAGCTAAGGAGAATGATATGTTAACTAGCACCAGCAGGGATAGAAAAAGGGCAGTTTGCTTGTAGCACTATAGTTTTCATTTCCCAAAATTTTGTAAAGGTATATGTGTGTGGTCATCACAAGTCCAAATGTGATGGTTGTATTCAATAAGGTATACACATTACCTCCTGCAGACAATTATATTCACCATTGACCCTTTACCACACAATTCCAAGTTTTAACAAGCAATTTTGTTGAAATGATATCCCCCGACGAAAAATTTACGTGACCGCATAACTTAAAGTCGCTCCCAGTCGGCCATTTTTCATCGAATCAAAATAAAAAAAAAAAGTGTATCGGCAGAATGGGTTATTGTACACATGTATAAAGTTTCACGAAATTCCGTCCAATGGTATTGGAGATATTCTCCCGGACAGACACACGGGAGGACGGACAGAAGGAAGGACGGAAAATTCTAAAACTATATCCCTCCGCCTGTGGCGGGGGATAACAACCCTGAGAAAGAAACCTTTTGAAAACATTGTGGGAAAAGGAGAAAATGCTGGTAACCAGCATTTTCTCCTTTTCCTACAATGTTTTCTTCCCTTCCCAAAATAAATTTCAATTTTTTAGTCACATTTATTTTGTCGTCTGCAAATGCTTTCAATTTAGACCAATCTAAAATTTTGTCATTAGGTAAACAGTTAAGCAGATCACTTTCTCAAAATTATTGTGACAAAAGAAAAATTTGCTCATAGGAAGCAATTTCTTCCAGGCAGCAAAATTTTCACATGCATTAAAGCATAATTAATGGCATTTATCCAATGATGTTTATCCAAACTTGTTTGAGGAATTGATGTCTCAAGTCTTTGCAAAAGAGGCCTCAAAGATTTCTTATGAGTTACTTACATAAAAATTGCTTCATTCTCAGATTTCACACAAACAGTAAATGAAGAAAAACAAAAGAAAGAAGAGAAAGAGAGAAAAAAGAAGGAACGCCTTTTGATAGACAGGTGTCGGCCCATTGCTGAACAATGCAGGGAGACACTGTTGATGGAAACAGGAGGCAGCCTGCTGGAAGGAATATTCAGTAAATCACAGTCTGTCAAAAAGCAATGTGTTCTGTTGCTATATGATGTTGTACAGCATGGAGAGGTAATTATTGACCAACATTTCTGACATGCTATGTGCAATAACTGTGTTGCCAGCTCAGAGGTCAAGGTCACAGTGCTTGGTTGAACTTGGTCGATATTTACTACAATTATCATGATGACTGGTTGTGGGGGCATCCGTGTCTCTGACACATTTCTAGGTTAGACTTTCTTTGATATTAATTGCCACAGAAAGAAGGGGGAGCAGGGTAATTAATTTCTAGAAATGTTTCTTTGCCTCTAAACTACATGTATGTTGTGGTTAGGGGAGAAATTAGTTAACAACTTGTTATTCATGATATTTCTGTGTAATTTCATGTACATTTTCATAAACTTATTGATGTAAATTGCTTTTGCTTTGACATGACCTAATTAATACTTTTACTTTACTTGGTAAGTTTTTTATCATCATTTTTGGCAAATTCTTTGAACAGAACTTCAGTCCTTAACGTTGAAAGTCAGAATTTAAGAATACTTGGATAAATAGATATAGTAGTACCATCTTTTGAACCACTTTCCTCCTGCAGTCATATGTTGCAAATTGGATTCAGAAAAGTCATAACCGAGTTATTTGCATAAGATTTAAGTGAAATAAATGTATTTTAAAATACTTGAAGGAACATTGATAAATTGTTTCATCAGATGAAAAATTAAGAGTATTCTTGTAATTTTGCTTATCTAGCAGCAGAAATGATATAGGAGGCATCTGCTTTTTATTTTCTAGCTGGACATTCATATGAAACTATCAACCTATGGATGTATTCCAAAACTGGTGGATTTTCTTCGAGTCCATGAAAACGATGAGCTGCTGGAAATAATTGGTTTAATTATTGCCTGCATATTAGTCAGTAGTGATCCAAGGCTGCGACAGCTATTCAATAGACATGGTGGTCAGCAGTTACTGCTGTCAATGGCTCAGTATACCACAGGACTTATCAAGCAGGAAGTCTCAGTGACCTTGAGAACAATATCTCAGTGTGAGTAAACTGCAGTTAATTAATATTAATGTTGCTGAGATGAAAAAATGGGACATTTTTGTAATGCTGTGGTCGTATGAGGAGTGTTGGTTTTCAACACACCAGGTTTTTATTTACTGCAACTGTGATCTTAATCCGCACATATAACATTAATATGAGTAAGATGATGTTTGCCGCTCAATATGTGCAAGTAAATTTCCTTTATCTTGGTGTTCTTTCTTGTTTTGCTAATTAAATGACTTTAAGATATGTGCAAAGTGAATGACCACAGGAATCAGCCATTTAGTTTGTAAAAATAGTTTCTTGTCTGCGGAAATGTATACTCTTCTTAAAAAAAAAAAAGAGAGAGAGAGTATCCATTTTGGCTGAAAAGAAGTTATTTTCACTAATTAGAAGGTTGATTCCTGTGAAATGACAAAGGTATGTGGTGTGTTCTGTGTGATATTTCCAAATACAAAAGTTATAATGATGCAATAAGAATACATATAACGTGTTCACTGACCACTTCTTAATTTGAAATATGGATCCATGGAACTACTGATATTTCAAACAAATTACCAAGTATCAAAGGTGTTCGAGCTACCAAAGTTTTTTTTACTGTACTCGGATACCTTTGTCTTTGTTTAAGTACCCAAGCTCTGTTAAATTCTTTCCCATGATGAATTATAGTGATTGCAAATGCAGGCAGTCCTGTCATTGAACATTGTTTTGGCCATATTTATTTGGATAAAAGCAGTCATTGGCTTGAAAAGAATATTTGTGTGAGCACTTGTAAAAGAAACTTCAGGAAAACATTGATAGGTGCACTGATACAGGGTTCAATCTAGGCTGCGTTTTTGCGCCAAAGGCGCGATTTTAAAGTCCTTGGCCCATTTTTGAAACTCCAGTGCGCCGGATCGGCGCAAAATCCAATGCATCGGCGCTTTTCCGATTCCGTTGTGCGCCGCCATTAACTTTTTTTTAGTATAGTTTTTAGTGAGTCAGTGTTAGAAGACGCTTTCCGCAGTATTGAAATTTGACTGCAAAGCGTCGCAGCAACACGGAGAGCGTTACTGATATTCGGATATTCACTTATTTACGGCACATGAACGAGCGCGATGGAAACCAGCTTTTGAAACCATATCGGCAACGCAAACACTGAAACGAATCGGTGATTTCTTTTTTGGCGGAAATTCCGCCAAACAAGCGTAAACGCAGCAATCGGGTGAAACTAATGGTGAAAAACAATCAGCTGATGGAAAAGCTGGGAGATCGTATGCAATAAAATCTCAAACTGAGTGGCCACAAAAGCCTCAATTTCAATGGCTTCGTTACGACGATGCAAAAAGAATTGTAATACAAGTCACTTGTATAATACAGCAATCATTTAAAACAAATGATTTTTAGTGTTGTTACATAATTTGACCTCTTAACAACTCAATCACTATCCCCATACACAATTAAGCAGTAAAGTATCTGTATTTACTTCCTTTATATGGTAAGTCAGTAATAATTGAGCTTTTAAAATGCCAAGATCCTGGTTATTTGGTTGTTAAAAAGTGCTGGCCCATCTCAAAATACTGGTGGCCCCTTTTTAAAATATTGATGGGCCCATTCTGACAAAATTCTGGATGGAACCCTGTAATACCTGGAACAGATTTGAAAACAGCATTAAAGTATCAAACAGACAAATGAGGTATCAGTGATAGTTTGAAAAGCCTTTGACACGTTGTAGATTGAATAAAGAACAGGATTTCACATGTTATACTATTTAGTGGCAATACCAATGATCAGTCTAAAAGTATTTCTTGTTTCTATCTTTAATGGAAATACAAATGATGGGTTTTATAACATGCATTTCTGTTTTTATTTAGGAAAGATAAAAATGATGAGTTTATATGCATTTCACATGTTTTTTAGCTCCACTGGCCGAAGGCCAGAGAGCTATTGTCATGGCGTTGTGTCCGTCGTGCGTCCGTTCGTAAACTTTTTCTTTAAAAAACTTCTCCTCAGAAACTATTGACTGGATTTTTACCAAATTTCACAGGAATGTTCCTTTGGTGGTCCTCTTTCAAATTCCTTCAAATAATTGTGTTCCATGAAGAATTTTGGTTGCCATGGCAACCAAAGTAAAAAACCTTTAAAAATCTTCTCCTCCCAAACCGCTATTTGGATAGCATTATTATTTTGCAGGAATGTTCCTTAGATACAGGTTTACAGAATTCCTTAAAAAAAAAAGATCTGTCAAAAAACATGGCTTTTATGGGAGACTCATTTTCCTTTTATGGTATAAAGTAAAATCTTTGAAAAATTTCTTCTCTAAAACTATTCATTGGATTTCATTGTTGTTAGCTCCACTGGCCGAAGGCCAGCGAGCTATTGTCATGGCGTTGTGTCCGTCGTGCGTCCGTCCGTCCGTGCGTGCGTCCGTAAACTTTTTCTTTAAAAAACTTCTCCTCAGAAACTATTGACTGGATTTTTACCAAATTTCACAGGAATGTTCCTTTGGTGGTCCTCTTTCAAATTCCTTCAAATAATTGTGTTCCATGAAGAATTCTGGTTGCCATGGCAACCAAAGTAAAAAACCTTTAAAAATCTTCTCCTCCCAAACCGCTATTTGGATAGCATTATTATTTTGCAGGAATGTTCCTTAGATACAGGTTTACAGAATTCCTTAAAAAAAAAAAGATCTGTCAAAAAACATGGCTTTTATGGGAGACTCATTTTCCTTTTATGGTATAAAGTAAAATCTTTGAAAAATTTCTTCTCTAAAACTATTCATTGGATTTCATTGTTGTTTTGCAGGTAAGTTCCTATGGTGGTTGTCTACCAAATTGTTTCTTCAGTGAGCTAAAATGCAGGATTGAATGATAATTGTTAAAAACTTCCTTTCGCCATTATAGAAATATCAGGCCTGTGGAGCGATACAGGCGCTCAAGCGCCTCTAGTTATGTAGTACAGATACCAATAATAGGTTTATAAGCATTTCCCATGTTTTGTGAAGATACCAATGCTGTATTTAAAAATATTTCACATGTATTATTAGAGAATGAAAGGTAAATAAGCATTTCAAACAATATTTAGTAGAGAAAGATCGGTTATCTGTTTACTAAACAATTCAAGGTGTTTAGGACCTTGAGGATGTCGGCTCGAAAAGAAATTGTAGGAAAGAAGAAAATGCTTGTATATAGTATTTTCTCTTTTTCTCAACAATGTTATCTATTGATTCAAAGACATATCTCAGTGAAGAGTTAATATGTGTTTTACATGTTTACACACAGTGGACATGCCAAGCAAAAAGAGGCCTATGTCAGCTCCAGCAGCCAGACAACAAACCACACAAAAAGTTCCAGACATCTGGGACCATGTAAGTCTTAACCTTTTACCAAACTATCCTGTGTTTTAATAACTGTATGGAAAAAGAGTTTTGAAAACATTGTCGGAAAAGAAGAAAATGCCTGTAAGCATTTTCTTCTTTCCCCACAATGTTTTCCATCCTAAAGAAGACAGTCTTCATCATATGAGCCATAAGTGATCTGTTGTTTGCAAATGCTTTTAACATTGACAAGTATAAAATTTTGTTGTGTGGAAAAAAGTTAAATCATTTTCTTCTTCACAAGATTTAAGTGTTTGATTCCATAGTGTCTTAACCCTTTACCAAACAATCCCTGGTTTTTATGACCCTGAGGAAGAAGCCTTTTTAAAACATCGTGGGAAAAGGAGAAAATGCTGGTAAACAGCATTTTCACCTTTTCCCACAATGTTTACTACCCTACCCAAAACAAACTTCAATTTTTGAGTCACATTAATTTTGTTGTCTGCAGATGGTTTCAATTAGGACAAGTCTTAAATCTTGTCATTTGGTAAAGGGTTAAACAACAGTGATAGATTTGCTTGATTCCAAACTTAAAGTAATATTTGATTATAAACAAGCAAAAGTTTATGTAGTTATATCTGAACTGTCCAAAATTGGAACAATGCAGATTTCTTAACTAAGTAATACTTCTATAAAAATTCCTTCAGCCACAAAGAAAAAGATGCTAAAAAAGTTTATGAATACTGGTTTCTTAGTGTTATTGTTTCTTATTATTCTTGTTTCAAAAACAAGATACAGGAGCGATGGAAACAGGAAGACCAAGTCACAGAAGTTCTTAGAAAATGGTCTCTTGAGGACAGAAAAGTGCAAAGACGAAAGTAGAACAATAGGCGGGAATCCACAATGTTAACCATTTAACCAGAAGACAGTATAGTATATGTTACCTATATAAACTTACATCAAGTTTGTTATTTCAGTTAAATTTTTGATTTGCCAACCTTAGTTTTGTGGTAGGTATATTTTTAGCTACCCAAACTATGAATGCATTCTCTATAGTAGTTTGTGCTTAGATTTTAGCAGGATCTCATCATCATTTATATTACAGTCTTAAACAGAGTACAGCAAGTAATTTATCAATTTTGCTCAGTGTCTTAATGAACTTGACAAGAATTTTTTTTTCTATTTATTCAAAGTTTCTTTTTCCTTCCCTTCTATCCCAGTCTCCTTTTTCTTTGCTGTACTTTTGATGCATACATGTAGAGTTTGATGAGTTTCAGTGTAATGTAAAGGGACAAGAATTTTAACTACAGTTTGAATGCAAATATTGTAAATACTCAAATGACTCCATCTAAATAATCTTTGTTTGTTTTGGGGAATACCTTCTGTTGATAAACATATGCCCTACATTTTTAGCTCCACTGGCCGAAGGCCAGCGGGCTTATGTCATGGCCTGTTGTCCGTTGTCCGTCCGTCCGTCCGTTAACTTTTTTTTAAAACGTCTTCTTCTCTGAAACTACCCATCCAATTTTGATGAAACTTCACAGAAATGATCCTGCCATGGTCCTCTTCAGAATTTCTTGAAAGAATTTAATTCCTTCAAAAACTCTGGTTGCCATGGCAACAAAACTGAAAAATTTTGAAAATCTTTGAAAATCTTCTTGTCTGAAACCGTAAGGCCAAGGGCTACCAAATTTGGCATGTAGCTTTATCTAGTGGACCTCTACCAAGTTTCTTCAATTTATAGCCCTGGGGTCAAAATTGGCCCCGCCCCGGGGGTTACATGTTATACATGGGCTTATTTAGGGAGAACTTTAAAATTCCTCTTCTACCTAGCCATAGGGCCTAGAGCTACCAAATTTGGCATGTAGCTTTATCTAGTGGACCTCTGCCAAGATTGTTCAAATTATAGCCCTGGGGTCAAATTAGGCCCTGCCCGGGGGTAACAAGTTTTACATGGGCTTATATAACAAGTTTTACATGGGCTTATATAGGGAGAACTTTAAAATTCTTCTTTGACTTAGCCATGGGGCCTAGGGCGACCAAATTTGGCATGTAGCTTTATCTAGTGGACCTGTACCAAGGGTGTCCAAATTATAGCCGAGGGTCAAATTTGACTTCGCTCCGGGGGGTAACATGTTTTACATGGGCGGGCTTATATAGGAAAATCTTTCGCATCTAGCTATAAGGGCTAGGGCTATCAAATTTTGCATTTAACTTTATCTAGGGGGTCTCTATCAAGGGTGCCCAAATTATAGCCCAGGGGGTCAAATGTAGCCCCACCCCAGGGGGTCACAAGTTCTACATGGTCTTATATAAGGAAACTTTAATAATCTACATGTACATAGCCATATTTAGGCCTAGGGCTACCAAATTTTGCATGTAACTTTATATAATGGGCCTCTACCAAGAGGGCCCAAATTTTAACTTTGGGGGTCAAGTTTGACTTCACACCAGGGGTCACAAGTTTTACATTGGCTTTTATAGTGAAAACTTGATAAACCTGTGTCATGGATCACATATTTTACAGGGCCTTTTATTCAGCAAACTTGTTTTACATGACTTTTTATTGGGCAAGATTAAAAAATCTTTTTGTTTATAACCACACATTCTAGTTTCATATTGTAGGTCTGGGGTCAAAATTGCCTTCATTCCAGGGATCGCAAGTTTAACATGGGCTTCAAAATATTGTCACTTCAATTTAAACACTAATCAAGGGAAATAACTCTTTTTATGAAAGATAAAGTTCGTTACTATTTACCTCCCTTGATTATCAAGCTGCAGTGATACATGATTGGTGCTAGACAAGTTTTTTAGCTCCACTAGCCGAAGGCCAGCAGGCTTATGTTATGGCCCGTTGTCCGTTGTGCGTCCATCCGTATGTTAACTTTTTAGCTCATTTGAGCACAACGTGCTCAAGGGGAGCTTTTAGCATTTGTTTCAACTCAATAAAAGAATTTTCAATCATACACCAAAACAAAAAATTATCCTCCACATATCTGACTGTGTTTACAAACTATGAAGTGTTCATATTAATACACCATGTCTACTGTTTGATGATGACTAGCTTAGAAAAAGTATTAATAAAATAAGTTTGAAAAAAAATCTTAGTGATTTATTATGACAATTGTTAGCACACATGTAACTCATTACCAAACGGTAATATTTTAGGCTTGTCTAAATCGAAAGCACTTGCAGACGACAAAATAAAAGTGATAGAAAATTTGAAATTTGTTTTGTGAACAGTAGAAAACATTGTAAGAAAAGGAGAAAATGCTTTTCTAAAGCCTTCTTTCTCAGGGTCATCAAAAGTAGGGATTGTCTGGTAATAGGTTAAAAAGATATATTTCAAACTGAGATTGATGTATATACTTGTTTTTTACTGGCACTGAAGGTCCGTCCGTCCATCTGTTCGTGCGTATATTAACTTTTATTTCAAACATCTCTGAAACTACTTATCCAATTTTGATGAAACTTCAAAGAAATGATCCTGCCATGGTCTTCTTCAGAATCCCATGACAGAATTTTATTCCTTCAAAAACTGTGGTTGCCATGGCAACAAAACTGAAAAATATAGAAAATTTTCAAAAATCTTCTTCTCTGAAACTGTAAGGCCTAGGGCTACCAAATTTGGCATGTAGCTGTATCTAGTGGGTCTCTACCAAGTTCCTTCAAATAATAGCCATGGGGTCTACCAAATTTTGCATGTAGCTTTATCTAGTGGGCCTCTACAAGGAGGGCCCAAATTATAGTCCTTGACCCAAGTTTGTCCCCACACCACGGAACACAAGGTCACCAGTTTTACATGGGCTTTTGTAATGAAAACTATCTTAAGTCATCATGTTACTAACCATTATAAAGACTAAGGCTATTAGATTTAGCCCTGTCTCATGGGTTTCATGTTTTACAGGGCTTTTCATTGAGAAAAATTTGAAAATCTTCTTGTTTATAACATTCAAGAACTGAATTATTTGGTATGGAGCTTTATATTGTGGACCTCCACCAGGATTCAAATAATTATAGCTTTGCGATCAAAATTGGCTTTGCCCATGGATCACAACTTTCTCGTAGGATTAGATAGAAAAATGTTTGCATGTCCTCGTGTTTGAAATCAATTTGCTGAATATTGTAATGTTTGGCTTGTAGTGTTTTTACTTAATAGCCAGTGGAGTGATACAGGGCCATCATGGCCCTCTTGTTTTTTAAATGGCTTGGTTGAATGTGCTGATTTATCTCAATATTGCTACAGATTCATAAAAAGGATTAGATGTATCCATATTGTCCTTTGCCTTAAAGATCTAAAGCCCCTGCTGGATTGACGTATCTTCTACATTTTCCCCCTTAGTCCCTGTTGTTGTAGTAATTGCTATGTTCTCTTTATACCCAGCTTGCTTAAATCAGACTATTGTATGCAAGATTAAATTTAAACACAAATATAGTTATCTTTTTATTATATGTAGAACTTTCTTAAATGGAAAAAGTTGAATACATGACGTGATTTAAAATGTGTCTGCCTGAAGATCAAGGTTTGTTTATTTTTATTTATCTACCATAATGACGATATGTATAGTATATTAAGTAGAAAATACAGCATGGATTATAATAAAACTATGTAACATTGAAATAAAGACCAATAGTTGTCAATTGCCAGTTTCACCATGAGCACCTCGCAAGCACTTTGAATGTTAAGATGTAAAATATATTGCAGCTTCCTGATGCCTTGTGAACCATGTTTATGGTTTTCATACCATCTAGTCATGACAGTAGAGTATTTGTATTCAGTAGTTAGAGTTATCTGACAAGGACGCCGTTTTCTCCCTTTGTTGAAAGATGTCGGTTTCATCTACTTGTTCAAACCCATTATCTGTCGTCGGAAGATGTCAGTTTCATCCATTTGTTGAGGCATGTTGTTAACATACAGCTTTAACTTTTCTCTCCTTTGAAGTGTCAAACACGTATGATCTGTTTGTAACAAACTGTCAAGTAGACGCCAACTACACTTCAGCTTAGAAAAAAAAAAAAAGATTTTACATGATGTTAATAGTCTTTCTTGAGTTGGGTGTAGTCAAAGTCAAAATACGATTCCAATGAAGTGTCATCCATGATAACAGGTTTCACTTTATTACAGTTGTGTTTTAGACTTGATACATTTTCAGTTCTTTCCAGTAGGTGTGAGTTTCGAAGAAAGTAGAATCAGTGTTCGACATTGGCTGCTTTGGGCTTAAACACTGTATAAGAGGCTGAGGCATGCTCTTTTCTGACCCTTTAATTACAACAGGAGAGTTTTAGTTTCAATAGATACAGTAGTCAGGATTGTAAAATAAGGACACCTTTCCTCCCATTGTCTATTTATGTCTGTTATCCACCTCTTGAAGTATGTCATCAAAATACAGCTCTAACTTTCTCTCCCTGGAAGTGTCAAACATGTATGATCCATTTGTAACAAACTGTCATGTAGAAAACCACAAGACCTTCGCTGTATTATACTTATGGAATTTTGTCCAATAAAATGACATCCATTGGTACATGCTGCTAATTAGTTCCCTACTGGCGAAGCTGGATGGGACTTTAGGTTTGCACTCTGTCTGTCCGTCCGTCTGTCCGTCAGTCTGGCAAATCAGTTTTCCAGACTTTTTTTCTAAATGCTGGCAGATATTGAGCTGATTTTTGGTGTGTAAGTCAACCACCATGAGTTACAGATCAAGTTCAAGTTTCGTTCCAGTCCACTGAATTTTGACGAAATTACGGGCCCTGGACTTAGACATTTTCAAGGAAAAACCAGTTTTCCGGACTTTTTTTCTAAACGCTGGTAGATATTGAGCTCATTTATGGTGTGCAAGTCAACAACCATGAGTTACAGATCAGGTTTGAGTTTTGTTCCGGTCCACTGATTTTTGACGAATTTATGGGCCTTGGACTTAGAAAATTTCACTGAAAAAACAGTTTTCCCGACTTTTTTTCAAAACGCTGGTAGATATTGAGCTGCTTTTTGGTGTGCAAGTCAACAACCATGAGTTACAGATCAAGTTCAAGTTTTGTTCTGGTCCACTGATTTTTGACGAAATTACGGGCCTTGGACTTAGAAATTTTTACGGAAAAAACAGTTTCCCAAACTTTTTTTCTAAACGCTGGCAGATATGGAGCTGATTTTTGGTGTGTAAGTCAACCACCATTAGTTACAGATCAAGTTTGAGTTTTGTTATGGTCCACTGATTTTGACGAAATTATGGGCATTGGACTTGGAAATTTTCACAGAAAAAACAGTTTTCCCGACTTTTTTTCAAAACGCTGGTAGATATTGAGCTGCATTTTGGTGTGCAAGTCAACAACCATGAATTACAGATCAGGTTCGAGTTTCGTTCCAGTCCACTGATTTTTGACGAAATTACGGGCCTTGGACTTAGAAATTTTCACGGAAAAAACAGTTTTCTGGACTTTTTTTCTAAACGCTGGCAGATTTTGAGCTGATATTTGTAGTGTAAGTCAACCACCATGAGTTACAGATCGGTTTTGAGTTTTGTTATGGTCCACTGATTTTTGACGAAATTACGGGCCTTGGACTTGGAAATTTTCACTTAAAAAAACAGTTTTCCGGACTTTTTTTCTAAGCGCTGGCAGATATTGAGCTGATATTTGGTGTGTAAGTCAACATCATGAGTTACAGATCAAGTTCGAGTTTCATTGCGGTCTACTGATTTTTTAAGAAATTACGGGCCTTGGACTTAGAAAATTTCACAGAAAAAACAGTTTTCCCGACTTTTTTACTTATAATGCACATATTATGTATGTAGGTACCTGTCATTGATACCGATCTTCTGTGGGTTATATGTCCAAGGTCAAGGTAAAAATTTTTAACCCTTATCATGAAAACTTATCCTCAACACTTTTCATAGTCATTTCTCTGTATACTTTTTAAGTACTTAAGTTATGACACTTATACATGGTAAGCTGGTACCCTTCATTGGTACACACCTGCTGATGATAAGGTCAAGGTCATCTCACAAGGTAAAGGTCATATTTCTGAAAATTTGCTTTTACGGGGGCATTTGTGTTTCACAAACACATCTTGTCTTAGTAAAACTTC
Organism: Hippopus hippopus; assembly: GCA_946811185.2. NCBI lineage: Eukaryota > Metazoa > Mollusca > Bivalvia > Cardiida > Cardiidae > Hippopus > Hippopus hippopus. The sequence continues at coordinate 30,964,417 of OX328101.1, forward strand.
AATGAACTTACTTTAACGAGGAAAATGCTTATATATCTGGCTTTCATTAAAGCATTCCATACAAAGACAGACACGATGCTTATAATTCTGAAAGGGAGTCAAATACGTTCTTTCTCCTCCACAGAGTTTCAAAAACTATACCTGCCGGTGATATATATGGCCAGTAGGGGACTCGGTATTGCTATGCAATACTATCAGAATGCTTGTTGGTACAATTTTATTATACATTCAATTCACTTACAGTTCTTTCCAGTAGGTTCAAGCTTCTGAAAAGGTAAAATTAATGTTCTAGACATACCCAACTCTGATAATAGTGTGGTACAAAACAGGTACAATGGGAAAATGGGCCATGTTGGGCTAAAAATTAGGTCACCAGGAGAAATTTTAGAAGAAGCTGGTGTACATGCTAGAGGCCAAATTTTCAGTCCAAGAATTATGAAAGCTTGCTAAAATGTATGTCATAATATCTCGAAAGTGATTGAAAATGGGTCATGTTTGGTCAAAAGGCTCAGGTGAGCGACTTCAGGGCCCTGATGTGAATTTTTTGGGTATGCATCACAGAATCCACCCAGTAATGGGCAGCCATTTTTGTCATTTGTCTCCAAAATTTGGTTTAAATTCAGGCTGATGCCTCGTGAATAGATTTACTGGCATCTCTTGTCCACAAGCCTGCAAATGCAAGGGAATGGCATCAACCACACATGTTACTGCTTTTTGTGTCTTCCCAAATGCATTTTTGCAATGCAGTGATGGTGAATGAATATGATACTAGGTCCACCAATGATATCTTGCTTGAGGATTCAATAGGGGTTGCTGTTGCCTTGATCAGTTACAATGTAATTGGCCTTTTGTGTTTTTGGCTGTCCTGAACAGCAAATGTCATCTGGTACCAGGAACAGAAATGGTTGTTTTGAAGACTTCATTGCTTTTATTGACATAAAATGCCTGAAATCAAACTACAGGGTTGACGAAAAGTCCCATTACCAAGTTTTGATACCATATAGGAAAGTTGCACAAATTTGACTTTTGTTTTCCTTGCATACTTTTGTTCATATTCTAGTGTATTTGTGTACTTTCAACTCACTGTGGAAAACTTGGTTTGCAGTTAGAGACTGGTGCTGTTACTTATCTACGCTATTAAACCAAATAAAGCTATAAAAAAATCATTGAATTCTCTGACATTAAATGCTTTTAAGAAGCTGCAAGGAAAGGAGCCAGCTGTTAAACATTGACATGTCCAAAAGATTTAGTATCATCATGGCAATGTAGACATAGGCTCTGTGTTTCTTGACTACAAAGGTACCTATCTGTTTCTGGTCATGCATGTGGAAGTATTTTGTGAATTACCTCGTCAAATTAGGTCATACTTAGCCAAATTGAATCTGATAATTGTGACATGTATCCTTCCAAATGACCGTGCAAGCTACTCATTGGAATATTTGTTCTGATGTGATATTCATTCTCCTTTTCCTCATCACTCCAACAAGCAAACAAGTCTTCATTCAAGTACATCTCTTCCTCATTATTATTCTCTACAATCTTGTTATTAATAACATCCAGCATCCAGTGACTTTTTTTGCCAGATCAAAGACTCACAGAGCTATGTCTGACAACAGTGTCTTGACATTTCAACCATTTTACAAACAAATGTATTTTGGTTTTTGTACACGGTACAGAAAAAGGTCTCTGTATATCTCCACTTTGCTACATAGGACATACTTATGCCTAAAAGGTTAGTGTGAAGCACTGACAAAGACATGTTCTTTACGATTGTTTTATGTATTGTAGTAATTAATCAGAATCTCCGCACAAATAAAAAGAAATGTTATTTACCAAGATATTGTTATACCTAGCATTTTAAAGAGGCTTGAGTATTTTGTTGTTGTTTTTGAAGCTGTCATTCTCTCTGAAGTTCTCTTTTACAATTGCACCTATAGTGATGATGTCCAGCACTAATTTTCCAAGTCTTCTGTTTTCAGGAAAGTGCTGATACGAGTTGTTGAGGGTATTCCGTTTATCTGATTGTAAACAATGATTAACAGATATTCCAGTTGCATTTCTGCAAAAAATAGATTTACATTACTTTACTATGTTGTCTGCATGTTGTTTAAGAAGGAGAATATAGCAATTTATTGAACCATATTACTGCCAGTATCAGTTTGGTTATCATAGTAATATACCCAAACTATTTTATTCACCATTTATGTTTGGCAAAATGGGCATGGCAATATCTGAAACAATAATCAAATTTGGCTGTTGAAAATTAATTGCTCAGCCCTAAACTCAAATAAAAATTACTTATCAAGAGAGCAGAACGCTACCCTACTGATTAATACCATCTTTTTCTCGTTTTCCCACAATGTTTTCAAGAGCCTTTTTACTAGGAGGGGGGGCATTAAAATGCTGCATTTTTTGTGAATGATTAGAGTACTGATGCACTGTCCCTGTATTCACTGACTATTCTAATTTTAATTCAAATTTTAGCTTTCAAACATGCCATTTGATCTTCATTGTCATGGTCAGTCAGGTGGCAGTTTTTGGATTATTGAATTATAAGAACAATATTTAATACTAATGATAATATGCCACATTGGGTCATGAAAGAAATTTCAGTTTTTGCCTCTGTCTCACAGCTTCATGCAATTGTGTCCCCTGACCGGTATACCATCAATAGAACTGTAGCCAGTGCTGTTTTGTTAAGTTTTTTTAAGTGCCATCCTAATGTGATAAACTATTGAAAATACTGTTATCAAGTGCAGGTCTTCCTTTTTGTTGCACTAACAAAGCTTCTTGAGAGTGTGTCCCCTGATGAGAACACTATCACTAGGAGTCTTTCTAGGGCTCTTCCATTTGTCATTAATATTGATGATCGTATCAATAAGGTTAGTTTTTAGCTCAACTGGCTGAAAGCCGGCAGAGCTTATGCCATGGCATGGTTTCCTTTGTCCTCGTCTTTCCCCCCCTCGCCCATCCGTCTGTTAGTCTTCTTCTTGTTTTCACAATAAAGTCTGCAATTGTGGTCGAATTTCATGAAATTTGCACAGTTTGTTAAATCATCAACAGCTTGAACACTATTGATTTTGAAAAATTTCCGACAATCAGTAAGGGAAAAGTAGTAATTTTAAGTTGAAAATTTACATTTCTTTTTTACACGATAAAGTCTGCATTTATGATTAGATTTTCATGAAATACACACAGTTTGTTTATATCATTAATAGCTTGAGTCCTGTTGATTTTGAAAAAAATCTGACAATCAGTAAGGGAAAAGTAGCTATTTTAAGTTAAAAATTTACATTTTTTTGTTTACACGAGAAAGTCTACATTTGTGCTTTTGTTTCTATGAAACTTGTACAGTTGCTTTATATAATCACTAGCTTGAACCCGATTTATTTTTTAAAAAATCTGACAATCAATAAGGGAAAAGTAGCCATCTAAGGTTGAAAATTTACGTTTCTTTTTTACTTGATAAAGTTCACAATTTTGGTTCAATTCTTTTGAAACTTGCACAGATGTTTTGTATCACCAAGGGATTAAACTCTTTTAAAAATGAAGAAATGCAATTGTTTTAGGAAAAGCAGCCATTTAATGATTTAAAGTTGTTTACTCAACAGAGTCCGCATTATTGATTACATTTCTTTGAAACTTGCAGGGATTGCTTACTGCAATGAGTACTGAAAGCCTATCAAAATTGTACTTCAGTTATGCTTCTACTTGTTCAACTCACCATGCATACATAATGATGTATGCTAGAAAATAACCAGAAATCACTGCCAGTGTAGCAATTCAGGCACACAAGGGCCTAAAGTTTTTTCTGCAAGCAAATCTTTCAAGTGTTTCCACTGATAAGTACAACATCAGTAGGAGTCTAACTAGGACTGTTCCCATTTACTTGGCTTCCTGAGACAAGCATCCTAATTTGATATTGTAATTTTCACCTAATAACTACCCACAGGTTCTGTAAGAATATATAAAGAGAGCGAATATCCTTGATGATTATTTGTTTGTTTTGTTTTGTTTCTACAATGTTCTTAATCAGGTACATTATACTTGCCTGTCAGGAGCATTCCTGATATGAATGTTTTTCAAAAGGAAAACATGTATCTGCAGCATCTTTACTGCCATTTTGTCATTGTGTAGTGTGGGTTGCTGGGGCTTTTTTTCATTTTGGAAGGGAAGGAGATTTTTTTCTCAGCTAGAATGACATGTAAATCATGGCATGAGCATATCCCTGCAAATGAAGAAATTCCTATTATTCTACAATTTTAAACTTTATCTGCTGGAATATTAAATCTCATCAGTCTTTCTTTAATCTCTTCTTTTTCATCAATTTGTCTCAAACATTTTACTATACAGGCTGTTATTAAATCTTTACCACACAATCCAGAGTTTTAACAACCCAAACAAAGACAGCTTTCAAAAATATTGAGGGAAAAGGAGAAAATGCTGGTAACTAGCATTTTCTCATTTTCCAACTATGTTTTTTACCATGTCAAAAAAAATACTTCATTTAAGCTACATTTAAACTGTTGTCTGCAAATGGTTTGAATTTGGGCTAGTCCAAAATTTTCTTTTTTTGGTAAAGAGTTAATGTACATTCACTTATGACCAGTGGTAGTGGCATAAAAGAACAAATATCTGAGAGAAAAGATAAAGGTGTTCTAGAACGATAAAGAAAACAAGATTGCTCATTTTTTCTCGATGTTTTCAAAAGCCGTCTCAAGGGATGTAAATGATAGTTTGAACATTCTAGTATGGTAGGTCAGGAAATTTTTATTTGAGGCATGCTCTGTGGAAAGGGGGCTTAATGCATCTGCAAACATACCAACCCAAGTTAGCCTGCGCAGTCCACGCAGGCTGACTAGAGCTGAAACTTTTTGCCATTGATCAGTTTTCTGCTTGTCCAAGGGCGAGTTCTAACTCACGTCTCGGTCGGATGTTAGACAAACTGCACTCAATGGATCCATGATCATGTGGTGACTTAGTAGCATACATCATGAAGATGCATTAAGCCCCCTTTTGCCCGAGTATGGCTCATTTATTTATGGGCTTGTAGTCATCTAATGACTAGTGTTACTACTGCTAATGACTTCTGAGATTTTGGATTTTTGCGATAGTATGCAGAAAAAACCCATTTTAATATTTGTCTTATTACGATGATTTTTGTATTTTTTATTGTTTTTAGATAAAATTGTACATAATACATTCCGTCCATTTTACAAGAATTCTGATAACAGTATTTAGGTGAAGATCCAGTACATATATTTCATATAATTATTATTATTTAACCCTAAAAGCTTTAAGCACGACATTGTGGTTTTTACAGACAGAAATTTATACATAGTACATTCTTTACATTTAAGAAGAATTCTAATAATATTATTTAACCCTTTATCACACAATCCCAAGTTTTAAGGACACTGAGAAAGAAGCCTTTTGAAAATATTGTGGGAAAAGGAGAAAAAACCCCTTTTGTCAGAGCATGGCTCAAATGCTTTTCATATGGATGAGTCTTTATTTTTGTCCTCCGGTAAATGAATGTCTCCATAAAGCTCCGAACACAACTTTTTCTGTTTCTTGAAGACAGAAAGTTATGCATCACACATTCCATGATAGTACTGTTAAATTGGAAAACACGGAATATGTTGTGCATATACAGTATATCAAACTTGTAACATTTGTCTTTGCAGTTAATGAAATACTTAAACCACCTGGCACAAAAGTACATGTAATTGCTTCTTTTCCAGCAGTACATTCTATATCAACAAAAATAAATTTTTCTTTTCTTCAATTTGTTCTACTAAGTATTACTTGTGCTTGTTTTCAGAGTCTAAAAATAGGATGTGTAGTACATGTAATTTGGTTACAACATTGTGCAAAATCAACTATATCCATGGTTTTGTGCCTGATGCTCATGTGATTAAACTACTTTTTTAACCTGGTTTTGTTTACCAAGGAGTTATTAAAAAAAAAAAAATGTATCTGGATAGAATTAGAAATTGTTTTCTATTTTAAAGACAATGATCAAACTTAATGTGGTCAGTATCTAGTCATTTTTTTTTCTTTAGCTTACCTTAGCACAAAGTGCTCAAGATAAGCTTTTGTGATAGTGCTGTTTCAGTCGTCCAGACGTCAACAATTACCTTGTGTGCCCTCTAGACCCCACATTTTCAGTACAATACTCATGAAACTTGGTCACAGTGTTTGTTTTGATAAAATTTCGGACAAGTTCTATATTTGGTCATGTATGGCGAAAAAATAGGTCACCAAGTCAAGTCTTAGAAAAACCTTGTGTGAACTCTAGAGGCCACATTTTCAGTCCGATACTCATGAAACCTGGTCAGACTTTTTGTCTTGATGATATCTGGGACAAGTTCATAATTGGGTCTCTTTAGGTCAAAAAGTAGATACTTGGGCCAAATCTTAGAAAAACGTTGTGTGCTGTCTAGAGGCAACATTTGTAGTCGGATACTCATAAAACCTGGTCAGAATACTTGTCTTGATGATTTCTCAGACAAGTTCAAAATTTCAGAATGGCTGTCTTGATGATATCTTGGACAAGTTTAAAATTGGTTCACGTCTTGTCAAAAAGTAGGTCACTGGGCCAAATCTTAGAAAAACCTTGTGTGCGCTCTAGTCGCCATATTTTCAGCATGATACTCATGAAACTTCATCAGAATGTTTGTCTTGATATCTTGGACAAGTTTGAAATTGGGTCACTTGGGGTCAAAAAGTAGGTCACTTGTCCAAATCTTAGAAGAACCATGTGTGCACTCTGGAGGCCTTATTTTCTGCCTGGTACACATAAAACTTGGTCAGGATGTTTGTCTTGATGATATCTCGGATGGTTTTGAAATTGGTCATGTAGGGTCAAAAAGTAGATCACTAGGCCAAATCTTAGAAAAAAAATGTGCAGTCTAGAGGCTACATTTTTAGCCTGATACTCATGAAACATGGTCAGAATATTGTCTTTATATGTTGGACAAAAAGTAGGTTACTAACACTCATGTGTTTAACCTCATCACAACCGAAATCTCTTCAACTTTATTTATCCAAGATGACTTTACTCAGGTGGGCACTTTAGGGCCAATGGCCCTCTTGTCTTCATTCTTTATTTTTTGTGTGTGTGTGTGTGTGTGTGTGTGTGTGTGTGTGTGTGTGTGTGTGTGTGGTTTTAAATGATAGAAGTAGATATTTTTATTTGAGGGTTAGCTGAGATAGGTGTACAATAAGAAGTGCAACTATAGTTTGTGTTAACATTTTTTTTTTTTTAAATGATTTACCATTCTTTTTAAATGGAAAAAAATGGCAGAGTCGAGGCTTATGGAATATCTTGACTTATTTAGATATTTCATGTCTTTATTTTGAAATAAAGTTGTGCCATGGTATCTTGTGTTTGTGATACATATACATACGTTATATTCAAATTGACTCCATTTACCCTCCTATAGTAATTTTTTTTACGTCCCTGCTTAACTCTTTACCAAACGACAAAATTTTAGACTGGTCCAAATTGAAAGTACTTGCAGACGACAAAATAAACGTAACTCAAAAATTGAAATTTGTTTCCAGCAGGGTAGAAAACATTGTGGGAAAAGGAGAAAATGCTGGTTACCAGCATTTTCTCCTTTTCCCCACAATGTTTTCAAAAGGCTTCTATCTCAGGGTCGTAAAAACCAGGGATTGTTTGGGAAAAGGTTAAGACAGCTTCTGAAAACATTAGAAATGGGAGGATTGCTCAAAAGAAACTATCGTTCACTTTTTGTATTGTTCACATTTCATAACAAAGGTTTATTTCTTTCAATTAAAATTAACGAGCCGTGCTCTGGCAAAAGAAAAGACAACTCTTTCAGTAGCAGCTGTTCCTGTTGCATAAATAAAACAAAGGGAACTAACTTTTTGTATTTTTCCTCTTTATACAGAGATAAGAAACTCAGTTACAGCTATCGGTTCATACATGTCAATTATGCACCCGCCAAAGCACCAAAAAAATCGACTTAAAAGACATTCAAAAGCAACTGATACCTATAACATAAGTCAAACCAAAAGGGAACCAAGTATTTCACTTTTCTCTAACGAGGGCCATTGACTTGGTTTCGATGTTTACCCCTGTTCAGGCCAGCCTCCATACTGCAAAGTGTATACTTCGAATATGCTAAGATGATCAATGAACTGTGTAAAAAACCCAGAAAATAATGTCACAAGTGAATAAACCAGACAGACAACTCTTTCAGTAGCAACTGTTCCTGTTGCATAAATCAAACGAAGGGAACTAACTTTCTGTATTTTTTTACGCCCGTCGAAGACGGGACGTATTATGGGATTACCCATGGCGTACGAGCGGGCAGGCCGGCGGTGTCCAGTTCTTTGTCCGGAGCATAACTTTCTTATCTCCAGTCCGATTGACTTGAAACTTGGCATGTGTGTTTGTTGCAATAATACGGAGTGCAGTGCAAAAGAACCATAACTCTACCTCATGCTGTCTTTGAGTTATTTCCCTTTGATCGTCATTTTTACAGCATTTTCTGCTTGTCCGGAGCATAACTTTGTCATCTCCAGTCCGATTGACTTGAAACTTGACATGTGTGTTTGTTGCAATAATACGGAGTGCAGTGTGAGGGGATGGCTCGTTTTAACCCTCCGTGTATTTGTTTTAGAATGGCATCAAGCGACAATACATGTAACTATATTCATTTATTTTCGAAAATAATCCATTCTTTCCGTTTTAATGACAACCATCAAGGGAAACTAGTAATATGGTGCAGGCTACTCAGCATCTTTGTGTTGTGGGCGGCTCACGAGTATCGATCAGTCGACGCCGCCATTTTAGATGTGTTGAAAGTGTAGTATGTAAACGGAGCTCCCGAAAGGGAAACTGCTTTTACGTGAATTTTTCCAGTGTACATGATAGATGTTCCGGGCATATTATTCAGTCAGATCACGAGAAATTTCTTTGCAGTATAATAATATCTTCTTTTTATAATACAAGTCTTGCCAACGCCTCCAATGACCGTTTGATCGGTACATAATCCAAATGGTATTTTTTAGGCGTCAAAAAGCCCAAGAACTTCCAACTTTAAACCTCCTTTGGTCACTATAGGCTCCATGTCAGAAATACCGCAATGCAAATCTTTGACCAGACTACACACTCTATGTTGTCTGATCTCTATTAACAAAGTCATCAAACAGCAACTTAAGTTGCTTTTGTCACAGAAATGGTTTGATTTCTTTCTTAGGATTTGTTTTGAAAGATTTCATGTCTATTTATAGAAAAGTTAGTGTACTGTAAATTGCTTTTTACCAGAAAAAAATGTCCTTTTGCTACGATATTTGCAAAAGCTGTGCGCCACATGACGATAGTATATCAAAAGACTCAAAGTCATGAAAAACAGACTTATGATGTATTGTAAAATAATCGTCAGATCGATTACTTTAAGCGAATTTGTACTTCAAAAATCAGTCGAAGATGGTACGTAACGTATTATCAAAATCAACGGTGTGCATTCACCCGAAGGCAACCACTTGTTACGAGTAATGGCACTATCTATCTAAAGGAAGGTAAACGAATGTATATATAACTGGATTTAAACGTTAACTGAAATTAGACTACCGATATTTTAGTAGCACACTTGCACAGCTTTGAAAACGGATGAATTCATTATAATTCAGTAATTGAGCCATGCTCCGGCAAAAGGGGGCTTAACGCATCTTCGCAATGCATTGTAACAAGCAGGACATCACGTAATCAGGAATCCATAAAATCCGTTCTGTCGAGCAGCCGACTGAATCATGAGGTAGACTGGTCCTTAGAAAATTAACCTATAACAAAAAATTTCGGCCCAGGTAAGTCTGCGTGGACTGCGCACGCTAACCTGGGTCGATACTTTTGCAGATGTATTAAGCCCCCTTATCACAAAGCATGGCTCTGTGTTTTTTTTTTTTTTATACAAAACTAACTTTATAAATTGCAGTGACAGAATGTTAAAACATCTGAATGAAAATATTTGAATGATACGGAAAACAGTGAGCTGATAAGAAGATTTTACTTGTAACAAACAATGTTCTTGTTCACACACTTTTTTCAAAAGCCTTCTACCTGAGGGTATAAAAAATGATACATTGTATGTATGGCAATAAAGTAGAAGAGAAAAATGAAATTCTCAACAAAATTTTAACTTGTACGACAATGTCTGTGCCTTCTCCTTTTCCACCATTTTTTTGAAGAAGCGTAAAAAGTCATATATTTAGTGTAATGCATTAACACAATAAGATTCTTCAACAATAAAGTCAATCTATCTGTCTTCCCGTGCAGTTCCAAGCTACTTAATATGTCTATGTCGATTTTTTTCTGCTCAGATACTTGCAAAGCCATAATTCGGACTTCTTGCCAGCAATTCCTCCTAATTACTACAAGACACTCCTATAACCCTTAACCTGCTAAATAAATTTTCGACCCGAGAGGAAAATAAATCCAAATATCGATATTTCAAAGTTATTTGGGGGGGGTGGGGAATTATCTCTTTTACTTTATCGGACAATGTAGATCCAAGATCAGACCACGTTCTGTGCAGTCTGAGCTTGATGTATACTGTCCACAAAGGGTCCATGAGTCGCGCTTAGCAGCATTATGGTTAACAACGCCACTTTTTTCACTTATGTTCTGCTGGAAACTTGGCTCCTAACATTTCTATTTTGAATTTTTCTGCTCAAAAACTTTGGCCATATTTAACACGGATTTCTTATCAGGCACTTTCTCGTAGTCTTTAGTTGACACATTGTCACTTTTAATAACATCACTGTTTACAGATTTCACCGGTTGCTTGGCGGGACTTGTTGGTTTATCTGTTTTCTGAACTGGTTTATTCTTTATCAATTTCAATTGTAGTTCAGATTTCAAGTCTACAGCAACGTTTTTGGACTTGGTTATGTTTTGAGGTTTTAAAGGAACACGTTTATTTGGTTCGAACAGTTTCTTTCCCGAGATATCTGGGGTTGACGACTCTGTAGTTTTTGGAGATGAAACTGGTTTAATTGTGCTCGTTATTGGAATTTCATATCCACTAAGATCGTAAGATACATCGGCTTCACTTTTATGTTTCTCTTCACTGGCTTCTTTCAGTTTTCTTTCAACATCTTCGTAAACAGGATCACCTCTTGTTGAATCAAGCGCATCTTTCTCTTCATCGCTGACATCAGCATAATCATAAGACGGTTGGTCGTCTGTTTTTGTCACTGTAGCATCTACCTGTGATGAAACAAAACCTGGTGAATGTCTGTCTGCAATTGGACTGATTCTATTTGGATCGGCATAATCATATAACTGCTCAGAATCCGGCAATCTCAGCCCGGTATCTGATCTTGCCTGTGACTTGGCGGTTTCTGTGATGACAGGGCTTGGTGAGCGAGGTGTTGATGGCAGTGGACTTGGGGATCTGGAAGAATTCAAAGACGGGGGATCGCGGGCAGGCGGTGTGGGTCTCAATCTGTTGTTTTTTGAATTAGACTCTTTCACCTTTAAAAGATTTGGATCATTTTTATCAACGTCAAACTGAAATTCTATGTACTGATCTCCAACATGAACAGCTTGCGGATCGTAGTCTTTATGCGCTTGTTCTATTGTACAAACAGGGACCTGAGCACAGTTTTGACTTGTCGACGGTTTTTGAATGCCTGATGTATGTGAGTAAGTATGTCCCGGCTCATCTATAGGTGAACTGATATCTAACTTGGTCAGAATACCTCCACGAAGGTGATCGTAGGAGCCTCCTGAAGCTTCTCTAGACCTTGGCTTGCGCTCCGTTTGTTCTTGACTACCACGCGACTTCAAAAAATCCACAAACTTGTTCGTCTGCTTTTTCACTTTGCTAAAAGGAGCTTTCAAACGTTTTGGTATTACAGACTTGTCTTTATTTGTAGGGGATGAGACTTGGGCGTTCTTTCCTACATTTTGGTATGTGTGAGATTTAGCGTTTTCATTACGAGTAGGGTTCCCTGTTGCCCCATTTCTGGGTTTAGGATCATAGACTGGGTCATACATAGGCTCAGAAGTTTTAGATTCGTACACAGGATCATAGATATTATTGGGACCATCAGTAATCTCGTCATAAACATCAACACCACTAGATCGCATGCTTTCTGGGCCAATGTAACTGTTCTGTCTGGCCATTTTTCCTTTTGGATGTCTATTCCTTCTGTGAATACAAAACAAACTGTGTTAAATTTCTCTTAATTTTGTAAAAAAACAAGCAGGATATTGTAAGATCCACAACATTGTTGACAAATTTAAGCAACGTCCGTCCGTTCCCCATCTCTCTCTCTCTCACCCCAAACATTCCATCTGAATTTATATATGATATTTGAAGTACTTGTATTACATTGAGGTAGATATAAAGGAAAGCTACTATTTGAAAGAAACACTATTATCATACAATGGACACTAGGGATAGAGATTAATTCTTCAATTTTATCCGTGCATAGCTCTTAAAGAAAACTAAACCCAAGAAAAAATTTACTCAACCAATCTTTTCCTAAACATGTAAACCCCACACTGCTAGAAACTTAAATGGAACTTTCAAGCCATTTTTGAAAAACTAAAATATTGCGATTACATTGTTCTATTCATTAAAAACATATCAAAGGGAATTTTCACTGTATCAGAGAGTGTAGATCAAAGATCAGACTGCACGTTCTGTGCAGTCTGATCTTGATCTACACTGTCCGCAAAAGCACATTAAGTCTCGCTTAACAGCCAAATGGTTGATTCTCTGAGAGAGGGAGACGATAAAAATCATACCGTTTGCAACATACGACTATGATACCAACAACAACCACAGTAATGACACCAGCAACCACTCCGGCAACGATGACAATGTTGTTGTTGTTTCCGTCTTGTAGAGGAGCAACTGAAAATACACATTCAATCTCTACCAAATGATTCCTTTCTTACATACCTGGGGTACCTTTCACTAACCTGCGTACGCACGAAATTTCCGTACGCAGTTTAGATAAGCAATCATTAAGTCTGAAAACAAGTTTCACTGAACTGCATAACTTTACGTTTTGAGTAAATATTTCCATAGCTTTACGCCCGCTCATACCTTTGGATAAAGTAGGGGTCGTATGTGTGTATTCCATCCCCTTTAAATTGCGTAAATCTTCGCAGCTTAGAGACAGGTACCCTTGGGGAAGAAGGCTTATGAAAATATTAAAAAAAAGAGAAAATGCTGGTAACCAGTACGAAGCATATTTAATTTTTCACGTGCAAACGCTTGCACTTTAGAAAAGTTAGATATTTTGTAGTTACATAAAGAATTGCTGTCGATTATCCATATTCTACAGGAAATTTATAAAGTCTTCTGCAGTTAATGTATTTCAGGAAGTAATAAGTGACCACTTGCACCTTACTTTCCGGAAGTTGCCGTCAATGTAGTTGGCCATACATGAGTAACTTAGCCTTTGAAAAACGAAACTTTGTGCTCTTTCTGATCCTTTCTGCATATTTGTAACCCTAGATAACATATGAAAACATAATATGTGTATACTGAAAACGGAAACAACAGCACACGATCAAAATGTCAACAACCACAGCGACGACGTCAGCTACCACATCGGCCATGACAACTTTCTTCAACAGGGGACACTTTACCTTTTTGGGTAACCTTAGCCATAGAAATACCAATAAATTGCAGGATTCTAATACCTGAAGCATTCCACATTGACACTACCCTTTTTAACCCTTTTCCATACAACCTCAACTTTTAACGATATTTAGAAAGAAAACTTTTGGGGGAAAAATGTGGATAAGGGAGAAAATGCTGGTAACTAGCATTTTCTCCCCTCCCCACAAAGTTTTCCATCCTTCCACAAGCTACTCACTTCATTTGAATAAGATTGAACTTTTCATCTGCAAATGCTTTCAATCTGGACATGTCTACACTTGTTTCGTTTGGTAAAAAGTTTTAAAAAATGCAAAAAATTTAGATACTCACCGGTATTTGGAGTTTGCGTTACATTCACGCTAGGTGTTGTGCTATCGGTCAGTTTTGTATCTGCTACCGTGGTAGACTCTGGTGTTGTTGTAACCGTTGTTGGCAATGAAGGTACGTGAGAAGGTGAACACTCGATTCTTAAAGCATCTGTGAGATAATTAATAAACACTCAATGAGGTACCCCGTTACACTAAACCGTCTTAAAAGTATCTTCGTAGGGGTTGCAATCTACCTTGAAAGTGTAGTTTTTAGCTGGTGAATGTTTATGATAGTTACGATCAAAGTCCACCCTTAAACAGTTCCCGATACATGCATTTCGACCTTATCCCGTCTGCAGTCCCACTGTATTAAGTTCAAATACGGTAAAATTTTCCGTTTTCCTCTTGAAGACGACATTCCTCAGCAGTCTAGAACCGTCTATTGTTAGTTCGAACACTTTCAAAGCTAAGTTCCTTCGGTCATTATAAGTTCCCCAAATTAGTTCGTAATTCGACCGTCCTGTTCAGCGACAGTTGAATCCGTTCTAATTATGTCTTCATCTCCATCCTAGTGCGTCCAGAATGCAATTGAAATGTTTCAACCCAATGACTATGAATTAATCAGTACGTATTTGTCAGTTATATTTCAGTTTGACCGTTTATAAGCTTTGAGTCAAAAATAACTCAGAAAAAGGAATTTCAATCCTGTGACCATTATGCCTTCAAGGAGATATACAGCTAGACAGACTGAAGGCTTATTTCTTAAGGCAACCACGACTAAAGGATCCCAGAGCACGTGCTCAACTGAAGTTCTTTTGGCTTCTTTCCTTGCAACTAGACCCGCTGGACCATCACTGAGCCCCGAAGGAACGGGACTGCAGATGCTCCTTCCGATGACTCCAACACAGAAAGGCAAATACCATGGAGGACAGAATCAGAACCCGAAGAAGAGGACCTTCCACCAAGACATAAACCCCTCTGACCATTGATCAGTTGGGAAGTAAACGGCTCGTCTTTATGCCATACTTTGCCTGATTGTTCTACGGACGGAGAGGACAATTTGAAAACTGCATAGAGAGAAAAATACTAGGCCCGTACTGATAACCTACTGCAAACTTTAAACAGTGTGTGAAAGCGTATTGCAAACTAAAACTAGTACAGAACCTGTTATACTAGTATTGTTTTTATGTATTGAGACGGAACTACCACGCACTAAGACCGAAATGCCGTCGAATTGGGTTTGTCTGTACTATCCCCGTTACACCAAGCTACGTTCGAAAATCTCTGGCCGAACGGGCCTAACCTGTAGGCATACGGAAAGGACGTAGTGTTAACGTTTTATACACTTTCTGTGTATGAACTCCATGGACGGACTCGGAGACGGTTGGTCGGAAAAGGAATTTCAAAACTTTGAGCCTACTAAAAACTTTCCGGCGACAATCCTGTTCTGCAGTTAGACGAAGTAGCAACGTACATGTAATAAAATCGATATGGACGTATTTTAAACGGAGTTACCGCACTTGAACCGTATTGGGGGTATGTACCGTGTCGTAGTGCAATCGGGCATCAGTTAGCATTAGATATGCAGTCCTATCAGCACCGTTTGAAGCTTGTCAATCTCGTTTACAGGAGACCCAATTCGGTCGCAATTCAATTCTAGTGTGTCATGGTTCCATCTGAATACATGAAAACAAAACAAGTTCTTGACTAATTTGCAACACAATGTCCCACAGTTTTTAAAGTTTGCATTAGGTTGTTAACTAGTACGGTGTTATGGCTGGTATACCCGTGTTGGTCACGTTTATTGCGTTCTATGCAGATTTCAAATCGTCCTCTCTGTCCGTGGAAAAATCGGACAAAATATGGCATACATACGAATCGTTTAATTCCAGACTTATCCATGGTGAGATGGGTGCATGTCGAAAGGGGGTGGTTTGGCTACTAATTCTGTCCTACATGCATGTACATGTATTACTCTGATATTTGACAATGTCTTTGGGTCATCAGACGGAGCAGGAGAAACATTACCAGTCTCGTTTCTTCAATGCCGAGAGATAGGTTCAGCAGGTCTGATGGATAGGAGAGAGGCTCGAAGAACGTCAGTTGAGCAGGTGCGGTGGGATCGTTGGGCACTAGTTGCTTAAACAGGTCGCTCTATCTATACTTCTCCTTGGAGGCATAACAGGGATGAAGAATTTTTTCTGATTTGCTTTTATTTGGTCGTCAAATTCTTACTAGGTATATCTTACAAAAGAAATAGGAAAGGTCATACCTTCAACAAGTATCCATACCAAGGCCGGAACATCGTCTGGTCCCTTTTTGTTCAAATCCGTCAAAATTATTTCAACCTCATCGTTTGCGAAAGTAGCATATTCGTACACAAAATTATCTTCTTCTTCACTTGAAGATAAGCATTCTGTTTCAATGCCGGTGTTATGGCTGGTCAAAAGTCTAGCTGACGAGCATGTGCTTCCGGTTCCGGTTTTCTCTTTGAACATTCGGACATCCACGAACGTCGTGGTTATGATGTCTCTCAGAGTAGCAATTCTACACGTGCACGTGTTCCCGGTGAAGGAGTTTGTTTCGGCTTTGAAAACTATACTATTCCTCAGCCCCAGTGGATAGATGACTGTGTCTTCGCAAAATCCGATGATAGCATCATCATAAACTGTGATGTTTACATGAAAAATAAAAGCACATTCTATCATTATTGACTGAACCTGAAAACCAAATCACAACGGGTAAAAAGCCCTTTTTAAACAGTGACTGTCATAAACTTTTAGCGCAAAATATATAAACTCGACCTCTTTCGACGGCTGAAGATACAGTCCACCGAAAGAGCGTTGATTTGTACTTAGCAAGAAAAACCGGTGAACGATTCTATTGCAACAGTGCGTATTACTGGTTTACACATTTTCACTTGAAACAACCTTGTACACCCTGGACAGTGTTGTAGCTTACTTTGAAAACATCATTGTAAAATATGGATGATAAAATATGTGTGAGAAAACATTGTAGTAAATCGGACAAAGGGCATCACGGTTATTCTTGCTTGTGAGAGACTTTTCTTTTCATTTGTCAAAATGTTTTAGAAAGGAGCCTCCTTTCGTATTTAATGATAAAAACGGTCGCCTGCAAGCTGTAGTATATTAACGCTTCACCAGACGAAAAAATGTAAGATTGTCCAAAGTGAAAGTATTGCAGACGACAAAGCAGATGTGGGTCCAATTATGGAATGTGTACTCAAAAGGATGAATATATTGCGAGAAAAGGAGGAAATGCTGGTAACCAATGTTTTATCCATTTCCCAAAATGTTCTCTAACCTTTTCGAGACAAATTCCATCATTTGAGCCATATTTGTCATTAGCTAATGCATTCAATTTGGATACGTGTACAATCTTGTCGTCTGGTAAATAGTTAAGCAAAACGGAACATTTAACCGAAGCACTACTTTTATGGTGATATCTGCACACTACACCTTCCGTTTATTTTAAGCTGTTCTTTCGAGAAAAGAAGCAAACCTCTTGCTTGATGCACTCAAACGGTAATCAGTAATCCAGAATTACGTTGACTAATATCCAATGCTAATAAAATCAGGAAACAAATTTATCCAGTCCATATAAAAGGTATTATTTTTATAGCAGTATCTGTTGTGAACTGTAAGAAATTATAACAAAATAAACAAGTTATATAAATATGATTACACTTTTACACTGTTCCACATCAGTATGTAGAACTCCCATTATTTTTTTCGTTGTAATTGTGCGTAAAACCGTAACAGGGTTGAATTACTATAAGTGAACACGAATATTTGTCTTGGTTGGCCCACTTTATATCGGTATACGTATCCATGGTAATTTTTGTATGAATTTCGATTTTCTAACTTTTTTTTTCAGTGTCTATAGCGAGCTTCGTTATAAAGAAAAGTACAGTAAAACCTGTCTAAATGGCAACCTCTCACCTCTATTAACCCTTATCCTGCTAAATAAAAGAAATTACACTTCAAAACGATAGTAAAAACCCAAATATTGCTCTTTTACGTGTTTTTTTGGAGGGAAAGTTTTGTCCTTATCGGACAGTGTAGATCAAAGATCAGACTGCACGTTCTGTGCAGTCTGATCTTGATCTACACTGTCCCCAAAATATCAGTGAGTCGCGCTTTGCAGCCTAAGGGTTAAACAAGCAACCTGTATTAAGCAAGCATACATTGGTTGCCAGAGATGTTGAAATCTATACTTGCACTAAACAAGCACCTGTCTTAAACCAGCAGATTTTGAGAATCCCAAAGGCACTTGTTAAATACGAGTTGCAGTATACAAATTGCTATACGTTATACAAGACAGCCATGGTGGTCCTAGAGTCGCTCACCTGAGCCTTCTGACGAAACATGACCCACTTCCAATCTCTTCGGAGATAATGACAAACATTCTAACAAACGTTCATGGGTATTCGACTCAAAATATGGCCAATTTTCAAACTTATTGTAGAAATTATCTAGACAAACAATCTGACCACCTTTTATTGGTATCGGACATAAAATGTGGCCTCTATAATGTTATGTATTTTTTGTGTTTTGGTACATTTATTTTGGCATATGTCAACAGAATGATATATGGTCAGATATACAGCTGTTTTTCCAAGATATGACCTGGTGACGTAGTTTTTGACCCCATGTGATCCATTTTCTAACTCGTCCTAAAAACCATAAAGACAAACATTCTGAATTACTTTCATGAGTAGGCCCTATTAGACTGAAAATGTGGCCTCTAGAGCGTACACAAGGTTCTTCCCAGATGTGACCTGGTGACCTAGTTTTTATCCAATGTGATCCATTTTCAAACTCGTTTTAAAAACCATCAATGCAAACACTCTGACCACTTTTCATAACTATTGAACTGAAAATGTGGCCTCTTGAGCGTACACAATGTTTCATTTGACCTAGTGACCTAGTTTTCACCTGACGTGACCCATTTTTTAACTCATAAAGAACATCATCAAGACAAACGTTCTGACAGTATTTCATGGGTATTTAACTGAAATAGGCCTCTAGACTGTACACAAGCTTTTTTTCCCCCCAGAATTTGTCTCAGTTGTTTTTTGACGCCATTTAACCAATTTAAAAGTGTATCTGAGATATCACCAAGACAAAAACTCTTACTGTCTTTTATGAGTATTTAACTGGAAATGTGGCCTGTAGAGTGTACAAAAAAAATTTAAAAGATTTTCCCCGGTGACCTAGTTTTGACCTGATGTGACCCATTTTTAAAGTTTTTTATAGATATCATAATATCAAACATTCTGACCAAGTTTCATGAGCATTGGAAGGTGGCCCCTAAAATGTACACCAGCTTTTTTTTAAAGAAATGACTTAGTGGCCCAGTTTTTGACAAGATGTGACCCATTTTCGAACTTATACACGATTTTAACTGGAAAAACATTCTGATTAACTTTTATGAGTACTGCGCTGAAAATGAGGCCTCTAAAGCATTTACAAGGTTCTTCAAAGATTTGACCCGGTGACCTAGTTTTTGACCCAATGTGATCCATCTCCGAACTCCACTGAGACATCAAAAAGACGAAAAATCTGAGCAATTTTCAAGAGTAAGTGGCCTCTAAAGTGCAACCCAGCTTTTTCTAAGAACCGAATTAGTGACCTAGTTTTTGACCAGGCGAGACCCATTTTCGAACTTGTCCACAATATTATCCAGACTAATATTCTGGTTAACTTTCTTGAATATTGCACTGAAAATGTGGCCTCCAAAGCATAATCAAGGTTTTTTGACAAGATCTGAACCGGTGACCTAGTTTTTTACCCAATGTGGCTCATTTTCGAACTCCTCCGAGATATCATCAAGACAAATATACTGATCAATTTTCAAGAGTAGTAGACTCAAAATGTGTACACAGTTTTTTTTAAGTTTTGACCTAATGACCTAGTTTTTTACCTTACATGACCCATTTTTGACTCGTCCGAGATATCAAGACAAACATTCTGACCAACTTTCATGAGCTTTGGAATGAAAATGTGGTAAAAATTGACAACGCGCAACGGACGAGGCACGACAGACACAACAAGGACAAAAAAGCTCACCTTGAAAAAAAAATTTTTTTTCTGCCAGCGACTTACACTTGGACCGACCACAAAAGAACAGATCGTCATCTTCACAATATTTTTCCATACTTTAAATGGTATGATTTAAACGCATTTTAACACCTGCATTATTGTTTTGGCTGCTACTGGGTCTTTAAAGCTATCACAAAAAGAAACTTACAGGGTATACACTCATATGTAAGATGGACGTAGGTGGAAACATGGTTGTCGCAGGAGGACAGTACATGGTTGGGTGCCGGTAGGTCACCGCAGCTCTCCTGCATGGAGCAGTCCCGGTACAGGTTGTACGCGTGGAGAGAGGTATAATGCGCAAAACAGTCTGCCAGGTCATATACACAACAACCTTTACGGTTCCACCTGCAAAAGAGGTAAAATGAAAGCATGAAAGTAATGACCATTGCACAAATAGAATTCTCACATAAATCATTACCCTCTCTAGGCGACTTAATCTAACTTGCAGTGGATCACCTTTAAAAACATTGTTGTTAAAGAAGAAATTCAATGCATTCACTCACACTGTTTTCGCATGAATATATACCAGACCTTAATTCGTGTTGAATGTAGATCTATTCATATTTTAAGGTCCCTTCCTGCACTTTGCCAAAGGAAGTGATGAATTTAGAAAAGATGCTCACATAATGTGATCATGGGGCTTAGACGCGAATCCATTAGACAACCTAGGACCCTATTCGCCAACCTTCCTGTCTTGAATTCTTCGCGAGGATTTTTTGGGTTCTACCCCCATTAGCGATGCTCACATAATGTGATCATGGGGCTTAGACGCGAATCCATTAGACAACCTAGGACCCTATTCGCCAACCTTCCTGTCTTGAATTCTTCGCGAGGATTTTTTGGGTTCTACCCCCATTAGCGATTACAACGACCTCTTGCATTACCTTCTTGAGCACCATTGGAATTTGTAATCCTTGACAAAATAATCCCGTGTTTTCACGAACCTGAGGTAGAAACTTTTAGAAAACATTGCGAGAGAAGGAGAAGATGCTGGTGAGCAGCATTTTCTTTTATTCCCAGAATATTTTCTACCCGTTCAAAGAGATACCCTATTATTTGAGCCAATCTTAATATGTCGCTAGAAGCTCTAAAATCTTTTGCCACTGAGTTCGAGTTCAAACATCTGTCTACTTACAACTTGCACCGATTCTTCGAGGAGTTGCAGGAACTACCCTTGTAACCGTAGATCATTTCCAGAATGCGAATCCGAAACTCCGGGTCACATGACATAGAAAAATAATCACACTCGACATTTTGCGTTCCATGGCAGGCTGTGACGTCATAAATCTCGGCCTGACTCCCGCTCAAAACACAAGTAAGTAACACTGAAAAACATTTAACAGTCATGTATAATTTTTTTTAAAAAATGTGATTAAAAGCTTAAGTGTTTTGCAGTAGTATTTACTTAAGTAAGGATAGAAGATTAAAAAAAATGAAAATATTAGACTAAAAGAAATAATAATTTTGAATTTTCATAAGCTTTTGTAAATGAGCCATACTCTGTGAAAAGGGGCTTAATGTATCTGCAAAAAAGAATCGGCACAGGTCAGCCTGCTTAGTCCGCGCAGGCTGACCTGGGCCGAAACCTTTTTGCTATTGGTCAATTTTCTACAAGTTCAAGGACCATTTACCTCATGATTCAGTTGGTTGTAAGATAAAACGTACGTTATGGATTCATGATACTTAACTCTTTACCAAACGACAAAATTTTAGACTTGTCCAAATTGAAAGCATTTGCAGACGACAATTTAAACGGGGCTCAAATGATAAAATTTGTCTTTGATAGCATAGAAAACATTGTGGGAAAAGGAGAAAATGCTGGTTACCAGCATTTTCTCCTTTTCCCACAATGTTTTCAAAAGGCTTCCTTCTCAGGGTCGTCAAAATTCGTCATTGTGTGGTAATGGGTTAAATGACTTACTTGGTATCATTCATCACGGTGATGCATTAACCCTTTACCACACAATCCCTACTTTTAACGACCCTGAGAAAAAGGACTTTTGAAAACATTGTGAGAAAATGCTGGTAACCAGCATTTTCTCCTTTTCCCACAACGTTTTCTGTCCTTCCCAAAACAAATTTCAATCTTTCAGTTGCATTTATTTGGGCGTCTGCAACTGCTTTCAATTTGGACAAGTTGTAAACTTTGTCGTCTGGTAAAGGGTTAAGCCCCCTTTTGCCAGAGGTTTGCTCAAATTATTTCTACACATGGAGTAGAAAAGAGTAGTAAATTTACACCATCAGAATTTTGAGATCTTAAGGAGTTTTTACAAGCCTCTTAATAAGATAAGAGAATGAAACTTTGAAAGGTTAAATATTACGATGGAAATTTAAAGTGCAACAAAGTGTACATGGAAATCACAACAGGTGCATAGTCGTTGTGCCTACAATATCATTATAACTAACACCTCACCTGTGTTCATAGCAAAATTGTAAAAAGTTCAACACAGTATGAAAATTTAGAAGGGGAGAGAGATGTGATACTGAACTAAAAACGTATACTTAACTTTTTACTAAACGACAAAATTTTACACTTGTCCAAATTGATGTATTTGCAGACAACCAATTAAATGCTGCTAAAATGAAGGGAGTTGTGGCTTAATAGCGGGTAAAAAATCGTGGAAAAAGGAGAAAATGCTTGTTAGAAGCATTTTCTCCTTTTTCCACTGTGTTTTCAATAGGCATTTTACTCAATATCGTCAAAAAACACGGAATTGTTTGGAATGTATACCAGTTTTAATGGTTTTTCAGTTACAGCACTTTCAAGGAGATAGCTCAGTTGTTCATGTATTTCCTCGGCGCATATTCACCAACCATTTTTCATAGCATTCTCAGTCTAATTCTAGATTAAGTAACATAATGTATGACTGGTCAAACCTTTTGATTTAGCCAGTAAGAAATTGCATTTCTTTGAAATCTAAAAAAAAAAAATGAGAATCTTCATACTTTGAATTTTATTTGGAATAGCTGGTCAAAACGGGTCCTCGGCTTCGCATGAGCAACAGTTTGAGACCGGGCGCTGCAGGGATTTTCCCCGAATCCCAAAAATTTTCCCACACAAAACACAAAACGTAATGGGGGTGCAGCCAACTGGAGCAAAGGGTCTTTAAAATTACAAACACTACTTCTAGGCTACTAAGGCAAACAGGATTCTTTATATCCATGTACAATTAGTGCACGGCCTAATAAATTGATGGGACGAACATTTCTCCTTTTTCATATCCAGAAGCAGTTGCCGTTGGTACTGGAACTGGTTATACGACAATGTGCAACTGGAAGATTCGAATCAGGGTAATCGGTACCCTGGTCGACATGTACCTATCACAATTGCCTGAATTGATACTTAGGAAAACTCGTCCCCGGAACAGTTCGTGGCGGACAAATAGTACCTAGGATAATTTGTAGCCAGAAAATGTTTACCCACGACAACTCGTGATTACTAAAACTCGTAGTTCAGACAACTATACCAATAATGATTTACTTTTTCAAAGAAACCTCAATCAATAATGGTGATGACGAGTATGGACACCTTCAGGTACTATTTGTCCTGGCTACAGACTATCCTTGGTACCATTTTGCCTCTGTACAAACTCTTAGAAGCCGATTGTCCTGATATGAATTATCCTAGGTACGACTTCTTTCGATCAAGTACGACTTGTCCTGGGTACAATCGTCCTAGGTACGAGTTGTCTCAGGTACCAACAGTCTAGTACAAATTGTTTTGATACGAATTGTCAAGGTACGAAATGTCCTGTGACCACTACCTCTAGAACCAAGAGATAGAATTATGTGTCCACAATGTATTCACGAGTCGTATAGAACGAGCTTGAATTTTGCTCTTTCCACGTTGTCGTGCGTTTAGTAAAAAGTTAGGATAAGGGATACTCGGTGTAAAATTACGAAATGGCACATACATTTCTTTGTGTACTGAAATGACGCTAACCGCATGGGGATTAAGGACCTTTATAAAAAGATCCCGTAGTATTGAAACCCTTAAGACCTGAAACCAATGCGGAAACAGAAGAAAATGCTGGTAACCAGCATTTTCTCTTGTTCCCACTATCATTTTTTTTTTTAATCCCTATAAAGACAAATCCCATTATTAGAGCCGCATATTATTTGTCGTCTGCAAATGCTATAAATTTGGACTGGTCTAAAATTTTGCCGCTTGGTAAAGAGTTAAAACCTTTAACTAAGCGATTACGTATGTTTATGACATTGATGGGAAAACGATTTTGAAAACATTGTAAAAAAGGAGAAAAATATTCTCGTTTTCTATCAATGTTACAACCCTTTCAAAGACAGATGTCATTATTTTGGTCATATTTGATTTAAGGTCTCGTCTGCAATATAGCAATCACATAATGGACTAGACTAGCATTTTGTAGACTGATAAAGACGTAGATCTAAATATTTAGACATGTTCATGAGACGATCTGCAGAAGACAAAGAGGCTACAAGTTTCGAAAAGGTCTTTTAACAATCACACTAATTAAGAAAATGTCTAATTAAACTGCAGACAGACATACAGGCAAGGATTCTGTCTTGCACAGACAGACACTCAGACACACGGACACACAGACAAACACACAGACACACGGACACACACAGCAGGAATAACAATTATTTCTCTCTTACAAAACTTATCCACAATCATCACGTCAAGTTTTCCTTTTTATTTTCGTCTCTGCGTGCAAAGTCACCAAAGGTCAATTCACAGCGTTCTTGTCAACATTTATTCAAGCTTGTTGACCTTTACCCTCAAGTCATCTTAAGTACTTTAGCGGACAGAGTAGAAGGTGCAATCTGATTTTAGTTCTATATTGTCCTATATTTGGCTAGATATTTGGTAAAAAACTGCTGTGACGATATACAGGACTTCTCTGCTGGCGACAAAGCCTCATTTCATTTACCTAGAAGACTCAGTGTGTAACATATCGCACTGAAAAATTGAGAAATACCGAAAAGACTAGAGAAAGTAACAAAAAAGTTGAAAATCAGCTGATGTAATACAGTAAAACTTTTTTTTTTACATCACATGACACTCACTATGGAAAAAACTGCAACAGTTTGTACAGCAGTTTTTCCATTCCCTATGTTTTCCGCAGCTGTAAATCTTGAGAGGTATAAAAATTCGGACTTTAAATAATCGGTTAATCCTTTTCAAAACGAAAAGGAACACTTCCCTGAGAAAAAAGACTTTGCAGAACCTGCATTTTCTCCTCTACCCGCCCCCGCCCCCGCCCCCCCCCCCCCCCTCGGGCCAATAAGTATATTCAATCATTTGAGCCACTTTGTAAGTGGCGTCTGCATAATTATACTATAGATATAGTAGAGTCCAAAATGTTGTCGTCTGGTAAAGAGTCTAGCGATCAGTGGGTGACTTTGGGTAAACACTCGTCTAGTGATTTGGTCTTAGTAATTCAAGTCCTATCTGCCTTTATTGATAGCTGCGGAGTTTATTGCCAATAAAACTGTCGCCAAAATAAATGCCTGGATATACATACATGTAGAATGTTCATTCGAGAGACGAACCCCACCCGTTTATTATGGCGGGATTTACAACACCCCGTAAACCGTAAATTATGTTCACTTGAACGCCTAGATAGATGCACAGGCTGCCGTGTTGCACCTGAAATAAAGTTCTACCATTGCTATCGTGTTTTATCAAAAAAAAAAAAAAAAAAAAATTGAAGGTCAATCTGTCATTTTACTTTTTGGGATCAATAGTTTATTGTCCATCTTAATAGTAATACATGAACATGCATTTTTCTTTACCCTTTTTAAAAGCGTCAATGAAAAAACATATGTAAGATGTATTTATTACGTTTATTATCTGCGCATAGATCTATATAATTTACCCTGCTATACGCATGTATGAATGTATTTTGCAGAGGGGCCACAGTAAGCCTCCAGTCGAGCTCGGTAGCTCAGTTGGTAAAGTACAATGTTTGAAAGCAGGAGACCGCAGGTTCGGATCCCCAGCTCTGCTAATATCTGTCCCAGGCCAAGATTAATGATAGTAGGCCTAATTGTTTTTATAATCTCATACATGAGATCAGACTGCACAAAACATGCAGTCTGAGTTTCGTTTAAACTGTTTAATAAATTCATACAGCTATGATCAGCTAGCATGTAACCTATGCACCGGCCATTTATTAAAACAGTACCCTGCAGGCTTGGGTAATAGCTTCGGTATAAGCCCTACTTTTCCCATGTGAATATGGGATGGGTGATGCGTCATAGCAGACAGGTCGAATCTTCGAAGAATATAACATGCGCAGACAGCGTTGAAAGAGAAATGGAAGAGAGAGAGAGAGAGAGAGAGAGAGCGAGTGAAAGTAGGAGAATGCTAAGAAAGGGGTGAAAGAGAAGTGAAGGACGTGATAGAGGGGTGAAATAGAGAGAAAAAAAAAAAAGGAGAATAAGCCTGTTGACCTGTGATTTCCACCCCTTTAGCATTGATTATCGCGCATGCACATAAATGATATTAGGTGACTTTTCATTTATTAATATTAAGCTGTGAATTGAACTACATGTATCAACTTTCAAAACCATAAACCAAAAAAGATGTAAAACACATAGAAAGTGAAAATATCGGTACCTAAACAAATCAGTTCACTGCTATGGATCACTCAGGTGCTCGTCTTGTAAATTCGACCCCGCTAATTGGTCTGATGAAAAAAGGTCATGATGGCTGTATCGCATTAAAACTACAATGCAGTTCAAATTATTTAGTCTGCATAATAAAATGGGAACACGTTCTCTTTGATTTTCGTATTTTCTTTTAACTTTTTTTTTCCGAATTAATATAAAACCAAACTAGATCTATTAAAAAATAAGTAAAAAGGACAGAGCGGACATACCGCATCCGTATATTCATTCGAAAGTTTTTAAAACTGGCTACACAATGGAGACAGTGAAATTTACTCTGTCTCCTAATTGTTTATTTTTTCTGCTGTACAGAAGGTAAGATATACCCAGTGCGCCCAGTAATCACATTTTGCCCATTTTACAAGTTTGAAATAAGGCAGGTGTTTCAATCCTTCTGGTTCAAAACGTTTACAAACACACCATTTTTCAGTATCAAGATATTTCACTTCCATATCACTGTCATCACTCATATTTTTTCATCTGTCTGGTGATCTAAATTTCACTGGTGCTTGCTTTAGGACTGTCAGGTTTTTTTTTTTTTCTGTGGATTGTTCTTTTTTTTTTTGTTGATTTATGGGTAGCTTTTAATTTCAATGCTTGTTTTTCTCAGGTAAGCTTAGTTCAGAAATATAGTCTTCACTGGTGACTGCTCTTCCACCTGGATTGGCACATTATTTTTCAATTTACATATACTGTCTGAGTCTTTAGCTTAGTTTAAAAATATTTATTTTACATCAATTGAGAAACAAGTTCTTACTACGTATACTAATCTCTCTCGATTCTGCTTCCTGGGAGCTTCAACAGTACTCGCGCCGAATGTGTGGGCCAATGAAAAATCCCAAAGTTGACACCCGCTCCCGGGTATCGAACTCGGGACCTTATGGTTACCAGGCCGACGCTCTACCCCACAACCACGGACACCAGTCTTTAGCTTCTCGTAGTTCTCTAATTTTCTCTTCTTTTTGTTTCAGGTTTTGTCATTTCTTCGACACAGTTTTTTTTTTTCTGCGGGAAAACGGCTTGTGCATGACATAAGAATAGTACGATTTATGACGTCATTGTTTCCTGGCATGGGACATTATGGAATTAATACAAAAATAGAAGTTTTTTAGGCTAGAAGTACATTGGAAATTAGACAACTGTTCGCATTTAACTGACAATAATTTTTAAGTTATCATCCGATCGGTATGTACGCTTGAGGCCGCAATGGAGGCCGCCATTATTACGCTTTGCCTGAGCCGATAACATTGTGTTGGGGCGGGTAATTCAGACTACATGCGTTCGTGCAAACCCGCAAAATGAACCTTTCTTGATACTGAGCTCGGTTTCATTTTCGCACAAACATAGGCCGGAAAACAATTGTACTCTCTACAAAGGAGGACGTTGTGAAATTATATGGTGGCATATTTCTGTCAAGAGATACGAGATAGCTATCATGATAATTTTAGATTGCTATGGAGATAAATTAAAGTTCCCTGGAAATTTTATCGAGATAGTGAAAAGTTTCCTGAAAAAATAATCACGATAACCTTAATATTTCAACGCAAAATTTCTCAATAGTGCACCAAGCTGACATTCGAGATAAAATTATCGTGATAGTTCTATCCGTTTCTCCATATCTAATATGAAAATAGGCAAAGCCTAGAAACGGGCGAAAGAGACTTTTTTTCTCTGATACATTCAATCATAATCCGTACAACAACGAATCTGTTCAGATATGTTTATTTGACACTGCCCAGCAAATTTTTGATGGCAGTAGATATCTACTCACTTACCTCTACCAACCGACAAATTCTACACTCTTCAAAATTGAAAACTTCTGCAGAAAACATTCGAGTTCCTCCTAAAATTACTAGTGTAATTGTAACAAAGTTGAAAACCGTGTTAGACACCATAAAATCAGACATCCACCACTCAACCCATTAATCCAACTAGAGGCCCTTGAGGGATTGAAATCGCTCTACTGACAGTAATTTTCCTGGTTTTCTAGAATACATTATGAATTCATGATGCAAAACGAAAGGAAAAAAAAAAGACAAAAAAAAAAAAAAAAAATGGGGGGTATTCCTGCAACTGGGCTTGAATCCACTAAGACAGCATAAGTAGGCATGGTGAATTGAACAAACAGTGAAATAAAAAAAGTGCTATTTCTAAAAACTAATTCTTTGGAATCCAGCCAGATTTGATAGGATTTCAGTATGCCTTGTATAAAACAGTCCTAGCAAATATCAAAGAAATGTGACTAAAAATGTGGACTTAACTGAGTAAACAATACTAAGTCATCAAGTGGCTGCTTTTCCTGAATGGATTAATAGATGTTCTTCATTTTTAATAGAGTTCAATCCCTTGATGAACCAAATTATCTTTGCAAGTTTCAAGAGAATTGGATCAAACCTGTGGACTTCATTGCCTAAACAAGAAATGGAAACTTTCAACTTAAAATGGCTACTTTTCCCATACTAAAGCCCCGTTGGATTTTTTTTTTTTTTTTTTTTTCAAAACTAATACGGTTAAAGCTGTTGATGATACAAAGCAACTGTATAAGTTTCATGAGAATCTGACAACAAATGCAGACTTTATCGCGTAAACAAGAAATGGAAATGTTCAAATTTAAATGGTTACTTTGCCCATACTGTTTGTTGGATTTTTTTTCAAAATCATTAGGGTTCAAGGTGTTGATGAGATTAAAAAAAAAAAAAATGCAAGTTTCAAAACAATCTGATGACAAATGCAGACTTTATCACGTAAACAAGAAATGAAAATTTTCAACTTGAAATGGCTACTCTTCCTATACTGTTTGTTGGATTTTTTCAAAATCACTAGGATTCAAGCTATTGTTAAGATAAACAAACTGTGCACGTTTCATGAAAATCTGACCAGAAATGCAGACTTTATCGCCTAAACAAGAAAAGACTAACAGACAGATTGACAGATGGATGGACGGACGGACGGACGGACGACGGAAACCATACCACGACATAAGCTCTGCTGGCTTTCAGCCAGTAGAGCTAATAAACGACTTGGGTCAACAGAAAACAATGCATCAAGCACTCCTTCTCTTTCTGTCGTCCAAAATCTCAGAAATATCTTATATCCAATCCTCTACATGTATGTATTTCCCAACTATCTATCCCTCGTCATCATGTCAGCTTTCTAAAAATCAACAATATTTACAATATTTTTTTTATTATTATTTTGAATTAGATAACCACTAGAGAAGTAATCTTTTCATAAGCCTTTCGAACAAAGTGTGAAAATAAAAAAAGACGTTGATAAGGGTGTTGAAAAAATCAAAACGAATACGAAATAGGGCGAACTGCAAAAGGACGAACGGGATCAAGGCCGAACATCAGAAAAAAATGACGTCAAAACAAGAATGTCGAACTGTGTAGTTCATACGTCATTGTAATTAACAATGTTGATAATTTTTCAAATATTTATGTAATGATACGCGACCAAGTGAGAAAAGTTGTCGATTTTCATCTTTATTTTTAAGAAATTTTAACAAAAAATTATTTAGATCTAATTTCAGTCTTGTGGATCTAATCTGAATGTGTTGAATTCTTCTTGCAATAAACCAACCTTCTGGTTGTCTAGGAAGGTGAAGTACGGATACAGTCCAACTTTTTCTCCATGTGGAGC
The DNA here is from genome assembly GCA_946811185.2 of Hippopus hippopus. Lineage (NCBI taxonomy): Eukaryota > Metazoa > Mollusca > Bivalvia > Cardiida > Cardiidae > Hippopus > Hippopus hippopus. The sequence continues at coordinate 30,994,801 of OX328101.1, forward strand.
AATTCAAAATGGCCGAAAAATTGTTCTTCAAGGTTGAGAATGACGTCATACGTGTAACCTATAGGCGGTCTTCAGACCGCGCCGACCGCGCCTTCGGCGCGGTCGTTCGCCCGTATAATAGAAAATTTATCATTTGGATGAACTCGGTGGTTTTTGACTTCACAAGACTGCAGTAAGTAAAAATTCGAATCATTAACGACTGTAGCTTAATTGGTAAATTTTGACAAGACTCGAAATGAACAGAAGTCTGTAAAATAAAACAGAAGACTGAAATGCTTTCTACGAACAATTTTAAAACCATTCAGGGAAAAGGAGAATTCATAGAGTTGTAGACGAAGATGTTCCGAAACCGTATCTAAGTATAGATACCGTGAATGTCAGTTATGGGCACGAAAGCAAAAATAAATCATGATAACTAAAGTATCGCGATATTTTTATCGTGAAAATTTTTATTATCTAGATAATATTTCCAGAAAACTTTGTTTTATCACGATAGTTCTCTTAAATTATCGCAATTGCTATCTCGCGGCAGAAATATGCCACCATAAAATACTAAAGCGAATCCTACTTAGATTTTGACGTAAATTGCGATCGACGTCTCGTTTTCTTGCCAATAATTCTACTTGAAAACTGCAGAGCCTCTAAAACAGTTTGCTTGCCCTTCTTGCAGTCTAAAATAAAATATGTAGTACGTGTGATGAACTCTATTTGTAAAACCAACGTCGAAACAGTCTCTTGATTAACACAACAGAGCGAAAATTCGGACGAAACAACAACTTTCTTAAAATAGTAACAATCTCATGATCAAAGTGCTGCAAGAAATCTGGAACTTATTTGGACGTGGAAAAAAGTCTACCATTGACATTATCGTCGCCAAAACGAAGTTAAGATGTTTATGCGGGTGGTTAAGAAAAAAAAAAGGGCTGCAACGGGCAGCCAGATCTTGATGTATACTGTCAGATATTTAGCGTAAGTGTTTTTACCCACAATGTCGAAAATGACACAAAAATAGCTAAATATGGCAAGACCATTGCAAAAGAAAAAAAAATGTTTTTTTCCTTAATCGGACAAAAATTTAGGACAGCGCCGCCGACTTTGAAGGTAAAAAGAATAGATTTTGAGAGGAAGTGTTTTTTTTTTTTCAGCTGAATATGAAATCCATTTCCTAATGCCTTGTGCTATCTATGGAAGGATGAGAACACAATGAAAATTTAATATATATATTGTTTTACCCTACTGAAACTGATGCACTCGTAAGGCCACTTTTGTTAATTCCACATATCATAATTATATCCTCATTGGACCTTTGCGAAGTAAAACACACCATATAATGCCTGATGTCTTTAGGTAATTTCCCACACTTGCACTGTGCCACTCCATAACAAAAATGGGCCATTTACAGCAACCATGTTCTACTTCAGTTCAAATCTTATGGGTTGGCACCTGATTGGCTGAGACGATCCATCACTTTCAGTAAAACCTCAATAAGTCTGGTGTGAGCCAGAGGGTCTTTATATTGAGATGATTGTTTTCAACATTATTTCAGTCATATCACAAAGACAGTTCATAAATTCTTATTATACTGCAAAGAAATTTCTCGTGATCTGATTGGATAATATGCCTCGAACATATATATCATGTACACTGGCAAAACCAACGTAAAAGCAGTTTCCCTTTTGGGAGCCCCGTATACATGACTACACTTTCAACACATCATCCAAAATGGCGGCGTCGATCAAGATTAACATGAAGATTATGCGCCAAGCTGCACGTTTTAGCACGTATTACCAAGGTTTCAGTGACGTCAGTTCCCAGTGACGTCAGTTTTCATTGAATTGGGGCACTCAGAAGGGAAATTCTACTTCGTCAGCGTATTCAATTTTTGAAACCAAAAACAGGTAAAATTCGCTTAACACACGTTGGAATGGTAAAACTTTGCAGTATAATAAATTCGTTGTACGGTCAGATGGCAGGGGACTTGGAAACTTGTTCACGGCTGTAGTAAATCATGTCGCTACCTCGCCTTCGGCTCGGGGCGACATGATTTGCCACAGCCGTGAACAAGTTTCCAAGTCCCCTGCCACCTGACCGTAAAACTAATAATGTACGTCGTGGGTGTAACCGGTGCTAGGCTAGGGCATTTCAGTGTCTTGCCAACGAAAAACCAATCGCTTCCAGAAATGATCGATTCCGGGACCTCTTAGTTTCGAATCATATACCTTTACCACTATGCCAAGCTGGACCCCTTAATATTTAGCTGAAATGACCATCGGGTGTAGAAATAAAACATCACAGGAATTACATGTATAGCGCATGGTTAAACTGCGTATATTCATAGTCATTTATCAGTTACGAGAGATAGCTCATCTGCAGTCGTACATAATCAGGGGTCGTACATCGTCTTTTTACGACCCAAGCACGTAATTTAAGAGTTTTTTAACACGACCGTGATGGTTAAAAAATGGTACATTACTTGTACACACTTTGTTTGTAGGTACAATGATTTGTGTAATTTAAGTCCATTTCACATAGTTATTGGACACAGTGTACAAAGGGATTTGCAACAATGGGCTGTTTTACTCGTTCAACGCTAAATAAGAAAAATTATCAATTTGGTCTACTACGACGAATGAAAATACATCTACTGATAGACCTACTCAGAAAGAAATGAGCCATGCTCTGACAAAAGGGGGCTTAATGCATCTCCGTGATACATGATACCAGGCAAGTCATCACATAATTATGGATCCATAATAGCCACTTTTTTTAACAACATACTATATCATGAGGTAGACTGGTCTTTTGACATACAGAAAATTGACCAATAGCGAAAAGTTCCGGCCCAGGTCAGCCTGCGCGGACTGCGCAGGCTGACCTGAGTCGATACTTTTCGCAGATGCATTAAGCCCCCTTTTCACAGAGCATGGCTCATTTAATTTTATCTTACGGGTTTCACTAGACTGGCCGGCGGACAGTCTTGATCCAAAGTCAGACTGCGCGTTTGGTAAAGAGTGAAAAAATTTGAGCCTGCCCCGTGAAATGGTGATTAATGGGTATGCAAAAAATATCGACCCTGTCAGCCTGTGCGGTCCATGCAGCTTCACCTGTGTCGAAACTTTTTGCTTTTGGTAAATTGTCTGCATGTCCATGGACCATTATACTTCGGGGTCCGCATGTATACACCGATCATTCTTAAGAATATACCTTGTCTTATTCTCCAGAATTCTCTAAATTTGAAAGTAACACAACTCCTGATTGGCTAAACCATTGGCTTTATATTGATCCATAATTATGTGATGGCTTGCTTGGTATAATACGTCACGCAGATGCATTAAACCCCCTTTTGCCAGAGCATGGCTCATGTAATTTTTCGACTTACAGCCTACTGCTGACTTTCATTTGTAACTCTATGGAGAACTAAATGAAGATATCAGATGGAGGGGTCAATAGGTTGACAGTAGACCTGTGCGTTAAAAGTTAGATTATATCGTGATTGGTTTTTTTTTTTTTGTTGTTATATATATATGTGGCTACTATAGTACGGATAGACAGTACGCCCCCGTATATGTTATTTCATCTTCGGATAAAAAACACACGCACACAAAAAAATGTAAATCGACTTTTCACGAAGAAACAAGATCCATTTAATGGTTTTGAAATGGGAGGAAATTGCGTACGAGTATGACACTTAAATGAGACATAATTTTTGAAAGCGGTGTTAAGTACATCTGCAAAAAGTATCAACTCATGTCAGCCTGCGCAGTCCGCGCAGGCTGACATGGGTAGACACTTTTTGCTGTTTGTAAAATTTCCAAGGACCATTCTGCCTCCAGGACTTTACGGATATTTCTTTATATGATGATTTGCATGGAACAATGCACCGCGGAGATGCATTAAACCTCTTTTGCATGAACTTCACTCAAATACCATCGTAATTTGAAGATCTATCCACTGGGCCGCGGGACTAAATCCAGAGCACCGTGTGCGGATGCCAATTTTTGGCTTTAGTTGCTTTTTCAATTGAAAATGTAAAGTCGGAAAAAAGGGGCATAATTGTGTCCAAAAGATGGTTTGATGGTTACCTACTCTTCTAGTATGGGTTCCCCTTTTAGAACTTTAACGACTAGCCTGAGTTTGAAATAAATATGAAGTATAAATTGATAGAGAATTCAGAACATTTCAGATCTCGCACGACGTTGACAATAACATGACATTACACGACTTTTGATATCGAGCAACTATGACAGTTGCCACTCCGTTTTCAAGTCTAAAGATAAGTCTTTGTACGAAACCGAGTTTTAAAAATGATTAATTTTATGTGGTAGATCCATTTTGCCAGTTTTCTTTTTCCAAAAATTGCCTTCAGGCATTTCTATGTTAAAGAAAATGTCCCTGACATTAAGATAGAATATGCTTTACACATTAACACACATGCTTTTAGCAAGTAGCAAATGAGGCTGTTTGCTTTTAGAATTAGACATACCATCAACTTGTAACCGTGTGAAAATGACAAAGAAGAGAAACATAGCAGAAAAAGGAAAACTTTTTTTTTTTTTTTAAAATGAATAACAGAAAAACATAGCTGAACAGGAGTCACTGCTGGTTACCTGCATTTTTCCTTTTCCGGCAATGCTTTCAAAAAGCCTTCTTCCTCAAGGTCATTAAAATTCGGAATTGTTTGGTGGAGAAATTATCAAAAAAAAAGAAAAGGTTGCATAAGGATGATGACTCAGTTTCATATGATTCTTTCTTCCTCTGTAATACTGACCTTAAACTAAGTACTAGTATCAAATATAACCCTGACCTTACGGGCATGCACGTTCAAACCTCGTTTAGGATGGTCAAAAGGATCTTTTATATAGATCAACTTCATCAATATGGGATTTATGGGCCGTCAGGAGAAGAAAACATTGTGACGAATGGAGAAATCACTTGTATACATAACTTCCCCAACAAACACGATGTTTTTAGTTGTTTAACTGGCGTAATGAAACAAATCACATAGAGGAAAGGTATTAAACAGCAAGACAAAACAGATTTTATAGATAATCTTTATCAAAATGTCTCTCTGGCAACTCGCATTCTTTGTGTGACGATACATCTCTCTCTCTCTCTCTCTCTCTCTCTCTCTCTCTCTCTCTCTCTCTCTCTCTCTCTCTCTCTCTCTCTCTTTTCGATGGATGAAAAAACTATGTGCTGAAACTCATGAAGAGTTTAATCTCACAGGCTTGACTTAATAAGCTGCTAATATAGATCCAAGATCAGACTTCACAGAGCGTGCAGTCTGATGTTGATCTATGCGTCCGCAAGAGCCCCTGTTTTCGCCCATGGCATGAAACAAATTATATCAGCCCATGAATATTTCATGGTAAAAAAAATCCGTATCATACAATACATAACATTTTATGGATGTTGATCGAATACGAAAAATGTATTTATACAGTTGCAGTTCAGGTCAGCCTTTAGATAGGTTTGTGTAGTTTATTGATAGAACACTTAAACCTACTGTACACATAAGTTAATTTTCGAACGCCAAATAAACTAAATCGACTTCGGTAAACAGTGAAACAAAATTTAAAACTAAAAGCACTGAAATTCAAAGGTTGCACAGCCATAATTTTCTCTCTCAAAAAAAAATCGAACAATGTAGGTCAAAGATCGGACTGAACATGCTGTGGAGTTCGATCGTGTAGATACAATTTTCGCAAGTAAAATAAAATAGATCTATATAGTTCGGTTTGATACGAAAGAAAAATAGAGGGATTAGATCTAAATCTGAAACACGAATAAAATTGGACTCGGCTGTACTGCAAGGCTTGCAAGCATATAGGCCTACAGGCTATGCGACAAATTAAATTTTACTAAAATAATGGAATTGTCTCTGGAAGGATTGAAAACATTGCACCAGTTAATAGGGAAAATGTTTTTCCACAATGTTTTCAAAAGCCTTCTTCCATGGAGCCGAGTTTGTCTCGTTAAGGGTTACAGAGAATAAAAAAATCTTACCATAAATAAGAATACAGAAAGGTTCGCCCTTTGTACACTCCATTTTTATTCAAGATATGCACAGTTCCCTGTTATAAATAATAACACCACAACCGCAAACAATGTTAAATCGGATTTATTTACTTTGTCACTTTGTGTAGACCCACTGCGAGTTACAGATCTAACTTCTTTTCATCGGAGATTATATTATGCTAACCACCTCAGGTGGTACCCGATCGAAAATATGTGTGGTTTAAAAATGGTCGGTCGATCGAATATTTCACAATCAGAAAAATACTTCAGGTACTCTTATGTACCTTAAAATACACCTCGATCGCTATTATCTAACTCCTTAACAAACGGTAACATTTCAGATTTGACCAAAATAAAAGCATTTGCAGGTGACAAACTTAGTACATGTATGCCGCAAAAGACGTTTTCTGTCGTTTAAATGGCAGAAAACATCGTTGGAAAAGGAAAAAATACTGGTTACCAGCATTTTCTTCTTTTCCCATAGTGTTTTAAAAAGCCCATACAACTTAGTCTGGTCCCCTCCGTACTTCAAGAGTCCAATAAGGTGTCGCACCACTGCGAGATTGCTTCCGGGTCGTAGTTTTCAAAAGTAGTCCTATGTGAAATTTTGCAGTAGCACTTTTGTTGCACTGTTTCATGGAGCCGAGATGGCTTGGAGGTATATAATTTAGATTTGCTTGAAATTTGGGCAATGGGGGACCACTAAGATGTGTTTTTATTTTGCACTGACAGGACTACTTTGTATCAGTGGAGGAACAAAAACTTGGGGTCATGGCGGTGAATAGGTGTTCCTGAGAGGATAAAATTTAGGGTGCCTGTGTTGGTTGGAAATTAGCGAAAAACGCAATCGGTTGACATGTTGTTTTTTTTTTGCATTTTTGTGCAGGCCTATGGTGGTACTTTTCAGAGTAACGAACGGACAAGCCATAATTTTGCCGTCAAGCAACATGCGAAGCTTCAAATATGGTCAATTTTGCTCTATTTTTAATTAGGCAAAAAACCACAGGTGTGACACCTAGATGAGAAGGGAGTGAAAGTACGAGAATCAGCCTAGCGACTATATCCTTTGACATAACCAGCTGAAATTTGGTATGGAAGTAGCTGAGAGGCCTTGAAACAGGATTCTATCAAAAGTTTGTCTGAGGTATGTCAAATTTGAATTTTGAATTAAACTTAGAATTTGAAATAGTGAAATTTCAATGTTTTCAGACTGGTACGCTGAGAATTTTCTCCCAGAATCCTTTAAACCGGAAGAAATTTCTAGATACTTCGTCTGTAAGTTTTCAAGTGCCCAACATTTGAATATCTGTTCAGATAAGTGATTTAATTTTCATTCTAAATTTTTAAATTCTAATTTAAATTCTTTTTTTTTAGAATTTAAAATGGATTTATTTTTCAAGAATTGCCAGGAAAAAATTGAAAATTCATCTGAATTGCATGCAAATGGAAAATGCTTGGTTTGGAATGGTAGTGTGAGTAAGGCTGGATATGGGCAATTCAGATTCAAGGATCCAAGAGGTCCTGCTGGAGCTGGGTTTCGAACCTGCACAGCTCACAGAATAGCAGTTATGGTCAGTATGAAATCTCTGGATATCGACCCAAAGTTTCATGCGAGCCACCTATGTAACAAGCTCTGTGTCAATACAGACCATATTAACTTGGAAGAAAGTTTTGTAAATAATGGTAGGAAATGTTGTTTTGACAGAGGCATTTCTTCTGGCCATGAAAATGCATTGCGGCAAAAGGAGCCAGACTGCTTGTTGGACTTACGGGACTGTAAGTACTATTTTCATACCTATTAGGCTCTTTGCATGTTTTTTCTTATTCTGTTGTTTGTCTGTCTATCTTAACTGTCCCCAAACCTGCCCCCCCTTCTTTTGAAAACATTGTGGCAGAAGGAGCCTGAATTATATACAGGACCCCCCTGCCTTACTCAATCTCTCTCTCTCTCTCAATCCTCTCTCTCTCTTCTTCTTCTTTTCTTCTTTTGAAAACATTGCAGTAGTTCTTAAGCACATATAGCTCCCCCCCATCTCTCTCTCTCTCTCTTTCTCTCTCTCTCTCTGTCTCTCTCTATGTCTCCGTTTCGGCCAGCAGCAGGCCTCATCAGTAGTGCTGCTATGCACTAGACAGAGTTACTCTGGCTGTTCTGTTTTATTTCTTGTTTACTTCTTTACTTGTCTTAACTCTGTCTAAGGTTACAGGCTAACTTGTTTTGGTCTCTGTGCATATGTATGAATATTGTCATCTAAGACCCCTTTAACATAGTCAGGTTCGGGATGGCCCTTTTCCTGCATCAAGCGGTGCTCATGTTCAAGTCTTGCTCGGATAGCTTGCCTCTTTTTCCTGTAGCGGCTTGTCTTTTTAAGCAATTTACTATCCAGTGCCCTTCTTGATATCTGTTGTAGGCGTTTCTGAGCCCAAATGCACAATGATGTACCAGAAATGGTCCAAAGTTTTTTCTTTGTTGCCTTGTCTATTCTGTTGTTTGACCAGAGTATCTGGGCTGATAGTCTCCCTGTGAATGTTCTTGAGTAACTGATGCTTTTGCTGAGGGTAGCTGCTGCGGCTCTGTTAAAGGCTTCGCATTTCTGTGTTGAAGTCCGCAAGCTCACACTGTACACAGCAGCCTCGCTTAGCCTCATTTGTAGTACGATCTGCATTATGGACTTGTTGTTTTCGTCCATTCTTAATAATGTTATTTTTGCAGGACCTAGTACGTTGGATTTGTACCACCAGCAGCCGGCACCTTCCCCGGAGCAGACCAGAGAGTCTATGGGACAGTTACTGCAGTTTCCTGCGTAACATTCAACGGTGGCATTCCTGATTGAAGGTAAGTGTCCTAGCAATTGAGTTATATCCCCTTTTCCCCTCCTGGCCATTTCTTCTATTATGGCATTACATCTTAGTTTAATGTCCCTGGCTAGAGCTACTTGGGCTGACTGTCTCTCTTTCTTTGTACAAAATGGAAACATCCCTGTACTGAAACTTGCATTTCTTGTTTTTCTCTCCTGAGTAGCAGCTAGGTGGTATGGGTCTGCCTGTCTTGTTACCTCCCAACCTTTAGTTAATGTATCGTAGAAGTCCTGCATGCCCAGGTACGCTTTAGTGTCTCCGTCTGTTGTTAGGGTTCTTACATAGAAGCCCTCAAGGGAAAGGTTCTCTGCTATGCTATATGCCATTCTTCTCTCTGAATGTGGCACTAAATATCCAATGTCAGCAGTACATCAGGCATGGCCCCCGGGACAATTTACCTCAAACCCCTTGCTCTTCAGTGAGGCCCCTGTCCAACATAGTTTGTTTTCCACGGCTAGTCCTATAATATACTTGGAGTCTGTATGGTTTTCGCTTGCAATGGCATAGGCTTGTGACAAACTCTGTCCAGGTTTGTACGAAGACTTCATTCGGCTCTGGTTGTATCTTGCATCCATTGATACGTCTATTTGCTTAGGGTCCAATACATTGTGGTCGATGCCATGCTGTTTAAATAGGTCCCGCTTTTCGGCCATATCAGTGTTATTAATGTCTGTAACCTTTGAGCTGACTTCTACACTCAGTTTCTGCAAGTGACTTGCTGCTGGAAATGGCAGGTCCAACTGACTGAACAAGCATTCAGTCCTTGAAATTCCCATGGGAATGTCTAGCAAAGCCACAGCTAGGTTAGTATTGATAGATGCCCGCGTCGTTTTGGGTATTTCGTCATACATCTTCATCATCTGCGATTCATATCTACATGTTCTGCAGTAAAATTGCAACTTCATAGCAAGGCCATGTTTATGCTCTGTCTTGTACACTAAATCAGCCTTCCCACATTTTCTACCAGAATGTTCTTTGATGAGAATGTTGATGGTTTCAAGCATTTTTCCCATGTTGATGATGCGGTTACCTCTAAAATCATTCTCTGTTGCTTTCAGACTCTGTGACTGAAGATTGTACCGCCTCTGAGTGGCTGAGACAACATCAGTGTTTGATGAACTGTCTGTGACTGGAGATGTTACACTGTTTTCATCTGTTTGCTGTGAATATTCAGGTAATTTCTTTCTTCTAGGTGAAAATAAATTCCCTTTCTTGAACAAGCTTAAGGGCTTCTTCTTCCACTTTTTCCTGTCTTCTCTGTTCATTTTTCCTCTATATTCTGTCTGTATCTGACCAGTTCTATTTTTCTGTTTTCTTCTCTCTTTATAAATAACTCTGGATATGTATGGTCTTTTATACTTTTCTATCTGTCATTTGCTCCAATCTATCCACCCAATGACCTCCTTACCCAATACACTAATCTTATTGGACAGGTACTGATAAGCCAAGCTGGGCTGGGTTATGCAATACCTTATCTAATAAATTCCAGCCGTCTGGATGTTTGAAAAGGGTCTACTTCTCTCAGATTACATCATAGATAGTCTGGTCTGTAGAGATTACTCGGCTTTTTGTCATAGATGAAAACATTGTGACAATAGGAGCAGCATATAGGTAAATTTGCAGTACTGGTATTACTCAAAGATTAAGGTTCATGTCCGTCATATTCTATAAAGGCCCTCTTCTGTTCTTCTTTCAAATATTCCACCCTCATTTTGACTAATAATGCTTGACTATAGAATAAAAAGCTCAGAAATGTGCATTTGGCTGGTCACATTTAAGATTTTAGAGAAGAAAAATGAAGAAAACCCTAAATTTTAGTCCTCAGAATGGTTTTTTTTTCAGTCATTTTGGCTTCTTTTCATGCAATGTTTTGTGTGTATTTAAATGAAAATGAGTTAAACAGACAGACAAAAGGGTCCAGAACAGTATACTTTTTATTTCATGTAAATCCATTGAGTTTTGACTGAGATATGTTTGATTTTGTGGGAGTAGTCAAAGGGCCTAAAATTTCCATTTTTTTTGGGTCTTTGCTGCAAAAACAGTCATGTTCAAAAAAATGGGTTTTCTCTTTGAAAATGGCCCTGATTTCTCTCTGGCTCATTTTTTCCTTGTCGCAATATGCGAATTTAACCAAAAGGCTAAAAAGACCTGACTTAAAAGTCAAATTCTTTTTTATAACGTAGTTGTAGGGGCAGGTAATCCAGACTACATACAACTTAGCCCTGGTCCTGTTAACTTTCAGTACTTTGCTTTGCGAAGCTGGGTTCCACCGTGGCTCAGTGGTTAAAGCTCAGGGGTATTAATCCGAAAGTCCTAGTTTCGGTCCTTCCTATGGTACCTGTCGTGAGATAAAATCCTCGGGCAAGGCACTGCAAAGCCCCAGCATGGTTCTGGCAAAATATTTGCCGAATGAGCTGTCGCCATGATATGATTGAAATTCAGCTAAGCGGCATAGAAACGCATTTAGTCAAACACATTAATTAATTCAGCTATAGGCCTGCATTTGTCGGTCAGATCTTTCTTATACCAACTTAATTAGATAGGTAAAGTTAGCTACTAGTAGCCAGCTACTAGTAGCCAGCTACTTGTTCAGGTAAAGTTTACTACTAGTAGCCAGCTACTAGTAGCCAGCTACTTGTTCAGGTAAAGTTAGCTTCTAGTAGCCAGCTACTAGTAGCCGGCTACTTGAATTGGTAAAATTGGTTATTTGTAGCCAGCTACTGGTAGCCACCTTCTAGTAAGCAGTCACTTGTAAAGGAAAATCTGGCAATTCGTACCAAGCGACCAATATATAGGTTATTAAAATGGAGGTTTTTATTAGTTCCCTAAAGGTACAAGTAGCTGGCGAACCAAATGTCGACGCTTTAATCGAAATGTTTTTCTTCCATCCAGAATACTATATAAATGCATCAGAAAAATCAAAATCAAATAATTTCCTGTATTAAAGGGTCAAGCTGCGAGATCTGTCACAAGGAATTTTTTTCCACATTTGTTTTTAATTAGGGATTCAAAATGTACAAGTAGCTGACGAGATTAAGACAGACATTTCAAAGTATTTCAAAGAATCACATTCACTGTACTACGGAGAAATTGAAAATATCATTTTCAATTCATTTTTAATTATTAAAGGGGCCACTGAGCTACTCGTCATGAAAATTGGGACATTTTTCAATTTCACTTAGAAAGGAATTCAAAGGTACAAGTAGCTGGCGAGTCTAAGAGCTGTTTTTGTAATTAAGTGCTTGTTTTGAATAAAGTAGACTATAAATGCGTCAGAAAACTCAAAATTGAAGCATTTCCGGTTATGAGAGGGGCCAGCTACTTGATATAAAAACGGGATAACTTTGCAATTTAGCGAAATCATGATTTAAAATGTACAAGTAGCTGGCTATATTTAGAGAGATTTTTCAAAATATTTCGACGAATCATATTGAGGATACTTAGGAGAAATTAAAGATATCAAAATCAATCCATTTTTAATCATTAAAGGGGGCAGCTACTTGTTGGGAAAAAGCGGATATTTTTCAATTTTACTTAGAGTGAAATCAAAAGGTAAAAGTAGCTGGCGAGCCTAAGAGCGAATTTTGAAATTAAATGCTTGTTTTGAATAACAGAGACTATGAATTTATGAGAAAACTCAAAATTGAATCATTTCCGATTATTAAAGGGGATAGCTACTTGATTAAAAAACTGGACAACTTTGCTGTTTTTTGAAGTAATGATTTCAAATGTACAAGTAGCTGGCGAGATTAAAAGAGATTTTTAAAAATATTTCAACAAATCCTTTTGGGGACACTTAGGAGAAATTAAAAATATCAAAATCAATCCATTCTCATCCATTTAAAGGGCCAGCTCCTCGTCATGAGAATGTGGATAATTTTTAATTTTACTTAGAGTGAAATCAAAAGGTACAAGTAGCTGGAGAGCCTAAGGGCAAATTTTGAAATAAAATGCTTGTTTTGAATAACAGAGACTGTGAATGTACATGTATAAGAAAACTCAAAATTGAATCATTTCCGATTATTAAAGGGGCCAGCTACTTGATTTGAAAACTGGACAACTTTGCTGTTTTTCGAAGTAATGATTTCAAATGTACAAGTAGCTAGCGAGATTAAAAGAGATTTTTAAAAATATTTCAACAAATCCTTTTGGAGACACTTAGGAGAAATTAAAAATATCAAAATCAATCAATTCTTAATCATTTTAGGGGCCAGCTACTCGTCATGAAAATGCGGATAGTTTTCAATTTTACTTAAAGTCAAAAGGTACAAGTAGCTGGAGAGCCGAAGAGTGAATTTTGAAATTAAATGCTTGTTTTGAATAAAAGAGAGTATAAATGCATGAGACAACTCGAAATTTAAGCATTTCCGGTTATTAAAGGGGCCATCTACCTGATCAGAAAATGGAACAATTTCGTACTTTTGCGAAATCAGGATTTAAAATGTACAAGTAGGTGGCGAGGTTTAGAAATATTTTTCAAAATATTTCAACAAATCATACTGAGGACACGTAGGAGAAATTAAAAATATCAAAATCAATCCATTATTATTCATTTTAGGGTCCAGCTACTCGTCATGAAAATGCGGATAGTTTTCAATTTTACTTAGAGTGAAATCAAAAGGTACAAGTAGCTGGCGAGCCTAAGAGGGGTTTTTGAAATTAAATGCTTGTTTTGAATAACAGAGACTGTGAATGTATAAGAAAACTCAAAATTGAATCATTTCCGGTTATTAAACGGGCCATCTACTTGATTTGAAAACTGGACAAATTTGCTGTTTTTCGAAGTAACGATTTCAAATGTACAAGTAGCTGGCGAGATTAAAAGAGATTTTTAAAAATATTTCAACAAATACTTTTGGGGACATTTACGAGAAATTAAAAATATCAAAATCAATCAATTCTTATTAATTTTAGGGTCCAGCTACTCGTCATGAAAATGCGGATAGTTTTCAATTTTACTTAGAGTAAAGCCAAAAGGTACAAGTAGCTGGCGAGCCTAAGAGCGATTTTTGAAATTAAATGCTTGTTTTGAATAAAAGAGAGTATAAATGCATGAGACAACTCGAAATTTAAGCATTTCCGGTTATTAAAGGGGCCAGCTACTTGATCTGAAAACTGGACAAATTTGCTGTTTTTCAAAGTAATGATATCAAATGTACAAGTAGCTGGCGAGATTAAAAGAGATTTTTAAGAATATTTCAACAAATCCTTTTGAGGACACTTAGGAGAAATTAAAAATATCAAAATCAATCCATTCTCATCCATTTAAAGGGCAAGCTACTTGTCATGAAAATGCGGATAATTTTCAATTTTACCTAGAGTGAAATCAAAAGGTACAAGTAGCTGGTGTGCCTAAGAGCGATTTTTGAAATTAAATGCTTGTTTTGAATAACAGAGACTGTGAACGTATAAGAAAACTCAAAATTGAATCATTTCCGATTATTAAAGGGGCCAGCTACTTGATTTGAAAACTGGTCAACTTTGCTGTTTTTCGAAGTAATGATTTCAAATGTACAAGTAGCTGGCGAGATTAAAAGAGATTTTTAAAAATATTTCAACAAATCCTTTTGGGGACACTTAGGAGAAATTAAAAATATCAAAATCAATCAATTCTTAATCATTTTAGGGTCCAGCCACTCGTCATGAAAATGCGGATAGTTTTCAATTTTACTTAGAGTAAAGTCAAAAGGTACAAATAACTGGAGAGCCTAAGAGCGAATTTTGAAATTAAATGCTTGTTTTGAATAACAGAGACTGTGAATGTATAAGAAAACTCAAAATTGAATCATTTCCGGTTATTTAAGGGGCCAGGTACTTGATCTGAAAACTGGACAAATTTGCTGTTTTTCAAAGTAATGATTTCAAATGTACAAGTAGCTGGCGAAATTAAAAGAGATTTTTAAAAATATTTCAACAAATCCTTTTGGGGACACTTAGGAGAAATTAAAAATATCAAAATCAATCCATTCTCATCCATTTGAAGGGCAAGCTACTGGTCATGAAAATGTGGATAATTTTCAATTTTACCTAGAGTGAAATCAAAAGGTACAAGTAGCTGGTGTGCCTAAGAGCGATTTTTGAAATTAAATGCTTGTTTTGAATAACAGAGACTGTGAACGTATAAGAAAACTCAAAATTGAATCATTCCGATTATTAAAGGGGCTAGCTACTTGATTTGAAAACTGGTCAACTTTGCTGTTTTTCGAAGTAATGATTTCAAATGTACAAGTAGCTGGCGAGATTAAAAGAGATTTTTAAAAATATTTCAACAAATCCTTTTGGGGACACTTAGGAGAAATTAGAAATATCAAAATCAATCAATTCTTAATCATTTTATGGGCCAGCTACTCGTCATGAAAATGCGGATAGTTTTCAATTTTACTTAGAGTGAAATCAAAAGGTACAAGTAGTTGGAGAGCCGGAGAGCGAATTTTGAAATTAAATGCTTGTTTTGAATAAAAGAGAGTATAAATGCATGAGACAACTCGAAATTTAAGCATTTCCGGTTATTAAAGGGGCCAGCTACTTGATCAGAAAATGGGACAAGTTCGCACTTTTGCGAAATCAGGATTTAAAATGTACAAGTAGGTGGCAAGGTTTAGAAAGATTTCTCAAAATATTTCAACAAATCATACTGAGGACACGTAGGAGAAATTAAAAATATCAAAATCAATCCATTATTATTCATTTTAGGGTCCAGCTACTCGTCATGAAAATGCGGATAGTTTTCAATTTTACTTTGAGTAAAGTCAAAAGGTACAAGTAGCTGGCGAGCCTAAGAGCGAATTTTGAAATTAAATGCTTGTTTTGAATAACAGAGACTGTGAATGTATAAGAAAACTCAAAACTGAATCATTTCCGGTTATTTAAGGGGCCAGGTACTTGATCTGAAAACTGGACAAATTTGCTGTTTTTCAAAGTAATGATTTCAAATGTACAAGTAGCTGGCGAGATTAAAAGAGATTTTTAAAAATATTTCAACAAATCCTTTTGGGGACATTTAGGAGACATTAAAAATATCAAAATCAATCAATTCTTATTCATTTTAAGGGCCACCTACTCGTCATGAAAATGCGGATAGTTTTCAATTTTACTTAGAGTGAAATCAAAAGGTACAAGAAGCTGGAGAGCCTAAGAGCGATTTTTGAAATTAAATGCTTGTTTTGAATAACAGAGACTGTGAACGTATAAGAAAACTCAAAATTGAAGCATTTCCGGCTATTAAAGGGGCCAGCTACTTGATCAGAAAATGGGACAAGTTCGCACTTTTGCGAAGTCAGGATTTAGAATGTACAAGTAGCTGGCAAGATTAAAAGAGATATTTTTTCCAAATATTTCAACAAATCATATTGAGGACACGTAGGAGAAATTAATAATATCAAAATCAATCAATTCTTATTCATTTTAGGGTCCAGCCACTCGTCATGAAAATGCGGATAGTTTTCAATTTTACTTAGAGTGAAATCAAAAGGTACAAGTAGCTGGCGAGCCTAAGAGCGATTTTTGAAATTAAAATTATATTATACTTAATTATAAGTAAAGGCTGTCTTATTTTGGAAAAAAGTATGCTAGTTTGTGCTACATACGGAAATATATACTACATAGGGAAATACTGCATTTGTTACAAATAGTCAAGATTGAATGAAGGTTACAAAGTCACGCTCGTACGTAAAAAACACGAGAATTGAATATATATTTGCTTTAATGACACTAAAATACAGCATCATAGACCTTCTGTCCAAAAATTTGTATTTAGATACATGTGTGAGTTTGAGTCAGAGACAAAACCATTTCCTGATCTTAGACTCGAAGATCTCAAACTGTCCGGTGTTTTGAAAAGATATGATGCCGATAAATGAGTCCTAGAACTGTTTTCACATGG
Source organism: Hippopus hippopus (assembly GCA_946811185.2). NCBI lineage: Eukaryota > Metazoa > Mollusca > Bivalvia > Cardiida > Cardiidae > Hippopus > Hippopus hippopus. The sequence goes on from OX328101.1 coordinate 31,011,557, forward strand.
GTGTGGTTGCATTACCTGAACATGTCCAGCGCTAGCCGGAGTGTAGCCAAGAATGTACTATAAGTAAGGATAACCTTGCAGAGGGCCGAATAAATAAATATTTTAAGCCTATAAATAAGTCCCAAATAATTACAATTTTAAGATGGCTCTTGTCCAGATTGTCTCAACAAAGCGGACAGTGGAGACCAAAGATCAGACCGCACGTTTTGTGCAGTCTTATCTTGATCTGTATGGACTGCATGGGCAACTAACGTTGTGAAAGTCGCCCGAGGGGTTAATTTTTACTCTTTAATTCCTTTTCTGCGCCGTTTTTCCTCAAGCAAAATCACTGTTTACATAATTATATAGGGCTCAGCCCATTTTTTTTTTTTTATTTCATGTAGACAACGTATATTGCATTTTGCTTACAGTGTAGATCTAGACAAGAATGCACAGAACGGATTCTGTGATCTACACTGTCTGCTATTATGTGAAATAATCTGGCAAAAACACCAAATGAGTTTTAGTTGATCTGAGCCGTTTTCCTGGTTGAGAAAGTGCATTTAAATCATTTTGAGTTTGGACGGTCTATACGGAAGCCCTGGCTTTCTAGAGACGTGACTCAGTTGTAAAGTGTAGGACGCCCAATCTCGAGGACCGAGGTTCGGACCTCGCTGGAAGCAAGGTTTTTAAAAAAAAATGTTGGTCTGTTGTATGGCGTAAAATATCTACAAGAGGAGGTCATGACTTATTGTTGGACAAAATATGTATTTTTTTCCTTTTTACGTATACGTTTCCGATCCGTATTTCACATATTAATTATTACACTACCAATGGCACCTTGAATAGCTTGTGCGGACGGCGTAGATCAAGATCAGACTGCACAGAAAGTGCAGTTTGATCTTGGGTCTGCACCGTCTGCTACCTAATTCTAAATAGGACAAAATTTTTCTTCCATTTTAGTAAATAAATATGTTTGGACCGCGAAAAAAAAGTCGAATGTATTTGGTTGGCGGCGTTAAGAGTTAACGCTTTAGCAGACGACATAAGTTTAGACTTGGCCAAACTGAAAGTATTTACAGACGACAAAATTTATGTGGCTCAAATGAAAGTAGGCTATAGAAAACTATGTGGGAAAAGGAGAAAATGATGGTTACCATCATTTTTTCCTTTTCCCCCAATGTTTTCAAAAGTCGTTTTGTCGATGGTCAAGTCAAAGGATTATTTGATACAAGATTTCGTGAAAAGCATGACTGAAAAAAGTTATAAATAGTGGGTGTCTGTAAACTATGTCAGTTTAGAATGCTGTAATATGATCCAAAGACGGGATATTTACCAAAAAATCCCAACAAAGTTTTTCAACGACAATTTGGACAGATGCGGTGATATTGGATTATCAATCTAAGGCAGATTACAATCAAAAGAACAGGATATATTTCCTTTTTTGTATTTTTTTCTCTTGGGTGTACATGGCAAGTTATCTTGTAATCGACATGATATGTACAGCAAAAGGAAACAGTCGTCTGTAAAGAAGTTAAAAACGCCCACATCATTATACCCCCCGCAAAACGAATGTTGTCGGGGGTATACTGGAATCAGCCTGTCTGTCCGTGTGTCCGTCCGTGTGTCTGTCCGTTTGTCTACAAATAATTGCCTGTTTCTATCAAAGCGCTGGCGGGGGTATTAAGTCACATTCAACGACAGCTCTAGTTTATCTGGAGCATTCATTGATTCATTGAATGTTTTACGCCGCTTTCAACATTATTTCAGTCATATCACGGCGACAGCTCACATTTATGTATTTCCTGGGTTTTACCGATAGAAGGCTAGGGGTCTGAAGTGTCTTACCCAAGGGCACTCCCACGAAAAACCGAGTGGATCCAGTGCAGCTCGAGCCCGTGGCCTCCAGGTTATAAGTCCCACACTTTATCAATGAGCCACGCAGGACCCCTTAAATGGAGCAATGAGTATGAGATAAGTTAATGGTTCACCCTTTATCAGACGATGAAATTTGAGACTTGTACAAATTGAAAGGATTCGCAGACGACAAATAAAAGGGGAAGGGTAAAAAACATTGTTGAGAAAGAGAGAAAATGCTGGTTACCAGTGTTTTCACCGTTTCCCACAATGTTTACAAAACCGTTTTCCTCAGGGTCATCAAAACATGGGATTGTTTTGTACAGACTCAAAAGAGTCTTAATCGCCCGTCTCATGTTCAGTGGATGATAACAGTTGTGGCAAATTTCGAAATTTGCTACTGAATAATGGGATATTTTGATTTACGTGGCTGTTTTTTTTTTTTCATGCCGCGTTACCAGTGTCAACGATATCGGTTAGCTTGATGTTGCGTGATCTGACCAAAGAAACTACAACATTTCAACCAATGTTTAACTGGTACATCATCAAATCTATGAATCGGCTCATACCCGTTTTAGTCTTTACCAGACGACAAAATTCTAGAACTTGTCCAAATTGTAAGCAATTACAGACGACAAATCAAATGTGGCTCAAGTGGTGCATGTTTCTATGAAATGGCAGAAAACATCATCGGAAAAGGAGAAAATGCTGGTAACCAGCATTTTCTCCTTTTCCCACGATGTTTTAAAAATCCTTCTTCCCCCAGGATCGTCAAACCTCGGGTTTGTTTAGTCAAAGGTTTAGTCTTTGTCAGATGACACAGTTCTAGACTCGTCAAATTTGAAAATATTTGTAGACAAAAAAATTAAAAGAGGTATAAATAATGGAAAAAATCATTGTGGGAAAAGGAGAAAATGCCAATTCCTTTTCCTTCAACGTTTTCAAAATCTTTATTCCTGAGGGTCGGGGAATTCGGGATTGTTTGGTAAAGAGTTTTCGGTTACCGGGTTTTTCTCCTTTCTTACGTAGATCTATTCAAAATCTGAATTTTTCAGTATCGTTAACATTCGGAAGTGTATACTAAAGGGTTTTAACTAATTACAAGTCTTATGTAAGGTGGATGATGCTGCATAACAGGTGTGGTGGATCACGAAAAGTTACTAATGAGTAATATGATACTTTTATTTACCTGGCATCTTGTTGCACGCTGCGGATTATGTTATCGATACCTTTCTTTTTTATTTTTGTTTGTTTGATGTGTAACATATTGCTCAACAAGACGTGTCAGTGAGAAATGGCTGATACCCCAAACTTACTATTGCCCTTTCCTGTGAGCCGTCAACATGAAAGTTGACTATGGACACAACTCTAACATACGTTTCTGACCTTGCGGTGACTTCGACCTTCACCAATAGGTATAATTCTTGTATATGACACTCGTCTTTATGTGGTTGACATTTCTCCATAGTAATACAGATTTTTTTCAAGTCACAAAAAGAATTGTTGGCCGGACACAACATACCCCCCCCCCCAAAAAAAAAGGTTTAAACACATGTGACCTTGCTGTGACCTTGACCAACGGACCCTATTTTTTTTCAAGTGACACAATGCCTTTATATGGTTTATATCTCTGCAAATGTATACTGAATTCTTTGGCTAATTATAACAAATGGGCCATGATGGCCCTGAAGTCGTTCACCTGAGCCATTTGACCATACATGACCCATTTCCAATCTTTTTCCGAGATATTATGACAACAATTCGAAAGGATACACAAGGAATTTCAAATATTTGACCTGGTGACCTAGTTTTTGACCCTACATGACCCATTTTCAAACTCGTCCGATATATTATCAAGACAAACATTTAGACCAAGTTTCATGAGTATCGAACAAAAAATGTTGCCTCTAGAGTGTACGCAAGGTTTTACTAAGATTTGACCTAGTGACCTAGTTTCTGACCCGACATGACCCATTTTCAAACTCATCAGAGATATCATCAAGACAAACATTCTGACAAACTTTCAAGAGTATTGGACTCTAAATGTGGCCTCAAGAGAGTAAAAAAATTTTTTTCTAAGATTTGACCTTGTGACCTAGATTTTGACCCGACATGACCCATTTTCGAACTTGTCCGAGATATCATCAAGACAAACAATCAAGTTTCATGAGTATCGGACAAAATATGGCCTCTACAGCGTACACAAAGTAAAAGATGACGACGGACGACGCACGTTGCACGACGCACGTTGCACGACACACGACGGACACAGCACGATCACAAAAGCTCACCATGAGCACTTCGTGCTCAGGTGAGCTAAAAAAAATGTTGGATTTATTAAGACCTCTAAGGGCTATATGGGCAGTATAATTAACCCACAGATACAAATGAGAGTACTGTCAGAACAATGGTATGACTATAGAAGTCCAATAAATAACATGAATACATTACCTAATTCTGTTTTAATTTCAAATCATGGTAGTTTCACAATATATCAATATATTGGGTTAATGCATGATTTCTTACAAAAGACATACTGGGAAAAAAATTCTAAACAAAACACACATCTATGTAGCTTTAAATAAGCCAACCAAAACCTGTGTTTGTAAGGTATAACGATATATCACCTTGGGTTTAACATATGTCACCCCACAGGCCTACATGAAAATACAAAATACAAGAAAACATTGTTCTGTATGGAGAGTCTCAGCTCTGAAGTAGAGGACACCTCTCTCAAAAGACAGTCAACCTTGTATTAAGCAAGGAAACAAGGGACATAATGCCCGTTTCACACAGGGGCTTGCTTTGTACAGGTAATTTTTGACTTTTTTGAGCTTTCTCTGGGACCTCAATAAGAGCTTGCTTAATACAGGTTACTTGCTTAATAGAGGTGGTCACTAAGACAGATTTTACTGTACATTTAAACTCCAATTATTTAAATAGCATCTTTTCCCTTTCTCACATGGGACAATCTAGAATACATGAGCCGTGCCCTGGCAAAAGGGGGCTTTGTGCATCTTTGTGATGCATTGTTCTCAGCAAGTCATAACAAAATTATGGACCCATAAAATCCATTTTGTCTAACAACCGACCAAATCATGAGACAAAATGATCCTTTGACCAATAGCAAAAAATGTTGACCCAGGTCTGCTCTGCTGACTGTGCAGGCTGACAAGGGTCAATATTTTTTGCATGTGCATTAAGCCTCCTTTTCACAGAGTATGGCTCAGTCATGTATTCCTTACAATTACCATGCTAATGCAATGGCTTACATCATTTGGAACGTACTTGTCTATTCACATCAAATGTACAGTAAAATGCACTTGCAATAACTTAGAAGCTAATTTTTGGGTCTAAAGTTTGTTTATTGTTCAGTTCTACAAGAAACATACAAGAGATCAAAAAGAACATGTTCTCCATACAGAACAACAGCATATGCACACACAGAAAAAAGCAACTGTACATATAATGAAATGAGCATGTTCAAAACCTATGTTCAAAGAAATCCAGAATGCAACTTGCCCCGAGTAATGTACCGAAGACTTTTATACAGGTTTATTATAAGTTACAGATACACTTGGAGCAATTTCTCCTAGTTAGCTCTTTACAAAACAGTCTCATGTTTTAAACTTCCTAAAAAGAAGGGTTTTGAAACCATTGTGGGGAAAGAAGAAAGTGCTGGTCATGGACACTGGCATTTTTTTCCTTTTTCCACAATGTTTCCTACCCTATCAAAGACAAATTCTTCAATGTGAGCCACATTCTATATGTCGTCTGCAAATGCTTCTAATTTGGACAAGTCTAGAATGTTGTTGTCTGTTAATGTAATCATCTTATTATCATTACACTATCAACAAAGTGGTGGTATTCTATCTACAAGGCGTCACAGTGGCATGGAACTTTCAATGTCCCCTTTTAACAAATAGAGCCAAAAGTACCACAAAGAATATTTGAGGGAATAGATTTAAGGAGTCTAAATGGCCCCTTTTCATCTTGAGTAAGATTGAACACCGACAACAGTCTGTTTGAATACATAACATTTACGAATTTGTCCTGTCATGCTACAGTCCTTCAATCCCAGGTACCAGTGACTAGAACCTGTGTATATCAACTCTTTTATTGACTAATGCTTATAGCAAGAAAGTGCTGTTTTTCACCCAATGCCATCAGATGTGATATGTATTTGTATGTAAATGGTTAAGCATGTTAATAATTAACCCTTTACCAGACAACAAAATTTCAGACCTGTCCATATTCCAAAGCATTTGCTCACAAAAAAATTCAATCGGGACCACAGGGATCTGAACATGAAAGTTTGAAAAATCTTGTGGACAAAGGAGAAAATGCTGGTGACCAGTATTTTCTCCTTTTCCCACAATGTTCTCAAATGTCCTTTCCCCCTGGGTTGTTAAAATACTGGATTGTTAAGTAAAGGGTTGATAAACTAAGCACCAGTTTCTTGGTTTGTCAATGGGAAAAAAAAAAGTATCTGTATTTCAATTTCTCTCTTCATCACACATACTACCATGTTTAAACCGGATGGTGCAAAGCATCTTTTGCCATTCAAAACAAAGAGACCCAAATCCAATTTCATGATTTCTTGGGTTACATGGTATCAGTGTAAATGCAGATCAAAGACAAGACTCACATTTAGTGCAGTTTGATCTGTATCTACACTGGCCAAAAAGGAAATTAAAATTATGTCTAGCTTCCAGGGGGTGAAAACTCACTGATATCATTTTAAGCAGACATTTACAAGATGTATAGGTAGCATTCAGGTGAAAATACTGTGAAAAGGAGGAAAATTTCTTACATATTAAGCAATTTCACAATTTGTCAAAATGTCTGTACAAACACTCCACTCTATGTTTGTATCCACATCTAGGAATCCTAACAGAATAAAACAGTATAAACATTTATTCTATCCAAGTAGCAAATGCACTCCATACAATCTTGCAAAAATGTTGACAAAATCTGAGAACTGCCAAAAAAATGAGTGACTGCTATAAAATGTAGCCTACCATGGACTGAAAGCAGATAACATGAATAACTTATGATGTGATAAAAATGTGAAAGCGAAAAATAATAGGAAAACCTTGTAATTAAAGCATGTGACTTTCACTAAGGTCAAAATTGACAGTTTCAAAAGTAAAATTAAAAGGACAAAAGAAGTCGAGATGAATTACAAACATGATGTGATAAGGCTGAGAAGAGAAAAATCCTAAGTTACACCCTATAACTGAAACATGTAATTTCCAAGCAGATCCACATTAAGTGTTGAAAAGGAAAAATGAAATGGGTAATGATATTTTCTTTTTATACAAAAAACATACAGAAAATTAAGACATTTTCAATTGTACTTTGTCACAAAATATGTCCATCAGATTTTTGTCATTCTTCCCCCTACCCCCCATTCAAACCTAGCTTTCGGTTGTGTAAAGCCTGAACAACATTTCAGGAACAGCAAAACTGTTCTACTGATTTTCATATTCTTTTGAAGAGGAAATCAGACTCAACAGAAGAAAGCATATCATGTTAATGTCAGATACAGTTCTGTTTTATGGCATGATGTGTCACCTGCATGTGTTCTACTACTGGCATGGATCCACTTTCGATTCTGCCCTATGCAGTCAAAAATCAACAAAATTGAAATTCAAACCAACTTTATATTCTCAATATCTACATATGGAAATCAAACAAGTGGGTCAGGATGGCCCTATATTGTCCCACTTACTTACAAAGCTAGATTGTACCAAAAGTCAAGTTGTGAAAAGAAGCCATACCCATCAAAGCCATGTCTTTCAAAAGATCAAAAAGCCATCAAATGATACATCTTTACTCGTTTTCATCAAGTTCTTTGACCGATTTCATCTTTATTTCATGAAACTATAATCAGTCTTATTGCTTTGTGCCAAATGTTGCCCCTGACAGTTGCAAGGTTGCACAGATTACGACTGATAGAAAAAGCATTTCATTCTCTGGAGGCTATCCAAGACGTCACTGTAAATGCGTAAAAAGGTGTTCACTTAAACATCAAAGGTCTTCTACCTTCAGGCTATCTAAGACGTCACTGGTTGTATCTGGTCCTAAGTCAGCTACAAATCCATTGAGTTTCTTTATCTCATACACCTTGTATCAGTTTTTTATCTATGTTTACACAGCTCAATAGATTCAGAATAGATTTAACAGTTGTTTACTCTCTGGCTGTTAAGACTGTCTTAAAATTATCGGAAAGCTGTCCACCAAAAAATTATTTAAGCTAAATATTTGTTAGTAGTTCTAGAGGAGAGAGAGTAATTTCAGTCATGTTGGAAGAATAGGTCAATGAACAAAAGAACAGAATGAAGACAAACACTGTGCCATAATATAAGCTAACTGGGCTTTGGCCAGTGAAACTGAAATTCAATCACTACTTCATATCTAGGTTTACATTTGTTATTCTGTCATAACAATGAGGGCCACATTTTTCCTGTTTCACACACCCTTGCTAGATAAGAATTACAAACATAACAATAATGTGATTAATCTAATTACTAATATTTAAATAAAACGCACATCCAATGAGTAATTTTTTTGAACTTTTATTTCAATTTCACCTTATGTACAATTTTTCATTGTTTGCTCTTTCCTTCATGATGTTTTTTTTATTTAACTCTTTACCAGATGACAAAATTTTAGCCTTGTCCAAATTCAAGGCATTTACAGATGACAATTTCAATGTGGCTTAAATGGTGAAATTTTTCTTTGGTGGGGTAGAAAACATTGTGGAAAAAGGAGAAAATGCTGGTTACCAGCATTTTCTCCTTTTCCCATGATGTTTTCAATAGGCTTCTTCCTCAGGGTCGATAAAAGTTGTCACTGTGTGGTAAAGAGTTAAAGAAAATTGCAATAATGCATACCAGTATAAAAGCATTGCCTGATACTGACTTCCATTCATGTGCATATATTTTCATACATACAAGTGGTATTTAACGAATCCTTTGATACCTTTTGCAACAGTAGTTGCTGTGTCAACAATGTACATCATGTGTCAATCCATTCAACTTTATCAGCCAGTACAGCCCAAAGCATAATGAGGGTGCAATCTTGTCTTGGATCTAAAGTGTTTGACTTTTTGCACAAATATTTGAACCATTACAGCTACAATAATAACATTTTTTATTTCAAACTTATATAAAGGATCTGACAAAGTTGGCATTTGAGGTAAAATCTTATTAAACGAGTCAAAAAATGTTATCAAGTGAGACTTTAGCAAGCTTAAGAACATTTTTTCTCGACAAGTTTAGTAAAAACGTTCTCTCAAACACCAACAAATGTCAGATTCTTTTATCACATAACTGTATCTCAAAAATTACTCGAAAAATTGTTAGATCTCTATGAGAAACCTACATAAGTGTATGTTCTGAGCTCTATACAAGTTCCACAGAGGACGACAAATAATTACATGATCTTGAATCCAAAAATACTATGAACCTTTGCTTGAGCACAATCATCAATTTTACAGAGAACTATGTGTCAAGCCCTGTTTTTGGAAGTAATGGACAAGAATTTCAAGAATAAAAAGCTCCTATATAACATCATGATTACAAAAAAAATGAAAACAAGGGAGTTTATTTGATAAATTATTTATTTATTTCATGATCCAACTTTTAGTACAAACTGTCCAGCTCTTACAGAGAACAACTGGTTATTGGTACAAAAGCTGGGTCCATCATGGGTCTACATCACAAATATTTTAGATTCGTCATCTTCCTATATATTTCACAAAATCATTTCCTTATCAAACTCAAGAAGTTACCTTAATAAAGAATAGTAAGTCGGACAACTAAAAGAATTCAGCATCTTTGTTGAGCAATGCCCCTAAATTTAATCTGCAAATAAGCATGGTCAAATTTCTTAACATTACATCAATCACTTACATATACAGTACATGAATCAAGTTATCCCAATATAGCACTTCAGAGTCCCAATAAGCTCTGCTGACAATATACCATGTCAGAGGAACAGATACGAGGAAAGTTTGGGGTTCAAAGAATATTTTTTAATTCTTCAGTAAAACCTATGTTGTGGGTACTCAATAGAACTGTCTCACCCAGAAAATTCTAATGTGAACCATACCATAAATTTTTCTCAAGAAATAATGTGTTTTTTTTTTAATTTCATACCCCTCCCTCCCCATATCTGGACCTCTGGATAATGATATGTATTTTTCTATCAAGAGCTGTCCAACTCTGGTTTACCATGTGTGAAAATCCTGAGGTTATCCTCTACAACTGCCATCATTCGTTTATTAAGAAGGCGTTCAAGGTGGTTTTCGATGTTTGGATGGACCTCTGTTGGTGCTATGACAGAATCTGTTGGAATTGTTGCAAGAATCTTGGCAAACTCTTGAACAAAGTCAGACCTATAAGGCAAGGTAATGTACTTGTATCACATTTCAATACATTACATACATAAACATCCTCATCAAGTATTGACAATCAGAATGGATAAATATATAATACATGATTACATTTGAAAACATTATGGCAAAAAGAGAAATGGCTCATAATTTTTTCCAAAGACAAAACAAACATATCATGAAAATGAATACAGTTGCTTTGATAGTGAAAACTTCATGTTGAAAAGGGGCATAACTGTGTCAAAATTATTCTGAGCATTACCTGCTATATTGGTATGGATTCCATGTTTGATAGTTTACCAATAGCCTTAGAGTGAAGTAAATATCAGCAGTCAAAGTGAAAATGTCAAAGTTTTTGCACTGTGCTGACGACCAAAGGTCTATGTCAATATTTAGACTTTTCTACAAAAAGAGCTAAGCTAAAAATTTCATCTGTGGGAGATCATCTGTAAATGCATTCCTACATGCTTATTAATCCTTGATAAGATTTTCTACAAATGCTTTCTGTTTGGACATGCACATTCTAGAACATAAATTTGAGAGAATAATGGTCAGTATATCACTTACCATTCATTTTGTAAGTTACTTTCCATATCTACAGGTGAGGTTGTCTCAAAAATGACTTCTCCTCTGTGTAGAAGACTACACAGTATAGAACTTCCAAACTGAAAGTACAAGCAAACAGTCAACATTAATCAACACTTCTGTTCTAATAACCATAATTGAACAAATCATTCCTTTGGCCGTCTATCAGATCAAAGTCCTTAGTTTGCCCTGGCTACAGGAAACCTATCTTTTTCTATGGAATACACAGATAGTCATGCAACTCTGTGAACTGGGGCTAAGAAAATTATTAGTCTGTGGAAAATATCAATAATATATTGCTTTTTCAATGTTTTCTGCTCAGTGAACTCCTCTATAAGTAATGGACAATACATATCCAAGACCAAATTTCTGTGCAGTCTGATGATCATATTCTATATTGTATCTAAACACACATTAAATGTAACTAATTACACCACATGTGGATGCAAACACTTGACTGCAGTTGCTTTGTGAGTGAAAATTTTAGGGGCATACCAGTATCAAAAATAATTTGACGCTTTTCTGCTATAGGTTACACTTTTAGTACGTGACAAATAGCCAATATTTGGTGAAAATATCCTCAGTAATGACTGCGATATCACAAAGTGTCGAGGTTTTCCCAAAACAGCTACTTGGACAAGGATGGGCTATGACAATACCACTATAGTTTCTTCCATAACAGAAAAGCAAAAAATTTATCTGCAAATGGTAATGAGCTAGAAGTTTAAATTTTTTTTTTTGCTGGTAGGGATGTTGCTCTGAAATGTAACACCACTGTAGGACTGTCAAAATAACAAAATTACCTTATGTTGTAAAGCTATTGCGATAGGTCTATTTGTAGACTGAGACTCCTCCTGTTGGATATCTTCAACAAACATCACAATGGTGGCGAGGTTACAGGACTCTATCACTTTGGAACATGGGTAAAACATTTCTTCAAGTCTCTGAAAAAGGTCAAATAGGTGATATTCTTCCAACAAAACTTAGAACTATACAAGAGAGATAATACATAAACAAGCATAAGGAAAGTTTTCCTCATTCTGTATGTTATTTGAACTCTTTACCACACATTCTAGATTTTTAACAACCCAAAGGAATACGTTTTTTGAAAAAGAAAATTCTGGTAAACAACATGCGAAGGGTATGAAAATGGTATTTCCTGAATTAATTCAGAAACACTGAGTGGAAAATGAGCAGTTACACACGATGGCCTCTTTTGAAAATAATGTGGGAAAAGGGTCAATGGCTTGTGACAAGTAGTTGCTCCTTTTCCCCACAATAGTGTTAAAAAAGTCTTACTGTTTGTCAACAGTTAAACTGTATCAACAGTGCTGTTAAGATTATCAATTACCTCTTGGTAATCAACCCATTTATTGATGTGATTTTGTTTTCTCTTAAAGAGAAATCTAGCTGCAGTTCAACTTGCAAGTCAAATAAGTGAAAATTTCTGCTACAATCTCTTTTCAACGGGCATGTCCCTTTGAGGCAACACTTCAGGTTAACCCATATCTGAATCATGAACTTGTTCATGTCAAGATTTCAGCCCTTTGTCTAGAATAAAAGTCTGCTACAGAGTGAAAAATGACCTACACAAAACATCTGTTACCACAAAGAAATATTAGCCTAGTCCAAACTGAAAGCAGTTGTAGAAAACAAAATAAAAATGACTGAAAGATCGAAATTCATTTTGGGAATGGTAGAACACATTGTGGGAAAAGGAGAAAATGCTGGTTACCAGCATTTTCTCCTTTTCCCACAATGTTTTTAAAAGGCTTCTTTCTAAGGGTCGTTAAAAGTCAGGATTGTGTGATAAAGGGTTAATGTTAACCCTTAGAGCACCAAACAAACATAACAGATATTTTCAATCTAGATCAGATATTTTCAATCTAGAACAAAAACCCAAATAAATGTAATTTCTAGATTGCCTCTGTCCAAAAAGTCTGTGTAAAGCAGACACTGACTACAAAGCAACTATAACTGTGATAGGGTTAATATCATGATAAGAGGTTAAAGAATTGTAATCTAAATAATCTAGTTATAACCTCCAAAAGATATGAGTGGTACTTTGGAAAGAGGGGGTTTTACGAATCTCCGTGATGCATTATACTAAGCAAGTCATCACATGATCCCATTTAGTCCATTTTAGAATGGTCCTTAGACACAGGTCAGCCTGCACAGGCTGATGTGGGTTAAAACTTTTCGTAGATGCATTAAACCCCCTTTCCACAGACCATAGCTTGTACAGAAATATCTCACCTCCTCCGGTTTATCTTTCTTCAAAAGTTGCTGTAGATTTTTACATATCAGTGACACAATACCAACAGATTGTACCTACAAAAAGAGACATCATGATAAGCATCAGTACACAAAAACCTTGACAAACTGAATACACAAAAGATTAAAAAATAAAATCTACTTTATATGAACAGAAATATTGATTGCTGCACAGGAATGATGGTAAACTTTATGAACCCTTCGGCTGCTGAGCGCGATTCACTGACCTTTTACGGAGAGCGTAGATCAAGATCAGACTGCACAGAACGTGCAGTCTGATCTTAGATCTACACTGTCTGATAAAGAGAAATCTTTCCTCCAAAAATACCTTTCATACAGCAATATTTGGGTTTTTTATTATCGGCTTGAAAGTTTCATTTCTTTTATTTAGCAAGATAAGGGTTAAGTAGTCTCCAAGATAAGCATACATATCAGGTCATCTTGGTCTGTATTCACTAACCATTCTCAAGATCATTCTTATTCCAACTCTGGATTTAGAAGGTAACACAAACAAATGGTTTAGCCAATCAGAAGTTGTATTACTTTCAAATTTGGAAAATTCTTGAAATTAAGACTAAGAATGTTCTTAAGAATATTTTGTGAATACAGACCCTGTTCTTTATAAAATTATGAATAAATTTCTTTTTCCAAACACAATGCAGTAATATTTCTGATCATCCACAAAAGCATTTCAATCCTGTGCCACACTGTTATCCCATATGATGTCCGTTACAGCCATTCAATCAAGTTGACCCATCCAGAACCTTTTACGGTATTTTCATTATGTATACTGCAATAATATCCCACCCCTATATCACTTGGATAAGACACAAAACTTGAGATCTATAGATTCAACCTCTTTTTTCGTGTTCTATTCGGTCTGAGTAAAAACTTTGGTTGAAAAATTACCAAGAGAAATGCAGTAAATTTGAGCATCGAAGATAAGATATGCAAAGAGTAGTCATGTCTGTATGGTAACTAGCCACTAGTTATTTCAAATGTGGCATTGACACCACTGCAGAGGTAAAAATATAAGCATGATGTACTGCTTTAATTATATTTTCAGTCTCTTTCATGTCCTAAGGCATTTCTAGGATCTTTTTTTTTTTTAATGCACTGCAAAAAAGATGTGGTGCCCGATATAACAGCTTGTGTCAAATGTAAGCCAAAAGGTAGTAACGTCTATGCAAGTCTTTTCGATAGCAGAATGTTCATTTCAAAGTGTAAATATCATATCATTTAAATAGAATATACCTTATCCAAAAGAGGCAAGGCCCTCGTGGTTAAACTTCTGCCCTTTCGTACATTCATATACTGCATAAATGCTGCAGAATTTCCATCACATAAAAGATAGTGAAAAAGTAAATCTATCTTATAAGCTCTATCTTCAAGTAATGGTTTCCTGTCAATTAAAAATAAATATAGATATTCTTTTATGTCATCCAGTATGTCATAAAACTATATTCTGTCCAAAATTAACCCTGAAAGACCCTTTTAAAACTACAATTGCCTTTGTAGTCTGATATCTTATCTACACTGTCTGCTTTTAGGTAACATTCAGAACAAGAGCAAACTTGAAACTGCAATTATTTGGGTCTTATTTCTCGACTGCAAATATCTATTAACTTTATTCAGAGCTGTAAGAGTTTAGATTTTTAATCTCTGTTTGTGCAATGAACAGACCTTTCATTACACATTAAAAAATCAATAACATACAGTAAAAGACAAGAAAACCTGGCTTTGAAAAATAGTGCACCAGTAGTTCTGACTGCTTTCTTCCAACAGGTTAAGTATCTAATCACACATCTATTAAACAAATTCCACTGCCCTGATTAAAAAGAACAAGAATATCAGTGAAAATGATGAATGCTTCCAATTTGTGTAGCAAAATTATCAATGCACTGACAGACAAATGGACAGACTGACAACAGGTGCCTATATGCTCCACTGAAATTCTTTTTGAAAGCATAATAAGAAAAGATACATTCTAAATCCCCTACCCAATATCCTCAGGAAGAGCTAGTATTTTCTTTTCCAAGTCATCAATCAAAAGGAGGAAGTTATAACCCTGAAATGTAAACATACAAGTAAAATTGGGCATCTTTTCACAAGTTACAAAACATATTAACTGCGCAGAGAAAAAGATATTACTTTTGGTCAGTACTAGGTCAATACTACTTTGTCCCCAATCAATATCTATTTGTCTATGTTATATTAATTACTAAAATCAATTCACACTTTTACCAAACATCAAAATTTCAGACTTGCCCAAAATGCGAGCACTGACAAACTACGCTATAATTGTGACTCAAAATTAGAACATTGCCTTTTAAAGGTTAGAAAACATTGCTGGAAAAGGAGGAAATGATGGTTACCAGCAGTTTAAAAAGGCTTCTTCCATAACGTTGTAAAAGTTCAGGATTGTGTGGTAAAGGGATAACACCATGTAAACAAGTTCAAACTCTTGATTGAAGATGTACCTATTACCACTCAATCACGATTTTTAACGCCTGTGAGAAAGAAGGCTTTTCAAAACATTGTGGAAAAAGAAGAAAATGCTTTTAACCAGCATTTTGTCCTTTTCCCACAATCTTTTCTACCCTTTCTGACTCAAATTTCACTGTTTCAGCTAAATCTTATTTGTTTTCTGCCATGGCTTTGAATTTTGACCAGACTAAAATTTTGTTGTCTGGTAATGGGTTAATATTCCATTATCAAATTTCTTAAAGGCTCAGTAAAGGCCAAAATATCAAACCAGGTGTCATGATGCATTTAAATTTTAATCATACCATTTAAAAGGATGAAAAATATTGTGGAGATGACAGTCTGTTATCGTGTGGTCGGGCCATATGTTAGTTGCTGGCAGAAAAAAGAATTTTAAAATCAGGCAAAAAGTAAACAAAAGACACAGCTACCTTGCAGGTTTAAACCTAGTTTTGAAATTAATTTCTCTGTCAGCAACTAACACTTGGACCGACAGTACAATGACAGATTGACATCTTCACAATAATTTCCATGTTTTTAAATGGTATGCTATGAATTCAAATGCATTTAAACATCCACTTTGTTTACTTTTTGGCTTTATTGCTACTTTAAACATACATCAAACTTTTGAGTACAGAGGAATACTTAGTGTATGTCAAAATTAGACTGCACAGAGCTTGCACTGTGATCTTCAATAAACACTGCTTTCTTGTGAAATTTCTATATTCTGATTTAAACAATCTTAAAGTGCAACATCTTGGTCTAGTTTACTTTAACCCTTTACCACACAGTCCTGAGTTTTAACGACCCTGAGAAGGAGGCCTTTTGAAAACTTTGTGGGAAAAGAGAAAATGCTAGTAACCAGCATTTTCTCATTTTTCCACAATGTTTTCTACACTATCAAAGACAAGTACCATCACTTGGGCCACATTTATATTGTTGTCTACAAATGCTTACATTTTGGAAAAGTCTACATTTTGCTTGTGTGGTAAAGGGTTAAAACTAACGAAGAACCACTTACCCATAGTTCTGTGGTTACAGTCATTTGTAATTAAGTGTTTCTAGGTTTGATCCCCATTTGTGCTTCTAGTCATATAACAAAAGCAAAAACGAGTCCCGGCACAGCACTAGCAGAAGCTAAGAATCACATGAATGAGCTAAGCCGATGACACGTGGTCAAAAGGAGTGATGCAAAACATCATTAATTTTAATCAATATTAAAAATGAAAAAAAAATACCTTTTCTATGTCCATGAGAAGTTGCCTTGATTTCCTAAGTTCCTTTCCTACGGTAGATTTCAACTTGTTTGAACCTGCACTTTCTGAGACACTCTTTGCAAGGAGATCAATAATTTGTCGTGGATTATGAACACTTGATGTTGTTAAGCGACCCAAAGAACCCTCAAATTGAGCTGTAACATTAGAAGAAGAAACTGTTGAGTTTTTACTTGAGCTAATAGCATGACAGTTCAACTGAACAAGTACCAAACCCTTTTCAAAACTAAGTAAAATGAAATAGACATTTCAATACAATTGGGAAAGACCAAATATTGTAATTTAAGAGCTATTTTCAAAAATACTTTATAACTTCAATCCAAGACCATACTACATGTTTAAAACTGTCTGATTTTGCTGTACTTTGACTACTTATACAGCTAATATTACCCTTAGCATGCTAAATTAACTAAAATTATTAAATGACTCTACTCCTTTTTTGGAATCACATAAGGTTCCACTTTATTCCTTACATTAATTGGTCATCTGATTCTAAAGTCATTGAATCTAATTCACAACCTCTTTAACCTTAGCAACAAAAGGACCATAAAATAACTACACTGGCATGGTAATAATCTTGTTTTTTCTAGTAGAATTCAACACCTTAGCCACCAAGCATGAGGTAAGAACAATATCATAATAGAAAAGCCTTGAAAATCATGTTATGATGACAGTGTCAATGTACAATTAAGAGAGTAAGACTGTACCTGGTTTGTAGGCTTTATTTTCAATCCTGGCCATGGCTGGTATCACAAGTTTGGGGTCAGTTTCTTCAGGTTCATCCTTTTCTCTCTCTTTGGCTTTCTTTTTCATACACCAGGTCTGTAATTTGAACTGCATGTGTTTAATTTAGGTGTGAAATATGAAGAAGTTTAGTTGTGTCAAAACTTAATTGCAGACGTGTATAAGGAATTGTAGGGTTTTCTTTTCCACAACAGGTATATGATACGCGTCAAACAACAACTACTAGAGGCCTTTGAGGGCCTGCATCACTCCACTGGCAGAGAATTTGCTTATTTTCTTACATACATCATTATGTAGGCATGGTGAATTGAACGAATAGTGAGATACTTGAAGTGAAATTTCCCATTATCTAATTATCTAGAATCCTACCAAATTTGACTGATTTTCAGAATTCATTGTATTATACAATCCCTTCAAGTTTCAAAGAAATGTGACCTCTAATGTGGACTGTGTTGAGTAAACATGACTAAGTCATCAAATGGTTGGTTTTCCTAAACTGATAGCTGGATTTTCTTCATTTTTAATAGGGCTCAATCCCCTAAATATGCAAATGATCTCTGCAAGTTTCAAAAGAATTGGATTAAACATGTGGACTATATTGCATAACCAAGAAATGAAAATTTTCAACTTTAAATGAATACTTTTTCTTCAATAATTGTTGGCATTTTCCAAAATCAATAGGATTCAAAATAGTGCTAGGATACAAGATACACAGACTTTTATTTGTAAATGAAGGACACCGTCCCATAATACAAAATTTCATATAAAAAAATTATAGTAAACAATGATAAAAAGAAACTTTGCAAGTTTCATGAAAATCAAACCACAAATGCAGACGTAATCACTTAAACAAGTAATAAAAAATTTTCAACTTAAAAAGGGTACTTTTCCCTTACTGATTGTCAGATTTTTTAAAAAATCAATAGGCTTCAAGCTATTGACGATATTGCCAAACTCTGAAAGTTTCACGAAAATCCAACTACAGATGCACATTTTACCACCTAAACAAGAAACGTAAATTTTCAACTTAAAATGGCTATCTTTCCCCTACTGTTTGTCAAATTTATTTCAAAATCAATAGGGTTCAAGCTATTGTTGATATAAACAAGTTCTGAAAGTTTCTTGAAAATCTGACAACAAATGTGGACTTTATTGCATAAACAAGAAAAAGACTGACTGACTGACTGACAGATGGATGGATGGACAGACAGATGATACACACCACACCATGACCGAAGCTCTGCTGGTTTTCAGACAGTAGAGCTAAAAATTGTTATCAAATATTTATGTAATAAACAGTTTTACAAAATATGATTCATAACAGTGAAAAGATTAAAGAAATGGCAAGTAATGGACTTCAACATTTTAAGAAAAGATTGTTTCATACAAATAAAATAAATATGAATTGATTACTCTGTATGGTGATACACATTCAACCTTCTGACAGTAGTACTGCATCCTTCGTTAATTTATGTGCCTGCCATACAAGCAAATAGAGCTGCTGCTGGTCTGTGAAAAACTTCCATTTACATTTGTTCAGGCCTTTACCACACAATCCCTATTTTTAATAACCCTGACGAAGACAGCTTTTGAAAAGATTGTGTGAAAAGGAGAAAACGCTGGTAACCTGCATTTTCTCCTTTTCCAACAATGTTTTCTTCTCTTCCAAAAACAAATTTCATTTTCTGAGCCACACTTATTTTGTTGTCTGCAAGTGCTTTCAATTTGAATGTGTGAAATTCTGCTGATTGGTCATGGGTTAAAGGTAGTCACTTACAGTATAATAGTAATCGTCCAGGTAGGGATTATCTGTTTGTAGTTGCATCAGCTGTATCTTGATAATCCAATCCCTTTCTTTCTGGGTCATCAGTCCTGCAAACTCATCCTCATCTTTACTTCCCCGTTTTTCTATAACTGGCCTTTCTGGTTTCTCTCCATGTTTCTGATTGTATGGGTAGCGATAGTATCTGCATGGTAAATTATTTCATACCGATTGATTTTAAGGTGTTAAACACCATTTTCAACATTACTCAGCTATTTAGTGGTTGCCAGTGCACCTATCCATGCTTTCCTGAAGTTTCTTTTACCAGCACTCCACACAATATTCTTTCCAGGCAAATGGCTGCTTTCTCACATAACCATCATCGAAACAATGGTCAGCAGTGATACAGGAATGAACGACTATCATCAATCCTTGGAAAGAAATTGGCCCAGCCAGGAATCGAACCCCCTATTCGCAAGTCCTGTGTGCTACCGACTGAGGTACTGGGGCTTGGCTTATTTCATACTGACACAATGCCATTTATAAAGAACTTCTTACAGTCCAGATTGCATGGGAGTATTGTTTTACAACCTTTTCAACTGTAACGGAAATACAAGTAGCTCAATTTCACACTGACGATCTCTTCATTAAAACACTAGCCATGTGATTGGCTGAGGCCTACTGATGGCTAGTCTTTGAAATCAAAGTACTGACTGAGACAGATTGCTAGTCTTGGCATTCCAAATTGAGTTCACCAGAGTTCAATGACAACATGCTTGGCCAGTAATCAGGGAGTTGCCAGTTTAAATCCCATGTTTGGCTAATATTCTTTATCAGGATTGATAAGGGTGGTACACATGGTCAGACACAAGAATAAAATGGCTGCTGCGATACTACAGTTATACTGTTGAATAGGTTGCTACCCAATGTAAACAAACAAACTTAAAATGCATTATTGAAAGATTGCATTTAGAATGTATAGTAAATACTAACAGAATTTATAAAATCTACAGCAGTTACAAGGCTTTACACAGTATACATTCTGAAGACTTATAATACAGGATCAATCAGTAAAATAGCCGACCTATGCTCTCTGTTGTTGTAACTTTCTTTTGTATGATCTCTTTCTGTCCTGATATTCCTGTCCGTCTGCTGTGGACTTCTTCCAATATGGGATCTGTAAATAAATGCAGTCTATCCTGTACATACAACCACATCTTTTATGCGACTCTTTAGCTGAACAACCATTTTAAATTTGCCTAAGTCATCTTCCTCTTATTTACTGTGTACAAAGCAACATTTGTACTACATTACCAACAAACACCAATTTTAGACCGAAAAAGATCATTTTTTCTTTCAAGCAACCCATCAAGACTCATCGTCATGTGTGGATCCTTAATTGACAACCTCTGAATTAACCTCACCAAGACATCACAACGTGTGTCAATTAAAGGATTAACACATTTACATGTCAAACTGTTAGTTACCCTTTGACATGACTGTTAACAAGGAAAAAACCCGTGAAACTGATCAACAAAATCCCTTATCCGCTTGCCTACAGACATGTCAAAAGAATGGGAAATTCTGTTTATTTATCCTTGTGGTCTCGATGGAATAGACCTTTGTTCGCTTATCACTACTTGAAATGGCACAAAGTATTTTATTCAATTATAAATAGGCATTATAACTCAAGTGTGTCCTTCACTGACATGTTGAACCTGTAAACGACATGGAATAGAAGCTGTTCTTGGGTACAACAAGTCTTTTACACAGGCTTTTATTTACATTTACTCAGTGTATGTCCATTTCATGAATTCCTTGCCATGTGTCCAACAAACATAGAGAAGTTTTGTACAAAAGGTATGTCATGATGAGATTTCTTTGTGACTACTTTGACCTCCTTTCGATTTCGTCTTTCACATACAAAAGTTGCGACTGGTCCTTTGAAAAGACTTTTAATAGATAAAGTATTTAATCTATACTTACTCAACGTTTAAAGAATCAAGATGTAAATAATGTAATTTGCAACCTGTTTACTCCCTTCCTGAACTGGCACTGTTTATGGAGTGACCATTTCTTTTATCGTCCCTAGCTTGGTTGTTTAATTCAAGATTGACTGTACATGTAAACTTCAACCTTATCTGAGTCATATGTGAAATGTGGGGCTTTTAATAATGACATAGACCAAGATAAGACTGAAAAGACTATGCAGTTTGATCTTAAAACCATCTGCCTATTTAGTAAAGCCCATGGAAAAAATCTTTTAGTTCAGTGAATTGTACTGTAAAGCTTGTCACAAAAATTATACATTGTAGATCCAAAATCACTGTATGACCAGTACATCTTAACCCTTTACCACACAATGACGAGTTTTAACAACCCTAAGAAAGCAGCCATTTGAAAACATTGTGGGAAAAGGAGAAAATGCTGGTAACCAGCATTTTCTCCTTTTCCCACAATGTTTTCTACTCTACCAAAGAGTAATTCCATCTTTTGAGTA
This sequence comes from Hippopus hippopus, assembly GCA_946811185.2. Taxonomy (NCBI): domain Eukaryota; kingdom Metazoa; phylum Mollusca; class Bivalvia; order Cardiida; family Cardiidae; genus Hippopus; species Hippopus hippopus. The sequence goes on from OX328101.1 coordinate 31,033,417, forward strand.
ATATTGTTATTGTTGTTTTCAAATGCTTTCAATTTGGGTAAGTCTACTATTTGCTCGTGTGGTAAAGAGTTAATTAAGTACAGTGTAATGCAAAAGCAACTTAAGTCATATTTGGCATTCTTTAGGTTAATTTCAAGAACTTGCATCAGCTTAAACGTACTGGTGGTATTTATTGTTGATGTTGTTGTTTACTGTGTTGGTGTTATTCATATTTCTGTTAAACTGTGGATCATGTGGCGGCTGGTGAAACCTGTAACATTTAAAATTAACAAAATTAACTGAGACACAACTCTCCTCTAAACAAACATCCAATCAAAGGTTGCCCTAATTCTACAATCAAGGACTAGCCATGAAGTTGTCTGAGCTGTACTATCTGTGTGAAAAATCTGGGACGCTCTTTATGTGCTGCCAGTCTTAGAATTTAGAATTTCAGTCATTGCAATCTGAGAATGCTTGAACGTTTTACAAAACAAAACCATGTATTGACAATCCTGAGGAGGAAAGCTTTCAAAAGCTCTGTGGGAGAGGAGGAAATGCTAGTAAACAGCACATTCTCTATTTCCCACACTATTCTCCGGCCTTTATCAAAGACAAAATTGACCTTTTGAGGTTCATTTTTCACTTGCACTTGCTTTCAATTTGGACAAGTATGATATTTTGTTGTCTGTTAAAGACTTAAGCACCAGTTCTTTGATCCAAACCACCAAAATGTTTTTAACATGTTTTCAAACAAATAGCCTTGATTTCCATATTTAGGTCTTTCCTACTTTTAAGTACAATATCAATTATCTAGCAGCCTAATAGTCTTCCATATTAAATTTAACCCATTTATTTTACAATGATTGTGATACAAGTTCTTACAACTTATCAAAATAATCTCAACCTTTCTCAACCTTAATGCATCTCCAGGATGCAATATACCAATCAAGCCATCCCATAATTATGGATCCATAATAGCCACTTTTTTTAACAACCAACTTCATCATGAGGTAGACTGGTCCCTGGGCATGCAGAAAATTAACCAATAGCGCAAACTTTTGGCCCAGGTCAGCCTATACAGACTGACCTGGGTCGATACTTTTCGCAGATGCATTTAGCCCCCTCTTCACAGAGCATGGTTTATATATACATGGAACAATTTAATATCATTATATAAGAGCTAATTTTTTAAATTTCAGCTCACCTGGTTTGTTGTGGGCTCTGGTAGGGAGGTCCCTGTGGGCTTCCATAAAGTGCATGAGGACTGCTGAATGGGCTACCTGGAGTACCCGGGCCTCGCCCTGGGTGTGGTATGCCTATTGGCTGAGAGAATCCTCGGCCAGGAGAGACTGTAAATATCAATACACAAGTACCTTGGTGAACAACAGATTCTTAATGGACAACAGATGACAGATTTCAATCTCAAGCTAAGTTGTTATTAACCCTTTACCCAATGATCACATGCTTTGATGACTCGAAAAACAGGACTTCTGAAAACATTTTGAGAGAAGGAATAAATGCTTTTAACCAGGATTTCCTCTTTAACCCATATATTTTCAACCCTTTCATAAAAATGCTTATAATTTGAGTCATGTTTTGTTTTCTGAAAATTTTTTCAATTAAATCTATAATTTTGTTGTTTGGTACAAGGTTAAGACTTATCACAATGTTATAAAGAAACAAATAGGTGACAAATTTGGAAGAAAGGTAAATATTTAATTTGATAACAAGGATCCATATCCACGAACCATTCTAAATTTCATTCTAAGCCTAATTCTAGATTTAGAAAGTAACACAAGTTCTGATTGACTAGACCATCTTGTTTAGCCATTCAGAAATAGTTAAGCCAATCAGAAATTGAGTTACTTTTAAATTTAGTAAATTCTTGAGAATAAGACTATAATGTTCTGAAAAAATATTTGCTGAATAGAAACCAAGAAGTTTGTTGGAAATGAGCAATAATTATTGCTTGTTCCAAGCTAACTGCTCTTTTACAACCATGTTTTCACAGTTGTGTGCAAAAAATCTTAAGAACTTCATGTAGATGCAGATACATGGCTGCAATTTCTTAAACAGAGAAAATGGGGCATAACAACTACAGCTTTTCACTGGCTCTTTAAAATAGCCAAGAAAAAATTCCAGTGCTTCAAGAAAGGCCCAAACCTTGGCTTCCAGGTTAAGAGTCCTACACTTTATCACTGAGCCATCCAGTACACTTTAACATGTCTGACATACTAATCAGAAGCAAATTTAACGCTTTACCACACAATCCCAAATTTTAACGACCCCTGAGCAAGAAGCCTTTTGAAAACATTGTGAGAAAAGGAGAAAATGCTGGTAACCAGCATTTTCTCCTTTTCCAACAATGTTTCCTACCCTAGGAAAGACAAGCTCCATTATATGATTCACATTTAAATCATTGTCTGCAAATGCTTCCACTTTCAATAATTCTAGAACTTTGTTGTTTGGTAGAGGGTTAAACAAAACAAACAAACAAATAGTAGTATAAGAAACAGATGTGCAAAAATCCAGAATCCTTTTTTATAGGTGCTTAATCCTTTAATGCATAAACTCTTCTCGCTTAGCTTGTGATACTAGTTTTAACAGTATTAAAGAATATGTCTATGACTATCTCTTTGTTCTTTGGAAAACTATGATCATTGAAAAGATTTAGTATCAAGTGAATAAAAACAAAGACAAAAATCAACCAAAAGAACCATATTGGTAGTCAAATACTCAAAAATTTCTAACACAGATTTAACTGTGTGTAAGATTTACAAACTTTAAACAATAAATCACCACATAATCCTGTGTCTACCCTGAGCAAAAGGGCTTTTGAAGGGCAAAAGATGCCCGCATTTTCTCCTCTCCCCATAATGTTTTCTACCCTTTAAAACACAGACCCCCATTATCTGTGTTACATTAAATTTTAATCCTTCATATGCTCTCTATTTGAGGAAGTCTGAAATTTTGTCTTTTGGTAAATAATTAAAACATTAAAAGCAGTGTATCACTTAGGCCAAGATGGTCTTAAAAGCTTCCTCCCCCAGGGTCATGAAAATACAGGATTGCATTTATTAGGGGTTAAATGTGAACAAACTTGTAAAGCAAGTGAAAAAAACAGAGATAGAACCAACTATACACGCTGTACCTATATATCTACAAAATGTTGGTGAGACACACGAGGGAGAAAAAAATCGTGCTGGAACTCGAATCACAGGTGTCTGTAATGTGGGGGAGGTTCTCAAGGGAGGTGGGGTAGGAGATCTCGACATAGGTGATATTCTTCCTACTAAACTTAGAACTTTACAAGAGAGATAATACATAAAAAAGCATAAGGAAAGTTTACCTCATTCTATATGTTCAATTAACTCTTTATCACACATTCTAGAGTTTTAACAACCCTAAGTGAGAGGTTTTTTGAAAATACTGCTGGTAACCAACATTTTCTCCTTTTCCCACAAAGTTTTCTACCCTTTAAAAACAAATTTCAATTTTTGAATCATAATTCTATCATCTTTGGCAATTGCTTTCAATTCGGACAATTTAAAAAGATGGTTGTTTGGTAAAGAGTTTACTCTTTACCATGTAACCCTATTATAGATTAGCATAAACTGAAAGCACTTGCAGACTGCAAATGAAACAAGGCTTAAATGGAAAGTCAGAAAAGCATTGTATCTTTTTACTTCTGTGGGTTGAAAGCCTACATACTCCAAGTAGTACATAGGGATTGTCTGGTAAAGGGTTGTAAAATTATCACAAAAAAAAATATATCATCAATTTTTAACTTACAGTTTCAGCAACTTGCATACAGAGCAAAATTTAATTCCCTATTTCTATATGGTCATAGGACTGAACAAGCAACTAGTAGTCTTCTGTTATATACTTTATCAGAACCAATTTCCCCTATTTGACAGCATTATTTCTACACATGATTCTTGTGATGCACTTTTGCCAGTTGTATTATCCTTACACTAACTAACAATCCCTATAACCAATCCAACGGCTTTTCCCCTCCATGCTGACAGCTAAGGAAGGAAAAACACTTCTGCTTTACATTTTTATTATACTGTCCTTCAGTTAATCTAAGCCTTGACAAGAAAACAAATATATGTACCTGTCAGTACTTTGAGTATTTGTAGACAAGTACATGTGAGTGTCTTAGCTGATAAGATTTTACAAAAAAAAAGTTAGAAAACATTCTAAAAGGATAAAATGTGACGAGCACTTCCCATGTCAATGTTTCCAAAACTTGTCTTTGTCAGGTATGTAAATACACTTGAACATCTGGCAAAGGCTAAAATAAAAACATAAGAGCTGCACTCTGGAAAAAGGAAGATTAATGTATCTCGGTGATGCATTATACCAAACAAGTTCTCCTATAATCACGAATCCTTAAAATCCATTTTGTCCAACCCGCTAAATCCTTCAGTAATATGGTCCTTGGACATGCAGAAAAATTACCAAAAGCAAAAAGTTTTGACAAAGTCAGCCTGCACAGACTACCCAGGTGGACCTGGGCCTATACGTTTTGCAGATGCATTAAGCCCCCTTTTCAGAGCATGGCTTACATATCTTTCATATTGAGAATTATTACAAACTAATCCAATTAACACTAGGGCTAAACATCCATTGGATGGAAACATGCTCTTTATAAATGTCATGGAAACATTGAGAGAGAAGGGGCAATCTCATTCCAACAAGTAATTGCTTTTTTTCACACAAATGTTTCAAAAGCTTTCTTCTGCATGGGCATAAAATTGTATATTAATGTGATGGCAAGTTATTTGATGATTAACTTGTATAGTGCTAAAATGAACTAGATACTCTCAGTCAGTCCGAAATATACAGATATTGCAATCTTTTACATCAGAATTTCCAGTCAAGAAATGACAGTGTAGACCCAAGATCAGACTGCACATTCTGTGCAGTCTGATCTTGATCTTCACAGTCTGCATAAGCAACCAGAGACATGTTCAGCACTTGCAAGATTACATTTTCAGCACTTGAAAGATTAAGGCAGAGCCACACATCACACTAGTCCTTACAGATTGTTTTCAACATTTAACATACCTGGAGACTGCCTATTTAAGGGTGAGGTTTGGTTTCTATATGGTGTGCCACCCACAGGCATTCCTTTAACCATTGGGCTATTCATGTTTCCTGGTGATCCATGTCCATTCATCATGCTCACAACAGCTGGGCTCATAGCGGCAGCAAGAGTATGAGTCTACAAGAAATATAATATGCTTTCTACAGTCATAGGAAACCTTCCAAATATGAGAACTAAGAAATACATGCACATGTACATGTATACGCAAATTTATAACAATTAATTATCATAGTATTGATAATTCACTTGAAACTTCAAATTGCATTACCACTTGGTTGCATATCTTGAAGGAACCTTCTCCTCATATATAAATAAATTACTTTTTCTGAAGCACATGTACTGGTGGTGATACTGTCAACAAAATTATTGTAGCACATTTCAACACAGTATGTGCAATCTGCCATCCCTTTTCTTTAATGGCTGCCTAACTTACCTTTTACAATCCCATGTTTTTATAATGCTCAGCCAGGCAGCTGTTGTAAAGATGTTCCCCTTCTACAACAATGATTTCTACCTTTTAACTCCTTACCACTAAAAAAGTTTTTGACGGGTCATAATAGAAAGCATTTTATAGATAACAAAAGTAACTCATATGATTAGATTTGCCTTGACAGGGTACAAAACATTGTGAGACAAGGAGAAAAAGCTGGTTATCAGTATTTTCTCCTTTTCCCATAATGCTTTTAAAAGCCTTTTCAGGGTCGTTAAAACGGGGGATTATGTTGTGAAGGGCTAAAATGTGATGTACATAATTTTCATCTGGTCACCAGCTAGATAGAATGGAAATAAACAGATTTAATCCGAACACTGCAATATCAAGTTTTGTTACCGACATGAAAACATTTTAGGGAAAGAAAGAACTGCTTGCAATAAGCAGTTATTCCATTTCCAACATGGATTTTACAAAAGCTGTCTACCGCTGTGTTTTATTTGTAAAGCAATGGGTTGATAAAAGAAGTCTGAGCCATTACCATTGGTCTGGCATGTGGAGATGTTCCCATGGAGGGTGGAGGGACAGAGAACTGGCTTGATGGTACAGAATGTCCATTAGGCATTTGACTAGGGACAGGTTCTCCACGTAACTGACGTTCAAGTTCCTCAGCTGTCAGAACTTTGGGTTTGTTCAGAATGGAACTCTCTATCTCCTGTAGAGTCTGGGCTTTTGGAAGCACCACTGGGGATGGTTTGTGGTGATGGGTCTGCATTAGTTGTGATTCCTGGGACTGAAAAAAAAATTTTTTTTGTTTATAATTATCTGGCTTGATCCTTTACTATATGATCCTCAATTTGAAAAATACAGATGGGGAAGACTTTTGAAAACTATGTGGAAAAAGAAGAAAACACTGGTAACAAAGCACTTTTCCTACAATGTATTTTTACCTTTTCACAGACAATTCCCCTAATTTCAGCCACATTTAATTGGTTGTCTGCAAATATGAACAAGTCTTGAGCTGTGTCAGTTTATTAAAGAGTGAACTCTACAAAGGATCCAAAAAACAAAGAAAATAACTTGAATACTTACAACATTAGCTGACTTGGCAAAATCAAACAGAGACTGTATATCACTGACTTGTGTTTGTCTAGCCTGTTTTTCAGCAACAGGTGACCCCCAGATATTTCGACCAGTTGGAGATGTTAGATATTCAGTATCCAGTAAACTGGGCGGAGAAGACGGGCCAAACAAAGCATCCAAGTTCTGCTGTTTCTGCAACATAAAAAGCCCTTTCCAATGAAGTGAGCAAGCACCATGCCCATGTAAGCCTGAGTAACAAATTTATTTTTCAAGTTCAACAAGTCTGTGCTACTGTAAGGCATCAGAAATCACTTAATGCCAATGTATCTAGTGTTCATGTTGCAGAAAATTGCTGTTTTTCGGCAAATACAATGGAGTATGATCAGATGTCACATTATACAGTCCATCTAATGCACAACAACTATCAATAAGTCAAAACAGTTGCATACAAATGGCACTTTGCAATAAGCACCTTTTGAAACCGATAAGGAACAACAAGGTGTCATGAAAATTATCTAATTTCTTTAAATGTTTTTCATACTGTTCACAAAGAGTACTTTTTCCATCAAATGTAACTCCTATGTCCCTATCATTAGATGAATCTAAAATGGTAGTAGAATTTGTCAGTATACTATAAGGTATTGTAACAACACTTATAGTGCTTAAACTGGATTACATAGCTTATGCAGACAATATAGATCAAGACCAGACTGCACAAAATGTAATGTCTGATCTTGAATGTGCACTATCTTCCCTCTGTCAGACAAAAACAGCTTTAAAATTGAAATATCTGCATCTTATGTATTGACTGAGAATGTCCAGTTCATTTATTTAGGACTATAAGGGTTCAATTCAGAATAAATACATACCCTGGGGATCATGCGACCCTTTCTCACATTCAGTACTGCTGGGTCATTCTCCACATCATCATCATCAATGACAAGCTGGTTGATGCTCTCCTCCATGTACTCCTAACAACATTAACAAGATTCAACCTTAATAAAAACCAAATCATAGACTGTTTTGGAAAATGATAGTCAAGAGCCAAAACAAATAGTGTCCTGTAATTCTGAAGACATCAAAGTCTGAGATTCTGATTTTAGTAAATGAGGTGTCAAAAATTCTGTTAAATAGTGACTAATTGATAGATACTTTAACCATTAGTGAATAGCCCTAATAGTTAACTCAAAAGTACCCATGTTAACTTGATACGGTAAAATATACTAAATGGAAAAAGAAACGTAGCTCAAGTGAAAAGTCTTAAATTGTATGACTGAACATTTTTCAACAAATGGCCATAATTTCACCACACTATGACAAGTATTTGTGGAGTTTTCTAACAAGTTATGAAGGTACCCCAGCAATTTTGTAGTTATCACACAAATTGTTTACCCTGTGTTTCTTTTTCTGTTTAGTAAAGACAGACATAATGAATGGAATTACAGTATTCTGCCAGGGCAGAGATTCCGGGACATTGCATCATTTAGTTACAAAAAAGAGTGCACACAGACTGGACTCAGTCCCTTTCAAAGCTGTTTCATACTACTCTTTAGTGTATTTGTGTCACTTATATGTAGTTTGAAAATGTCTCCCATTTCTTCAAGACAATGGGAAAATTGTCCCATTTCAGAGTGGTCTGGTTTTGTGGTTGGGTTTGTATTGGAGTTTAACGCCATTTTAACAGCTTAGGTCATATAATGGCGGTCAGTGACGCAGTCACGTGTTTCCTGGCTTTCTCACACCAGTACTAACACAATTTTCTTTCCGAAGCCACTGACTACTTTTCTCACATGCATCAGAGAGGTGAAAAATCGCCAGAAAGAAAGTTTGCCACAGCCGGGTATCGAACCCGCAACCTCCAGGTCACAAGTCAGATACGCTAACCACTGAGCCACCCTGCTGGGCAGAGTGGTCTGGTGTATCTTGTAATGCTTGTATTACAAGATAAATTCTACGCTATTCAATGTTTCACAAAAACCAAAGACAAATTTTCATCAAACCTCTGAAGCAAAACAAAGAACAACTTAGTGAGAAAGAGCAGCTTTTTGTTTTATAACATTTGCAGCAATCACTTCATAAATTTTGTATTTGTTAGATTTTCCAACGCTCAGATTGAGAAATTCAGTCAACTACTTCCAAGAGACCTAATCTTGTCATGACTTAACTCTTTACCACACAATCACGAGTTTCAACGACCCCCAGGAAGAAAGCCTTTTGAAAACATCGTGGGAAAAGGAGAAAATGCTGGAAATCAGCATTAAAGCCTTTTCCCACAATGTTTTCTATCCTTTCTTAGACAAATTTCTCCATTTGAGCCACACTACAATTGCCTTCTGCAACTGCTTTCAATTTGGACCAGTCTAACATTTTGTTGTTTGGCAGATTTAATAGTATAAACCATAGTAAAATAAAGAATTCAACTCTTAAAGCGTGTTGGTAATTCTTATTTAGGTTATCATTAAGAAACATTCTAACATGACACGTGAATTCAGCTCTATAAACACAGTGCAACGAAATCATGGTAAAATCTGTCATTCTATATATAGAGTGACGTCATCTGTGTAAAGTAAGTAAGTTATTCAATCTGCATCCGCGTTTTTACGCTAAGTATAAACTTGTTTTCCTTTGATTAAGAGTTGGTCATGTTAGAATCGAAATAATCTTCTTTCTATCGTGGTTTATCGTTCAATAAACCACGTTGCGAGTTATGAGGCGCAATGAATAACCCACTCGGGCTATCGCCCTCGTGGATTATTTATTGTGCCTCATAACTCACAACTGTGGTTTATTGAACGATAAACCACGATAGAAAGAAGATTATTTCTTAAACAACATACCTCCTGAGTTTTGAATACTTTCTTGGCTGTATAGAAACCCGAATCATTTTGGTGTCCTTGAACACCAAGAGCTTCTGCAAACTTCTCATTCTGCTCTTCCCAATCAAACTCCTCTGCAATAGGACAGAACCAGTCTACAAATTTTCAACTAACACCAGAAAAACTTGGAGTAAGAAATAATTACAGAGTTGAAAATGTCAAGCTGAAGGGGAATGTAGATCCCAATAAAGAATAATTGACGTGTAATTATTAACCCTTTACCAGACAACAAAACTTTAGCCTTGTCCAAATTGAAAGCATTTGCAGACGACAATTTCAATGTGGCTCAAATGGTGCACCTTTTTTTTTTGATAGGGTAGAAAACATTGTGGGAAAAGGAGAAAATGCTGATTACCAGCATTTCCTCCTTTTCCCACAATATTTTCAAACGGCTTCTTTCCTAAGGTCGTTAAAAGTCGGCATTGTGCGGTTAAGAGTTAACATATTTTTACATGTATTGTATTTCTCCCTTTTCACACTACCCTGTCTACTGGGTTACATTGAACAACAACCATGCTTAAAAAACTCCCATGTAATTCATTTCTCTGTTAGCTAACGCATAATATCTGTAGCAATCAAAGCAAGAAAAGTACATGTGTTCACATGATAACTTGATTTTATTGTTATTAGACAAATTTTAATTCATTTGCATTCAGGCACACAAAACATGTCAACTTTAAAATCACTTTGGTAACACAATGATAACCATGCCCAACTCGAGTTGCATTTGCAGACCAGGTAAATTAAGATCAAACAGTTCATAAAGTGTGGTCACACAATGAATCTACACTGTCATTTAATACTTAGAAGATATTACAGTGAAAATCATAAATATCTTATGAACTGTGACTATCCATTCACTTAACTCTTTACCACACAATCCCGACTTTTAACAACCTTGAGAAAGGAGACTTTTGAAAACATTTTGGTAACCAGCATTTTCTCCTTTTCCCAAAATGTTTTCTACCCTATCAAAGACAACTTCCACAGATTAAGCTACACTGAATTTGTCATCTGCAAATGCTTTGGGTTTGGACAAGTCTAAAATTTTGTGAAGCTGTAAAGAGTTAAAGAGCTTCCAGAGAAATTAACTCTTTACAAAATGATCCCTTGTTTATGGCCCTCAGACACAGTGCCTTTGAAAACAATGTTGGAGAAGGATAAAATGCCAGTCACCACAATTTTGTTTTTTCCCACAATTTTCCATTTGACAGCATTTGCAGGCAACAGATGCATATCAAATGATAGCATTTGTCCCTGAAAGGGTACAAAACATTGTTGATAAAAAGGGTACAGACTAGTAAAAAGCCCTTTTCCTCAGGGTTTTTAAAATATGGAAATGTTTGGTGAAGGGTTAGAGGGTACCTTCAAATCCATCACCGCCAAAGGTTTCATCATTTAACACATCAAATTCCTCTTCCTCTTCAGGTGCTTCTGTCAGCTCATTATCAAAATTATAAGATGTTCCTACTCCCAAAGCCTGAAATAAAAGCAAGGTGATTCAATTACCTTTCAACCTTTTATTCATTAAGTGCATCATTGCTTTTGCATTGAAAATTAAAATAAGACTGTATGAGGCAACCAGTCTGATCTTTGTCTAACGCTATGCAATATTGTATCAGATACTGCAGCCATCTGATGTTGAAGTTGGAATCAGATGATCCACTACCCATTTATCAGTTCATCTGCTGCCAACATTATTGCGCATATATTTTACACAAGGTGCATGTGAACAACTAATCTACTTTACTGGTTTGTCAAAAAAAACTCAAGTATGAGATAGAGGAAATATATTTCGTAGTTGATATTTACTCCATTTTTACAGTTGAAAAAATACAAAATATGTTACAACCAGTCAGATGACGACACAAAAATCCATCACCATTTAACTGTATATTGATTTTCCAAATTCCAGCTTACTTCCAGGGAATTTCCCTTAAAATATTACTTAACGCTTTACCAAACAATCCAGAGTTTTCACATCCCTTTGGAAGAGGTCTTTAGAAAACACTGAGGGAAAAGGAGAAAATGCTGGTAACAAACTTTTTCTCCTTTTCCCATATTGTTTTCTATCCTGTCAAAAAAACTTAAATACATTTTTACCACTTTCAAATTTGTTGTCTGCAGATGCTTTCAATTTGGAAAGGTGTTAAATTTGTCGTTTGGTAAAGGGTTAAAATAACTACAAAAAGGATATTCAATACTATTTCAATGTCATGAATGAGTCATTTCCCCACAGAAAAATATTTTGTCAAAGGATAACAAACACTTTTATTTTACTTGTTTCTGACCTTTTCTGACTTTAAAAAAAATAAAACTGCTTTTAACATTTTATTCTATTTACAGTTACATACTTTACAGCTGTGTTTATGTGTTAAAATTTGTTATTACAATGGTTTTGTTTGTCCTAAAACTAATTTGTTGATGAACTAAAGTGCTTGCCAGAGTAGTCATCTACAGTTGATAAAGATGAAGAGATCCCGGTTTTGATGAAGTAAAACACATTAGTGTAAGTGACCTACTTTTTGACCTTACATTGCACAATTTACAACTTGTCCAAGATATCATTAAGACAAACATTCTGACCAAGTTTCATGAAAATCAGGCTGAAACTTGGCCTCTACAGTGCACACAAGGTTTTTCGAAGATTTGGCCCAAGCACCTACTTTTTGACCCAGTGTGACCCAATTTCAATCTTGTCAAAGATATCATAAAGACAAATATTCTAACCAAGTTTCATGAGTATTAGGCTAAAATTGTGGCCTCTATAGAGTGCACAGAAGGTTTTCCCAAGACTTGGCCTGGTAACCTACTTTTTCACCCAATACGACCCAATATCAAAATTGCAATCCTGTCCAAGATGTCATCAAGACAATCAGGCTGAAACTATTGCCTCTAGAGTGCACACAACACTTTTCAAAGAATTGGCTTTGTGACCTACTTTTTGACCTGACATGACCCAATTCTACACTTGTCAAGACAAACATTTTGACCAATCTTCAAGAGTATAAGACTGAAAATGTGGTCTCTACGGTGCACACAAGATTTTTCTAAGTTTTGGCCCAATGACCTACTTTTTGACTCGACATGACCCAATTTCAAACTTGTTAGAGGTATCATCAAGATGAACAATGTGACCTGGTTTAGTGAGTCTCAAGCAAAAAATATGGCCTCTAGAGTGAACACAAGGTTTTTCTAGGATTTGGCCAAACGACCTACTTTTTCACCCAACATGACCCAGTTTCGATCCTGTCCATGATGTCATCAAGACAAACATTCTGGCCAAGTTTCATGAGCATCACGCTAAAAATGTGGCCTCTAGAGTGCATGTTTGATTCATCTGCAGTTGCTAGGCAATTACATGGTTCTTGGTTTATATAACACTTTATATTCAGTTGCTTGGAGCTGAGAACCAGCTGTGTTCAATCTAGAGTGCGCCATTGTGCCATAGTCCCCCAAAAATTTCAGATGGCGCAATTCTAAACCAACTTCGAGCCTGTCGGGCGCACTCAATCGTAAAAGTGGCATTCCATGAATTAGAGTCCTTTTTGCCCGTTTCTGCTTTTTTCAATCAATAAACATGATGCTGATCTTTCTAGTGAGAATTTACCGATAACCCGACAGATGTTATGGCTAAGATAAAACTGGTAGCCCGCTATCGATCTTTGTATTGGACGATTTCGGGAGAAAGACGGGTATCAGAGGTTACGATTCTTTTAGCTTCTGCTGATCATTCAACATCGCAATGAAGTGATTTTTCTGAGTTTTTTTTTTTTAAGCCTCAATGGGGCAAAAAAGGCAAAAGCTATTGAAAATATTACTTCAGAAAGCACAATCGGGCCAGTACCTACCCGTAGTTAGACGTCGATAATAAAACCCCGCAGAAACACGACTTTCAACTAGAAATGATCGAGGTGAAAGTTAAATCCTTCTGTAATGGGATATCAGAATTTCCAAAAGGTTACCACTGACGGACACATTTCGTCATTTTTTTAGGATTAAGTTAATGGTGGAAACAAGGTTGCGTCAATAATGATGGTAATTTCTGCAGTTTTGCAGAATTATAAGCATCGAATTCATAGATACATGAATGAGATTACACTTGTTCAATAAAAAGGTTAACATTTCAGTAAGAATGATTTTTTTTTTATGTGTGGCCCCCAGTTTCCAAAATGGCCCCCTATTTCAATGTCTGTGGGCCCGATTGGCCCCCTTTCAAGCCAAGCTAGATTGAACACTGGAACCAGTATATATTTCATCTAAATTCCCCAAAACTTTATAAATAACCGTCAAAAGATTTTCTGAGTGATGTACCCTCTGTTTCGAAAAGACAGGGATTACTTTATTTGTATTGGTATGTACAATCCTTTTCAATTTTGTTACTAACTACAAGTGGCATTAACTTTTTTTTTGTGCATGAAAATTCAGCTTGCGTTTTCCAATTCTCATTGGCATTTTGTGAGTTAAAATGGAATTTCGGTTCATGCAAAGCAAACCAAATCATGTTTAAAGAATTTGGAATCATTCACCCTTAAACTGTCCTGCTTCCAAGATGTCTGGCTTCTTTTTAGCATAATTCATGCATCGATACAAGGGAAAGATGGATTCCCATCCCAATGACTCTGAAGGCATTTGGAAAGCCTGGACTTGAACTCAAAACTCCAAAATGACTCAGGTTGGTGGCAATAAGACTTTGCCTTATCCATATCAGTGGCATCATTTATGATACTATCTCTGCGTCATGAATGAAAAAAACATAGGTAGTATGATAAAATCTTCACTTAAGTTCAACTCTTTACAAAACGTCCATGACCTAAATGCACAGTAACATATTCAAATGAATAAGTTATCAGGACTGGAGCTAAAGTTCATTATAAGTTGTGACATGGGTTACCAAACAATCCCAGGTTTTAACGGCCCTGAGGATTAATTGAATGTTTGGGTTTTAACATCGTTTTCAACATTATTTCAGTTATATCACAGCGACCAGTGCAATTGTTCATACTTTTCTTGGAGTTTGTTTTACCGGTACTCTGCACAATATTCTTTCCAAGCCACTGGCTGATTTCCCACACAACAATCATCGAAACAATGGTCAGCCATGGGAGAGGAAGGAATCCTGTCGCAATGACTATCATCAATCCTCGAAAAGAAATTGGCTAACCCAGGGATCAAATGGCGATAATAGAACACGATAATGACCATTATGTCCTGCAAAATTTCTATGGAAGATAACGGTTACTATTATAAAGTTTCCAAAAATAATTCTATTCCTTTAGCTCATTTGCTGAAAATACTTTAACACAACATGGGCCCAATCTTCACAACCTCAGTGGCCTAGTATTCTCAACTTCGGGGCAGAATCTTCTAGAAAATCGCTGGTCGGCAAGGGGACGAATCTTCTTGGATCCAAATCTTCTGACATCCACTAATTAACGAGTGTTTGTTTACAAATTAATCAGATGTCTTTATGTCACACATAAAGGCTAATTACAAAGAAATTGATAAAACAACCCTGTCCTGAACTCGCCGTAAATGCGAAGTTAAATCATTCATCTTTCCATTCATGTCCATTTTCATAGCTGACAAGCATATTAAAGATATATTCAGCCGACTGACAGATAAACACTAAGATTTTGAAATTTCCAGAAGCTTTTGAAGAATGGCTGCCATGAAGGTGTGCGAAGAAACCATCACAAAAATAACATTGGAGCAAACCTTCAGACTGAAGGTAATTGTCAACAAAAGCAAAACTATGATTTATGTTTGAATCTAAACAGTTAACCCTAAAACTGCTGGCTTAATCTCCTGTTGTGTATCAGGATTCGGTTCCGAGTCGTTTGGCCACAAAACCATTTCCTCCCCTAGTCGTTTCGATCCCAGGACGTTTCCTTCCTGGTCATTTCCCCCCTAGTCGTTTCGCCCCTTACCCAATTTATCTTAGAACTTTTAGTCACCTTTAACAGGATAATAGTGCATTTGAAATTTTTTGTATATGACCTGAAATAAATATGTTATCCCCATATCTATTCCCAAGTCTGAACTCTTTAGCAAAACATTTGCAGTTGTTCAGTTAGCAGCATTTTCCTTTGAAAATAGAAATCACTGTGGAAACTTTGAAAATTCTGGCTACCTGCATTTTCTCCTTTCTGCACAATGTCCTCGAAAGCCTTCTTTAAGGTCGTTAAAATTCGTTTTTGTGTGGTAAAAGGTTAAAGCTTATTTTGATTTAAAAGAAAGCAAAAAGATTTTATTAATAATTCCCTGTGGTATGCACCTCTCTCTACCTCTCTCTCTTGTAAACACGCACATACACCCATGATATCAATCTACCCTATTCCCAACGAACCTAAAAAGAATAAATGACTAATCATGCTACTGAAATCTTACCATACATTTGTTTTTCTACATAAAGATATACATGCACAAACACATCTATTGCTTTTGATAAAATTTGATGCAGACATCAATGTTTTGTTTAAAAAAAAGCACTTAATCTGTTACGTATATGTGTATCCTCAAAATACTGTACAATAACTGAAAGTTTAATGCATAATGCGAGAAAGGGTTGGCGTAATCAACAACGCAACTTCACAGTAGCACAGCTGAAATGGTTGCATAATATGATATCAATGCATCGATAATTGGGTGTAATTTAGCATTATGACGGCATGTGTTGAAAGTTTATCTGACCGACAACACATTGGACTCTTTTGACCAGAAAACAATTTTAGATGTCATGAAATTTTTAAAAGACAACCTTGTACATGTAGTTGAAAGAAACGTAAATACCAAGTCGTTACTGCCATCGAATGGCGTCGACCATTTACTTCATTCCGACATACAATGCACAAAATTTCTTCTTCAGTCAGTATACTTTGAGCAGGGATCGTATACAATAACAAAAAAAACTTGAAACAAAAGATAAACCAACTGACAAGTTTACCCTTTACAACCTTTGCTCGTCGACATTGCTGATCCGCGGCTCGGCCTATTTCTTTCCCAGGATTGATGATAAGCATTTTGACAGGATTCATTCCTCTCCCACCACTGATCATTGTTTCGACGGTAGTTAACCCATTACCACACAATCCCTACTTTTGACGACCCTGAGAAAGAAGCCTTTTGAAAACATTGTGGGAAAAGGAGAAAATGCTGGTAACCAGCATTTTCTCCTTTTCCCACAATGTTTTCTACCCTTCACAAAACAAATTTCAAATTTTCAGTCACTTTTATTTTGTCGTCTGCAAATGCTTTCGATCTGGACAAGCCTAAAATTTTGTCGTTTGGTAATGAGTTAAGTGGGAACGCAGCCAGTGGCTTGGAAAGAATAGTGTGCTGGGTACTGGTAAAAGAAAATCCAGGAAATCATGGATAAGTGCACTGGTCGCCACGACATAACTGAAATAATGTTTTAAACGGCATTAAACATCATATACAATCAGTCAATCGTCGAAACTGTTAATCCTTACCCCGCTAGATAAGTGAAATTAAAACTTTTGAGCCGAAAGTAAAAACCCAAATGTTGCTATTTCAAAGGTAATTTTTGGGGAACAATATACCTCCTTAACGGACAGTGAAGATCAAAGATCAGGCTGCATGTTCTGTGCAGTCTGATCTTGATCTACACTGTCCGTAAAAGGTCAGTGAGTCTCGCTTAGCACCCTAAAAATTAAAGAACCAACTGACCAATCCAAAACACTTAACTGGTAAAGGTGCTAGATGATAATTAAAAACAATTAATTTTGCATTGAGCGAGTGTTTTCACACCTTTCCACTAATCGCATTAATTAAATCGAGTGTTTATGGACTCGAACTCATTACACAAGGTTATCAAGGATAATAATCAAAACGTGTGTTTTTTTTAGTGTGCTAATAAAGTTTATTGTGCGTAAATAAGTGATATAGCAAACATTAACCCTGTTCTGTATGACAATCTAAATTTTTCGATAAACATAATATCTACATATTACACCCAAGTACAATACAATACAATACTTCAGTTTATTTCATTGAAAGACTACAAAGGACGCCAACATCTGTAAACAGATATAATTTCTTGCTTCTTGTTTTTCCTTTCTGTTTTTCTATTCTTTAATGTTGATAATTAACGTCATAATTCATAATTTTCATTGTCATTCAAAGTCATAATTCATTACTGACATTGTCATTTAAGTACTTGGAACGAACCATTATTTTCTAAAGATTCTCTCTCTCTCACACTGCTATGGTTTGGGGGTGAAACGACTAGGGGGGAAATGGTTTGGGGGCGAAACGACTAGGGTTCGGAGGCGAAACGACTAGGGGTGAAAAATAGGGACGAAACGACCAGGCGGAAAACGTCTTGGGGGGTGAAACATCTTGTTACCTCAGGATTCCAGCTCACAACTCCTTCAGACTTCATGAAATACCGTCGGTCTGCCGGTCATGTCAGGTAAAACTGATAGCGGTCCGATAAATAAGCACCAGAATACAGGACCAACTGACCGACAAAATTTAGCCGTACGCTTAACATGAAATTATATACCATAAAAAGTAAACAAACAGTTTTCCTGTTTTAAAACCTAAAGTTCCCCGTGGAAAATTCCCAACTTTATCATTGCAGCTCGGTATTTCGTATGCCCAATACAGAGAAATAGGCCTAAAGCCATCTTGGAAAATTGTTGTTCTATGTTGTCATATTTTCGGTCTGGTAAAATTTAGTTCGGTCTGGTAAAAATTTGAAGTTTACCAGACCCAATGTCCTGTGAAAAATTTGAGTATTTCGTAGAGTCTGCTCCTTGATCAATAGTTTGGCATTTCAATATATATTCACTTTACAAAATATTCATGCTGGTCGTGTAAAGGCACTGTCTCATTTATCTCAAAAATGAATAAATTATATGAGCCAAGTTACAATTTAGACACTTAAAAGAGAAAGTCATACGCTTACACAAGTAAAAGTGGGTGGGGTTATCATAAAATGGTTTAGAATAAAACTGTAGCCTAAAATATAAATTGGTTGAATATTAAGCTTCGTGAAATTAACAGATACTTCAAAGACTAAAGAATCTCTTTCTAAAAAATTCTTACTGAGTAGTCAGCAAAACACGTTTCTGCCATTTCAGGTCATTTTCAACTTTTCTGCTCCAAGTCTTTTCTTTTGTTAATCTCTATCATATTTTATAAGAATTTTTAATAGATTATATAATGGCTAGAACATGTCTATAACTTTAAAAATTATTAAATCAATATATGAATAGTCAGATTCTTAGAAATTTTTGTTTTCAATTAAAATCTTAATAATATTTTTCTCTAGGTTGGTTTAGAGAATACATATGACCTATTTCTATAATCCAAAAAACGCGACGGGCGAGACCGGAAACTACCGAAAGGTCAAGGGAACTCGGAAATATCACTGTTATGGCGAAAAATATGTTCTAGTGCAATATTCCATTGCTACAGTAGAAACACAGTTTTTAATTTCTATCTTCTAGCAACGCTTTTGCATAGAACTGGAAATTTTGTACGATTCCTTATAATTTGAATCATTTTCAAAATGTCGGAGGTTGACATGGCCGAGGAGTTGCCGAATGGTGACGATTCCGCGTTCGAGGATCCACAACAATCATCGGGAGAACGACAACAAGAAAGTCTGCAGGCGAGACAAGAAGCGCTCCCAACGTCCAATTCAATCTCTAGCGAGACTGATACAGTTTTTGTTGCAACTTCTCAGGGACTCCTTGTTGCTGCTGAACAATATCAGGAAGTTGGAAACAAAACCACACACATTGTAATTCACGATCAAGGGGTGATCGAATCCGGATTGAAATCTCCCTCTACACCCATTCCACCACCCACCCCAGCAACCCCACTAAGCAGGGACAGAGGATTTAAGTACCAGTGGGACGAAAATGTGGACAAAGAAATTTTACCTGTTCGTTGTAAGACCACCAACGGAGAGTTGCATAAGTGTAGATTTGGTTCAGGTAATGATGTGGAAAGAAAGGATAATAAGAATTTTGAATCTCTCCAACCAATTTTGAACAGAAAGTATCATATTTAAAGCAGTTAAACATTCTGTGATGGAGGTCAAAACGGCCCATTTCAAAAATTACCCAAAGCCAAACGTCCCATTACCAAAATGGCCCACCGTTTATCATTGAAAACCATTGAGGTTATTTACCACCATCAGGATCACAAAATTAACGTCTATTCATGTTACTAATGATATGAACTTTGCTCATGTAAATCAACAGAGATTGTCTCCTACAAACATAAGGAGACATTCCTGTTCTCATGAAAATTCAAGATGTTAAGTGTCATTTTCCACATTTGTAATTTATGCACAATAGAAGGTGACCAGACTATAAGAAAACAAACCCAAACCATTTGAAAGAACAGGACGGGTGGAGACAAATGAGCTCACAATAATTTGTAACATGGGACAGGAATACAGAGTACATAACCCACACAAGTATGAAGGAAACGAGGTCCAAGCTCTAGAAATTAGAATCATTGTTTAGAAATAGATAAGTATGATGAAAGTTAGGAAATTTGTTATGTTAAAAGTTTATTAAAATAACAGAAAGTAGTATTTCAAAAGTGGGCTTTTTCGGTACCCGTGATGGTGGGCTGTTTTGGTAAAAAGGGCTGTTTTTGACCGGGCCAACTTAGAAGTGGGCTGTTTTGAATCCATCCAAAGATTACGTCTGCCATGCACTTATTTTAGACAGATTTGTCTAAAAGCTGGTATAGTATGCAGTAAGTTTAATCTTGAAAATACTGGAGTAGCTTTGAGTTTTTTTGGCAGATAGTGTAGATTGAGATCTGACTGCACAGAATGCGGTGACATGTAACAGATAAAAGACAGGTTACATACTGAGTCTGATAGTAAGCTGATTGGAGGTTTTGCAAACAGTTAACCAAGTGATTATGTAGTTTTAATACAAAATAGCCATTTCCATACCGAATTTACCAGGCTTTGGTTTGTTTGAATCCAGTCCTGAAACGAGTAAAAGGTAGAAACCAGGGCTCCGTTTTACTAAGGTAGTTACGAACAAAATTTGCACAGGTTTTACGTAACTATAGTATGGTGGCATATTTCTGCCACGAGATACGAGATAACTATCATGATTATTTTAGAAAACTATTGTGATAAATCAAAGTTACCTGGAAATTTTAGTTGAATGCATTATTTTTTTTTTATTTGACATAAATGCACGAGAAAAACATTTCCTGTCCTCTTTCTATCTCCTTGGCATTCATTTTGTCCTTAGACGTTTTAGGGTAGTGATTCATTGTAATATGCATGGTCTACTTTTTCACAAGCACTGTCATACAAGTAGTCATGAAATGGAAGGTGATCGAATTTAAATGTACAAGAGTTACAAGTCCCAAAATTCCGTGACAATTTCATTAACCACCGAAAAAGAAACGCTACAAATGCAATTTTCAGATATGTTTTCAATACATATGATCCAAACATGTATATAAATGAAAACATAAAATTTCCAGGAAACTTTGATTTATCGCAATAGTTTTCTAAAATAATCGTGATGGTTATCTCGTATCTCGTGGCAGAAATATGCCACCATACTATAGTTACGTAAAACTTATGCAAATTTTGTTCATAACTACCTTAGTAAAACGGGGCCCAGATCTACTAACACTACTTTAATGCTCAAAAATAAAAGAGTTCAATCATTACAAATGATGAACAATTGAAGCCAGGTATTTGGTTGGAAAAACAATGCAAAGAACACTTGATAATTACCTTGCTACAAAAGCCTCCAAACAATTTACTGTTAGTACAATTTACCAAACTTGTCTGTTAATGAAACTATGCTAAGACACTGAACTGTCCTCTACACTGTTACATACATTGACCAAGACAACCTTCAACTAGCAATATTTTGGCTGATATCCTGAGTAGGTCCATTGCATGAATTTGGAGCTATAAGAAAAAAAAAGAGAGAGAAAATTCAGAAATGGAAGTTTTTATTTTGTTTTCAAGTTGGTCAACTTCTCTTTACAATAATGTATCTTCAACAATGAAACATACTCCCTTTGCATCATACATTACAGTAATCCAAAATTTACATTGCAGGTGGTCGAGGAAGATGTATTAAAAGCGGAGATACCTGGTATACGCCCAATGAGTTTGAGAACATTGCCGGGAGGGCATGCAGTAAGGACTGGAAGAGAAGTATAAGATACGGGGGACGGACATTACAGTGTCTGATTGAAGATGGGATACTGCAGCCTCATGCCACATCATGCACATGTGCTGCATGCTGTGATGATGAGAAAGTTGTAAGTAATTTGCATGTGGAAGCCTGTGCCGGCCATCAATAATTTAACATTAACACAATACAAAAACTTGAAATCAAGAGTTATACATAAGTACAGTGGCATATCGACATGATGTAAAATTGATGATTTATGGCTAACTTACTGTGATATTTTCATGATAGAACGATACATCACTGGCTTCAGTGGCTTGATATACAAGTATTTCTAGCATTTGATTGCTTAATCTGATATGCAGTAGGGCTCTCACTAGCTTCTGAATCCCAAGAGTCAAAGAGAAATGTCAAAGGATCAAAATTACTCAGCTACAAAAATGTACAGAGAACTACTTCTGGTAGGACACAAAAGGGGAATACTTACTCATTTACCACACAATCTCAGTTCTAACCACCCTGAGACATTCACACAAAAAGGCTTTTGAAAACACTATTGGAGAAAGAGAAAAGGCTCTTTTTCAATATTTCCTCCTTTTCCAACAATGTTGTCTGCCATTTCACAAAGACTCCATCATTTGAGCTACATGAAACTTGTCTGCCATGGCTTTCAATCTGGACAGGTATAAAATTTTGTTGAAGAGATTTAAACATTATTTTGTCTCTTCAGACTGGACCAGTACGTTTGTTTGTACCATACAAAAGAAAAAAGAAGGATAGTGACAGTGGCCCACCAAGCTCACCTGCAGTGAAGAAATTAAAAGGCCTGTCTAATAAAACAGTTGTAATGGCAAAAGATGGTAAAATGCATGTTTTATGCTTTAGTCATTTATTAACTTGTCATTTATTAACTTGTTACTCTGATTCTAGAAATACCCACCCACCCCCCCAAAAATGTAAAAAATTACAGAAAGGACAAAATTTTCAAGGGATAAGATAACTCAAGATAAGAGGGAAAAGAAGCAATGGTTCTTGCAAGCAGTTTTCGACCGTCTAATTTTTTTTTTTTGCCAAAATTTTTACTTCACTCAGTGATGTGATCATTCCTGTACAGTTACTTTTAAGAAAAGGCCAGAACAGTTGGATGTTATATCCATTCTTATTAATTTTTTGCCTAAATCCATTACTTTGGAACTAATGAATGACTTGATGAGTAGTTCATGTTTGTTTTCATGGTGTTTAATGCCATTTTAGACACTAATATAGTTATATTGCTGGCTTGTACGTGTGCCATTGCTCCTAGGCTATCCATGCTTTTCTGGGATTTCTTTAATTTTTTTTTTTGCACTATGTCCTTCCCAAGCCATGGGCTGTTTTCCCACATAACCATCATCCAAAGTGTGATCAGCAGTGTAAGAAGACTGAATCCTATTGTAATGACCATCATCCAACCTTGGAAAGAAAATTTACTGAGATGGGTATCCAAACCAGGGAACCCCTGATTTCAAGCCTTGTATTTTACCTACTGGCTACTGAGATACAGGGCTCTGCTTGTAATTCATATGAGAATTTGATGATGAGAAAATATATTGTTCTGTTTCGGATTCAATCTAGGACTTTTTGAATGTCTGAAGTGCTGCATGATTTTGTATTGATACTGTATGATCATCATCAGTGTGGCCTTATAAGAATGTTTTCTTAACCGATTTCTTCTATTTCAATCATTGCATTGATTTAATCGCCCAGTAGCAGTCAAAGGTAAACGAATTTGGAATCAAATTATAGGCAAACTTAATTCATACTATTCAAAAGTTTATATATTATCATGAGTCTAGCAATACATTACATTGTGTCCTGTCAAAGTGCCAGTCTATGCTAAAAAAGTGAATTTTAATACTAGAGCATAAGTTGGCATCTTTTTTCTAGTTTTAAGCTGCTAAGCGCTACTCACTGAATTTCTTCAGTGTAGATCAAGATCAGACTGCACACAATGTGTAGTCTGATCTTGGTTCTACACCGTCTGATAAAGAGATATTTTTCTCCAAGAAATAAGTTTGAAACAACACTATTTGGGTTTTTACTATCAGCTTGAAAGTTTTTATTTGATTTATTATGCGCCCGTCGAAGACGGGACGTATTATGGGATCACCCGTGGCGGACGGGCGGGCGGCGTCCCCATTCTTTGTCAGGAGCATATCTCCAAAACTGTACTAGCTACGGTTATGAAATTTCATGGGTGGATAGATCTCATCAAGGCGGAGTGCAGTGCACAGGAATCATAACTCTCGCTTGCTTAATTTTTGAGTTATTGCCCTTTGTTGTTTTTCATACTTGAATTTTGTCCAGAGCATATCTCCAAAACTATACTAGCTACGGTTATGAAACTTCATGGGTGGATAGATCTCATCAAGGGGGAGTGCAGTGCACAGGAATCATAACTCTTGCTTCCTTAATTTTTGAGTTATTGCCCTTTGTTTTTTTTTCCATACTTGAATTTTGTCCAGAGCATATCTCCAAGACCATACTAGCTAAGGTTATGAAACTTCATGGGTGGATAGATCTCATCAAGGGGCAGTGCAGTGCACAGGAATCATAACTCTTGCTTCCTTAATTTTTGAGTTATTGCCTTTTGTTGTTTTTCATACTTGAATTTTGTCCAGAGGATATCTCCAACACTATACTAGCTACAGTTATGAAACTTCATGGGTGGATAGATCTCATCAAGGGGCAGTGCAGTGCACAGGAATCATAACTCTTGCTTCCTTAATTTTTGAGTTATTGCCCTTTGTTGTTTTTCATACTTGAATTTTGTCCGGAGCATATCTCCAACACTATACTAGCTAAGGTTATGAAACTTCATGGGTGGATAGATCTTATCAAGGGGGAGTGCAGTGCACAGGAATCAGAACTCTTGCTCCTTAATTTTTGAGTTGTTGCCCTTTGTTTATATTCATACTTGAATTTTGTCCAAAGCATATCTCCAAAACTATGCTAGCTACGGTTATGAAACTTCATGGGTGGATAGATCTCATTAAGGGGGAGTGCAGTGCGAAAGAACCATAACTCTACCTCGTGCTGTCTTTGAGTTATTTCCCTTTGATCGTCATTTTTACAGCATTTTCTGCTTGTCCGTAGCATAACTTGGTCATCTCCAGTCCAATTGACTAGAAACTTGACATGTGTGTTTGTTGCAATAATACGGAGTGCAGTGCAAAGAACCATAACTCTACCTCGTGCTGTCTTTGAGTTATTTCCCTTTGATCATCATTTTTACAGCATTTTCTGCTTGTCCGGAGCATAACTTTGTCATCTCTAGTCCGATTGACTTGAAACTTGGCATTTGTGTTTGTTGCAATAATACGGAGTGCAGTGCAAAAGAACCATAACTCTACCTCGTGCTGTCTTTGAGTTATTTCCCTTTGATCGTCATTTTTACAGCATTTTCTGCTTGTCCGGAGCATAACTTTGTCATCTCCAGTCTGATTGACTTGAAACTTGGCATGTGTGTTAGTTGCAATAATACGGATTGCAGTGCAAAAGAACCATAACTCTACCTCGTGCTGTCTTTGAGTTATTTCCCTTTGATTGTCATTTTTACAGCATTTTCTGCTTGTCTGGAGCATAATTTTGTCATCTCCAGTCCGATTGACTTGAAACTTGGTATGCATGTTTGTTGCAATATTACGGAGTACATTGCGCAAGAACAATAACTCTACCTAGTACGGATTTCGAGTAATTCCACTTTGATCTTCATTTTTACAGTATTTCCTGCTTTTCTGGAACGGAACTTTGTCACCTCAAGTCAAATTGACTTGAGACTTGGTAAACATGTTTGTTGCATTACCTGCCCTTTACGATTATTATACCCCCTTGACAACTGGCGTTGGGACGGGCGTATTTTGCGACAATTTGCCGCTCTTGTTTATCAGGATAAGGGTTAAGATTATTTCAATTTTTGAACCCATTGTTTGGTAAAGGGTTTAATGTATTTGTAACAGAAAATTTTAAAATGAAACATGACAGAGACAGTTATCTATTGCAATATCCTGTTTGGGAGTCTTATTTTAGTAATCTATACCCAGAGATGCATGTCACTATTACCACAAGCTGTGTACTCTAACTTTTTCAGAATCAGGGAACCTTGCAGTAACATCACAACAACCCCACCCAGTTAGATTAACCAGTGCAGCTCTAAATGGGGAAACTTACCATATTTTAACATCAGATCCAGTATCCGGAGGTAATGGATAATTCTGTTTTTTCACGGACCTGTTTTTTTTTCCGTATCGGTCAAGCATTTTTGTCTTTCTTAAGAAACGTTCTGTGATTCCTATCCTATTATCATTAGTGGCAAAATCTTTTTTCCTTGTCAATGTCTATTTATTCATTACATTTCAGGGTAGCTCTAGACATGTTAAGCTAGTTAAAAAGGAAA
The DNA here is from genome assembly GCA_946811185.2 of Hippopus hippopus. Classification (NCBI taxonomy): domain Eukaryota; kingdom Metazoa; phylum Mollusca; class Bivalvia; order Cardiida; family Cardiidae; genus Hippopus; species Hippopus hippopus. The sequence goes on from OX328101.1 coordinate 31,059,497, forward strand.
AGCCTTTAACTCTTTACCAATAAACAAAATTCAAGCCTTGTCAAAACACAGAGCAATTGCAGATAAGCAATGAGATATTGCTCAAATTATGGGGTTTGCGTTTGAAAGGGTAGAAAACAGAGTGAAAAGGAGAAAATGGTGGTTACCAGCATTTTCACCGTTTCGTCCAATGTTTTCAGAAGCCATCTTCAGGGCCATCACCAGATTAGATTGTTTGGTAAAGAATTTAAATAAGAGAGGGTGATTTTGGGAATGATATCGATAACAATTTGAGAAAATGATCTCTTACTTAATACAAGAAGCAACCCTTTTTCCTCTTATTGTTTCAAAAGCATTGTGTTATTATTAGTTAATATTTTATAGGAAAAAAATGGGCTTTTGCGGATATTGTAGATAAATATCAGACTGCACAGAATGTGCAGTCTGATATTTGGATCTTTACCATCCCATTGTTTAGTCAAGCCTATAAGATAAAAATCTTAGAATTTCAAAGGACTGTGTATTTGGAAGTCGAGAGAGGTTGAGCGTATATATTTAGGGTGAAAGATTATACCTTCTTGCTCTCAATAGATACAAGGTAAAATTTCCATTAGATGTAAAAAACGAAGTTTGCATTTACAAGGCTGTTTTGACACAAATACGTGTATATCAAAACTTGACAATGTAGATCCAATATGAAACATCAGTGTTTTCTGTGCTGTCTGATCTTGGTCTACTTTCTCTTAACTCTTTACCAAACGATAAAATTTTGGACTTGAACAAATTGAAAGCATTTGAAGACCAAAATAATAAATGTAGCTCAAACTGATGATTACATGTACTTTCTTTAATATGGTAGAAAGCATTGTGGGAAAAGGAGAAAATGCTGGTTTCCAGCATTTTCTCCTTTTCCTACAATGTTTTCAAAAGGCTTCTTGTTCAGGGCATTAAAACTTGGGACTGTGTGGTAAAGAGTTAAAGCATCTAATGTTGTGCAAAGTCCTCAACCCTTTACCACACAATCCTAAATTTTAATGACCTTGGGGAAGAAGGCTTTTAAAAATATTTTGTTAAAAGGGGGAAAAAATTCTCCTTTTCCCACAATGTTTTCTATCTTTACAAAGACAGGCTCTACCATTTGCACCATGTCAAATTTGTTGTCTGCAAATGCTTTCAGTTAAAACATGTAATAAGTTTTGTTGTCTTGTAAAGGGTTTAGGGTATAATACAATTTATAACTGACTCTGACTATCACATTCTTGAATGCATATGATGTAATGAAGTGAGTTTCATTGTTTAGTATTGTTCGATGAATATTTCAGAAACAGTAGTGGTTGCCCCTGTCTCAGTAAGTGGACCAGTCAGTTCTAGTAGTAAAAGTGTAGCTTTAAGCATGGATGAACACAAAATGTGGTGGCAGCTAGAAGAGGTAGGATGTAATTTTTTTGTGCGTTTAGGTGCCATTTTTATCTTGTAAAAGATACAAGAATACATTTATAATACATGCATTTCTAACATAATTCCACGATGACGTTTGTTTCTTACTTTTACGGAAATACATGTAAGTAGAAATTTGTCAGTAATACAAATGCAGGGCTCCGGCAAAAAGTGAATTTGGAAAAGGGCCAGAACCTGAAATGTAATTGGTGGATTTTACCTTTAATTAAACTTGAAATATACTCTGAAGGTTATGGTTAATTCAGTCAAAAAATGAAACAGCAAATACCAGTTACTACCAGAAAATTTAAAAAAATGGTCTTTTCAGTGAATTCTAATACCGTATAGTATTATGGTCTTTTCAATAAGTTCTATTTTATATTTCTATTTGAGTGGGATGGACAGAGTTTAAGGTGAACCAGCAACACAAAATTTTATCGAATGTGTATTTATCATACACAAAATGAATGATTTCATTCAATAGTAAAGGAAATGTTAAGCTTGCTTGAATGATCAACCAAAACAGCTGCTAAATTTTGTGCCAAAGACTTTTCCCTTCAGCCAAACAGTTTTGATCTTTCAAGACCATTTTCCAAATGATGCTGAGTTTCAGTGACCCTTACGAAGAATTTTTTTTTTTAGCTCACCTGAGCATGAATTGCTCAAGGTGAGCTTTTGTGATCGTGCTGTGTCCATCGTGCACCGTACATTGTTAACTTTTAGCTTTTGTACGCTCTAGAGGCAACATTTTTTGTCCGTTACTCATGAAACTTGGTCAGAATGTTTGTCTGGATGAGAACTCAGTCAAGTTTGAAAGTGGGTCATGTTGGGTCAAAAACTAGGTCAAATCTTAGAAAAATCTTGTGTACACTCTAGAGACCACAATTTCTGTCCAAAACTCTCGCAAGGTGGTCAGAATGTTTGTTTTGATAATATCTCGGACGAGTGTGAAAATGGGTCGTTTTGGGTGAAAACTAAGTCAATAGGTCAAATCTTTTAAAAACCTAGTGTACACTCTAGTAGCCAAGTTTCAGTCCAATACTCATGAAACTTGGTCAGAACGTTTGTCTTGATGATTTCTCGGACAAGTTCAAGAATGGTTCACGTCATGTCATAACCTAGGTCCCTTGGTGAAATCTTAGAAAAACCTTGTGTATTCCATAAAGGCCACATTTTTAGTCCAAAACTCTTGAAAGGTGGTCAGAATGTTTGTCATGATATCTCGGATCACATCTGGTCAATAGGCCACTGGATCAGATCTTTAAAAAACCTTGCATATGTTCTAGAGGCCACATTTTTAGTCCAATACTCAGTAAACTTGGTCAGAATGTTTGTCTTGATGAGATCTCGGACGAGTTTGAGAAAGGGTCATGTGGAGACAGAAACTAGGTTGCGAGGTCATATCTTTGAAAAACTTTGTGTATGTCCTAAAGGCCACGTTTTTGGTCCAATACTCTTGAAAGTTGGTCAGAATCTTTCTCCTGACAATATCTTTGATAAGTATGAAAATGGGTCATGCCGGGGCAAAACTAGGTCACTCGGTCAAACCTTTGAAAAGCCTTGTGTATGCTCTAGAGGCCACATTTTCAGTCAAGTGCTAATGAAACTTGATCAAAATGTTTGTCTTGATGACATCTTGGACTAGTTTGAAAATATGTCATGTCAGGTCAAAAATAAGGTCAAATCAAAAAAAAAAACCTTGTGATATCTAGAAAGAGTTTGGAAATGGGTCACATCGGGTCAAAAACTAGGTCTCTGGGTCAAATCTGAAAAACCTTGTGTACTCTCTAGAAACCACATTTTCAGTCCTATACTCATGAAATTTAGTTTTGTCTTGTTAAAATCTCAAATGAGTTTGAGAACGGGTCATGTTGGGTTAAAAACTAGGTCACTGGGTCAAATCTTAAAAAAACCTTTTGTACACTCGAGAGGCCACATTTTCATCCAGATACTCATGAAAGTTTGTCAGAATGTTTGTCTTGAAGATATTTCATATGAAACCAAAGAATGGGTCACATTGGGTCGAAAACTAGGTCACCAGGTAAAATCATTAACATAGCTTGTGTGTGCTCTAAAGGCCTCATTTTCTGTTCAATAGTTAAGAAAATTTTTCAGAATATATTTCTTGATGATAATAAAGATGAGAGTGAAAATGGGTCACATTGGGTCAAAAAGTAGGTTGCCAGATCATATCTTGGAAAAACCTTGTGTACACTCTAGAGGCCACATTTTTGTGTACAATACTCATGAAAGGCGATCAGAATCTTTTTTCTGATAATATTTACAAGTTGTAAAATGGCCTATGTTGGGCTAAAAGGTAGGTCACTTAAACAAATTCTAGAAAAAGGTTGTGTTCTTGCTAGAGGCCAAATTTTCAGTCCAATACTTATGAAACCTTGTTAGAATGCTTGTAATAATATCTCGAAAGAGATTGGACATGGGTCATGCTTGGTCAAAAGGCTCAGGTGAGTGACACCAGGGCCATCATTGCTCTCTTGTTTTTTATTTTAAACATTGAAAGAAGAGAAGAAAGTGCTTGTAAATGGCATTTTTTCCTTCTCCCACAATTTTTCTACCCTTTTCAATGCAAATCCCATATTTTGAGCCACATTTGTCATCTGCATATGCTTTTAATTTGGATTAGTCTTTAAAACTGTTGACTTGTTTGGTAAAGAGTTAAGCAATGCATTTCAATCATTGGTTTTGTAGATTTGAACATGATAGGATTACTGAAACTAGTCAATAAACCAGTCTGATTGTTTCTTCTATGTAGTGGGAAGGGGGAGGGATAAAGGGCACTTTCCTGTTCCTGTCATATTTCATGAATCACACGCCTGATCACAAAGATAAACATTGTATCTTATTCAGATGGCTAATAGTTTAATGCAGCAAGCCCAACAGTTTAAGGTCATGGTGGAACAAGTGAAACAGCAAAGTATAGCTGCAAAAGACCAGGCAGTTCTCAATATGAAAACACAGATGGAAAGGGTAGGTCCTTTTTTGTACTCTTTAAGATGATATGGTTGTTATGGAATCTTATTACAACTTGTTTGTAGTTACAGGTGTGTCTTAAGACATTACAACACTAATAGGACTTTTTTTGTGTCCTTGACAGAGGAAGGTTATGAAAATATTTAGGAAAAAGGGAGCAATTTTATTTTAGAATTACTTGCTTCTATTCTGTTAGTGTTTTCTGTATACATTTAATGTAGGAAAATCTTTTTTTGTTTTTTTTTTTTTTTGTGTCAATTTCAGTATTTTCTGATTAGTCCAGAATTAAGCTGAGAGATGGGTTGGATGATTCTAAAGCAAAAGGATAAGCCCATACCCTGTAAGGTCCTTTTCCTGAAAGAGAAGGTCATGATTAGACTGCACAGATATGCAGTATGATCTTTATTATACACAATTGAGCCATGTTGTGTGAAAAGGGGTTTAATCCTTCTGCCAAGTATAGCCAGGTCAGCCTGCACAGTCCTCACAAGCTGACATGTGTTGAAACTTTGTGCTATTGGTAAATTTTCTGCATGTCCAAGGACCACTCTACCACAGTACTCAGTCGGTTGTTAAACAAAACAGATTTTATGGATCCATAATTATGTGATGACTGGCTTGGGATAATACATTTGAGCCATGCTCTGTAAAAGGGGGCTTAATGCATCTGTGAAAAGCATCGACCCTGGTCAGCCTGCGCAGTCCGCGCAGGCTGACCAGGGCCGAAACTTTTCGCTATTGGTCAATTTTCTGTATGTCCAAGGACCAGTCTATCTCATGATTGAGTCAGTTGTCTGAAAGAATGGATATTATGGATTCATAAGTATGTAATGGCTTGCTTGGTACCATGGATCACGGAGATGCATTAAGCCCCCTTTTGCCAGAGCATGGTTCATTTGGAGATGCATTAAACCCCCTTTTGTTAGAGTGCTGCTCAACTGTTTTATCCTGTTTCATACAATCCAGAATTTTTAAGACCATGAGGAAAATGGCTGTTCTCCATGAAACCATCCAGGGAGTTTTAATTTGATAATTTGAGCGAGCAATTTCTGTTTTTTTGCACAATTGTTGTTATCTTTTTAAAGACAAATCCACAATTACTCCACAATAATGCTCTTATATTCTAGAATTTTGTCATCTTGCGAAGGGTTAGGCTACACAATACATATTTTATAACTGGCATGTCTTTGATGACTATTTTTATAACAGACTACAAGACCTGGATAGCTTTTCAAATACATTGTAACTTCTTTGTTCGTCATCACTGATACCTAACAAAATTCAGGTTATTTTTAATTTAACATCAATAGTGAAAATTGGCTGTAAACATGCATACATGTAATTATTATTTTAAAGTGTACATGAAGATGGAAATGTTTGAGAAATGCAAATGATATTTCATTAATATGTACTGTTGTACTTCTTTGCTCTAAATACTTGCTTAGATCAAGAAATACATATTAATTAATTACTGTGCACCAGTACCATTGGAGGATATAATATTTTAGCATCACCCATGATCTGGACTAGTATTCAACAACAGTTCTGATTGTTATTCTAATTTTGAATTCTAAGACCAGCCATCTGATTGGTTGAGACATTTTGTGTCAGCCAATCAGGTGGCTAGTCTTAGAATTTAGAATATTTACAACTGAATTTAGAATAGTTTGTGAGCATGGTTTCTGAATTCAAGTAATTACCCAAACCATGAATATTTTCTTCGGTTGTATGTTACAGCTGTTGAATAATGCTAAAGTAGAAGCCCAAGTACAGCTTCAAAAATCTATAATTGAAGAGAGAACCAAAAAAGATCTAGCTATTCAACAGGCCATCGCTCAAACCCGCTCTGAGATGGGTGAGAAAGGGGAAGGGGGAATAACTGTTGTAACGCTAGAGGGATGGACAGGTCAGGCTACGCAAGGACAGATTCCTAATATAATGGTAGCCACAGAAGTGGATGACAGTCCTGAGAAGAAAATGCATTAACTTGTTCCAGTAGTGTTTACATTTTCTGTGCATTATATTTTTTTAATTTGAGACTGATTATATGGCAGATTGAGTTAGGTTGATGTATCAAATATATGCAGGTACATGAAAAAATACACAGGATTTTTTTTTTTTTTCACTTGATTTTTTAACTTAGTTTTTGCATATGAAGGCTTTTATTTACCCAATATTCTACAACAATGACTTTTGTGTATTGGAAACAAATTGAAAAGTAGCAATAGTTATTAATACTAAATGGCTTTTCTTCCAGTGTTTTCTGTGCAATTAAAAAAATGTGTTTTCTGAAACTTTCAGTCATATGTTTATGGCTTTTCTTTTTAGTCAAAAAAGTCGTTGAAAAATTCAATTCCAGTGTCCAAGAACAAAATACATCTTAATCTTGAATCACAATAGTCAATTTCTGTTGTAATCCCTTTCTACTTTACATGTATATATGTTTTTTTTTTTAGACAATGTCACCCTTATGATTTCAAGAGTTAAATGTTTCCAATAGTTTTAATACAGCATCAATGATAATATTCAATAACAATGAAAGTAGACAAAACATACAATGTTTTTTATCATTGTGAAACCTCAGTAAGAAATTTCTGTCATTCATTGAATGTTTTGTTCAAGTAAGAACCATATCTGAGATGCATGACTATATATGAGCCATGCTTTGTGAAAAGGGGGCTTATACATCTGCAAAAAGTATTGACTCATGTCAGCTGACACAGTAGGCCCAGGTTGACCTGGTTCAGTTCTTTTTGCTATTGGTCAATTTTCTGCATTATCATGTCCAAGGACCTCAGGATTTATCAGATTGTTAGACAATGGGTCTATTCTTGTACTAACTCATTTCAAGCATCTTGCTTTCTAATACATGTACTATTGAACTTTTTTTTTACCTTATTTAAAAGAAGTTGTCGTGCCATGGTGCTCTTCATAATTCCTTCCATTTCATCTAGAACTCTGGTTCCCGTGGGTTGAACTATTGGCTTTGGTTATTTTTTATCCCCCGCCAAAGGCGGGGCGGGGGGGGGGATATAGTTTTAGCGTTGTCCGTCCGTCTGTCCGTGTGTCCGTCCAGGTGAATATCTCCAATACTATCAACAGAATTTCGTGAAACTTTATATGTGTGTACAATAACCCATTCCGCCGATACAGTTTTTTTGTTTTTTTGATTCGATGCAAAATGGCCGACTGGGAGCAATTTTAAGTTACGCGGTTGAGTGAATTTTTGGTCTTCATTTTTACAGCATTTTCTGCTTTTCCAGAGCATAACTTTGTCATCTCCAGTCTGATTGACTTGAAACTTGGCATTTGTGTTTGTTGCAATCATACGGAGTGCAGTGCAAAAGAACCATAACTCTACCTCGTGCTGTCTTTGAGTTATTTCGCTTTGATCTTCATTTTTATAGCATTTTCTGCTTGTCCGGAGCATAACTTTGTCATCTCCAGTCCGATTGACTTGAAACTTGGCATTTGTGTTTGTTGCAATCATACGGAGTGCAGTGCAAAAGAACCATAACTCTACCTTGTGCTATCTTTGAGTTATTTCCCTTTGATTGTCATTTTACAGCATTTTCTGCTTGTCCGGAGCTTAACTTTGTCATCTCCAGTCCGATTGACTTGAAACTTGGCATTTGTGTTTGTTGCAATAATACGGAGTGCAGTGCGAAAGAAACATAATTCTACCTCGTGCTGTCTTTGAGTTATTTCCCTTTGATCTTCATTTTTACAGCATTTTCTGCATGTCCGGAATACAACTTAGTCATTTTTAGTCTGAACATCTTCAAATTTGGTATGCATGATTGTTGAAAAATTACAGAGTGCCGTGCACAAGAACCATAACTCTTCCTAGCATGAATTTTGAGTTATTCCCCCTTTGATCTTCATTTTTATAGCATTTATTGCTTGTCCGGAGCATAACTTTGTCATCTTTAGTAGGAATGACTTGAAATATGGTATGCTTATTTGTTGCAATATTTGGAAGTGCAGTGCGCAAGAATTGTAACTCTACCTCGTGCTGTCTGAGTTATTTCCCTTTGATCGTCATTTTTACAGCATATAGTGCTTGTCTAGAATATAACTTTGTCATCTCAAGTCAAAACGACTTCGAACTTGGTATGCATGTTTGTAGCAATATAATGGAGTTCAGTGCACAAGAACAATAACTCTACCTGGCGCGGATTTTGAGAAATTCCACTTTGATCTTCTTTTTTACAGTACAGTGCTTTGTCCGGAGCTTAACTTTGTCATCTCCAGTCCGATTGACTTGAAACTTGGCATTTGTGTTTGTTGCAATAATACGGAGTGCAGTGTGAAAGAACCATAACTCTACCTTGTGCTGTCTTTGAGTTATTTCCCTTTGATTGTCATTTTTACAGCATTTTCTGCTTGTCCGGAATACAACTTTGTCATTTTTAGTCTGAACATCTTCAAATTTGGTATGCATGATTGTTGAAAAATTACAGAGTGCCGTGCACAAGAACCATAACTCTTCCTAGCACAAATTTTGAGTTATTCCCCTTAGATCTTCATTTTTGTAGCATTTCTTGCTTGTCCGGAGCATAACTTTGCCATCTTAAGTAGGAATGATTTGAAATATGGTATGCTTATTTGTTGCAATATTTGGAAGTGCAGTGCGCAAGAATTGTAACTCTTCCTTATGCTGTCTTTGAATTATTTCCCTTTGATCATCATTTTTACAGCATTTAGTGCTTGTCTGGAATATAACTTTGTCATCTCAACTCAGAACGACTTCAAACTTGGTATGCATGTTTGTTGCAATATTACGGAGTACAGTGCGCAAGAACAATACCTAGTGCGGATTTTGAGTAATTCCACTTTTATCTTCAATTTTACAGTATTTCTTGCTTGTCCGGAATGGAACTTTGTCACCTCAAGTCAAATTGACTTGAGACTTGGTAAACATGTTTGTTGCAGTTACAAAAAGTGCAATGCACTGGAGCCATAACCTTACCTAATGCCCTTTTTGAATTATTTCCTATTCATTATTTTTTTTTTACAGCTTTTCATGCTTCTGAACAATATAACTTTGTCTTTTCATGTTGGAATGACCTGAAACTTTATATGCATGTTTCCTTAACATTAGAGGAGACATTCATGCCTATTTCAATCACTTTCATGATTTCTGCTGCACTACTATTTTCCTGTACCTGTGCCCACCCGGGTGGCTCAGTGGTGAGCGTTTCGGACTCATGACCTGGTGGTTGTGAGTTCGATACCCGGTTGAGGCGAACTTTCTTTCCGGCGTATTTTCACCTCTCACCTCTGCTGAAGCATGTGAGAAAAGTAGTCGGTGGCTTTGGAAAGAAAGTTGTGTTAGTACTGGTGTGAGAAAGCCAGGAAACACATGTGCGTCACCGACCACCATGATATGACCTTAGCTGTTAAAGTGGCGTTAATCCCCAATATAACCAATATAACCAATATCCTGTACCTGCCCTTTACGATTATTATCCCCCCTCGACAACTGGCAGTGGGATGGGCGTATCTTGCGACAATTTGCCGCTCTTGTTCATTAAATGTCATGGAAAAAGGGGGCTTGACAAATATTTTCATTATGGATGAGTATCTCTTTCACTACAGGACAAAATGCAATTAAACTTCATCTTTATTAATCCACAGACAATAGTTATTTGATTTTATTTCATGAAATGCCATGTCATGAAAAAAGGGGGCTAAATGTATAATTTCATTATGGACAGATATCTTCTAAAGTCCTTGATGAACATTTATGAAACTTCATGCATGTCTTCCTTAGGATAGTCCGTTGATACAATTTTCTTTTATATATAATGACGTGTCATGAAAAAAGGGGGCTTGATATATATTTTCATCATTTGTTTTCATTTAATGAAATGCCATGTTATGGTAAAAGGGGACTTAATGTATTATCTCATTATGGACTGCTTATATATTTTTCATTTAATGAAATGCTGTGCCATGGAAAAAGGGGGCTTAATGTGTAATTTTATCATGGACCATTAACAAAAGGCCACATGTTCATGCAACACACAATACCTCTAATATATTTGTATCAAAAAAGGTCTTTTTCGGCGGGGGATATCATTTCAACAAAATTGCTTGTTTTTTTTTTTTGATGTATTATTATGCATTGTCTGAGGGAAATTTTGTTTACTAATCTGCCTTGTTATTAGTACATTGTATACTAGTACTTTAGGAAAGATATTAGTATATTTTCAAGTTTTGCATGTATAAAATTCTCATTTTCCAGAATAATTCACTGTCATAGTCAAGCTTTAGCATTACACATTTTTTTGTTTAGTGTTACTGTCCAAAAACTTTTGTTGGCGATCATTGACATTTTGCTTAAATTACCCTTTTGTAGACCTCTTTAAGACTTCATCACATAATGCTGCATCTTAACGACAATGGAGAAAAATGCTTTTCAAAACATTGTGAGAAAAGGAGAAAATGCTGGTAACTGGCATTTTTTCATTTTCCAACAATGTTTTCTGACTTATCAAAGACAAAAATCATCATTTGAGCTACATTCAATTTGTTGTCTGCAAATGCTTTCAAATTTGACTGGTCTGAAATTTTGTTGTGTGGTAAAGAGTTCATCGTCTTTGTCATCTGTCATCTTGGTGTTCAAAAATAAACGAGCCATGCTCTGGGGAAAGGGCGCTTTATGCAATTTGGTGATGCATTGTACCAAGCAAGTCATCACATAATTAGGGATCCATAAAATCCATTTAGCCTAGGGATTGGGGAAGAGTGGTCCTTGGAGATGCACAAAATGTACAAATAGTGAAAAGTTTCTACCCATGTCAGCCTGCACAGGCTGACATGGTTATATACTTTTTGCAGATGCATGAAACCTCCTTTTCATATAGCATCGCTTAAATGAAAAATAACAAGGGCTGAGCTTACTTCCTCAATGAAAAGTTCCATTGAATGCAGACTTCTGACAGAAATATGTAATTCTACATGCCCATTACAGCTTACTTTCCCATGAGCCAGTTTCAGAAGGCTAATTCTAATTTCAGTTGCTACTTCAGACAATATCAAGATCAGAATGCAAAAAATAAGGAGCAATACTCATAAAATTTCCAGGAAAAAACTGTCATGAAATTGCAGTACATATATAAATGTATGTATATAAATAAAAGTCTTTTTTTGCTTGAAGAATGTCTATTTTATTCATTTAGGGCTCCCTTGATTCAATTAAAGTATTTTTTTTAACCTTGGATTAAGTCTTGTAAAAACATTACAATTCTAAAAAAAAAAAAGTCTTGTACTTTTGGGACCATCAGAAAATATGTTCGTAACATATGAAAGTTAGTCATTTTAGCCAATAGAGTATCAAAGATAAGCTTACATGTTTTTTCAGACAGCGTATAGCGGAATCTGACTGTGCAAAATATGCAGTCTGGTTCTGCATTCCCTAATCACTTTATATATCGCTCCAATTGTAAATCGCAAGACTGGCCTTTCATTAGCTGAGAAGTCTTATCTCGGCCATGAAGATCGTCATTCTTAGAATTTACTGACAGTGGCACTCTGGGGAAAGGGGTTTTAACCCTTTACCAGACAACAGAATTTTAGCCTTGTCTAAATTGAAAGCATTTGCAGACAAGAATTTCAGTGTGACTCACATGGTGCAATTTTTCTTTGATAGGATAGAAAACATTGTGGGAAAAGGAGAAAATGCTGGTTACCAGCATTTTTTTCTTTTTCCACAATGTTTTCAAAAGGCTTCTCTCCTAGGGTTGTTTCAAAGTCGTCATTGTGCGGTAAAGGGTTAATGCATCTAAGTAATGCATTACACCAAGCTAGTCCTCACTTGGTCATGGATCTATGAAATCCATTTTGTCAAACAACAGACTCATTACATAAAAGGTCCATGTCCAAGCAGAAAATTCACCAATAGGAAGTTTTGACCCATGTCAGCCTGGTTCAACAGTCCATACTGGCATGTGTGGATACTTTATGCAGATGCACCTTTTCACAGAGCCTGACTCAGTATAGTTTAGAAATACAGTTGTGAACATAACGGCTTTGCTGATATGGTCCCTGACTTCGGATCACACTGTCTCATATACTTGGGAAAATCATCCATGATAAATCACTCATTCATTTTGTTTATTTTAAAGTCAAAGAATTAGTGAAGAGCTCTTTTTCTCTGTAAATATGGATTTTGTCATTCATTATCGTCATGTTGTATTGATACTGTAATGCATTGTTTAAATTTTCTGAAAATAAACTTAATAAGCTTGTTTCTCTCCACATTTTTTTTTTTGGTAACTGTGATTTATATTTAGCAAGTTAATTTCTTTGATGAAAACATGAACAAAGTCATCATACTTTGGACATCGTAATGAAGTTTGCGTGAACAAATTGGTAATTCTTCTACATAAGCAAACTCGCCCTTCTGTGATTGATTGAATGATTGGTGACTTACGCCACTTTCAACATTATTTCAGTCATATCACGGTAAGAGCTCCCATGTTCATGTATGTTCTTGGTTTTACCAGTGAATTTAAAAAAGAAAGACAGATATTGCTGGAATATAAAATCTCCTTTCATGGACTGTCTCAGCAGAGCGTATTTTATCTAATATTGCAGCAGTAAAAAAAACAAAGCTTAAAGAGGCCTTTGTCATGCTGAGAACTGGTTGTATTTTGTATTTGATGGAAGAGGTCAGTTTGATACCACAAAATTTTGCTTGTCTAAATCCAAAGTATTTGCAAAAAAACAAATGCAATACGGACTAAATGGTGGTAATTGGAGTGTAGAAAACATTATGGAAAATTGAGAAAATGCTGGTTATCAGCATTTTCTCTAATTCCCACAATGTTTTCAAAAGGCGTCTTCAAAGTTGTTATATTTCTGGACTGTGGGATAAGGGGCAAAAATATTACCTCCTAACACGAGTCTTCTTGTCAGCAGACCTTTTTTGAAAGTATTGTAGCTAAAGAACAAGTTGTTCATAGCCAGCAATTTCTTCCTTTCCACTTTTTTTTTTATAAATACATCCTTGTTATTTAATTTTGTCCATAGTGTTTATGCTTACTAGGACGTTTTCAAAGTTGTCAGTTGTGATTTTGTCTCAGGGAGTGGCGGGTTACCCCATTACCTCACAGGCCACCATCACACAAACCGGTTACAAAAGTAACAGGATATTCTGTTCATTGAATTGCATGAAAAACAGTGTTGAAAATTAAAAAAAAAACGAAGTAAGAAACAGCTGCTCCCTTTCGCTTTTTCCTTTTTATTTATCTGCACGCATGTTTATGTAGGTTTTTTTTCCATATGGGCGTATCTCATAATCTTGACACAGTTGAATCTTTAAGACAAGCAGGCTTCGAAAACAGCAAAACCATGAATCGTGCAAGTGATATTTATGTTAAACATTCGAAGTAAATAAACTATAGTCATTATTATCATCATCATCATCATCAATATTATTATTACTATCATTATTATTACTATTATTATTGTTATTATTAATCATATAAAGAATGTGAGAAACAGAACCAAAAGCTTGTACATTCATCAAGGCATTCATTGCACCCATTCCCTCATTGTTTCTATTATATAAAAGCTACCCACAACAGTTGTATAAAAACTTGCAGAACAGGTTGACCAAAACAGTAAAAACGCAGACTGCTTTTTAAAGTCTTGTAGCACTTTATTGACACTATTACGGTAAAAGAGTAAGTCAATCACAATGGAGCATTGTTTTAGCACATTTGTTCAGAATGTACTTATTCTTCCATCCTCGGAACCCAGGTTTGAAGCATTACGTTACTCTCCATGCGTTACAGAATGAATCGAAACCGGGTCACCGAGGATGTTATTCTTCCAGCCAAAACTTATCTTAACCCTAAGGCTGCTAAGCGCGACTCAAGGACCTTTTTGCGGGCAGTGTAGATCAAGATCAGACTGCACAGAACATGCAGTCTGATCTTGGATCTGCACTTTCCGATAAGGAGATATCTTACCACACCCACACACACCCCCCCCCCGCAAAGGAAAAAGCACCTTTGAAATAGCAGAATTCAGATTTTTACTCTCGGCTTGACAGTTTCATTTCACTTATTTATCAGGATAAGGGTTATATAGAGAGTTTATTTCATCAGCTTGTGGTTAATATGGGGAAATATTTGCCGAAAAAGGGAAAGGTATGCGAAAATAACGAGTGCCGTAAGGTACGAGTTATTTTCGCGGACCTTTCCCTTTTTCGGCAAATATTTCCCCATATTAACCACAAGCTGATGAAATAAATTATATATTATATTTCCTCTGATTATTTTGTCAACGAATGCCACTTTTAAAACTTAAAAACTTAAAAAACTTAAAAAAGTAGTTCCAGATTTTTGGCAGGAGGATAATATTCGCTGTGACGGGGAAATAATTCCCCCCAGCTTAAATTACGACATTTCTTTACCCATAACATTTCTAAAACTAGACACATGAAATATAATATATCCTGATACTTATACTTACATTAGGATATTTTTTAAAGTCATCTGCTACAAATTTGTTTCATGTGGTAGGGAAGTTACCCGTCCAGTTTCTAAATAGGAAATGAAGCTGATTACATACTAATATTGGTTCTAATTGGGAAAAGGGTCAAAATTACCAGTACAGACAAGCTTCGTCGTGGGAATAGTCGGACTAAAAATAGAGCGAAATTCTATAACAAGGTTCACAGTTCATATTGGAAATATAGAATTGAAACTATACTCAGTGCAGTAAACTTACAGAGGATTTTTTGAAATCCATAGTGTACATAGGCGGTTATCGATCCGCATTATAAACAAGACCACTGACTCGACTTCGGTTTTAAGTCAGTCCATTGAATGTAATTATACTGGTATGTTTATGACAGAGTTTCGTGACTGCTTCAAAACGAATATAATGGAATAAATATGTATGTATGACAGGGGAAATACAGGTTTTGATAGGTACGTACAGATTTAATTCTTATCCTGCTAAATAAGTGAAATGAAATTTTTCAGCCGATTGTAAAAATCCAAATCTTGCTATTTTAAAGGTATCTTTTGGCGGACAATAGGTCCTTATCGGACAGTGTAGATCAAAGATCAGACTGCACGTTCTGTGCAGTCTGATCTTGATCTAAACTGTCCGCAAAAGGTCAGTGAGTTGCGCTTAGCAGCCCAAGGGTTGAATGTAATTCTGTGAACAGAATGTTTTACAAACACCAGTGCACCCTTTACCAAATAATCTCCTGCTTAAACGGCCTTTTAAAGAGAACTGGCTTTTGAAAACACTGATGACTCCGAGGAAAGAAACGTTTGAAAACATTGCGGGGCAAAAGAGAAAATGCTAATCGGCATTTTCATATTTTTCCATAAATGTTTTCAAAAGTCTCCACAGGGTCGCCAAATCACTGGACTACTCATTAACGGATTAAATTGTGAACAGCGTCGCTGAGATCAAGATCAGGTTGCACATTATGCACAATTTGATATAGGGTTCACACAGTTGGGTGTATGGTAAAGTATTAAGATTTGCCTGAAGGCCGAAGGAATGCAATAATGAAGCCTTCTTTTATTTGACTGAATATCGATTCCATTTATTTAGTTTAAAGCTTAGCTCTGTACTAAACAATATCATGTTTAAACGATCTTTTGGGGAGAACAGGCTTTTGAAAATGTTGTGAAGAAAAGGGAAATGTTGGTTACCAGCATTTTCTCCTTTTCCTGCAGTATTCTACCCTTCCAAAGCCTATCAGTATAGCCACATTAAATTTTATATGTTCGCTGAAAATACTTTCAAAAGGGACAATCTACAATGTTGCCGTAAGGAATTAATTTTGAAATTAATCCATGACTATATAAATACGACTTTTAAAAAGTAAGATAAATTTCGAAAATATTGTTGGAAAAATAGCATTGATTATATGCAATGATTCCGTTTTCTTACATTGTTTTCTACTCTCTTTTTAATCACGAAATGCATTAATACATGCATGAAAACAGGCAAGAAAAAGATAAGACTGGGGGAAAAAAGAATCGCTGAAAGCCATTGTTTGCTTTACCACACGGTAATACACACAAAACAAATATGGTAGACGTATTGTTCACTGTCATTATACGTCCACTTAATAAGTGCACAAGAAGTGCCTCAAATATTCATTGATAACATATAAAAAAACATGGTGACAAAGGGAGAAAATGCTCTGAACGAGCATTTTCTCCCTTTCCCACCATGTTTTATTGATTTATTTTATATAATTGAAGATGAAAATCCAACCATAAATTAACGTCTTTTAAAACGGCATGTAATGAGGAATGGCCGACCGACGGTTTACGAATATGAAGAAAGGAGGCTATTGTTTGCAATAGACCAAGATTTATTGAGGCTATTCGACTCTAAATTGACAATGGATTACTGTGAATAGCCAAAACAGGCTGGGTAGTACAAATAAATAAAGATTTGAAGATAAGCGATATGAAATGTCTTCATTGACAATCAGAGAGAAAGACGGGCAGACAGACGGACGGATGGTCGAACGGACAGATAGATAGACAGACTGACAGCGACACGGTCATTTCAGATATTCATGCATAAAACCTGAAACTAGTAATGTTCCAGAAAAGAAAACGGAGCATTATTTTTACTGTTGTAGGTTTTGCTATTTAAATATTCAATCAACATTTCTTCCTTTACAGACGAAATCAATTACTACAGCAGTCCGCGTAGAGCAAGATCAGAATGCATACATAGGTCCTGCTTACCGATCTTTGACTTACAACGTTGACAGATTCTGAACTTTGAACATTTTTTTTTTTAATTCATTTGAGGTGGTGTTGTATCTTTTCTTTTTTTCAACCCATGGGGTAAATACTAGTAGTAGGTGAAAGTAAACCGTAAATAGTGGAAAGCGTTACGGGATTTGTTTCGTAATTTGATAAAAGATAAGACATAATTGAATCATAACCCAAATTTAGATAAATACTGTCGAATCTGTATAAACCCATTACAAATCAATCCCGACTTTTAAAGAGCCCGAGGAAAATGCTTTTGAAAACATTGTGGAAAAAAAAGGGAAAATGCTAGTAGCCAGCATTTTCATCTTTTTCCACAATGTTTTCTACTATTTCAAAGACATATTTAATCATTTGAGCCTTACTTGTAATTTGTCGTCTGCCAATGCTTTTGATTTGGGCAAGTACATAATTTTGGCGTCTGATAAAGAGAAACTACAGATTGCTTGCTGAGGAGCGGTTATTATGTACGAAAGGTTTTACTGAATACAAAAAATGGATTTTTATTTCAAAATTATAAACCAAAATCTTATCATTTCTAGGTTCTTTTTGCCGGAAGAAAAATCTAAACAAATTGAACAGAGTAGATAAAAGATCAGACAGCACGTTCTTCGTAGTCTAATCTTGATATACACAGTCCGCTCCGCAAAACCATACAAAGTTTTGGATAGAATTCCAAAAATGAATTTGTCATCGCTAAAACCTGCTATCTTTGTAATACACTGAGGTTTACAAACTGATCTATGTATTTTTAATGCCTAGATACTGTGGAATGTGGCTAAGATTGGTTTGAAAATATAATTGAGTCATGTTCTGGTAAAAGGGGGCATAATCCGTTTCCGTGATTCATTTCAACAAGCAAGTCACCACATGGCCATGGATCAATAAAACCCATTTTGTCTAACAACCGACTGAATCATGAAGTAGACTGGTCCTTTGACGTGCAGATAATTGACCCATAGTAAAAAGTATCGGCCCAGGACAGCCTGCGCGGACTGTGCAGGCTGACCTGGGTTGATATTTTTTGCAGATGCATTAAGCCCCCTTTTCACAGAGCATGCCTCAAATGATAACAGACGCACGGTCCGGTTTACAGTTAGTTCTTTACATATTACCCTTTGAAACGAATTTGCGGTTGGCGAGTTTAGAAATATACTTACATATATGTCATTGATAGTCAATTTTCTGAAGGTAAGCAGCACAAATTTTACCACACAATCCCGAATCTAATCGAACTGACAGTGTTTGAAAACATTGTAGGAAAAAGAAAGAATGCTAGTAACTGACATATTCTCCTTTTCCAACAATTTTTTCTACTGTTTCATAGACAAACCTCTTAATCTCAGTCATATCTAATTTCGTCATCTGCTAAACGCTTTCATACGACAATTCTAGAACTTTTCCGTTTGGCGACTTTTTTTTCGTTTTGCAGCGGACCACTTTTGAAAACAGTATGGCAAAATAAAGAAAAAAAGCTGTTCCTTAAAAGTGTAGGAAAAATATTTTTTCTTCGTCGACTGTAAGAAAACGGCCATGTTAGAGGAAAACGTTATAGGGACAGCTTTTCTACAGGATCAATCAAAGCGCTGTTGGCACTGTTATGTGAACTGTTGTATACAGGGCATCGAAATGTCGACATCTCGTTTTTATTGCCTCCTGAAGATGACTACAAATCTGAAGTCTCCTATTACCACAATGTCTTACGTGTAATCTTGTATAATACCTTAATTCATGTTGATTATCAATATCTTGCGAGGGTGTTTCCAAGGTCGTCTGCGGCAAAGTCCGTTCAGGAGGAAGTGTGTCGAAAACAAGTCAGATAGATATACAATAGATAAATAGAGCATTGAAGCCCACTTATATATCTTATAGTGTTGTAACACACTGTTACGAGAGGGTTTCCATAAAATTGGGTTCTGTTTTTCTTATACAGGGCGAGAGAAGGCAATCACAGCCAGCCAAACAAGTATTTCTTTAAAGATCACTTTTCTTTTATTCCTAGGAACGTGAAAAGCTTGACAGAATAGAATATCAATCGACAGTACTACTGTGGAGATCCGAGTTATGTCGGAGAAAGTGTCTTTGATCCGTTATGATGACGAGCTCAAGCGCAGACTCGAGAAACTGTCTCGAACCTATGACCTCACTACGATGAAAATTTTCATATGTGTGGAATGTTTAGGTATGATTTTTAATGCAATTTCTTCGAAGAATATTTACAATGTATACTAATATGATATGAAACGCCACTTCGATATGAGGTTTATTTTCAATGCGCTTTGTCTCTTTTGTAGTGTTTAGTTTATCGTCGGAATGTCAGCAGCTTAAACTACAAATGGAAAGGTTCGATACTGTCCGAATTCTCTACATCTATCTGCGTATCATATTTCCATTATACCCACGTTCTTTCCTTTTTTCAACTATAGGTGAAGAGCATGTGACCTGTACCTACAACGCCGCCAAAAAGTCCAGGTGGGAATCTTTTCTCCAACGGAAAGAAGCTTGCCGCCTTGACCTTCACAAACACGAGAAAAACCGCATACGGTATCGGGAATTCCTGAAAAACGTGTCACGTGAGCACCAGGGTCAGCAGTTCTACGCAGCCATGTTACAAATGATGAAGTTAAAAGGAGCAGATGATGCTTTTAAACAGTTAGAGTCAAAGTTTACCGAGGGCAACGAACAAACATTTTGTGGAAATCTTTGTAGGCTTTTTGAACGTAAAATTGAAACCTGGTATGATACGTTCGAGGCGGTGGCCGTTAGATTAACCGGCCACGTAAAAGTGTCTAACTTCGTCAGAGTGCTTGCCGGACAAGTAGACGCCTTGTGTTGTAAAGATGGAAAAATAATTGCTGTGAATATCAAAGTTACCGGACTGGACACGCCAAGGCCACTGGACATTGCCGAACTTGCAATGTGCAAAATTTTGATGATACAGAATGGACTCGCTGATCCGCTCAACCTGAAAATGGTTTTACTAGTTCTACATCTAACGGAAGAGAGACCAATCTTACGTCTCTGGGAATACACGCCTACAGAGGAAATGGAGAAGTCTATAAGAGAAGCAGACATTGACAATCTAATAGATGCTGGTAAACTCAGCCAGTACCATGAATTCTGGAAGGATAATGTGCATCAGATTGGAGCTTTTGCAACAGATCAAATTATCTAAAAAATAAATTGTAAGATTGCAGTGTCATACACTTTCATCGGCATAAGGGCGTGGGAGATGGCTGGGGGACGTTATTCTAATAACTTAGTTTCAGAATGTACCTTAATTAAATACACAAATTATCACCAGTTTAGTTTGTTCTGTTAAAATTCCAAAATAAGGCGAGTTCTATGCTCGATCTTATTCTGTATCTTGGGACTGCTAAGCTTGATTTAGTGCACTGCTGCGGAGAAGGTCGATCAAGATCAGATTGCACTGAAAGTGTAGGAAGGGTTTAATCCATTGTGAGTAAAGAAGAAAATGCTGCCACCAGCATTTTTCTCACTTTGTTTTCAAAAGCTTTCTTATCAGGGTCGTAAAACTGTAGGATCATTTGGTAAATAGTAAATGCACTTAACCCTTAGGCTGCTAAACGCGACTCAACGACCTTTTGCGGACAGTGTATATCAAGATCAGACTGCACAGAACGTGCAGTCTGATCTTGGATCTGCACTGTCCGATAAGGAGATTTTTTTCTCAAAAAAATAAGTTTGAAATAGCATCATTCGGGTTTTTTTTACCATCGGTTTGAAAACTTCATTTCACTTATATAGCAGGATAAGGGTTAACAATTACTGTTAGTCTAATACAGACATACATCTCGATACTGATCTTTTCATGACCAATGAACAAAATGTTTGAATGGTGTTTTACGCTGCCCTCAGAAGTATTTTAGACTTACCACAGGGACTGCTCATTCATTCCTGTCTTACCTGGGCCTCAGCAGTACTTGACTTGGGCTCTGCACCGCCTTGCAAAATGACACTCCCACACGATAAACGCGACAAGCAGGTGCCGCATAAGGATTCCATGATTGAAAATCCGATGCCTGAACCATTACGACAAATGAACCCCCCACTCTCTAACCTCACCTAACACATGTACACGAGAAAAATATTCGTTCTTCAATCTGGAAAAAAGTTTGGAATGCTACATAAGAGCAATTCCCCTACGTTTCGAAACTAAAAATCTAAAATAAACATTGAATGACTCACAGTGTCAGGATTAAGCTCAAAATGATTTTTTTCAGATAAGATGAAATCTGTATTGAACAAGTTGGCTTCTTTACAAAAGAAGCCAGGAGAGGTCAGCATCATTGTTTTCCAATAGTTTATTGGCTTTTAATTTCAATATATTTTGGTACATGTAAACAAACAAGTAAAAAAGCCGCCGCGTAAAAACCTCATATGCTTTACATGACGCTCATTTGACCTTCTTGTCGCGTTTTCAAGTCGCATGATCTTGTCCGGCGGTCTTCTTTCTCTTTTTTTTTCTTAACGAAATTCTTCTTATTTTTTCTTCTGCTTAGATTTATTTCCTTAATGAAAAATTACCATTATTTGAGACGTCATTTGCAGCCATGGCAAATTAATATAACAAATATTTTCTGAAATTCGTCACATAAAAATAAACCACGTCAATTTCCTGTTTCGGTTTTTTGATTTCGCTTTATTTACAAAACCATGACGAAACAGACTGTGTATCAGTACAATTTCGCAAGAAAAATGGATTTAGACAGCAAATTCTGTGGCAGTCTGCCTTTTAAACTCACCACTGTTGGAGAGGTCTGATGACCTCTCCAATCATTATGCCACTGGAAATCAAAGTCCTGACAGTAGTAAGAGGCCCCCTGTCTTTTTTGCTTTCTAGCAGCATAAAATCAGAATGTTTATGAACAAGATCATTGCCTTGTAATTTGTTGAGTAAAAATCTTTTACTTTACGTACCATTCAGCAATTCTGTTAAGCTGTTCTGTAAAAAGGATGACAATAACATAGATCTAGATATATTAATCGGTATAAAAAATATTAAGTCATAATTATGTCATTTTAAAAGACGCATTTAAAAGTTTCGAGAGAATGAGTACACACGAATAATACTAAACTGTGCCGAGTTTCGAGATCTTCGCTGGAGCCGGACATATTAGCGATATCCGCTTGGACAGGACACTTTGCCAAACCATGGTTCTGTTATATAACGGTGAAAATATTGAAAAGAGCATGAGTAGTCATTGCGAACTGAAATGATATCTAAAATGATGTTGACTTTGTTTTTAAATATATGTATTGTAAAATAGTTCCTCTAAAGGGAGTTTAGGAATCCAATTGGCAGGTGAAATAGGTGACGTAACTAAAAAAATGTTGACACGCCATGAAAAAATAAATAATAAATAAACAAATAATAAATAAATAAATAAATTTTAGAACGGAGTAAAAGATAACGGGGCATAAACCAGGGGCGGGGGAATCATTTCATATTCAAATCCAATAAAAAGTTTTTATTCACACATTTTGTCAAGTGGCTATTAAAAAACATTTTTCAACGTGTTTGAATAGCTATTGAATTCATCTGCATGACTTAAATTTGTCAGCCCGTTACAATACTGGCGGTTTTTAGTTATATCACTAACTGGTTTAAATAAATCACACTGGACACACTTGACAGAAGGAAAACGTCTTTTCTATTTTAGATGATAATGAAACATTGTAGGTAAAGGAGCGATTGCATGTAACAAGCAATAGCTTCTTTTTCCACGACGATTATTTAACGATAAATGGATAATAGTTAGAAATATTCACATATGTAAGGTAATGGGTGAACAACTTGAAATTCCAATGTATCAAAACCGATCGATCTTGACAAAGTCATCGATGTAGAAATAAAAAAAAAAAGTCGCGGCATTAGCACACAGGCTAATCATATATGGCCTGCAACACGCGAAAAGGGGCATTCGGACATTAGCGTAAAGTGTCGTCTCGGATCAGTTTGCGCAGTCCTAATGCCCCTTTTCGTGTGTTGCAGGCCATATGTTTCCATCTTTGTTTTTCTTCTTTCTTGTTTGCATGATGTTATACGCAGCTTTCAACCGTTTTTTTTTTTCAGTTATATCATGGCAACAACCCACTTTATCATGCATTTCACTTCTTTGAGTAGTACTAGCCTAGCGCTCAGCATTGTTCTGTCGAAGGACACTCCAACGAAGCACTGACCACCATGATATAACTGAAATACTGTTGAAACAGGAATGAATAATGTCGAAATGATTTGCGTCAATCCTCAAACAGAGCCTTTGCCAAGCTTGCGTTCGAACTCACATTCATGGAGAGTTAGCCCTGTGACTTATCGCCGAGTTCGACTTGGGACTGCGGTATTTAAAATGGCCTGTGTGGGAAAAATATTTTTCCAAGGGCTTGTAACCTAACCCTTAGGCTGCTAAGAGCGACTCACTGACCTTTTGTTTTGCGGACAGTGTAGATGAAGATCAGACTGCACAGAACGTGCAGTTTGATCTTGGATCTATACTGTCCGATAAGGATATATTTTCCCACCCAAAAATAATTTTGAAATCGCAACATTTTGGATTTTTACTATCGACTTAAAGGACTCGTGTTAGTTATTCAGCAGGATAAGGGTTAAGTCGGCCTGGTTTGTTTTAACCCTTGGTGTATCGACTATACCTAACCAATACTTGCTCTCCAGGATTTGGACTTAATTAACTACTAATTTCGAGGCTGATTTGTTAAGAATGTTTCTGCAAAGCGGATAGTGTAGATCCAAGATCAGACTGCACTTTTTTTTTTTGCAGTCTGTTCTTCATTTATACTGGCCAAAATGGCATTTAAATTTGTCAAAGAAGCTTGAATGTTTAGTTGAAGGGGTTTTTATTTGCATTTAGTATAAATCATCAAGTTTTGTAACTCTGTACTTCTGTACATCGGTTTAGAACAATAACTTCTTTTTTTCCGTCTTATCACGACCATCAGTGGTGGATATACATTACCAAAGTGCAACCAAGTGCGTAAATTACAGGGATATATTATGGAGGACGAGCGATGAAAACATCGTGGAAAAGGAAGAAATTGCTTACACCGACCAATGGTGAATTTGTTCGTAACGAACAATTTCTGCTTTTATCACAACGTTTTGACCCGCACTCGTGTATGAAACTTAAATTCTAGTCGAGTTCTCATCTTACAAGGATGTTTTCAAAGTCCTCATCTGCTTATTTGTCTCAAGTGGCAGTGAGCTGTCTTTTTTAGCGCCATGGACAAAAATAGAAGCTTTTGCGGACAGCATCGATCAAGATCAGACTGAAAACATGCAGTCTATTCTTTGATGTTTACTGTCCGCTTGCACAGTCAAGCCTGTAGGATAATAAATCTGTCCAAGTTTCAGTGGGCTGTATTTTCAGCCATCGAAAGAGGTCGATTATTAAATGGCCTGCAATACGCAAAAAAGGGGCATTCGGACACTTGCGTGAAGTGTAGTACCGGATCAGCATGGGCAGTCCGCACAGACTAATCCGAAACGACACTTTCCGTTCTTAAGTAAATTTTCTGTTTTGCGCAAGTCTACTGTAGGACAAAATCAAATGTAGTCGTAAAGTGCCGTCTCGGATAAGTCTGCGCGGACTGCGCAGGCTGAGCAGAGTTGACACTTTACGCAAATGTTCGAATGTCCCTTTTCGCGTGTTGCAGGCCAAATTTCCTGCTGATAGACCTCGGACATATACAATCTTTAGCCATCCCATTTAATTCAAGGAGGTATTTACTCATTTGCCGTAATGTTTTCCGTCTATAACTGTATTCAAATTTACTCATGCAGTTACTCAATTATAACAAGGCGGTAAGTGGTTCTCTGTCTTTGTTGAAGGAGGGACGACCTTTGCACAACATTCATTGCAGTTTAGCATCGAATTTCGGCTTACCTATCCACTTCAAAGGAATCATCTGATAACAATAAATTAAAAACTTTATAAACATGTATGAAACGCGCTCTGTGAAAAGGAGGGTTATCCGCGCAGGCTGACAGGTAGTGAAACTTTTTGCTATTGGTCAATTTTCTCTATGTCCAAGGACGAGTCTACCTCATAATTATATCGCTTATTAAAGAGGTGGCTATTGTGGATCCACAATGCCAGGATTGATATAATGCATCACACAGATGCATTAAGCCCCCTTTTCACAAAAGGCCGATCATTATATACAGCCTTCTGGGAAATGTGGAGTTTAATGGATATTCTTATTGCATTATCCCTAGTAAGTCGTTACATGATATGGTTAACTTTTGTTTTTAAAAACCGGCTCAATCATGATGTAGAACGGTGCCAGACACGCAGAAAATTTGCCAAAAGCAAGAGGTATCGACCTAGGTCAGCCTGCTGAAATTGGTCGATTCTTTTTCGCTGATGCACGAAACCATCTTTTCACGACTACTATTTTTTCTAAATCGTCCTACTTTTTTTTTTTTTTTTTTTTTAAAAGAGATGTTCAGGGGAGATCATCCTTTAATTTTAACATGAATATAATTTTCACTGACATACCGACTGGATCAAATTGTCAAAGGTCGGTGTCATAAGTAATGGTCAGTTTTTTTCCCTTACCGTGCCATCGTCTTACAATTTATCATTCTGAAGAAATCCCGAACAAATGAAAAGGTATCGATACCGATATTGCAATAGGAGCTCATATGAATGAAAATACAAAGGACACTATCGCTCTACCGATAAAAAATAAAAATAAATGAAAGGGGGGTTTTCAAAGACTTTAGTTTCATATTTTTTCTTTTTCGCTAGAGCAAGAGTCATTAGCTTAAAATTTGGAAAATCTACATCCACTCCTGTATGCTGATGTCGGATCAAAGGCCTCAAGTAAAAGATTAGTCTGCCATTCAAGTTATAAAATGGCCAAACACAGCATACTAGTAACTGATTTGAAAGACCTATAACATTTGTTTAACAATAATCTGAACTAAAAACAAAAAAGTGAGACAAAAAATATCACAACGAAGATTGATATTGCAACAGAATTTTAATTGAAAGAAAAAAGAAAAATATTCTGACAAAAATATATTTAATTATACTGTAACATGTGTAGATATCTATTGCACAGGTCAAAATACCCAAGTAAACTACATCCACCTAGTCCACAAAAATCGAACCAGTACCGTCACTGAAAATGACTAAATCGCGGTGCTCCCTTCAAATGCTTAAATAGACAAAATAACTAATTGTTATGTCAACCGAGTCCGAGTGCAGATTAGACTGTAAACTTGCCTTGAAAATAATTTTTTACAACTACCATTCACTATTATCAATTTCATCATGATAAAATAACTCGGGAAGAAACTCGGTGCCATATATGCAATACGATGCGCTATTGCTCGAAACTCCCGGGTACTATGTGCTTTTAAAGGTAGAGCAACAGATTGTCCAACAATACACTTTCAAATACATTTTTCTTCCTGTTTCTGCAAAAAAAAGTTTTTGAAAACATTGTGTAATGAGAAACAAATGCTTGTTAAGAGCAGGTGCTCCTTTTCAACAATGTTTACCACATCAATAAAAACGACTTTTTCTCATCAAATATTTGTATACTCCTCACAATCTGTGATCGAATGGAATTCACGAGTATTGCACTTTGAATGGGATTTCAAAATATAAAGAAATACTGGCTTAAGCACAATGTGTAAATACGGACAAAATTAATAACCTTGAACAAATTGATATCTACATTGCATCAAAATTTTTTTTTTTCCCATTCCAACTAATATGATCTTTCAGATATAATTGGTGCCTAGCAAAAGATTCTGTCCTAAATTGATTAAATCATGCAGTTATCATGAATCAGATCTTTTAGAAGGGTAATAAATACAACCTAACAAATGCTAAATGACAAAGTAGAACTCCACAAGCTTTTCTGCAGGAATGTTAGAATTTTGCAATATGATACGTACAATGATACAACATATGCAAATAAATTGTGTTTAAACTAAACAAACAAATGTTAGACTAGTCTGAACGAGCAGTACATGATATCATAATGCAACAGATCTTTTGGAAATGTGATAAAGCCAAAATAATCTTTAATTATTTGTCTGCAAATGCTTCCAATTTAGCCGAGTCTAAATATTTTGCTACCTGGTAAAGAGTCAATTATTACCTAGCAACTGATGCATGCACTGAACAATACATGGATTCAGTAACCTGCTACAACATAGAAAAAATCATTTGAAGGAAGTAATCCAAAGAGGCACAAAATTATGCCAATAAGAAATAACAGAATACAAAAGTAACCGAATAAAATAAGATAAAAAAGAAGATTTTTGATCATCAACAAAATAATTCCCTAATAACTGTAAATTCAAAACAAACTGAACTGATACATGAGATACTGCTGATATATAGAATTTTGATATGAAGATGGGCAAGAAAACAGAGGGACTTATGGAAAAATAAAGGTAACAATGAGAGATTCCTAAATCTTTCTCAGAGATTCCAGTTTTACACCAGTACAGTGTATATGATTATGTCAAATAATGATATAAAATAAATACACATGACAGAAGCATAGATCAGAAAAAAAATGCTGTCAATGCATGTACACAACCAAAAATAAATACCCTTTATTTCATTCTCATGACAGAAACACAAAAAGCAATGATATTGTAAGATTTTAAAGTTCATATTCTGGTCTTGAAGCAACAAAAACATATGGTAAATACCTCTAAGATAAATTGACAGTACACATAAATGAAAGCTTCACCTTCTTGACAAAAATGACATATTTTCCTCAAAGACATTCACTTTCAGAATGATATATGGTATGCACCATGCGAAAAGCGGCATTCAGACATTTGCATAAAGTGTCGTCTCGGATCAGCCTGCGCAATCCGCACAGGCTAATCCAAGATGACACTTTATGACTATATTAGATTTTGTCCCACAGTAGACTTGCGCAAAACAGAAAATTACATAAAAACGGAAAGCATCATTTTGGATTAGTCTGCGCAGTCCGCAGATCCGATACGACACTTTACGCAAATGTCCAAACGCCCCTTTTCGCGTGTTGCATGCAATATTACAGGCTCAAGGAAAAAGAAAACCCAACAATCATAGGAGCCATGCTCTGTGAACAAAGGGTTGATGCATCTCTGTGATGCATTATACCAAACAAGTAATCACATAATGATGGATCCCTAAAAGTCCATTTTGTCTAACAGCCAACTGAATCATGAGTTAAAATGGTCCTTTGACATGTCGAAAATTTACCAAAAGCAAGAAGTTTCGGACCAGGTCAGCCTGAGCAGACTGCGTAGGCTAACCAGGGTCAATATTGTTTGCAGATGTATTAGACCCCTTTTCCCAGAGTATGGCTTGTATACATTAAGCCAAGAGTCTGTGACAAACAATGAAAGTTGGTCAAACAGAACCAAAATTCTTCTTTACCAAAATTATTCTAAACTTGTTACCACAAAACAAAGGTTAGTCTTGTCAATACTGTAAAGCAAATTGCAAAGAAAAAAATGTTTAGCAACAACTTAATAATTTCCGAAGACAGCTGAATGTCATACAAATATTACTATACAAGAGCCAGATTAAACAACTGCCCGATTCTGTGTATCATCTCTGCCAGTCTCTCTCTGAGTCTCATGTCCTGGGCGTGGCAGACAAGATGGTTAAAGCAACCATACACTACCGGCAGCAATGCTGTAAACTGATGGTCATCTAACTGGTCAAACAATCCAAGTATAGAACATAATAACTCTGTCCAGGACTGCAAGTGGGCTTCGCTATCCTGTAACAAGATACACATTGAATGCATAACCAAATTTTTTCATCTTCCAGTACACAACCAATGAAAACAATTGTGGCAAATGGAGAAATTCCTTAATTATGAGCTATTTCTGCAATTGCCACAATGTTTTAACCAATATTCATGTTTCAAGCAGCAAATCATGTTTACTAGAACGCTCAAAACTAGAACTGTTTCAGGCTAACAAATAGCCCTTACTGGTTACAATGTCACTGGATGAAGAAAAAAATTCAAAGCACAAATATCCCTTTAAAGGTGGCCCTTCAGATTTTGGGACAAAAATTTTACAAAAATACAAAAAAATCATCCTTATACTCCCAAAGCCTTTTAATTTTCATTCATAAAACCCCAGTAGCCGAAAACCATCCAACAACAAGAGAAATTAGAGATTAACTACGGCCCAGGTTGACACCGATGGGAAACACGGTCTATTTTTACATGAGCAACTTGCTCATTTACATACCAGAAATACACAGACGAAGCTTCAAACATAGCATTCGAAGAAGACATTATGGAAAATAATTACATGTTTGTTATGATATAGAATTTAAGCGTCATTAGTCACGTGCCAGTCACTTGATATTCCCACAATGCTTTTTTGATTTCTGGCGCGAAATCTAAAAATACCTTAAGAGGCTACTTAGCCTTTTAAGGGAACACCATCAAAAAAAATTTTTTTTTTGTAATTTTATGATACTTAATTATTGATGATTTGTATTGTTTTTTTATATAAATTTCAGTGATATATATATATATTTTAATTTGGTGAGATATGAAAAATCTAAATACCCACCTTTAACCCCTTACCACACAATCCCGACTTTTAATGACCCTGGGAAAGAAGCATTGTAAAAACATTGTGGGAAAATGGGAAAATGCTGGTAACCAGCATTTTCTCCTTTTCCCACAATGTTTTCTACTCTATCTGTGACAAATTCTGCCATTTAAACCTTTGGTAATTTTTTCGTCTGCAATTGCTTTCAATTGGGACAAGTCTAAAATTTTGTCACTTGGTAAAGGGTCAATACCAGTAGCTGACCAATCATAATGAAAACTGCAGGTGTAAAAGTTCCTATATAGTAGGGAGGTTTCCATTTATATTTCAAACAGGTTGCAAAAAGGAGACAAAAGAGAGGACATAAAATTGCGTCTAGAGATGAAAATACAGATAGACAGACACCGTGATTCCGGTGCATCCCCCTACACTCTGTTTCAGGGGAAGGGGTAGGATGGGTTCTTTAATGAGCACTTTCTCCATTTGTCCTAATAATTGTAAATTCAAATCAAACCGAACTGATACATGAGATAATGCAGATATAAAGAATTTTGATACGAAGACAGACAAGGAAACAGTGTGACCTATGGAAAAATTAGGTAACAATGTGAGATTCCTCAATCTTTCTCAGAGATTCCAGAATTTTACATATGGTTGTCAAATATGTGAACAATATAAAAGAACTACACATGAAAACTCAACTCTGTTAAATTTTAATTTGTGTTGATTATCCATACATTTGAAGGAAGTTATCAACAAAAGCAATGTCTGCTTAACTTTGATTCAGGAGTTAATGTGTTAGAGACGCCTTTTTGTAACAAAAACTACCTTCATTATTGACGCTTGCTGTTGCTGGTCAATAATCTCTTCCACCGGATCACTCGTCTTCTTCTTTACTTTCTTTTCTTTTTTCTCCTTCTTTGGTTTGGAGAAGGTTGGCATGGCATTTTGATTTTTCTTCTTCTTGTATTCACTCATCAAGTTTTTGATGAGCTTATCTGTTGCAAGGTTATAGACTCGACTCTCTTGTTCTGACCGAATTTCCTTTTTACTTTTGGCATGTGTTGGTGATATCGGCGGTAAAACTGATTCTGTCTCTGTTCTAGTAGCAGCTGGTGAATCTATCTTTTCTTCCTCTGTAAGAGGCAAAATTAGCACTAAACAACAAAACTAATACTTTGGGTAATATACAAATAAAATGACAAAAAATTTCATGATAGAAAAAAAAATCATCATAAAAAAAAAATCCTACATTTTTTAAGGGTAGTCATTGCAAAAATATCCGACAAAATGTCAACCAGAGTAGATAAAATCAAACTGTGTTCTCTGTTCCGTCTGACCTTGATCCACATATCCAAAAAGCTACTCTAAAAACTCTAGACTAGAGATTTTTACATTCATTTTCAACAGATTATAAGTTTTGTAACTGTGGCCATTTCACCTATCCATGCCCTCTTATTATCTTTTTATCATTATTAAAATATTCTTTTCAAGCCACTGGCTGCTTAATGATTCCCTAAAAAACTTTCCTTTCAATACACTGGCTGCTTTTGAAACACTAAAGATTTCTTCAGTGCTGTAAAACATTCTTTTCAAGCCTCGGGCTGCCTACTGAAATAGTAAACAATTTTAAGTCAATGCTTAGTGGTGAGAGAGGAAAGAAACCGGTTGCAATGACTTCAATAAATTTTTCTGAAAGAATTTTGGCAAGAATTAAACCCTAAGTTAATTGCCTTGTGCATCACCTCTCATGTACGCTGACACCATTAACACCATACTTTACACATAAAAAATATTCAGGGCATATCACTTCCTACTGGCCATAACTCTTTACCACACAACAAAACAATAGACTTGTCCAAATTGAAAACATTTGCAGACGACAACTAAAATGTAGCTTAAATGATGGAATTTGTCTTTGATAGAATAGAAAAAATTGTGGGAACCAGCATTTTCTCCTTTTCCCACAATGTTTTCAAAAGGTTAAAACTTTGATTGCGTGGTAAAGGATTAAATGCCCTTGGTGCTTTCTGGTATCCTTGAAATGACCTAAACCTACTTGCATTTTATCAGATAATCTTGTAAGGGTAACACTCACCTTGGACAGACACTGTGACTGTGGCTGGGTTGCCTTGAAATCTTGCTTGTGTCCTTTCTAGATCTTTACTCAGCTTAGCCAGGTCTACTTTGTTAGTGATTTCTGGGAGTTCATCTGGCTGGGCAATCAGGAAAAACAGTTGTTGTTCAGACATACTGTCCACACAACTGGTACCGGCTTTGTCATAAAGAATGTCAATATATGTCTGACACAACTCATCACATACTGACAGCAGCTGTGACAAGTACAACTCTGGACAATCTCTTACTTTGGTACACTGTTTAACAGCTGATCCTGCTTCAGTGTTGTAGCCTAAACCTGGACTTGCTGTTTCTTTAGTTTGTCCTTCTAGATGTTTATTGTTAGAGTTAGGCTTTCCAAGGGAAGTGTTCTGTGTGTCAATCTCTGTGACTCCATTACATAACTTATCATCTTTAATGCTAGTTTTGGTACTTAAGGGCATGACTTCATTGGCAGTATCAGTTTCAGCCAAGATCTGTTTTGCTGTTGTACCTGAGGCTTCACCAGTATGAAAAGAATCTTCACTGAATTTCTTACTGACCTTTTGACCTTCTGACACAGTGACTTTCTTTGTTTCCATCTGAAGGAGAGCTTTCACCTTCTCCACTGACAATTCTGGGATGTTAGAACAAATTTTTATAAGGGTATGGATATAAAACACCATACTTGCACCAGCTTGCTTGTATAGGTTCACTGCTACAGGTGTGTGAGCCACTTTCTGCAGGAGAAACTTTAGGCCTGGGCGCAAGTCAAAATCACAAGCTATCTTGTAGGAGTTTCTTAAACAGTCCATCAGTTGTTTAATATGATTTGTTGAAAGCTGAAAGAGTCTCCCTGTAAGAGATCATTATAATTGCACAAACTTATTATAACTTAACTCTTTACCACACGATAAAATGGTAGACTTGTCCCAATTGAGAGTGTTTGCAGATGACAATTTAAAAGTGGCTCAAGTGATGGAATTTTTTTTCCACAGGGCAGAATACATTGTAGGAAAAGGAGAAAATGCTGGTTACCAGCATTTTCTCCTTTTCCCACACTGTATTCAAAAGGCTTCTTTTTCAGGGTTGTTAAAACTTGGGATTATATGGTAAAGGGTTAAAAGATACTGGAGCTAGTATACCAGTGTAATCTGTCATGCATTTTACAAGGGAATAAGAAAGTTAACATATTACTACCTGATTTTGCTCAGCTGCAGTTGCTTTTAGTGAGCATTCTAGGTTGAAAAAGAGGCATAAATGTGTCAAAAACATGTTAATGGTTACATGCCCCTGTTGCATGGGTTTCCTATATGGTAGTTAAGAACTTGTTCAAGTTTGAAGTTAATATCTGAAGTAATGACAGATATATTATAAAATTCCAGAGTTCAGATATATTATAAAATGTCCAACTTTTTAAAAATTCTTAGTTGAAAAAAGGGCATAACTGAGTCAAAAATGTTTTGATGGTTACCTTCCCCTACTTTTTTTTATAGAATTCCCGTGATAGTTAACAACTAGCCTGTGCTTGAAGTACATATGCTTAGCTATGACAAAGATATTATAAAATGTCAAAGTTTTTGCATGACGATAACACAGACAACGCCAGGGCTATGACAATATCACGACCCTTTTCTTCGAAAACAGCTGTGCTAAACAGGAAACATGTCTTAGTTTTACCACAATTTTGAACTTGGACAGCTGAATCGCAGAAATGTGTAGGTCAACCAAATTCGAACTGCTGAATTGACAGGAATATGCAGGACAATCATATTTGGAAGCAAGGCATAAGAATATGGTGCTTTGGTATATGACATCACATAATGCATACCTCAATTATACAAAGATGATATTGCACTGAACAGAAGGATACTTATATAATAAATCTTTATAGATCAAAACCAGACTGTACATTCTATGCTGTCTTACTTGGATCCACACTGTTTGCTACTAATTGTTTTAAACTTTCTAGCCAAAATAATCTAAAGTTTAGGCTGTTTTTTGTAAATAAAAAGATCCATTTCATGATTTTGATGCTTTATGATTAGAATAAAAGATTAATTCACACTCACCTGGCATTTGACCAGCAGAAGAACTGTTATCCTCCAATAGTATACAACCAATGGTTTGTAACAGTAGCTGATGAGACAGAAGGCCTACAACAATACTCTTGAAAGGTACCCTGTAAAAAATTAAGTCCAGATAATAGCAGTTTGATAGTGCTAAACTGAACTCAAAACTCTTTTTTTTTGCAAGTCAGCTCTGGCTGTGCCTCTGGCCACTATACAGCTCAAAAACTATGCACACATGTCTACAAAACAATTATACCACAAATAAACAAGAGCACTACATGCAGGTGCCAACGTTCAGCTGCAGTTGTTTGATATTTAGTGAAAATTCAAATTTGAAAAAGGGGCATAACCATGTCAAAAATACTTTGATGGTTACCTGTCCTTGTTATATGGGTTCCCCTTATAATACTGGACAACTTGTCCAAGTTTGAAGTAAATATCTAAAGTAATGACAGAGATATTATAAAATGTGAACATTTTTGAAAATTTCAAGGTATTTTGCATAACAATACCGACCATGCCAAGGCTATGACAATACCTCGACATTTTCTTCAAAAACAGCCAAGCTAAAAATTATGCACATATGTCTATGAAACAATTACACCAAAAATACAAAAATACACTGCATTATAATCAAAGCAACAATAAAATAAGGTCCATCTTAACGTAAATTGAGCAATTTTTATATACAGTATGATGTAATAGACCGTAGAGTCAGCCTATGTTTTGGACTCCCATTTACCCTTATCCAAAATATAGACTGATTCTGCATTGTGCAGAGTTCAACATTTATACACTGCATTTTTTAAAACAGTCATTTTCTGGTATTCTGATGTAATCAAAATGCTATGAAAATTTGTTCTTCCTGGCCGATGTTGTCACAAATTGTTTTAACCCTTTACCAGACATCAAGATTTTAGCCTTGTCAAAATTGAAAGCATTTGCAGACGACAATTTCAATGTGGCTCAAATGGTGCAATTTTTCTTGGATTGTGTAGAAAACATTGTTGGGAAAGAAGAAAATGCTGGTTACCAGCATTTTCTCCTTTTCCCAAAATGTTTTCAAAAGGCTTGTTTTCCAGGGTTGTTAAAAGTTGGCATTGTGCGGTAAACAGTTAAACCTTTACCACACAATCCTGAGTTTTACCAACCCTTGGAAACCAGTATTTTCTTCTTTTCCCACAATGTTTTCTAACCAACCAGAGACAAATCAAATAATTTAAGCCACAATTGATTTTTAGACTGCATAATGCTTTGAATTTGGACCAAAATATTGTTGTGTGGTAAAGAATTAACAAAATACCACATATAGATGAAGCGCCTTTCATTACTATAGTTTCCATTGCAGCCAGTGTAGATCAAGATCAGGCTGCACAAAACATGCAGCCCAAACTTTGATCTACACTGTCTGCTTTGCTGAAACACTGTAGGCGAAAGAAACCATGAAATTGCAATAATTTGGTTTGTATTTCTTGGATGAAAATGTCTGATAGGTTTATTAGGCACTCTAAGGGTTAAAATTTCAGCCAAATTAGTTGAAAACTAGGAAGAGAAGAGGACACAAAACTGAGTTTAACAATGGATGGCGATGTTCTAGTATGCATCCCACTGAACTTTGTTGTTTGGGGGGGGGGGGGGGGGGGTATATGACTAACTGAAGAATCCTAGTATGTTAATTGAAACTAAATGGAAATCAAAACTAGGTAAATAACAGGCTATGTAAAGAGTGTAAGTAAAGAACTTGACAGGTATACTACTCAAACTTATTATTAAACATAGCACTTGGAAAGCAAATGAGCCCAACAGACATTTGAGTATAGATATATGACCCAAATAATTGCACTTTCAAGGTTGCTTATTTCCAAAATGTTTCAGCAAATCAGACAGAGTAGATTAAAGATCAAATCACATGTTTCATGCCGTCTGATCTTAATCTACAATGGTTGCTACAGCAACTGAAGGAGTGAAATGTACTCAAAGGACAACATGATTTGAAAAGCAACAATGTTGTTTCGTTGAAATGATATTCCCCACGGAAAAAGACCTTTTATGACAGAAACATGTAAGAGGTATTGTGTTTTGCATGTTCACGTGGCCTTTATGTTCCTCGTCCATAATGAAATTATACACTAAGCCCCCTTTTTCGATGACATGGCATTTCATGAAATAAAAACAAATAATGATTGTTTGTGGCTTATGATTAACAATATAAATATAAAGTTTCATAAAATTTTGTGCTGTACTTTAAGAGATAATGGTCCATAATGGAAATATACATCAACGCCCTTTTTCTGCGACATGGCATTAAATAACATTAAAAAAAAAAAACACACAAAGAAAAAGTATTAGCAAACTATCATAAGGAACACATGTATGAAGTTTCATCAATTTTCGTCCAGGATTTGAAAACTGCATCCACCCCCATTCCAATTCAGCAGGGGATAACAATTGCTTTCCCCGTCCTTCATGCAAATGCTTTTTGCTTTTGTTACAATGTTTTCAACAGCCGTTCTCCCCTGGGTTGTTTGATAAAGCGTTGAAGAAACATAATTTCTTTTGTACCTTTTCCCCCTCTGCATTATACAGAAACTAAAAGAATTCAAATATTGAAAACAAATGTTCAAACATCTTGCAAAGAAGAAATAGGCATTTCTATCAAGCAATACAAAACAAATTAGCATTATGATAAAACATGAACAAAAATTCATGAAAGAAAGCATGAATATTCGCTTACAACTGAAATTCAATGGCAGTATGCAGAATTGGGTTAGGCTGGGGTAGAGAGATGAGAAAGAGAGATGGATCCAGATATGTGAAAGAGAGTAAATAAATAAAATAAGAATTTTCTCCCAAAAAATATATTCCATGTGAATGATCTATTCTACTGTTAACTCTTTACCAGAAAACAAAATTTTAGACTTGTCTATACTGAAAACATTTGCAGACAACAAATTTGAATCAAATAATGGAATCTCTCTGTGAAGGGATAGACAACAATTTGGGAAATGGAGATAATGCTGGTTACCAGCATTTTCTCCTTTTCTCACAATGTTTTCCAAAGTCTTCTTCTTCAAGATTGTCAAAACAAAAGAACCAATTGGTAAAAGGTTAAATAGGATGAGTAAAAAGAAAGGCAGTTTTAAGGTTCTATAAAGGGGTACTAAAATGAATATTCTCTTTGTGATGAAAGGCTTTCAATTGCTACAAAAAGAACCAATACCCATTGCCCCATGACTCTATATCTTACCCTACTGGTGCTGTATCAGACACCTTATAAGCTCTGAAATTCAACAAATCTGAATTTCTAAAATTTACATCTAAATTCATGAGTCAACTTTAATACAGTTTCTTACTTGATACATCCCCTTGCAAGAATTTCCAACTTTGCCTGTGATTCACTTTATGCATAGATGAAAACCTGACAACTAATCTGCAACTATTTGGAACAAATTGCAAGCTTTTTCCTTTCAACAATTTGTGTTTGATTTTAGGCATAATCTATGATTACATTTTGAATGAAAAAAAAAAAAAAGGGGGTGGATGACAAAAATTCTGAGAATGACATTTTAATGATACTGTCTGTCCTAATTTTCTTCCTATCAGTTATTACACTGTGACAACTCTCTTACTGTGGAAAAGCTTATAGACAATGGGTACACTGCTCATGAATAGCAATCTTATCCCTTTGCCTAAATATTTTAACTCTTTACCATACATTTCAG
The DNA here is from genome assembly GCA_946811185.2 of Hippopus hippopus. Lineage (NCBI taxonomy): Eukaryota > Metazoa > Mollusca > Bivalvia > Cardiida > Cardiidae > Hippopus > Hippopus hippopus. The sequence goes on from OX328101.1 coordinate 31,097,154, forward strand.
AGTTTTGATGACCCTGAAGAAGAAGGCATTTGAAAACATTGTAGGAAAAGGAGAAAATGCTGGTAACCAGCATTTTCTCCTTTTCCAACAATGTTTTTTCCCAATCAAGGACAAAAATCCTCATTTGAGTTACACTGAATTTGTTGTCTGCAAATGCCTTCAATTTGGTCTAGTCTAAAATTTTGTTGTTTAGTAAAGAGTTAACATGCATCTATTCATGTACTGACTCTTTACCAGTCCAATTGAAAGTATTTGCAAATGTCAAACCAATGTGAATCAAACCATGAAATGTATCTATGAATGGATGGAAAATGTAAGACAGGGCAAAAATGCCCTATTTTATATTTATTCAGTGTTTTTAGAAGCTATCCATTGCAAAGTTGATTCTGGTAGAGAACCCTTATTTCTATACCCCTATTTCAAATCAATTTGAATTCTGAAATATAGAGAAAAGGTATTTCAGTTTTTTCATTAAACGGTTTGATTCTGATGAAATCATCATTACCTGGCCAGTATATGATCTGGGTTTAAACTGTTTTCATACCCTGGTGGATACAGCAGTAAAACATACGACTTGTCCTCCTGATTATCTATCTTTGGAGCATCAACTGTAACCTGGCTGTCTAATAAAAATACCTAGATGTAAAAAATAAAAATAGCATTTGCATGAATATATAGATGGGTAGAAATTTGTTTGAGATATAGAGAATAAATTTGTTGAAAGTTTAAATTTTAAACACAATTATGCTTTCACTAAATTACCCACAATTGATACCATCATGTGAAATTAAGTTGAGTTTGAACTGTCATTCATGTGCTTAATTGCAGATTCATAAACATAAAAAAATTGTATCTTCTATACACAAACCTGTTGCGCTAAATGCCACATTCTGACAAATTCAAGAGCAGAACAATCTTTTCTAGTGGCCACTTTAAGTTGTCCTATATCTCCATAGAAATTCTCAGAATGTTCTTTAAACAGCACCATGATCTGTCTGAGACAGTAAGTTGTTACGTCTATTGCGTTCTGTAAACCATCAATCACTGTCTGCCACATGTCAACAGTAAAGTCATTACCTGCACTCAGTAATACATGTCTAAAAATAAACACAGATGATAAATATTACTGAACATTATATAAACACTATATACATTTACTGTTTTAACCCTTTATCAAACAATTCCCTGATTTAACAACTCTGACGGAGAAACCTTTTGAAACATTGAAGGAAAAAGGAGAAAATGCAGGTGAACAGTATTTTCTTTCTTTCCAACAATATTTTTTATCCAACCACAGACAAACGCCATTGTCTTAGCCATGTTTGATTAGTCTTCCGCAATTGCTTTCGATTTGGGCAAGTCTAAAAATTCGTTATCTAGTATAGAGGTAAATATGCTCTCTACGGCTGTACTCTGAATAAATCCTGCCAATTATTTTATATAGATTAATGAAAGTCATTGTGACAGGAATCATTCGTCTTGTCCACTCACAGGTATTTGATATGTGTTTGACAGTTTTGAGCACCAACTGAGTTGTCCGACTGAACCTAAGAGTGCTACCCAAAGCGGCAAAAGGGTTACCGGAATTCTGTCCATTCGGTAGAATTTGTTCTGTCTCTTCAATCCCTGATGTGTCTGTAACATCCATCATAGGGGAACCCTGGCAGGCTGTGCGACTCAACAAGCGCACAGAGTATGTTTATTGTGATAACACAGTGGCATAATGAGAACAACAAGATGACAAGAATAACAATTTGATTTCAAGATATGCTAGTGGTTTTGAAATGGCCCCTTCTAAGAAATCAGCTCTGCATGAGAGTTGCTTTACAGCATGTGATTTACACAACCAGTACACCCCTGACAATGACATAAGCTGACCCAAAGCCTTTTTGCATAATATATTTGACTATTTGTGATGAATAAACTTTACTATTGGGAAAATTCTGTTAAGACTTTACATCCAAAAGGTGATACCTGCACAGGAATAAAAAGGTAAGATAAAGATAAAGATAAGCGTTAACTTGTATCCCATCAATATTCTAATCTTACCTTATACAAGAACAACCCAGCCTAGAAATCACTTCAAATGGCTGAGCCACACATTCTGTCAGGACGATGAACAATTTACCCAACACATTCTGTAGAAATGGCTGTATCTCATTGTTTCCTGTATTAAATACAGATGTTAACCCTTAGGCTGCTAAATACAACTCAATGTACTTTTGTGGATAGTGTAAATTAAGATCAGACTGCATAGAACATACAGTCTGATATTGAATCTACACTCTCCAATCTAGAAATTTTTCCAGCAAAAAGAACTTTGAAGAGGCAATATTTGGATTTTTACTATTACCTGGAACTTTCAATCTGATTTATTTTTCAGGCAAATACTTTACTTAAACTGAATTTCAAGCAGTATCAAGAAATTTCATGTATTAGTAATAAAATTGGCTACTTATTCTTAGGTGAAAGTTTGTTGGAGATGATCCATATATACATGTACATGTATTAGTATAGAAGGATCCCCATCAACTTCTGAATAGTGCTACCTAGAGTACTTCTCCTTTTGGCATTTCCTGAGTGCCAAAAGCAGGTATGTGGAGGGAGAGAGCATAAACATTTTTTTACAAAAAGATGTCTAAACAGGTTTATAATGTAAATTGAAACCAGTCTTGCTTTTACGAAATATCTTTATCTTATGGAAAGAAAAATGACAAAAAAAAAAAAAAAAGGACAAGAAGAAAGAGTGATATGGCAAATATCATATTTGTCCAATACTGTTGATGATAGTCTTTTAACGATAACCCCACAATCCTGAATTCTAATTACTCTGAGAGAAAAATCTTAAAGCCAAATCCAATCATTTGCACCACAATTAATATGTCATCTGCAACTGCTTCAAATTTGGACATGTTCAAAATTTTGCCACCGTCTAAAAAAATAAAATACAAAACTTTACATTTCGAATATAGATCCTACCATTATTTTCCTTGTAAAATACTGCTCACAAGTTTATCTAAACCTAAAACTACAAGATGAAGAATTACCTTTAAAATCTTGAACAAGGTCTACAATAAGATCAGTAGTGTGTCCACAGCACTGTTTAAAATTAGTAGCACCAGTTTCCCAGTATCCATATTTCCTCGACCCAGACCGTAACCAGGACTGTAGCATGGGAAGAAGTAAATGATTCACACAGTATAATCCAAACTTAGGTCCTGAAAGTTGGAGATAAAGCATAATTATTGCATTGAAAACAAGAGCATCGCATGTGGGTGCAAACGCTCAGCTGCAGTTGCTTGATTTTCACTGATAATTCTTAAGTAAAAAAGGGGTATAAATATGTCAAAAACACTTTGGTTATCCGCCCTTGTTGTATGGGTTCCCCTTTTGATAGTTAATGACTTGTCTGAGTTTGAAGTAAATATCTTCAGTTATAACAGAGATATTAAAAATGCCAAAGTTTTTGCATGACAACAAAGAAAACGACACAGACGAAGCAAATGATGAGGACAGGGCTATAACAATACCTCAGTGTTTTCTTCAAAAATAGCCAAGCTAAAACTTGAATGACACATCAATTGTACATGTTAAGTTTCTACAAGTTTGAACCACGACATTTCTAGTGGTGCCCTTAAATTCAGTTGTTTGTATTCTATTATTCAATTGAAGTGGATCATTTGACCATATTTAAGAAAGTCCAAAATGTAAAAAAAATTTATTCCTTTTATATTACCTTGATTACCAGAGTTTCTCAGATTAAAGGAGACAAGTTTTCTCATGTTGAATAAAATATTGAAAATAACTAATCTCTTTAACCCTTTACCATACAATCCTAAGTTTTGACAATCGCGAGAAAGAGGTCTTTTGAAAACACTTTCCCACATACTCCAGAGTTTTGACGACCGTGAGAAAGAAGCCTTTTGGTAACCAGCATTTTCTCCTTTTTCCACAATGTTTTCCAACCTATCAAAAACAAATTCACCATCTGAACCACATATGAAATGTCATCTGTAAATGCTCTCTAGTTAGACAAGTCTACCTTTTTGTTATCTGGTAAAGGGTTAAAAATGTTATTTCAGGCGACCATATGACTTTATTCAGAGTTTTGGTTTACTTGGGATTGCTTTCACGCTTTAACCCTTTACCACACAATCCTGACTTTTAACGACCCTGAGGAAGACACCTTTTGAAAACATTGTGGGAAAAGGAGAAAATGCTGGTAACCAGCATTTTCTCCTTTTCCCACAATGCTTTCTAACCTTTCAAAAATGAATTTCAATTTTTTAGTAACATTTATTTTGTCGTCTGTAAATGCTTTCAATTTGGACAAGTCTAAAATTTTGTCATGTGGTAAAGAGTTTATATATAAATACCTGTATATCTGAAAAAAAAAAAAACATATTCAGCAATTCCTACAGTAATAGATGAAAACAGGCAATTCTGAAATAATCTACCTGGAATATGTGATGCTGTCCTAAGAAGTTCAAACAAGGCTTCCATAGAGTCAGGCTGGTAGGATTTAGGGCAGCCAGACAGAGCACCAGAAAGTCCCTCCAGCATCAGAAACCAGACATGCAGAATACCAGTCTGATTGTCAAGGTCATTTAAGGTCAGTAGGTCAACCTTTTGTATATTAGCACCGTCACTGTTTGGGCAGATAGCTGGACCAGAAGCTGTTTCATATTGAAATAGAAATTCACTTTAAAAAGATTTCTAGGCTAGTTTACATTGTTTGGTAGAATACAAAACATCAGATCTGAAAAGTTTCCTTTTCTTCATATCAAAGATTTATGCTCAAATATGTCAAGCCTACAAAATCCTCTTTAAAATCATTAGTGTTCTACATAGTTATTTAGCGTACAAAGGTATACTGATTCTTTTTTTCTGTTTTATTCTTCACATGTATTACATTAACTTTCATTCTGCTTTTATCATGCTGAATCGAGCCACTTTAGAACATTTCCTCCTCCTTAAATATTTAATTTCATGATCAATAGAGTATAAGAATAGTTCATTTTGAGCAATTTCTCAATTTTCAAGAAATTCCCTTCCTCTTGCCCATAATTCGAAGTTTATTTTCCATTTCTTTTCATTTTGTTAATACACATTCAATTTGACATAATCTATGACCCAGACTTGCGAAAAATCATTAGCCTATACATAAACTCATTTCAAATTACAAATAGCTCTCATGTATAAAAAAAAAAAAAAAAAATGCTACAAACCAACCTTTAGAAAATCCATCAATAATCCCAGAGTCACATGATTGTAAACTTTTAGATTCTTCCGAGACATTATTGTCACCTGTATCCAAAAGTTCATGTTGATCTTGGACTATTTTATCATCATCAACAAGTTTGGCAGGACCAGTATCATTATCATCAGCTTGAAAATATCTTGCAAATTTCTTGAAGTTCATATTTGGGATATTTGGATCCACACATCTTGAACTGGTATCTACTTGTATCCTGTCATGAACAAAGTAAAAAAACAAAAAATATGTTTACAAAAAAAGCCTACTGGTAAATTTCCATTCTGTATAGTGAAGGCGATGACACCGAAGTACGGGTATAGTATCAACTTTTCACATCATAGATTCTGGTTTAAATCCTGTGACAAGTAGGCTAAAGCTTTCAAACTGCCTACACCATGGCACAAGCGCGGGTGGTTCTTTTTCAAGAAAACCATCAAGAAAGATAGATATGAGTTACTGAAATTGTTTCACAATGCAAAATACATAGGTTTAAACTACACCAGATTGACAAATACCCTTTACTAAGACAAGAGTTTTGCCGTGTGACCTTGGCTTTAACTAGGGTTTATTATTCTTTACTTTCAGATATCAATTTTATTTTTTCACACTTTATGACATAACCCTTGACCACATATACCAGAATTTTAACTCTTTACCAAACAACAAAATTTTAGACTCATCCACATTAAAAGCATTTGCAGACAACAAAATTAATGTGACTCAAAAATTGAAGTTTGTTTTTGGAAGGGTAGAAAACATTGTGGGAATGGGAGAAAATGCTGGTTACCAGCATTTTCTCCTTTTCCTGCAATGATTTCAGAAGGCTTCTTCCTCAAGGTCGTGAAAACCAGAGATTGTTAGGTAGAGTTAATTATCTTGAGGAGGAGAGCTTTTGAAAACATTAGAAAAAAAGGAGACAATGCTTGTAACCAACACTTTCTCCTTTTCCCACAATGTTTTCGACCCTTGGAGAGAGCATTTTAGCCACATAATTAAGTGACATTTGATATGTAATCTGCAACTTTTTTGCTTACGACTTAACCCATTACTGTACAGGCTCAAACTAGACCTAATAAAAAGCAAATCACCTACAAAAGAAATGACTGAAAAAAATGAAGATGTTTTACAGATTTCTTTTGAACTTTTCCCCTCATTGTTCATAGAAGCTATCTGTATACAAAACTTGGGCAAAAAAAGTTGTATTCATATAGTACAGGGTTAAAATGAGTGAAGTATAACAAGAATACCTTTTGGCTCCATGGAATACAGGACAAGCTGGCATTTTCCACATAGACTGTAGAATGATGGAGCATTGTTTCAAATACTGTAATGCAGGCAAACACAGGTTTTCAGAAGCTGGTGAAGACACCATGTAATCACTGACAGAGTCTTCCTCGTCTGTGTCTGAGTCATCAAACTCACCTAAAATAGCAATTATTGTAAAAATCCATCTCTATATCCAATTTTTAGTGTATACATCTACACTAAAGAGGTACAGATCAGGGGATATATGAGGATTCAAGGAGAAATATTACCTGAATTATTAGCTAAATCCAATTTCATAAGAGCTCATTGGAAAGGTCCAACACTGTACAAAACAAGAGCATTGCATGTGGGTGCCAGTGTTCATCTGCAGTTGCTTTCAGTGAAAATTCCAAATCAAAAAAGGAGCATCAGTGTATCAAAAATATTTTGTTGGTTACCTGCCCTTGTTGTATGGTTCCTTTTTTGACATAAAACAACCAGTCAAAAATTGAAGTAAATGTCTACAGTAATAAGAGAGATATCACAAAAGAATCAGTTTTTTGTACAATGACAGCAAAGATGCAGATGACGACAGTGCTACGGCAATACCTCTATGTTTTCTTCATAAACAGCCCAGCTAAAAATTACGTCGTAACAAATGTGTGGTAAAGGGCTTTAGAAAACATTGTTGGTTAGAAATAAAGAACTGCTAACCAGAATTTTCTTCTTTTCCCACAATGATTTCTACTCTTTTGCATACAAATCCCATCACTGGAGCCTTACTTATATTGTCAACTGTAAATGCTCTCAAAATGGACAAGTCTAAAACTGTGTTGTCTGGTAAAGGATTGAATAGTCATCAGAACTGTCCATCTGGGACATTTCTAATGTGTACCAACAACATATGTTTTAGTGAGGAAATAATGTTTTCAGAATTCCATTACCTTCACTTATCTGTACCAGTCACGTCAGTAAGTTTTCCCTATTAGCATGCAAATATAGCATTTTACTGTCCCAGTTAAGCAGAGTGGAAAACATTGAGCAAAAAGAAGTAGTTGCAAGAAACCATGAATGCTTCATCCCACTAGAAAGAAATATTTTGATGTACATAAAAAAAAATAAAAACATACCAGGTCCTCTCACATATTTCAGAAGACACAAGATGCAGTCTACAGTAGCATTAGCAAACACCAGTATGTTGTCTGTATTCAGATAGACATCAAAAACATCAAGGACAGCTTCTACATGTCTCTGCCTGGCTTCGTTCACTTCTTCAATTGTTGTGTACTCAATTCTCACAGCTCTTAAAGCACCAAACAATGGTCGCCAACCAGATCTGATATCTGAGGCAGATGTTTCTACAAGTTCACATATGGAGCAGACAATCTGTGGAAAATTCATTTAAACCATTTTACAATCAGTTTTAAGTAACTTTTAAAACAATGCCTCCAGAAACAAATTTGCAACGTGTTACTGTTGACAGTGTTCTGGTAAAATATGGAAAATTAAACCTTAGGCTGCTAGGAGTGATTTAAGGCCCATTTGTGGCGAGTAAAGATCAAGATCAGACTGCAAAAAATGTGCAGTCTGATCTTGGATCTAGATCAAGATCCAGATAAAAAAATTTATATGCATCTTAGTCACATTTCACAAATTATTTACATAGTGTAGATACAACATCAGACTGTACATTCTTATGCAGAACTGGTTTTGACCTATTTCGAAAGCAATTTAAGAATTACTTGGGGGCTATAGAAATTAAATCACTATAACTAAAGATTTTTCTACCTGATCCTGTACATCTCCATCACACAACTCCAAACATAATATATTCTCAAAGGTTTTACACAACATTTCATTGGTGTGAAAGTGGGTCAATTCTCGATGACTGCTCATAAGAGCTATGATGTAATCATGGACACAAGTAACGGCTAGTTTGGAGACGCTTCTGTCTTTGTGACCTGCAGACTGAATAAAAGAAGATATATAACGACTCAGATTATCTCTTAACTCTTCACCATCCAACTAAATTTTAGGCTCTCCCAATTACATACTTATTGTAGATGAAAAATCAAATGTTGCTAGAATGATAAGAATTGGTCTCTGAAAGGCCAGAAAACATTGCTGGAAAAAGGAGAAAATGCTAGTTACAAACATTTCTTTTTTTCTCACAATGTTTTCTATAGCCAAAGTCCTCAGGGGCAATAAAAATTGGGCATTGTTTGTTAAAGTGTTAATTAACCCCTTTGTGTACAAATATGATTTTTCTTATTTCTGCTGTTGACAGCTTTTAAAAAACATTAAGAAAGAGTCAGCCTACATCCACAATGAAAACTATTTTGCCCTATATTAAGTTGGAACTGGAATTTACAGTATAAGTTTCCTGGTTTGGACCCTCCGATAATTTTAGTCAAACTCTTGAATCATCTACATCACTGTGTAAGTGTTTGTCAGGTTTCCAGGGAGCAATCATCTAGCATAATCAGTACAAGTTGCAGCATTTATTCCACAACAGGCATGGACTAATTAGGTTTAAAATTGAACTTTGAGTGTCACAAGAGGTCTTTCTCTATTTTTGTTCTAGAATCATACAGTCCTCTTTCACACAAAAGTGTTTACTCTTTACCACACAATCAGAATTTTAACAAGCCTGAAAAAGAAGGTTTTTGAAAACATTGTGGGAAAAGAAGAAAATGTTTTCTACTCTATCAAAGACATTTTTCATCATTCGAGCCACATCTAAACTATCGTCTACAAATGTTTCCAATATGGACAAGTCTCCATTTCTGTTGTGTGGTAAAGAGTTAAGAGGAGAAAAAAAAAGAAAGAATACCACTACGAGGTAACATAAAACAAAAAAGGAAGATACCACACCTCTACAAGATACTCTGACACCACACTCCATGCTTTAATGAGGTGAATCAAAGGTCTGTCACTGTGGGCTACAGTCATCAGAACATACTGCAGTCTGTATAAGTGTAGAGAGTTCACAGGAAGCATGTGATACTCTCCTGCACTTTCCTCATCCTCTTGTTGTTTTTTGCTGATCTTATGGAGCTGATGCTTGCTAGATTCACACAGGTCACCCAGAAATTCACATAAAGCTGTCATGTTAAGATTGTTGGCTGCATCTTCAAAGAATCTGTAAATAATTTACAGGGACAAAAAAATCAATATAAGCCCTTTCACAATGTGATGATGGGTCTCTCTAAAGGGTACCTCATCTTCAAAGAACTGTTGAGAGAACTCTAGGAAAACATAGATAGTGTCTATGGGCATCTAAACATGGCTGAAATAATGTTGAAAACAACACTAAACACCATTCATGTCTTTCCTTGATCTTGTCAGAATGAGCTGGGCCTCTTCAATGCCTTGCGAAAGGACACTCTCACAAAACTAGCCGTGACAGTGGGGATATAACACAGTTTCTTGTTTACAAAATCATCACATGATCCACTCAGCCTTTTGCTCATCATGAAAGAACCTGCAGACCCTGTAGATCTTATAAAAAATACATCTTTTTCCATTTATACGTCAATGCATTCCCATTTCTTGAGTTGTGAGCAGGGTGCATCTAACCACTTCCTGTTCTTTGAAATCTAAGCAGGGTACATCTAATTACTGTATACATGGATATACATGTCGAAAAATTTGTAAATAACCAATTACCAACATTTTGCATACGGAAATGTTTGTGAATTCAAGGCACTCATTATTTGTTGGTATACTTGTGGTAAAATATAGGAGCAGAAAAGTTTGCGAATTTCTCAAATTTGCGAAATTGCTAGAATTTCCACTTAAACAGTATTTGAGCATATTAATGTATATAACGTAAAGTGCCCTAAAGTCGTCATGGTCCTATTGTCGTCATTTTTTTATAATCTCGTTTTCTCCTGTTTCCGTGACTCTGAAGATACAAGGGCGGCATATTTTGAAAAGTGAGTAATTTTTCTGTTTTCTCGTTTCTTTCATAAAAATATATGGCTGAAAACAGGTTAACACAAGGCTGATGAACAAGACATATGTTTGTGACAACAATGAGGTCAGTCGTCGAGGATTTCATGACTCTAGGAGTAGCGTTGCGCAACGGTAAAATGTAAACACATGGCCATGTAAATGCCCTTGAGGATAACTCTGCTTGGTAGATAATATATTGTTCTGCATTTATAACCTCCCTTCGTATGAGGATGTAACAAATAATTCCAATTAAATGGTATTTATCGTCGATGACGACTTTACGTCCATACTGACGAGTTTTAGACATACCATTCCACAACTTTTAAGAGAAAATTGTCTGATGAAGTTCCCCGCTGGCGATGATTTAAGTCCGTTTAGTCCGTGAAATGGAAGCATTTAGCTATCATAAGGTTGTGGGTTTGATGCCCAGTGGCAGCGAACCAGCCTTTAAGATGGGAGTAAATCACCCTTTACCTTTGGTGCATCTACAGAGTCGACTATTTACTGATAAAAACATTCTAAAAAAATACAAATGCTCATGAAGAACAGTTTCTCTTATTGCCTCAATGTTTTCTAAACTTCAATAGACAAATCCCGTTATTTGAGCTTTATTTCTTATGTTCCCAGAAGGGCGAGCATATAGTCGCCGTTTCGTCTGTCCCATCTGTCCGCTTGAAAGGCGAGCATATAGTCGCCGCTTCTTTGTCCAGTCCGTCCGTCCTTCCTTCCGAAGCAATTTCTCCACAACCCCTGGTCCAAACTGGATGAAACTTCATATATGAACTCCTTAAGATATTGCGCAGATTTTTTTTCCCGGTTTTCTAATTTGAAGCTGCGACTTCTAAAATGGGATCTTTAAAAAGAGTGCTGTTCGGGGAGCACAATCCGTCTCCGATGGCTCTTGTTTTTGTCTGCAAATGCTATAAGTTTGGAGGATATAAAAACTTTGTCTGATAAAGAGTTAAAACGCGATTTGTGCTATGTTCACATTGCCCTTTTTCCTTCAGTATTTTTTCTTATTCCTCTGAATGTTGACAATTTGAATTGAACAATCTGAAGATCTATGAATTTCGTTTCAATTTCGACCAGTCTCAATAATTGTCTTCTGGTAATGGGTGACTCTAAAATACCTTATTGCTATTGACAGCATTGCAGACAACAGAATCGTAATGGCTAGGTGTTCAAATTCATGTATAAAATGGAAGAAAACATGGTTGGAAAAGGAGTTAGGTACCAGCATTTTCTCCATTTCACACAATGTTTTTTTTCGCTTTGTCCTTGTCTTTTTCACACTATTTTGTGTTGAAGGTTAAGACTAAGAGGTAAAACATATAGTACAGCGTTCTCAATTTTGTTTTGGATTTAGTATCAAGTTTTTTTTAAAAAAACTTGTCAAATTGATGACTTTAGGTCCTAATGACGACATTTGGCACAATGAGTTGACGACATATGGTTTATTATGTCCTAATGTCGTCGGCGTGACCTTGTCTGGTTTATGCACTAATTTCGTGCGTGTTTTTTGCTGTATCACATTGATTTATACATCAAAATCACCGGGAGGAAGTCAGCTTTAATACATCCGAAGCAGGGAACCAGTCCATCGACAGCTAAGTGCGTGAACACTGCGTAAGTGCTAAATACTGACGACTTTAGGGCACTTTACGTTATACATAATCCTACTAACTTTTTTTGACAGCTGAAAATACCATTCACTGAAAATGTTTTTTATCACATAACCTCCCTTGTTTTCTATGTAATATACCCATTAAAATTTTTCTTAGCTTAAACACATCTGAGATAAGATTTTGTGACATCATAGGAGGGTTGAGTGACATTATTTGTTAAAGAATTATATTCATGCCCTATTTCGAACATGTAAAACAAAGATTTCCATATCAATTCAAAGGTAAAAATTGCTTATCCTTATAAAGCTAGTCTGTTTCATTTTTAGATCAAAATTCAAGAAGTAGTTTGCTAGCCTCTTTGGAACTAATTTCTTAGCCAACCATACACATCTTTAAAAGCAGTGAGTTGATCTCATTCATAAGTATGTATGTAGTTCCTCACAGATCATATCATTATCCTATAAATCTTGAGAGACAGTTGTGTGATAAAAAGAATCTTAAATGCCTTGGCTTTTGAGATAAAATAGTATTAAACTTGTCAAGAAAAAAATGATAAAAAGCTCACTAAAGGCTCGCTTGATAATATTTTTCTACATTTATTTGATAAAATCTTACCTTAACTCTTTACCACACAATCCTTGGTTTTAACAACCCTGACCATGAAGGCTCTTGAAAACTTTGTACAGAAAGGAAAAAATGCTGGTAACCAGAATTTTCTCCTTTTCCCACAATGCTTTTTTTTCTTTAAGAGACATATCCTATAATTTGAGCCGTGTTTGCCTTAGTGTCTTTAAATGCTTTCAATATGGACTGGTCTAAAATTTTGATGTTTGGCTTGATTGGTTGGTTGTATTGGGGTTTAACGCCACTTTAACAGCTAAGGTCATATCATGGCGGTCAGTGACGCACATGTGTTTCCTAGCTTTCTCACACCAGTACTAACACAACTTTCTTTCCAAAGCCACCGATTACTTTTCTCACATGCTTCAGCACAGGTGAGAGGCGAAAGTACGTCGGAAAGAAAGTTTGCCTCAACCGGGTATCGAACTCACAACCACCAGGTCATGAGTCCGACACGCTCACCACTGAGCCACCCGGCCGGGCTTGTTTGGCTTGACTATCCAAGCAAACAGTATAGATCAAAGATAAGACTGCACAGATCTCTTGGTCAAAGCCAATTTTGGTACTGAAAGGTAAAGATAAAGAGTGGGTCTCTTACTTGTCCAGCTCCTGTGAGAGTCCACACAAAGCCTGAGAAGCCTGGGCCGAATTCAATACACCCCCACCTGAAATGGACCTGTCCCATCCTGACTCTATTCCACTTTGTTTAATCAGGCTTGTTACATTGATTCTTGGAGCAATTGGGACAACTGGGGTCATAGGGACTGTATAAAGGTCATCACTGCTGAAAGTGACAATAGCATGCTAAATGATATGTAGAGCTTTGATTAGCTTTGCTTTTTTGTTGTTATATATTGATTTTAGAGAAAGACTAGTTGGAAAATCAAATTTCTTTGTTGTAAGGAAGGAATGTGGCTACCAACTGAGCTATCATGCTCGACTGAAAATATTGAAAAAAAATCTTATCATTAGCTGGATAAGACATGCTCTTTGAAAAAGGTGTGGCAGAAAATGAGGAATCAGAACAACTCCTTCCTTATTTTCAAAAAAAAAAAAGGTCACCTGTAATTTCAAAGACTGAGCTCAAAGTACAAATAGTAATTTTTATGAAAAAGTCTTCCATATATACCGTAAGTATGATGAACACATCATTTTAACACAACATAAAGTGTCTTGATACTACAAGAATCAAATAACGAAGGTTTACTCTATTTCTGTAATTTTATCCAACAAAATAGGGCTATTGGCCCTAAAGCATTCACCTGTGTAAATCATATAGGATTGATAAAGTTAAAGACATCCTGGTTGTGATTGTGTAAACACATGATTGTTAGCAATCTACTTTTTGATCCAACATGACCCAGTTTCCAACTTGTTCAAGATATTATCAAGACATGCAATCTGATCAAATTTCATGAGTATCTGACTGATAATATGACTTCTAGAGTGCATACTAGGCTTTTCAAAGATTTGTCCAGGTGACCTAATTTTGAACTTATCCCAGATATCATCACGACAAACACTCTAACCAATCTTCAAAAGTATCTCACTGAAAATGTGGCCTCAATAGAGCACACAAGGTTTTGCTAAGATTTGTGTCAGTGACCTATAAAATAGATAATAATATCAAGAAAAACATTCTACCATGTTTCATGAGTATCAGACTGAAAATGTGGCCTCTAGAGTGCACACAAGGTAACTGTTGACAAGAGTATGGTGCATGACCAATACAGCACAATCACAATAGCTCAGCTTGAGCACTTTATGCTTAGGTGAGCTAAATAAAAAGTGAATAGCCTTACTCATTCTCACTGGGAATCACATCTACTGTTTGTTCTTGATGTATTCTGGGAAGACTGATTTGATTGTTTCCATGACTAAAGTAGGTATGCTCCAACTCAGAAATAAAAGCACAGCATCTAGATCACAGGAAATAGAACACAATTTCAGATGAATTTTATTTAACATGACTGCAATGTAATATTTGAGAAAGTATTAAAGCTGGACTTGTAAAGTATAGATTCTTATTTACTAATTCATGAATATTCATCAAAAACACTGATCAAAAAGTGACTTTCGTTTTATGATATATTAATAGCTAAGGTCATATAGCACACAAAACAAGAATGATAAAATTGTTCCTCTGAAACAATTAAGGCAAATTAAACATCTACATTTGTCTTTGGAAAACAGACAGTTCTGCTGTTACAGATGATGTAGGTCATGATCATACTGCTCAGTCTGCTATTTAAATTTGACTGCCTTATCTATTTGCCGTGAAGAGTTAACCCATTTACCAGAAACAACTTTCATAGCCTTGTCCATGATAGCTTTCAATAATACTGTGTATAATGCAGTTCTTCCTGCTTCTTTAGTTTTTGGGTATTTCCTTTTCTGTCAATTATAGATAGATCTACCTAGTGTTACATGTACGATGTTTTTTTTTTGTTTTTTAGTATCTCAAATTAGCTTGTAAAGTATTGTGGCAATGTTAAGATTTTCCTTCAGCAAGTTACCTGAACACATGCTTCCAACACTTTGCTGAATGACTTCCAATCTCTAAGCCTGTTGTCATCAATGCATCCATGCTGAGTACATGGGCAGCATGCAGTTTGACCAGTTTGTGTTTGGACTGTGAAGATTTCTGGGTATTCTTGTCTACTGGTGCTTGGGTAGCATGTTTGAAATCCTCAATCACACAGGATGTGTTAGCTAACAGCTCAAATACTGCTGCACAACGTTCTTGAAGTCCTGCATAGAATCCAATGTAATTAACCCTTTACAACACAATCCCTTTGTTTAATAACCCTGATGGAGAAGGCTTTTGAAACAAACAGGAGGAAAGGAGAAGATACTTGTAACCAGCTTTTCTCCTTTTCCATTAAAGTTATCTACCCTGTCATTAATAAAGCTCCATCATTTGAACCACATCATTTGCCCTCTATATGAAAGATTCTAAAATCATGTTGTCTAGTTGACTTAAAACAACATCAAAGATGAACTAAAATAGCAAATCATGAAAAATATAAACCGTAAGAGTAGATTTTAAACTAACCTTGTGCATGTTTTAATTTCTGTGAAAACTATAAGTACCGTAAAACCTATGATTCAATTTAAGAAATCTCCACTTCTATTTGGATGAAATCTGTTTAATATGCATTATTTATTTTGATGAAATCTATTTAACCCTTTACCACACAATAACGAATTTTAAAGACCCTATGAAAGAAGCCTTTTGAAAACATTGTGGGAAAAGGAGAAAATGCTGGTAACCAGCATTTCCTCCTTTTCCCACAATGTTTTCTAATCTATCAAAGACAAATTCTATCGTTTGTGCTGTATCTTAACTGTTGTCTGCAAAATGCTTTTATTCTAGACAAGTCTATTATTTGCTTGTCTGGTAAAGAGTTAATAAGCAGGATTAATAGCCACTAGACATGAACTCTGGTCCACTCTGATGAAAAAATTATCTCTCTATGAGATGAAAAAATCATCTCTCTACGAGATGAAAAAATTTATCTCTCTACAAAAAGAAAAAATTATCTCTCTATGAGATGAAAAAAATTATTACCTTGAAGAAAACATCCTTGTATAAAATCATAATGAAAATAGGCAGAGTAGAATGTGGTTTTTGCTAAAGAGAGGAATGTATGTTCTTTCAAAATCCATGTATAGTGTAAACATTCTGATGGGATAATGTTTGTCATGAGAGTGCTGAAAATCAAAGATACCCACTTCATTTTCTTACTCATACCAGATGACAAAGTTTTAGACTTATCCAAACTGAAAGCAATTGTAGATGACAGATTTAATGTGGCTCAAATGATGAGATTTGTACTTAAAAGGACAGAAAAAATTGTGAGAAAAAGGGTATGATGTTGTTTACCATCATTTTCTCCTTTGCCCACAATGTTTGAAGAAGTCTTTTTTTTTTTTTCTCAAGGTCGTTAAAACTAGAGATTGTTTAATATGTGGAAAATCTATCCTACCTAAAGAACAGCACAACTTTGCAGCTTTCTGTAGGCCATTTAAACATTGTGAGAGGGCCTCCCTTTTCTTCAGACTTTCCTCTTTGGCACCATCTGTTCCAATCATGATAGCAAAAGCATTGGTGACACCACACACACTTTTACCATTCAACATGATGGACAAAACATCCAGTATTCCAGGCCAACATGTCGAGAGAATCTCTTTAGCCAACAAATTACCTGATTTGAAAAAGATGGGGAAAAAAGCCAAGGTTTTCAAAGCTGAATAATTTTTCAAATCTCAACATCCAACAAATATATTTGAAATCAAATGGTACTTATCAGTGACTCCAAAAACAAAAAACAAGAGGTGTCTTAGACGGATTATGCTCCCCCAACAGGTCTCTTTTTAGGAAAGTGAAGGCTGTCAGTAAATGGTTGGTCACAGGAGAGGAGGTTGGGGGTGAAACAGGCTACTTGTGTTTGGTCCCGTCTGCCAAACTGCATTTGCCAATGTTCAAATAATCAAATAAAGAAGGGGCATAACTCTTGGAACAGTGGAGTAAAACTTCCTGTCAATGTGAACAATCTGTAAATCAAACATTACTATTATAGTAATGGCAAAACTGTCTGAAAAAAAAATCAGATTAAACATTTATACACTTCGTGTTTGAGTTTGTCATTAAGCCCTCTTTTTCTATAACAAGCTTAGTATAAATAGGAAAGAATGAAATCATGGTCTGGGGCTTTTGATCAGCAACATATATGTTGAATAGTCTTGAAGAAACTGGGAAATGTTTAATTTCAGAGTCCAAAAAAACAAAACCTAAAGTTATGACATTAAGCACCCTTTTCCCCTAACATGGTTTTGCATAGATAAAAAAACATGGGCACTTGGTGAAACTTTTAATAAACAAAATAAATGTGAAGTTTCATGAAGTTTTGACGAAAACTGAAGGAGATATTAGTAAATATTGGATTTTCACAAGAAACCCCCTTTTTCCAAGACACAGCGTAAAATTGGAAAACCAGGAAAAGTACATTAGCGCAATATCCTAAGGAGTTCATATATGAAGTTTCATCCAATTTGGTCCAGGGGTTGTAGAGAAATAGCTTTGGACGGACAGACGGACGGACGGATGGACATGTGGTGTCCGTGGTCGTGAGGTAGAGCGTCGGCCTCGTAACCAAAAGGTCCCGAGTTCGATACCCAGGAGCGGGTGTCAACTTTGGGATTTTGCATAGGCCCACACATTCGGCGCGAGTACTGGTGTAGTTCCCAGGAAGCAGAATCGAGAGAGATTAGTTTAAGTTGTAAGAACTTGTTTCTCAATCGATGTAAAATAAATATGTTTAAACTAAACTAAACGGATGGACAGATGAAGCGGCGACTATATGCTACCCCTTCAGGGAGCATAAAAACAAGAGTACTGCATGCAGATGCCAAAGCTCGGCTGCCTGTGTTTCATTTTTGGTAAAAATTCCAAGTCAAAAAAGAGGCATAACTGTGTCAAAAATACTTTGATGGTTACCTGCCCTTGTTTAATAGGTTCCCCTTTTGAAAGCTAACACCTTGTCCAAGTCTGAAGTAAATATCTTCAGTGATAACAGAATTATTGTGAAACGTCTAAGTTTTTGCATAACAACGACAACAGACAACTAAAAGGCTATGGCATTAACTTGACATTTTCTCTGAAAAACAGCCAAGCTAAAAATTTCAAAACTGTAGCCTTTAGGATTTGATTTTTCTTTTTTTTTTAACCACTGGCAAATTTTTGCCTGTGGCTTTTTTTTTTACTGGAAAAATCAACATAGGCCTGGTATTTTTTTATAAACCATTTAAAAAGCATAACAATATTTGTTTTTGACATTACTTCTTTTGTTAAAGTTTTAAAATCAATGAGAGAAATAGGTTACAGCAATATCACTACACTCGTACATTTATTTTTCAGTGACAAATATGAGCCATAAATTCTAATTTCATTCTATTCTGTTCTACTTGTTATTGATTTCATTCCATTATCAATGTGGGAGAAAGTTGCAATGTGTTTTGTATGGTGTATGTGTTCATAATTCACAATATTTAGAAGATTTCTAAATTTTTTAATTCGGGAGCCTTTCAAGTTACAGATGACATGCATTAGACTGCCTGCTCTAGGCAGAAAGTGCACCAAATTTCACAAATGTTGCTGTGTTGTTCTGTGACCTACAGTGATATTGAGATTTCTTCTCTCTTCAGTAATTTTAAATAACGTGGTAGGTTTTGAAAGATTCCTCCTTGTAGTTGTGTCTGCCTTGGTTTTTGCATCAGCCCTGGTATTTCCTGATCTTCTGTTGGATTTTTTTGTTTGTAGAACTACTTGAACAGCTTTGTACGCATCATCATTTCAGAACAATGCTTCTTTGACAGTCCTTTAGTTTAATATGAACACAAATTTTGTAAAAGTGGCTAATCTTTTCTGACACAATAACCAAAGGCGATTAGTGGTAAGTAAGTGGTTAATACTTCAATACATCAGAAGACAATGTGGTTAGGATGATATTGCTCATTATGATTTAATTCATTCTCCTACTGCCATGATGTATTAAAAAATCAAACGCAACTTTAGGTCATGTATTTACAATACATACTCCTTTTGACTTGACATGTGAAACCATCTACGGCAAAAATCAAACTAAGTAATACAAAACCTGCAGCAATATTCTCAGGATTTACAAGAATATTTCTTCTTTCAACTGGCTCATTATCAGTAAACAAACAATCAGTCAACATCTGACCCCCTTGTACATGGCTTCCCTGTCCATCTATATCTACAAAGAGAAACAAGAGTCCCACATGTGGATACCAACACTTGGCTGCAGTTGGTTTTCTGTAAAAAAGTGGCATAACTCGTTCAAAAATATTTTAATGATTACCTCACTTTGCTGTAGGGGTTCCTCTTTTGATAGTTGACAACTAGTTTCAGTTTGAAGTAAAAATCTTCAGTATTGATAGAGATATTGTAACATGTCAAAATTTTTGCACCATGATGATGATGCAGACAATGGCAGTGTTATGACAATAGTTCAACTTTTTCTTTGCAACACTCAATCTAAAAATATAAACCAAATCAAGCATTCTACAGTTATAAAAATTAACATTCCAAAGACCTGGATACAAAAGTATGATAGACACTTGAGCATCCTTAGGAAACTTTCAGTAAGATAATGAGAAGCATATCTTTACTTTCCATCCAACCTGACTGTGTAACTCTTTACCACACAATCCCAAGTTTTAACAGAGAAGGCCTTTGAAAACGTTGTGGGAAAAAGAGAAAATGCTGGTAACCAGCATTTTCTCCCTTTCCAACCATATTTTCTACTCTCTGAAAGCAAATCTCTTATTCTGAGTAACATTTAATTTGTCATCTGCAAAATGCATTCAAGTTGGAATAGCCTAAAATCTTATCGTTTGGTAAAGATTTAAAGGAATGGATAAAAAGAAATTATGAAGTACACACTTGTACACTTATGACACCCAACCAAGGGAAATATACAACCAGGTGATTATAGAAACAAGTGTATTATAGAAACTTGAACATCCTTACCTTTCAGCAAGATAATAAGCGGTATATCTTCACACTCTGACCAGCCTGCTTGTTTCAGGAGATCAGTCTGAAGTACACACTTGTAGACTTGCGACAGCCAATCAGGGGACAGATATAGGAACATGTCAGTATCCAGTACAGTATCGATAAATATTCTCTGCAAAATATTTAAAATAGAGATACATGTCCTCTTTCTCATGATATTGTCTTATTGAGGGGTTGATTGATTGTATTGTGTTTAATGCCGTTTTCAACATTATTTCAGTTATACTGCGGCGGCCAGTGCACCTATCCATGCTTTCCTGGAATCTCTGTTACCAGTACTCCGCACAATTTTCTTTACAAGCCACTGGCTGTTTTCCCACATAACCATCAACATGACAATCAGATCTCAATTAGACTGGGGTTCTGTGCAAAATTTTGTTTGTGGTATACTAATATCATCAAAGACAAGCCATAAAGATGATCTAATATGGTACAAGTTCCTACAGTTTGTTGGTCGGAGTCTAGGGAAGTTCTGACAAGAACAAACATTGTTTACAAGATAGGCCCAGATCGAGGATTTTGGTAGTACAAAGTCGGGTGTTAACAGTGCGTGAATTTACTGATTAATACACGTTTTCTCCTGTTAATGTCCGGTTTTTACCTGTTAATACATGCTTATAACGGCCCAGAAAGGCACACTGTATGTAATAATATATAGAAAATAATAAATGTTGTGATTACCTCTGACATTGGAATGACTGTTTTGTCTCCTGTTTCATAAAACCCCTCTGTTGACAGCCTCAAGGAGAGGCACAGCACAGTATAGGTAGTAGAATATATACTGTCTGCGTTTAGAGGTGATATGTAAGATGTCTGCTGTTCAGTGCTACTAGATTGATCCCATACTTCTGTAAAATACAGGGTATTACTTGTTTTTATGTACAAAAAAGATACAATTTCTGAGTATCATCATATGTTTTCACCAGTCGCTTACCATTATTATACTATAAAGTGGAAAAGTTTATTTTTTGGCTCTTTGTAGGTAAAATATGCTCATGACATCTGAATCATCATGCTTTTACCTTGGAAACAAAAATGAAGCTATGAACGGTGTTCTAAAACCACTGAATTTCATTACGAAATAATATTATAATTCATCCCTAAATTACACTTTAAATTAAAAATCAGAGACTATAGCAGAAATATTAACACTTAAAAGGCCTTTCAAAAGTATGGTTGCCTTTACAGCCAGTGTAGATCAAGACCAGACTGCACAAAACATGCAGTCTTATTTTTAATCTATACTGTCCACTTTGCTGAGCCATTCTACATAAACAAAAAAAAAAAAAAAAAAAAAAAAAAAATGAAATTGCAAGTATTTAGATCTTATTTCTATGCTGGAAATGTCTTGGTTTATTCAGTGCTCCAAGAGTTAAATACTATTTCATGTCAGAATAACTGCATACAAGTCAAGAAGTATTTAACATTAACCCAGAACTACAGTCAAAATTTAGACTTACCAACCCACCAGTTCAAGTAGAATACAAGTGAAACACTGGCACTAGAGGAACATCCTTTTTCATGAATTATTGCTTGTTTCAATCCAGTGTTCTTTTTTCCATGATGTTTTTAAAACCTGTACCATGCAGGAGGGTAAATGCTTGCATCTGTGTTGTAATAACTTAATCCTTTACCACATGATCCTGACTTTTAACGATGCTGAAGGGGAAGGCTTTTGAAAACATTGTGGGAAAAGGAGAAAATGCTGGTAACCAGCATTTTCTCCTTTTCCCACAATGTTTTCTACCCATCCAAAAACAAACTTCAATTTTGAGTCATGATTTTTTTTTTGTCGACTGCAAATGCTTTGAATTTGGACCAGTCTAAAATTTTGTCGTTTGGTAAAGAGTTAATCATAAAAATTCAAATAGTAAAGGATTATCTTACTCTCTGCATGTTCAGATGAGAAAGTCTGAATAGCTTCATCAACATCTTGATTGGTCAGTAAGGTCAGTAAGTGGACAACTAGCTCTGACAGCGCACTCATAAATTCTCGTGCACTCTTACGCTCAATGGATTTATAGTTAGCAGGTGTATTTTTTGGTTTGTCTGGTTCATCTGTTGGCCTTTGTGCATCATTTTCATTCACTTGACTAGACTGGGTCACATGTTCTGCATCCATAGACTTGTGTTTGGCTGCTATAGTTTCCTCAACATCAGACTGGGAATTTATGGAGCTAGATCTTTCAGAAACAGACCTAGCTTTACCTGTGTAAAAAAAGCACATATGGTAGCAGCATAAATAAGAAACAATATAACTACTAAACCTTGACTGGAAAATTATCTGATTTTTTTTCCCACAATCTCATATCTACTGCAGCTCATCAAGTGAACTAGCCCATTAACCCTTTACTACACAACCCTAACTTTTAACAACCCTAATTGAAAAGGCTTTTGAAAACATTGTGGGAAAGGGAGAAAATGCTGGTAACCAGCATTTTCTCCTTTTCCCACAAAGTTTTCTACCTATTCAATGACAAACACTATGATTTTAAAAACATTAAGATTGCTGTCTGTAAATTTCTTCAATCTGGACAAGTATAACATTTTGACGTGTGGTAAAGGCTTAATGATGGATTTAAGTTGTACAGTAGAAAGGTGATGAAAAAGTTACTGCTATTTTGCCTTAAAAGTACAAATAGCATTATCCAAAAAGATTGTTGAAAATTCCACTGAATGAACAATTGTACCATAACAACAAACCCTTTACCTAGCAGTTCTGTATTTCAACAACCCTGAGAAAGAAGCCTTTAGCCATCATTGTAGTAAAAGGATGAAATGCTGGTGACCAGCATTTTCCCCTTTTCCATCAATGTTTTCTACTCTTTTAAGGACAAATCTCAGCATTTGAGTAAAATCAAATTGGCCATCTGCAGATTCTTTTAAGCTTGGAAAGTCTGAAATTTTGTTGTTAGGGAACTAGTTTAAAAACTTACCTTTAGGGACAGCATACTTTTCATGAATAACTTTGATTGTTTGATTGTGGATACCGGATCCTTTTTCTAGCTGTTCAATGGAAGTCAGTAAATCAGCCATACAGTTGACAGAGAGGTAACACAAACTGGAGTCTGAAGTTTTGCTACATTCTTGTATGGAATCTACAATCCTGTCACAAAAATGCTGGTTTAACCCTTTAACAAACCAGAAAACTTTAGACTTGTCCAAAATCAAAGTATTTGCAGACAACAAAACAGATGTGGTTTAATTAATGAGATTTGTATCAATAAGTGTAGAAAACATTTTTGGAAAAGGAGAAAATGCTGGTACCAGCATTTTCTCCTTTTCTCATATTGTTTCAAAAAGCCCTTTTCATCATCATCTTCATCATCATCATCATCACCATTAAAACTCAGGATTGTACAGTAAAGGGTTACACCTATGATATGAAGTTTTGATGACTCAGAGGAAAACGCCTTTTGAAAACAATGTGAGAAAAGGAGAATTTGCTGGTCATTAAATAAGCAAATACAGCCAGGTTCAGCCTGACAAAGGTTAACAACAATGAAGAGTTCATTCTCTTTTTGCAACAGTATTTTCACATTGAATTTAATTCATCATTTGAGAAAAAAAGTGGGTTCAATGGAGAAAATGCTTCTAACAAGCAAATCCTTCTTTTGCCACAATGTTTTCACTTTTATTTTTTCGTCAAACTTTTATCATACAATCCCAAGTTTTAACAACTCACAGAAAGAAGGCTTTTCAAAACACAGATTTGTAGTCTGCAAATGCTTGCAATTTGGACCAGTCTAAAGTTTTGTTGTTTCGGAAAAGTTTAAACCATGATTTTAGTTAAGTGCCTATATTTCAAAAGAATCTTTTTATTGAAGTCTGCTGCACATTTCATTCAGCAGGTAATGAGTTATCAAAATAATAAATAGTGAAGTTATCTATTCTTCAAATAAAATTACAACTGACAGTGGGGCTTGAAATAGCCCAATAGCTCAATTGTAGTGCACTTGCATGTTGAGTGAGGGGTCCAAGGTTAAAGTCCTGGTTGGACTACTTCCCTTTTCTCCTCCAGTTACATCTGGCAATGAAGGCTTGGTTGAGATTAAGCAGAATTCCAGGGCGATTAGTGAGATGCATTGGAAGAATGTACTGAGGTCAATTCCTTGAATAGATTTAAAATTGACAGTGTGCTCAGCCTGATAGGGTTATTGACAGAGCTTTTGCACGGTGAGCAATGGGTGCAGAGTTTGAGTCCTGGTCTGCCACTACACTTTTCTCTTTCAGTTAAAATAAAATAAAAACAATGTACAGGTAATGTATCACAGCTTACATTTTGAGAAGAGCTATGTCATTTTGCTGGTTTCCTGACTTGGAGTTAGTTCCTCTGTCATCCTCATAAGTTACAGTTAAGTTGCACAGGGTACCAGGATCCTTCAGTAACTGTAAATAAAGAGTCATATCATCACATTCTAACTGAACAAGGGAGATCTATAAAAAATACTAATACAGAAAACACTGTCGGAAAAGAAACAACTGTTGTTACAACCATTTGCTCCTTACCCACTATTTTTCCAAAAAGTAGTCTTGGGCAAGGGTGTGAAAAGTTGTACAATCAGGTAAATCCTTTACCACACATTTCTGTGTTTTGACAATGCTGGAGAAAAAGATTTTGAAATCTCTGTTGAAAAAGGTGAAAATATTGGTAACCAGCATTTTCTCCTCTTCCTATGTTTCCTACCTTTTGAATCCGACTCTTTGAGCTACTTTTAATTTCTTGTCTGCACATGCTTCTTGTTTTTAAAGTTTTGCAATACAGAACAATGCAGCAAAGGTGTACCTCTTTGATAGCTTTGAGAGCATCATATCTCTGTGCTGGAGCAGGACATATCAGTATCCTGTGGAAGAGAGATTCCAAAACTGGTCGCAGTGATCGCAGAGGCCCAACCATTTTGGCAACACATACAGAAATGCTGAAAAAGGAGATAAAAGTTCTTTTTTCCTTTGAATAATATTTTAAGCCCCTTCAGAACACAGACATACATCATGGTGACAGCTTATTGGTCCATCTTTTTTTTTTCCAGGTTTCACTGGTTATAAACTGAGCTTGGTAATGCCTTGCTAAAGACATTCTTGCAAAAATATTGTGGTCAAAGGAAACAATGCTGATTTCCATTTTTTCAAAGGCCTTGTTGCAAAGGGCATTTAAACACAGGATTGTTTTGTAAAGGATTAAATGTTTTAACTCTTTACCAAACAACAAAAATGTACACTTCTCCAAACTGAAAGCATTTGCAGACGACAATTTTAATGACTCAAACAATGGAATCTGTCTTTGAAAAAGTAGAAAACATTGTGCAAAAAGGAGAAAATGCTGCATTTTCTCCTTTTCCCACAATGTTTTCAAAAGGTTTCTCTTTCAGGGTAGCTGAAGGCCCAGTAAAGGCCAAAATATCAAAACAGGTGTCATAATACATCTGAAAGGATCATAATCATGGATTAATGATTGACATATCAAACCTTGAACTGCGTTGTTTCCAATAATAAATATACTAAAATTGGTGTGTATATTTGACCACTGATTCTTATTACTTAATACTGACTTTCAGGCACAAACACGGAAAAACTGGCAGGGATTCTTACATAAATTTCTGCCTTCTTTGATGTAACTCAATACAATAGATAACCAAGGCTAGAATAAAGAATGTTGACATATTTTTACAGCATATTTAGGCTGATAATCTGAAAAGACAGAATCTATTACCTGTATATAGTTTTGGCTGTGTTTGGTGAGAGTACTGGACAGTCAAGGTTGTGTCCACCTGAGGTTTTGGTCTTTTCTTCTGTCTTTGGTAAACCCAACAAAGATATCAAGGTTGGACATAAGTTCCTCCTGAAATGGAATAAGTTTACCCTAAATTCTTACAGTATCTGGATATCTTTGTAACAGCTAAAATTGCAGTTTGACAAAAACAATGTACCAAATGCCTTGAAAATTGCCAAAGCCTTTTGTCCAGGTGCACCAAAAATGAAAAAAGGAAATAGCTCTAACTCTATACATGAATACAAAATTATAGACTCGTCCAGAAATCTATCTCTGTTCTTTTTCTTATTATTCCCAGACTACAGTGCAGTGAAATCTTCATACTTCAAAGTATTTGCTTAAACTGAAAGCTTTGAAAAAATTTGTAGCAACAATCCTGATTACTCAAAGATCAAAATTTCAACAACGCTATTTCTGAAACAAGAGAGCCATGATGGCCCTGTATCGCTCTTACGTTCTAATGACTACAAATGATACATACTAAACATTACCAAATTACACTTCTACGCCAAAATGGTTTTGAACAAGAAGATTTTCAAAGTTTTCTCAATAAAACCCCATGTGAAAGTTGCGACCCCCAGGGCAATGCCATTCTTGACCACATAGCTATCATTACTTTAATCCTGGTAAAGGTCCACAAGATTAAACAACATACCAAATAATACAAAGTTTCCTAAAAGCCCCTGTACAACATGAAACCCAAAGCCAGGGCTAAATTTTTAACAAACTTGGATGTGATCCACTAAATGCAACGATGTGCCAAATTTGGTGGCCTTAGGACTCATGGTTATGAGCAAGAAGATTTATAAAATTTTCACAATATTAGCATTTGTCAAGTTTATGAAACACAGGTTGGGGCAAATTTTGACAACAGTGCTTAAATTTGAACAATTTTGGAATATGCCTTCTAGATGATAACAATCACAAAATATTATAGCTGTAGCTCACATATGAAGTAAGTTTTTAAATTTTTCACTATATAAGCCTATGTAAAGCTTGTGACTTGTGGAGAAGGGCCAATTCTGACCCCATGGCTATAATTTGCACAAATTGGTAGTGGTACACTAGCCAGTCGAACTAACAAAAACCAAGACAAAAAAAATGCTTCCATGAAGGTTAAATGACACAATGAACAACTCTGTATACTTAGATTTCAAAATACCAAGAAAGTCATCCTATTATTATGGATCAAAAAAAATCCATATTGTCTAACAACCAACCAATTTAGAAGGAAGACTGGTCCTTTGATATGCAGAAAATTGACCACTACCAATAAGTTTAAACCAAAGTCTGCCTGCGTGGACTGTGCAAACTGCACTTGCTGATCTGGCTGGATATTTGTTGGCAGATGCATTAAACCAAATTTTCACAAAGCATGGCTCAAATCTACCAAAACTGCAGCTTTATTATATGCTTAGAGGACTAGAAAAGCCTTGTAGCTGAAAAGTTATAGTGTCATACCACACTAGTTGTCGAAATCCTTCATTTTTTCTCAGTTCCAGTGATGAGGTTGTCAATACAGCCAACACACCTTCCAACATCAGTGGGATCGCGTGCTTATTCTGGCCAGCTCTGTCATTCAATAATAAGTGTTTAATAAAATTTGTAATAACATTTTAACCAGTAAAAAGCTAAATTTTTGATACTGTTGTGGACTTGGCATATCACAATTAGACTTCATC
The DNA here is from genome assembly GCA_946811185.2 of Hippopus hippopus. Classification (NCBI taxonomy): domain Eukaryota; kingdom Metazoa; phylum Mollusca; class Bivalvia; order Cardiida; family Cardiidae; genus Hippopus; species Hippopus hippopus. The sequence goes on from OX328101.1 coordinate 31,124,911, forward strand.
TATACTGTTAAATACTTTGTGAGGAATTCATGCTGACTAGCAATACTCAAAAGCTGAAAATACAATTTGCTGAAACTATGGAAGTTTTCTTTTTGTCCATAGGCTTGATCAAACAAGCGGACAGTAAAGATCCGAGATCAGACTGCAAGTCTGAGCAGTCTGATCTTGAATAATGTCATCTGCATATTATGGTGATAGCTTTCCTAGACATCATCAGTGCTAAGCTGTGCTCTGCATTGCCCTGCCAAAGGACATTCCCATATAACCAGTTTCACCAATGGGGATAGAACCAGGAAATACAGGCTAAGTTAAAAAAAAAAAAACAACTCTATCAACTTAACTCTTTTCTATAAAGGCCAATTTAGAAGTAATAGCCAGAGCATGTTCCACAAAGGAGAAACATTCAATAGAAAGAAAAACATGTTTTAGCTGATATGGAAAATAGTAAAGGAAATGGAGAAACTGCTTGTGGCAAGATGTGTACATAAGGAGGGTTGAAAAATTGTCTTTGTGTACACAATATTTGATTAGTAAAGCATTGTCCTTACTTTTGAGCTGCGATGATTTTATCAATGAGAAACTCCAACAACTTAACAATATCATCTGTTAAACTCTCCAAAGTACTGTTACCTGAAACAAACAATGTGACATACTATCTAACTATACAATAACAATACTACAAGAGAACATATAATACACCTACTGCAGAAATAAGAAATTAAAACCATTGTGAAAGTCATTTGCCGGTAGAAAACCATTTACCATTTACCCAAACAATTCTGTGTTTTAACAACCCCAAAGAAAAGGATTTTCTAAAAAGGTGAGGGAAAAAAGGAGAAAATGCTAGTAATCAGCATTTTCTGTTTCTCCCACATATGCTCTTACCCTTCAGGAAAAATTCCATCATTTGTTTCCATAATTAGTTGTCTGTAAATCCCTTTAATATAGATAAGTCTAAAATTTTATTATCTGATATAGGATAAATTTGGTTAAAGATAAAATACTGCATGTGACAATGGGTTCAGACTACAACCACTTCATTATTTTCCTTCTTTTTCAGCACAGTGCAACGGTTAGCCTGTCCTAGTTACAAATGAAAATTATATTATTAATACACTAACACTTTTTCAGAATGAAAATTCTAAGTACAACAAGGCCTGGGCTATTTTTGTCAAGGTATCTCACAAAATGGGATAAAGTGTAGGTTCAAGATCAGACTGCTTCTTATCTTGATCTGCACTTTCTCTAACAGAAAACTATAATTTTAATAGGTTCTTTACAAGTCAAAAAATATTTTTAAAATACATGTACAATTATTTTACCTCTACCAGAAATTATATCTTTACCTCTTTACCTGACAATGAAATTTTAAGCCTGTCTAAATTGGAAACATTTGCAGACAGCACATTAAATGTGGCTGAAATGGTGGGATCTGTCTTTGAAAGGGTAGAGAGCACTGTGGGAAAAGTAGAAAATGCTAGTTACCTTCATTTTCCCTTGTTCCCATATTGTTTTCAAAAGCCTTCTTTCTCAGGGTTGTTAAAACTTAGGATTGAGTGGTAAAGGGTAAAACAGTGGTTCAAATTACTCATGGTGAGAATTTTAATTAGTAAAGAGACATGCAATTGCCATTGGAATATAGGAGAATATAGGAGAATATAGTAAGAATAATTGCATGCAAACCTTTGGCATTGAAGTCTGATAAAACATCTTCCTCTTGATCCTGTTAAAGTATTAGTAAAACACAAAATTAATTTATAATACACTATTTCATACAAAAACAACGTAGCCCTGCAGGGTAGCTCGGTGGTTAGCATATCTGACTCATTACCTTGTGGTTGCAGGTTCCATACCAGAATGAGGCAAACTTTCTTTGCGGTGATTTTTTGCCTATAATCTCTGATGCATGTGGGAGAAGAAGTCAGTGGCTTGGAAAGAAAGTTGTCAGTACTGGTGTGAGAAAGCCAGGAAACACATGGGTAGGTGCACTGACCAACATGATATAACCTAAGCTGTTAGAATGGCGTTAAGCTCCAATACAAACAAACACAAATAACAGATGTATTTCACTTCAATCCTTTGACATTCCTGATGCTATATTACACACACAAAATAATTTAATTACATGGGTCTCCAAAGCCACTGCATACATTGTAGATGTCAAAATGTGTTGGTTGTTGGGGAAAGACTTCATAACAAAGTAAACTGTTTATGATTTGTATAACATGAAAAAGATTTATAGCTCAAATAGATCTAATTTCTCTATTTGATACCATGATTTCATATTCTCTTACTTAAATCTTCGTCAAAATAGTTTCATGGCCTTTTAAGAGACAAAATTTTTTATACTTGTCCAAATCTAAAGAATTTTTAGACAATAAATTGAATGTTGCACGAATGACAGGATTTGTATTCAAAATGGTAGAAAACTTTGTGGGAAAAGCTGAAAATGTTGAATATTTCCTCCTTTTCCCATAATATTTTCAAAAGCTGTCTTCTTTAGGGTTTCAAAAACAAAATTGTTTGGTATAGAGTTAAGTCTTTTCCAATAAGCCAGACAATTGAAATCTTTGCAATACATGACTTGGGAAAACATAATGGAGTACAGCAATTGCTAAAAATGATTCAATGTCACTAATTCCTACCTTCTTGTCATATTCTCTTATAATAACTTTAACATTTTCTTTCTAAAATTTGGTTTATGTTCCCATGAAACAGACTAACAATGACTTGAACAATGATGGCAATGTTTACCTTCTAAAAGTCATGGAACTGTTCACAATTTGTTTTGATATCCAACATCAATACCTATCCAGAAAATAATTGAGGAAAAATATCCCTGCAAGTTTCTCATTCTCTCTATATGCATATCAAGTCCGATAGCTCAGTCAATTATGTACAGGGCTTGAGACCACGGGGTGAGGTGGGGTTCACTAGTTCCGATCCTCAAATTGGCTTATTTCTTTCTCAGGATTGATTAAAGTCATCATGGCAGGACTCATTCCTCTCTCACAACTGGTCATTGTTTCAAAGATAGTTATGTGGGAAAGCATCCAGTGGCTTTGGAAAAATACTGTGCAAAGTACGTGTATGTTTCTCGTATTGTAAAAGAAACTTCAGGAAAGCATAGACAGGTGCAATTTTCATCGCTACATAACTGCAATAAGGTTAAAAACAGTGTTAAAAACCATACAAACAAATCTCTATATGCACAAACTGCTACAACATACAATATAAACTCCATGCATTCTTACATATAAGATCAAAACAATATAAAATTTTGATTTAGGAGCTTGTCTTCACTCACCATTCCATACATGCGATAGTTTTGTTTAAATTTGAAATTGCACTATTAGCACTCTGATTGGCATATAAAGACTGTCTCAGATAACTAGTCTTGTAATTTAGAACAGAAATATAACTTGGAATGGTTGATAAGTACGATCCAGGGGGAAAAATACACAGTTTGAGAGAAAAGTCAAAACTTCTAAGTCTCTGCAAAACTGGAGAATGTCACAGGCACTATTACCGTAGGTAGGACTTGCACTCAGTTTCCACCTCTTATTTGTCTTTACATGTACTTTTTCTGTGTGTTTCTAGAATGGTAGTTTACCATACCAGTATCAAAAAAAAAAAGAAACATTATCATATTAAGTCATTTTACACATGTATTCAATAGTACTAATATACAGAATGTTTGTCTACAAAACTGCCAGGTAACAAAAATTATTATGTGTCTGACATAAGACAAAGAAAGAAAATGATAGATATCAACTTCTGAAACAGGTTCATGGTAAATAGGCATATATGTATTAATGTCCTTTTTTATCTTTTCTTAAATGATGGGATTTGCCATTTTAGGTTCTAAAATGTTGCATTTTTTAAAAACAATCTTGGAAAAGATGAAAATACTGGGAGCAGGTATTTTCTCCTTTTCCCAGATTTTTTCCATGAGCCTTCTTTATCAGAGGTCATTAAAACACAGGATGGTATGATAAAGAGTTACAGATAAATTAAGAGTGTATCTGATCCAGTTTTTTTTTTTTTTAAACTTTATTAGCCACGTATATTGGATAGGTGAGGTCGTGGCCATCCTCCCTCTATCCTTACAATAATCGTTATCTTCATCAATCATCTTGTTTCATCTTATTCTTTGACATACTTTCTCAGTATATATTTCAAGGTTTCAAAACCATGAAACATTTGAAGGAAAGGAAAACATTTATTTTAGTTACATATACCGTAACTCAAAATCATTGTGAGAAAAGGAGCAAATGCTTGTCAGAAGAAATTGAACCATTTCCCCTCAAGTTTAACACTGTCTCAGGGTTCTGCCAAGGGGAAAACTCTGAAATATTGATCCATGGAACATGAAAAATGTCCCAACATAATGCACACAGATGGGATTTGGTTCTTTTCATGTGTGCCATGCTCTGTGAAAAGAGAGATTAATGTATCTGCAAAAAGTAGAAACCCACGTAAGTTTATGCAGTCTGCACAGGCTGACATGAGTCAAAACTTTTCGCTATTTGTGTCAATTTTCCAGATATCCCAGAACCATTCTACCTCATGATTCAGTTGGGTGTTGGACAAAATGGATTTTATCGATCCATATTTATGTGATGACTTGCTTGATGTAATGCATCAACGAGATGCCCATTTTGCCAGAAAGTGGGAAAGTGTCCCTTATTTCTGCATGTCTATGATCGAATCTTGTCCCTCCCCCCTTCCCCTAATAATCCTTGGCAGAACGCTACTGGCTATTGTAGGGGTTGAAAGATTCGAAAGATTCAAGTTTGAATGATAAAGATGAAAGTGTACATAAGTAAACGAACTGAGAAAGCACTGAGTACAACAATGGATACAACATGAAAGTCTTACCACCAACGATAGAGATGAGAACAGTTTTTCAGTGTAGGTTCCAAACAACTGTGTAAGAGCAGCCTGTACTGCTCCCCTAACATTACTGGTACTGTTATTGTACAGGTCTATATATACCTAGTGATGATAGCATAAAGCAGAAAGATTTAGACATGCCCAAGGCCAACAGGTAGCCCTCCCCCTCTGGTTGCAATGTCTGGATTCGGAAAAAAATTCAAAGGAAACTCAAATGAAAGTCAGCAAACTTGGCTATTACCAGGTTCTCTAGCATGAAAATGATCCACCAATGTGTGTAATATGGCATAAATCTAGTAATAATGCACTGTAAAAGAGTCACATGCAATGTGTACAATGAATGTCCAACTTTGTAGCAACGAAGCAAAAATAACGGCCAAGTTAAGATAAAATAATGAGCAATTATTCTCCATTTGTAACATTTTCCCCAAAACCCTTGAACTAAAAAAGATCAAAAAAGCATTTATTTTAGGGGAAAAAAAAGGAGGCTATCAGTAACTCTTTACCAGAAGACCAAATTTTAGACATGTCAATATTGAAATATCTGAAAACATCAAATGATCAAATGATGGTACATGATGGTAGTTGTTTTTGAGAAAATAGCAAACATTCTGGGAAAAGGAGAAAAATAATGGTTACCAGCATCTTCTTCTCTTCAAACAATGTTTTCAAAAGCCTACATCAAGGTCGTAAAACAGGATTGTTTGGTAGCAGGTTAATTACTCAGTCCCATAAAAGCTTCTTAACTCAGCTTCCAACCTCAAAACACCATTCTATAGTATATATTAATCAACACTCATTAATGTTTATTACATGAATACAAATTACTACACTGAAGCAAAAGGAGAAATTGCTTTAGCAAGCAATTTTATCATTTGTCAGTATTTGATTTTTAAAAGTGGTCAACTACATAGCCAGGAAAGCCATCTACAGGAGGTAATGAGTGAAGTAATTACTGCTCAGGTCTATAACACATTTATAAGCCATGTTTTGTGAAAAGGGTGCTTAAAGTTAATGCATCTGCAAAAAGAATTGACCCAGGTCAGCCTGCACATTCTGGGCCATAACATTTCGCTACTGGTCAATTTTCTGTGTGTCCATGGACCAGTTTACCTCATGATTAAGTAGGTCAATAAAAAAAATGGCAATTATGGATCATAAGTATGTGATGGCTTGTTTGGTATGCACTAGGGAGATGCATGAAGCCCCTTTTGCCATAGCAAGGTTCATTTATTTGAAAAATGACACCAAAGGGAAAAATTCAAGTGGATGGAAATGCTTCTTTTCCAATGATATGGAAAAGAATTGCTTCTTTGAACAATGGTTCCTTTCTCCCATAATCTTTTCAAAAGCTTTTTTCCTGAGCATTGTTAAAACATGGGACTGCTTGGTAGGATTCAAATGATAAAGTATTCAACGCACCTAAGAGTTTTAAGCACTATTTTAGTTACCATTAACCTCAAAATAGACAAGTATACATAATTACCTCAGCTATACTGGTTAGTATGTTTGAATTCAAACACCAAGCTGTACAAAATGTCATCTTTAGTAGAAGCTGAAATGTAAAGCACATAAACTCTTTACCAGGTGACAACATTCTGGACTTGTCCGTATTTACAGCATTTTCACCTGAAACACAAAATACGGATAAAATGATGGAATTTGTCAGAAAGAGTAGATAAAATTGCCGGAAATTAAAGAAAAATGCTGTTTACCAGCATTATCTAGTTTTCCCACAACAGTTGCTATTTCAATATCTCTCATATCAGACAGTGTGGATTGATGATCTGAATGTTCTGTACATCTGATCTTGACCTACACAGTTCACAGAAACCGTTTTTTTGTCTTTGGCATAAAAAGAATTAACATACCTTCATCACATCTACTTGTATGTCCTCAGGTAAATTTGGGGTAGAGTATACAGACTTTAACACTTGGATTGGCAGCCATTTGTCCTCATTCTCTGTCTCCATTGTCGACTGTAGTCGTTCATCTTTCAGTAGCTTCTGTTAAGAAAGAAAAGATTGACCAATAAAATTTTGTTCTGCAGTTTTCCCTTCTTATGATGATTTTGTCATCTACTTTGTGTGTCATTTTAATGCTCAAAAATGTCTTAGGTCTAAAAGTATCTCTGGTGTTAGTGATTATTCTAGACGAGGCAAAAGGGCAGGGAGGCAAGAAAAAGGGGCAGGGAGGAACAATGCCTTATTGAATGACTACTACTATCAGATAAAGGCAAAAAATATGTCCTTAACTCTTTTCGAAATAAGTTCTGACTACAACTTTGGATATGAATTGCATATTAAAGAAAAGAACAAGAAAGGATTCTTACCAACTTGTCAACTCGTTAACTCAATGGAACATGGGTTTTGACTGCCTTGTAATTTTTGACCCCATGATGCACATAACTTGCACATAGCTTTAAACCCTGGCATTTCTCATCAGATTACATAAGATGTCCAGAGTAAAGAAAAAAGAAAAACTTCTTCCCAGCTGTATTAAGAACCAGCAACAATTTTGATTCACACATAAAAAGGACTTGGCATAAATTCAAAGAACTAAAAACTTAACATTGTTCACAGAGTCGTAATCTATTATAAATTTTTATAAAAGGTGTGCACATCGGTAAAGTAACTGATGAAGTAGTGTATTACTGTATAACCATTCTAAAAGTAGACTGCTAAAAATAGAACACTGCAATGCAGATTTTGCTTTCAAAAGGTGCTGATGCTAAGAAAGTAAACATCGATTATTTTCAAGATTGTTTACCATCCATAATTGTAATTTATGCAAAAAATATCTGTAATGATAATCTCCAGCTGTAAGAAGAGTTAATTCTGCTTTGTTTTACAACTATTCATGTATTGAGAATCATTACTGATTGTGTGATGTCATCTAATTCAAGCAAATTAGCAGACGCTTTACCTGTGGAAAAAGGACAGGGTTTTGAGGGATAAAGGGGTGGATTTAGCGAGTCAGTGATGGATAAGGATCATAACACTCCGCTTTCTTGTCTACCTGATCAAGTTCATAAAGGATAAGTGGTGTCACCCTTGGTCTTAGGCTGCCTATATTTCATGAATATAGTCAGGTCGGAAGAAATTTAAGGCGAACTTTTTTCACTGTGCAAGCTTTGACGAGGCGAAGTCGAGACACTAAAGGCGAGTTCTTTGCCCACGTAGCCCAGTTGCTTGTTCCCCGAAACCAGAACAACAGACAGCCAAGTATTTATATGTATATGATAAGGGCAGCAGAGCACATGTAATTAGATTTTGAGGGGCACAAGGGCAGGATGAAAAAGGGGCAGGGCGGCGCGCCCTGTAATTCCGCTCTAGAATAAACACTACCTGGTGTTATATAAAGAAGCAAGCAAGCAAGCACCTGTGGCTGAATCATGGCAAAATTCATGATCAGAAATATGTGCTGGCTGTGTTTAACTACAAGGCCCATGAGGAACATTCATAAAAGTAAAACTTTGTACATCTACATTCAGATACATTTCAACAAAATCTGCAGATAAAACGTATCAGACAGCATACTTTTCATCAAAATGTAGATGCTGCTAAAAATATATTCTGTTATTTGTTACAAAGTTTTCAAGCATGTGTTGATTGCCAAAACTGATGTAAGTTTGTGGCTATTCTATCTCAGCATGTACTCAGTATTAAAATGTCACCTCAATTCCTGCAACAGCATGGTTCATAAGTCTCTTCACTCGACTTTCAAACGCCAGTTGTAAAGGTTGCAAACATCTTTCTCTGAGTGCATATGCAGGTAATGTTTTCATCTGTTCTTCATTTCGTAATGTATCTGATAAAAGAAAAATGCAATTCTAATCTATTTAAACTTTAAGCACAACTCAATGTGCTTCTGCCACAATTGTAGATAAGATCAGGTAAATCTGCACATTCCAAAGAATGTGCAGTCTGATCTGACTGACAGATGCTGTAAGATGTTCCTATGTAAAAAAATTTGAAATGCAATATCCCAGTTTTCACTATTGGCTGACAATTTCCTGATATTAAGTTAATGTGCAGAGCCCATAACTTAGGGGTTTTGAGTATGAATCCATGCTACACTAAAATTAGTAAAATTCTTTGAAAGAATTGCTGAAAGCCATTACAACAGAACTCAAAATACCTCCCTCATCTCACACAGTTGAATGTCACACTACTTGAATCTATTCATATTAGAAAGCAGCAAGTGGTATGGGAAAGATGTTTGGTATAGTACTAGTCATGCGACATAAGAATTCCTAGGTAGGTGCTCTAGTAGCTAGGGTATAACTGAAATATTACTTGAAATGGCATAATACACCTAAAGTCTCAAGTTTACTACGAGTAAACCTTTTTATATAGATTATAACTTTTAACCACAGCACATAATCATACACTAGTCCAAATTCCAAGCTGTTGCAGATGACAAATTAAATAATAAGACTGGTCTCTGCAATGGTAGAAAGTTTTGTTAAAGGGTTAAGAACTTTCTTCCACCTCTCCCTATCTACACCACTGTATACAATCAAAAGAAAACTTTTGTCTACCAAGAGCATTTTGACATGATTGTCTAAGTGGAGTAAATTTAGCAGCCTGAGCATCTTTCAATAAAGCTGTCAGCAGGTCCTCCATCTTCAGATTTATTAATCTGAAATAAAAGAAAACACAGTGATAACATTGTGGACAAAAGGAGAAAATGGTGGTTAAAGGCATTTACTGCTTTCCCCACAGTATTTTCAAAGCCCTTCTTCAGTGTGATATTAAAGTCCTAAGAATGCCTGGTAATGAGCTGATTTGAACAATTTGTCAAAACAAACAAGTCTTCTTAAATGCCCAGTAAAGGTCAAAATATCAAAGAAAGTGTATTGATACATTTAAATTCAAATCATATAAAAGTATGGAAAATATTGTAGAGATGACAGTCTGTTATTGTGTGGTCGGGCCATATATTAGTCACTGGCAGAAAAAATAATTTTAAAATCAGACAAAAGACACAGCTACCTGGCAGGTTTTAACCTAGATTTGAAATTAATTTCAGCGACTTACACTTGAACTGACTGTACAATGACAGATTGTCATCTCACAATAATTTCCATACTTTTAAATGGTATGATATAAATTCAAATGCATTTAAACACCCGCTTTGTTTACATTTGGCCTTCATAGTGTTACTTTGATAAAACTGCACTACAGGAGATGTTGATTGTTATAGATGTTGACAATAACCCTCTTCTTTAGCTTTATATTTAATGATCTGCTGCAAGAAAGAAAAAACTCTGTTTGCAGGTGCTTATTTGTTACATTTAAATCATATTTAGTTTATGGAAAAGGGAAAAAATTTCAATTCGACACAGTTTGCTATGTTTATTCTGGTTTTGCTTTTTCCCAAGTAAAATAATGAAGCATATTTCTTCATTGTATTGTTCTAGCGGAGAGAGTTGGAAGAAAAATAATCCGTAATAAGTCTCAACGCCGCTGTTTTGTGACTTAAATTACATTTACATCGAGCACCTTTTATTATTCCATTCATGACAACTTCATCTATGTCAGCATCTGCAGACTGAATTTTCTGCAACTTGGCGAGGGTCTCTTGTATCATGTAAAGTGAAAAATAATCGTTGAGTCTCTTGTATCACGTATAATGTTTAAATAGTAGTGGTTAGTATGCGGATCCCAGTTAAGGTCGAGGGAGAAAAGAAATAGGCTGAACACAGCAAGGAGAGGAATGATCTATTGAGTTAAGATTCCAATATTAACAGTTACATTTTTATCAAAATGTTTTGAAAATATTGTAGATCTAACTGTTATTAGAGAATCCTTATCTCATTAGGTATATATTAGATAACTCTTAAATTATCTTAGAAGCATTTGCAGACGACAAATTAGCTGTGGCTCAACTACGTTCACTTTGAGAGGGTATAAAACCCTGAGGACGGAAAGTGAAAATACTAGTTACCAGCAATTCCCTTTTCCCAACATTGCCTTCAAAAGCCTTCTTCCTCAGGCCGGTCGTAAAAACACGAAATTATAAACCAGTCGTCGATGTTGAATGTTTTCTTGAACACATTACCTTCTGAAAAACAACTATTTTCGTCTAGCAGCAAATCCCTTTTCAGAACATACTAGCAAATGGAGGGATCGTCCATAACCAGTAATTTCCCTTTTTATCAAATGTATTCATGAAAGTACTGCTTACCAGCATTTCCGCACATTTTTCGCACGCCCTTCCGGACAGACGGTTTACAAACCTTCTTCTCTTCAGGAATTGTTTGATTGGTGGTTGAGAGAGAGAGAGAGAGAGAGAGAGAGAGAGAGAGAGAGAGAGAGAGAGAGAGAGAGAGAGAGAGAGAGAGAGAGAGAGAGAGAGAGAGAGAGAGGGAGGGGGTTCAACATAAAATCGGAAGTGCAAAAACTTCTAATCCCCCGCTTTGCTCATCATTGCTTGGTCACCATACGGTCTTGTCATTATTGAAATCAGATATATGTATACCATTTGACTATTTGACTAATAATGATTAGGTCAGCTACTATTTTTGAAGTAACCCTTACACTCTCAACCCGATAACTAACGCAGTGTGATTGTACAAATATACGGCCCAGCTAATCAGTACTGGTTAGATGCATTTTCTCCTGTTCCTACAATGTTTTCTAAAGCCTTTTCTTACAGGGTTGTTAAAGGCTGGGATTGTGTGGTAAAGAGTTTTAAAGACGAAAAAGTGATACATGGCTCAAATGATGACACTTCTATTTTAACCCTTTACCAAACAATCCCTGGTTTTCACGTCCCTGAGAAAGAAGCCTTCTGAAAACATTGTGGGAAAAGGAGAAAATGCTGGTAACCAGCATTTTCTCCTTTTCCCACAATGTTTTCTTCCCTTCTCAAAACAAATTTCAATTTTTGAGTCACATTCATTTTGTCGTCTGCAAATGCTTCCAATTTGGACTAGTCTAAAACTAGTCTAATATGGTAAAGAGTTAAAGGGTGAAAAATATTGTGAACAAAAGGAGAAAATGTTTGTTGTTGGTATTTTCTTCTTTTCCCACCAAGTTATAAATTCTTATCAAGGGTCGTTTTAACTCAGGATTGTCTAACAAGGGGTTAATTACAAATGAGGTAATATTAATGTGTATAATCAGCGACATATACACTACGGGTGTTATGATTATTAATGTATGTATACGCACTTTAGTGTTTTTGGGTTTTTTCTTTTCCTATATAAACCACACAATGATTTGTTATGTTCTAATGTAAAAGTTGCCGTATATAAATAGACTACTCAATAACTCGTAAAATAATTTGTTTCTTGAAATTATTGTCAAACTGGAAAAGGAACGTTGAGTATCTGATGTGAATTTAATGGATTATTGTTATAACTAGAGGTGAGTTAACTGAATAAGAGTTTCTATTTTTTCGCTCGTTAACACTCGTTTACGAAACAATCCTGCGGTTTAACGCCCGCGAGAGAAAATGCCTTTAAAAATATCTCGAGAAAAGGAGAAAATGCTGGTAACCAGCATTTCCTCCTTTTCCCATAATGGTTGAACTGTCCTTTCAAAGATAAAATCCCATCATTACGGCAACATTTACCCCCGAACCTCGTTAGTTGCCTTTGCCGCCAGTGTATATCAAGATTTGACTGTACAAAATGTTCTGTCAGATCTTTGATCTACACCGTGTGCTTTGCTAAGACATTTTGGAAAAAACCCTTAATTGCAATTATTTTAGTCTCATCTCTGGACTCAAAGTGTCCGCTGGGTTTAATTGGCGTTCTAGGGATTAAGTTTACCGTCTGCAAACTTCCTCATTTGGACACGTGTAAGATTATCATCTGGTGAAGAGTAAACACATTATCTTTTGTAGACGACATTGGCAATTTAAAAAATCACAGTGAAGGAGGAAAAAATTACTAAGAAAGAATTTTTGTCCACCGTGTGTTCACAGAGAATTATGTACTAAACCCATATTGACGTCTATTATCAATGTTTGTCACCAAAGGTTTGCCGTGTGATTACCAGTATTACTTCATCGAAGGTTTAGTGCTGATCTAGATTAAACACTGAACCATTTCGGATAACTTTAAATGGCGTGAAGTAACCTTTTACCAAACAGTCTCGTGTTTTAACGACCAGGTGGAAAAAGCTTTTCAAAATACAACGAGAAGAGGAGAAAATGCTGGTAACCAGCATTTTTTCATTTTTTCCACCAATGCATTCTATCTCCTCGGACAAATCACAGTGTTTCAGCCATATATAAATTGTCGCCTGTAAATTCTGCTTGAAATTGGACGAGTCTAAAATTTTGTCCTGTAATCAATAATGTGTGGAACCTAAGATTTTTGATAGCTACAACAAAAAGATTTTGACGAGTTTATTGACAAATAATGGTGATTTTTGTCTGAAACTATTTCAAGAGACGCAGAGAGCGGTGTAGCCCTGGATCAGAGTGCATCTACGAACAATCTAATCTTAGACCAAAATCCCTGTTAACTTTATCCATGGATCAAGACGATAGGTCAATATTTTTTAACAAAAACCATTTATCCAGGAATGGATGAGTCAACTTTGGTGATTCGTCATTATCTAAAAGCCCCTTGCATGTAGATTGTTTGTGAAGATTAACCCTTCACAACTGTAGTTGCCTTTGAGGACGGCGTAGATCAAGATCAGACTGCATTTTAATGTGCAGTCTGATCATTGATCTACACCGTCTGCTTTGCTGCAACACTCTTGAAAGACAAACAGTGACCACGAAATTGCGATTATCTAGGTCTTATTCTGGAGTGGAAATCACCATTTGGGTTTATTCGGCGCTTTCAGGGTTCACTCTTTACCGCATGACAAATTTCAGAAAGGTCCAAATTTAACACATTTGCAGACGACAAAGGTGTCCCCTATAATGAATTTGTTTTTGATATGGTAGAAAATATTATGGAAAAAGAAGAAAATGCTGGTTACCAGCATTTTCTTCTTTTTCCACAATTTTTTCAAAAGCCTTCCTGCCCAGTGTCGTTAAAACTTGGGGTTGTGTGGTAAAGGGTTAATCTGTATGGTTGGACTCATCTTATTGTTTCCTGCAAGCGACTCATTCTGTTTCTCATTCGATAGGACAGCGGAAAGAGGAACAATTTTAAACTCTTTCGTCGTTATCGTATTGCCCTTTTTTTTTTTAAATCTAAGTAAAGAATTTTTTATGTAAGTAAAGTAACTACAAGTATTTGCCGTACTTTCTTTTAAAGTAACGAGCAGCGTCCACAGATTAAGATCAGACCATAAGTTCTGTGCAGTCTGATCTATATATTCGTCGACCTTTAACCCGGTAATAAGTATGTCATAAATGTATTAAAGGTTTTATGAGTAGATCTGTTGTATTGAGGATGTATATTGAATTGTTACGTCTCTATTGTTAGATTGCCAATTTCCACCCTTAGCCTTACAGGTAAAACGTTCAGTGCCTTTAAGAGCTGTGTAGATTAAGATCAGACAACTCAGAATGTGCCGAGATTCACCTTTTTTTTTTTGTATTGTGGCCAAAATGTTTGAAATTACAAATTTAGGGTTATTATTTCTATCTGACGGTTAATTAAGATCCATACGAGCTAAGTCTTTTAGCAGGCGACGAAATATTAGATTCGTCCAGAATTTTTATTGGAAGCATTTACAGATAACAAACTGTGTTTTCAAATAATGCGGTTGGAAAACATTGTGAGAAAAGGAGAAAATGCTGGTTCCCAGCATTTTCTCCTTTTCCCACGTTTTCAAAACCCTCTTCACCAGGGTCATTAAAACACAGTATTGTATGATATAGGGTTAAGACAATAGCCCCTATGTACAATGTCTTTAATTGTTTCGATAAGATAAGAATAAAGCGTCGGTAAGACACGGCATATTATAGAATAGGCAATATTGGGACAATGGAAAAAGAATACATGTATAATGTATTTGTATATGTAATTATGATGTATAATGATTTCAAACCAAGCGTTGATTCTTTACCAACAAATTTTTGAATGAAGGTTTCTATTCTTTAAGCGCTCTTCAAGCGTTGTCGACAGCGTTGAAAATCCTTGTTCTAGGCCTGGGTAAACAAATTTCCCTTTTAGTTTGACAGTTTTAGCCCTTTACCAGAAAGCTCAGACTTTCAAAGACCCTAATGGAAAACTGCGGGCCATGGAAAACATCGAGGGAAACGGAGAACCAGCATTTTCGCCTTTTAAATGTTTTTAGTGCCCCCTTGAAACAAATCTCATCATTTGCACCACCTGTACCGGGAATTTGTCGTCTGCAATCGTTTTGAGTCTTAAAATTTTTCCTATGATAAAGAGTTTTGATAATTGTACTGACTTTTTTAGCTTTGGGGATGATACTTATTTCACAAAGTTCTATTTTAATCAGTTTTATTTTTAATCCACTTGATTTAGCTATTTGACTTATTTGACAATAAGGTGATTAGTGCATCACTACTTTCAGTTTGAGCTTTTGAAAACATGGTTACCAGCAAGGTAACCAGCATTTTTCCACAATGTTTTCTACCCTATGAAAGAAAAGTTTAATGTTTTGAGTAACAATGAGGTTGTCATCTGCAAATGCTTAAATCTGGACAAGGCTAAAATTTTGTCGTCTGCTAAAAACACCATGCTGTACCAGACTACAAAATATTACACATGTCCAAATTGACAGCATTTGCAGACAACAATTGAAGTAGGAATCAAAGTTTTGTCTTTCTTAGGGTAGAAAACATTGTGGAAAATGAAGAAAATGCTGGTTACCAGCATTTCTCCTTTTCCAAAAATGTTTTCAACAGCCTTTTTTTTTAGGATCGTTAAAATTCAGGATTGTTTGGTAAAGGGTAACCCTTTACCAAATGGCAATACTCTAGACTCTTCTATACTAAAATTATGTGATTTGTCTGTGAATACCATAGGTAAACAACATTGTGGGAAAAGGATATAATACTGGTTACCAGCACTTCTCCTTTTCCCACAATGTTTTCAAAAGGAAGTCTCCACTAAGGTTATAGAAAGTCAGGAATTTGTGGTAAAGGGTTAATACAAGTTTTTGTGTTGAATTTATACTCCTAGCAGAAGTTGGAGTATTCTTATAAAAAATGAGAGAGCCAGTGGCCCTAAAGCGCATGCGCATTATCTCCCGCTAGATGGCATTCTACAAATACACATCAATCTAATATGGGCATTCTGGGTACAGAACCGGACTACTTTTCAAAACAACAACCGTTACTTTGAATTTCAAAATGAAATAAACGTTTACTCAATAAAACGCTACCTGGTGCGATTCATTCAGCTATGATCGGCTAGCATGTAACCTATGCATCGGCCATTTATTAAAATAGCCCCTACGTGCTTTGGGTAATAGGCTAATAGCTTCGGTATGAGCCCTACTTTTCCAAGGTATACGGGGATGGGTGATGCATCATAGCAGACAGGTCCAATCTTCGAAGAGTATGACAAGCGCAGACAACGCCCTAAAGCGCTCACCTGAGTACAGTCATCTAGGGTTGAAGAGATCCTGATTTGACCTAAAACACACGAGTGTAAATGACCTATTTTTTGATCTGGCATGACCCTTTGTCCAAGATATAAACAAGAAAAACCATTGTGACCGAGTTACAACAGTATCAGGCTGAAAATGTAGCCTCTAGACTGCACACAAAGCTTTCTGAGATAAGGCCCAGTGACATACTTTTTTGACCTGGCATGACCCAGTTTAACACTTGTCTGAGATATCATTAAGACAAACACTCTGACCTAGTTTACTGAATATACGGCTAAAAATGTGGCCTCCAGAGTGCACACAAGGGTTTTTCTAAAATTTGGCTCAGTGACCTACCTACTTTTTGACCCTACATGACCCAATTTCTAACCTATCTGAGATATCAATAAGACAAACATTCTGGCCAAGTTTCATGAGTATTGGACCGAAAGTATGGCCTCCAGAGTGCACACAAGGTCCTTCTAAGATTTGGCCCAGTGACTTACTTTTTGACCCGATGTGACCCAATTTCAAACTTGACCGATATCATTAAGATAAACACTCTGACCTAGTTTCAGAGTTATCAGGCTGAAAATGTGGCCTCTAGAGTGCACACAAGGTTTGTCTAAGATTTGGCCCAATGACCTATTTTTTGACCTGACATGACCCAATTTGGAACTTGTCTGAGAATATATTAAGACAAACATCCTGACCAAGTTTCATGAGTGTCAGACTGAAAATGTGGCCTCTAGAGTGCACACAAGGTAATTATTCACGCCCGGACGCCAGATGACCAACACAGCACTATCACAAAAGCTAGCTTTGAGCACTATGTGCTCAGTTGAGCTAAAAAGTAGAATAGGAGGACTGGACAGGTGGATTCATGGACAGCAAGAATGACAGTGCTGAATATATAATTTGGATAAAATATGACTTTACATGGGTATTCATGCTGTAAACAAATAATTGTTTTATTTTTTTTTTTTTGGTCTTGAGTTAAATTACAACAATCAGATACGATGATTTTGATGGACAACAGTAAATTTATTGTGGGATTCCAGAATGCTGTGGGTAGATGCAACAATAAGGATATTTTATTCTTGATAAAGTAATATCTTTTAGACATACATGTACCTTTTTAGTCTTTGAAGTAAATCTTTTTTCAACAATAATGGGATTTGAACTCACAGACCAATACGATCCCTTTACTAACACTAATATTTATCAGTTGCCAAAGAATGCCCGTGTTTTACATGCCAATGGCTACCTTTTCACCTTTGGGAAAAAAGAAATCTCAGAAAAATTGAGAAAAACCCTGGGACATTAGTCAACTTTCTACATAAATTTTTTATCATTATCGAACAATAAAGGATATCTTTTAACACAGGTATAACTTTTAATACGCAAATTTAATATTGTAGACATTGAAAAAAAAAGTAAATCAACAAAAGGAAAAAAAAAAAAAGAGAATCACCGAAACACAATGTAATTGTTAGTCACAATCAAAATGAAGAAAATTCATTCATATACATGCACACATGGGTGAGTGGGGGATCTCCCTTCATACTAATACATGTAGTTCCAGGTTTGCAAACCCAGCTCCAGGCTCCCATGTTTTAATATCATTTGGCAATGACACTCGTAATTTGTAGTTGCAAGTAAAGGCATAGCATCACCATGCTGTTATATGTATAAGACACTTTCTATATCAAGTGTTGATTGATTGATTGATTGTATAGTGTTTAACGCCGTTTTCAACATTATTTCAGTTATATCGCAGTGGCCAGTGCACCTATCCATGCTTTCCTGGAGTCTCTTTTACCAGTACTCCGCACAATTTTCTTTACAAGCCACCGGCTGCTTTCCCACATAACCATCATAGAAACAATGGTCAGCGGTGGGAGAGGAATGAATCCTGTTGCAATGACTATCATCAATCCTCGGAAAGAAATCGGTCGAGCCAGGGATCGAACTCACGACCCCCTGTTCTCAAGTCCTGTACGCTACCGACTGAGCTACCGGGGTTCGGCATCAAGTGTTGAAGACAACTTTAGATGGTTTGCCTGAGGAATTAATTATGACCAGATGACACAAAATCTGCATCTAGATCTACACCATCTAATGATTCTTTTAGATATTTTGACCAAATAGCCCTAAAATTTCAAAGGTTATGGGTTTTTTTTCTAATCATTAAAAAAAGATTAATCTCATTTCCATACTGTATGACCATGATGAAGATAATAACACTCTGTCAACCTTTTACAAAACAATCCTGTGTTTTTGACAGTCTAAAGCAAAAAGCTTTTGAAAAAATTGTGGGAAAAGGAAAAAATGCTGATAACCAGCATTTTTTCCTTTTAACGCAATGTTTTAGAACTACTCTTTAATAGAAAAAATCTCATTAATTTGAGCCCATTATAATGTGTCATCTGGAAATGCATTAATGTTTAAGTTTAAACTTTGTCATTCAATGGAGAGTTATAACATCACAACACTACACTATATACAGTTAGCCAGAAGAACACTGCTGTCAAATGAGTATGAACTTGTATATGTTCTTAGCTATCTGTAGTTTTCAGTCTTGAACAATGAAATTATGGCAAACACTAGACATAGAAAGGTTTGATAGCTAGTAGAACACTGTTGTCAACTGGATTCCAACTTGATCCCTGTTTTTTGGCTACCTGTTGAATTTGATCCAGACAGTCTCTCTTGAATAAGTTCTTCCATTATTTTTACAGCCTGTAAAAGACAAACAGAATAACTATTCCAACCTTTTTTTGCTGACGCAAGTCAGTGGTTGTAAACCATTGGATGTTCTAACATGTTGAAATTGTCAGAGAAACATTGTCAGGAGACAGTACAGCATGCTGAGTGAAGGTCAGATAAAAACTTGCAGCTTGAATTTTTGACTAACTGTACCCTGTACATCCTACTGTAAAAGTAAGACTAGGTGTCCAATTGTATTATCACTATGTCAAGTCATTTGCCAGTATTATTCGTATATTATTAGTCTGGTACAGAAAAAATAATTACAAGTACTTCTACCATGTCATGTGGTAATTTATCTCCAATCTGGTACATAGAAAATGAATAAATATTAACCCTTTACCACACCACAAAATTTTAGACCTGTCAAAATTGAGAGCATTTGCAGACGGCAATTTCAGTATGGCTCAAGTGATGAGATTTTTCTTTGATAGGGTAGAAAACATTGTGGGAAAAGGAGAAAATGCTGGTTACCAGCATTTTCTCCTTTTACCACAATGTTTTCAAAAGGCTTCTTCCTCAGGGTCGTTAAATGTTGGCATTGTCTGGTAAAGGGTTAAGTGAGTTACAAACGTCAAAATTTCGGAGGCTGACAAATTGTTCGTATCCCAATATGAAACGGAAATTCGGACATGATGGTTAAAATATCAAACAAATCTGATTGGCCAATACTGTAGCAGCCCTTAATCATTTTCAACACTTAACCACACATAGCTGACTTTTAATGACTCTGTGGCAGGAGCCTTTAAACGCTGTGGGTAAAGGAGAAAATGTTGGAAACCAGAGCAAAAGTGCTAAATTGGTCAAGAACATAGGATGCCACACAATCATAAAAGCATTTCTCTGAGGTAAAGCCAAGCAACAAGCATACCTCCATTAGTCTCTTCCCAGCTAATTTATGTTTTTTTGT
Source organism: Hippopus hippopus (assembly GCA_946811185.2). NCBI lineage: Eukaryota > Metazoa > Mollusca > Bivalvia > Cardiida > Cardiidae > Hippopus > Hippopus hippopus. The sequence goes on from OX328101.1 coordinate 31,144,969, forward strand.
CATAGTTATTTCAGCCAGAACACTTCTCAAAATAGCACACAGTTCAGACTGAAGATCATATAGCACTTTCTGTGCATACTGACCCAGAACTACATTGCCTACCAAAGCAAGCTCAGTGTCCTGCCATGGAAAACTGTCCCAGAAAAAGGAAAATATGCACTCAGGTTGAACTTTGTCCCTTTCAGATTCATTTGAGCAGTAGTCTTGAGTACCTTTGTCTCACTTTTATTTTCACTTGTTTAGAATGTGTCCCTTAATTTTACAAGTTTATAGGATAGCCGTCCCCATCTGAAAAATCCTCTTCAACCTAAGTTGTCTCTAGCACTCTACAGTTAAGTGAAGTTGAAAAATAAATAGATTTGTACAATGTAAGTGAGAAAATTAGCAAAAATGCTTACTTTTTTGGCACCAACATCCAAAAATCTTTTTGCAAATAATTCAATCACTCTACCAAAAGGTCCAATACCATTTATATCAATTCTACCTTCTTGTTTATACAGCGTCCTGTGAAAATGAGAAAAAAAAAAGACTTGTCTCTTTACTAAACGACAAAATTCCGCACAAATCTTGTCCAAACTAAAGACATTTGCAAACGACAAATAAAAGGTGACTCAAATGACGGGATCTGTCTTAACAACGTACTAAACATTGTGCGAAAAGGAGAAAATGTTATTACCAAAATTGTCTATTTTTCCACAATATTTTCAAAAGTCTTTTTTCCTCAGTCTTTTCTTATAACTGGGGATTGTGTGGTACAGGGTCATAAATTGTATTGAGTATTTTCAAAAGGCAACAAAAGAAAATAAAGTATGCAATGGCTTCAAAAAGAGATGATTGGCTATAAGATTTATAAACTAAACTGTTGCTGGCCAATGAATGTGAGCATTTTTTACGAAACTTTCAATATCTTCAACATGCGTACTTAAACTCTTCACCAAATTAAAAACTTTTAGACTCACCCAAATTGAATATATTACAAGACGACAAATTAAATGCCAATAAAATTATATAATTTCAGAAAACAGATAGAAAACATTGTTGGAAATGGAGAAAATGCTGGTTACCAGCATTTTTCCCTTGTCCTACAATTTTTTCAAAAGCCTTCTCCTTACGGGTTGTTAAAACTTGTGTGGTAAAGGGTTAATTACCACTGAGATCGAAGTTTTTTACAGAACGGAAGTGAGACAGGATTTTGGAGAGGTCTTTATTATAGCATGAGCATTTCTGTGAAGCTTCTCTCTAACTGGTTCCATAGTTTCATTGGAGATGTTTGAAATGAGGTCAACACATTGGCCGTTACACAAATACACATATGGAAAAATGACAGACAGAAGGCCATAGTGTTAGCATTCTAGCACTGAGCTAGTAGAGCACTGCCAAAAAGGCCAGTGTACATGTAAATCTAAGATCTGGCAGCACATTCACTGCTGCTTGATCTTGAATCTTCATTGACAACTACGGTTCTGCCTATTGGGCAATACTTTAACTCTTTACAAAATAGCAATAATTTTTAGACTTGTTCAAATTGACAGCATTTGTGGAGGATTAATTGAGTTTAACTTTAATGAGATTTGTCTTTTAAATGGTACAAAACATTGTGGGAAAAAGGAGAAAATGCTGGTTACCAGCATTTTCTCTTTTTCCCACAATGTTTTTGAAAGTCTTCTTCCAAGGTGGTCATTAAACTTGTTCATCATTTGAGCTATAATTGATTTGTTGCCTGCAGGAGCTTTCATTTTGGGCAAGTCTAAAATTTTGTTCTGACAAAGCATTCAGCATTTTCTATTTTTTCTTTCATGATGTTTTCTAAAGTAACCTGCAGTAGGTTGTCTGAGGAAAAAGGAAATTGTATTTACATATTACCATTTTGGATTACTGTGATGGACTGTAAATGATGATTTTTCTGTCATGTCAGCGTATTTTTCCCAGGTGACATTTCTACTGCTTGTATTGAGATGATGTGTTTTGAGGTTTAGCCAGGATTTTTCTTCTAAAATTACAGCCGGTTCATTTAAAATCGGGATCTGTAACAGATTACAATGAGCTTTCAGGCCTGTCAGACCACTTAATCGATTAAACTCTTTACCAAACAACAAAATTTTAGACTTATTCACATTGAAAGCATTTGCAGATGACAAAATAAGTGCAACTCTAAAAATTGAAGTTTGGGAGGTTAGCAAACATTGTGGGAAAAGGATGAAATGCTGGTTACCAGCATTTTCTTGTTTTCCCACAATGTTTTTAAATGCGTTCTTTCTCAGGGTCATAAAAAGTCAGGATCGTCTGGTAAAAGGTTAAATCTACCCGGGAAAGGCTCCTTTTCAAACTAAGTTTTGTTTTCATTGAAAAAAAAAAAAATTCAGCTGCTTCAAATATTTGTTCTTCATGTCTGTAATAATTTCTGCTATGCCTGAACTTTTCACCACACCACAAGACTCTTCCGAAATTGAAAGCACTTGCAGATGACAAAATTTATTCTAACATGACACATGAATTTGGCTCTATAAACACGGTGCAACGAAAGCGTGATAAAATCTACGTTATTCAATGTAGAGTGACATCATTCTGTATAGAGTGACGTCATTCTGTATAAAGTAAGTAAGTGAGTTTTTCAAAGGAATATAATCTTCATCCGCGTTTTTACTCTAAGTATGAAAAATCTTCATCCGCGTTTTTACTCTAATTATGAACTTGTTTTCCTTTCATTAAGAGTTGGTCATGTTAGAATCAAAATAATCTTCTTTCTATCGTGGTTTATCATTCAATAAACCACGATGTGAGTTATGAGGCGCAATGAATAAACCACTTGGGCTATCGCCCTCGTGGATTATTTACTGTGCCTCATAACTCAGAACTGTGGTTTATTGAATGATAAACCATGATAGAAATAGAGGATATTTGTTTTTTACGGTGAAAGATCGAAATTTATTTCATCGAGTGAACATCATCTGTAATATTTTCACGAGTGGCGCAGCAGCCACTCGTGAAAATATTACCGATGATGTTCACTCGATGAAATAAATTTCGATCTTTCACCGTAAAAAACAAATATCCTCTATTTATTTCATGCTTTTAACCCTTTCTGGGGGGAACTTAATCAAAATCCTGTACATTTCTTTTCAGTTATTCCCTGTGGCGTACCCCCTCCGCATAGCAACGCATTACATATTACGTCAAACGTGAGAAATGTAAGGTAAATTATGTCATATTTCCATCTGGTTGTGAGGCACACACACTTTACCTTGGTAACTAGTGCGAGGGAACAACTGTTTCCACCTTCAATTGAAGAGTCAGAATATAAAAATCGGTATTTTCACTGGTCATAACCATGAAATATTGAAAAATATCTCACCGATATTTCTCGATAACCTACCAGAAAGCATGAAATAAAGAAGATTATTTTTTAAATAAAGTATGGCTTAAATGAGGACATTTGGTTTTGCAAGAGTAGAAAAAGTTTTAGGAAAAGAAAAAAATTGCTGGATATAAGTATTTCCTCCTTTTCCCACTATGTATTCAAAACAGGGGATAGGGTGAAGCTAAGATCAGCCTGTGTGGTAGCAGGTAAGGATCAACACTCTTCACCAGAATTTTCTACAACTAACAAAAGGACATGTTTTAACTCTTACTAAACAATCATGAGTTTTTAACATTCCCTAGAAAGAAAGCTTTTGAAAACAATGTGTTTGATGACCAGCGTTTTCCCTTTATACAATATTTTCTGTTCAATCCAAGTCAAGGCCCATTATTTTAGTCATGTCTGATTTGTTGTCTGCAAATCCTTTGAATTTGGACAAGTCTAAAATTTTGTCATGGTTGTGGGGTAAAGATTTAGTTAAAGTAGAAATAATGGCAGAATAAAATCACCCAATATTTGTTTTGGCGAATTTTTTAATCCTTTGCTACATAATCCTGAATTTTAACAAACCTGAGAAAGAAAGCTTTGGAAAACATTGTGGAAAAAGGAGAACATACATTGTTTGTGCTATATTTGATTTGTCTTCTGCAATTGCTTTGAATTCAGACAAGTCCATATTTTTGTTGTTTGGTATGGAGTTAAGATTGTATATTAAATGGCTTACCAATCTGAGTATATGAGGGATTACATTCTCACATATAGCTATGGATTTTCTGTAGTCAATTCCTTTTCGTCTATCTGCAATAATAAAGAAACAAGAGGGATAATATGGCCATGTATCACTCCACTGACTAGCAGATTGTAATTGGATGGACTCTTAATTAATTCACCTAATTTTTTCATATCGATGCGGTATTTCATAGAATAATTGAAACTAAATGTGTTCTGCATTTTTTGGTTTTAAAAAAATGAGGTCTTGTAGTAGAAAAAGACTGCCATAACTAAGAATCTATTGGCCTTTGATATTTACACAATGGTGAAAAAATACCCACAGTGGTGGAAAAAAATACCATTACCTCATCATTATCTCCCGCTAGATGGCATTCTACAAATACACATCTATCTAATATGGGCATTATGGGTACAGAACCGGACTACTTTTCAAAACAACCGTTACTTTGAATTTCAAAATGAAATAAATGTTTACTCAATAAAACGCTACCTGGTGCGATTCATTCAGCTGTGATTGGCTAGCATGTAACCTATGCATCGGCCATTTATCAAAACAGCCCCTACATGCTTGGGTAATAGGCCAATAGCTTCAGTATAAGCCCTACTTTTCCCGAATATTCGGGGGATGGGTGATGCGTCATAGCAGACAGGTCGAATCTTCGAAGAATATGACATGCGCAGACAATGATTACCTCATACTTTGACAGATCAAGATTCATTAAACTGTATGAAATAGGTATACTCAGGGTCCAAAAAATTTCAGAATTCTTACTTGTCCTCCTGCCATTTTGCACTTGTCCTGTAGTTAGACAAAGAAGGATAATCCACTTGCCCTCACCAAATTTTTACTAGTAAGGACGAGCGGACGAGTGGATTTTTTGGACCCTGGGTATACTCAAGGATCTTACTAGTAAGATACAGAGGAAGTGAAAATAAGCACAGAAGCATTTTTTAGCTCACCTCAGCACAAAGTGCTCAAGGTGAGCTTTTGTGATCATGCTGTGTCTGTCTTGCATTGTCCATTGTGTGTTGTCAGCTTTTACCTTGTGTATGCTCTAGAGGCCACATTTTCAGTCCAATACTCATGAAACTTGGTCAGAATGTCTTGATAAAATCTCGGCCGAGTTCGAAAATGGGTCATATCGGGTCAAAAACTAGGTCACTAGGTCAAATCTCGGAAAAACCTTCTGTACACTCTCGAGGCAACATTTTCTTCCAATACTCTTGAAGGTTTGTCAGAATGTTTGTATTGATGATATCTCAGATAAGTTTGAAAAAAAAGGTCATGTCTGGTGAAAAACTAGGTCACAGGGTTAAATCTTTGAAAAACCTTGGGCAAGCTCTAGAGGCCACATTTTCAGTTCAATACACATGAAACTTACTCAGAATGTTTGTCTTGTTGATATCTCGAACACATACTAGGTCACTTGGTCAAATCTTAGAAAAACCTTATGTCCATTCTAGAAGCCATATTTTCAGTCCAAAATTCTTGAAAAGTTTGTCAGAGTGTTTGTCTTGATGATATCTCAGACAAATTTGAAAACAGGTCATATCAGATGTAAAACTAGGTCACTGGATCAAATCTATGAAAAACCTTGTGTATGCTCTTGAGGCCACATATTGAGTCCACTACTCATGAAACTTGGTCAGAATGTTTGCCTTGATGACATCTTAGATGAGTTTGAAAATGGGTCATGTTGGAGCAAAAACTAGGTCACTTGGTCAGACCTTAGAAAAACCTAGTGTACACTCTAAAGGCCACATTTTCAGTCCAGTACTCTTGAAAGTTGGTCAAAAAGTATGTCTTGATGATTTCTCAGACAGCTTTGAAAATGGGTCATATTAGGTGAAAAACTAGGTTACTTGGTCAAATCTTTGGAAAAACCTTGTGCATGCTCTAGAGGCCACATTTTCAGTCCAAAACTCATGAAAGTTGGTCCAAATGTATGTCTTGATGATATCTCATATGGAATTGAAAAATGGGTCACGTTGGGACAAAAACTAGGTTACCAGGTCAAATCTTTAAAATAGCTTGTGTACACTCTACAGGCAATGATTTCCATCCAATACTTATGGAAATTAGTCAGAATGTTTGTCTTTATGGTAAATAAGAAGAGATTGAAAATGGGTCACATTGGGTACAAAACTAGGTCGCCAGGTCAAATCTCGGGAAAACCTTGTGTACTCTCTAGAATCCACATTTTCTGTCCAATACTCATGAAAGGTGGTCATAGCCTTGTTTTGATTCTGTCTACAATAAGTTGGAACATGGGCTATGTTGGATTTAAAAGGTCACTGAGACAAATTCTAGAAAAAGCTTATGTACATGCTAGAGGCCAAATTTTCACCCCAATACTTATGAATACTTGTTAGAATATTTGTCATAATATCTTGGAAAAGATTGGAAATGGGTCATGTTTGATCAAAAGGCTCAGGTGAGCGACTTTAGGGCTATCATGGCCCTCTTGTTTTTTTTTTCAAGCCACTGAACAACAATAAACAGTGTGTGTTCATGAAAATTTTCAATGATTAAGACTAGTTAATTCCTCTGACAGTGAATATATAACACCCTATGATTTAATTCCTTTTTCGTAGAATATTTCCACTCTTGCTTTTTCAAGGGTTGTGAAACATTAAATCCAACTAGAACACTGTATGCTTATACCATTTCAACCATATTGTTTTGCAACTTCAAAGATTGTGTTGATTTGTAAGGCTGGAAACTGCTCTTCCACTGGAAGTATCCACAATGTTTTTGGAACATTATTCAAAACTAAGTTATAACACGGATCATATATAGACAGCTCAATGTGATCCCTGACAACAATGATTGTTGATACTTAAATCGATAACAGGCCACAAGTTTACATATTCCATCTCATTATATCTTAGAATCAAAAGGGAGATAAATGATCAAACAATTCTGCCATCTAATGAGTTGCTGCCCTTTGATTATTTGATATGTTTTTCTATACTTTTTTATATTGCAACTCTTATTCAAATGTAAGATCAAACAATTACTAAAATGTTTAGTAATCATCCACCATTCTTTAGGGGAGTTCAATGATTGGAGTTCTAGATATGTTTAAAGAGAAAATTATCCTTATCTAAGAAATTTCTTCATTCATCTTGTACCTTTGTTTCTTTCAAGTATCTGTATTGCCTTTACAAATTTCTCTTTCTCAGTAGGATACTGTAAATAAAGATAATAAAAATGGTTAGAATAATGCTTATACATCAACAGTCCTTATCTAAATTCATTTGCAATTTTTGCAGGCTAATTCCAATTACCAGTTTTTATCAGAGTTTTTCTTCCTTTAACCTTTACTATACAATTCTGTGGTATAAAAATCTTGGGGGAAAAGCCATTTAAATATATTGTTAGAGAAGGAAAAAATGCTTGTAACGGGCATTTTCTCCTTTTTCCACAACATTTCTATCCTTTCAAAGACAAATCCTATCAACTCAGCTACAATAAAGATTCTGTTTCAGATGTTTTGAGTTTATTGAAGTTTTAAATACTGTCATTGGGCATAGTGATAACTGTCAAAGAGAAACTTAATTGTAAGGTGTTTTTTACACATTACAACACAGTCCCAGTATTAACAACCCTGACAAATTGAAGGCTTCTGAAAACACTGTGAGAAAAGGAGAAAATGCTGGTAACTCTTTTTCCCACAATAGTTTCTGCCCTTTCAAAGACTTTTCCCATTATCTGAGCCACATTCTAATTGTCTTCTGCAAAAGCTTTGAATTTGGACTGGTATAAATTGTTGCTGTTTGGTAGAACTAATTCAGTTTATTACTAGTATTTACAAAACCAATTTACCAGCAGTTACATTAATTACTCCTTTACCATACAGTCCCACACTGAGAGAAAAAATGCTTGTGAAAACGTCATGAGAACAGGAGATTTAGCTGGTAACCAGAATGATTTCTTTCACACTTTTTCCATTGTTTGCCGAAGACTGCTGTCTGCAAAGACTAATTCAATATGGAAAGGTCTACAATTTCGTAATCTGGTAAAGAGCTTATGGTCAATTAAACATAGACCAATTAAGTTAATTCTACCTTTTTTTCATTCAGAAAAATAGAAAAGATTTTTTCAAGGAAATAAATTCACTCATGATTGTTGCCCATCTACTTGAATGCAACTGTTTGAAAGTTGCAACTTTGATTTATTCTGATAATTATACTGTAAGTAAATACATACTTTAGATAAATGTGTCTGAGAAACGATGTCGATCGGATATTTGTATACATGTGTAAGGTGTATGGTCGCGACCATGATTCTGGCTTCAAGGATACCGGGTTTTATCTTATGTAATGAATTGTACTCATTAGACGCATTATTTGCAATACAATCTTTGCAGTTACACAGATCAGTACGGGTCTAAAGTTTTCATAAATTTTGTACCAATTCATATAATCAAGTATAGAACCAGTCAAAGAAATATTCAAAATGGAGGATGAAAGCTGACGGCTCTCCAATATGCACAGAAAAAAAGAACATTTTTGTGAAGTTTAACCATTTTGCAAGGCCTGCCTTTTGAAATACGAAGATAATTTAACAACGCATTGCTGACGTATACTAGTACGGCATTGACATGGAAAACTCCACTTCTACAACATGAAAATCATGTTTTGAGGCATGAAGTGCGGAAACGAGTGAAACTGAAAATTGAAAGCAAAGCATTTTCTCCTTTTCCAACAAAGTTTTCCATCCGTTCAATGACAAAACGGCATAATACCGGCAAACTCCCGCCACTATACAGTTCTATGGATATATATGGCACTGTTTTATGAGTGAAAAGATTAGTAGAAATTTATGGTGGCATGGGTTAGGGTTTAGGCTACGAGATAACTATTGCGAGAGTTTAACTCTTTACCAAACAACAAAATTTCAGACTAGTCCAAATTCAAAGCATTTACAGACAACACATTAAGCAAGACTCAAAAATTGAAATTCATTTTTGGAAGGGTAGAAAACATTGTGGGTAAAGGAGAAAATGCTGGTTACCAGCATTTTCTCCTTTTCCCACAATGTTTTCAAAAGCCTTCCCTTTCAGGGTCGTTAAAAGTCGGGATTGTGTGGTAAAGAGTTAAGAGAACTATCGTAATAAAACAAAGTTTCCTGGAAATATTATCTAAATAAAATAGATTTTTAAAAAAAGTTTAAGGATAAAAATATCGCAATAAATCTCACTGTTTTCACCATTTTTTATAGGTTTGTGCCCACAACTGACATTCATGGTATCGACAATTAGATATGGTTTCAGAACATTTACATCTGTTTCTGCTTTTTCCACTCAATAAACATAAAGCAGAGCTTCCTAGTGAGAATTTATAGATAAGCCGACAGATGTTATGGCTAAGATAAAACTGGTACCCTGTTATCGATCTTTGGATCGGAGGATGCCTGATGGGGCGAAAAAAGGAAAAAGCTGTTGAAAATATTACTTTGGAAAGCATAATTGAGCCAGTACCTACCCCTAGTTCAAGTGACGATAATAAAACACAAACACAAGTTTCAACCAAAATGGTTCCCAGACAATCGGTTCAAAAGTTGGTTAGTTTATGACGAGAAAACTAAACTCAAGTTTGAGTGATCGATGGGAAAGTTAAATCCTCCTGTATAGAATATAGAATTTTCAAAAGTTTACCACTGACAGGCATATTTCGGCATATTCTTTTTAGCTCCACTGGCCGAAGGCCAGCGAGCTATTGTCATGGCGTTGTGTCCGTCGTGCGTCCGTCCGTCCGTCCGTTCGTTCGTCCGTGCGTGCGTCCGTAAACTTTTTCTTTAAAAAACTTCTCCTCAGAAACTATTGACTGGATTTTTACCAAATTTCACAGGAATGTTCCTTTGGTGGTCCTCTTTCAAATTCCTTCAAATAATTGTGTTCCATGAAGAATTCTGGTTGCCATTGCAACCAAAGTAAAAAACCTTTAAAAATCTTCTCCCAAACCGCTATTTGGATAGCATTATTATTTTGCAGGAATGTTCCTTAGATACAGGTTTACAGAATTCCTTAAAAAAAAAAAGATCTGTCAAAAAACATGGCTTTTATGGGAGACTCATTTTCCTTTTATGGTATAAAGTAAAATCTTTGAAAAATTTCTTCTCTAAAACTATTCATTGGATTTCATTGTTGTTTTGCAGGTAAGTTCCTATGGTGGTTGTCTACCAAATTGTTTCTTCAGTGAGCTAAAATGCAGGATTGAATGATAATTGTTAAAAACCTCCTTTTGCCATTATAGAAATATCAGGCCTGTGGAGCGATACAGGCGCTCAAGCGCCTCTAGTTTTTCTATTAGGATTAAATTAATGACATGGGCCAAGACAAATTTTGATTATCATTGCAGAATATCAGAATGGCATCAGGTGGAGATGATACAGAAAGAGATAAGGTTGCAGGAGGCCTTGATCAATTTCTGCAAGATAGGAGCAGAGGAAACATAAAGGTGGATGGGATAGTCTCAAGGTCACAGGAGAGAGCTAAAACTGAACGAAAACACTCTGCAGATGCAGATGACTTAAGTAGACAAGAGAAAGAAAGGAAATTGGAAAAAATGTTACAAAGACAGAGGCGGAGAAGAAGGAGTCGTCTCACAGTTACAGACGTGCGTGTGGAAGCAGCAAAGATTTTGGAAGAATTTCTTCAAAGCCAACTTAGTGAACAATCAGTCCAGACTAAACATGATCATCTGTATCAGAGATTCATGGAGATGCGAATTAGTGAAGAAACAACTCAAAGTGGTGATAGTACAGGTCATTTTGCATCTCATAGTACATTAGAGAGGGAAGATTCAATACCATTCGCAGATGACAGTGAAGCTGAGCTAAAAAAAGCAGGCAGTTTTCCTCATGATGATATGCTTCTAACATACACCAGCAGAAGTAAGCCAGGAGTAGAGATCATCCATGGGAAATCTAAATCAGTACCATACAAAGGTTTAGATGAAACTGCTTTACCTCGTGTTAGTTCTAAATCAGGATTAAAACCTCCACCACCCCCACCTCCAGGAACTCCATTTTCACCTTCAGATGGTTCAGGAAGTAAGGAAAGCCTCAGTTATGTGCCATATACAGGACCAGTTAGTGATAGAGGTGTCCATAATTCAAGTGGATCATTAGAATTGGGCAATACTCAGGGTTACAGTAAAAGTCAGGAACATATCACCCATAACTCTGTACGACCATTTCCAAATGAACCTGACAATAGTCATGTAAAGCCATGGGCTAGTAGTTCTGTTATTAATCATACTAAGATTCCACAAGCAAAGGCTCCTAACTCACTAGATTTACCCTTAAACCATTCTAAGAGTGGATCTATGACACTTCATCCCGGTTTAAAATGGGGGTCACCAACCAAATCAATTTTGCCCCATAGGAGAAAGTCTGGTTCAGATTCTGAAATTGATTCAGACTCAGATCCAGATTCTCATGTAAAGGACAGGAAAAAGAAGCCCTTGTATAAAAGAGCTCAAGAAAGATTTCAGTTATTAATAGGTAAACACAAAGATAATTCCCCTGAGGATGAAGATGCTTTTAGCTCCAAACCTCCGTTATCAAAGAAAAGAGAGAAAAAGAAACAGAAGAAACATGCAAAATTACCATTAGATGATGCAGACTGTGTTGATAGAGATGATAAACAAGGAACTGTTCTGGAAGATAGATACATACATTCCAATAGGCATATTCATCAGACACATTCTGGACATGACAATGGTGTTGTGATAAGAACAGAGGAGTCTACTGAAATTACTGACATTATTAGTGACTCAGAGAAGAAACATATAGAGAAAAGGTTGAAAGTGAAAGAAAGTGCAGAAGGAGGGAAGGGATTTTTTGGAAGGATTAGACGAATGACTTCAAGAGAGAAAGGGAAGAAAAAAATTAAAGGTATTGTATAACAATACAAATCTTTAGCAAATTTTATATCCAGACAATGTATTTTAACAACCCTGAAAGAAGCCTTTTGAAAAGACGGGAAAAAGAAGAAAATGCTGGTAACCAGCATTTTCTTCTTTTCCCACAGTATTTTTCAAGCTTTCTAGAAATGTCATTTGAATTTTACTCTATTTGTTGTTTGCAAATGCTTTCATTATCATGGATAATTCTAAAAATTTTTAATCCAATATAGAGTTAAAGATACATCTATACTCGTTTTCAGCCAGTTTTTATCACATTTTGATTTCATCTTTATTAATCAAATTAAAATTACTTCAGTATTTTCGGTGCTCCTGATGGTTGCAAGGTTGCATAGATTACAACCGATAGAAAATGTATTTCATTTTATGGAGGCTTTCAAAGAAATCACTGTTGTGACTTTTCCAGTTTTAAATCGAAGATTTCCTTCTTTCTTTTACTACAAGATTTTCATGTCTATTTGTATATGATATTAAAGCTTAATTTCATGTTGATTATCCATATTTTACAAGAATGTTTTGGAAGCATTCTGTTACAAATTTCAATTTTATAGTTCCTTCAACTGGTAATGAATATTGAAAAAAGAAGAAACATTGATATCTTGATACGTATGAACTGTTATGACTCAATAATTATATATACGAGGGTTGTTCGATATGTAATGTGTATTGTACGATATCTCAAAAGCATTCGACTCAAATAGTGAAATGAACATTACATCCCTTCAAAGTATTCTCCGCAGTTTGAAATACATAATTTCAATCACTGAATCCATTTCTGAAATGCGTCACGGTACACTGATTTGGGTAGACCTCTGAGGCACTGACTGATGGCTGAGCCAAGGGCTTGTCGGGACTTGTAATGACGACCAGATAAGAACTTTTTAAGTTTTGGAAAAAGTAAAAAGTCGCATGGGGCTAGATCTGGAGAGTATGGTGGGTGTGGCAAGACGATAACCTTCTCTGACTTCAAAAATTGCTTCACAAGCTCAGATGTATGTGATGGAGCATTATCATGAAGTAGACGAACATGCCTAAATCCTGACACAGGGCGTCATTTAAGATAATATTTCTTGACCTTTTTTAGTATAACATCTCGGTAATACCGACCTGTAACACTTGTGCCCTTCGGCACCGGAATTTGTACGGCTATACCATCACATGAGAAGAATATGCAATAAAGAACCTTCTTTGTGCCTGTTTTTCTTTTGGCAACTACAGGCCGTCTACCATGTTTAGTTAGCCGTATTTTGTTTCCAATTTTTCTTACTGGTTCGAAATAGTGAACCCATGTTTTGTCACCAGTAACAATGTTTGCAAATTGTCTTTGATTGAATTTAGGAAACATTTTGAGCAATTGCTTAGCGGTTTGTACTCGTACCCGTTTTTGGTCATCTGTCAATATATGAGGTATCCATCTGGCAGAAATCTTTCGTACTTTCAAAATACGCTTCAAAATGAAATGCATCCGCGATAGCGATATGCCAACAGCGTTGGCAATATCACGAATCGTGTATCTGCCATCACTTTCAATTATTTTCATGACTTTTGAGACATTTGCCTTGCCTGTTAAAGTCACAGGTCGGCCAGATTTTGCTGCATCTTTGACGGACTCTGTGCCAGTCAGAAATTCCTTTCTCCAACTACGAACTGTCTCATAAGATACCTTATCAGACCCATAAACTTCCCCCAATTCAGTAAAAATCTGCATTACGGAATGACCGAGTTTTGTGCAAACTTTTATATAAGCTCTAATTTCTTCAATATTCTTAATCCGTTTCCCAACCACTTTTACAACAGTGGTCAACGACTAGCTCTATTGAAATGACTATAAGTTTAAAACTATGCGGAGCTGAAGGCTCGTGTTTATACCGTTGGAAAGGTATTGAATAGAGCTATTCAAGCGTATCATCATCCACGAAATCGTGCAAAGCGTTATCGTGCTGTGGTACAATACACATTACATATCGAACAGCCCTCGTACAATGGAGAAGATAATGTTTGTAAAATAGAAAAATGTTTGGTTCTGTCACATATTTTAACTCATTACCAGACAACAAAAATTCAGACACAGCCATATTGAAGCTGTGAAAGCATTTGCACACAACAAATCAAATGTGGCTAAAACGATGGAATTCGTCTTTGAGAGGGTTGAAAACATCCTTGCAAAAGCAGAAGATGCTGATTACCAGCATTATTTTTCCTTTTTCCAAAATTTATCATTTATTCTTCTTCTTAGGGTCATGAAAACACAGATTATTTTGTTAAGGGCTACAAACTTTTCAAGGTGTTTTGAATAATGTTCGAATGGATACCTAGGGTATTTCTCCATCTGGAAGCAAGGATGAAAGCATGCTATCATCATTTTGACTTTCTGAAAGCTACCGTATAAAGCAGGATATAACCTATAGATGAGGTATAATAGTGACATCCTTTCCCCAAGATTTTGTAATAAGGAGTATACTGTACATGTGTTTCTGTTCACTTGAATAGACTTTTATTAATATCACTATTTTTACTAGGCTCAAAATCAACAGAATTCCGTGAAAGAAGTAAGAAGAACAAGTCTGCCGTGCAATATGGTCGCGGACTCTCTGTTCCTGACCCCACAATAGATAATGAAAATGATATTAATGTTACTTATATGGAGAGGAAAAGTGATGGTCCAGGCCATACTGCAGTGAAAGCTAGACAGGTAAAGATGAAAATGCATCGTTCTTACATCCTCATGTCTTAGCAAGCTGATTACTGGTACTTTTTTGCTAAAATTTCCAAGCCCACATAGCTCAGTCTGTAGCATGCAAGACTTGAGAACAGGGGTCACTGGTTCGATTCCCAGCTCGGTTAATTGCTTTCTGAGGATTGCTTATAGTCATTGCAACAGGATTCATTCCTTTCTTACCGCTGACTATTGTTTTGAAGATGGATATGTGGGAAAAGCAGCGAGTGGCTTGGAAAAAATATTGTTCAGAGTACTGGTCAAAGGAAAGCATGGATAGGTGCATTGGCCGCCGCGATATAACTGAAATAATGTTGTAAAGAGCGTTAAATGCTATACAATTAATCAATTTATGCAAGAAATGGTTCCTGTTCCACACTATCCCTGCCTTTGAAGGCCCTGAAGAAAGCATTCTGAGGATCAAACATTTACCAAACAATCCTGTGTTTGAACAACTCTGAGGTAGATGGCTTCTGAAATCACTGTATCCTACAATATTACCACTTTTATCATTTGAGCACCCTTTTCATTTGTTATCAGCAGATACTTTTAATTTGAATGAATCATAAATTTTGTGGTGTGGTTAAGACTTAACTCTTTACCACACAATCCTGAATTTTAATGGTCCTTATGAACGGGGCTTTTAAAAACATTGTGGGAAAAAGAGAAAATGATGGTAACCAGCATTTTCTCCTTTTCCCACAATGTTTTCTATCTTTCCAATGACAATTTCTTCTATTTTATCCACATTCAAATTTTGTCTGCAAATGCTTTGAATTTGGGCAGGTCTAGAATGTATCTGTTTGTTAAAAAGTTAAAGGTTCCAGATTCCCATTGTTGCTCTTATGCATGAGAGTGTCATTGGGCAAAGCACTGCAGAGCCATGGCCTAGTATTATACAGGTAAAATTCCAGGAAATACAGATGGACTTGTGCTGTTGCCATGGTAAAACTCATATATATTGTTGAAAGTGGTGAAAACCACCATTAAAGACAAACATTTAAAGCATTCGAATGGTAAGTTAATAAAACTAGTCGGGTAATGAACATTTATTTTGTGTGTTGCTCATCAAAAATGAAAAATTTAGTGAGACTGATATGGATTTTACTTGGGGTTTCAAGAAAGAAGTCATCCTTTGCTTCAATTTTTAACTTGTTTTACTCCTGTTATTATGTGTTGGAGTGAAAAATCGTATTGATGTATTATTGAATGATATTTTCAGGTTGTGGAACACAAAGACGACATCAAAAGACATTCTAGTCATTTAGATATTGTGGATCATGATGGCGCTCTCCTGGAGCGAGTGTACTTTGATCCAGAGGAAAATGATCTACCGAGGAACCAATCCTTTGATCTCATTGAAAATGTGCACGTTCACGAAACAGATGTCCTTCAGAACGGTAGAGTGCAGATCATTCGGGATGTTGACAGACATGATCACATGGTGATATCTGATGGAGAAGTAGGGGCAACTGGAGATGCAGGTCTGAAGAAATATTTCAGTTCCTGAGAAAGATATTTTTTTTCATCTAACAGCACACGTTTTGAAAACATAGTGACAAAAAGAGACATTGTTCATCTTCTTTTGCCACAACGCTTTCACATATGTTATTTATGTATAAAATCTTAACTCATTCCTGTTTTACAAGGATGTTTAAAATAAGTTATGCTGCAAATTTGTTCAAAGATGTGATGAGTTAATATCCATGTATAGATAATCTAAACTGTCTAAAATCTATACCAAAAACTCTGGTTGTTCAAACATGCTTAAATGCATAAGTCCATGCTGAGTTGTCCCTGGACTTTCTTGTTCAGAGGTCATTTGATTCCTTTAAAATGAGGGCTCACATTTAAATGTTTGGGGACATACAAAAAAAAATTGGAGGTCCAAATTCAAAGAAACAGGAGGTCAGGGAAAATCCCTTGTCAGTTTTAACACATGGGCAGGAACTGGCTTACTATCAGAAATTAGTACAGCTGCATATTTAATTGCATATGGGGGCAATCAGAATTGTTGCTGCACTTAAAATGAGTAGGAATTCTAGTTTAGATTTGTATGAAGACATAGAACCCTCTAAGCATGTGCTCTACAGTTTCACATTAATTCTTTTCTTGATGGAAAAACTTAAGACATTCCGATATTGAACGCTTTTGAAGAAACAAATTCATTGTGGTTCAAATAATTGGCTTTGTCTTCAAAAGGTTGGGACACATAGTGGGAAAAAGGTAAATGCTGGTTCTTAGGATTTTCTCCTTTTCCCATTATGTGTTCAAACACTTCCCTCCAAAGGAGATTTAAAACCTTGGATCATTCCGTAAAGGGTTTCCTTATATTTAATTCAAGGTACTGATGGTGCTAAGTTGGAAGATCTGACGGAGGTGGAGAAAGAAGATCTGT
The DNA here is from genome assembly GCA_946811185.2 of Hippopus hippopus. Lineage (NCBI taxonomy): Eukaryota > Metazoa > Mollusca > Bivalvia > Cardiida > Cardiidae > Hippopus > Hippopus hippopus. The sequence goes on from OX328101.1 coordinate 31,162,108, forward strand.
ATGGTAAAATTGCTGGCAGGTTGGCCTTGATTGGGGACAATATTATGACAGAGAGGGATGATACACGCACCAACTCTTCAGCAAGTCCTAGGTCAAAGTCCTCACCTGGTGATCAGCCCAGTCAGGATGAAGGTGAAACTGTTTAAACTGAGAGCCCCATCTTAAATCAAGTGAACCCTCTATCAAATGATATTCTGACAACTGTTAGGAAGAGGCCTAGGAAGAGGCCTTTGAAAACATTGGTAGAAGAAGACTGTTTTTGAAAATATTGCACTGAAAGAGAATGAGCAATTTGTCCTTTTGCCACAATGGTTTGATATGTATTAATAAGATAAGCATCATTTAAGATCATATTGGTTATCCTTGTTTTGCAGTAGTGTTTTTGTAGTCATCCATTGCAATTGTGCTTGACTTATTACCAAACAATTCTATGTAATGACCTTAACTATGACAGCTTTTGAAAACATTGTTGGAGAAGGAACATTTTCTCCTTTGTTGAGATGATTTTAAACCTATCAGATATAAAATCTATCAGTTGAAACGCATTTGGATGAAAGTGTTGTCATGTGGTGAAGAGTTAAGGAGGTGATAAGTTTAATAAAGTACTCATGCAGTCTTGGTATTCTTATCTTCTTATAATTTTAGTTCATCCAAACTTTCAAAATGCCTGTTTCGTAAGAGGCAAAACTACACTCCTTTTCCAATAATACTAACTCTCACAGTAATATTGAAAGAGTTGGAAAATTGATTTTATGCAGTAATTATTTCATTTCAGAAATAAAAAAGGTCAATTTGTCCCAACTAGAGGCAGAAATAAGGGATGAGTTACGGCTTGTTGCTGATGAAATAGATGCAAGGGTATGTCCATGTATTATGATAAATCTGCTATCAAATAAATTTTTTAGATCAATGCTGGAAATTTGCAATTCGTATCTCAAACAAAACAAAGATTTCTGACATGACATAACCTACTGCAATGATAGTCTGGATATTAAAAGAAGACATTTTTGTCTTTTCTTTGTCAATGAAGTTTATGTAAACCACTACCTCATACAGTAACTCTCTTTCAGTTGCCACCTCTGTTAAGCAAGCAACTTATATGAAGCAAGGATATATTGAGTTCCCAATGAAGGCAGATATATGGTATTTGAGCCATGCTGTGGCAAAATGGGGTTCAGAGCATTGCAGTGATGCATCATACCAAGCAAGTCATCACATAATTATGCATCAGCAGATCCAGCAGAGGGGGTTGGGGGTGGGGGTGGGGGGGGTTCCAGATTTCCCCCCCCCTAGAATTTTCAAAGTAACTGCTGTCTGCCTGAAATTTTGACAAAGTCTGAATGTAGCTAGATCTGTGCCAAAACATAATTCAAATAACTAGCTCTAACTACTTGAAATGCATTTAAAAAGAATGTTTAAAATATTAAACCAGTTGCTTCACATATGTAACAAATGCTCAAGGCTATGGTAGCTCAGCACACTCTGCAGCAGTACTTTGGGAGCAGTCCTTGTAAAACAGCAGATCACTAAATGCTCCAACATGTCATATCTACTTATTATAATTTATTGGTTTGTTCATGTCACAAGCTATCATGACATTTACAGCTACATGAGTCTGTGTGATATCAATATTTGACACTAGCTTAGGATCCACGACAGAGTTCATCTTTCATGTTAAATCTTAACCTAAATACTCTAAGATCTAATTGGTAAGAAAATAATAATGTATATTTTTCTCAGTTGATTCTACTATGTCCAAACATTCTATGCAGCAGCAAATTTGAATATGTAATGATTTATTCTGTTTTCAAGGATACCCCCCCCCCCTTCTTTTTGGGGAAAAAAAAAAATCCTGGAGCTGCCCCTGATATGGATCTATAAAATCCATTTAGTTTAACAAACGACTGGATCAAGAGGTAAAATGGTACTTTACCATGCAGAGAATTTATAAACAACAGAAAGTTTTGACCCATGTCAGACTGAGCAGACTGTTTGAGTTGATATGGTTCAGTACTTTTTGCAGATGCATTAAGCCCTCTTTTAATAGGGCATAGCTCATTTTTTGTAAAAAAAATATAACTGTACTAAGGTAGCACATTCTTAGTGTTGCTTAATACATGGTGGACTGTATGTAAGTTTTGACCTTCGAATTAAAAGGTATTTCTAGCAAAGGGATGGAAGATAGAGGAAAATATTTAAGAATAAAACAAGAATTATGGAAAGAAACATAAAGTAGAAAAGATTTAGCAGTTTTGCAAAGGCAACTGAAGTTGTGAAAGAAGCTTTATAAGTTAAGATTCTAGAGTAAGCATGTTGTTTGTTCACTACAAATTATTTTTTTGTCCACTATTAACAGTTAGCAGCCAGCGCAAAACAGGCAGCAATGAGGATTGCAGGTGTGGTAGCTTATGACCAGTTTTCACAGGTGGTTGATGAACAGGTCAACAACGAGGTTGGCTGGGCCCAGATTGCAGCTTTGTTTAATATTACAAAGAGGGCTGTCCAGATTGCTGGGGCAAGTGGCTCCATAGCCATGGAAATCAAAGAGATGAGCCTGAAATATATTGAAGACAAATTTGCGAGCTGGATTGTAGGGCAAGGTGGCTGGGTAAGGATGTAATCTTACTATTGGAAAACCTAGTTTATATATATTATCTTCAGTCAAGTAAAGTTGTTGTTCTTTGAGCATTGTTGTACAAATTCAGTTAAAAATGAACAGGTCTCATAAGACAGCACAAGATTATTGGAACATCCAGGGTAATGAGTAAACAAACTGTAAAACAAAGTCCAGACAAGATGTTTGCATTTGATTTTAATTCATTGCATATTTTCTCTGTAGAAGTTCTAAATATTTATATATTTTCCATTTAGAAATTCTAAAAACACCTTTGATTTGAAGACACTAATGGGAATAGAAATCGTTTATAATTATGCTCTCAAGACTATTCTCACAGAGAGTTGCTATGTTGCTAAAGACTTTGTAGCAATTTGTACAGGATCATTACTACTTTGTGTTATTCTGTATTTTGGGATAGGAATTAGCTCTAAGCTCTATGCTGCCTTTTTAAAACAAGTTGTTTGCTATTGTCAAACCCCCCCCCCCCCCATTTGAAATCACAAAATAAGTTTTTAAAGGAAAAACAGTGATGAAAAGATTTCATTAGCCGATCCATTCAAGTGGTCTTGATATCTCAATACACATTGTAGATTAAAAAAAAAGTAGTGTATTATAAGTACTTTTTCGTGATATGACAGTGTCTATTTTAAGTTATGGAAAATATTGTGAGAAACGAAGCGATTGCTGATCATAAGCTTTTTTAACACGGCTGTTTTTGAAGGTCGAGGCATTGTCATTACTATAGAGTTGTCTGCATTGTCATGCAGAAACTTTGACATTTAATAATATCCTGTCACCAATTGAACCAATTCAACAGAGGCAAGTCACCATCAAAATATTTTGACACAGTTATGCCCCTTTTTTGACTTAATCTTTTCATTAAAGACTATGACATTTTACAATATTTCTGTCATTAATGAAGATTTTACCTCAAACCCAGACTAGTTGTTAGCTATCAAAAGGGGAACTTGTAACAGTAGGGCAGGTAACCATCAAAATATTTTTGACTCACTTATGCCCCTTTTTTTGGCTTAGAATTTTCATTAAAAACAATCTATTTTTAAATGCAAGTGCAACCAAGCAGTGGCACTAGCATGCAATGCTCTTGTTTAAGTATTGTCCTCTAGTAATGATCAAGTCTTTCTATACCAGAAAGCAGAACTTTAGACTTGTCTGTATTGAAACATTAAAGTAAATGTGGCTCAAATAATACGACTAGTCTTTGAAAGGATAGAAAACATTGTAGAAGAAAATAATCACCGGACAGTGTTTTCAAATGCCTTCTTCCTTAAGTTTTTTGAAAACACTGTATTGTTTGGTAAAGGGTTAAGATAACTGCTTAAAGAAATACATGTAAAGGGTGTCCAGTAAATAAATCTGTACTGTTTGATGTTTTTTTCCCCTACATAACAGGATAGTATGTTGTCGGAAACAGATACAGATTCAGATCCAGAGCTTGACTGAACCTCAACAAGATCAAGTAACTCTTAACAAAGAAAAAATACACCAATGGTACTTGTGCTCAAGATAAGAGTTTGGTGATAAAAGTAATCAGGTTGACAGACTCATCCTTTACCAGATGACAAATCTTTAGACTTGTCAAGTTTGACAGCATTTGCAGAGGACAAATTAAATATGGCTCAAATGATGAGAACTATATGTGCATACACCAGTCTAGGTCAAGGTCACAGCAGGGACCCAGTGGTCACATACACTTGATGTCCCCGCATGTTTCCTGCATATATGCTGAACCCCTGGTCCATTTTAAAAAAAAAAAAATTCTCTCATGTGGCAGCTTGGATGACACTACAAAGCACAGGTTTCAGACCACATATTCCTAGTTTACTTGTACTCCAAGGTCACGGTTACAGTGAGAGGTTAAATATCATATGCAGTTGATCTGTTATTGCCTTATTGACTGAAAAGTTAAAAAAAAGTTGGGAGGGAAAAGACATCTGTTTTCACTGAAAAACAGCATCCAGTTTGCTCGCTGTCTGTTAAATGGCCAGGAAATAATGTCAGTTGGTGACACTATTTCTCACCATTTTCACATAATTATGAAGCTGTCTGATTGCTTCATAACACAAGACTTATGAATGAGGACAAAACAGGTCCTTTGTCTGCTTGGCAGTTTTAGTAATTATTGATTTATTGCAGGAAATGTCCTGCAATTGGACTGTACAGGTAATTCATACTATTTCATGGTTCTCTAACTTACTGAGATTTTCATATACATATTTTGTACTAAGGATAAATTGTATGTTAATTTTTGCTCAATTATTTGTGCATTGGTAGTACATGTGTGTAGAATTGTGTTGTAGTATGGAAATGTAATTTCCTGAAGATTTTTATACTGTGGTTGACTTTTATGTAAATATACTCAAAACTGTATCATAATCATAGCCAAAATCAGTACAAATCTCAATAAATATTGTATAACCCTTTACTGTACAATGCCGACTTCCAACGACCCTGGCAAAGAAGCCTGTTAATAACATTGTGGGAAAAGGAGGAAATGCTGGTAACCAGCATTTTCTCCTTTTCCACAACGTTTTCTACCCTATCAAAGAAAGATTGCATCATTTGAGCCACATTAAAATTGTCGTCTGAAATAGCTTTCAATTTGGACAAGGCTAAAATTTTGTCATCTGGTAAAGGGATAAAGCTTTTGTTTTTGTTCATATAGATACCAGATATAGTTATTATTGATACAAATACGGTATTGTTAAACTGGAACAAAAAAATTCAGATTTATTAAGGAATGAAGAGAACTTTTTTTGTTTTCATGGAGAAACTGCTCAGGTGGCATTTCCGTGTGTTAGGACAGTTAATGGCAAAGTATATTGTGATGTTGTACTGAAGAAGCTTGAGAAAAGGTTAAAAAGGAGACGCCCAGTTGCTGGTTTATCAGGTATGACTTTACTGCATGACAATGCTCCAGATCACAAGTCCAAAATAGCAACACAGTTTTTGAAACACAGGAGCTTGTCTGTTCTACCACATCCTTCTCACCCACCCGACCTTGCCCCTTGTGACTTCTTTTTTTTTCTGAAACTCAAAAAATTCTTTGAAGGTTGCAGCTATCACAACAGAAATGCTATAGTGTCAGCCATTTTCCAGTATCTCAAGGCTATGCCCAAAAAATACTATGAAGGTGTTTTTCAGAATTGGATCAAATGGTTAAAACTTGGCATAAAGGTCAAAAATTCTTCAAAGGTATGAAATAAAAAAAACCTCCAGTGCTATTGTTACTTTGTGTTTTACAGGCAAAGTTGCAAATCTTATTGAATCATCCTTGTGTTGCTTTCATTGTGCCTTTCTTTTTCGCTAATCACTTCTCTACATACAATATGCACTTTTCATGTATGTGATATTGCAAACGGGTGAAGATAAAATTTCAATATTTTTAGATATGTGATATTATTCGATCCACAGGCCAAAGGCCAACAAGCTTATGTCAAAGCCTGGAGTCTGTTCTGTTAACTTTTATTTCAAACATCATCTCTGAAACTACCCATCCAATTTTGATGAAACTTTACAGAAGTGATCCTGCCATGGCCATCTTCAAAATTTTTTCAAAGAATTTAAATTAAAACTCTGGTGGCCAAGGCAACAAAACTGATTGATTGATTGATTGTTTGGTGTTTAACGCCGTTTTCAACATTATTTCAGTTATATCGCGGCGGCCAGTGCACCTATCCATGCTTTCCTGGAGTCTCTTTTACCAGTACTCTGCACAATTTCCTTTCCAAGCCACTGACTGCTTTCCCACATAACAATCGTCGAGACAATGGTCAGCGGTGGGAGAGGAATGAATCCTGTCGCAATGACTATCATCAATCCTTGGAAAGAAATTGGCCTAGCCAGGGATCGAACCCACGACCGCCTGTTCTCAAATCCGGAGCACTACTGACTGAGCTACCATGGCTCGGCGCAACAAAACTGAATTATATTGAAAATCGCAGTTTAGTGAAAGGTACTCCTAGTGGTTGCAAGTTCGATACCTGATTGAGGCAAACTTTCTCTAAGGCGATTTTTCGTCTCTCACCTCTGATGCATGTGAAAAAAATAGTCAGTGACTTGGAAAGAAAGTTGTGTCATTATTGGTGTGAGAGAGCCAGGAAACACATGCGTAGGTGCACTGACTGTCGTGATATGACCTAAGCTGTTAAAAACGGTGTTTAACTCTTATACAGTAACAAGCTACTGACATTGTTCATATTATAGCCCTGGGGTCATAAATGGCCCTCTAAGAGGTCACAACTTTTATGTAGGCTTACATAGTGAAAACTTTAAAGATTTTTTTGTTTCTGACCTTGAGATACAGCTTTAATATTTTGTGAGCGTTATCATCTAACAGGCCTCTTCCAAAACTGTCCAAATTAAAGCCCTGGTGTCAAAATTGGCCTTGTCCTAAGGGTCATGAATGTAACATGCTTCAAGTGTGAAAACTCTAAAAACTTTACTTCTAACCAGAAATCCTAGGGTTACCAAATTTTTATCACTTCTGAATTTGTTCAAAATTTAGCCCTGGACCTGAAATTAGCCCATCTTCCGGGTCTCATGTATTACAGGGGATTTATATTTAAGGAACTTTGAAAATCTTTGAAACTTTGAAAAACTTTGAAAATTATTTGGCATAAGACTTTATCTTGTTGACCTCTACCACAATTCATGTAATTATAGCTGTATGGTCAAAAATGGCTTCGCCCTGGGATCACAACTTTTACATAGGCTTTTGTAGAGAAAACTTTATAAGTCTTCTTGTTTTGAAACCATTTAGCCTAGAATTTTAATGTTTGGTATGTATGGTTTGTACCCATTAGCTAGTAGAGCGATACAGGGCCATCAAGGCCTTCATGTGAACGGGAGGTGTGAACAAAATAAAATTTATAGTTTTGATAGATTTAAAGATACAGGACTCACAATGAAGGATTTATTCATTTTCACGGCTGTGACTCAATTTTTTACCAGACGACACAATTCTAGATTCGTCAGAATTGAAAGTTTTGCAGACAACAAATGCAACTCGCATATTATGATTTTTCTTGGAAAGGATTGAAATTTCATGGGAAAGAAGAAGAAAAAAAAAAAAGACATTTTTCATTATTTTCAAAATCCTTCACTCTCGGGTTCATTAAAACAAGCACACTGTTTAATGGTAAAATACAGTTTTATAAGGCCATACTAATGAATCAGTGTGGCAAAACTTAGATCTTCCTTGCTGACTGTTAATAATTATCATATTAGCTTCTAAGCAATACTTGCCTTTGAGTGCTATTTTTTTTGTATGGAATGTTTCTTTTTTAGTTCAGTTGTTTTCGAAGGAAATGTCGAGGTACTGTCGTAGCCCTGGTTGTCTGCATCATTGTGCGAAAACTTTATACATTTTACAATATCTCTGTCATCAGTGTCGGATATTTTCCTCAAACTTTGACAGGTTGTTCACTATCGAAAGGGGAACCAAAACAAGGACAGATAACCATCCAAGTATTTTTGACACAATTATTCCCCTTATTCGACTTTGAATTTTCACTTTAAATCATGCAACTGCAGCCGAGCATTGACACCCACATGCTGTGCTCTTGTTTTAACATTCTTCTTTGTGTTTTTTTTTTTTTTGTTATGCTGCTGACATTGTTATCATTTTGTTTTTAACAATCCAGATTTTTATACTGCAATTTTTTAACCATGACATTTATTGTTGGTTATTCTTTTGGGATTTAAATAATTGATAGTAATGAAATAAAGAAATGAGTACTTTAAATGACTTCGTGAATTTTTGTCAGCCATCCTTCAAAGTATGAGCTCTATGACCTTGGCCATTGATGTGCCATAAAATTAATAACATTTATTCACTGGGGCAAATGTGTATAATGAACCTTTTGGTTCTCCTGCAGGAGATACTTGTAAAATTGGGAGTGTCCTTGAGCAGAGTGAAACTTAACCTTAGTACCATCGAAATTCAGGAAAGACATTGATAAGTGAGCTTTTCTTATAAGACTGAAATTTTGTTAGAAGCACTGTACAAACAAACTGACTGTCATAATGAGCCACAGAATGACCAACAACCCGATTCCTCAATACCCACCTTACTTTGTTGTGTGTGTGTGTGGGGGGGGGGGGTATACTGGTAATTGGTTGATTGAATGGTGTTTTATGCCACTTTCAACATTATTTCAGTCATATCATGGTGACAACACACATTTTCTAGGTTTCAGCAGTACTAGACTGGGGCTTTCAAGTGTCTTACTCAAGGACACTCCCACAAAAAGATCCGGGGGATCCAGTGAGGCTCAAACTCGGGCCTCCAGGTTACGACTTCCACACTTTACCACTGAGCCACGCTGGACCCCAGTATACTGGTAACTAGAGGCGCTTGAGCGCCTGTATCGCTCCACAGGCCTGATATTTCTATAATGGCAAAAGTAAGTTTTTAACAATTATCATTCAATCCTGCATTTCAGCTCACTGAAGAAACAATTTGGTAGACACCACCATAGGAACTTACCTGCAAAACAACAATGAAATCCAATGAATAGTTTTAGAGAAGAAATTTTTCAAAGATTTTACTTTATACCATAAAAGGAAAATGAGTCTCCCATAAAAGCCATGTTTTTTGACAGATCTTTTTTTTTTTTAAGGAATTCTGTAAATCTGTATCTAAGGAACATTCCTGCAAAATAATAATGCTATCCAAATAGCGGTTTGGGAGGAGAAGATTTTTAAAGGTTTTTTACTTTGGTTGCCATGGCAACCAGAATTCTTCATGGAACACAATTATTTGAAGGAATTTGAAAGAGGACCACCAAAGGAACATTCCTGTGAAATTTGGTAAAAATCCAGTCAATAGTTTCTGAGGAGAAGTTTTTTAAAGAAAAAGTTTACGGACGCATGCACGGACGAACGAACGAACGGACGGACGGACGCACGCACGGACGCACGACGGACACAACGCCATGACAATAGCTCGCTGGCCTTTGGCCAGTGGAGCTAATAACAGTTTCACTGCCATAAACTTCAAACTTAGGTTTTACAAACCTTGTAGACTAAGAGCAGACTGCACAGAATGTGCTGCTTGCATCGCTTTGCAACAATCCATTTATATCACCTAAAAGTATACTAGTATATATTTGATACATAACTTCTTTCCAGGTGGACTATTACCAGGCCATAAATCAACATTTCTTGCAAAATACCGATAAACAACTGGATATATATTTCGTTGCAATTGTAAAAATAGAACAGTTAAATTCTGTAAAAAGATGCAATTTTGGTGTTTAAATAACAAGGTGGTTGTTTAGCAATCGGTAACTTGGTCTATTTTTATTACATCAGATAGATTACTACATTATTACATGATACATTACTGATTTGAATACACATATTTGTCATGAATGCATGCTATTGATAGTGTGATATTCGCACAAGTCTTAGCGAAACTCTGGCACAAAACCTAAAAATATTGTGAGAGGCTATGTAGCCCCTTAACCCTTTCCCAAACGACAAAATTTTAAACTCGCCAAATGGAAAGCAATTTCAGACGACAAAATAAACCTAACTCAAAAATTGAAATTTGTTTCCAGCAGGGTAGAAAACATTGTGGGAAAAGGAGAAAATGCTGGTTACCAGCATTTTCTCCTTTTCCCACAATGTTTTCAAAAGGCTTCTATCTCAGGGTTGTAAAAACCAGGGATTGTTTGGTAAGGGGTTAAGCCACTAAATAAATGAAACAAAAATTTCCACTCAATAGTAAAAACCCAAATATTGCGATTTCAAAGTTCACTGGAAAGAAAATAACACATTGGACAGTGTAGATCAAAGATCAGACAGCACGTTTTGTGCACTCTGATCTTGATCTACACTGTCCACAAAAGCGCCCCGAGTCGTGCTAAGCAGCCTATGGGTTAAGGAAATACCATTGAAACATTTGTTTTACCTTTGTCTTTCCTCTTTACTAATGATTTGCCAGCTATCGCCCTGTTTAATTCAGTGATAAATCATTTTTTAGGCTTTGTGAGATTATGAAAACCTAAAGTAGCTCTCTTTAAGCCCTAACAAGCCCAATCTATTTGGTGGCATAAGACTTGACCCTTTCACACACTATCTTATTTAAAGAACCCTGAAGAAAAAGGCTTTTGAAAGTATTGTGGGAAACCTGCATTTACTTCTTTTCCAACAATATTTTCTACCCTTTCAGATATCAAACAGATTATCTTAGCCACGTTGAATTTGTCGTCTGCAAATGCTTCCAATTTTGACATGCCTAAAATTTATTCGTCTGTTAAAAGAGTTAAAGGGGATGATCACTAGTGGAAGACTGCAATTTTTTCTTACTGATTTTTATGAAAAAAAAACATTTTTTTTTTGATAACAACACACTAAATTTCATAAACCTCTTTTATTCATATTATGTAAATATGTAGACCATCTTTTTTCCTACAGTTCCAACAGTTCTTTCCCTTAAACAACACCACAATACAATAAAGTCAGTATAATACTTAAAATGTAAGAGGAAAAACTGTTCATTCTCCTCTCAACTTGTTGGTTAATAAAGCAAAAAATATACATCCCAGCATTTGTAACAATGAAAGGTCTCTGCTATATAATATGGCAATCTAGGAAATGTGACCATGACTATTTGACTAAATTCCTCTTCCCCAATCCTTCAGAGTCTGCGAATGACATCTGATTTATAATCATAGTATCTAAGGAGAGTCTCATGAAGTAAACACAATGACAAATGCTGACACCAGACACTAGTCATTCACAAAAACTAGCCTTAACATAATGTGCTCTGATGAGTTGAAAACAAGTATAAACCTTTTACCAAACAATTTCCAGTCTTAACAACCCTGAGGAAGAAGGCTTTTTAAAACAATGTGGGAAAAGAAGAAAATGCTGGGAACCAGCATTTCTTCCTTTTCCCACCTTGTTTTCTCCCCATTTCAATAACAAAGTATATGAGCCATGCTCTGGCAAAAGGGGGCTTAATGCATCCCTGTGATGCATTATACCAAGTAAGTCATCACGTTAATATGGACCCATCATATCCATTTTGTCAAGCAACCGACTGAATAATGAGGTAGAATGGTCCTTTGACATACAAAAACCTTGAAGATATCGAAAACTTTCGGCCCATGTCAGCCTGCGCGGACTGCGCAGGCTGACATGGGTTGATACTTTTCGCAAATGCATTAAGCCCCCTTTTCACAGAGCATGGCTCATATCATTTGATCCATATTTACCACACTTTGTCATCTGCAAACTTTGAATTCAGGTAAGTCTAAAATTATGTTATCTGGTAAAGAGTTCATGAAAACATCATACGCCTTAAAGGATTTCAAAATTGCTACAATCACAGTTTAGACATATTAAATGTGGAATCTGAGGAACAGTTTAGGTAGAAACATTTCTGCTAATGCAAAATAATCTGTATCTTTGATACAAAGCTAATATAATAAACTTTGTAACAATGCTAATAAAATTACATATATCATTCACCCTCAAAAGTGTCCAGCATAAAATGACTTGCTTTTGCAAACAGTGTAGTACTATAGACTAAGATAAGACTGTACTACAAGCAGTCTGATCTATGGGATCTACACCATCAAATAAACTGTTGGATATTCTGAATAAAACTGTCTGGGAATAAAAACTGTTTAGTCTTTCATCTTGTTGGACTTAAATTGTCCATTTCATAATTGGGGTTAAACCCTTCTGTGTCATTGGTGAAAACCGGGGCTTTTCCCAGGCAACATACCTAACAATACCAGTAGATCCAAGATCAGGCTGCACAGGACATGGAGTCTGATCTTGGATCTGTACCAACAGATTCAGACATTGAAACAGATAAAGTTTATATTTGAAGCCCTGAAAGAGTTAAACGCAACAAGTAAAACGATAATGGAAAATAATGACCCCTGCAGTAGATGTAATAATTTTACCTTAACTTAAAGAAATATCAACAATGAAATATGTCATTTAAACTCTTTACCAGATAATCCTGTTTTTTTTTTTTTTTCACAAACATGACAAAGAAGGCCTTTAGAAACACTGTGGGAAACCCTTTAACCCTTTCCCAAACAATCCCTGGTTTTTACGGGTCAGGAATAGAAGCCTTTTGAAAACATTGTGGGAAAAGGAGAAAATGCTGGTAACCAGCATTTTCTCCTTTTCCCACAATGTTTCCTACCCTATCATATAGAAAAATCATGTTTTTAGCAACTGTTAATTTGTCATCTGCAAAATGCTTTCAATTTGGTCTGGTCCAAAATTTGCCGTTTGGGAAAGGGTTAACTCTTTCATTACTGAATAAATAAATTACATTTTCTCAAAGGCTGCAAATACACTTTTGGTGCAACTTCAAGAGAGAGTTCAGTCACAATCCAGAATAAAGCGACATTCTGTGCAGTCTGATCTTCATCTACACTGTCCACAAAAGCTTCTGGTGGAGTCAATGGTATGGAAAGAGTTAAGAGACAGACTCCAATCACTCCATCATTTGAGACACATTCAATTTATTGTCTGCAAATGCTTTGAATTTGGATAAACCTAAAATTTTGTTGTCTGGTAAAGAGTTTTACCTGTCTATGCTGTGGAATAAGTTAAGTGCTTAATGGACTGTGTAGATCAAGATATGGATGCAAAGAATGTGCAATCAGACCGTAGATTTAAGTTATCCCTTATTTTGGAAAAAGCAGCCTTGAATTTGCATAACTTCAGTCTTGGCAAGAACTAAACTGTCCGCCACTAAGTCACATATTCTGGCCAACATAATCTTGAATATAGCAAAACTTTTGGCTCTTTTTCCTTATTGAAAAGGTCCATTTCATTAATCCTTTACTGCAGGACATATGATTAACCCTTTCGGCGCCACAGGCATAAACATTGACTTTTGCGGACGACATAGATCAAGATCAGACTGCACAGAACGTGCAGTCTGATCTTTGATCTATACTGTCCGCTTGTGCAGTCAAGCCTATACAATCAAAATCTATGTAAGTTCCAATAGATTGAATTTAGAGTCGTCGAAAGAGGTTGAGCTTATTTATTTGGCGCTGAAAGAGTTAAAATGTCCAAATTTCAAAGCATTCATAAACAAAGAATTAAATTTGGCTCAACTTGTGAGAGTCCTCATTGAAAAGGTAGAAAACATTATGAGAACAGGAGAATATGCTGTTTACCAGCACTTTCTCCCTTTCCCACAATATTTTCATTACGCTTCTTCTCTCAGGGTTGTTAAAACTCGAGACTGTGGTGATCAGTTAAATGAGTGCTGCGAAGATATAGCAGATACTGTATTAATAATCATCCAAAGGCTCTGTTTTAACAGTCACATATTCAAACTGTTTCTCTGTCTGATCCATACTTTGGGGCAGCTGTGCATCAGACTTTAGTGCGTTCATTAAGTTATGATACTTGTTTTTATCCAATACCAGAACCTCAGAGTTATTACAATCACTGTCACTGTCCTCATCCCCACTCTCTGTCTCACCCTCTGATTGGCTGACTGGTTCTGTTTTAATCTGTGAAAAATTCAGACTTTTGGATGAGATAGGGCTTGTATTGTCTGTGTCATCGTCAGTGTTGAATGCCCTGTACAAGTGCATTGGAACAGGATCTTTCTTTTTTGGGACTTTCTTTTTTTCTTTTAGTGATTTTCTACGTAAAATAGTGGGTTCAGTCCTCTTTGTCAATGATGAACTAGTTTTTGGAATTTCCTCTGAGGCTTGGTTACTTTTTGAATTGTTGCTACTGGACAAAGTGGTATCATTTGTAGTGCTAGCTTTCGTTGTAGTGTTCATATGGGAGATCCTTGGGTGTGGCATCAATTGTATGTGGGATGATGCCACAAGCTGAGGAGCAACAGATGTAGGAGTTACTGTAGGTTGGCCACTAGGAACCACTAACATCAACGAGGGTTGAGGATTTTCTACAGGTTTAGGTGCTGAAAGTAATGGATGGAGAGTTTTTCCTGCATTCTCTTTTGCACGAGCTCTGTAAAGCTGATTAAGCTTGTTGGCAGCTAGTTCATCAGTGTCATACAGAATTTTTAGGCCAGACCCAATTTTAGTTCTTTCAGTCAGGAAAAATTTACCTGTCAATGAAATGAGAAAAAAAAAAATATGTTGACTGGCCATTCAAAACTTCTACTTTTAAATAAAAATTCAGGTTAGCTTGAATATAATGTTGGAAAATACAGACCAAAGTCTGTGAATTTACTTATAGATTTTAAACCCATGGAACAAAAAACTCAATTTTCATAACTTCCTTACAACCAGCTAATTTTCACGCGTCCGTAATCGCAAAGTGTAGGCTGTGCTATATGTGCCTTGGGTCTGATGGTATTGACAATCAATTAAAGGCCTTTTGTTTGTCTATTGACCATGATTGTGACATGGTTGTCTTACGAACACAAAAGTTCGCAACAAATGCGTAGCTGAAATACAAACCGCACCTGGTGTGATTCGAACCCGTGCGGACAAATATCCTCGTTTTTTGAGGTTTAAAAGACCAGCACCATAGCCACTGAGCTAAAGAGAATTCTCCCTAATGCAGTTGTTAGGTATTGATTTTATATGGGAAAGCTATGCAGTAAGGAAGGAGTGATCTCCCGTAACACACCCCCTCTTAAATGTCATCATTTTGATGACAGAAAGCCTAATTAGGCAGTAAGTCTATTAATTAGACAACAAATGGCTCAATGGCCAATCCCAGACGAGCCCCCATCTTATGAACAAAGTCCGTAACAAAGAAACAAATGAACAAATGCATAGCAGAAATAAAGGGACCGGGCAGGATTCAAACCTAGAACGCCTGGACAAAAGGTCAACACCTTAACCACTGAGCTAAAGAGAATTCTCCCTAATGCAGTTGTTAGGTATTGATTTTATACGGGAAAGCTATGCAGTAAGGAAGGAGTGATCTCCCTAACAGTTGTTTAAATTGATCAGTATGTTCTGTGACATGATCAAACGACCTGTGAATGATATCTTCAAGCATTGATATGGCTTTTATGCAGAATTCAAGTGTTTATCACACATCACTGACCCCGATGAAAAGCATGTCAACAGCCGGTTGATCATGATTTATTATTTATAGCCAGGTGATGTTATTTCAGACGCTTGGGTTTAGTAATGATCGAGATGGGATTATTATTTTTGTTTTTTGTGACCCATCACATAAATATACCATAAAGAATATGCGATTCTTTAACAAGTAAACACAACAATTGTGAGATCGACGATCAGCAGGACTGTTTGAACATTCAACTTGGATCCAAATGAAACAAAAACAGTTATGGATTAAGATTAACTGTAAAAGTCAAACATTCAAAGATTACCATATATTCGAAAATCTTTGTTTTAAAATGAAAATCGGCATGGAATATGAGTTCTTGAGACTACACAAAATAAAAAAAGCAGATCAAGAGAGGGAATATGACAAGTGCTGTATGATACATTCAATCATTTAGTCTCTGATTCATTTTGGTGATTTATGCACATATCAGGCTGCAAGAGTTTAAATAGGCATTTACGAACTGACATGCTCTTTCAATTTGGGTTTTTAATAAAATTAAAGAAACATAATTATTATTAACTTTTCAATGACCATGAAAATGTTCTTGTCATTTTCATGTGTGGGCATAGGCTTCCTTAAATAAAATACATCTACTTTACACAAGTCTACTCAGAGTCAGGGTTCAATTCAAAATGTAGGTGAGTGAAACCCGGACCACTTCAGACCACTTTGCCAATAAAACCAAATTTTAATAGAACCACGGGTTTTGACCACGGTTTTAATAGAGGAGTTTTACTGTATATTCAAATAAAAATTTTTGACTTAGAACATAACCCATATTTTGTAAGAGTATTTTTTTTCGAAGTTGTCTGCTGTAAATTTCTCTCTGGAATGGTTGATTCAACTCTTTACTGGACAACAAAAATTTTGGCTAGTCCAAATTAAAAGCATTTGCAAATGGTACATGTAATCTACCTCAAATGATACAATTTGTCAATGGTAGGGTAGAAAAAATTTGCCTGAAAAGGAGAAAATGCTGGTTTCATGTCTTTAAAACCGCCTTCCTTATGAATGCCCAAACTTGAGATTGGGTGGTATCGAGTTTACAAGTGTTTTATTCTTTTCTTTTCTGCTAGCAGACCTTCCTGTAAATATTAGTGTCTAATACACTCACTGCAAGGTACAAAACTATAACTGGAAATATACATACCTTGTTTTCCTTCTTCAAGTTGAAGACTCTTCAACCAGTCCAATAGCGAATCAAATCTGGCTTTACTGAGGTTCAACGATGAAAACACTTTAAAAATCTCCATTTTTGCATCCTGTATATCTAGAAAGAGAAACATTGGTGAATTTGTTTAGTACTGGTTACTAGTGCAACTCTTATCATAATAAGTTATGACAAAACAGTTTTATTTTTTAAAAGAAATTTCACACCAAGTCACTTATTCTTGCAAATAACTGCATCATTCCTTTTGAAATTTGCTAAAGAGTGTCAAAGCATGCATTTCTTACCAATTTTATTAACTGTACAAGAATATCATTTTTTCAGGGTAAATGCACCTGTCCTTTGATCATAAAGTCTTAGTTAATGATATACAGTGTTGTCTTTTGAATGTTCAGTAAAATTTCTCTTCCCTGCAACATCTACTTAGCAAACAATCTATATTAACTCTTTACCAAACTACAAAATCTTTAACTTGTCTATCTCAATATGAGAAATTAACCCTTCCCCACACAATCCCGGTTTAATGGACCCCAAGAAAAGAAAGCTTTTGAAAACATTGTGGGAAAAGGAGAAAATGCTGGTAACCAGCATTTTCTTCTTTTCCCAAAATATTTTCTTTTTTTTTTAACAGACAAATCCCATTACTTATGCCATATTTACTGTGTCCTTTGGAAATGCTTCCAATTTGGATCTGTCTAAAATTTTTTAGTGTGGTAAAGAGTTAAATATTGCTCACATAATGGGTTGTCTCTTTGAAAGGGTAAAAAACATTGTGGGAAAAGAGAAAATACTGGTTAATAGCACTTTCTCATTTTCCGACCATGCTTTTGAAAGCCTTCCTCTAAGGGGTCATTAAAACACAGGATTGTTTGGTTAAGGGGATATGCCTTAACTAAAACTGAGATATGTCCATAATGAAAGCATCTGCAGATGGCAAAATACTGCAAATACTTTCAATAAGGACAAGTCTAAAATTTTGCTGTAAGACAAAAGGAGAATCCCTTTTTCAAAAAATCTTGAGTCTGAATGACCCTGAGAAAAAAGGCCTGTAAAATCATTGTGCGAAAAGGAGAAAATGACAATAACTAGCTGTTTTTTCCTATCCTCATAATGTTTTGTACCCTGTCCAATACACAGTCTATCATTTGAACCAACTTTAATTTGATTTCTGCAAATGTGTTCACTCTGGACTAATCTAAAATTTAGAGTTGTGGTAAAGATTTACATGAAGTCAAACAATATTCTGCATGTGGTGATGTTCATGTAATACTTATACATGTATATTTAACTACTTACCAAACTACAAAACTCTAGACTTCCCCCAAACCAAAGTTTGGCCAGACAACACATTCAATACTGCTCAAATGGTATGATTTGTCTTTAAAGGGTTAAAAACATAGTGGGGAAAGGAGAAAATACTGGTTACTACCATTTTCTCCTCTTTGCACTATGTTTTCAATAGCCTTCTCTCTTTTCCTCGAGGTGATTACAACTCAGTATTGTGTGGCAAAAGGCTAAGTTATTGTAAGTTTGATTCATATTAAATAAGAGGGATCAACTGGGATGACTGAGGTCTTCTTACTTTTAATAGGTACCCTTGGTTTCTTCTTCTCTGAAATTCTTTCTTTTACAGCTGCACACATGTCTGATAACTTGCTTTGTGAAGTTGTCTGGGTTCTACAATTTACAAACGATACATGTAGCTTGTGAAATCACACATGAGCAGAAATTCTTCCACACTGTTTTCTCATGACAGATTTTATTCATGACTAACTTAACTCTTTACCAAACAACAAAACGTTAGACTGGGCCATAATGAAAACATTGCAGACAACAAACTAAATATGACTCAAATTATGAGATTTGTCTGTAAAAGGGTAAAAACATTGTGGAAAAAGGAGAAAATGCTGGTTACCAGCATTTTCTCCTTTTTCCACAATGTTCTTAAAAGCCATCTCCATCAGGGTTGTTAAAAGTTGAAATTATCTGGTAAAGGGTTAAAACTTTAAGGTCACCGGATGACCAGATATTACACTCTTCGTTTTTGAAAAAATTTTTGCAGACAACGAATTGAAGATGGTTGTAAAGATAGAATTTCTCTTTGATATGGTAGAAAACTTGCTGGTTAAAGGAGTTAAAATAGCTGGCTACCAATATTTTTATTTCTTTTCCCCAATGTTTTTAAAACCTTTCCTCTTCAGGATCAGAAAAAAACTGATTAATTTGATAGTGAGTTTTTAAACACTATATGACCCTTTATCAAATGATCCTGTTTCAATGAATCTTGAGAAAAATGCTTGAGAAAACACTGTGTAAAAGGAAGGAAATGCTGGTAACCGGCATTTTCTCCTTTTCCAACATTGTTTTCTTCTCTATCAAAGTCAAAAATCATCATTTGAGCTACATGTACATTTAATGCTGTCATCTGAAATTTGGTCCAGTGCAAAATTTTGTCATTTTGTGAAGAATTAAAGGCTGCACTAAACAACTGGATGGATAGATTCAGATCAGACTGCGGATTTAACTCTTTACCAAACAACAAAAATTTAGACATGTCTAAACTGAAAGCATTTGCAAAAAACAATTAATGTGTGTCAGATAATGGTTTTAGCCTATGACAGAGTAGAAAACATGGTGGAAAAAGGAGAAAATGCTGGTAACTAGCATTTTCTCCGTTTCCTGCTATGTTTTCAATAGCATTTTTTCTAAGGGTATAGGAGTCGTTAAAACTTCGGATTGTGTAGTAAAGGGTTGAATGCCTCCATTTTTACCTATGGTGCTGATTTGAAGTTTTGTGTGATTTTCTCAATAATCTGACAATACTGGTATCTCAAACTATTTTATGGTTCTTCATATGAATCAAATTATTTTTAATACAGCATCAAATCTCTACTATGACAAAATTTAGGACTGGTCCAAACTGAAAGCACTTTGCAGATGACAAACTAGAACTTGTTTTTCTACAAAAAAACAGATGCCTCCCCCTTTTTTGGTGTCAGAAGGATTGATATGTGACAAAGGCAATTTCTAACTGAAATAATGGTTATTTTTCTCTAACGGTTTTCGAGTTATAGAGTGGACACGAAATTGTACATAAAATGAGTAAGGAAAATGATCAAAGGGAAATAACTCGAAAAATATACAAGCCAGAGCTATGGTTTTTGTGCATGACACTTCATCTCATGGTGCTTTACAAATGTGTGAAGTTTTATCAAAATATCTTAAAAGCTTTTTGAGTTACAGAGTGGTCACGATTTGTGACAGAAAATAACCAAAGGGAAATAACTCGAAAAATATACAAGCCAGAGTTATGGTTCTTGTGTATGACACTTCGTCTCATGGTGCTTTACAAATGTGTGAAGTTTTATCAAAATATCTTAAAAGGTTTTCCAGTTATAGAGCGGAGATGATTTGTGACGGACAGACAGACAGACAGACAGACGCACAGGGAAAAACAATATGTCTACAGACCCTGACGGGGGGAGACATAATTAGAAGTGCCTGAGAAAAATTAGGGAAAAAATTACCCATGTGGGGGAGGGGGTAGAAAAACTTTGTGGGAAAAGGAACCAGCATTTTCTCCTTTTTCCACAATGTTTCCAAAGGCCTTCTTTCTTGCAATTGTTCGGTAAAAGGTCTCCTCTTCCCACAATGTTTCCAAAAGCCTTCTTTCTGGCAAATGTTTGGTAAAAGGTTAAGTTGTATAATGTTCAGGTCTAAATCTAGTGTTTTTGCACTACAAATAAGCTGACTGTGCAATTTGGTCTTAGGTCTACACTGTACGACACTTGTTAAACATTCTGGCTAAAACACCAGTTCAACCACCATAATATTTATGTAGACTCTTTTCTCAACAAAATACTTTGATTTATTCAGAGCTTAACCCATTACCATATGGCTTGCAACACGCGAAAAGGGGCATTCGGACATTTGCATAAAGCGATGGCACTTTACATTTCATTAGATTTTGTTCTTCAGCAGACTTGCGCAAAACAGAAAATTACATAAAAACGGAAAGTGTCGTTTCAGATTAGCGTGTGAGGACTGCACAGGCTGATTCAAGATGACACTTGACGCAAATGTCCACATGCCCCTTTTAGTGTGTTGCAGGCCATATGGACTAATACCAGCCCTACTGATAAATAGAATGACCTACATGAAGAGTACTATGAAGAGTGACCTACATAAATGAACAGCATTTGTAGAATAGAAAAAATTTTTTTTTTTAAAAACAAATTCTATTGTAAAAAATATAGGGAAAAGGAGCAATTACTTCACAGGGTTTTCCATTGACAACAAAAAATATGGGGTCATTGTGACCCCCTAGTCATTAAAATTTTGGGTCATTCATGAATTTGTGGGGGGGTCACAGTAAAATTTAATTAGGTTAGATAATAAAACTATTATCTATCCATGAAATAAAGTGTGTTTTTGTGCTTTGATTTACCTAAAACACTTTCCATTACCTGTTTATGTATTATAACATGATGATAGATACACTGTAACACCAGAGATGCTCTAAATAAAGGGACCTGCAGCCTAGACAGCATCTTTTTCATACAGAGTATCACGAGTAGCCTGTTCTTTACCAGCCCAAATGCTCTTGCTGCAGACAGGAAATCAACTTCCTGGTCTTCTCAGGAGCATTTAGTCTGATCATTAGTAGTCTACTTGGCCTGCACAAACTTCCGTAATGCAACCGTTATGCATCATCAAAACACTAGCCGTCATGTTGAGTCTCAAAAAATCAAAACTACGTAAAAAGATGACAACAGCCTGTGGTAAAAGATTATTTTATTTTGAAGTACAGACCGCATTTCATGTGGCAGTTTTCAACAAATTACTAGACATATTTGAATTTCTTTTGCCAAATTTTAAGTTAACCTCCAGGCCATAAAATTTTTTTTTTTGGTCCTTAGACCAGGCATTTCATTGTCTAATTACATACAGGGTTTCTTTTCCTTGCAGAGAGCAAGAATGATGTTAATAATTAATTCTGACTGAACCATATTGTTTTCACTGGTGATTGACTGGTTTAGTTTAGATCAGTTTAAAGACTGACGGTATTCTAGTAAAATCAATACACAGTCTAGTGTTTCATCCAATTTCTTTTTTGTAATCAAGCTTTCTTATCGATTTGCCAATATTACATCGTCGATAGTACAGGAGACCGTAAATACGCCTTATCTATTTGTGCGTTCACAATGATACATATTGAGAAAAAAAAAATAAACAATAAAAACCAAAAAAACAGGTCATTTTACTTAAAATGCGTCAAAACGCACAAAATGCTGCATCAGTGAAAACTCTGACTTCATGAAGAAATTCACTCTTCTTTTCTATGTGTATGTACGTAAATTCACCACTGCTACAACATAGGAAGTTGTACAATAAAAAGGTAACTAGATTTAACCTAATATTAGAAGTAATTCTTTTCCCAATTATTTGCAATAAGGGAGACAACTGTAACAGGCCTACTTACATATCTGTTCTTTTAGCACTAGCACCGCAGTGTTCCTTGATAAGGTCCAGTACATTGTTTGTCACTGACATAGGCAAGACCTGTCTCTCTGTAATCCCTCCATATGTCATTACAAACTGAAATCAATGAAAACCTTGAAAAATCTCACTTTTGAAACAAACAAATGTGCACTGACTGATATATTGTCTGAAAACATAACCTACATAACCTATGTTAAAAATTACCATAATACTGTCTATGAGTGTCAAGAGATTTGTAACATAAGGACAAAACCAAGATCATCCAAGGCCAAACATGGATCTAGTGTGCCCCTTGAAGTCTGATACAACAGTGTTGAAAATGCATTATCTAAGTTCTTCTTTAACACTTTACCAAACAATTCCAGGTTTTAACAACCCGGGGAAAGATGCCTTTTGAAAACATTAAGGTAAAAGGAGAAAATGTATTTTCTCCCTCTCCCACAGTTTTCTACCCTTCAGAGGAGAAATTTCATCATTTGAACATAAGCCAATACGTGGTTTCTAAAAGCTTTCAAATTGGACTGATAGAAAATTTTGTTGTCTTGTAAAGGGTTATAACCTGTCAGTTTTCTTTCATCAGAACCAGTCCACTGTTTGTAACCAACACTGGTAAAGCTTGTCCTTCTATAATCCTCCAATACATATGAGCCATGCTCTGACAAAAGGGGGTTTGATGTATCTTCATGATACCAAGCTAGTCACAATAAAACTGAGGATCCATAAAATTCATTTTCTCTACAATCTTTAGGTACACTAGTCCTTTCACATGCAGAAAATTGAGCAAAAGCAAAACCATTTCTGCCTGGGTCAAGGCTGCTGCGCAGGCTGACATGGGTCTATACTTTTTGCAGATGCATTAAGCCCCCTTTCTACAGAGCATGGCTCATATAAATCATCACAAACTGAAACTGATTATTGGATACCAAAACTTGGATACCTGCTATCAGCCACCATTGATGTATTTTGCATAGAGTGTAGAGCAAGATCAGTGTGCACATATATGCAGCCCAATCTTTCTCTACACTCTCTACTGGTCTATCAGTAGTTTTGATTATATAAACCTTGTACAATGCCAATAAACTTGCAGAAATATGTTTTTTTTTCTTTTAATAATTAATAAATTCACTTTGGCAGGATAGGGCTAAGATGCACCTGAGACAAAATTCACTTTAAGAATATCTATCAAGGGTATTATCAAGGTTTATAACATTTTAGCACACGATCCAAACTTTTAACAACCTTGACAAAAAACATGTATGAAAAAAATTGTGGGAAAAGGAGAAAATGCTGGTAACCAGCATTTTCTCCTTTTCCCACAATGTTTTTCTTTTTCTTAAGGACAAATTTCATCATTTGGGCAATCTTCAGGTTGTCATCTGCAAATACTTTCAATTTGGAAAAGTCTAAAAATTTTGTTGTGTGAAAAAGAGTTAATCAGCAAATTTGTTTCACAGGAGGACAGGTATTGAGTTGATGCACATGATCTTCTTTTTGAGACTTTCGAATCAGAGATGTCTCAATACAGCAAATTTGAATAACCCTTCACCACCCTGTCCCAAGTGTCTCCCTGAAGAAGGAGGCTTTAGAAACTTTCTGGGAAAAAGGAGGAAAAAGCTGGTAACCATCATTTTCTTCTTTTCTTATAATGTTTTCTGACCTTTAAAAGGCATGTCTGGTTTTTCAGCTGAAATTGCAATCAAAGTGGATGATTCTAAAATTTTACCATTGGCAAAGGGTTAAAGGTAATCACATGCATGTACTCTTGAAGAATTTTGTTATATCTGAATATGCCCCTCCCCCACTCTAACCCCATAAAAAAATAAGCATTTTTACCCTAGCATGCTAAGCATAACTTTTGGAATAGTGCAGATCAGGAACAGACTACACAGAACAGGCATTCTCAACTTGATTTATCCTATCAATCCTTAATATTGTGAAGTATTTCTGGGCCTTGAAATTGCAATACTTGAGCTCTTTCACTATCAGCTTGGTAAGCCATCTACTGTTATAAAATCACCATAGTTAAGCATTAATTAACTTTTTACAATATGGCAAAATTTTAGCCTTGTCCAAATTGAAAGCATTTGCAGGCAACAAATTAATAACTTTGTTTTTAATAGAAAGTATAGAAAACACTGTGAAAACACTATAGAAAACTTTTTACAACATGGCAAAATTTTAGCCTTGTCCAAATTGAAAGCATTTGCAGGCAACAAATTAATAACTTTGTTTTTAATAGAAAGTATAGAAAACACTGTGGGAATAGGAGAAAATGCTGGTTACCAGCTTTTTCTTCTCTTCCGACAATATTTTAAAAAGTAATCTTTTTCCGGGTAATTAAAAGTCAGGATCGTGTAGTAAAGGGTTGATATGTGAGACATATTTATGAACCATGCCCTGTGAAAAGGAGGCTTAATGAATCTGCAGAAAGTATCGTACCAGATCAGCCTGCGCAGTCCATGCAGGCTGACCTGGGCAGAAACTTTTTCGCTATTTGTCAATTTTCTGTATATCCAAGGACCTGTCTACCTCATGATTAAGTCTGTTGTTTAAAAAAAAGTTGATATTATGGATTCATAAGTCTGTGATGGCTTGCTTGGCACCATGGATCACGGAGATGCATTAAGCCGCCTTTTGCCATAACATGGCTCTTATGTTTTTGTGACAAAAACAAAAGAAGAAAAAAGTAAGACTGACCTCACACTGAACATCATCTGGCCACTGGTACTTATGAATTTTTGTCACAGTATATTTCATTCTTGCTTCTTTTTGTATTCTTGCTTGATAGGCTTGACGATCTTCTTGCTCTATACTCGCCTGTAGGATATAAAGCCTTTCAACACAGTCCCGAGTTTAAACAATCCTGGGAAATTAGACTTTGGAAAACATTGTGGGAAAAGGAGAAAATCCTGGTTACCAGCATTCTTCCTTTTTCCACAATGTTTTCTAACCTTTCAGAAACAAATCCAAGCATTTAAATCATATCATATTTGTTGACTGCAGCTGCTTTCAATTTGGACCAGTCTAAAATAGTGTCCTGTGGTAAAGAATGAACTCTTTCCCAAACAGCAATATTTTAGACGGGTCCAATTTGAAAGCACTTCAAGACGACAAAATTTATATGGCACAAATGATGGGATTTGTATCAGATAGACTAGGAAATATTGTGGGTAAAGGAGAAAATGCTGGTTACAAGCATTTTCTCCTTTTCCCACAATGTTTTCAAAAGGCCATCTTCTCAGCATCGTTAAAACTCAGGATTGTGTGGTAAAGGGTTAAATAAAGATGAATTTATGAAAGCTAGATCACTAAATCCAATCACAAAGTAGTTGCCATGGTCAGAATCTTCTTATAAAAAATCAAGCCAAATTTGAATGAATCTGACAATAGGACACAAAACTATGCCTATTGGCATAATTCTTAAGTTGTCCCAAACACAGAAATTCCTCTTTTTGAAAAAGACTGAAGTCATTGTCACAAATTTTAACCCTTAAAGTGCCTTTTACCGCCTTAGTTCCTTTTGCAGCCAGTTTAGATCAAAATCAGAGTGCAACTTGATCAGACTGTACAAAATGTGCAGACTGATCTTTGATCTACATTGTCTGTTTTGACGAGATACTCTGAATACCAAGACACTTGGCATTGCAATTTTAAGGATCCTTTTTGGAGAATGAAAATGTCCCTTGGATTTATTAAAGGTTCCTCTGTTACTGAAGAGACTACTATAAGACTTTTGTAGCAAGCAGTTTCTTCTTTCCCCACATTGGTTTCAAATGTTGTCTGCTGCAAGGCAATAAAAAGACGTCCACAGGTGGGAATATGTTTATTTTTATTACTGGACCAAATGACAGCATTTTCAGAAAATTAGATGTTGCTCAAATGTTGCAAGTTACCTTTGAAAAGTTGAAAACAGGGAAAAAGAGAAAATGCTGGTTACCAGCATGTTCTCCTTTTCCCACAGAGTTTTCAAAAGCCATGGGGTGTTAAACACAGGATTGTTTGGTAAAGGAATATGGAAGTACAAACATACCCTTATGTCTGTACCAATTTTAGTTTTGAATAAAAATTTTTCTAGAGACTGGATTTTTTATAAGATACTTTGTTTTCTAGAAATACCCACAATGGTCATAATAGTCCAAAATTTACTTTTCATAACTCATGCCCCAGATACTTATTCATTACAATTAAAAGCAGGATATCAACTAAGTCTAAAAATGAAAAGTTTGTGTGCAATAAGCCAATATTATTAGCCATGATTTACTTGTAATCATGATTTACTTGTAATAATCCTAATAGTTTGGGAATTTGTGCTTTTAAATTGTTAAAAATTCTTGTATCTGGGGATTTTTTCAGGCCCATATTCTGTCCCAAATTTTAGGAAACGGAACTCCTTGATACCATGAGAAGATAAAAGAACACAAGTACCTTTTTCATTGGATCAGGTGAAGGTGATACAGAGGATCTGTTAGGAGGAAAAGGTGACTGTCCTGCTACCAGTGTCTGGCCAGGTAACTGTCCCGCTACCAGTGTCTGGACAGGTAACTGTCCTGCAACAAGTGTCTGGACAGGTAATTGTCCCCCTACCAGTGTCTGGCCACCAGTTGTAGTCAATGTTGAAACATTCTTAAACTGGGAAATGTTGCTGATATTTGAACCATCAGGCTAGAATTGATAGAACATGATCACAAATAAAAAATTGCTCACCATAAAGAGTCTTTCACAACTATAATTGCCCTTAGGCCAGAGTAGACCAAGATCAGACTACAAAATATGCCCTAAACTGAATTGTACTCTAAGCATTAAAAGAATAGTATAAGGGAATCAATCGTTTTATACAAAGAAACATTTCTTACCATGTATGTTTTATATACAATTTCTGTTTTCCGTTTTTTCTCTAAGGCAATAGGATCGTGGACTTCTACTGGGATCTTACGCTTGCTTGATGCAGAAGAGCTTACTTTTTCCTGAAAATGAAAGAAAATATTCATTCCTGTTAGAATATACAAAGTAACATCAATGTGCAAGGTTTTTCTTAACCCAACAACAAGACAAGTCCTAACTGGAAGTATCTGCTGACAACAAATTAAATATGATTTCAAGAGACAATTTTTCTGCAAAAGGTAGAAAACACTGTGGGACAAGGAGATAAAGGCTGCTTCCAACAATTTCCTACTTTCCAAAATGTTTTCTACCCTTTCAAAGACAAAGTTATTATTTGAGCCATATCTGTCATCTGCAAACGCTTACAATAAGGAGGAGTCTAAACTTTTGTTGAGCGTTAAAGATTAAACCAAGTATAAAAAAAAACTTTGTGCAAAAATGTTGATTAAAAAAAAACATGAGAAAAACGGTACCACCAAATTTCTCCTTTTCCCACGATGTTTTTAACTCTTTACACACAACAAAATTTTAGACTGGTACAAATTGAAAGCACTTGCAGACGACAAATTAACTTGACTCAAAATTTGAAATTTGTTTTGGTAAGGGTAGAAAACATTGTGGAAAAAGGAGAAAATGCTGGTTACCAGCATTTTCTCCTTTTCCCACAATGTTTTCAAAGGACTTCTTTCTCAGTCGTGAAAACCTGTGATTGTTTGGTATAGAGTTAAAAACCTTCTTCTTCAGGGTCTAAGGGATGATAAAATGAGATAGTTTAATAGAGGCTTGGTAACTAATGAAATAAACGAAATTATAACAAATTTGCTATACATGTATTTCACTGATAGACACGAACAGTGTTTTGGGATAGCAAGTTCACTAAAATTAGACACAGAATTGCTGGGATTCTGTATTCTAGAGAGTAAGGTGTCAAAGTTATAATGTGAAATGGCCTTGCTACACGACAACTGAATAAAATTTAAATAGTGTCAAAAATTCTGTTTTCTTCATCCAACAGTTGCAGAATCTTCCTTCGTGTTTTTGTTGGGGCAATAGTGGGAATAACATTCTGTATGTAGTAACTGAGTAATTGATTAACTCTACTAAACAACAAAATTCTGGACTAGACCAATTTCAAAGCAATAGCAGACGACATATTCAGTGTAGCTAAAATGATGATTTCTGTCTATGATAGGGTAGAAAACATTGTGGGAAAAGAAGAAAATGCTGGTAACCAGCATTTTCTCCTTTTCCAACAATGTTTTTAAAAGGCTTCTTTCTCAGGGTCGTTAAAACTCGGGATTGTGTGGAAAAGTGTTTAAGGAGTATGCTTGGCTAAAAATAGTGATATCTGGTAAGCTCTTCACTAAAACCTATGTTGTGGGTACTCTTTAGAAATTGCTTGTCATGACATTTCCACTGAGTATCCCCCCAATATGTTTCAGTGAAGAAAGGGTGATTTCTGCCTTTCTAAATTGATAAATCCCGCAACTCTGAGCCATTCCTTCAACTTTAACAAGCGTGCACCTGCCGTTTATACAACTTCGAAAGCGAAAGTAGGTCATGTATATTCAGGTTAAACCTGTATCAAATACAGCTAATTCTACAACCTACCACTTTACTTTCGGATAAATCTTGTAAGGTTAACTTGGGTTCTATTTTCACTCTTGGGACATCACCAATTGTAGCCTTTTGTACCTTCCATTGCACTCCCAGCGGAACATCCCCTGTTGGGTGTTCAGCTACCGCCCGAAATACGTCTGTTGTGGTATAGATACGAACTGGATTCATACGCGCAGAACGAGCACGTTTTTTGTAGTAAAATAATTTCAACACAGCGACATTTTCTGGCATAGTTTCTTTATAGGCTGCTATTATCCGTTGGCATGAGCTCACAATGCTCTCGTAACAATCGAAATTGACGTCAGCGACAATGCCCAATGTGTCTTTCAACATTCCCTCGCCGTCTACATCAAGGAAAAACTTTGCCTGTTTTCTCATTTTCTTAGTCTCACTTCAGTATCATTAAATAAAATGGAATCTAGGCTATAACGCTGTTAGTTGTCGAACAGAACACTACTGTCAAATTTCCAAAATATTCGTGTGTAATGCCGCCATGTTTTTGTGTAATTGACTCAGCCGATGACGTCAATATTGTGTATTTCGTCAAAGCACGCCGTTGCTTAGTTTCCGTATAAAAACGGGTAAATTTTGACCTTACCATAGCTTTCTTTTCTGAAATGCCCCGAACATATATACATTATTTTAATCTTGAAGGAACCGACATGAACGGCATGAAAGTCGCGAAGCTGAGTGTTTTTTATTTAAATTTATAAAGTTTTATGTGGGACTCAGGGTGAATCAAAGTACTGCGGGTACTACAACAAGTGCCCGTGTGATGGCCTATTAGTTAGAATACATTCGCTTACTTCTAATGAATATCTTTGAGACATACTGCGTTTTCGACGGACTTTTTTTTTTTGGGGGGGGGGGGGAGGCTAATGGGAAATAACCACCCATTTTATATAATAATAATAATATGAAATGTAAAAGTTGCATAAAATAGCTCTACTCAGTAGATCTACAACTTTTTATGTTGCTTAAATAGTTTTCGTGGATTCGTTTAAAAAAGAGACATTCAAAAATTCAAAATAGAGCATTTACACAGAAAATTATTCTAACTTAAGAGTTGGATTTTATAGCCTTATGACAATGTCTGGAATAATTTGACTTCTCTGTCAGACAGATGTTCAAAACAGCTTGAGCAGTGGATGACCCATAACCAGACAATATTAAATTATTTTTTCTGGTCTTAACCCATTAGATCTACCAACTTATGTCTTGCTCTAACACCCAAAATGTAGGACGCTTTAGGAAAAACAATATGGAAAAAAGGAGAAAAAGCTGGTAACCAGCAATTTCTCCTATTTCCACAATGTTTTCAACTCTATATGTGACAAATCTCAACATTTAAGGTGCACTGGCTTTGCTTTTTGCAATTGCATTAAATTTGGATAAGTCTAAAATCCTGTCTAAGAGTCTTTTCATAGAGGTAGAAATAAGCCTTTTTTTTTGTATGGTGATTAACGCTGTTTTCAATAGTACTTGAGCTATATTGTATCAGTCAGCAAACCAATCCATACTTCCCTTGAATTTTCTTTTCCAGTTTTTTCAGGTAACATTACATCCTGAAATGGAGTTTGCATGAATATCTGCAAAAACTCCAAAAGATTGATTCACACACTGCATTGAAAGCTATAAAACATGACTGCAACACCTCTAATGCTTAAAAGTCTTAGTGACGAAGAGTAATTCTGCACATTAGCACAAAAATTCAAAAGATCTGCGCCTGTCCTCAGGAATTCCAGTGTAGGAAAATCTGCACAATACGCACAATTTTATTAGCTATGAGGAATAA
Organism: Hippopus hippopus; assembly: GCA_946811185.2. Taxonomy (NCBI): domain Eukaryota; kingdom Metazoa; phylum Mollusca; class Bivalvia; order Cardiida; family Cardiidae; genus Hippopus; species Hippopus hippopus. The sequence goes on from OX328101.1 coordinate 31,192,774, forward strand.
TTTTGTGCATTAACCCAAAAACTACAAAGCTGGAGGCTCTGTCCATGTTTGCAGAAATACCAATTCTGCGCCAACGAAAAAGTCCGAAGTAGGAAGTTCTGTGCACCTGTGCTGAAATTCGAGAGCAGCAAATCTAGTGCATCACAAAAAATGTTAATTGTGGTATGCGGCAATTTTGAATATTGGCACAAAATTTTTAACTCTTATTATCAGAATTCAGATAAATAGCCTTTACCTTTTTAATGATTACAAATACAGTACCACTGCAAGATGAAGGGACTTTTCAATTATAATCTGGAATAAAAGAGTGGACAGTGTAGGTCAGAGATCAGACTGCACGTTCTGTCCAGTCAGATTTTGATCTACACTGTCCACAAAAGCTTCATGTGTCATCAACAGTAAGGAAGGAGTTACAGGAGGAATAGCTGTGCAATGCCAGGAAAATCTGCACAATACACAAAATATTAATTGTGGCCATGATCAGTATTTCATAGCCTTTGCCAAAAAATTCGGAATTGGATAATATTAATTGCATGATACTTTGGCGATGAAATTTCAAAGCAGGAAATTCTGAGCAATGCCCATGTGCGAAAAGCAACAAGGGGGAATCCTACACATCTCCACAAAAATTCTAAACAAGGAACATATCATATGTAAAGTACTGTCCACAAGTAAATAGGTCTTTTTTACATCTTAACTCTTTACCACACAATCACGAGTTTTAACGACCCTGAAGAAAAAGCCTTTTGAAAACATTGTGGGAAAAAGAGAAAATGCTGGTAACCATGTTTTCTAACCTTCCCAAAACAAATTTCATTTTTTGAGCCATGTTTATTTTGTCGTCTGCAAATGCTTTGAATTTGGACCAGTCTTAAATTTTGTCGTCTGTTAAAGAGTTAAAGGGCAGATAGCAAGGTTTTTATTCTACAAGAGAGTTATGGGTACTACTGTAAGGAGATGACTGCTGAAAACCACATCAAAAAATTGTTTGGTACATGTAAATGCACAATATTCATGCTTTTGTTGCCTCTGCGGCTGGGCACAAATACTCACTTTTTAGATGAAAAATTAACTTGTCCTTTGCATAGCATTCTTCCCAAGCCACTGGCTGCTTTCCAACATAGCTACTGTTGAAACAATGATAAGCAAAATAAGCCTGTTCAAAGATTAAAAGGTGACACATAATTTGCAATGTAATGGACCTTTGTCAGCCCCTCACATTCAAAGGTAAATAAACCTGCTTCAGTGCCCAGTAGAAAATAAACCTACCAGTCTTGAGAAAACCAGGAATTGTCATTGAAGAAATATGTCCAGTTTTCAGCTCAACTAGAATTCAATTCTTTATTTACAAGTTTCACGATCAACAGCCCTGAGAAAGAAGGCTTTTGAAAAGACTGTGGAAAATAGAGAAATTGCTGTTTACCAGCATTTCTCCTGTTTTCTGCCTAACTAAGGACAATTTGCATCATTTAAGCTATATCTAATTTGTTGTCTGCAAATATGTAAAAGAAAAGACAAGGTCTTAGTAATGGTATTTAGTATGTATTTGAGTCATATCACAGAGACAGAATACTTATTAACGCATTCATGGTCAACTACTTATAAGCCTGCCAAGGTAGCTGAATGGTTAGCGTATCTGACTCATGACATGGTGATTGCCAGTTTGATACCTGGTTGAGGCAAACTTTCTTCCCAGTGTTTTTTTGCCTCTCACCTTCGATGCTTTCGAGAAAAGTAGTCTGTGACTTGGAAAGACAGTTGCATGTGTAAGTGAGAAAGCCAGGCAACACGTGTAGGTGCACTGACCGCTGTGATATGACCTAAGCTGTTAAAACAGCATTAAACTCCAATATAATCAATCAGTCATGTAATTAAAGTGGGGTTATCTATCCCTTTGATTTTTATATCTGTGCTCTTTACCAAAACAACAAAAGTTTGGACTCGACCAAATTGAAAACATATACAGAGGACAAAATGAATGACGCTCAAATGATGATAACTGTCTTTGATAGGGTGGAAAACATGGTGGGGAGAGGAGAATGTTCTGGTTACCTGCATTTCCCACTATTCCAACAATAGTCTCAAGCTGTCTTTGTTCTGGGTTGTTAAAAGCTGGGACTGTGTGGAAAAAGTTTAAATTCTCTAACCATATGACAATTTAGTCTTCACCAAACAACAAAATTTTAGAAAGCATTTGCAAAGGACTAAGTTGAGTTTGCTCAAATGGCAAAACTTGTTTTCGATAATGAAGAAAACTTTGTGGGAAAAGGAGAAAATGCTGGTAACCAGCATTTTCTGCTTTTCCCACAATGTTTTCTAAAGCAGTACTTGTCAGGGCCATATAGACTTGGTATTGTGTGGTAAAGGGTTGAGAGAAGCCAATATTGAAAGCACTTGTGGATTACAAATTTTTAAAGTGGCTCAAATGATGGAAATTGTTTTTAAAAAGATAAAGAATAGCTTTTGAAAAGAATAACAAGAATATTACCAAAAATATTCTCTCTTTGCCCAAGTGTTTCTCCCTCATGGTCATCTGAATTCAAGATTGTGTGGTGAAGGGTTCGACAAAAAGCAGGACCAGTCATGGTGCATCTTTCTCACACTCACTTGAATACAGGATTGTGTGGTGAACAATTTAAACCAAAAGCAGGACCACTCATCAGTCATGGTGTTTCTCCCTCATAGTTACTTGAATATAGGATTGTGTGGTGAAGGGTTAAAAACAGGACCAGTCATGGTATTTTTCTCTCACTTGATTACAGAATTGTGTGGTAAAGGATTAAAATGAAAGCAGGACCACTCATGGTATTTCTCCCTCACAGTCACTTGAAAACAGGATTGTGTGGTGAAGGGTTAAATCAAAAGCAGAACCAGTCATGGTATTTTTCCCTCACAGTCACTTCAATATAGGATTGTGTGGTGAAGGGTTAAAACAAAAGCAGGACCAGTCATGGTATTTTTCCCTCACAGTCACTTCAATACAGGATTGTGTGGTGAAGGATTTAAACAAAAGCAGGACCACTCATGGTATTTTTCCCTCAAGGTCACCTGAATTCAAGATTGTGAGTTAAAGGGTTAGATCAAAACCAGGAATAGTCATGCTTTTTCTTCATAAGTACGCCGAGCCCTGGTAGCTCAGTCGAAAGCGTGCAGGACATGAGAACATGGGGTCCAGCATTCGATCCCTGGCTACGACCCCTGGCTCGGCCAATTTCTTTCCGAGGATTGATGATAGTCACTGCGACAGGATTCATTCCTCTCCCACCGCTGACCATTGTCTCGACGATGATTGTGGAAAAGCAGCCAGTGGCTTGGAAAGAAAAACTGTGCAGAGTACTGGTAAAAGAGACTCCAGGAAAGCATGGATAGGTGCACTGGCCGCCGCGATATAACTGAAATAATGTTGAAAACGGCATTAAACACCATACAATCAATCTCCATAAGTACACTTAAATACAGAATTGTGTGGTGAAGAGTTGAACCACTAGCAGGGCCAGTCATGGTGTGAAGGCTCAGAAGGAAGAAACTTTTTCCAAGGCTAGAAGTACAGTTCTAGAGCAAAATGAAGGGTCAGTTTTGTCATTATCTAGAATTAGGTAGTACATATACTTAGTGCAGATCAGAGATCAAACCAGACCTTGGTGCATATTCACCAACCTTTCCTAAACCTTAGAGCATCGCATTAATCCAAAAGGCATTGTGAATTTAGAAATAAGATCCAAATAGACACAATATCGAGGTAGATTATGTACAGAATGTCTCAGCAAAGCAGACGGTGTAGATTAAGTATCAGGCTGCACATTTTGTGCAATCTGATCTTGATCTATACTGACCCCAAAGCAACTATAGTGTGAAAGGAGCTTTATGGGATGAGAGCATTCCAAGACTTATACTCAAAAATTTGGTTTAGCCAATCAAAAGTTGTCTTACTTTCAAATTTACAAAATTCTCTGCACCAAAGTAAAAGTATTCTTATAAATGGTTGGTGAATATGGGCCCTCGGGCTGAATACTTTCAAAAGTATTAACTCTTTACCAAACGACAAAATTTTGGACTAGTCCAAATTGAAAGCATTTGCAGACGACAAAATAAAGGTGAATCAAAAATTGAAATTTGATTTGGGAAGGGTAGAAAACATTGTGGGAAAAGGAGAAAATGCTGGTTACCAGCATTTTCTCCTTTCCTACAATGTTTTCTAAAGCTTTCTTTCTCAGGGTCGTTAAAAGTCGGGATTGTGTGGTAAAGAGTTAAATTACAGATACTTTACACTGTAGAATACAGAATACAAATACTTTTTTAATGAATGTATCTGGTTATCAGCATTTTCTCCTTTCCTACAATGTTTTTAAAAGCTTTCTTTCTCAGGGTCATTAAAAGTCGGGATTGTGTGGTAAAGAGTTAAAATAGAGATACTTTACACTGTGGAATACAGAATACAAATACTTTTTTTAATGAATGTATCTGAATAAGAATTTAAATGCTTTGCAATTAAATACAAATACTTTTTAATACTTTTTAATTCATTACAAAAAAAAAAGGCATTTTTCCTATCATCACCTGTAAGTTCAGTGCTTTAATTGGGAAAAACACAAAAAAATTGTCCATCCATCCATCCCTCCATCCATCCATTCGTCTGTCTGTCCATTTATCTATTTATGTCTGCTCCTTTTTTCCATTTACATTTCATTGCTTTTCTATTCTGTCCGCTTAAATGGCGTTTAACGGTGTAAGGGAGAGAACTCGTATTTGCATGTGTCTAAATTTCTATCAGAGTCGCGTTCCCTGTTAAGGACACAACCTATAAACAGGGTCGAATGAAATATAGTACACCTTACTGTAGAGACGATCGGTATGAAAACGATCTCTTCTCTTGTTATGGTTTGTCTTATATTTTTATGATAGGTTTAATTAATACCAACAGTTCCGAAGTTATCATTACATCAGAAAAGAAAATGCAGTAAATAAATGATATTGCCAGACAGTAGTCTCCCTTGCATGTCATCACACGTGTAAACACAACACAATTCAAAGCGGGGAAATAACGTTTTTTTTTTTAAAGATAAGATCCCACAAGTAAATAAAGTCAATATAGGTAATCAACATTTAAAAATCATTCAATAAGAAAATTATATTTGTTCAATTAGACGAACGCTATAAAATTGATAAAAAAATACATACTTACCTAGGTCATGGTTCCATCACTCACGGTTATTAACAAAATTTCAATTTCGTGAACTATTCTGAGTTTAACAGATCGACCTCTTAACTGGAAGGAATACGAGAATAAGCAGTTGCATTGACTGATTGAATTTGCGTTTATTTATCGTCGCCACCGGTTTCCCATATGGGCGACGCCCCCCTGAAGGCTGTCAGTATTGTTACGGGGTATAGTGCAGATACAGGACGAAACCCATCCTAAGTTACGCCTGGTTCTTTAACGTGGTCGGTGTATAGCACCGTCACACGGGACCTCGGTTTTACCAGGGATCCTATATATCATGTGTATACGATCCCTGGTTTTACGTCTCATCCAAAAGACTATTAGTAATTTTAGATGACCAGCCGTGGGGATCGAACCCACACCCTGGAGTGACCCGAAACACCACGTTCACGAGTCCTACGCTCTACCTATTGAGCTATGTGGGCTGGACTAAGCAGTTGCATTGATTGAATTTGCGTTTATTTATCGTCGCCACCGGTTTCCCATATGGGCGATATGGGCGACGCCCCCTGAGAGCTGTTAGTATTGTTACGGGGGATAGCGCAGATACAGGACGAAACCCATCCTAAGTTACGCCAGGTTCTTTAACGTGGTCGGTGTATAGCACCGTCACACGGGACCTTGGTTTAACGTCTCATCTGAAAGACTATTAGTAATTTTTGATGTCCAGCCGTGGAAATCGAACCCACAACCTCATAATCACGAGTCTTTTGCTCTACCAACTGAGCTATGCGGGCTGGTCAAGCAGTTGCATGTGTTGATTTCAAGCTTTTGAAGACTATCAGACGTGGTAGGGGGGATTACAAGGGAGGTCACTCTTCATGATTTTTGACTTAGCGATTTGAATGAGTTTTCTCCCTTAGACCATCAATGATTTCAAGCTTGTGCCGGAGGGTAGGGGGGTCATTTCAAGGGAGGTCAATTCTTCATGATTTTGACTTTTAAATTTAGATAAATTTTCTCCCTTTAACTATCAATGATTTTAAACGAAACGTCTGTAAAAATGTCCTGCTTATGTCAACGACACCGCTTGTGAAATATTAAAGATACATCTTTACAGTCAAAGAGTAAACAAACACTATTAAAACTAGACAGCTTTATAATCTAGTCAGCTGTGTAAACGTAGATTAAAAAATCAATATAAGGTGTATGGGGTAAAGAAATTGTAGGGGTTTGTCTTCGATTTAAACCGTAAACTGTGGTTGTTATATCTATGGCTAACCTCAATGGAATGAAATGCATTTTCTATCTGCCGTAATCTGTGCAACCTTGCAACCATCGGGGGCAATATTTGGCATGAAGATACAGGAGTGGTTATAGTTTCATAAAATAAATAAAAAAAAAAACGGTTCAAAAACTGGATGAAAACGAGTAAAGATGTATGTTTAAATAGTTTCTTTTTTTTTTAATCCCTTTTCCAGTTAATTCTGATATACGCTAGATCTACCTTTTCCTATAAAGTTTATTATAAAACATATTTTTGTTCAAAATTATAACCTGAAAATTATGTTGGTCACTTTATGATGCAGGTTATTTACTCAGATGGTGATTAAGTAAGTGTTTTTTAGTCACTTGGAAAGATGTAAAGTGTAACTTAAAAATTAAGTGATTATGCAACATGGTGATGTCTCATTTCATGTATTTTCCAAGGTGGTACCAAAATATGGAGCGTAATACCCGTGTCGGTTTTACCACGGGGGTGGGGGTGGGCTGGAATTTCCCTACTTTAATGTACATATATTTTGATGAAATTCTCTGTGTTGTGCTTTTGCAGACAAAGTAGATCAAGATCAGAATGCACAGTCTATGCAGACTTATCTGTTCTCCATGCAGTTCAATAATGAACATGAGCGTGAATCATTTAACAACTCTTTACAAGATGACAAAATTTTAGCTTTGTACACAATGGGAGCATTTGCAAACCACAAATAAGATATGAATCATATGATTGGTTAGAAAACATTGTGGGAAAGGAGAAAATGCTGGTTACCAGCATGTTCTCTATTTTCCCTCAAAGTTTTCTGAAGGTCTCTCTATCAGCATTGCTTAAATATGGGTTTTGAGTAGTAAAGGGTTAAGCCTGTTGAAATATTAAAGGTTTTCAAGTGACAAATTATTTGTGACTAGTGCTCTTTTGACTCTATAGCCTTCAGTGGTATCTAGATTTATTCCAGTTAACCCTTTACCACACAGTGCCAACTTTTAACGACCCTTGGAAAGAAGCCTTTTGAAAACATTGTGGGAAAAGGAGAAAATGCTGGTTACCAGCATTTTCTCCTTTTCCCAAGATGTTTTCTACCCTATCAAAGAAAAATTGCACCATTTGCGCCACATTGACATAGTCGTCTGCAAATGCTTTCAATTTGGACTAGGCTAAAATTTTGTCATCCAGTAAAGGGTATAAAGAAGACTTGACATTGCAATATAAATTGCAATAATTTCTGGCTGTCAATTGATTCCAATGTGCTATATTTTTCAATATTTTTCAAAATTTTTATATTCTTTTCTTAGACTTCCTATATTTCCTGTATTTTCTTATAATTTGGAAATTTTTCCTTTATTTAACAAAAAAAAAAGCCACTGACATAAATATGGAGAACATGAATGCTTTTTTTACTACATCTAGTATTTTCATTTGCAGTTTGGCTATACTTTTACACTCCTCTACAGCAACCCCACCATGCAGAAGTACTGTTAAACTCTGTGGCTAATCCATGTGAACATCTTGATACTGAATGTTACATACTTCAAGCAAGTAGCTAATGAGAGAGATCATCATCATTGATCTTCCTTACCCTCCCCATGCGGCATAAAGCCATGTGGCAAGCAGCTATTGGTTTTTATATCAATTCATTCAAAAAATAATGAGAGGGAGCTACTAGCTTCAACTGTTTAGTCAGCACTTCAGCAAAGGCTTATCTGATTGGTCTATAACTGTTGAAGCTTACTGTACTTTCAAATTTCAAACAGACCAATTAGTGTCCGATGCAGACCAACTGCAATATTGTATGAGGATCCTGTATTTAGCGTGAGTCACTGACCTTTTGCGGAATTTGTAGGTCAAGATCAGACTGCACATGAACATGCAGTCTGATCTATGATCTACAGTGTCCGATAAGGACATATTTTACCACCAAAAATTACCTTTCAAATAGCAAAATTTGAGTTTAAAAGTTTCATTTCACTTACTGTATTTAGCAGGATAAGGGTTAATGTTTTATCACTAATGGGCTCCTGTAGTCCTATCCAAGGCATTTTACACCCTGCACTTGAATAGTATGTCCAGGAGCAAACAATATCCATTTCATTTTTAGCTCTACTGGCTGAAAGCCAGCAGAGCATAGGTCATGGTATGGTTTCTGTTGTCCGTCTGTCCATCCGTCTATTAGTCTTTTCCTGGTTTCATGATAAAGTCTGCATTTGTAATCATATTTTCATGAAATTTGCACAGTTTGTTAACCTCATCAATAGCTTGAACCCTACTTATTTTGAAAAAAATTCGACAATCAGTACGGGAAAAATCGCCATTTGAAGTTAAAATTTTAATTTCTATTTCTTGTTTACGTGATAAAGTCTGCATTTGTGGTTGGACTTTCGTAAATTTGCACTGTTTGTTTATCATATCAATAGCTTGAATCCTATTGATTTTGAAAAAAAATCTGACACTCAGTATTATAAAAGTAGCCTGTTGAAGTTGAAAATTTCCATTTCTTGTTTATGCAATAAAGTCTGCATTTTTGGTCAGATTTTGTGTGAAACTTGCACAGTTGCTTTGTATCATCAACAGCTTGAACTCTATTGATTTTGAAAGAAATCTGACAGTCAGTTTGGGAAAAGTGGCCATTCAAAGTTGAAAATTTCCATTTCTTGTTTAGGCAATGAAGTTCACAGTGTTGATCAAATTCTTATTATCCAAATTAATAGTCTGCAAACCATGAAGATTACCTCCACACTTTCAGAATCTAAACCAAAGAAAGGTAATTAGAGGTAAAAGGTATAATTGTCTTTTATGTTGGATTTATTTCATAAGTCAAAGGTTTCTTAAAAGGAATAATTACTACTTGTTTGCTTTATTGTTTGCCACTTACAAGCAATTCCCACTTTTCCCACAATCTTTTCTAATAGAAGTCCTATAGTTTGATTTTTTTTTCAAACATTTTTTTAATATATACCATCATTTTATATAGGAGTGGGCTTTTCACCAGGTGGGCTTTTTACCTATTGGGCTTTTCACCTAATGGGCTTTTGTCCATACCTCAGTTTTCAAGACCCCGATGGAAAAAAATCCTGGATCTCCCCTGATGTAAATTGTGTTCAACAGGATGGGTGATTGTATTCAGTTTACTGGTCATGACCTCTTTGGTATTCCAAGGCTGACAAAAGAATCCACTGACTTTTATCTTACAGATTTGACTAAACAAATTGACAGAATAGATCCAAGATTAGACTGCACATTCTGATCTTGATTTATTTTATGCTCAAGAGCCTTATTTCTGTCCATGGCCATGTTAGGGTTAAAATTTATATATGGTTGATCAACATGAATGAAAATTCAGTCCATGCAAAGATCTATCTGTAGAAAAACCATTGTGGTTTTATTTAGAAAGATAATGTTGTTAGGCAGTCTGATCCTAATCTGTACCCTTTATATAACACTATCAGCAGAGTCCAAGTTTTACTGGCATATAAGTGACAGTTCTGTTCCTGACTGAAGAGGTAAAATATTTCATTTGTTTCCTGTGGCTTTAAATTGCAACAGAAAAAAAATAAGAAAATTGATCAGCCACATGAATCAAAACAATGTTTATCTACCTATTCATTTACTAATCTGTATGACTTTTTCCTTATTTTCTTTTCATTTTGCTTTCCATTCCGCTCTTAGCTGGTTTTCATCACAATAAAACTTGAAATTAATTGGTCATGATCTGTGCAAAACAAACGGATTCGTAAACAATGTATGGTCCAAGGGAGCAAACTCGTACTTACATAAACCTTTGCTAATATCAGAGTGGCGTCCCTTATAGTTATGAACAGCCTAAAACCAAAGACGAAGGAAAGGTATGTCTACGTTTAAAGTTTGCAGAGACAATCGTTTGTAAAAAAAAACTTGTTCCCCTGAGTTGTGATGGATTACCTGTGTTTTTTTTTTTTACAGTACTGTAAATATTTATAGTTCTGGAGCTATTACTACTTCACACAGAATTAAATGATCAGTGAATGCTATCTTTGTAACGAGCCGGTAATTTCCCTTGCATCTAAACACATTTGTAAACATAACGACCGCCAAAATTTAAAGTTTTAAATGTCAGTGTTTTATTATGATAATATATTTTATTAATCACATAATTTTAACTCAATTCAGATTAAAACATTCTATCAATATCCTAAATCGGTACACAAAATTAGATCAGATAGATGACTGCACGTAGCGTCCTTCAAACTAAACAGTGTCCACATTATCTTGCTCCATGCTTTCCATTACCCCCGATGCGGAGGCTTGCACCGAAGGTTTTTTTTTTTTTCAATTCTGCCTAACCCTAACCCGAGTGGTTAAACAGTTAAAGAATAACATCCGAGCTCCCCTTTGGATCGAACGAAGGTTTCCTATACCCATCGTCATCAATAAATGTCGTCAGATGTGCCGAGTTGTCCTTTTATTTCAAATTCCATAATTACATCTAGCTGGTAGAAAATCGATAATAAATCATTCCCCAAGTGTTAAAAGCTTGTGCCTTATATCAAATGTTTCAAGGCGATTGTCTAGATGTTTATGTAAGTGTCGATGTAAGTCTCCCTACGCCTTACAGCAGGATTCAATTCAATCCATAAGCCAAAGCGGAAATCCTTGCAAAATTTTGGTGAAGATTTAAAAAATCTTTCAGATAACAAAATTTCACTTTGTAAAAAAGAAAAAAAAAGTTGTTGATTGCCGCTTCCTAGGTATGCATTTCCACTCGCCCAGCATTTAAACTTAAGGAAAAAAAAAGGGGGGGGGGGGGGTTTGCTGAGGGATGAACCGGAAATCAGTCACAGTAAGGGAGGCCACTCTTCATAAATTTGTCTTTATGGTTTTACGAGTTTTCTCCCTTAGACCATAAAAATTTCGACAAAATTCCCGCAGTTCACATTGTACCGTTTCATAACAAGTGAAACCGAGTACTGTCAAGTTTATTATAATCATGATGAAACTAAGGCAACAGGGCCCGTAGATTTATGTAAATATCATGGCAAAAGACAATTTTGCGTGTGAAAAGCAACTTGTTGTTTTTGCATCCAAATTTTTCGTTGGAAACTTACCTCAATTTATACAGGGATCGTATATACGTATAAGATCCCTGATTTACATTACTTCACTAAATTCAAAGTTGTCTTCTAAGAATTTGTTTCGTAAGGCTATTCTTACGTAACCCTTTACCAAACAATTTTTTTTCTTCTTTGATCCTCTGGGGTGGGGGAGTTTCTGAAAACATTGGAGGAAAAGCAGAAAATGCAGGTATACAAGCATTCTAGTTAAAAGCATTTCATTCCTTTTCTGACAGCGTTTTTATATGCCATTGATGATAAATCCCACTACTTTACCACTATGATTTTCTTTTGTCTGAAACTGATGTGAAATCTTGGCAAGTCAAAAATTGTGCTTTTATGGATGCCAAGTACAAATTTAGTTGTGTCTGTAGATCCTAAAGTCTAAGATCAGACTGCCTTTTTTTGGACTGTATATCTCAATATCAGGCTGCACAGGATGTACTTTTTGATCTGACTGATCTGCCCTGGGTTCTTCACTATCTACTGTTTTATGAAATGTTCTTGCAAAAGGAATTGTAGGAAATTTTTAGCAGTTTTTCCTTTTCTAACAATGTTTTCAAAAGCCTTTTTTCCTAATAGTTGGAACCATTTTGTTGAAAGTTTTCTCATTATGTCCCGAGACGAGTTTACAAAAGATTAAACACCCTTAAATGATACTGAAATCTAACTTGAATTATGGTTTCATTCAATTTTAAATGACTGTAATACACAAGTTTTGTATTTTTGTTTAAGATGTAACATTTTCTACCCGTTCAGAGACAAACCTCATTACTCGAGCTAAGTATTATTTGTTGTCGCAGCCGTTTTGAATTTGGAAGAATCTAAATTTCTGTTGTTTGCTGAAGGGTTAAAAAAAGTCCAGGTAAATATGACTAGGGTAACTGTTGCCATCAGATGACTGAAATAATGTTTTGTTTGATGAAAGCATTATTTCCTGATACAAATCAGCGTGTGATTGCTTTGAAAAAACAAGAGCGCCATTGGCCCTAAAGCGCTCATCTGAATAAAGTCACCTGGAATTGATATGTTGAAGACATCCTGGTTGTAGAGATGTAAAACACATGGGTGTTACTAACCTGGGTTCCAGTCCCTTCATTCTCTCGTTTTCTATCATTTGGACGTTGCTTTGTCAAAAATGATGTTAATAATAATGGATACCTGCCAAACAGTGTGAAAACAGAAGTAAATTAATGATTCAGGGCTTTGGGATAAGAATGAACAAGTTGAAGTATTTGGTATTTTATGTCAGTTTTTACTCAACTAGAAGTGTCAATAAAAGTGGCTTAACGCTTTACAAAGCAATCGCGAGTTTTAACAACCTTGAAGAAGAAGACTGTTGAAAACACTGTTGAAAAAAGAGAAACTGCTGGTAAATAGCATTTTCTTCTTATCCCACAATGTTTTCTATCCTATCAGACAGATATCAATCATTTGAACTATATTAAGTTTATCATATGCAAATGCTTTCAATTTGGACCAGTCTAAAATTCTGCCATTTGCTAAAGCCCCCGCTGAGTGCTTTAATAGAGAAGAAAACAGACAGCACCTAAAGTGATCGATTATTCAGTGTCACTTTCAACATTATTTCTATCATATCCCAGCAACAGTGTCACATATTCATAAAGTGTCTTGGGTTCCACCAGTACCAGGCTACGGCTCTTATGCACCCAAGAACTCTCCCACAAAAAACCCAGTGCCTCTAGTGATGATTCTACCCAAGACCTCTGGATTGCGTGTCTTACAACTCCCCCATTGAGCTGCCAATAACACATGAACCCTAAAATGTGTAACAGGAAAATATTCAAGGTCAAAAAAGAGATTGTAATTCGACATAGCTTAAGAATAGACATCTGAAAATTGCACCTTGCCTATCTACAGTTTTCTATAAAGTTTCAATACCATGACAGCAAAACTGAGGGAGGAGTTTGTGTAACAAACTTATCTATGAGAACTCACACAGAAATGGAGAGAGACAAACAAACAGACAAAGTAATTCAAGTATACCCCTCAACTGCATCAGGGCAGGTTAATTGAAAGACATATTACCTAATAGTGATGATAAAGCTTATACCAGGTTACATGCATATACAATTAAATATATATAAATATATTTGTAACACAAACAATAACACTGCAAATAATGAAAAATGATTTAGTGCAATGAAATAATGAACAACACTTCTGGCTTGTGTGTAAACCTTGAGTCAAACCATTTCTTCTTCAAACCTATTTGTCAAGGTCTTTGAACTTCAAGAGTTAGTTGTTCAAGCGCTACTTAACCCTTTACCACACAATCACAAGTTTTAACGACCTTGAAGAAAAAAAAAAAAAAAAAAAAAGCCTTTTAAAAACATCATGGGAAAAGGAGAAAATGCTGGTAACCAGCATTTTCTCCTTTTCCCATGATGTTTTCTACCCGTCCCAAACAGAATTTAAAATTTTTGAGTCACATTAATTTTGTTGTCTGCAAATGCTTTGAATTCGGTCTAGTCTGCAATTTTGTTGTATGGTAAAGAGTTAACTCATTACCAAGTGAAAACCTTTTGGACATTTCCAAATCAAAAGCATTTGCAGATGCCAAACAAAATATGGTCAAGACGGTGAAAATTGTCTTTGAAAAGTTAGATAACATTTTGGGAAAAGGAGAAACTATAGCTACCAGCATTTTCTCCTTTCCCACAATGTATTCAAAAGCCCTCTTCCTTTTTTGTAAGGCTATTAAAACTTGTGATTGTGTGGTTAAGGGTTAATCTACCACAGAATCATCACAGTATTTGAAGACAAATTGGTGCAAATGTTAAGAAATTAAATGAAAAAAAAAAAAAAAAAAACAGCACCCCCCCCCTTTTCTCTAAAACAGACAAAAACATTCTCACAGATAAATATAAAGCAAATACAATATACATATCTTAATCACATTCATGTCACACTGATCATTCAAGCACATTTTACATCTCTGACTCTTTAACAAATGACTTACAGACAACCTTTTTGGTCGTCTGGAAGCACAATGTAAAAACATTGGGTCAGATCTAGAATTCGCTTGAAATGACAAGCAATTTCTCATTCTGCTACGATTTTTTAATAACTATCCAGTATTAAACTTTCAATTACGTTGAAAGTCCCGATTTAACTCTTTATCAAATAACACAATTCTAGAGGTGTTCAGTTGGTAAGCATTTGCAGATAGCAAATTATAAGTAAATCAAATGTTGAGATTTGTCTTTTATAAGGTAGAAAACATTGTGGTAAAAGGAAAAAAAAAATGCTTGTTACCAGTGAAGTCTAAAATTTTGTCATCTGGTAAAGAGTTTATACGGTGATGACAATTCTATCAAAGCAGGATCTAAGATTCAATTTTAATGTAAATCAAGGCAGTCTGATCTTTGATCTACACTGTCCGATAAGGAAGTCTTGTCCACCAAAAAATACCTTTGAAACAGCAAAATTTGGGTTTTTACTATCAGCTCAAAAATTTCATTTCACTTATTTAGCAGGATAAGGGTTAAACCAACTGAAAGTGTGAATTTCATCTATTTCACACTTCAACAATAGGTATACAAAAACATCTATACCACTAAAAGGTATATTTATACAATATGTATGTGTTATATGAAAGACTGATTCAGAAAACTAATGCAGAAAATATAAAATTATCTGCGATAAAAGTACAACCCCTTCCTAAATGTCTATGTAACTGTGGAGACATCGATTCATCTGAACTTCAACTTTAGATTCTCACTTTGTCAAAATAAATTTGAGAAATGATCTGGTGAAAGGGGAATGAATAGAGGAACGTTGTTTTATGGGCATTGATAGCTCTGTTCATTTAGTGCTCAATATGAATTAAAAGATGTTAAAGTGTGATTTTTGTGCTTAAAAAGATTCGAAAATAATGGTAGGCTAAAGGTTTATTGCATCTCTGTGAAGCATCATACCTAGCAAGTCATCATATAATTAGAAATCAATAAAATCCATTTTGTCTAACAACCATTTTAATCATGGGGTAGAAGAGTCCTTTGACCTGCAGAAAATCGATCAATAGCAAAAAGCTTTAACCCAGATCAGCCTGCGCAGACTGCTCAGGCTGACCTGGGTCTTTGCTTTTTTTAGATTCATTTAACCCCTTTTTTTACAGGGCATGGCTCATTTTATTTCCCCTGCCGTTTGTGTCATAGGTTTGGAAGAATCTTTCCAATCTAAATCTGCATACAAGGAATTAATACGTCCGTGAAAATGGCTTTTCTAGACTCCCTAAACTGTGAAACAAGTGGTAAGTACTGACTACAAAGAAAAATATGTGTCTAAAATCTAATTTGAAAAAGAAAAAAGAGAATAAAATATTCTGTTAGAAATATGTATATATTAGAAATACAAAATAGCTCCTTTCTATCATATAAGCATGATTATGGAAGTTATCTCATGTGATAGGAGTAAATAACTCTTTCAAGGATGTAAACAATCTGTTTCTTCTCACATGTCTGCACACAAGTTTGTAGGTTCTCGTTAGAGTGTTACCATCTAGGCCAAAGTTTATGCAGATAAAAGCTAGCAGTCATGCTCTGGCCAAAGGAGGTTTAATGCATGTCTGTGTTGCATTTTACTAAGGAAGCTATCACACAATTATGAATCCATAAATTCCACTGGATCCACAAAATCCATTTCATATTCGAAGTTTGTCTGCACAATGAATTTCATTTCATCCATCATCACTTAAAATTTGTGAAATAAACAGCTGCAACAATTACCATTTTTACCTCTCTGCCATTGGTAGTATAGGAAAATATTGTGGCTAAAGGAAAAATTTATTGTAACAAACAGTTGCTTCTTTTCCAACCAAGTTTTTCATACCACTGAGAATGATGTTTTCCGTTCCTTCAAATGTTCGTCATTTGTGTGATTCTCTTCAGTTTGTGGTCTGTGTGAAATATAGCCTCTATGGTCATGATTTATTCTAAATGCTTGTTTAGTTGAGAATCTGTTTATTCTTTTCAACTTAATTCTGTTATTTCTGACATTTCTTGCCCTCAGAACTTTCAAAATAAACTTCTACAGAACAATTGAAGACAAGTCAGTCAAAGGAATTCATCACCCCTCAGCCTTATCTCCGTACATCCTAACTCTTTACTAAATAACAAAATTTTGGACTTTTCCAAGATAAAAACATTTGCACTCATGTCACTCATATGATAAGATTAATCTCTGAAAGGGTAAAAAATGCTGGCAACCAAAATTTTCTCCTTTTTCCCAAAATGTTTCCAAAAGCCTCAAAAAGAGTTAAAAACGTTGAGGGAAAGGAGAAAATACTGGCTCCCAGCAATATCTTCTTTTCCAACAATGTTTTATAAATCTTCTACTTCAGGATTTTCTGGTACAACAAAATTGTTTGGCAACAGGTTAACCCCTTACCAGACGACAAAATTTTAGCCTTGTCCAAATTGAAAGCGTTTGCAGACGACAATTTTAATGTGGCTCAAATGGTGTAATTTTTCTTTGATAGGGTAAAAACATTGTAGGGAAAGGAGAAAATGCTGGTAACCAGCATTTTCTCCTTTTCCCACAATGTTTTCAAAACGCTTCTTTCCCAAGGTCATTAAAAGTCGGCATTGTGCGGTAAAGGGTTAACAAATTTTGTTCTATGCCAGGATGCTGTTCTGTATGTCCGTGTTGCCATGTTCTTCCACTGTCACTAGGTCTGGTGCTATCACTAAAACTTGTTGTCTAGGATTTACGGGTGGATGTGAAGCACTTCTGTTAAACGGTTTCCTCTAGAAATTATAAAAATAAAAATATATGTCATTCACCATTAGAGAGGGCACAGGATATTAACTCTTTATTACGCTTTACCAGACGACAAAATTTTAGCCATGTCCAAACTGAATGCATTTGCAGATGACAGTTTCGATGTGGCTCAAATGGTGTGATTTTTCTTTAATAGGGTAGAAAACATGTGGGAAAAGGAGAAAATGCCGGTTACCAGCATTTTCTCCTTTTCCCACAATGTTTTCAGAAGGCCTCTTTCTCAGGGTCATTAAAAGTCGGCATTGTGTGGCAAAGAGTTAAGAGAAAAAAACTGTCAGACTCTTGTACAATAGAAGAATTTAGAGACCATAGGTATAACATGACTCAAACGATGTAATTTAAAATGAAAGGGTTGAAAAAGTAGTGGGAAATGGAGAAAATGCTGGTTACCAGTACTTTCTCCTTTTCCAACAATGGTTTTACATCAAACAATTCCAAGTTTCAACAACCATGAAGAAGGCTTTTGAAAAAGTTGCTGGAATAAGACAAATTGCAGGTAACTATCATTGGATGGTATGAAATGATAAGATATAAATCAAAACCCAAAAGAAGGCCAAGTCAATGTACTTAACAAAAAAAAAAAAAAACTTAAAACGTGGAAGTTCAAAGAAGTTTTGCATGGAATACTAGTATCTCATTCAATAGAGAAAAGAATCAAGCAAAGACCAGACTGGTCGTAATGTGCAATGAGGTCTTAGGAACATGGGAAGAAGCAAAGAACTTTGTATGGTAAAACATGACAAACAACTTTCACTTTTGCCACAATGTTTTCAATAGTAGATATCTGCAAGACTAAGTTGTTTGCCTCCTACCCCTGGTTTCTGTGGTATTGGTTTTGACAACACTGGAACATCCTCTGTGTAGAAAACAGTATGCTATAAATTGACATTATTGTCATAAATGATTAATTCTCAAATACATACACATATTACCTATTCAATAATAACTTTTTCACACCATGTAATCATGTGACAGGATGTGAAATGAACCACACAGCTTTTAACTCTTTACCAGACAATCCTGAGTTTTAATGACCCTAAGAAAGAAGCCTTTTGAAAACACTGAGGGAAAAGGAGAAAATGCTGGACACCAGTAATTCTATGCTGGAAACCAGCATTTTCTAAGCTGGAAACCAGCATTTTCTCTGTTACCCACAATATTTTTCTACCCTTTCAAAGACAGAAATTATTGTATGAGCTACACCCCATGTTTTGCCTGCAAATGCTTTCAATTTGGTAAAGTCCAAAATTTTGTCGATTGGTAAAGAGCTCAGCAAAATTTGGCCACTAAATAAGCTTCAATGCCAAGGCCCAATTTCACAAAAAAACTTAAGTCTCTTATTTTGCTCAGATTCGCTAAAAGACTCATTTTCCAGCTTAAGTTGAGTTCAGTACTAGAGACATGAACAGACTTATGTAATGTTCTCTAATCTTGAGCTGACACAATGTTTCTGGCTCAACTCAGCAAAAGAAATGAATTAAACTCGGTAAACAGACTTTAGTTAACTATTTTGCTAAGTTAAGTCTAAAAGATTGTCTGTTAAATGAGTCTCTTAGCGGATCTGAGCAAAGTAAGAGACTTAAGTTTTTTCATGTATTTGCTAAATCTTTTTCATGTATTTGCTGAATCTTAGCACATACTCTACATCTGGCTTATATAGATCCAGAGTTTAGCTTGAACATAGAATGCTTCTAATACAAAGACAATGAGATACATAAAGTCCAGAAACTAGTTTTCTCTCCTTTGTTACAAATGTTTTCTTTTTTCTTTCTCTGTTGATTAAAATCTGTTAAAGTTGTAAATGTGAGCAAAAAATATTTCTTGTCACTGTTAATTCAAGTGTTAAAATTATTCCGATGTTACTAAAAAGCAAAAATGTACTTCCAACATAAATCAATTACAATTGGGAATCAACAATTATGTTTGTCAAAGGGGCATTAAACCAGATTTTGTTGCGCGCCCCCCCCCCCCCAAAAAAAAACCTGGGTGATGACATCGTAAAAGAAAAAATCATATGGGTGTGATTGTTTACCCCTAGATTGGTTAAAGAAAAAGATGCGAGAAAAACATATCTCTCTACCAACAGAGCTACCAAGCTAACTGGACTATATCTGTGTTTCAAATGTATTCATCCTTTGTTTTGCATAACGGTTATAGCATTACTAATAGAATAGGAAATTGTACAGTTATCTAGAGGATTGGCTGGGGCAACATGTCGAGCCCTCCATGGGGGAGTTAGTAAAGAACTGCAAAAGCTGCACTTTGAAAAAAAGTAACCAATCACAAAATGCATATCTATCTTATTTATGATCGCTTTGTTTTCAAATTTGCATGAGGGTAGGAGTATTCCCTATTTATGAACAAGTAGAAGTTTAATTAATGACCTGTAAGTATGACCTTGACCTTGAAATTACTGTAGCGAATAATTCATAGAGACACTCGCTACTCATTAAGTAGAACCTTGTACCTAACTGAACAAATGTTTTAAATAGCACTTCTTCTCATAAAGGAGAACAGTTGTGCTAAATTATTTTTCGAGCACTTCATGATTGTAGAAGTTCTGGTCTAGATAAATCTGGACAGATGCACATATGCACTTACCAACAAACACACTAAGGCACACACACACATACACCGAAACAACATAATCTCGCTCACTGCAAGCAGGCTCGACAAAAATCTCCTTATCTCCTCGTGTTTTCTACATGCATTTCTATCCATGTTTTACTTTCAAAGCCATCTTTGCTAGCCAATTAAAATTAGCCATCCTTGTACAGATTTTCTAGAAAATTTTTGAAATGAAATCTGGTGTATTGCTTGTTTAACTCACAACGCTATAGGCCGATATAAGTAGTTATATAAAGGGCAAATACTTCAAACAAAATACATGTCTTTATGTTTTGAATGCATTGTGTGAAAATAGTGATTTCTTACAGTGTATCAATTTGCTCTTCTCTAGAATGATTTTAAAAGATGTCCACAAGCTGGACATAAAGTTATACTCATATGGTAATGTATTATACTCCTGTAATACAGCCAATTACATACCTGCAGCAATGTCTTCCATTGACTAGATGAGAGTAAAACAATATCAGTATCATGTGCTATGAGTCCTACTTAACCACCTGCAGATGACTGTTTCACCCTGTAGTAAACCACTTTTGAAAAAAGTGTTGCAAAAGGCTCATTAGCGCAACTTCTCCTTTGCCATAATACTCTTACATATACATGTATTAATGTATAAGGCCCTACTTTATATTGGTTACCCATACTTTACAAGGCTGTGTATAGAGTTGTCTGCTGTAAGGCTGCTCTAGGAGGTAGATCCAAGATCAGACTGCAGGGTACTAGCATTTTCTCATTTCTGAAACTCTGGATTATTTGGTTAAAGGTTATTAAAACCTCTGTAAGCATTCAACAACACATTTCAGGAAAATGTAAATTTTCATAATTTTGATAACAAAAAACTTAAATCACTATCTCATACACAATGTGAAATAACAAAATCTCACATTTGAAGACTGTGTGGATATACTGGATCTTTTTGCAGCTCTGGCCCTGGCAACTTGTATGTGTCTTTTTATGTCTACAACAACATCTGTTTCATCCAGTATCTCCTCTTGTATCAGCTCTTCAAGTACATCTTCTAGGGTTATGATACCTACAGTCTGTCAAAAAAGAAATCTTTGAAGCTTTTCATACAGGTTACAGCCTTCATCTTCTAGTGTTATGATACCTGCAGTCTGGCAAAAAAACAGATATCTGGTGTAATAATACCTACAGCCTGACAAAAAAAAAAAAATCTTCTATAGTTACATTTACTTAAGACTCTAGCCAAATAAAAACCTTCTAGTATCATCAAACCTACAACCTGGCAAACGAAGCAGAAATCTCCCAGAGTTACAATACCTAAAGTCTGACAATAAGAGAAATCCTTTAGGTTATTGATTCCCAAAGCTTGAAGAAAAGGTCATTAATATTGGTCATCTGTGTGGACTTAAACTGCCTAAAAAGATTGCTTTTCAAACCAACATGAACAGGAATCTATCACCAAGTAACATAGTAATAATAAAGAAAAACCCTACATTTTTCCTTGCTGTACATTTCATACATCTTTTGTGTGATCTTTTTCCTTTAAAATTCTGCAACTCTTGCATTACTAATTGCAATCTGAATAGTTTTTGTGGATGATATAGATCAAGGTCAGACTGCACTCAATACAGAGTCTAATCTTTGATATACTCTTTCCAATATCTCATGCTTAAGTATGACTGAAAATATCAACTTCAGTGAAAATGTACTTTTACATCTGAAAAAAGGTAAAATTCATTTCCGTGGCAGCTAAATAGTTAAAAGGCATTTTTTGATCAAAGTAGAAAAAAAACAACACCTTTTCTGCTATATCCAAAATATCTTCATCGTCAGACTCATGACCAAGTAGAGGAATGTTAGGATTATCATCAAGATTCCTTGAATGATGTCCAAGAGAAACTTCATGACCTTTGTACGACTTCACAATTGCCAAGTGACCTTGAAAAGACATATAATGTAATTTAACTCTTGACAAGATAACAAAGCCTTAAACTTTTGCTCCTTTTTCCCACATTGTTTAGGCATACACAGTTATTTATGAATGGCCAAAGCATTAAAGATTACCTCACTTTTCCACTCTTTTCTGAAAATCATATATTACTGGGGCATAAAAAGTCGTGTATGGATGATATTTTGAGACAGCAATGCACAGGTAGTGTGTCAATCTCTCATATATGAGGTTTTGGCTTTGAATCTCTTTATAAGCTTGTTACCTTTTGCACTGCCAGAATATTTCCAAAAAGCAGTCATAGACAGTGATTGATACCAGATGTGGAGCTGGTGTCATGATCTGCGTGAACTATCAAATGGTTTTAAGTCTTAGAGCATTGAGCACAACTTTAGATGTTTCTCTAGATAAAGTAGATCATGATCAGATTGCCTTTTGGGATAGTAAAGATCAAGATCCAACTGCACAGAACATGCAGTATTGGATCTACAATGTCCCATTTTTTGTGACCTATTCTTGAAAAAAAAAAAACTCTTTTTTACTAAGTGAAATGTTTTGGTTATCTTCCCTTTTATATAGAGAGACTCCATTTCATTTATCTAGAACTTTAAGAGTCTATGCTAGCTCACCTTTCCCTTCTTGAAACTCATTTAACAGATCAAACAAGGGTTTATCTTCTGTTGTTTGTAAAACTGGGCGTGTCATCTCACTATCTATCAAGGACCTAATGGGCGTGGCATCCTCTGGGTCTAGATGAATCAAAGTCTTGACAAGCAGAAGAGCAATAATGTTCTCTCGGTCACCTTCATACACTGGCACTCGAGAATGAGCGGATGACGTGATCTGCATGTGACATTCAAAAAATTATATACTAGGGACAATCAATTTCTATAATCATCATTTCTTCTCATAACTCCTTACCACAGATTCCAACTTTTAACGACCCTGAGACACAAGTCTTTTGAAAACATTAAATTTGCAGCATATGGCTTAACCCTTTATCACACAATCCCGAGTTTTAACGACCCTGAGAAAGAAGCCTTTTGAAAACATTGTGGGAAAAGGAGAAAATGCTGGTAACCAGTATTTTCTCCTTTTCCCACTATGTTTTCAGTCCTATCAAAGACAACTTCCATCATTTGAACCAAATCTAAATTTCTGTCGGCAAATACTTTCAATTTGGAAAAGTCTACATTTTTGTCAGGTGGTAAAGAGTTAAAAAACGTTCTTTTGAGATAAAGATAATTAACCCCTTAACACAAGATCCCAAATTTCCAAGATCCTGACTACAAGGGCCTCTCGAAAAACATTGTGGGAAAAGGAGAAAACAATGGTAACCAGCATTTTTGCTTATTCCCACAATGTTTTCTATCATTTCAAAGAAAAATTCCATAAAATGAGCCATATTCAATTTGACATGCAATCTGCTGTCTCTAAAGTACAGTCATTTTGTCATATTGTAAAAAGATACTGTGACTTAACCCTTTACCAAACAATCCCTTGTTTTTATGACCCAGAGGAAGAAGCCTTCTGAAAACATTGTGGGAAAAGGAGAAAATGCTGGTAACCAGCATTTTCTCCTGTTCCCACAATGTTTTCTACTCTTCTAAAGTCAAGTTTTAATTTTTGAGTAATGTTTATTTTGTCATCTGCATATGCCTTTAATTTGGACAAGTCTAAATTTTTGTCATTTGGTAAAGGGTTAAGTTGAAAACAGAAATATATATAAATGCAATTTTTCCTATATGTTCAAAATATCATCAATTCTGGGAAAGAAATTGGCCGAGCCTGGGATTGAACCAGTGACCCCCTGTTCCCAAGTCCTGTATGCTACCCACTGAGCTACCCGGGGCTCGCCTGCAGGAGGAAAAGAGTTAATGATTAAAAAGCTATAAATAAGGTGAAGTTACGTATGTCATGGTACTGCTGCCCATTCATCTATTCACATCAACCATGCAAACTTGATTGATATGGACTGTAAAAGCAGTTTCTCCTTCAGCCACAATGTTTTTGAAGTAAAGTTGAGATTAAAAAAAAAGGTCATCTACATAGGTTTTTCTTTGCCAAACATTCCTGAATTTAACCAACCCTGGGGCACATGGCCTTTGTAAAGATTGTGGGTATAGGAGAAAATAGTATATGCATGCAATCAGTATTTTCTCCCTTATTCCACAATGTTTCATATCCCTTCAAAGACAAATCTTATCACTTGAGCCACATCTAATTTGTTGTCTGAGGAAAAAAAGGCTTTTGAAAATGACTGGGAAAAGGAAAAAAATGCTGGTAAATGGCATTTTCTCCTTTTCCCACAATGTTTTAGGCTCTTACAAAGACAAAACCTATTGTTTAAGCCACATTTAGTTTGTCATCTGCTAGTGCTTTCAAAATGGAAGAGTCTAAAATTCTGCTGTCTTGCACAGAGTTACAGTTTCACGACTCTAAAGCATAGAAGGCTTCATCAAAGACTTACCTCTGTCATGGTATTGCTATCCATACATCTGTTCACATCCAACATGTAAACTTCATCAATGGGAACCATTGCATCTTTCACATTCTTATTCTTCATATCTAGGGCACCCTGAAATAAAGTGCAGCTTGATCATAGATAGTTTTAACTCTTTATCAAACAACACAACTTTGGACCAGACCTCAATGAAAGTATGTGTAGACAACTAACTAAATACGGCTCAACTGACATACATGTATTCTGTCTTCGATTGGGTAGAAAACATTATTGGAAAAGGAAAAAATGCTGGTTACCAGCATTTTCTCCTTTCCCCACAATGCTTTCAAATACCTGAAAACATGGCATGGTGAGGTAAAGAGTTAAAGAAGATTTATCTTGGTTTCTAACCAGGTTGTCTGTGTTATACAGACATATCTCAGAGCCTGTGATAATGTAACTGTTAAAACTTCCATAATAATAGGGTTTTTGCATTTGTTTTCCATGCAATAGTGTATTTGGTTGGTTATGACACTGACTTGAAAGTAATGATTATGTCACAATGACTGATCGCATGAAAGTCACAGAAATACCTTAAGTTACACTGTCTGGGTTTAGCATGTAAGATACAGGCAAATTGTTTGTTTTGGTGTAAGGACAAAATATATTTTAGCCATGCCCTGACAAAAGGTTTAATGCATCTCCGTAATTATAACATGCAAGTCATCATATAATTATGGATTCATGAAATCCATTTTGTCTAAGAACTGGCTGAACCTTGAGGTAGAATGGTCCTTGGATATGCAGAAAATTGACTAACACCTAAAACCTTTGACCCAGGTCAAGCTGCGCATGCTGACCTGGGTTGATGCCTTTTGCAGATGCATTAAGGATAGGGCATCCTAATGGGATTCTTGTAACATCGAAAAAACGTACGGATTCAGCTAAGACTCGGGTAATCTGTAATCGATTGGCTGGTTCCCCACATCGGTTACGGATTACCCGAGTCTTAGCCGAATCCGTACGGTTTTGGCGATGATAGGCGATGTTACTTGTATCCCATTAGGGTGCCCTATCCTTAAACCCCCTTTTCAGCATGGCTCATTTCACTTGTAAACAAAGCATCACAATATTTTTTGTAGCTTTGCCATTCTTGGGAGTGTCACTTTTGAGGGTGACATTTTATCTTGATCTTCTACCATACCTCTTTAATCCTTTGCCACATGGCAATATTTTAGACTTGTCAAAATTGAAAGCTATGCAGACAACAAAAGAATTGCGGAGCAAATGATGAACTCTGTCTTTGAAAGGGTTGAAAACCTTGTGGGAAAAGGAGAAAATGCTGGTTACCAGCATTTTCACCTTTTCCCACAAGGTTTTCAATAGGCTATTTCCTCAGGGTCGTTCAAACTCAGGGTTGTGTGGTAATGGGTTTTAAAACAACAAACTTTTTAACTTGTTCAAGTTAAAAGCACTTGCAAACAACACGTTCACTTTGGTTAAAATTATGGAATATGTGTTTGACAGGCTAAAAAAAAAATAATGAGGTAAGAAGCAAATGCTGGTTACCTGCATTTTTCTTTGTTTCCTACAGTATTTTTAAAAGCTTATTCCTTACGATTTGTTAAAACACAGTATTGTTTGGTAACAGGCAAACAATTATCCTCCATAAAATACTAGTGAATGACTTCAATGATCATTTTGGTCACCATCATCTCATCTTTGACTGTGTTAGGGTTTTTTATGCTTTTTTTCCCCTAATACATTTGCTACAAGCAATTTTTTTTTTTTACTTACAATGTGCCACAAGACCAAACAAACTTGTCTCCAGATGCATACGCTTTTAATTTGGACAAGTCTACAACTTTGTCGTGTGGTAAAGAATTAAAGTTTCACGGTACCTTTATAATGACAACTTCATCTGTAGTAAGGTGCTCCTTATTTCCATGAAGATCCCCTGTAGTTGACCCATGAAGGTCAACAAGAACTTTTAATTCTGCTCTTCGGAAGAATGTGGAGTGATCCTGGCCCAATAAACAGTCTAGAAGCTTTGACAAAGGCCATGCCACGACAAAGAAAATCCCCATTAAAACATATACTAGCCTGAAATCATTCCAGGTAAAATGTCAGACGTTAGAATGATTGCCATCAGTAACTCTAATCTTCTACCATATATTTCTGTGTCTTAGTGACCATGAGGAAAACTTCTGAAAACAATCTTTTCTACCATTCAAACACAGCAATCATTTTTCTGAATGATCTGAACTTGTCTTCTGCTAATGCTTTCAATATGGAAGATTCTATGAATTCAGCATGAAAGATTGGAAAATGTTGTAGTTTCGTATACGAGGATTAACGACCAAGACAGATTGACTGATTAACAGATTGTCCAAGAGATAACTTTTACTATGACTCAACTATTTAACCTTTACTAAACAGTCTCGGCTTTTCAATACCCTGAGGAAGAAGCCTTATGAAAACATTGTGGGCAGAGGAGAAATTGCTGGTAACCATCATTTTCTCCTTTTTTCCACAATGTTTTCTACCCTTCCCAATATAAATTTCAGTTTTTGAGTCAAACTAATTGTGTTGTCTGCATTTGCTTTCAGTTTGATCTAGTCTAAAATTTAGTCATTTGGTAAAGATTTAACAATACTTTAATACCATTATTTAGTGACATATCATTGGATGTATCATTGATACATGCTACCAATTTCATCAAAATACAATGATCACGTAAAAAGTCACATATGCTTATAAGACACTACTAACTGCAAACCAGTGTACAACAAAAGGTCACTTTGATGTCATGTTGAAAAGTCACCTTAATTAAACTTTCTCCACTCAGTTGCCACCAGTATACATGAGTTCCCAATGATGGGCAATCCATTTGTTGTAAATGTCAATGCAGAAATTGTTTATCGAAGGAAGACATAATCTGCCATGTTTCAATCAAAACATCTTGCACAATGTAATATCTCCAGCCCATAAACCCAACTTAATCTTCAGAAATACGTGGAGGCGAGCAGGAGCTGAAACACTTAACAAGTTCTGGAAGGGATAGGGTCTCAGTTTCTGACACAAGAACAATTTATTTAAAACTACCTTACTATTGAATGATGCATGAAATTGTCTTTCAGACTTCTAGTGTCTGTTTACTCACAACATGTCTTGGTGATTCATAAAAACAAACATAATGTCTGCCAAACTTGGACACTTTGGCTTTCATCAGAGGTGGGGATTTTTTAGTATTACAATAATACTCAATAATTCAGTTTGTGTTATACCTAGACAACCACAATACATTTATTTTTAATGGATAATAGAAATACATGTATGGTTACAACAATGGAAATGCACTATTTTTTTCACTAAATGAAAATAGTTTGAAGTGACTATTCTATGAGATGTCAAAATGACCTTATGCCGTGTCAGGGTGGAAGTCAATGGTGTTTTATAATCCTTTATAACATTTTACACGATCATTGTATTTTGATAAGATTTGTAGCATGTATCAATGACACATCAAATACTACGTTGTCAAATTTATCTCATAATTCAAAGTCAACTTAAGGGAAAAGACTACATACTTCTGGGACAACCCTTGTACACTTAACAGAAAGTTTGGCACAGCTAATAAAATATGATTTACTTAAAACACACTACCTTCAGCTGACGACTTTAATTCCTTGCAGCTCATCATTTTGATAGTATTGTAGCAAAGGGGTACGGGGTAAACTCTCAAGTTGCCAAAATGCTGTGATACAAAGGCCTTGTCACAGACTGAGCGAGGACTATCACTGCTGATCAATAATCGCTATCAGTTGCCTTGCTACTGATGCAGAAAAATAATTCCAAGGGCCATAACTGCTGCAGTAGTACACCAATCATAATGAAAACTGCAAGTGCACAAGATCTGGTAGTAGGTAAGCTTCCACTGTTTTAATTTCAGCCAAACTAGTTCAAAACTGTCAAAGGAGAAAGTGATACCAAATCGCATCTACAGATCAACAGATGGTCCACCTCATTCCTATATATACTCCTCAACTGTTGTTGTGGGGAAGGAGGTTGTATTAAATAAAAAAATTATATAAAATCTACAATACTTACGGGGCAAGGCTGGCTCCAATAGCAAGCCCAAATCTAGTACATATTGCCTGTGGAATTACCCTTAAAAATAAGAATTAAGCAAAATTAACCCATGGCTGCTAAGTGTGACTCAATGTGCTTTTATAGACTGTAGATGAAGACTGGATGGCAAAAAAATTGCAGTTTGATCCTGGATCTGCACTGTCTGACACAGTGAGATTTGATTTCAGGCAAACAGAACTATGAAATCACAGTATACAGGTTTTCATTATTGGTTTGAAATGGTCATTTAATTTTTTTCAGAGTTTAATCTTTACCATAAACAATTCCGTGTTTTAACAACCCAGAGGAAACAGGCTTTTGAAAACATTGTGGGAAAAGGAGAAAATACTAGTAACCAGCATTTCCTTCTTTTCCCATGATATTTTCTGACTTTTCAAAGGTAAACCCTATCATTTGATCAACATTTGTCATCTGCAAATGCTTTCAATTTGGAAAAAACTCTTAGAATTTGTTCAATTGGTAAAAGGTTGATTCATAACTTTACAAATACAAGTTCATTCTTTTAAGCCCCTGCAGTTTGTTGCTTACGATAAGATGGAGGGAGATGGAGCAACTGCTGTTTCAAAGAATTGCACCTGTTTTCCCACATTAGTGTTTACTGTCTTTTTTTTTGTTTGTGCAGTTTGTAGTAGTTTTAATTAGTAGGTATAATAATAGTTGATACAGTAATGGTTTACACATGATTTCATGCTATGGTTTGGATATGGCCTAGACCCCTTATCAAACAATCTTAACTTTGAGGAAGAAAGCGTACAAAAACATTGTGGGCATAAAAGAAAATGCTAGTAACTAGCATTTTTCTCCTTTTCCAGAATGTGTTTTTCACTTTCACAGACAAATCCTATTACTTAAGCCACATTTAACTTTTTCATCTACAAATACTTATAATTCAGACCAGTCTAAAAAGTCTCTTGTCTGGTAAAGAGCTTACTTTTTACCCCAGAACCCTGACTTATACCACCCCCTGAGAAAGATGCCTTATGAAAACATTGGGGAATAGGAGAAAATGCTGGTGACCAGCATTTTCTCCCTTTCCCACAATGTTTTCTATCCATCCCTAAACAAATTTTGTATTCTGCAGAATTTACTTTCAATTTAGACTAGTCCAAGTTTTATCCTCTGGTAAAAGAATTAATTGTTTAGTTGTTTTTTCAGAAAACCCTCTGTAACAATCTAAATTCATCTATGTATTTGTCAGAGTAAAACTCACTCTCCAAATATCAGAACTGCAGTGACAGAGACCAGGATGGCTGTAATTGGACCAGAGATTTTATCCAGAAATATTGGCATGGCTTCCACAGCTGCAGCATTGCCCAGTAACAAGGTAACAAGTAGTAAATGGTGCCTCTGAACAATGGGCAAGATCTTCTGGGCATGTCTTTTCTCTTTTGCTGTACCACCATCCCTCATCACTTTTAAAGTTAGGACATCTAGGGACAGTAAGCCCATGGTCAACCCTGACATCAATCCTGAAAAAAATAACAGTATAATCCTTTACCACACAATGGCGACTTTTAACGACCCTGGGAAAGAAGCCATCTGAAAACATTGTGGGAAAAGGAGAAAATGCTAGTAACCAGCATTTTCTCCTTTTCCCACAGTATTTTCTACCCTATCAAAGAAAAATTGCATCATTTAAGCAACACTGAAATTGTTGTCTGCAAATGCTTCTAATTTGGACAATGCTAAATTTTTGTTGTATAGTAAAGGGTTTATACTGACAAAGCATCTACAAAAATAGAAGTGCAGCCAACAATAATTCAACTTTTACAATCTGCAACCTTTACAATCTTACAATCTAACAAATGCCATACAATCCTGAGTTTTTGATTTCCCTGAGATAAATGGCTATTAAAAATATTGAGGGAAAACCAGAAAACGCTGGTTGACACTATTTTCTCCTTTTCAGACCATGTTTTCCACCCTTTCAAACATAAATTCTACATTTCTAGACACATTCAATTTCGAATTCAGAGGGTAAAAAATAAACAAACAAAAATCTATAAATCTTATTTGAAAGACTCTAGTGGTTACCACAGCTTTTTAAACACAATAATCAGGATGATTCATAAAATTTCCAATCAACCATTATTGCTTTCTTGGCAAATCAATTTGCACAGACATCTTTTTTTTTCCCCAAGAAGCCCAATGTTTTAACTCTTTACCAAATGACAAAATTTTGGACTGGACCAAATTGAAAGCATTAATATGCAGATGACAAATTAAATGTTGCTAAAATGATGATTTCTGTCTTTGATACTTGATAGTATAGAAAGCATTGTGGGAAAAGGCGATATTGCTGGTTACCACAATGTTTTCAGAGGCCTTCTCTTCTAGGGTCGTTAAAAGTCTTGATTTTGTTGTAAAGGGTTAAAGTCCGCCTTCATCTTATGCACCGGTATACAATGACTCTAGCTGGCTGCAAAAGATAACAATTAATATTATTGAAATATATCATTAGGCTGCCTTGAAACCGGTCTATATTTGGCGCGAGGACCACCCCTTCATAGCAGCCATTCTTTAATATCATCTGGAAATTTCAAAACCTTACCAGTCATCTTTCAGTCTGCTTAACGACGTATGTGACAAATTTTTCTAATGGACAGATTTCTTTTAAAACTTTGCACATACAAAGCTCATCATGTCTCTAGGAGATTACAGTAAAAAAAGATGTGGGTCACTGTGCTGGTTTCTAAGAAATTTGCCTTTGAAAAAGGTATATACAGTTCCAAAATTCAGCTTATATTAGATTTAAAGCGCCTTTCTTTAATACAGTTAAACAGGAAAATTACAAGAAAAATATACAAATATACATCATTTTAATGAAAATGCATATATTTGTGCACAAAAAATACATAAAAGCCTGGTTTTGAGCATGGTAAATGTACAAATATGCATGTTATATATGGACCATTGAGTTAAAAAGTGAGATAATTTGATCGAATTAAGGGTTTATCTTAAAAAAATACATACTTTCTAACGGACAGATTTTTCTTAAACTTTCCACACTTATAGTATTTATAATTCTAAACAATAAGAAAAAATAAAAATGGCACCTATCCGTGCTTATTTCGTCAGAAAACAAGGTTGAAGGTCACTGTGGAAGTTATTTTTTCAAGGAAAAAAATAGGATAAAAACTCAGCAGACATGCTAGGAAAAGGAGAAATTGCTCATTAGGAGCGATTTCTCTTTTCCAACAGTAATTTTCAAAGTGGAAACAGCTATACTTCCACAGCTTTAAATTTTCTGCCTTTGTTTCCTTGTTTGGTGTGTAACACCGTGTCAGCAGCATTTTAATTATTTCACTGTGACAGTTCAAAGATCCATTTTTTTCTCTTCACCAATACTACCCGAAGAAAGTGCTACTTGTTTCAGTGCACCAATAGTATTACCATTATGTGCAAAAAATACATAGGTGCACTTTTGATTCAATATCCACGACAAAAATACATGCACAGTAGGATGTGCTCAAACATGTGTCATACACGTCGTTAATGTGTCTTTAATCTGCTTGTCACCTATGAAAATGGACATGAATTGATAGAATAATGATTAATCTTTACAAAAACACAAAAACAATTAAAAGATGTTACTGTTACTTTCTTGTAATTCCATTATTTGAGATGTAAATTCCGTTGACCTACTTCCAAGGAAATTGAAAGTAGGCTTGACATTTACTGTGCATGATTCAGATGTCATTTCTGATACAATAAGTAAAGTTCTTTTTTTCACAATTTATCAGCTTCTGTTTTATCAGCTTGGACATGGAATGGGAAAATAAAATGTACTAGATAAATTTCATTTAGAAGGAGTCATATTTATCACTTAAATTGCCGATCATCAAGGTTGGGCGGTCGAAACCAGGGTTAAAACCGCCCTGGTCAATACTGCAAAAGTGGCCAATACTGGTCAACAGTGGTTGATTGAATATTTGTAGTGGTCATTTGGAAATTTAATGGTCAGATGAGTTTTAAGAGAACAGTTATGCTATTTAGTGGATGATTTATTATGGGGATTTTTTTGGTTCTCAGATAGGTTGAATTCATCAATATGCAAGAGTTGACTTGAGTGAAAAAACTGTTTTGTCCCTGCCAAGGGTACTCATCAGCTGGCTTTTGCCAGTTTTCCAAAACTGTGTAGAAGTTCCAAATAAGGTATTAGGTATCATTTTTGACACCTTAAGTAACTGCTTGATGGTAAGATATTATCTTGATTGCATACAAGTCAATATTTCACACTTCAGGAATAAAGCCTAGTGTCAAAAGTATAATACCCCAGATAGGGACACATGATTGGTCCATTTGGTAATTTGATTTAAGCCACACCTACTCAGGGTCCAGAAAATTCCAGAAAAGGCACTCATCCAGTAGGACAATTGACTTTGAAAAAACACATGCCCTGGTTTGATCCTCACTCGACGAGAAAAACCCTTCTAATATTGGACTCTGACATTTTTTGTTAAGACGAAACGGAAACGCTAAATTATACTGTCCCCTGGCAACGAACCTTAAATACCGGGTTTCAATAACCGATATGATTTATCCGGTCAAGTTATAGAAATTAATAAAGCCAAAACAACACAGTTTTCTGAACCGGTTTCGGGAAAACGTTTGTGTTAATGTTAATATCGTTTGTTTAAATAATTAGCAAAGTCGCTCGTCTTGAATTAGATCTACCTGAAGCACATTAGAACTTTTTCTTTTTTGCAATAAAAGGTCCCGGGTTATATCATTAGGCTGACTTGAAACCGTTCTCCATTGGGAGCGGGGACCAGAACATTTTATGTCCTGTTTCAATATTTGATTTCCCGAATACCCTTAATTTGCTTATTCAGTAATTGAATGGCCGTTTTGTCTCCTGTAAGTTAAATATCCATCTGAAAACTTATTTGTTTACTATCTCTTATTCACCACTCGTCCTGCCGGACGACCATCACTGATATTTCACTCGTCCTCATCCATTTCTTACTCGTAAATACGAGCGGCGAGTGGATTCTTTGGACCCTGCCACTAGGGTAGAAAGGGGATATTTTTTACACGTTTTAATATGTTGTGACAGCAATTTAAAGGTGTAGGTAGACACTTGAATAAACTTCAGACATTAACATATCCTTAACCATTGTTTAGTTAATTAGTTACAGCTTTCTTCATGTGTACCTCAATATGCCTA
The DNA here is from genome assembly GCA_946811185.2 of Hippopus hippopus. Taxonomy (NCBI): domain Eukaryota; kingdom Metazoa; phylum Mollusca; class Bivalvia; order Cardiida; family Cardiidae; genus Hippopus; species Hippopus hippopus. The sequence goes on from OX328101.1 coordinate 31,226,408, forward strand.
AAGATTAATGACAGGTATATTTCACATGTTTGTTTATGTGTGCAGTCTTTTCTGCAATATTTTAGCTGCTTTTTGATGCTACCTTAAACTTTTATGACCAAAGACTATGTTAAATTATCTATATTTTTAAAACCGAAGTGTGTTTGTGGTAGAAGGAGAGAGAGAGAGGATGTAGATCTATAAAAAATTATCTAACCTATAAGGAATGATGATAGATAAAAATTGTTTGGTTGAAAAGAACCGACCTGTATGTAAGTTCAATAAGGAAAGTCAATCTAATCAATCTCTTCAGTTGACTAACAAAATTGTCTTTAGAATTACGATCAAATAAAAAAGGACCTTATTGATAAAAACTATGATACTGATGATAATATGTAATATACCTTCATGTACAGGATGAGAGCTTTTAATATTGATTTAGAAACAGGACGGGTATGTAAGCCACTGATTTAATCGACCCAATCAACCAATTCAATCGACCACCAATCGACCACTTGTGACCAGTATTGACCAGTTATAACCGGTTAAAACCGCCGGCCCAGTTAATACTCATATTGACCGGCTTTTTGCCAACCTTGCCAATCACACAATGTCATTTTTTCAAATGAAATTGACCATGCATGCTCAATTAACTGAATTTATATGAGTGTTTGTTTACAAATTAAGTATGTGTGCTTATGTCAAATAAAAGGTAAATTACAAAAAGATTGATGAAAACCTTGCCCTTCACTCAGTGTCAACGTGAAGTTAAATCATTTATCTATCGTTTCATGTCCATTTTCATAGCTGACAAGCAAATTAATGACACATTAAGCAGACTGAGAGATGACAGATTTTGAAATTTCCAGATAATATTAAAGAATGGCTGCTCTGAAGGGGTGCAGAGAAACAATCACAAACATAACATTTGAGCATCCCTTCAGACAGTCCTATTTATAAGACCCTACGTACGTTATTTCACATTTTGACATTCATCGTGTACATAGGGTCTTATCGGTTCCTTCTTAGGTTTCTTTAGCAAACTCCGACATCGAATTTTGTCGCTGTTTGAGCAACGAATTCGGACACTTAAAATACAAAATGCCCAATAAAACTTATATCGGTAACAAGATAAATCAATATTGAACCGATTTAAAAGACTTGGTTGTAAAAAACATACGTTTTACGAGTTAAATCCGCTTCTATTTCACACTACCCTATTTTTGAAGTGAAACCGGTGTGTAGGAGTGTAGTTAACGCAACTAAAAGAATTTTTTCAAACGAAATTCCAATACCTCCATGAAAGTGTTGTAGAAAAGGGCAACCCTCATTCACAAACATAACGTCATCTTTCATGTTAAGTTCAGTGCTTTTTCAACATTATCTCGGATTTTAGGAAATCGAATTTGCTACATAGAACTAAGTGGGGCCCGTTTAGACGTAACATGCAAAAGAAAAGTAGAATGTGAAATGTCCGATAGATAAATGTTGAACGGCAAACAAGCATGTGCACGTCTAAATATTTGGACTACCCTTCAGACTGAAGGTAATAGAAACCCAGATCATGGAGTCAAATATTATTTTTCCATAGCTCAAACTTTATATGTGCATTGTTTGAATTTAAACGCTACAATAATGTAAGTTGCATTATGATTCTGCACGCCCGACGGGCCTGCAGAGTCAACACATTAGTGAGGGGTCGAAAGAGAAAAGGGGCGAATAGTTACCTGCTGCAAGCACTAATCCCACATAAATTGCAAGATATATCCAAAACTCATGGTCTGATGGGTTTAGTTTTGATTCTATTGCATACAAAGTGCCATTGCATTTGACTTCATCATCAGATATCTGCACACAGGTTATATTCAACATCTGTGTAGATTTAGACTTCAGTGTACCAAAGGTTACTCTCTATTTCGCGGACTCTTTTATCTAGAGAGTACTCAAGAGGGTGCAGACTAAAACTTTTCCTTTTGTAAGCTGTTGCAAGTCTCGTAACAGTACAATAGACGTTGTGTTTAGATCTGTGAAATCTTGTTGGTTACTTCTGCAGATATCCTACGGTAATCGTAACTTATACTTGTAATCTAGTAGCCAAATAACAGTGCCATTATTTTTGTTATGAATGATGGTGATGTTAAGGGGTAGCATTTGTCATCATCCAAGAAACAATTATTTCTGTGTTGCCTAAGTCAGTACTAGGTAAACTGACCACAAGTTTAAAGATATAGATCTATGTAGGAGTGTAGATTTTTTTTTTGTGATATTTCTCTCCTTAGAGTGGCAAACATGCATATTTCATTTTGTGCATTTTTTTTCAAAACCAATATTCATCGAAAATTTGTCTTCGTCCTCATAGATAAGGCTGTATGATTCTGGACGCAGACCCTGAGAGCTCTACACATGTTAATTTTTTTTAAATACACGTATACCCAATGGTTTCGGCAAGTCTAAATTTGTCCATAGGAACTAACACCACTGTGGACTCCTTATGTGTAGATTTAGAGTCCTGAGTATCTCCTGACATTGGGTTGTGCACCTTTTATAATGTGCCTTATAAGTAAAAGTCTGACGGGTCAGAGTGTGTAGCCATTCCTGAAAGAAATTAACTTTTGCCTGGATGCTTTTGAAAGTCATTCAATTATGCTTCCGGTCATGTGTTGTGTGGCTTTTCCTTGCTAAAATCAAACGCATGTATTGGTACCCGTGTCTTCAATGTTAATAGTTTTTTCTTTTGGCATCGTAATGGATTTCTTCCCCAGAATGTTCAGGTAGCCCCCTTATTTACTGTGTCGACTTTGTCCTCGCCATCTGCGAGAAACATGGGAAACACTATACTGTCTGTGCTGAAAACAGCCCATGAGGTAATTGTCTCATTGTGCAGCAGTTTTTCAATATAAAAACCCGATTTCTCTGTTGCTCTAAACACATTTTGCCGCTGTAAACCTGTACGCTTTTAGGATAATCTTTAAACAAAAAGTTGACGTTATTGAAAGTCCCAGAATTGACGTTATGCAGGACACTTGTTGTGAAATGACTTGTCAAAAAAAGTGTAGTGCATCAAAGAATGTTTAGGTAATGTCTATGTATTATATATCAAATAAAATTTTAATATGTCTGCGAAAAGGTAGTAGCTTTCCATTTATTTTGAACTTACATGTGTAAACAATTTTCATGTTTAGAATAAGGACATATATTATGAAATACCCTGTATGTTCATCTGTAAACACTAGCAGCTACGCTGACTGATCTTAGCCTATAGTTTTATGTATATATGAATTCACATCAATTATTTGACCAAAGCAAGGAATAACATTATTACTACAATTTTTCTCTAGCAGTCACTAACATTTCACCAACGTATAGTTTCTTTCAGGCTAGGCACATTTCAAAGGACCAAACGGTATAATTTTCACTTGCATCAGAGTGACCGAATGTTCTTGGCGAAAATCCAGGACGGATTGCTTATGGTTCGCTTAACACTAGATTGGTTACTTCCACCGTTGAACATGTACATCTATGTACAACGGTAACCAGTTAGCATTAATACCAGTAGATTGGTTACATCACCCGATACAGCAAGCGTATAGGAAATATTAGAATGGGGACCAGTTTATAATACCATCTTCTCGAACGGTATACTTATGGGTCGTAGTAGTTCAATTTGAAAAGTTGATACACGTATCTTTAAAATTTGATATCAAGAACTTCTGCAACACTATATTTTACGAAAAGATGAAACGACCGGTTTACAACGTGTTTTTGATGATTTTTTGATAATCTCTTGAGCAAATGAGCGAAGCTGTGTTACTTTTTGGGGAACTATTTTGTGTCTGTAACCTTATAACGTACCATGGTGGAAAAATACGGAGACCAGAATATGAAATCGGTTTCAATGCTGACCAACCGACCGATATATGGCACCTACGCAGACGCAAAAACATGAGCTTGACAAAGGGTACTTAATAATGGTGTTTTTCTCTTAATGTTCCTTTTGGGAAGATAACACACTAAAACACAAGTCTGTTTTCATGGAGTTGCCTTCAAATCAGAGCAAAATAAGTGTCAGTTTTCACGTATGCACAAATCCACTGATGCAACATAGTTAACTCGAATCCAGATTTCTCTTTTTCACATGTGCCTAAATGCCATATATCTTTGGATGCTCATCACAATTGAATTCGGAGCCTGGTTACTGTATCATTGTTTTCTCGTTTAAGGGGTTGGAGCATGCCATCACGGGCACATACAGTATTATGTCAATTTGGGACATCTTCCTAGATCAAGCATGGCAAGCTGTATGCATGGGGGTAAAAACTATGGTAATTGATTAAAGTAGATATTAGGAGAATAGAAAATTTCCATACAGTTTTTGTGAAATAAATTTCTACATATGAATAAGATATATAAGAACTAGGGAGTGTGAAAGAAAAGGAAAAAAAAAAAAATGGTGGTCGCCCAGGTTCGAACGCTGTCCACAAGGATGACCAAGTTAAAAAAAAAAATATAGTAGCCTCCTTCTAACCCAACTGACCTAGCGAGGCAGTGGATCGTGAGTTGGAAAATTAATCTATATACCCCCCCCCCATTTCACTCAAAACATTGATGCAGTAATCAAAAGTAGTTCAATTTGAAAAGTTGAAATGTACATGTATCTTTAAAATTTGATGTCAAGCACTTCTGCTACACTGTATATTTAAGAAGAGATGAAACAATGGGTGTAAAACGTGTTTTTGATGACAGTTTCATAATTTCTTGAGCAAGTGAGCGAAGCTGTGTTACTCTTGGGGAACTTTTTTGTGTCTGTGATCTTATTACGAACCATGGTCCGAAAATTGTCAGAGATTCTTTTCACTCTGATTTTCCAAGTGTCATTTGAGGGCTGATATGCAATCCTTTGCAGACCAGCATGCATGCACAATCGATACATGGCAAAAGACATCAACATTGGGCGAGTCTTTGTGTGACAGAAGGTCAGGTTTCAAACCTCCTGACCCCACCCACCCGAGTCACATGCTTTGATACGAATTTCCTTTCTTGTTCAGCTTAGCTTCCGTGCTTCACACTGAAAGATTGGATAGGTTGAGACCATCAATTGTCTATGTTAAAGTCAGGAAGAATCATGGCCTACTCTTAACAATAAACCAGAGCGACTACTTTGTCAAGAAGCAACTCATGTGCTGGCTGTTGCATAAGATAAGCAAAGCAAACCAGATACTCTCTAAGATCAGATTTGGTTTATACTGATGGTCCTTAAAAAACAACACTTTTGACAGGGGAGAAAAAAAGTAGGAAAAAAAGGAGCAGTTTTGCTCAGTGCAGTCAGGGAAAGTGGGTTCAAACTTGCTTCAAACTAGCCTCATAGGTTCAAAGGACTTAGCAATTAGAGTTGCATAACAATGCTGAAAGACAAAAAGGGTCTGTCACACTGCCCTTTTCGAAGAATCAAAGAATACCACTGTTAAGCTGGAGCCGACGAAATGTTGCGAATTTACATAAATGTCTCTCGCACCAGCAATGACACCGATTAACCCCTAGAATGCACGCAAAAACTGTATGGAGACTAGAATATGAAATTGGTTTCAATGCTGACCGACCCAACGATATATGGCACCTAAGCAAAAATATAAACTTGACAAATGGCACTTAATAATGGTGTTTTTCTTGATATTCTTTTAGGGAAGAAAACACACTAAAACACAGTCTCTCCTCATGAACTCGCTTTCAAATCAGAACAACAAAATAAGTGTCACTATTTGCAGATATATGAATCCACTGTTGTGACATGGTTAACTCTAATCCAGATTTCTCTTTTTCACATGTGCCTAAATGCCATATATCATTGGATACTCATCACAATTGAATTAGGAGGCTGGTTACTGTATCATTGTTTTCTTATTAAGGGGGTTGGAGCATGTAATCACGGGCACATACAGTATTATGTCAAATCGGGACATCTTCCTAGATCAAGAATGGCAAGCTGTATGCATGGGGGTAAAAACTACGGTAATTGTGATAAAAGTAGATAAAAAGAGAAAAAGAACATTTCCATACAGTTTTTCTGAAAAAAAAAAAAAAATGGTTACATATGTATTAGATATCTAAAGTTTACATATGTATTAGATATCTAGCGAGTGTGAAAGAAAAGAAATGAAAAGAAAAGAGAAAAGAGATAGTGGTTGCCCAGGTTTGAACGCTGTCCACAAGGATGACCAAGTTAAAAAAAAAAGATTACTTGCCATGGGACTCGCCCTCGCCATGGTACTCGCCATCTAACCCACTGACCTAGCGAGACAGTGGATCGTGACCTGGAAAGTTATATATATACTCCCCCTCACTTTCACTCAATGATGCAGTAGTCAAAAGTAGTTCCTTTTGAAAAATAAATACATGTATCTTGAAAATTCGATACCAAGCACTTCTGCTACACCTTTCTTTCAGATTAAACGACGGGTGTAAAAAGTTTTTTTAATGATGGTTTGATCATTTCTCGAGCAAGTGAGCGAAGCTGTGTTCCTTTTGGGACACCTTTTTTTTTTTTTTGTATTTGTGCGCTTATTACGCACCATGGTCCGAAAATTGTCAGAGATTCTTTTCACTCTGATTTAACAAGTGTAGTTTGAAGGGCTGGTATGTGATCCTTTGCAGACCAGCATGCATGAACAATTGATACATGCCAAAAGACATCGACATTGGGCGAGTCTTTGAATGAAACGGGTGACAGAAGGTCAGGTTTCGAACCTCCTGACCCCACCCACCCGAGTCACATGTTTTAATACGATTTTCCTTTCTTATTCAGCTTAGCTTTCGTGCTTCACACTGAAAGATTGGATAGGTTAAGACCATCAATTGTCTATGTTAAAGTCAGGAAGAATAGTGGCTTACTTTTAACAACAAACCAGAGCGACTACTTTGTATAGAAGCAACTGACAGCTGTTGCATAAAATAAGCAAAGCAAACATTCAAGTGTATCTTGCCCTTCATAAGGTTATTGAACACATTTGGAAAAAAAGATACCGTCCATGATCAATTTTGGTTTTTACCGATGGTCCTTTTAAAACAACAATTTTGTCAGGGGAGAAAACAATAGAAAAAAAATTAATCATCAATTTCTAAATCCCTCACCAGTCTGCTGTAGTGTCTAATCGTAGGTGGTGATATCACATTGGAAAGAGTGTTTACTTCTTGAAATAATATCCCATCTGGTAAGAAATTTCTTTAAAAAAAAAAGTTTCCACCTCGGTTCATTGTTATCCTACACAAACAATTGCTTGTAAGAAGATTGGTTATCATACTTTCAGCAAATCGCATCAGCATTGATTGTAGTTTGCTTTCAGTTTTACTTTGTTTCAGAACTTGCTTCATTTGGAGATCTTTATCATTTATTTCCAAATTTTCTAAGGTAGAAAACCTTTCACGTTTAAATGGATGGGCTTCTTTTTTTTTCAAACCCTTCTTTCTTGGAACAAGTTTTTGAAGTGGGTTGGATTCCGAAGAACTCTCTAAAGATGACACATAAGTATTATCAAAGTCATGATCATTTGCATCGCTACTGTAGAGTGACTCATTAGTTCTATCTTTGCTTCCTTGTTTAATCTCTCTTTTACGCCGGCTTTACTGAATAAAACTTAACCCCTATCCTGCTAAACAACTAAAATGAAATTTTTAATTGGATAGTAAAAACCCAAATATTGCTATTTCAAAGTAATGTTTTTGGGAATAACATCTCCTTATCGGACAGTGTGGATCCAAGATCAGACTGCACGTTCTGTGCAGTCTGATCTTGATCTACACTGTCCGCAAAAGGTCAGTGAGTCGCACTTAGCAGCCTAAAGGTTAATGGAATATCGTCTTCAAATGACAGGTCCTGATCTTGCCACAGTGAATTTGTGGATTCATTTTGGCTATTTGTTTCACTTGAATGCTTTTTGGAATTCTTGTTTTTCTGTCAAAAGATCACCAATAGCTCCATTTCGTATCTAACAGAGGCTTTCCCACTGCAAATACATGTACAATTGTCTTGTAGGGTGCTAAACTGACTTTTTTGATCGAAAATTTCGGCAAAAACAGTTCATTGTTTATATCAATTGATCATTTAGCACCAATCAGGCTTTCAAGCGGGCTCTACTTTTCCTACTTTTCCCTACTTCTTTTCTGTGCCCCAACTTCTCCTTATTTTTTTCTGAAAATGCCTTTCTATCCCTAATTTTTAATAGGAAAATGGAAAATATTTATAAAACGGGTAAATTGGTGAAAAGACAAAGATGTTTCTAATTCTGGTCTGTAGTTATATTTCAGAATTTCTGTACTGAAAGCACATGTGCGTTCAGGTGGAATTCATGGTGATATGGAGCTAACCCTAGTTAAGCCTCACTGTCTATGTGAGGTTGCCCCTGTTGCTGTGCTATGAATTCTATTTGTACACAGATGGTGTCTGATATGTAGGCAGCAAGTATATATTTACGTGAAGTAATCAAATATGTAACTACATGGTAAATTTTGTATCATTGATGAAAAATACAGAAAGTTCTTTGTAAATATATCCTACTATCCCTACTTTTTCTTCCTCTAAATCCCCTTTTCACTGCTTTTTTTCCAAAATGTTATCCTTATTTTTACCATACTTTTTTAGCAGATAGGCACTTGAAAGTCTGACCGAATCGCTAATATTGTCTCCCGTTATGAAAAGTTAGAAACTGTAATCTTGATTTGATTAAAACAGGATGAGCGAAGTCGAAGAAATACATGTACATAATATTATGTTGTAGTTATTTTTCCTGGTCCTTGTTTTTGATTCGAGCAGCATGAGAAACTTTGATATCGCGCGAGACCGAAGGGGACAAGTTCAACATTTCGAATCTTGCGTTGCCGTCGTAAAAATAAGAAGAACTAATATGTGTAGATATATCAGTCATTTGGCAGTTATTTCCCTTTATTATGTACCTGAAATTTTTCAGGCTCAAATACATGCATCGCCACTGGATGAAATTTCACACACGGAAAAAAAATCCAGTGTTTTAAGGAACCTAAGAAATACTGCTTTTTAAAAAAATTTGGAAAAGGAGGCTCATCTGACGAGAATTTGCGGCTTGGTAAAATGTTAAAAGGAAAATGTCATCTCATGAGCTATACCTAAGTTGGTGCCGTTGTCTGCGCATGTCATATTCTTCGAATATTCGGCCTGTCTGCTATGACACATCACCCATCTCATATACAAGGGAAAGAAGGGCTTATACCGAAGCTATTACCCAAGTCTGTAGGGGCTGTTTTAATAAATGGTCTGTACATAGGTTACATGCTAGCTGATCATAGCTGAATGAATCGCACCAGGTAACGTTTTATTGAGTAAAAGTTTACTTTAAACTGCGTTGTCTGCGCATGTCATTTTCTTCGAAGATTCGACCTGTCTGCTATGACGCATCACCCATCTCATATAAAAGGGAAAAGTAGGGCTTATACCGAAGCTATTACCAAAGCCTGTAGGGGCTGTTTTCATAAATGGCCGGTGCATAGGTTACATGCTAGCTGATCATAGCTGAATGAATGGCACCAGGTAACGTTTTATTGAGTAAAAGTTTATTTCATTTTGAAATTCAAAGTAACGGTTATCGTTTCGAAAAGTAGGCCGGTTCTGTACCCAGAATGCCCAAATCAGATAGATGTGTATTTGAAGAATGCCATCTAGTGGAAGATAATGTTTTATTTTGAAATTCAAAGTAACGGTTGTCATTTTGAAAAGTAGTCCGGTTCTGTACCCAGAATGCCCAAATCAGATAGATGTGTATTTGAAGAATGCTATCTAGCGAAAGATAATGAGGTTGGCGCCTGCAAAGGCTTGTAATTTGGACAGGTCTAAAACTTTGTTGTCTTGCAAATATTCAAGAAAATACAAGAGTTTAAATCTAAATTTATTTCTTCGCAGTTTTTCTCACCCGCTTTTTTATTTATTTATTTTTTTGTTTGTATAAATTTTGCCTTTTAAGATTCACCTCTTGAATTTGATTAAAAGCAAAAGAAACCCATTTCTGGTACCTTTTCTTTTTTCAGGAACTCCTTATGTCACACCGACTAACTAATTTACATATAAACTTGATAAGATAGCATCAAGATTTCCAATTGGTTCTAATTTACAGTCTCGACCAATCAGATATCTGTTTTCAATAGGAGTAGAGATGCAGTAACCTTCAGCATACTGTCAGCTACCACTAAGCCTTAAGATAAAGTTGGAAGCATGGAATGAGCGGTTTCATCCTGGATCTACGCTGTCGCTAAACAATCCCGAGTTTTAACGACCCTGGGAGAGGAGGATTTTGAAAACTTTGTGAGAAAATTCTAGTAACCAGCATCTTCTCCTTTTCCCCAAATGTTTTCTGTCCTTAGAAAGACAAATCCCAGTATCCGAGCCACATTTTATTTGTCGTCTGCAAACGCTTTCAATTTGGACTGGTACAAAATGTTATTTGGTAAAGAGTTGAATAGCATTCAATATATACTCAACAAAAAAAAAGTTAAGGAAATCTTAGGAAACTACGGAATAAAAGAATACCAGAAAGAGTAATTATTCAATTTTTATCTATTTCAGTAGATACAATTCATCGCTTGAAGAAAATGTTTCCTTTAGTTTGATAGCACTAATATCCTTGTTGTGGCACTGTGTCAAGTAACCCAGGGATCAAAGTCGTTTTTCGAAAAATAACTGTCTTCTAAAAATAATGCCGGTCTTCTTTTCCCGCAAAACACAGTCATGACGCTCAGTGCAAAATGTTCCACACATGTTCAATGGGAGACATGTCTTGTGAGCTCGCCTGGCCAGTCAATGAGCACAACATTTTTCTAAAGAAAGAATCTTGGACGTTTCTGGACGATAGCAATGGAGATATTGAACCGATTTGAAAATTGAAACGTCGGCTCAGTCTGGAAAGGGCTCAAATTATCCGAGATCAGTAAATAACCTTAGAATAGCCAATTAAAGGCTCTTTTTGGATGAGAATATACAGTGATACTCTTTACTCAAACCAAACAATATTGCAATTTTGCGAAAAAATGGCGGGAAGACCAGTCATTGATTATTTTAGCCACTATAGGTGATATAAGTTCAAATAAAGCATCCTCCTGCAGAAAAATGGATGCTTTATAATACTATAAAATTCAAAATTCTTAAAATGTTTAAGATCTTTTATCATAGCCCCTCAAACACAATTCCTTAACTTTTTTTTTTTTTTGTTGAGAATATTTCCGAATGATAAGTACATCCAAAAAGACCGTTTTCTACAACCATCTTATTCACAGTTGAAAGACGAGCCACCTGAGTGGCTAAAACAGTACGTCTCAGCCTATCAGATTTTGAAATCTTGAAACTTAGAATTTCAACAATATTCACACTACTTGGCCTATGAAATGGCTAGTTCTTGAACCAGTTATTCCTTTCACAATCTTTAGTTGCTTCTGATTTTGAATCTGGCAAAATGAATTCCGTTTATTTAGCAGCTCCAATAAAAAAAAGTTCATTCTAAATAGAACCCTGATAAACAAAGTCTCATATTCGTCTCATAATCTAAACTCTTCCATATATGGTGACGGTGATGAATGCTCCAGGAGAATTCTAGAATCGCTGCAATCTGAGAATGACGTGCCAAAACGATATTGAGGAATAATTTTGCCTTACTGTAGCATATTTCAGTTTCCGACTGGTTTCGTATTTTCAGCAAATATTGATGCGGTATTGTAAACCGATCCGCTTTTTGCCATAAAGAACTGAAAACCAATCATTGATGTAACGATGGGATAAGGAGTTAGATATCAACGCCTAAATGGGTTTTGGATATGTAATATTCGACGTGTTATTCTCCTTTCAGCCGATCCGTCTCAAAAAAGGAATTAGTTCCAAGGGCTATAGATTTTAGTTAGGCAAAATGCGGCGTGAGTGAGCTGCTAATAGTTTCGAGGGTTCTTATTCACAAAATATTTTTGCATTCTCAGTTTAAATCGAAATCTTAAAGTAACAGAATTTCTGGTCGGCTAAACCAATTGGTTTAGCCAACCAGAAATCGCGTTACTTCTGAAATTATAGCTTTATGATTAGGTGTAAATTATGGTGACAACTTCTGTCGATAAACAGATAGGTACATAAAAGTTGACCTCAATCATTCAGTTCAATGTACAAGTCCCATTTCGGGACAGTGGCCCTTTCGGAAATTGTTTTACCAGATCTGTACATTTTAGATTTATGTTTTTTTTTAAACGGACTTTTAGTTCAAACCTACTTATTTTTAATCGATTGTGAAGCGTTCTTACAACTTATAAATTATTTATCACTCTCAGTGATTGCTCTCTGGAAACTTGCAGCAATAGTCGAGCCGTATAAGTAGGTACTTCAAAAGGTTGACCCCGACTCTCATGAGATTCGAACCCAGAACCTTTGGCGTGAGAGGTCGATGCTCTACCACTACACCAAGGCTTTGAAACTGGAATATTATGAGAGGGCGTTACTGAGCGATAGAATCAATTTCATCTTCACACCCCCAGCCCAAAATGTTGCGAGTTAACCCTTTACCAAACAATCCTGGATTGTAACGACCCTAAGGAGGAGGCTTTTTTGAAAACCTTGTAGGAAAAGGAAAAAATGATGGTAGCCAGCATTTTCTCCTTTTCCTACAAGGTTTTCTACCGCCTTTCAGAGACACTTTTTATCATTTGACGCATACTGAATTTGTTGTCTGCAAGAACTTTGAGTTTGGACGAGTCTAGAATTTTGTCGTTTGGTAAAGGGTTAATAAACGAGGAGTATTTACTGTTTTGTCTATATATCTCTTGTTAGGTTGATTGAATGTATGTTGTTTAACGCCGTTTTCAACATTATTTCAGTTATATCGCGGCGGCCAGTGCACCTGTCCATGCTTTCCTGGGGTCTCTTTTACCAGTACTCCGCACAATTTTTCTTTCCTAGCCACTGGCTGCTTTCCCACATAGCCATCGTCGAGACAATGGTCAGCGTTAGGAGAGGAATGAATCCTGTCGCAATGACTATCATCAACCCTCGGAAAAAAATTGGCCGAGCCAAGGATCGAGCCCACGACCTCCTGTTGTCAAGTCCTGCACGCTACCGACTGTGATACTGGGGCTCGGCATATCTTATTAAGACTATGACATTCAACACCGAACAGTGCTGATGTAATATCAAGGCCTAGAAGTTTTATTCGATGAGACGATGAACTTTTCCAATCAATGATACTAACCATCTATTCTCAGACTGTAATGAAAAGTTGAACGGTGTTGATCCAAGAGTGCATCACCTGTGCAGTCTGATCTTCGATCTACACTGTTAAAAAAAATAAACAAAGACACCTGGCGCTGAAAAGTTCATGGCTCATATAGTATGTCTAAACAGAAAACGGAACGGTGAAAATCCTGGATCAGCAAGCAGATTCTGATGTTGGATCTACATCGTCCGCTTAAAAACCAAAACAATAACAATTGCCATTTGCATCGAACAGGTTAAAGGCTGAATATATATATATGAGCCATGCTCTGGCAAAAGGGGGCTTAATGCATCTCCGTAATCCATCATACCAAGAAAGCCATCACATACTTATGGATCCATAATAGCCACTTTTTTTAACAACCCACTCAATCATGAGGTAGACTGATCCTTTGACATGCAGAAAATCGACCAATAGCGAAAAGTTTCGGCCAAGGTCAGCCTGCGCGGATTGCGCAGGCTGACCTGGGTCGAAACTTTTCGCAGATGCATTAAGCCCCCTTTTCACAGAGCGCGGCTCATAATTATAATTGAGGTATTCTGTGAAAAAAGGACTTAATGCATCTGCAAAAAGTATAACCACAAGTCAGCTCGCGCAGTCCGAGCAAGCTGGCCTGTGTCGAAACCTTTTGCTATCGGTCAATTTTCTGCATGTCAAAGTACCAGTGCGCCTCATGATTCAGTCGGTTGTTACACCAAATGGATTTCATGGATCCATAATTAGTGATGACTTGCTTGGTATCCTGTTCACATCAAGACGATGCATTAAACCCCCTTTTGCCAGAGCCTGGCTCAAATGTTTTCGTAATCTGATACAAGTTTCTAAACGTTAGATATTCTATAGCATGTTTAATGTTCTAAAAGACAGCTATATTTAAAACATGCCAGATACAGCCGTACACTATTTCAAATACACGATACAATGTGACAGAATGAAACAAAGAAACACGTATTACATTTCATCGTTATATAGGATCTTTAAGTGTAACTGTGAAATTTAATTCCTTTTTCAGCCAAAATTTAATTTACATGTACAACATCGCCTGTGATTCACGGCCTCTTAAGTAAGATACCCTTTACCAAACAAGCCCGAGTTTTAACGACCCTAAAGAATAATACTTTTGAAAACATTGTTGGAAAGGGGAAAAATGCTGGTAACCAGCGTTTTCCACCTTTTCCCCATAATATTTTCTACCCTACCAGAGACAAAGTTAACCATTTTTGAGTCGGTTTTATTTTGTCGCCTGCAAATGCTTTAAATTTGTACAAGTATAAAAATTGTGTCGTTTGAAAAAGATTTTAAATCAATATGGAATTTCTATCTAAGTCTTTTAGCCTGACAAACGACCCCGTGCTCCTTGAGGAAGAGGACCTATACAAACATTGTGGAAAAAGGAGAAAATGTTGGTAAGCAACATTTTTCCCCTTTTACAAAAATACTTTCTGTCCGTTCAAGGACAAGTTTTATCACTCAAGCCACGTTTAATTTGTGGTCTGCAAATACATTCAATAGAGATTAGTCTGAAATTTTTTCGTTTGGAAAAGTGTTAAACTATTATCTCCATATGAGCCAACTTTCTGCATGTCAAAGGACCATTCTACCGAACGATTCAGCTGGTTGTTGGACAGAATAAATTTTATGTATCAATGATTACATGATCAAGTGATGGCTTGCTTGGTATAATGCACTATGGAAATGCATCAAACCCATACTCCCAGAGCGCCGTCCATTTCTATTTGCTTTTGACAGGACTTAGCCCTCACTTACTGTACCAATATTATGGAAAAGTTGCCTAATCGGACTGTTTTTTTTTTTATCGTACATATGCCAATCTATCAGTTGATTGCCCTGATGAAAACGAACTGATCTAAAAGCGACACTTCACATATCGTGACAAAGATGAGCCTTGCTCTGGCAGAAAGGGGCTTAATGTATTTCCGTGTTGCATTACACCAAGCAAGTCATCACATACTTATGGATCCATAATAGCTCCCCCTTTTTTTTTAAACAACCGACATTATCATAAGGTAGACTGGTCCGTGGACATATAGAAAATTGACCAATAGCGAAAAGTTTCGGCTCAGGTCAGCCTGCACGAACTGCGCAGGCTGACCTGAGTCGATACTTTTCGCAGATGCATTAAGCCCCCTTTTCACAGAGCATGGCTCATATAAATTGCTCTTTTTTGGGTATTTTTCCCACTTGCCAAGAGATCGATATGTTCTTGAAATGTCAAAAGACCACAGCACGAGGGCGGAATAAGCATCTTAGAAAAACCACAGTGGTAATATTTAGGCTTTGGATAAGTTTTTCACTCACGCAGTTAGGTTTTCAAACATGGTACGGTTTTAGAAAATATTGTATAGATGTTAGAGAAGTTCAGACCATCTGGCAGGATCCAGGCTTCCCCCGCTCCACTTAATCCATTATCCTGCTAAATTAGTGAAATGAAATTTTCAAGCTGATATAAAAAACCTCAAATTTCGCAATTTAAAGGGAATATTTGGGGGGAAAGATATCTCCTTACCGGAAAGTGTAAATCAAGATCAGACTCCACGGTCTGTGAAGTCTGATCTTGATCTACACTGTCAGAAAAAGGTCAGTCGCGCTCAGCAGTTTAAGGGTTATTGTTGGTGGTGATGTGTAGGTGGGTGGGGAGGGGGTAAGAAGATGCACAGCTGGACTTCTCAATATCATTTTCTTCCGCACAAAAGTGTCTTTTTTTCTACTGGCACGCGGAAATAAGTCGAAGCCCTTACCTCTTTACCAAAACGACAAAATTTCAAACTTGTTAAAATTGGAAGCATTTACAGACGACAAATCAATTGTGATTCAAAAAATGAAATGAAATTTATATTTGGAAGGTTAGAAAACATTGTGGGAAAAATCCTGGTGACCAGCATTTTCTCTTTTTCCAACAGTCTTATCAAAAGTGTTCTACCTCAGGGTCGTTAAAAGTCGGGACTGTGTGGTATAGCCTTTAAAGATACACCTAAATTCGTTTTTAGCCAGTTTTTGACCCATTTCATCCTTATTTTATGAAACTTTCACCATTCTTGTATCTTCATGCTAAATGTTGCCCTTGGTGACTACAAGATTGCACAGATTACGACAGATAAAAAATGCATTTCATGTTTTGGAGGCTTTCAAAGCAATCGTTGATGTCGTCTCCGGTTTTAAATGAGGACAAATCCCTTGTGTTTTTCAAACATCAAAACAGACAGTGCAGATCAACGATCAGACTGCACGTTTGTGCCATTCAGCTGTACGGATATAAGAGGGTAGTTCTTATGGGGGAACCACTGGATAGGCACTCTGGTCGCCGTGGTATAACTGAGAGGCTTTTTAAGATGCTTTAGTCCTTAACCAAACAATCTTCTGTTTGGACGACCCTGAGAGAGTTGGCTTTTGGAAAAAGTGTGTTAAAAGTAGAAAAGGCTGGTAGCCAGCATCACCCCCTTTCCCTGAATGAATTACTACCCTTTCAAGGAGAAAAAATCCCATGTCTGAGTCACATTTTCATCTGTCGTCTGCAATACTTTCAATTTGAAGAAATCTAAACTTTGTCATCTGGTAAAGGAATGAAGGCGAAACGCACTTTAAGTGATTGAAATTTAGTGGTAGAATATAAAGGGAAACAACTGCAACTAAATTCAAAGAAAACATATATATTCACAAAATTTTAAAATGACATGAAAAGTATTAAAAAAAAATGTTACGAAATATTCGCTCCTTCTTTAACAGTGTTTTCAAAATTTGCATACTTCACGGGCGTACAAGGTCGTATTTATCAGGTAATAGACATAGATTAAAAGATACGAAAGGTAACACGCCGGATAAGGACGAGCATGGGTTTGGGTATCGCATTACGGAATATTTAGTGCGTCCTAAACAATATGAACCATTTTTCTGTAAAACTATACAGCTTGAAGGATCACGGTGTTTATAAAAAGCCTCTATTTGATAGTTTGATTATATTAATTGGAAGATATTTTTTACCGCCATTATTTTAATGTACTCGTATGCATGGGTATTCAGAGACCTTGGGTATATCAGGAACTGTGGGCTATTCACGAACCTTTCTTAACAACAATCTGGGTCTAGTTCTCAAGATTTTCTAAATTTCTAACGCAATTTCTGGCTGGCTAAACCATTTGGTATAGCCAGTCAAGAATTATGTTACTTTCTAAATCTAGAATACGACTAAAAATGCACTTTAAAACGGTTGGTCAATACCGAACCAGGTTTTTGGTATTTTTGCGGATAATTTCACGACTAAATTTTTTAGGGATTTATTGGGGTTTCAATAAGTATTTCATTTATATATGAATCATGAGCGAGCGTTGAAACACCTCTACAGAAGAGGGATAGTACCAACAAATACAGAATCAGTCAGCAAACATTGTCCCCACAACAGCTAGCTCACTTAAAGCTTATCTTTGTAGCGATGTGATCTTCTCTGTTGCGTTTTCTATAGAACTACGCTATTGTTGTTCTCTCTCTAGATCTGTCCCGTCAGATTTGTATGACATTTGGTCGTGTTACCACCTTGATTTTCTGTACTCGGTAAGTTATAGATCCAATTCTGAGGTCGTTCAATTACCTTCCTTTAAGCACTCTTTGTCCCACATAATTATGGAGTTTCATTGTTTGTTTGTATGGGGGTTGCTTAAATGTTAGATCGTGGCGGCTCTTAGACAGAAAGTTCGTGATCTACGCTGGCAGTGTTGCACAGTGTTATCTTCCACAATACAGAACAGGACGGAAATTTCATTTAAACACCTAGATACAGTGCATTGTATTGTCAAAATATAAGTTTTGGCATAAATACTGAAGTAACAGTTCTCACTAAAGTAAAGTTGTTAATCTATAGTTACCAACAAATCAGAATTGAAAAAAAAATGGAGGGAGGGAGGACTCTACTCTCGGAGAGAGAGGGAGAGAGTGAGAGAAACTTCTGAAATCAAATAAAAAGAAAGTATACATGAATAGAAATATGATATAAAAAGGAGGGAGAGATGACGAAAGTAAAGCACGAATAATCATATCATGACAGTACAAAGAGACAGTTCACAAGACATGACATTACAAGGAAATGTTATGTGCCTGCGCGTGTCTTAACATTTGCGGCGTTATATCAATTTGGCTTTTTTTTACCATTTTACCTGACACTTAAGACATTTTTCAAGGAATCTGAAGACAAAAGAAGAAATAAAAAATAAACACGAAGCTTACATAACTATGACTAGACACAATGCAGCAGCTGTATGTAACCTTAGAACAATTTTTCTTTTTAACTCTTTACCAAACGACATAATTTTTGATTGGTCCAAATTGAAGGCATTTGCAGACAACAAAATACATGTGGCTGAAAAATTGAAATTTGGTTTGGAAGGATAGAAAACATTGTGGTAAAAAAAGAAAATGCTGGTTACCAGCATTTTCTCCTTTTCCCACAATGTTTTCAAAAGGCTCCTTTTACAGACGGTCGTTAAATCTCGGGATTGTGTGGTAAAAGGTTGACTCTTTACCATACAATCCCATGTTTTATCGACTGTGAGGGAAAAGGTACTTGAAAACATTGTGTAGAAAAGGAGAAACTGCTGGTTACCAGCATTTTCCCCCTTTTTACACAGTGTTTTCTACTTTTTTCTAAGACAAAAGTGTTTTCAATTTGGTCAGGTCTAAGATTTTGTCGGCCGGTAAAGAGTTAACCCGCTATAATTACTGGACCATCCCTGAAGCTGAAAGGTTTAGAAATCATTGTGGGAAAAGGTACATTATTTCTTTTCACCATCACTTTTTCCTTTTTCTTAATTATCATTATTTTTCAATATTTTTAAATCTTCGCTTCCTGCACATTTAATATTTATGCAATTTAAAAAAAAGAAGAAAGTACTGAAGGGGCTAGTTTGCCTGTGAAGTAACGGGTTAACCTTTTGATCGCAAAAATAATAAGTGAAATGAATCTCTTATCCTTTAATATGCTATATAATTTAAATGAAACTTTCAAGGAATAACGTTATTATAAATCCAAATTATGCTATTTTATAGGTATTTTCTGGGAAAAAAATATCCTCTTATCGGACAGTATCGATCTAAGATTAGACTGCACTTTCTGTGCTGTCTGGTCTTGATCTACGCTGCCCGCAAAAGGTCTTTGAGTCGCACTCAGCACACTAAGGGTTAAATGTGTTTTGGAGTTGACAAAATAGAAAGCATTTACAGACGATGGGTTTAACTGTGGCTCAAATGATAGGATTTGTCAGGGACGGAAAACTTTGTCGGAAAAGGAGACTATACTGGCAACCGGCTTTTTCTATTTTTCCCACAATGTTCTCAAAAGCTATTTCCTCAGGATCATTAAAGACACTGTGTGGTTTGGTTAAGGATCCAAGTGTAAGAATTGTATTCTGGAAATCGGTGTTCCATCTTAGTTGCATGGGTGTGTCGGGGCTTTTGAAATGACACTAATTCATTGCTTTTAAAGTAACAAGTAAAATAATAGTGGGTAAAATTTCGAAGATGAATGAATGAATAAATATATAATTTAATAAATAAATGAATAAATAAATAAATAAATTACCTTTTTTCCCTATAGGGAAGAGTGCAAATGTCCAGAAATATCATCGAATAAGGCACTATAAATGTTAAATGATTTTATTCCCCAATTTCTTATTAAAAGTTCTTCCAATAATTCTAGATTTCTTAATTAAAATCGTGATCTGAATTAAAAAAAATAATCCTTCCATCCCCCCCCCCTTTTTTTTTTATCAGAACATATCAGACGTTTAACCGGTTTACCAAGACTTAAGTTAACGCTTCTGTAAAAATGAATGGTGGCCGCTGCACCTTTTGGGGACATTGTGGATGAAGATCAGACTAAAAAAAAGATGCAGTATGATTTTAGATTTACATTATACCGGGCTTTTCCGATACAGTGGGGTGCCATCGGTTAAAAGAACTTTTAACCCTTAGACTGCTAAGCGCGACTTGCTGACCGTTTGCGGACAGTGTAGATCAAGATCAGACTGCACAGAACGTGCAGTCTGATCTTGGATCTACACTGTCCGATAAGGAAATATTTTTCTCCAAGAAATAAATTTGAAATAGCATCATTCAGGTTTTACTATCGGCTTTAAAGTTTCATATAATTTATTTAGCAGGAAAAGAGTTAAATTGCAATATTTTGGTTTTACTATCGGCAGGATAGTTTCATTTATTTAAATGTATATAGGAGGTTAAGAGTTAACCTTTTACTACACAATCCCGACTTTTATCATCCCCTAAGAAGAAGACTTCGAAAACATTGTCGGAAAAGGCGAAAATGCTGGTGACCAGCATTTTCTTCTTATTCCATATTGTTTTCTACCCTATCAAAGACAGAAATCATCATTTGAGCTACATTCAAATTATCGTCTGCAAATGATTTCAGTTTGCTCGAGTACAAAATTTTGTCGTTTGGGAAAGAGTTAAACCAGACTTCAACGCTTAACATATCTGCAGCAGACAACTTTTACAAAAAATATTGAGGAAAAGGCAGCACAAGCTCATAACAAATTGTCATTTCTTTCCCTCAATATTTTCCATAAAATCTAGGTTAGGTATTTTTTCCCACCAAGTATTTGTCACCTCTACCCGTTTCTCATCGGCTTGAAAATAGCCTGTGCTGAAATGAGATGTAAGACTCAAAGAAATTTAACGTACATGTATTAATATAGAGAAAAGATAAGGAAACTTTTAAGATGGAAATAAAAATACAACTCTTTTTACCACAATGATGAAAAGATTTTCTGGTAGAGTTAATTCTTGCACCTGGTTTCTATCTACTAAAAAAGATGATCGAGCATGTAATTTCTTGGGACGAAGTTGCAGAGTTTGCCTTTTAAAACAAAAATACATGTGGAACAATCGTAAGAAAATGAGAGAGAAAAATGTTTGTCTTTTTGTCACGATATTATCCAAAGTGGTCCGCTGCAAGACGAGAATAAAAGTGCATGAACCACCTAGATGTTGGTCGAACAAATGCATGTCGTACTACCAATAATGTGTAAACTTCAGTCTTTCAAAAGCAAGTATACATAAGTCATACACTGTGAAAAGGGGGCGTAACGCAGTACGCGCAGGCTGACATGAATCGAAACGTTTTGCTTATTTTAGATTATCTGCATGTCCATGGACCAGTCTACCTCATGAATTAGTTAGTTGATGATGCCTTGCTTGATATGGGATATGGAGATGCATTCAACCCCATTTTCACAGCTATATGGCTCGATTATGACTTCGACTTTTTTCGATGGCTGAAAAAACAATGCATTTAAACTCATAAACATTCCTATCTTGTAGGCTTGACAAAGCAGGCGGACGGTGTAGATCCAAGATCAGACTGCACGTTCTGTGCAGTCTAATCTTGATCTATGCCGTCCGCATAAGCCCCAGTTTTCGACCGAAGCACACATAGGGATAATACGGTACAATCTCCCGATTACAAAGATTGTTTGATTGAATGGTGTTTTACGCAACTTTCAACATTATTTCAGTCATATAACGGCGACAGCTCAACATGTCCATATATTGCCTGGGTTTTGTAAGTACTGGGCTAGTACTAGGCTCTGAAGTGTCTTGCCCAAGGACACTGGACCGTGAAAAACCTAGAGGATCCGATGAGGTTAGAACGGCCCGTGGCCCTATGGGTCACGAGTCCCACACATTACCACTGAGCCACGCAGGACCCTTCCCGCTAACAAGAATAAGTATCTAGCGTAATAATGGAGTGATCACTGGTGATGTTTTTTGCCATAATTTTTTTAAAAGTGTGATGCAGCAGGACGAAAATAAAAGTGCATAAGATATGTAGGTCTCGGCTGAACAAGCGCATGTCGTATCATCAATAATATTTGAACTTAATACTGCACAATCCCGCGATTATACGAATACGTTTCTAACATTATATTGGGGTAATTACTCTTTCTGTCTTATAATGTCTGTCGGCACTGTGCTATTACTAGTATGTTAAACCTTTTAACAGATGAGAAAATTTTAGACTTGTCTGAATTGGAAGCCTTGCTTGCTTGCGACAAATTTAGTGTGATTTACATGATGAGATTTGTCTCTAACAGTGTAGAAAACATTATGGGAAAAGGAGTTACCAGCATTTTCTCCTTTTCCCACAATGTTTTCAACAGTCCTTTTTCACTAGGGTCGTTAAAACTTTCGATTCGTAACAGAATAACCTTTTGGCTGCTATGTCTGAATCAGAATGCCTTTTCGGTGTGTGTAAATCAAGATCAGAGTGCACAGAACGTGCAGTTTAATCTGCAAGCTGCATTATTTGCTTGTTTGTTACATATGCTGACCAGAACAACTTTGAAATAGCAAGTATCAGCTATGCTCTGTGAAAAGGGGGCTTAATGTATCTGCAAAAAGTATCGACTCAGGTCAGCCTGCGCAGTCCGCGCAGGCTGACCTGGGCCGAAACTTTTTGCTATTGGTCAACTTTCTGCATGCCTAAGGACAAATTTACCTCATGATTCAGTCAGTTGGTTAGACAACATAGATTTTATGGATCCATGATCATGTGATGACTTGCTTGGTATCATGCGTCACAGAGATGCATTAAGCACCCTTTTGCCAGGGAGTGGCTCAGATGTTTTTTTTTTCCTCCAATCTGAAAATGTTCTTTTTAATCGATTAAGGGCTAATAGAGTTCACCTTCCTACATCGTTTTTATAATCAAATGCATTTTTATGGACAGTGTAGATGAAGATCAGACGACACTGGAAGTGCAGTCCGATCTTGGATAGACACCAGATTTAAACAGCGAAATGAACTTTGAAATCAACATTCTTTGGGTTTTACTTCCTGCTGGTCAGATTTTCGTTTAATCTAGCAGATTAACCGTTTATCAAGCAATCCAGTGTTTCAACGACCCTGAGGAAGAAGGGGTTTGAAAACATTGTGGGAAAATAAGAAAATGCTTTCTACCTTTCCAAAGACAAAACCCGTTGTTTCTGTCAGACTGAATTTGTCATCTGCGACATTTGATTTCAATTTGGACAAGGCTAAAATATTGTTGTGTAGGAAGTTGCCGGTCACCATTCTGCTTTCGTCTTCTTCCGTTTCTACGTTGTTTTAACTCTTTCGCCGCAAAAGTTACTTAAACAGCTTTTGCGGACAGTGTAGATCAAGATCAGACTGCACAGAACGTGCAGTCTGATCTTGATCCAAACCGTCCGATACCTGATAATAGACCTTGACCAAAATCACTGTAAAAAGAAAATCTACGTTTAGACAACGTAAAACGTCAATTTTGTTTGGTTCGCATCGAAAGAGCCAAAATGTATTTCAGTAAGTTGGCGGTGGCCATTGCAACTATCCATGCGATCATTGTGCTTTCTGTACCAGTATGTTAAGGACCTCACTGGGAACTAAATCACGTCTGCCGAGCACGGTAGCTCAGTCAGTTTGTTTGTTTGTTTGTTTGTTTGAATGGTGTTTTACGCCGCTTTCAACATTATTTCAGTCATATCACGGCGACAGCTCACATATTCATGTTTTCCTGGGTTTAACCAGTACTAGGCTGGGGCTCTGAAGTGTCTTGCCCAAGGACATCTCCTGTGAAAAACCCAGAGCTCAGTCAGTAACGTAAAGGAGTTGACACCAGGGGCTTCGCGGGTCCAAATCTCCAGCCTAGCTAATTTCTTTCCCATGTTTGATGATAGTCAATGTGACATGATTCATTCCTCTCTCAACGCTGATCACCACACATCAACCTATATCCGTCCTTTGGATATATGAAAGGAAAACACGAGTATAAGAAGAATTGCCTCCCTTGACGTTTTCATGTTCAACTTTCCATTTTTCCAGATATTCAGATTGCAATTTTCTTTCTTTCTTTCTTTCTTTCAAAATTCCTGTGCAAAAACATTGTGGGACAAGGAGAAACTGCTATTTACCAAGACGTCTTCAAAACCTGTCTCCCTAAAGACCGTTAAAACACGGGTCTATAACTACAAGTGGCCGTTTTACACGTGGATTATTACATTCGAAACGCTGCTTTTCAACTTTAGACCTACGCTTTCTTAACGCAGATGGTTTGTTCGCCTTGCAAAAAGAACACAAAGTTCTAGACTTGTCCAAATTCAAAGTATTTGCAGATGACAAACTAAATGTGGTTTTAACTCTTTCAGCACCAAATAAATAAACTCGACCTCTTTCCACGGCTCTAAAAACAATCCATTGAAACTTACAAAGATTTTGATTTTATAGGCTTGACTACGCAAGCGGACGGTATAGATCAAAGATCAGACTACACGTTCTGTGCAGTCTGATCTTGATCTATGCCGTCCGCAAAAGTCACTGTTTTCGCCTATGGCGACAAAAGGGTTATTGAAATTTGTTTTTTAAAAGAGTACAAGACATTGTTAGAAAAAAGAAAATGCTGGTTACCAGCATTTTATCCTTTTCCCACAATGTTTCCACTCTTCCAAAGACGAATTCCGTCGTATGAGTCACCTGTAACTTGTTTACAAACGATTTCAATTACTACAAATCTCGTTTGTGGGAAAAGGAGAAAATGCTGATTGCCACCATTTTCTCTTTTTCCACAATGCTTTTTCACCCTTCCAAGGTTAGATTCGATCGTATGATTCACATTCAAGTTTTCGTCTGCAAACGTTTTCAATTTGGACAAGCCTAAAAAAATTGTCGTCTGGTAAAGACTAAGGATAAGTGGCTGTTTCACACAATGACTATTAAAGTCAAAACGGAGTTTTGGAAATTTAATGTTGTGGCCGCTTTGCAAAGGTTCCTGTTTAATACAAGTGAACCTTGTTACAGTCTTGCAGGAATATACTAAAAAATAGTCTTCGATAAACTATTCGTACAGCCAAGATCAACCATCAAAACGCGCTTATAAGACCCTTTAACAAACAATCCCGCCTTTTAATGACCGTGGAAGAAGGCGTTTTAAAACATTGTGTTAAAAGAAGAAAATGCTGGTAAACAGGATTTTCTCCTTTTGCCACAATGTTTACTATCCTATAAAAGACAAATCTTATCTTTAACCTACATTTGATATTATGCTGTCTGCAAACGCTTTCAATTTCGACAAAACCAGACTATTTTCGTCTAGTAAAGCATTTAAAACAATTACCTAACATTCAAAATTAGAAAGAAAAAAAGAAGGAAAAAAAAACTCTATAGCTTTTTGATGCTATATTGATCGAGAAGAAACACTAGACGTGTAGGCAAAGAATAGCACAATGGTCGGGGCTCGGATTTCAAAATCTATTTAGACATTTCTTCTTTCGTCTAATGCGTGCGATCCGATTTCTGTTAATGTTTATTTCGTATTAAATTTCCCTCTACTTATTTAAATATTCAATGCAGCATTAAGATCAGGAGGGTGAAGTGGAGGCTCAAATTTGTTTAACAGATATAATGGTGGTTAGGTGGAGGGGGGGGGAGGTTTAAAGGTGGGTATTTAGATTTTTCACATCTCACCAAATTAAAAAACATATATATCACTGAAATTTATATGAAAAAG
Source organism: Hippopus hippopus (assembly GCA_946811185.2). Taxonomy (NCBI): domain Eukaryota; kingdom Metazoa; phylum Mollusca; class Bivalvia; order Cardiida; family Cardiidae; genus Hippopus; species Hippopus hippopus. Next base: position 31,252,193 of record OX328101.1, read on the forward strand.
CAATACAAATCATCAATAATTAAAAATCATAAAATTACAAAAAAAATTTTTTTTGATGGTGTTCCCTTAAAAGACTACGTAGCCTCTTAAGGTATTTTTAGATTTCGCGCCAGAAATCAAAAAAACATTATGGGAATGTCAAGTGACTGGCACGTGACTAATGACGCTTTTAAAAATTCCATAACTTAACAAACATGTAATTATTTTCCATAATGTCTTCTTTGGACGCTATGTTTGAAGCTGCGTCTGTGTATTTCCGGTATGTACATGAGCGAGTTGCTCATGTAAAAATAGATCGTGTTTCCCGTCGGTGTCGACCTGGGCCGTGGTAAATCTGTAATTTCTCTTGTTGTCGGATGGTTTTCGACTACTGGGGTTTTATGAATGAAAATTAAAAGGCTTTGGAAGTATAAGGATGATTTTTTTGTATTTTTGTAAAATTTTCGTCCCAAAATCTGATGGGCCACCTTTAAAGTGGCATAGTCTATGACCGGAATTTTTGACGTCCAGCCGAAAATATAAACATATTTATCAATCTCCATTGAATTTATAAATTTTTCCTATATGGCAAAATTCTAGACATTTTTTTTTGACTAAAAGCGTTTGTATCAAATGTGGTTCGAAAGATAAGTATTGGTACTGGGATTTACTCCTTTTTCCCACAGTGTTTTCAAAAACTTTCAGAACGTGCAGTTTGATCTTGGATCCTAGCTGTCCAGTATCGAGAGACTTTTTCCTCCCAAAAGAACTTTCAAATTGCAAAATATTCGAGCTTTTTATGAATGGCTAAAATTTTTATCTATCGGTGTTTTTGGAAGTATGTAGATTAGAATTATTTAACCCTTGTGCAGCAAGGATCGACCATGAATGTATCTCACGCAGAGTGCAGACTAGGATCCGCTCTGATCTTGATCAACACTTTCCCTGTCTCTAGTACTGATTTCAGGTCATATATACTCCATGGCAAACTCCTATACAGAGAACGAAATCTATTTTTGTATAATACAACATTATAGAATTCGACACTCTAAGAGTATAGCCTACTCAAAGCAGCATAGAACGTGTTCATTTTGAAATTATATCGGCCAGCAGGAACAATTTTCTTTACATGGTGCGTTTCTATTAGAAAAGAGATCAAAATCAAGTGAGAAATATTACTTGTTTGTCTTCATCTATTCTTGTTTTCAGGCCATTTTTATCGGTACAAGAATGAAATAACTATAAACACCAATCTAGACAAATTAGGAATACGAGTGCACTATCTGTGTTCTTTTCGGAATGAGTATACTTGGACCAGCTTGCCCAACGTGCTGTCGGATCTTGATCTGCTCTAATGGGGAATGATTAATTGTTTAAGCTTTACAATACCTATTTCAAAATCGGTTTGTGTGCCATAGAAATACAATGGCTGGTTCCGTCTATACTGCTAACAGCATCTTTTAGAGCTGATGTTCCAGTGTTTGGCTATATTTGGGTCTTTTTTCCAACAAATGCATAGGTGTAGGAGTATGAAGGCCAGGGAGTACAGGGACACCCCTTTTTTGAGTGGGAAGGGTTTGCGCCCATAATTATTTAAACTATTTTTTATTATTTCATGCTTTCCGGTAGGTTATCGAGAAATATCGGTGAAATATTTTTCGATATTTCATGGTTACGGCTAGTGAAAACACCGATTTTTATATTTTAACTCTTCATTTGAAAGCAGGAATAGTCGTTCCCGCACACTAGTTACCTAGGTAAAATGCGCGTGCCTCACAACCAGATAGAAATATGACGTAATTTACCTTACATTTCTCGCGCTTGACGTAATATTGTAATGCGTTGCTATGCGGAGGGGGTACGCCATGGGGAATAAGCGAAAAGGACTGTACTGGATTTTGATTAAGTTCTCCCCAGAAAGGGTTAAAAGCATGAAATAAATAGAATATTTTTTTTTTCGGTGAAAGATCGAAATTCATTTCATCTCATGAACATCATTGGTAATATTTTCACTCGTGGCTGCGCCACTCGTGAAAATATTACCGATGATGTTCACTCGATGAAATAAATTTCGATCTTTCATCGTAAAAAACAAATATCCTCTATATCTTTCTTTAAAAATCTCGGGTTATTTCTCCACATGAAATGTATTAACTCTTTATCAAACGACAAAATCTTAGACTAGTGCTAATGGAAAACAAGAATTCAGTTCCAATCCGGGGCCTGACATAGACAATCCGTCGTTACCCGGCGATAAAAGCACGGGCAACATGAGGTATATGAGAATGTGAACACTTTTTTGGAGGATGAAAACATCCCGTTCCATCCCAGTTCAACGGTTACTTTACACCAGGATGAACCGAGGCGAACAGCATGACTGTGAGAACAGGCTTTAACTCTGTGTGTTCAGTTTTTAGGGTATGTGTGGTATCATTTTCGCTATCCAAGGCGAGTGTGAACACTCTGCTCCGCTTCTCTAATCAGTGAATAAAGTAGCCTCGTGAAGCCTCAACAATGGCTTGAAAAGATGCTGGATAATGCCTTGGTAAAATATTGAAAATCGTAGCTTCTCGATTAGGACGAGCTACTTCTCTAGGAATGTTCTGTATGTGATCGAAAGCACAGACGTGCATGAACGTACATAATCGGCTGGGAGAAAGTTGTCATGGCGGCTCTATTCGGGATACGCAAAGTGATAACGACGAATCATGTTGGGCCATCAATTATAACAAAGTCACTGGCCGATCAGTATTGGAACATTAAAATGTGGTCTATTTGTGCCTAAAGTATAGACCAACATTTATCGGTGCAAGTTTGCATCGATCAACATTTACTTTTATCTACAGAATGAAAATAATCTATGAAACAAATGATTCGTTGTTTTGGATCTAATTATAGATTTTAAATGGGCACGGTCAAGTTTTGACAGTTAGACCTTTAGCTGCTGAGAGCAACTTTTTGAACTTTTGCAGACAGCGTAGATCTCAAGATCAGACCGCACAGAACGTGTAGTCTGATCTTTGATCTATGCTGTCTGATCATTGATCTACACTGTCCGATATGGGGAATTTTATAAGGAGAAAACTGCTTAGAAATCTAAATGAACCATGATCTGTGAAAAGGGGGCTTAATGCATCTACGAAAAGTATCGACCCAGGTCAGCCTGCGCAGTCCGCGCAGGCTGACCCGGGCCGAAACTTTTCGCTATTAGTCAATTTTCCGTATGTCAAAGGATCAGTGTACCTCATGATTCAGTCGGTTGTTGGAGAAAATTGATTTTATGGATCCATCATTATAATTATGATGTCTTGCTAGGTGTATCACGGAGAGCATGGCTTAAATACTTTAGTTTTGACCAATGGCTTGAAGTATCTGATTGAATTAGCAGGTTAACCCTTTATCAAACAATTTCGAGTTTTAACGACCCCGGGACAGAAAGCTTTGGAAAACATTGAGGGAAAAAGGAAAAAGTGCTGGTAACTTGTTGTCTGGTATTGCGTTGAGAGTTATAAGGGTACGGAAGACAGCAAGCCAAGATCAAACTGCATGGATGTACAGGCTGATCGTGGCCTGCTATGTTTGCGACGGACATGAGAAGTCACAAAGAATGAACAGAAATTACTTTTCCAGTTTGTAAATAAAACTTGTGGAAGAAAGAAGAAACGATATTTATTCTAAAAGCACAGGCTGACATTTTATCGGTACCAGATTATAATAAACATTAACACCAATCTAGCCAATTAGGAAAAAGAACCTCATGTATTGTAGTATGTTAAGGACCTGGTGCCCGTCTTACTAATTACAAACACTGGTACGGGTTATACAGACGACGGTACCATGCTTTGGATATAAGCGGCTCTAAGAGAGAGATGTGAAACAGCTATTCTACCTCACCGCTCGAGTATTATTGGAGGGGTATCGGATTGCAGACGGATCCGGTTACAAGTCAATAACGAACGCAGAGTGCCGGATTCGTGGATTTTACCCTATCATATAGAGAAAGGCGCACTTCAACTAGCGGTAGGAATATTGTTTTGAGAAAAAAAAGTTTGTTCGCAGAGTTTGTTCCTTGTTAAATTCTCTGTCTCTTTTCTTCTTGTTTTTTTTTTTTGTAAATAACTTATTTCTAAAGATTTTCCGTCAACTATTTGCTTGGATGAAAAGTTATGGATAGGTCGAACAAAACTTCGGACCCCGAAGAAAACAGGGACGTTTCGATCCGCGTAAAATCCGAGCCCGGGGATGATACAATTAAGGTACGAGTTTTATATTCTTACAAGATCTATTTCTTCCCTTGACTTTTTATTCTTCTGTTGAAAATATGTACTCTTTATTGAAGAGACAATGTTTTTCGAACAAGAATACCCTAGCTTTGGTTCCCCCACAGCCGTATCCACCAATCTTCCTAAAACTTGTTCTAGTTCTTGATTCAAAAGACACGCAATTTGATTGGCTGAGACGGAACGGCAAGTCTTTGAATTTAGGATCAGATTTGACTACGGACTAGCTGGTGAATTCGGACATCTCACTTTTCTAACGTTACGTTCGCAGTGATTGTTCCCTGTACGTAACAACTTCCTCAAAACTCGTCCGGCTCTAAATTCAGAAGACAAGCTATCTGATTGGCTGGAACGTTCTATCTTTGCGAATCAAATGGCAAGTCCTACTACGTCCGCCGCTTCTTAGCCATATATTAAAATTGTCATATCTGCATCTTCTAGTACAGATTTAGACTATCAGAGCTTCAGATAGAGGGAGTGATTTTGATTTCAAAATTGAAAATATTAATCATTCTCCACTAAACCCTATGTTGTGGGTACTCAGTAGAATCGTCTCATCGAGACGATTCTAATGAATACCCACAACATAGGGTTTCAAAGAGAAATAATGGATTTAGAATACCATCACTTCCTCTTATCTGGAGCTCTGGACTATCCATTTTACTTCGTAAACCATGTAGAACTGATGATAGTCATTGCAACAGGATTCATTCCTCTCTCACCGCTGACCAGTGTTTCAACACGATGGTTATGTTGAAAAGCAGCCAGTGGCTTGGAAAGAAGATTGTGCGGAGTACTGGTAAAAGAATCTCCATGAAAGCATGGATAGGTTCTCTGGTCGCCACGATATAACTAAAATAATGTTGAAAACGGCGTTAAATACTATGCAATCAATCAGTTGTTTACCCTGTACAAAACTATCCCGGCTTTTAACGACCTTTAGGAAAAATCTTTTGAAAACATTGTGGGATAAGGAGAAAATGCTGGTAACCAGCATTTTCTCCTTTTCCCACAGTGTATTCTACCCTATCAAAGACAAATTCCATTACTTGAGTCGCATTTATATTGTCGTCTGCAAATGCTTTCAAATTGGAGAGGTCTACATTTTTCCTGTATGGTAAAGAGTATAGCACTACAATTCTCAACCCTTAGAGCGCCGAATACACCCAACAGACATTTTCTGTGTAATAATATGACCCAAATAAACGCGATTTCAAAGTTGCCCTTGTCCAGAATGTTTCAGCAGAGCGGACAGTGTAGATCAAAGATCAGACTGCACGTTTTGTGCAGTCTGATCTTGATCTACTTTGGCCGCTAATGTAACTACAGTAGTGAAAGGCGTTTTTTTTTAAAAAAAAGGCAAACAGTCGTAATTGTACATTAATAGTTAATAAGGGTTGTACTGCATGTAGTTAACATGTAATTAAAATTTCAATCAGTTGATATGAACTTTAAATATTTCTGAAGCGATGCTGTTCCTACTTGATGTTTATCGCATCTCTCGGTCTTGTAAACAATACAGCTAGTCAAAGGAAAATCGTACAAAGATCTTGGAAATGTGCCATACCTCTGTGCCACCGTTCTCAAGTTTTTATGATGTTCGCAGAATCGAAGGGAATCTTAGTAAACTCTGAAACATGATTGTTTATAATCAAAGTACGGAAGTGAAAAGTATCATGTTTTGTTTTGTGAACTTGAACTTTGTGGAGGGGAGAGAGAGAGAGAGAGAGAGAGAGAGACAGAGAGTCAGAGAGAGTCAGAGAATGAGAGAGAGAGAGTCAGAGAGAGTCAGTGTCATAGAGAGCCCTTGCCTTCAGATCTAATCTTTTTCCTCCGATATCCCGTCTTTTCGCTTCCACCTTTACACGCCATTTAAAAATATATGAGCCATGCTCTGGCAAATGGGGGCTAAATGTATCTCCGTGTTGCATTATACCAAGCAAGTAATTATTTTATTATGAATCTACAAAATTCATTTTGTTCAACGACCGACTGAATCATGAGGTAGACTGGTTCTTTGACAAGTAGAAGATTGACCAATAGCGAAAAGTTTCGACCCCGGTCAGCCTGCGCAGTCGATACTTTTTGCAGATACGTTAAACTCCCCTTTTTACATGCTTAGTTCCGACAAGTCCTTAAAACACTTTATTACCATAGAGCGATTTATTTCTCAGCAGACACCTGTTTAAAACATTGTTGCTGGAACAAAAAATTTCTTCTTTTACCACAATATTTTCTCATGTACGGTATGATGATTACTGTCTACATTATACAGGATATCTTCATAGTTGTTTGCTACCGATTTGTTTCAACTCTCAGGCTGTTAAGCGCGACTCACTGATCTTTTGCGGACGGTGTAGATCAAGATCAGACTGCACAGAACGTGCAGTCTAAACTTTGATCTACACTGTCCGATAAGGATATCTTTTCATACAAAAATTACCTTTAAAATAGCAAAATCTGGTTTTCACTATTGGCTTTAAAGTTTCATATAATTTATTCAACAAGATAAGGTTTAAGAGGGAAAGCAGGAGTTCTGATATATGGCCTGCAACACGCGAAAATGGCATTCGGACATTTGCGTAAAGTGTCGTCTCGGATCAGCCTGCGCAGTCCGCGCAGGATGATCCGAGACGGCACTTTACGACTACATTAGTTTTTGTGCTACAGTAGACTTGCGCAAAACAGAAAATTACATAAAAACGGAAAGTTTCGTTTCGGATTAGCCTGCGCGGACTGCGCAGGCTGATACGAAACGATACTTTACGCAAATGTCCGAATGCCCCTTATCGCGTGTTGCAGGCCAATTATAGTGTTTGTTAACGCCTTGTCAATGCATCTCTCAAACCAGAAAGCAGCACCAGATTGATGATCAGGCTCATCAGCCAATTGAATCAATCGATTACTTCTTCAAGGGAAAAAAGAAACTGGAGCTCCTTTTGCGAACAGTATAAATCAAGACCAGACTGCACGAGACATGCCGTCTTATCTTAGATCTAAGCTGTTCCACATTTCCACATAATGTGAACGAACGCAATGTAATAATGCAGTGAAAAACATAGCCAATGGTGAAACCCATAGTTTACGATTTAAATAAATCGTCTGAGAAATCTCACCGTAAGGACAGAGTAGATCCAAGATCTTGATGTACACTGTCTGCAAAAACCCATAAAGTTGCTCTTAGCAGCCTAGGCGTTAAGGTCTAGGGTCCCTAACTCATCGGCAAACATCGACGTTTTCATAAAGGCTATTCGGCCAATCTCAGCATCTTCCGTCTTTTAATATAAGAGTTAGGGGCCGTAGATCTTAAATCTATACCGTCCGCTTGAACAGTCAAGCCTGTTAAGATAAAAGCCACTTTTGAGTGTCTGTAGATTCTTTATTTAAAGCCGTTGTAAACAGTCAAGTTCTTTGTATTTTTCGCCATAAATGTTTGCATTTAATAAAGAAAGCCGAAATGTCACAATTTCAAGGGGCTGGATTTAGTTAACATATCTCATAAAATATTGCAAAGTGTGGACTCAAGATTGGGTTGCCCATCCTTTGTTGTCTGCTCTTGATTGACAAACTCCGCAAAACCGTCCGAAATAATGCCCTGCAGTACAGGAATTTATCTGTAAATCCTATTTCTGCTGTAAAAGACAACGGATGCATTTGACGTTGTGCTACCTGACATAATTAGCTCCCTTTAATGAATGCAAACGAGATGAACTAGTGCTGGTGTATTTGTATAGATATAATATCCGAGATATAATTATCCTTGGGTGGACCGGTGGTGCAGTAGTAAAACGCTGGACTATCAAACCTGAGGCCCAAGGCCCGATACCCGGCCCAAACAGGACCCCTCTGAGACACCCTGCATCCCCCACCCACCTAGAGCTGAACTGGCTTGAAACCCAGAGTTAGCCTCGCGTGTATCGGTGCCTCACATCGGGCACGTTAAAGGACCAAGGAGGTCTATTCGAAGAAGAGGTAGCGGCTTGTACCCGGATTTCCCTGTATCCGATTCTCTCTCTCTAATGGTCCATACCATATATACCCAGAGCACGGAAAGACCTTAATCCTACAAAGTCATCATTAATTATCCAATTCTAATCAAAGACCAGCCCGCATAGCTCAGCCGGTAAAGTGTAGGTTTGGTATAAAACAAGTATTTGGTCACTAGAGTGTGTGGTTTCGAGCCCCGCAGCTGATTACTTTATGTTACTAGTAGTCTTGCGTATGAAACGAAATACCGAAGTTCAGTGTTTCGATACTTTACACCGAGCACGTACAGGAATAAGGCGTAACATGGAGTGAATATCGTGCTATGTCTTGCACTTTACCCCCGTAGCAAAACTAACAGTCACCAGGGAAACCGGTGGCGACGATTAATAAACGCAAATTCAATCAATCAATTCTAATCAAAAGTTAGATGCCTCGGCCTTCCATACTGCAGTACATGTCTCAAACTAGCGCACTGGACATGTTTGTCTGGTTATCCTCAACAGACTTTTGTTGCGACTAGCAAGTCGTGTGCTATGGAAATCGGGTACGCGATACCACTCACTTCTTTGACCCTTGCCTTGTACAGAAGGTACTCGCGAAACTTCTCTTAGGTTACTTGCAAGTTTACACGTGGTTGGGTAAGACATGCAAAATGTCTTCTAACACCAGGATTCAAACCTTGTACATTCGAATAGCCAATCAAGTGTACCACTACACCCTTTCGTCTGACGGTTAATGAACCCCACAGCCGATAAGTAGCACAGATAGATATACTGGAACTAATTGCCCGCTGTGCCATGTCTATTGATACAATATGACTACATAAATTAACGCATTAGTTCGCGGAAGAAAAGCTTTTTGTCTTGAAGCAGACGAACTTTGAAAAAAAATTGACGGAACCTTGAAGGCATTGCTCATTACGAGCAATTTCTCCTTTCGTCAAAATGTTTTCATTTGCGTATCTTAATTTATGATTTATTTCAAGATGATTTTTCGGATTTTATAAAGATGTGTGAAAACGAATCTTTTCCATGTGCTAATGAGATACCCATAGGTGGAAAAAGTGGCTTCTGCGGACGGCATAGAACAAGATCAGACTGCACAGATCGTGATCTTAAGTCTATTCCGCTTGCTTGTTAAATCAAGCCTGTCAGATAGAAAGATCGGCTTTCTGAGTTTCAGCTTATAATATCGAAAGGGGTCAAGTTTATATATTTAGCGCGGAAGGAGTTAACAGAAGGGTGTTAGCAGGCTGCGATATATTCAGATATACTTTCCTACCTGTGTTTTGCATTTATAGAGAACGGATAGCATGCCGATACGGGGCGTTTTTACCCTTAGAGTGCAAAACACGACTTTATCATGCTACTATGGACATTATAGTTAAAGACCAGACTGTACAAAACTTGCTGTCTGATCTTGGATCTATAATATGCGATATTTTGTGAGATTTTCCTGTATCAACGTTGTTCTACTTTGCATCGCAATATTTCTTGATTGAGCCTGTTCTGTGATAAGGGGACCTAATGCATCTGCAAAAGTACCAACCTAGGTCATCCTGAGCAGTTCACACAGGCTGACCTGGGCCAAAACCTTTTGCTAATAGTTAAGATTCTGTATGTCAGAGGACCAGTCTTCCTTACGATTCAGTTGGTTGTAATATAAAATGTATTTTATGGATCCATATTTATGTGATGTTTTGCTTGTTACACTCATCATGGAGATGCAGTAAGCCCCCCTTTTCCAGAGTATGGCTCGATTATATTTTAACAGACTTTGTATGTATATTAATTTTACATTCTAAGAATTCATTACGTCAATTTTCTAAACCTTGTAGGATAGGCAAGCTAATTTGTTCACCTGTTGTAAACTTTTTTTTTTTTGGCTAATTTGAAATTCTAGAAGCAATTTTATCATGCAAAATGTATTTAAAAGAATTTGTGAAAAAAACCGGGGAATACGGAATGATGCAATACATTTTTAATGTTCATGCTTTATCGAACTATTTTTACTACAGTCAACAGGAAGAGTTCGCGCATAACCGTGGGCAAAGTATATTTCCGCGCTGAAAAGTAGACCGATAATTTTATACACATCTAGATGAAGTGAGGAAGAAAACTTAGACCATAACTTAGTAGACAACTTAAGTCTGGTAAAGATTTAAACAAAAGGACATTGTTAGTAAAAGATAGTTTACTTGTAACAATCAATTTCTCCCTTTACAAAATGTTTTCATTTGTACTCATACTGTAATCCCAATTGATGTGAACGATCGAAATTTTAAAAGACAGTTCTCTAAGTCTTCTGTTTCAATATTTGTCGGTAGGTAATGAATAATCTGACGTTAAATATTCAAACCCTCGATTTGCGTAGAGAAAGGTCAAATGAAATTAAATTCTTATTATCAATCCGACTGTTAATCACTGAAAACCATGTTGTTGGTACATGTACTAATATATTTTGTCTCGTTTAGACAGCCCCTTAGTATTAAAGAAAGCGTGTTTAGGATAGGAAAAGTTGCTTTGTTCATAGCGTAGTCTGCATAGAACGTGTTGCCTGGGCCCGTATTAACAAACCATTCTAAATTGCATTGTTGGCTTTATTCAGCTTTCTTCATAAAGTAACGCAACTTTTGATTGACTAAACGATTTCATTTCGCCAACCAAAAATTGTGTTACTTTGAACTTAAGAAAATTCTTTAGACCTAGACTAAGAATGTTAGTTAGAACTGTTGGTGAATATGAATCCTTGGCCTGTATCGGTTTCAGTCTCCAGAATTTTCTAAATTTGAAAATAACACAACTTCTGATTGGCTAAACCATTTGGTTTAGCCAATCAGAAGTTGTGTTATTTTCAAATTTAGAAAATCTTGAAGAATAAGACTAAGAATATTCTTAAGAATGGTTGGTGAATACCGGCCCTGATGTTGGAATGATAGAATTCTAGTATGCACATTGATATTTGCATGATAATTAGTGTCAAATTGCCTCAACATTTCCAACGACAACCACAACTGTCTGTTTTAGGCCTTTCAGTGATAACCCACAGCCTAGATAATAATGGAGAGCTAGGTATTATTCTTTGAACTAAGACAAAAATCTTTTTAACTCACTCCCAAACGACATAACTTTAGACTTGCCTGGATTGAGAGCTTTTACAGACCACAAAATAATGTCTCAAAAACTTTGTTTCTGGAAGATTAGAAAACATTGTGGGAGAAAGAGAAAATGTTGGTGACCAGCATTTTCCTTTTTTTGCACAATATTTTCAAGAGGCTTCTTTGGAGGTCGTTAGAATTTGGGTTTGTGTGGTAAAGGGTTAAAAAAGATGGATGGCATAGCAGGCTCTGGGGTATGATACTTGGCTCAATATGAAAGACATGTGCTAAGGCAAAAATTGCATGTAACTACTCCAGCAATTGCTTCTTTTACCTCATTGTCTTGCATATTGTTGCAACGTGAATTCTTCAATCGGATATTTTTCAAGATTAGAAGTAATCCAACTCATCATTGGAAAAAGGGCAGTTGCTGGTAACAAAAATGGTGTTACTGAAAATATATGTAGAATGTACATTGATGGATTATGGTGTAAGGATTATTCCCTATCTTATCAGTTTCCCTAGGTTTGAAAAAAAAGCAGCGGGTACCTATTGACAATAGCAACCCTTGCATATTGGTGTCATGAATGAGCCGGCAATTAGGCTTATAGAGGACTGCAGAATAAACATGTCCACATTTTAACCAATCGCAAATTACTATTTATTTATTCGAGACTTATAGCAAGGAATAAGGTCAAAAGCCAGCTTGTTCAGCTACGCAGAAAAATACTTTTCTTATCTATGCCTCTATACAGACTTGTAATTTCAAGCTGAAAGCGCATACTCAGAGCCATGGGTTGAATCCAATGGTTCAGCCAATGAATCTGAAACCAGAACTTGCTTCCAATTACTGTAACTCTTCACCAAATGGCAAATATTCAGACTTGCGCAAATTGAAAGCATGTGCAGATGAAAAAGTAAATGTGGCATAAGTGAAAGAATTTGTATCAGATAGAGTAGAAAACATTGTCAGAAAAGGAGACCGGCATTTTCTTCTTTTCCCACAAAAGCTATTTTTTTTTCAGGGTCGTTGGGTTATTTGGTAAAGAGTTAACTGCATGGATACAAACAGACTGAAATTTCAGGTGGAAGTATTATCTTTCTCATAAAGCCAAAAAGCCCACGTATGCAAGATGACACCATGTCGTGGGTGAGGCTTTAATATGAAAATGCATTTTAAGCGAACGATCTTCTATCAAAATTTCATAACTACAAAAAAAATCTAACTTTTTTACTGACTTTTTTTTACTAATTACTAATTTTTTTACTAATTATCTCCTAAGATAAATACGCAGCAGAAAACTTTGAAAACATCCTGAATAAACATGGACTATTTATATGAATTCATCGTTGACAAATGAATACCGGTGATGCATTTTGCTAAAAGGAAAACAATCGATCGTCAGAAACTATTTCTTTTTTAAATCCTTCAGTGTTCTGATCTAATTTAAATAAACCACAGAAAAGGCGTTTTTTTTTAAACAATGTTGATGCCCAATGCGTCGTTTATGCATCTTGGTTCACATCACCTTATTAGACTCGCCTACTTTAACAAGAATCAGATAATGAAATTCAACCAGTGCAATGGTTTAAAAACGAAACATGATTTTGCAATCGAGCTCTAGTACCTTACCAGACCTTTTATGTGCCAGTTTTTCTTTTTAAAAAAGCATGAGATGCAAGCACTATAAAGGCTGGCATAATTATCTCCCTTTAGTCAATGTAAATTAGAAAGTAAAGTCAAATTGCTTGAGGTGCTTGTGTATATAAATTGAAGGACGCTAGCGAGTATTGCTAGAATTGTAATGGGTGTTTTATTCGGATCGTCCATTGTGTGAGCATTTTCAGGTGTCTTTGTCGTGTAGGCCTCAGCCAGACTCCACCAACCATTGTAAAGCTTATTCTTTGTCAAAATTGTTCTGTTTTGCCTGGTTTTCTCTTTCTTTCGATATGCTGGACTTCACAGCAAGAAATCTGTGAAAAACAAGGTCTAATGAATCTGCAAAAAGTATCGACCCATGTCAGCCTGCACAGTCCGCAATGGCTGACCTGATCGAAACTTTTTGCTATTGCTTAATTTTGAATGTCAAAGGACCATTGTACCTCTTGATTCAGTCGGTTATTAGACAAATGGAATTAAGTGCATCCGTAGTTATGTGATGTGTTGCTTGGTATAATTTATAAAGGAGATACATTAAACCCGCTTTTGCCCGAAGGCCACTCAAATCTGTTTTCCTCTCCGAAATGGACAGATTACGATTTCATAAAATGAGCCATGCTCTGACAAAAGAGGCCAAATGCACCTCCGTGATCCATGGTACCAAGCAAGCCATCCCATACTTATGGATCCATAATATCCACCTTTTTTAACAATCAGCTTGATCATGAGATAGACTGGTCCTTGGGCATACAGAAAATTGAGCAATAGCGAAAAATTGCGGCCCAGGTCAGCCTGCGCGGACTGCGCAGGCTGACCTGGGTCGATACTTTTCGCAGATGCATTAAGCCCCCTTTTCACAGAGCACGGCCCAAATATAATCTTAGAAGACAAAAATGACAGTCGAGAAAATGGTGCAGGGTCATACTTCAGATATATTTAGGAGGTATTCGAAACGCCAGAATCATTATATCTGAATTCAGCTTTATGTTATGGCTACCCGTTTAAATTCTCCCGATAAGACGATTCTAATGAGCACCTACAACATGGGTTTTTGTATGGACCTAAGATCATAGTGCTCTTCGAACCCTTAAACAATCCCTTTTCTTATACATTGTGTACCTTTGAAATAAAACAGAGAAATTCTTAGATAATTCTTTTTGTGGCTAGCCCTGTTGTACTCCGCAGGATCACAGGAAACGTTTCACCTGTGTAAGTATATACGCTGTATACGTAAATTTCTGTCAGAAGGGGGCTCAATGCATCTTCGTCATGCAATATACCAAGCTCGTCATCGCATGATTATGGATCCATAAAATCCAATTTGTATTGCAACCGACAGAAACAAGAAGAAGAATGGTCCTTTGACTTGCAAAAAATTTACAAATAGCAAAAAGTTTCGATCCATGACAGCCTACGCGGACTGCGAAGGCTGACATGGGTCGATACGTTTTGCAGATGCATTAAGCCACGTTTTAACAAAGCATAGCTCATACACAGTGGAAGAAACTACAGAGATAGGATATCGAGTTACGTTTTGGTTGCTCCTCTTCAAAATGCATAAATATGAGAAATAGTTTTGGTAATCGAATGAATGAATGAATGAATGAATGAATGAATGAATGAAAGCGATAGTGCTTTGTTCGAATTGATCATTTTTAAGTCTGTTTTTTTTTTTCTGAATATGTAGCGCACTGATGTTTGCTGCAATCTTCATTGGTTAATTACACCATATTGGCAATGCAGTGATCAGTTGCAAACTTTTAGTGGATTGATAAATGAAACATTTTGAGTACTAAATCTTGAGGCATTTAAGAGGAAAACTTCCTTGTCTGGCGCCTTCTTTCTGAAAACGGCTCTGTAACTATAGTCAAAATCTTTCTGTAGTCCTAAGATAGAAAAACCTACTCGCACTGTGGTGCATATGTGCTGACTCTGTTTTTAATTTGAATGCAGCATGTGGCTTGGAAAGATTCTTGAACGTTTTCAACCAAAACGCATAAAAAAGGTGCACTGGTAGCCTTGACGTACCGTAACGAATAATGAACACGGCGTCAAACATTACATAAACAAAGGTCCATTTTGGAAACTTGATGGTCTATTATTTGCTACTTTAGATATGAGCGGACCTCTAGGAAAAAGGGGTTTAATGCATGTCATTATTGCATTACACCGGGCAAGTAATCACATAATTATGGACCCATAAAATCCATTTTGTATTACAACCAACTGGATTGTGTGGTAAACTGGTCCTTTGAGCTGGAGAAGAATTGACCGATAGGAAAAGCTTTCTACCCAGGTCAGCCTTCGAGGACTGCGTAGGTGGATATGGCCGCAAGTGTTTTGCAGATGTATTAAAGGCTGTTTTCACAGAGCATGGCACATTAACTTTTGTAAAATGTTCTTTGTACCAATACTTAACAAGGAAGAACATCCAATTGAAAATACAACAGTAATCACATGACTTCCTTTCCAATATGACGTCCGGGATAAGGTTTACTGTCGGATTTTTGTAACTTGATGCTCAGGCTGTAAAGTTGGCAGGTGATTCTTTTTAGAAATATAATTCCGTAACAGTATATCAGCATGATCTTTACACAGATTGATAATTCTTACCCTTAGACTGCTAAGCGCGACCTAAGGACCTTTTGCGGACAGTGTAGATCAAGATCAGACTGCACAGAACATGCAGTCTGATCTTGGATCTACACTGTCCAATAAGGAGATATCTTTTCCCAAAAATACAATTAAATAGCAAAATTTGAGTTTCTACTATAAGCTTCAGAGTTTCAATTTTACTTATTTAGCGGGATAAGGGTTAATCCTGCCCTCTTATAGTGACCTTTTAACTCTTTAGCAAACGACAAAATTTTAGGCTGGTCCAAATTGGAAGCAACTGCAGACGACAAAATAAATGTGACTCAAAAATTGAAATTTGTTTTTGAGAAGGGTAGAAAACATTGTGGGAAAAGGAGAAAATGCTGTTTACCAGCATTTTCTCCTTTTCCCACAATGGTTTAAAAAGCCTCCTGTCTCAGGGTTGTTGAATGCCGGGATTGTGTGGTAGAGGGTTTAGTGAATCGTAAAAAGAGTGCAAATCAAGATAGTATGCTCGTCTGTGTAGTCTGATCTTGATCAACATTCTTTATTATCCAATCACTTGTTTAAAACTTTAACTAAAGGCCCCTTCCTTTTTTCAATGACCATGAGGAATAAAATGGTTCAAAACATTGTAGGAAAAAGGACAAAATGCTGCTTACTAACCTTTCCTACCTATCCACAATGTTTTGAAAAGTACCCGTTCAAATATCTTAACTTGTCGTCTGCAAATGCCTTGAATTTGGACCAGTCTGAAATGTTCGCTTCTGGTCAAGAGATAATTTTTAATTTACTCGCGTCAAATCGGTTTGTGGATCCCGAACAGTGTTTGGTGCAAGAGGTCATTTTCATTGACGGGGTAAAGGGCCTGGACGGGAACAAATCAAATTGGTATGAGCCACGCTCTGTGAAACGGGCATCTGCAAAAAGTATCGACCCATGTCAGCCTACGCAGTCCGCGTAGGCCGACCTGGCTCGAAACTTTCAGCTATCGATTATTTCTCTATATGTCAAAAGACCAGTCTACCTCATGATGCAGACGGTTTTTAGACGAAATCGATTTTAAGGACTCATGATGAAATGGTAGCTTGGTATAATGCATTACAGAGATGCATCAAGCCCCCTTTTGCCAGATCAACATTCGTATTTGTTTTGCGTGTGTGTCTGTGTGTGTGTGTGTGTGTGTGTGTGTGAGAGAGAGAGAGAGAGAGAGAGAGAGACAGAGAGAGAGAGAGAGAGAGAGAGAGAGAGAGAGACAGAGAGAGACAGAGAGAGACAGAGAGATTTGATCTGGTTGATTGTAAATGTATTAGTTTGTTTATACCTGTAGTAAAATTGACAGTTACTTAAGGTAAAATCAAAGCACTGAAGGCGCTGTGTTGTTCATCGCTCTAATAATTTCTACAGTAAGCAATTCGAACCTAATAATTTTAAATCGATTGTGAAACATTTTTTCAACATTTGTCGACACTCTCAATGATATCTTGCAAGAAATCTTACCAATTATCGCGATATGATACAGGTTGTTCCATGGTTGACCACGCCCAAGACGTAATTCGAACCCAGCACCTCTACAATGACAGACGGGCGCTCTTATCTTACAGTGCCGTTTCCCACATCAGATAACAATTTCTTCTCACACAGGTTTTATGTAGTAAACTTTTACCAAACTATCCCGAATTAAATGACGTTGTGGTAGCAGGCTTTCGAAAACAAAAAGGCAAAAGATGAAACTTCTCATTCGTGCAATGTTTACGGCCCTTTCAGAGACAACGCTCATGATTTGAACCAAATTCAGTTGTTGTCTGCAAATGATTTCAAATTGGGCGAGTACAAAATTTTGACGCTTTATTCAACCCTTCACAATAGAAATACGACTTATACGACCCTGAAGTAGATAAACAACAACATGTATTCACAAAATAAGATTGTTAGAAAAAAAGCATGAGGTTTCTTTCACAATTAGTTCTCTACAATAAAACTTAGAACCTTTTTGGATCGTAAGAAAAAAATCTAACTTTGCTTCAAAATTCAAAATATCGATGTCATTCAGAAAGACTTCCCCTCATTTCAGCCCTCGAGTTAGTCTTTCAGATGGCTAATCTTTTAATGTAGAATCAGAGGTGAATTCGAAATTTTCGCGGTCTGTATCCACCAACCATTCCAAATTGTATTTGAAGTCCTGTTCCAAGGAGTTTTTTTTTCCCCAAAAATTTCAAAGTAACGTAATTTCTAATTGGCTAAACCTTCTTGTTTAGCCTATCAGACTTGTGTTATTTTCTTGCTTTAGAATACATTTAAAAGTGCTGTTTCGAATGGGTTGGGTTAAAGATGTGAAGCCAAGATCAAATCACAACTTAAATCTCAGGTTACATTAAATGATTATACTTATGTATTCGGTTTTCGCGTCGTTAATGAATACGACACTTGATTTCGAACAAGATCTTCTGAATACGTAACTTAATTATAATGTTTCGAACACCTGATACATAAACTCGAGATGGTTAACTATTTCAACAGTATGGTTTCGTTTTCCCGCTTCTTTTGATGTAAGCATACGAAATGACAGACGACATTTGAAAAGACCACCGTAAAGTTGAGCTGATATGCATCAATGTTTAAGAACAGACTAATCACAATCGGTGGCTGCAAGAAAAGAAGACTCGGTTGCATCGAGGGCTCGGGGTCGGGCCATAGCACAGACAATAATACAATGGTATTGCGAATGTCTCTTAAGAACTCTTTAACAGACGACAAAACTTTAGATTGGTTCATATTTAAGATGTTTTCAGACGATGAATTCAATGCGTCTTGGATGAATAGATGCGTGTTCGACATGGCAGAATTCATAATGTGAAACGGAGAAAATGCTTGAGCCCACCGTGTTCTCCTCATCTCTCATAGCTTATATATATATATATATAAAAATCTTCTTCAGGATCGTAAAAACAGAATTGTTTGGTAAAGGCATTAAGCTTGGGATAAATGGGATAGCATTTCGGTCTGTTGGTTAAAGCTAGGATAAAGTTAAACTGGTCCCCGTGGTATATTTATACATATTATAACTTATACACGATAGCTGTATCAGGGGAGGTAACCAATCTAAGACAGTTTTGACCATCCATTCTCAATACAGTGTGATTCTCAGTTCTAAGACTAGCCACCTGTTTGGTTAAGACAAACAAGCAGATACATCACAGAACAAAAATATAAATGAACGAGCCCAGTTTCTTCCAAAGATCATTATGACTTGCTTTATTTAACATGGCTAGGGCATTTAGCAAAACTCGAGTGATCCGTTGACCAGATCCCTCCGCTGTATTACGGTATGTACCTACACCTTAGATTTATTTGCCGGAAATGAACGGCTTTACTCTCTAAGAATCATAAGACTCCACCAAGGAAATACACGAGTAACACTTTCTAATCGAAATCGTAATTAATTACAGTTTCGTTGAAAAAGTTTATTTATTTTCTGACAGATTGATATATTTTAGATAGCTTCACTACAGTTGTTGATGTCGTTGATAAGAAGAATTTCAAGGGCGCCGCCATCTTTAAAATTATATGATCGAAAACAAATTCAATGGCGACCTCCTTGATACGGACGTGTTTTGACGAGTGGTGGTTAGGGTAGCATTTCTACTTGAACTTTAAATGCAATTGATTCGTACCATCTTGGTCGTGCAAGTGTGAAATTGGCCTGATTTTTACAAATTCTCTTGTCGGCAAGTTAGACAGAAATCCCAAAGGAGATGATTTTTGAAAACTCAAAGCACCAATTATATTAACTCGACCTTTTTCAACGGCTGAAAGTACTATCTACAGAAGCTCAGAAAGATTTTTTTTTTATCTACCAGTCTTAACTACACAAAAGGACGGCATAGATCAGAGATCAGACTGCACATTCTGTGCAGTCTGATCTTGATCTATGCTGTCCGCAGAAACCCTTATATTAGCCTATGTCGCTGTAAGGTTAAGACTAAGGGAAGTATCAGTTATATACTGTTTAAGCTGTGTCGATAATATCTACCTCGATCTAGTATAATATCTCATCGAGTTTGAACAAAGAAGCATTTAAAGGAACAAAGGTGATTAGGTACAAATCTACAGGAATCGTAGAATGGCAGAAGATTAAGCAGTTGCCTCTCCCTTCCCCGCTGCTCTGCAAGAATTTCTAAGCAGAAAACTATCAACTGCAAAATTTCTAAATGAATTTACCTTAAATGCTGTTTCCGGTGTCGTTTTGCCAGAAATTTCTCAAAATATCAGCATAGGCCTAAGATTGGACTATAGTTTTTATCTCTATATTTACTGTCTTAAACATGCAGTCTCATCTTTATCTCGAGCATTTGCAAAAACAACCGAAGTTGTACCTAGTACTTCAAAGCTAATTCGAGCTCTTTGTCATTCGACAGACATGTTCTGTTTTTCTTTTCTTTAATTGATTTCTTTTTAAAACTTCCACTCTCACAGTCGAAAATAGGGGGTTTGCGGACGTCATATATCAAGATCAGACTGGACAGAAAAAGCAGTCTGATCTTTGATCTATACCTGTCACTTGTTCCGTCAAGCCTGAATGGTCGAAAGCTGTGGGGGTTTCGGTGGACGGTATAATCAGCCTTGAAATGAGATCGAGTTTATAAATTTCGTGCTGTAAGAGTTAAACATCTTTAAGAAGTTTGGAACATGAATTTGAGCTATGCTCTGGCAAAAGGGGGCTTAATGCATCTTCGTAATCCACCACACCGAGCAAACCATTACATACTTATGGATCCATAACAGTCACCTTTTTTAATAATCGAAAAAATCATGAGGTAGACTGGTCCTTAGCCATACAGAAAATTGACCATTAGCGAAAAGTGTTGGCCCAGGTCAGCCTGCGCGGACTGCGCAGGCTGACCGGGTCGATACTTTTCGCAAATGCATCAAGCCTCCTTTTCACAGAGCATGGCTCGTTTATTTTTTTCTTGAGCATTTAGTCTCGTTTGGTCTCAGCGCGTACGAGAAACACCCTGTGTTTACCAGGAAACTTTCCAGCCGTTTTATAGGTCTTCTTTGATTCTCCTACATTTAATTCCAGGTGGAATCCTATAACTAAGTACGTTATCCTTTTGAAAACGCAAAATAAATAAGTCAGGCTATGACAAAAGAGAACTTAATGCATCTCCGTGATGCATGATACAAAGTAAGTCATCATCTAATTATGGATTTATAATAGCCACTTTTTTAAACAAACAATTTAATAATGAGGTAGAATGGTCCTTGGGCATAAAGAAAATTGAGCAATAGCGAAAAGTTGCGGCCCAAGTCAGCCTGCGCGGACTGCGCGGACTGCGCAGGCTGACCTGAGTCGATACTTTTCGCAGATGCATTAAGCCCCCTTTTCACAGAGCATGGCTCATTGATAGATTGGCCGCTATTCACATAAAATATCGCAAATACTCTATTGGTCTAAATGATTAACACAAAATAATTTCGAAAGCTTTAGATCTTAGATCAGACAGCAATTTCTATGTAGACTGATCTTGATCCACTTTGCTACGTGGTTAATAGTTAATCACAGTTTTTAAGATTTTTACACTTTTTCAATGAAATACTTTTTTAACCGATGAACTTGAGGTGTTATGTTCGTGACCCGAAATGTCACCCATGGGTCCTCTCCCCCCTCTCTCTGTCTCTATAGTTGTCACACTTATTTGAGCCTTGATCTGTGGAAAAGGGGGGTTTTATCGACAATCGGCAATATCGACAGAAGTCAGCCTGTGCAATCCGCGAAGGCTGACATAGGTCGAAAATGTTTGCCGGCATAAAATTTTCTGCATGTCAAAGAACCAGTCTACTACATGATTCTGTGGGTTGTCAGACAAAATGGATTTTATGTATTCATGATTATATGATGACTGGCTTGGTATAATGCATCACGGAGATACATTAAAGTCCCTTTTATTAGAGCCCAGCTCGTTTATTAAGGATTAGGAACAAAACAGCTTAACAACAACTACAACGACGGCAACGGCAACAATGACAATATTATACTATTCACGTTACGCATGTGGTTCAAAAATTATCTCGGAATACAGAGACTCGTATTACTTAATGTTCGAACTCTTTCTACTACCATAAATAGGGCTTAGAATCTGGCTGATCTGTTTGATTTTCGGAAAAAAAAAACCCTGAACTTTC
The DNA here is from genome assembly GCA_946811185.2 of Hippopus hippopus. Taxonomy (NCBI): domain Eukaryota; kingdom Metazoa; phylum Mollusca; class Bivalvia; order Cardiida; family Cardiidae; genus Hippopus; species Hippopus hippopus. The sequence continues at coordinate 31,273,977 of OX328101.1, forward strand.
AGTGTACATTTTTAACTTTTTCACAAGACAACAAAATTTTAGACTGGTCCAAAATCAAATTAGATATCATTCAAAAGATGGGATATGTCCGTAGTAGGAGAGAAAACATTGCATCAAAAGAAAGAAAGATTAAAAGCTTATAATCAAAGTTTGTTTTAACGCTTAGGCTTCTAAACGTGACTCACTGACCTTTTGTGGTCAGTGTAGATCAAGATCAGACTGCACTGATCTTGATATACACTGTCCGATGAAGAATTATTTTTTCCTCGAAAAAATAAATTTAAAATAGCGATGTTCTGGGTTTTACTACTAGCTTTAAAGTTTCTTTTAGCTTATATAGCCGGATAAGGGTTATTTTATTTCATCAAAACCCGCAGTTGCATGGTAGTTGGTTAATGATAAATCAAAGCTGATACTTCACAAATGCAAGTTTCCTCGTCTTGCAGCTAATCATTTTTAAATCGTCGTGACAAAAGGAGAAATTGCTCGTAACGAACAATTTATTTTTTCATTCGCCACAATGTTATCACATGTACTGAAATAGCAACCCCATACTTCATATTAGATATACCTTTCAAATTGATTGTACCTTTTTCATAGGAACGTTTTCGAAGTCGCTGTCAATTTGTTTCAAGAAGTAAAGAGTTAACCCTTCACTAACAATCCACAGTTTTAACGACTGTGAAAAAGAACACTTATGAAAATATTGTGGAAATAGGAGAAAATGCTGGTTACCAGCATTTTCTCCTATTTCCACTATATTTTCTGACCTTTTATAGGGTCGAATCTCATTATTTTAGCCACATTTAATTTGTCGTCTGCAAAAGCTTTGAATTTGGACGAGTCTAAAATTTGTCGTCTGGTAAAGAATTAGGGAAACACACTGTTGTAAAGCATAGCAATATTAGATATTTTCTATCTGGTATCAAATTATTCTGAAACATGATTCGAAAATAAATTAATCCGTAATACAATATCTGGTTGATTCAGTCTCATAAAAGCCCTGTTATTATACGTTTTTTATTTGCTTTTTATTTTTTTATTTTCGACGACCACGAAGTTATGACGCATAGGTAGGCCTATCATGTTCGCCTTATGTAACTTCAATTTTGCAGGTGTTGATTTCTTATTAACAATGTTTGAAACGATTTGAAAAACTGTTGTTTTCGTCTTTAAAGAGAGATTTTCAGACTTTTTATAATCAAAGGAAACTGTTTATTTATTATTACTTTATTATGTTTCATCATTAGATTTTATTAGGCAGTATTTAGAAAACAATCGATAAATAAGAATGACAAGTGTAAGAAAAAAATCTTTTGAATTGTATTTTCCTAATGGGCTACACTGCACATTAGGTAGTTTTAGATTTCGCGCCAATATTTTGCAAAGGTTTGCGCGAATGTCACATGATCAATAGCACATGTTAGCTACGCGGGACCGTATTTAAATTAGCATGATGACGTCCTAATTCGGTCCAGTTTCAACAACCATTGTTGAGAACATGCTTGGTCTAATTACATGTATAGACTTAGAAAGTAACACAACTTCTGATTAGCTAAACCACTTGGTTTAGCCAATCAGAAGTTGTGTTACTTTCAAATCTAAAAGAATTCTTGATAATAAGGCTAATAATGTTCTTAAGAGTGGTTGGTCAATGCAGACCTAGTGATCTCATAAAGACAAACGATGCACAGGCGCTGGTCTATTGACATGCCCCATCGTCTATAACCTAGCAGATAGAGCAAGGTGTCCAACTGTTTTACCTGTCAAATACTATCCAAGGTCAACTGTCAGTACTTTTTCACATATTTCATACCTCGAATGGTAAAAGCTACTATTTTTATCGTTTTCTACGATAATTTATATTCAATCAGGTACATGGAACAGAACAAAATGTATTAATAGTGAGGTTTAAATTTAGTTTTAACTTTCACATATCTATATAAAACCAGGTTGTCATCACAATGTACGCTATTGGATATTTTGCAAACTGGGTCATTGGGCTATATTACCACAAAAGAATATATGTCATGTTATGTAATGTTATGCTATTGAGGGTGTAATAAAGACCTATATTTTGGAGTTGGACAATTTTTTTTTCCTCCCACCTCGGTTTGGAAATTTTCATATTGCAGTGAATATATTGATCGGATCGGATTGGTCAATAGAATTTGGCTATTAGCTTTGAAATAACAGCGTGATGCTAAAAATAGTTTGACTAATCAAATGCCATATTGGAATAATCTTATAAGTCAAAACTATTTAGAGGTCTAAGAGTAGTTTGTCCTCTGCATTTGAAGATGCTTTGGTCTTAAAAATTAGTATTAGGTAGCGGACAGCGTAGATCAAAGATCAGACTACACGTTTTGTGCAGTCTAACTTTAATCTACACCGTCCGTTAAACCATCTTAACCCTTAGGGTCCTATGGACAACTTCCTGACCATTTGCGGACAGTGTAGATCAAGATCAGATTGAACAGAACCTGCAGTCTGATATTTGATTTACGCTGTCGGATCAGAACATACTTTCCCCCAAAAATTCCATTCGAAATAGCAGAACTTTGGTTTTTTCCTATCGCCTAAAAGGTTTCATTTCACTTATAAAGCAGGGTAAGGGTTTATCGCCGTTGGCAGTGAAGTAGTTACTACCTAGTTTCAAATCATATTATGAAATTCGCTAAAAGTGAGCGACCAAAAAAATACTGCCAATTTCACTATTTCAAGAAACAGCTTTCACCAAATAAAGTAAAAGTAGTTTTTATATAATTGAAGGGTTACCATGGTTACCTTGAATTCGAAATATCTTAGTAAACATTCTGTTTCACATTTATTTGCTGCAGTTCGTCTGCTGCACAGTCGTAAATAAAGGCGGGAATTTGAGAAGAAAAAGTGAAGAAAACGTTTGATTTACTCCGACTTGATTTACATTAGCTTTTCTCTAGGATACCAGCATGACGTAGATTTTTCCTTTTTATTTCTTTGTGTGAAATTTTGCTGCAGACGACATGCCGAGGACTCATTCTCGTATCAAATGTTTGCCGCCATGAAATCGGAGACCCCAACATCGGTTATTCCGGGCGTTTGATTGACGTGTTGTTCGAGCATGCTCCGTGGAATGATATCCCGTTGCAGGGATTTTACACACATTTCGTTTCTTACGCCTTTAATTTGAAATGGAGACTTTTCAAAGTCAGGCCATCCAATTTCAAATGAAATTCTAAACTTGATACTTTCAATTGTCCAATCTGTTGTTAAAGCTAGGATGATCGAGGCATCTGGGGCCGAGGTAATTATAGTGCGTAACAAAGTATAATTAGCCCCCTTTTCCAAAGACACGCATATTTTGTGTGGTTTTTGGTGCAGTTGTATTCTATGCAATGTAGCCATCTTTGTCTGACGTTTTTTTTTTATCGAAAGAAAGATTGAATATTTTTTCCAGCACAAAATTAGTAAGTTTTAGATAGCTTAACTCTTTCACTACTGAATAAATAAATTGCATTTTCTCAAAGGCTGAAAAAAAATACATTTTTTCAGGAAGATCAAGAGATAGTTCGGTCATAATCTAGAATATAGCAGTGGACAGTGCAGATCAGAGATCAGACTGCACGTTTTGTACAGTCTGATCTTGATCTACACTGTCTACAAAAGCTTCTGGTGTTGTCTATGGTATGGAAAGAGTTAAGGTTTTTTTTTATTTCGTTCGTACGTAACATGTATTTTCAAAAAGAATGGGACGGTAAACCTATTTAGGCTGGGGTAAATTTTAGACTGTCTTATGCAAGCAAAGAAAACGGGACAGAGAGTGCTGGACGGTGCAGATCGAATATCGGACTGCATATTCTGGTCAAGTGTCTGATCTTAATCTGCGTTCTTTCATTAAACGTTGCTGTTATGAATTCGCAGTTTGCCTCTTAATTTATGGAATGGACCATCCAAGTCAAGAAAAAAAAAAACGAACTATCTCAAATTACATGGCTGTCCATGCCAGAAAAAATAGCACGTATATCGGACAGGGTAGATCCGAGATCAGACTGCACGTCCAGTGAGAAATCACAGTCTAATCCCATTTTGTCAGAAAGGAAGAAGAAGAAGTAGAAGAAGAAGAAGAAGAAGGAGAGAGAGAGAGAGAGGGAGGGGGGACGGACGACATGTTGTAAGACAGAAAGGACAAAAAACGCATCTTCTTATACAAGCCCTTTGTCTTACAACCCGGTAAAAGAAATCATTTGAAAAAATTGTGAGAAAAGCAGGAAATGCTGGTGACTAGCATTTTCTCCCTTTTTTCTAAACACTTTCCCACACATTTAAAAAACAAAATCCGTCAATCAACTCATGTTTAATGTGTCATGTGCAGATCCTTTCATTTTTAACAAGGCTAAATTTTGTCGTCTGGTAAAGAGTTAAACTTTGGCTGACTACTTAAGGTTATAATTGGCCTACAATACGCGAAAAGGGGAATTCGGATATTTGCGTAAAGTGTCGTCTCGGATTAGCCTGCGCAGTCCGCGCAGGCTAATCCGAGACGGCACTTTACGACTACATTAGATTTTGTGCTACAGTAGACTTGTGCAAAACAGAAAATTACATAAAAACGGAAAGTGTCGTTTCGGATTAGCCTGCGCGGACTGCGCAGGCTGATCCGTGACGACACTTTACGCAAATGTCCGAATGCCCCTTTTCGCGTGTTGCAAGCCATATGTTACAATAAAGTAAGCCTAAAATGAAATATCTTTCTAGAATTACCGGGACTTTTTTTTAGTCAAGTCATTTGTTACAGATTGGCCATTGATTTGTTACAATCGATCACGAGTCGGTAATCAAATAAGGCTATTCAGTTTCGGGTGTAAATGCATTTAAAAAGATATTTTGGCACGAGTAACAATTCTAGATCGAATGTCTGTAATCCTGTACGAAATATTACAGTTTTTGTTTCATGAATGAATACCTGATTTACGTCAGACCAGGGCATTTGCAGTGAACTCTATAACATAAAAATCTTCATTTTCCTTACAAGTGACAATTCTAACGTAATGACCAAGTTCTCATTTTGCCACAATGTTCAAACTGCATCTGCAGTGGGCAATGTATTTTATTACCTTCCCGGCGTAGCAATACATTTTATAGACTGTAATATGCACCTACTTCCGGTCGAACACTGTAAAGCAGCATGCTAAAGCTTGCTTATTTACTGGCATAGACTACGGCACTGATTAGTAGGGGGAGGCGTCTAGGAAAAAAAATTATCTGAGTAATGTATAACTGGATTATGGGGGAAGGATATTGGGAAAAGTGTATGATACTGCATGTAATTGCTAATTTTTGTCCGGAAGGGGTTTCCACAAAGTTATTTGTTTACGTCATCGATTGCCGAATTCCATCTCCAACATTTTTTTTCCCATTTCCCATAACGTTTTCTTTTTTTCATATACAACTTACATCATTGGGGACACATTTAAATTCTCGTCTGCGAAAGCTATCAAATTAGACAAGCCTTAAAGTTTTGTCGTCTAAGGAAAAGACACAAAGTCTATTTGGAACAATTTCCGAGTTATTTTTGCGGGGAGTGAAGATATAAAGATCAGACTGAACTAAACTTGCAGTGTGATCTTTTATCTCTATAGCTGTCATGCATCACGGATATGCAGTAAACCCCCTTTTCCGAAAGCATGGTTCATTATTATGCGCCGAGCCCCGGTAGCTCAGTCGGTAGCGTGCAGGACTTGAGAACACGGGGTCCAGGGTTCGATCCCTGGCTACGACCCCTGGCTCGGCCAATTTCTTTCCGAGGATTGATGATAGCCACTGCGACAGGATTCATTCCTCTCCCACCGCTGACCATTGTCTCGACGATGATTATGTGGGAAAGCAGCCAGTGGCTTGGAAAGAAAAAATTGTGCGGAGTACTGGTAAAAGAGACTCAAGGAAAGCATGGATAGGTGCACTGGCCGCCGGCGTTAAACACCATACAATCAATCAATCAATCATTATTATGCTTTCTGAAGACAAGTACAATTCAACATAGTTGTTTCCCCTGTAAAATGACGTGGCTTAACTCTTTCTTTACCGTAGACGACACAAGAGCCTAACCTGGACAGTGTTGATCAAGATCAGACTGCACAGAACGTGAAGCCTGATCTCTGATGTACATTGTCCACTATTCTTTTTTAGATTATGGCAAAAATGTCTCTTAGTCCTGCGCAGGAACTGTATTTTGAGCCATGCTCTGTGAAAAGGGGGCTTAATGCATCTGCAAAAAGTATCGACCCAGGTCAGCCTGCGCAGTCCGCGCAGGCTGACCTGGGCCGAAACTTTTTGCTTTCGGTAAATTTTCTGGATGTCAAACAAACAGTGTACCTCCTGATTCAGTTAGTTGTTAGACAAACTGGATTTTATGCATCCGTAATTATTGTGATGTCTTGCTTGGTATCATGGATCACGGAGACGCATTAAGCCCCCTTTTGCCAGAGCATGACTCATTTGTATTTGTTGAAAAGTGTAATTTGTTTATTTGGTTGTGAAAGAGTAAAACCTGAGGCTGCTATAATTATGTAAGTGTAAGTGTACATGTAAGTCAATAACCTTTTGTGGCCTGTGCAGATCAAAATCAGCTGCACATAACGTACAGTCTGATCTTGGATCTACACTGTCCGATAAGGAAGTGTTTCTCCTCAAAAGATAACTTTGAAATAGCCAAATACATGTTTATACTATCGGCTTGAAAGTTGCATTTAAGTTATTTAGCTGGTTAAGAGTTAATACAGGCTGCTTGCCTAATAGAGGTGGGTCACTAACATAGGTTTCAACTGTACATACTTAACAAGAATTCAATCTTTTTTTAACCCTTATGCTGCAAAGCACGACTCAATGACCTTTTGCGAACAGTGTAGATCAAGATCAGACTGCACAGGACGTGTAGTCTGATCTTGGATCTACACTGTCCGATAAGGAAATATTTTTCTCCAAAATCAGGGTTTTCAGTATTAGCTTGCAAGTTTCTGTTAACTTATTTAACTTTTTACCAAACGACAAAATTTTAGACTGGTCCAAATTGAAAGCATTTGCAGACGACAAAATAAACGTTGAAAATTGAAACTTGACTATAGAAGAGTAGAAAACATTGTGGGAAAAGGAGAAAATGCTGGTTACCAGCATTTTCTCCTTTTCCCACAATGTTTTCAGTAGGCTTCTTACTCTGGGTCGTAAAAACCAGGGATCGTTTCGTAAAGGGTTAACAGGTTAGACGTTAATACAGGTTGCTTTCATAATAGAGATGGTCACTAAGGCAGGTTTTACTGTACATAACAATAATTCAACATTTTCTACTGTCTCAAATGTCTATATTTTTTTTTCAAATCTATCATCTGAACAATGTTGGTATTTGAAATTATTTGCAATTGTCATTGAAAACCAGCTATCACTTATTCTAACATGTTATATTACGTACTAAAATGACCACCTTTTTTTCAGATTTACCCGTTGAACAACGCTGATATTTGAAAGCATTCAAAATTTGTAATTCAAAACGAGCCATCGCTTATATCAATATGTTTTTATATTTTGGATCCTATTCCAGTGGAACTAAATATTTTTCCTATATTTTTTTAAATAAGTGAAACACTAGCCGCCAAACAATCCCTTTTTTGTTCTGCGGAACACCTGTCAAAAAAAATGGTAATCACCGGTTTCGCTGTTCTCTCTCGTATTCCACTTGTATACTTTTGAACTTGTTCAGTTACAGGGTGAAAAAAGGGGACGTAATTGTTATCATTCATCTTTAAAAACCAACCTACAACGGTTTGATTTTCAACCTTTTCATCTTTTTAATTCCTATGGTTCATTCAAAGTTCTTAGAAATAAGTTAGCACTTAAAATAAACTCTTAAACAGGACGTTTTCAGACCGGATAGAAACCAAAACGTTTCAATTTCATGGATGTTTTGGTTAGAATATTCCAATAAAAAAGATATTTAGACATTGTAGATCCAAGATCAGGCTACAGATGGTGTGCAGTCTGATCTCGGATCTACACCGTCCACAAAAGCAACTCAAATTTGTCTCCGGACATCTAAGGGTTAAAAATTCTGTCAGAATAAATAGATCGAGCATAAAATGTTGGTCCCTACTTTTCCCGCCCCGGTTTCCCCATCTCGCGTAAAAATAAAAAATAGCACAGAATAGACCAATGATCAGACTGCACGATTGTGTACAGTATGATCTTTGATCTACACAGTCCTTCCGAAGAGCAAGACTAGTTTATACATGGACTTCCAAAGGTTAGAATACAGTAAGGGTCGTACGAACTATTTGATAGGCGGTTTCGTATTACGAAATTTGACAATAATCGTCTCATATTATGGGAAGGTCTCTTTTTCACTAGGTAATGGAGAAATATATTTTGCATACGATCTCCTTTGGTCCAGTTATTTTTTTCTCTTGCATTAATTTCTGTAAAACCGCTGCCAATATCGTCCGAGTGTTAACCCTATACCGCACAATCTTGTTTTTAACGACCCTGGTAATCAAGGTTTTTGGAAAAGAAGATGTTGGAAAAGGCGAAAAAGCTGGAAACGTGCATTTCCTCTCTTTCCCACAATTTTTTTGTACACTTTTCAAGACAAATCCTAATGTTAAAGCTACGTTTCTAATGTCGTCTGGAAGTTTCTTTCAAACTGGGTAAGTCTAATTTTTTTGTTGTCTGATAAAGAATTTAAACTATTCACTTTAATTCATCTAAAATTAGTTAACTTTCGTATAAACTTGAGCTCACACGCAAGTTACATTTACAATAGGCACCAGGCTTAGTTTGTTATTTTGTGGACAGTGTGAACCAAAGGTCAGACTGTACTGAATGTGCTGTCTGATCTTTACTATAACATTGCCAGGTATTTTATCTGACACTTATATTTTTTAAAGAAATTATAGCCTCCGAATTGCAATTTATCTCTTTACTTAATAACAAAGTTTTGTACTTGACTAAATTGAAATCATTTGCAGACAACAATTTGAATGTAGCTCAAATGATGATTTCTGTCTTTGATATGGTAAACAAAACATTGCGGAAAAAAAGAGAAAATGCAGGTTACCGCCATTTTCTCTTTTTCCAACAATGTTTTCAAAAGTCTTCTTCTCGAGGATCGTTAAAATTCGGGACTATATGGTAAATGTTTAATTCAAGTCTCTATGGGTTAATTCAGCCTTTGATGTCATTCTACTATTCGAATGTAGGAAGTTAACTACACAATTTGAGAGCGATAGTCATTTTGCAGGTTTGCTTTTTTTTTTCCTTAATAATTCATTTGATTTAGTTACGATATTACAGTATTGATTACTATATTATATGGTAAAGGTGTTGAATTATCTGCTTTATTATTTTTTCCACATTTTTTTTTTGTAATCCGGTACCATACGGGATATTGTTAGTTTGAGTTATTGATTGAATGTTGTTTTCGTCGTTTATAGCATTATTTTAGTCATATCATGCCAACAGCTCACTTCCTACTAATTATATGTTTTCTAGGTTGCAATAGTGTTAGGCTTGTACTTTGAAGTACCTTGCCCAAGGAAACTCGCACAAAAGGCTTTCTTTAAACACAATAGTCACCTTCACATCTAACATAATAAACGGTGTTTATGCAAAGGAAAACAAAACGTATTTTTCAATGGCTATTGAAAAAATTGTGAGGAAAAAAGCAGTAGGTTGTGACAAGCAATCGGATCTTTTTCCAACAATGTTTTCACAGGCTAAACAGAGTTAAACATTGTATTTATTTGGTAATGAATCGAACGTTTGTTCCTAAACCTTGAAAATAGCCCAATACTACTTAAATCTGAAAGTCTATAGTATGAATCGCAAAAAAGTGAAATAAAAATTTACCTTGAGACATAGACTTGAGATTTAACCGTTAAATCTTTACCGCACGGTGCCGACTTTTAACGACCCTGGGAAAGAAGCCTTTTGAAAACACTGTGAAAAAAGGAGAAAATGCTGGTAACCAGCATTTTCTCCTTTTCCCACAATGTTTTCTACCCTATCAAAGAAAAATTACAGTATTTGAGCCACACCGAAATTGTCGTCTGAAAATGCTTTCAACTTGGACAAGGCTAAAATTTTGTCGTCTGGTAAAGGGTTAACCATACAATACCCTGATGAAACGACCTTGAAGATATACGCCTTCGAAAACATTGTGGGAAAAGAAAAAAAAAAAAACGCTGGTAACCAGCGATTTGTCCTTTTCCCTAATGTTTTTTTTTTTTTCCTCTTCTATTCTAAAGTCTAATTTCATTATTTAAGATACACTCAATTTTTCGTCTACAAATTCTTTCAGTTTGGACCTGTCTAATTTTTTTTTTTTTTTTCATTTGGTAAAGATGGTTAAATAAAGCTTAGGAACATTATTGTCGAATCATTTGACGCGGTAAACAACAGTCGCCAGATGAGCTTGCTCATTTTCGTGCTATAATTAGAAAAGTAAGGTACAGTGTAATAGATACGGCCAAAATTGTTAAGTCAAGGGTATACGTTTTCAAACTATTTTGTACTTGTGTCGAAAAGTAGTGTCTCGCAAAAGGTCAGTTTGAATAACTGAATAATTATAAACATTCATTGCTGGAACAAGAACTTTTGGATTTTTCGAAGTTGAGGTTGACGTAAGTACGAGTATATAATTAGTGTTTGATTCACGTTCGTGTTTCATAGACTGATGACGGCTGGCAAAAAAAGGGGTTTTACGAACAATATAGATCAAGATCAGACTGCTTAGAACGTACAGTCTGATCTTTGATCTTTACCTTCAGCCTGTTAGGTTGAGGGAGACGTAAAAAGTATATGAACAGTGATTGGTTCACGTTGGTCTATAATAGACTGATGGCGACAGCCAAAAACAGGGTCTTCTGCGGACAGCATAGATCAAGAACAGACTGCACAGAACGTGCAGCCTGATCTTGGATCTTTACAGCCCACTTGTGAGGGTGAGGGTGGCCTAAGTATATGATTAGTGATTGACTTTGGTCTTTAATGGACTAATGGCGACAGGCAAAAAACAGGGACTTTTTCGGACAGCATAGGTCCAAATCTGACTTTACAGAACGTGCAGTCTGATCTTTGATCTTTACAGCCTACTTGTTTACTATTTAGCCAAGCCTAGAAGATCGTTTAGTCAAGGCTATAAGATAGAAATCTTTCGCAGTTTTAGTGGACGGCATTTTCAGACGTGGATAGAGGTTAACCCATAGGCTGCTAAGCGCGACTCACAGACATTTCACGGACAGTGTAGATCAAGATCCGACTGCACAGAACGTGCAGACTGATCTTGGGTCTCCACTGTCCGATATAGAGATATCATATCTTTCTCAAAAATACCTTTGAAAAAGCAAAATTTTGGTATTTACTATCTACTTGAAAGTTTCATGTTAGTTATTTAGCAGAATTAGGGTTAAGTTTATATACTTGGATCTTAAACCTTAACCCTTTACCACACGGCAAAATTTAAGACCTATCCAAATTGAAAGCACTTGCAGAAGACAATTTCATAGTGGCTCAAATGACGCAACTTTTCTTTGATAGGGTAGAAAACTTTGTGGGAAAAGGAGAAAATGCTGGTTACCAGCATTTTCTCCTTTTCCCACAATGTTTTCAAAAGGCCTTTTCTTCAGGGGTGTTAAAAGGCGTCATTATGTGGTAAAGGGTTAACCTGCTATATAACTAAAATAAAATCTTTAAGTAGATTTAAAAAAAAAAAATACTGCTATTTCAAAGTTAGTTTTTTGGGTGAAAAAAATATCTTTTTATCAGACAGTATAGATCAAAGATCAGACTGCACGTTCTGTGCAGTCTGATCTTGATCTACACTGTCTGCATAAGGTCCTTGACTCTCGTTAAGCAGCCTAAGAGTTATAGGGATAATAAATTTGACTCATGTAGATAATTCTTCTATTGCAAAAGTGTTTGATTGGGTATTGAGTTGCTTTTTTTTTTGCTCTCCATAACAATATAGCAGGGCCCGGTAGCCTGGTTCGAATCCCAAGCTCGGGAAATTTCTTTTTGAGGATTGATGATAGTAATTGCGACAAGATGTATCCCTTTCCCACTGCTGGTCATATTTTGAATGATGTCGGAAAACAATTAGTGAAATTTTGCAAAGTACTGATAAAAGAAGGCACTGATAGGAGCACATAGCCTCTGCAATAATTGAAATAACGTTGAAAACGGCGTTAAACACCATTCAAACAAATATCAGTAACAATATCTTCGAAAAACGGAAGAAAAGAATCAAGGAAAACAGAAAACGGTGTCTGGCCAGTATCAGGTGGGCAAACCATTTAAGTTTCCAAGACTCACTTTCCGGTCCGCTGATTGGCACTGAAATTGTGGTAAAGCCCAATACCCACTGCGTCGGCCCCGGCTGTATATCGGGACAATCCGGGGGTTTCTACTTTGGAAAAAGCCTTGACACATGGTGAAAAAGTCCGATCCTGCATAGTGACCACAGCCTATCCAGGTTGGCACCCAGTTTGGGACGAAATACTCATGGTGTTATACCGGCTTGCTTTCCTTTTGATACGGACATACCCCCGGTGCCGCCCGGTTGGCCGCCGGTGATGTTCCGATGATGGCCAGCAACGTCCTGTTTGACCAAGTTTGTGCGAAGGCCGCATGCCGATGTCACTCACTCCGGCGTCAGCCGCAAAACGAAGTATATAAACCGGGTGATTCGACTATATGTGAGATTCTGTCGAAGTATTACAGTATTTATCCCGATCCCTCCGTTCATGAGACGGAACGCATGGTATTGTTTTAGAATACCCCGATATAGCCGGGGTTGAGCTTATCTGATTATCTTACCAGGCGTCTGTCCGATTATATCATTTCCTTTAAAAAAGAACGGGACAGTAATCCCGGTTAGTCCCGGAAACCCACGGTACAGCCCGGATGGAGAGGTTTATTTCCGGTTCATCAAAGCGGGACCTAACTGGGTTATCAACCTTGACTGTGAGATATATGCATAAGATTACCATAGATATTGTATGACGTAATGACCTGTAATTGATATTTCGCTTTGTCTGTAGCGGGAGTCGTAACCAGCTAGCAGTTCCTTCACCCTTTCGACGCCATGGGAGAAGAAAGGGACTTTTGCGGACAGGATAGATCGAGATCATATAGCACAGAACATCCAGTCTGATCTTGGATCTGTACCATCCGCTGACAGAGAAGGCTTTTGAAAACATTGAGGGAATAGAAGAAAATGCTGGTAACCAGCATTTTCTCCATTTCCCTCAATGCTTTCGATCCTTTCCCAAACAAATCTCATTATTCAAGCCAAACTTTTTTGTCGTCTGCAAATGTTTTCAATTTGAACCAGGCTAGGATTTTGTCGTCTGGTAAGGAATTAATGCCTAGTAGCGTATTATATGTTGCATAGATGAGCCAATCACTATCCTTGTCGGACCGCGTCATGGTGGAAGAGCCTTTGGACAAGCATCTTCGCCAGCCATGGGTGACGTTCCCTATGTTGCTCTATTCAATAGAGCAAGGTAGTGATCGTCACACACGGCTAGCGAAGATGTTAGACAAGGTATCTGGCCGAAACGTTTGAAAATTCCATGAAAGCACTATTAACTCTTAGGCTACTAAGCGCCACTCAAATACTTTTTGCGGACAGTGTAGATCAAGATCAGACTGCACAGAACGTGGAGTCTGATCACGGATCAATACTGTCCGATAATGAGATATTTCTCCAAAATGAACATCTTTGAAATAACAAAATTTTGTCTTTTACTATGTGTTTAAAAAATTCATTTTCTATATATAGCAGGGTCAGGATTAAATATAATCCAATTCGCAGCCCCATTTTTAAATGGATGTCACTTGACAAAATGATGATTCTTTTTTTGTGAAATGCGTCCTCTGGGAAAATGACAAATATACCCTATTTTATCTAGATTTATGTCCCTGATAAAATGGTTGAGACAGAACTTCACAGGGTTTCAGTTTCATCCATTTGACAGAGAAAGACGTCCTAAGATCACACTCCGAGTTTAGAACGCTGGTCAAATTGTCTCATATATACAAATGGAACACAATAGATGCGTTTAGAGTTATCTAATGGTATGCCACTCGCACATATCTCTGTCTACAATTATTGTTGTATTTTTGCTGTTATTTTTTCTTATCGTTTAACTTGAAAACATTGTGGGAAAAAGAAAATATGCATGTCCACACGGAACGCATTGGATTCGTATAGAGTTATCCAGTGGTGTGCCACACATACATAATTATAATTCTATCTCTATTGGATTGGAGTCTCTTTTTTTCTTTCGTTATATCTTGAAAATATTATGGGGAAAAGAAGAGGAAATGCAGATAAGCAGAGTTTACTTCTTTTCCCACAGTGTTGGCTATCCTTTCTAATACAACTTCCTTGATTTGAGCTATATTAAATTTGTCGCCAGCAACTGCTTTCAATTTGGACCAGTCTAAAAGTTTGTCGTCTAGTAATGAGTCAAGAAGAAAATTGCCCTTGAATCTTTTCGCGCCAAATATATGTGAGCCATGCCATGTGAAAAGGGGGCTTAATGCATCTGCGAAAAGTATCGACCCAGGTCAGCCTGCGCAGTTCACGCAGACTGACCTGGGCCGAAACTTTCCGCTAGTGGTCAATTTTCTGTATGCCCAAGGATCAGTCTATCTCATGATTGAGTTGGTTGTTAAAAAAAGTGGATATTATGGATCCATAGGTATTTAATGGCTTGCTTGGTATCACGGATCACGGAGATGCATTAAGCCCCCTTTTGTCAGAGCATGGCTCATGTAAACCATGTTTTGTGTAAAGGGGGTTAGATGCATCTGCAAAAAGTATCGACCCATGTCAGCCTGCGCAGACCGCGCAGGGTGACATGGGTTCGAAACTGTTTGCTATTTGTAAATATTCTGCATGTCCAAAGGCACAAATACCTCATGATTCAGTCTGCTGTAAGACAAAATAGATTTTATGGATCCATAATTGTGAGATGATTTGCTTGGTACAATGCATCGCGGAGATGCTTTTCAGCCCTTTATTTCCAGAACATGGCTCATTAACTCGACCTGTTTCGACTGCTGTAAGTACAATCCACTAAAACCCAGAAACATTTTTTTTTTTTATCTAATTGGCTTGTTTAAACCAGCGGACGGTATAGGTCCAAAATCAGACTGCACATTCCGTGCAGTCTGATCATGGATCTATGCCGTCCATAACGCCCCCTGCTTTTTGTCGTAGGCGCTAAAAAGGTAAATGTATCGTCAAGGAGGCTATTTTCGGGCATAATAACACTATCTTTTACAAGACTTAGTCATATTACAAGATTGGAGTAACTCACCTTTATAAAGTGAAAATTGAAGAATTACATGATTTAAATGCTGGCTTACCAACCCGTTTCTCACAATATACGTGTGACACTCATTATGAAAGTAAGACCAGCAATAAGTATTAAACACACACACAAAAAAACAGGAAATCGTTATCTTAGGGTATTTTAAGAAAGTTCGTGCCAAACCTATTTTAGCAACATGTGTTATAAGCACTGGCCTTTGTGAAAAAACAAAAACAAAAAAGCATCAGAAATGCGTCTATCAAAAGCCTCGAAGATGTCATGTGTCACATTCTTTATTTCGTTATATAATACAAATCCGATTAAGCGAATTAATACTTCGTTCAATCGAAATGTTATAACGAGAATACGAAATAATAATTCGTTTAAACGAAATACTAAATCGATATATCGTAACGAACACTAATTCGTTTTAGCGAAATGCTATTTGAGTAAAATGGGGTATAAAGACATAAACGTTCCATTTGATAAGAGAGCTCCAGTTGTGCAATTCTGCATTACACACTCCGAATTTTAATGGTACTGTGATGATAGGTTATCGGTCCTGGTGGGATTGAATTATCATCGTCATCGATAGACAGTGCAGACGTTTCTTTTTCTGGACAAAGACAGTAAATACTGCCATCCAAGTGTTTGGCGTTACTATCAAAGGACGGAATGTAAGGGAAAGAAAAAGGGAGGGATGAATGGAAGAACATGATGGGTTCTAAAAGAAGAACAAGGAAGAAGAGAGGAAAAGAAAGGAAGAGAGGAAAACAGAATGGAAAAAAAAAGAAAAACGACCTTTAACCTTAAGTTGTTTTTGAAATAGGAACAGAAATAAGTGGGTAGAGTGCTGTGAAAAGGGGGTTCAACGAATTTGCAAAAAGTACCTGTGTCAGCCTGGAAGGAAGGAAGGAAGGAAGCAAGCAAGCAAGCAAACAAGCAAACAAGCAAGCGGCTCCTTTGGCTTATCAGATTATAACCAAGTTTTCACAGTGACCTAGAGGTCAGGTTTAATGGCCATTGGTTAGAACTAATTAGATACAATAAATCAGTCACTCCAGGGTACATGGCAACATAACAGTCCGTAAATTTCGTTGGTTTTTAGGGAGTACTGGCATGCACGCAGCACTGTACAAGGCTCAGGAGATAAACTAATTGAACCATGCTCTGTGAAAATGGGGCTTCATGCATCTGCAAAAAGTATTGACCCAGAGCTGACCTGGGCCAAAACTTTTCGCTATTGGTCAATTTTCTGTTTGTCCAAGGACCAGGCTACCTCATAATTCAGTCGGTTGTTATAGAAAGTGGCTATTATGGATCCATCATTATGTAATGATTTGTTTGGTGTAATGCATCACGGAGATACCCCCTTTTGCCAGAGCATGGATCAATTGGATTGGAACTAGTAGGATACGAGGGAGCAAGAGAAAACCAGTTCTTGGTCTGAATATCTTGTCACAGCGGATAATGTAGACCACAGATCAGGCCGTATGTTTTATACAGTTCAATTTTGAACTACTCGGCCCGTTAAGGCAACCAAATTTGTGGAAAGACACTCCAAAGGTTTAAATTGCTTTAAGCCAGACTCTAGTTTTCGATTGTTAGGATAGTCTACCGAAAGTTACTGGGCGCATTATCGTCAACTAATTGTGCTTCGCGATAGAAGGTAAATCTATGACCCAAATCTTTGCATTAAAGTGAAAATAGCTGCCAAAAGTAAACAAAGCCGGTGTTAAAATGTATTTCAGTTAAAATCATACCTTTTAAAAGTATGGAAGTTATTGTGAAGATGATTATTGTGTATGGTCGGTCCAAGTGTTAGTTGCTGGCAGAGAAACTACAAGTAATTCCAAAACTAAGTTAAAACCTACCAGGTCACACTATCTTTTATTTACTTTTTGCCTGATTTTAAAATTCATGTTTCTGCCAGCGACTAACACTTGAACGGGCCACACAATAACAGATTGTCATTTTCACAATATTTTCCATACTTTTAAATGGTATTGTTTATATTTAAATGCATTTTAACATCTGCTTTGATTATTTAGTCGCTATTTGGCCTTTAAGATAAATAATATTTTACGTATATCTACGTCTGATATCGTTTACGAGTAGTTTAAATCGAGATGCGACAGATTGATAATCTGGGTCTGCATTCTTCGATACTCGAGTAGATGGTTCATACTCGACAACGCTAAGGTAGAATTACATCTAGGTGATGGCAGTATTAGACAAAATAGCGCGGGGAAAACAGAAGGGAGATTTCTGTCCTGATTTAATTCATAGAAAACATCAATATACTGATGTCGCCGTGCATGGATGGTTGGTTTCTATTCGGAACACCTCGGCCCAATTCAACGTACCTTGGCTGTGGGCAAATTGTGTAACCTCATTATACAGCAATTTACATTTTTTTAAACCGCAATTTTTACACTATCAACTTATTTTCAGAAAATACAGTTATCCCAGTTATCATTTGTATGATCAAGGATACAACCGAAGTAGTGAGTAATTTGTCATAAACATTTTTTTTTTTTCTGTAATATGTAAATATTTGACATGTATCACTCCGTCGGCGTACGAACACGGCATGCTTCAATAAGTGACCGGGTATTCGGAATTGGCTGGTATCATTTACCGTTGTAATTCATGATAAAAGGGAAAATTAAAGTTTGTAACCACAAAGAAACTGAATCTGAAATGCACTTCACTAGCGTACAAGTTTCTTAATTTTTTTATGCCATGGTAGGCTAAAGGACAGACCATAACGCTATCTGTACTTTAAGTACTTTGATTCTAGCAGTCGTGTCGACCGGCGACCGAGTAAAGTGATACATAAAGTGGTCAAAGCTCATTAATCATATCCCAGACATTTCTGTGTAAACCTACACCGAAAACAAACCGATCAAATACACAGAAAGCAATCTCACAGGACATCTATACTGCGATTGTTTCAGTTCTGATTATATGCTCGGCATTTCTCGGGTTTCCGAATACTGCCGAAGTAGGTTAATGTAATCATACCATATTCATACGCTTCTGACATTCTTCACAAAAGTATTCCGCTGCAAAATATCTCAGTTAAAATCAAAGTAATTATATTGTTGACACAGACAGCTCTTCTTTTTTTTCCTTTAAAATAAAAACTATGATATACTTTTTAACCCTATGGATTTGCAATCAAATTGAACGAATATTTTTTTGCAAGTCAAAGTTTTTTCCGATATTTTCTTTTCAAGACCATTATGATGTGAATACCTCACGAAACATTGGATAGTGTAGACCTGAGATAAAATTGTAAGTTCTATGCTGTCTGATCTTGATACACGGGGAGCGCAAATCCATAGTTAAGTTATGTTTGGTACACAAACAAAGATGCCCAAACACCCAAATCTAAAGGAACAAAGTTTACACCTTTACCTAACCATTCCGAGTATTAATTACCCTGAGAAAAAGGTCATTGAAACATTGTAGATAGCTTCTAGTTTCTCCTTTTCAAACAACGTTTCCATCCAAGTTAGAAATCTCATTACTTAGGTCATATTTGATTAATCTTCAGCAACTATTTTCGATATGGATGCGTCACAAATTTTGTCGTCTAGTAAAGGTTTAACCCTTATCCTGCTCAATAACTTAAAGGAAACGTTTAAGCCGATCAGTAAGCATCTGAAAGGTTGCCATTTCAAACTTATTTTTTGGATAAAATTATCTCCTTATCGGACAGTGTAGATCCAAGATCAGACTGCACATTCTGTGCAGTCTGATCTTGATCTACACTGTCCGCAAGAGGTCAGTGAGTCGCGCTTAGCAGCCTAAGGGTTACCTGTACCAAACTATCCCAGGTTTTACTACTCCACGCAAAGAAGCTAAAAAATACAACATTTGGAACAAGGAGAAAAATATTGGTTCCTACAATGTTATTGACCATTTTCAAGATAACTACCATCATTTGAAACACATTTGACTTGTCGTCTGCAGTTTCTTCCAATATAAACATGTCTAAAATTTTGTCGACTGGTAAAAAGTTTAACTCTTTTCCTGCTACATAAGTGAAATGCAATTTTCAAGCCTATAGTAGAAACCAAATTTTTGTTATTTTAACCCTTTACCAAACAATCCCTGGTTTTTACGATCCAGAGGAAGAAGCCTTCTGAAAACATTGTGGGAAAAGGAGAAAATGCTGGTAACCAGCATTTTCTCCTTTTCCACAATGTTTTCTTCTATGCTAAAGACAAGTTTCAATTTTTGAGTCACGTTTATTTTGTCGTCTGCAAATGCTTTCAATTTGGATAAGTCTAAAATTTTGTCGTTTGGTAAAGAGTTAAAGGTATTTTTGGAAGAATTAAAATCCCCTTATCGGACAGTGTAGATCCAAGATCAGACTGCACAGAATGTGCAGTCTGATCTTGACCTACACTGTCTGCAAAAGGTCCTTGAGTCGCGCTTAGCAGCCGAAGGATTAAACAGTTCGTATTGATTTTGGTCAGAAAGCTGACACTCTAGCTATACTTTATGCAAACATTATATCAGAATTTAAGATAGAAAAAAACGGGCACACGAAGGCACGGTAGGGCTCGAATTACACCCAAGTTTTCAGATCTGATATGTTTGCCAAGTCATTTGATGTGTTTAGGGAGTGTTCTTAACTCTTGCAAAGCCGAACTATAAGCTTGACCTCTTTCGAAGGCTGAAAACACAATCTATAGAAACCCGGAGAGATTTTCATCATAAAGGCTTGACTAAACAAACGGACGATATGGATCCCAGATCAGACTGCACCTTCTGTGCAGTCTTATCTTGATCTATGCCCTCCGCAAAACTCCCCGTTATAGCAAAAGAAGCTAAAAGGGTTCATAGACGAAATAGTCAATAGCCACGTTTGCATGATATTATCTAAATACCCGCTGTAAAACGCACATTTCGAAGATTATACGTGCAATAATTTAGCCTTTTTCTTAAGTTTCCATTCGCAGTAGAAATGAAGTTACACTACAAAGTCTAGCAATCTTAAGTCAGCCCGTCCGCCTCCCCGTTTACAAAGTTTCTTCATTTTCCTTTCATTTCACAGTCCTTTTAGACTATTGTTCAATTAAACGCCTAAATCCGATAACGATGGATGCATCTTAATTAAATCTTCATTCCGATTTCGCAACTGTATTTAACTATTATGTCTTAAACTTATATTCTTAATCTTAGAAAAGATTGGATTAGACGTTCTATCTCATCCATTCAGATTGTTAGTTTTGGAATTTAGACGTAGAACAATTTCTCGAACGGATGTTGAATATGCCCAGTCCCTCCCCTACCCTCTGCCAATCTCTTAACTGACAATAGCTATCCTATCTCTTTTCAGAATTATGCTGAAAATACAATGAATGAGTTGTTAGGACTATTTGGATATGATGACAAAATAAACAGCTCCGATACAAAAAATTTAAACTTGGACAACTACGCAGACGGAAAGGAGGCCGGAAGTGACGTCAATTCTGAGGACCCGGATGATGACAAAGAGGATAAGGAAAAACGCAGGCGTCAAAGATTACGGCAAAGTGAGTATTGTTTTGTTTATATGGATGGTGGTTTATGAAAAAATGGATATGGCCTAAATGATAGGATTTGTCTTTGAAAAGGTAGAAAACAGTGTGGAAAAAGGAGAAAATGCTGGTTACAGCAATTTCTCCTTTTCTCACGTCGTCTTCAAAAGCCTTCCATCTCATCCCCGGATCGTTTGTACACGGGATCGATTGGTAAAGGGTTAACTTAATTGCCATCGTATAAAGCTTTTGAAATCAATATACAGCTTATGTTTCTCGTTTAATTAGAAAGTCATTGTAGTCGAGAAAACAGTATCTATTTTCAATAAGTTTATGCAATATTGTTTCTATGAACAACTGCGTTTTGGCGCCTTCGGTACTTTGATACATTTCAAGGACATAGTCTGAAATTCGGTCTTTTTAGTCCTTTACCAACAAAAAGTTCCCAGTTTTATACAAGGATAGATGTGGCTTTTGAGAACAATTTGTGTGTGTGTGTGTGGGGGGGGGGGGGGGTTGGAGGGAGAAGGAGAAACAGCTGGTACAACAGCATTGCGTCCTTTTCTCACACGGTTTTCTACTCTTCCAAAGATAAATCTGAATGTTTTAAGATGCCCTGAAAATGGGGGAGTCTAAAAACTTTTCGCTTTGAAAAGAGTTAAACTGAAATTAATCAAATATTTCCAGCCTGAAATGAAATCCAAAATTTGTTTATATGGTGTTTAACGCCATTTAAATCTTTATATCAGTTATATCGCGGCGACCAATGCACCTATCCATGCTGTCCTGTACTACGGAAATATCCAAAATATATCGAGATAAAAGTTAATATCGACAGAAAAGAATTACCTTCTGTCCAGCCTGATCTAGGACTACACTGTTATCTTAAGTGTATTTAGTTCCACTTGGCAACCCTAGGATTAACAAATCATTGGTATTAATACAGATAGATAACAAATAAGACAAAACAGTTATCAAGGAATGGATGTGGTTTTTACATGCTTTTTGTGGACAGTGTAGATCAAGATCAGACTGCACAGAACCTGCAGTCATATCTGGAGTCTACACTATCCGCTAATATATGACATATTCCGGTCAAAACAACCGTGAAATCGCAGTATTTGGAGTGTTTATGGCCATTGAGAAAAGTTCAGGAAATTAACTCAGCGCTCTAAGGGTAAACACTCTACCTAAACAGAATCAAGAGTTAACGACCTTGAGAAATACGGCTTTTGAAAACATCGTGGGAGAAAGAACAAAAAGCCGGTCATCAGCATTTTCTCCTTTAACGACAATGTTTTCTACCCTTTCAAATACAAATCCCTTCGCTTAATTTTCCGTCTGTGGATGTATTAGGAAAGTCTAAATGTTTTGTGGTTTGGTAAAGGATTAACCGTCGGGCTGCTAAGCGCGACTCGAGGACCTTTTGCTGACAGAGTAGATCAAGATCAGACTGCACAGAATGTGCAGTCTGATCTTGATCTACACTGTCCGATTAAGAGATATTCACCCTCTTAAAGATATCGTTGAAACAGCAAAATTTGGGTTGTTTCTGTTTGCTTGAAAGTTGAATTTCACTTATTTAGCAGATTAACCTTTTCCTTACTGTAGACGACACCAGAAGCTTTTCTGGACAGTGTAGATCAAGATCAGACTGCACAGAACGTGCAGTCTGATCTTTGATCTACACTGTCCACTACTTTAATTTTGACCAAGGCTAACCTGTCTCTCCATCTTGTAGTGAAAGTGTATTTGTAGCCATTGAAAAAGTGTATTTTCATTTACTTGGTAGGGAAAGGGTTAATGGTTAATACTCGCCGGTAGCATAAATGATTGCCTTTAGATAGGAAAACATCGTTTGAAGTTCATTCCAAGTACTCAGTTTCTTCAGAACTAAAGTATTATGTTATACATTCTTGGTTCTACACAGTATTTCCCTGTAAATACAAGCCACATGTGTGGTAATTTGAAAAAAAAAATACCCCTAAAAATATTTCCCCTCGATAAAATGTCTGCGGAATACCAGGAAACCGGGAAATTTGATCCGCCAGCGTTTTGGTGCAGTCAGATGTTTTTCTGCAACCGAACCTTTGCGCGCCATTCGAGTACGCGCCCAGCGTTTTTCCATAATAGGTTATATGATCCGCGAACGAGAGATTCCCCGGCTCCGACTGGAAATTAGAGCTGCCCTATAGAATTTCATGATAACAGCGGGTATACCCTCAAAATGTCAGGCGTGATTAATGTCGGACGAGTCTAGTATTTAACACAATCTTCATGTAGATTTTAGAGGCAATCAAATCGCTAAAAATTAACCTACAGCATTAATTAATTTCCGTTGTTTACAGAACTCAGAACTTAGAAATTTAATTCCAGAAATTTAACCATTAACCTGTTAAATAAGTAAAATGAAATTTTGAAGCCTATAGAAAAAAACCCCAAATTTTGCTCTTTCAAAGGTATTTTTTGCGGAAAAATATGAAAAATATCGGACAGTGTGGATCAAGATCAGACTGCACATTCTGTACAGTCTGAACTTGATCCACACTGTCCGCAAAAAGGTCAGTGAGTCGCACTTAGCAGACTAAGGGTTGTCAGTCTTTCAGCACAAAATAGATAAACCAGACTTTTTTCCACCGTCAAAAGTACAATCTATTAACTTAGAAAGATTTTTATCTTAAAGGTTTCACTAAACTAGCGAACGGTATAGTTCCAAGATCAGACTGCCCGGATCGTGCAGTCTGATCTTGATCTATACAGTTCGCATTAGTCCCTGTTTTTCCCCGATTGCGCTGAAATGTTTACACAAGTCTATCATATTTGTCGTCTGTTAGAATAAGTTCGAGCTGAATCTCTCAAAGTTGTAATTATCGCGACTTTCGTAAGATCTGACATCTTTTGCGTAGATCAAGATCAGACTGGACAGAACGTAAGTTTAAAAAGTAAAGAAAAGCTTTCGCTTCCATAGTTCAATTATCTCGACTTTGTTAGAATTTGGAAAATGAAGGATGGTTCTTTTATCCTTTTGCGGACAAATAAGTTTTCTATGATTATGCAGAAGTAGCTGACAGCTTGAGATATTTGTGTGTGAAAAGGAGCAATTACTCTCCAAAACAAGAGCATTATTTTGTATTTAATTCAGCGTTATACGTCATGAAATGTAAGGGAGGTAACTTAATTAGAATAGAGATAATATAGGTTTTTGTTATGTACCTTGGATGTGTGAAATAAACAACGGTTGATCAAAAGCATCAGAGTAGGTCTTTTTTCGACTTGGCTGAATGCGCTGACTTTTGACCTACAGAGAGAGAGAGAGAGAGAGAGAGAGAGAGAGAGAGAGAGAGAGAGAGAGAGAGAGAGAGAGAGATAGTTTGGGAAAGGATTAAACCATTGTGAGGATAGAATAAATGGCTTCCCCCCAATTATTAATTATTATTTACATATAATTTCAGAACTGTGTGAGTTAGATGCGAACTCGCTAACCCAACAGCATTTGAACCTGGTAACAGCCCTAAAGCGGCGAGAACAGGAAAATCAAGGTAGACTCTAGTAATTGTTTTTAAATGTCACAGACATTTAAAGAGACAAAATTTGACGACTTCCGTTGTGATAAAGTTTTTGGAAACAACCACGAATTACGTCGTTCCTCACTAGAGTTAATACTATATTATACTTATCGCTAATAGGAGCATTTACATCAATTATATATTTTTTAACTTTGTTTCATATTTGCAATCAAACAATTAAATACATGATTGGGCCGTGCTCTGGCAAAAGGGGGCTTAATACATCTTCTTGATCCATGGTACCAAGCAAGCCATCAAATACTTATGGATCCATAATAACCACTTCTTTTAACAACCAACTTAATCATGCGGTAGACTGGTCCTTGAACATACAGGAAATTGACCAATAGCGAAAAGTTTCGGCCCAGGTCAGCCTGCGCGGACTGCGCAGGCTGACCTGAGTCGATACTTTTCGCAGATGCATCAAGCCACCTTTTCACAGAGCATGGTCATATACATATGAGCCAGACTCTGACAAATGTGGCTTGAATCTGTTTCCGTGATGCATGATACCAAGCAAGTCATTGCGTAATTATAGATAAACAAAGTCCATTTTGAATAACAACTGACTGAATCGTGAGGTACACAAGTCCTTTGACATGCAGAAAATTATCCATTAGCAAAACGTTTCGACCCAGTTCAGTCTGCACAGTCCGTGCAGGCTGAACTGGGTCGATATTTTTTGCAGATGAATTAAGGCCCTTTTCACAGAACAATATATGTGTTAAGATGCGAGTACGACTGTAATCTTTAATGTGCAAATGTGCTGTGTTGCTCTGTGGACAATGTAGATCTAAGACTATACGGCACATGGTGTGCAGTCTGATCTTAGACCTTCACTATCCGATATTTCATAAAATATTTTTAGCCGAATAGTCTTGAAATTGAAATATTTAGGTTGTTGTCCCAAACTGAAAAATGCTCATTTCATTCATTCCTTGTATTACACCATTGCAGCAAATAACGTGCGAAACTAGTTGTGCAAAAGGTGTAAATTTTCGTAGCTAATAATATCTCCCTTTTCATTCAATGTATTAGAAGAAAACTGAATCCTTTTACTCAGGTATTTCTCTTTGTGACACTCTAACTTATTTAATGTGTATTCAGGTCTATAGGTAGCTTGTACAAGTAAACAGTAGGTAAACCATGACCCATCATGTTAAAAACGGCATTTACATGTTAAGCCTTTACCTGCTAATTAAGTTAAATGAAACTTTAAAGCCGATAGTAAAAACCGAAGCGAAGCGGACATGTTAATAATGCCAGTTCTTCTTTATTTGCAAATCACATAAAAAGTCCGATATAATTGGGATTATACCATAAATCACAATGTTGTTTTTTTTTTATGTCTTTCAGATACAAGCGAAAGCAAAGACACAGATCTGACGTCTGCAGACCCTTCTAAATGTGCTTGGTGCAAGAAGCCGGGTAACAAACAGTTTTCATTGGAAGGACCGAGCGGACCGCGCGTTTTCTGCAGCGAGGTGTGCTTTACTCAATGCCGACGAGCCTCATTTAAAAAGAGTCGGATCTGTGACTGGTGCAAGCACGTCAGACACACAGTAAACTATGTTGAACTGACAGAGGGCAACACACAGCTACAGTTCTGTACAGAAAAGTGTTTGAACCAATACAAGATGAGTATTTTCTGTAAGGAAACTCAAGAACATTTACCGAAAATGGCTGATAAAGTTAGTGAAGAAAATTCGGGTGACAGTGATACTGAGAAGCCAATTCTTATTACACCAGATCTATGGTTAAATACAGAGAACGGACAAAGGAAAAATGTAGCGGGCGATCTTGTCCGAAAGACACTAAAAACTGATAAAACTGATGCTAGGGACACGAGTGTTTTCCTTCATAGAGAGAGCAATCGTGCATCGACTTACAGATCCTCAAGCACACGAACAGACACTCCAAAAATATCTTTGTCTCGCGGGATTAAAACAGAAAGTGGTGCCAAGCACAGAAAAACCTCTACATACAGAGAAAAGTCTTTAAGCCCAACACGTACAGACTCCCGCACATCCAATCCTTCACCCACACCCCAGTCAAGCAACAGTGCAGTGCCACCCAGTGTTTTCCATCCGGCTCTTGCTGGCATGACACCGTGGCTTCACCCAGCACAGTTAATGAGTGGTCTTGCTCCAGGTCTGGTACCGTACGCTGGATTTTCTCCTCTCATGTTTCAACCAGGAATGGTTCCCCAATTTGCCGGCGTGTTACCAGCCGATGCAGTACATTCTCAAATAGCCAGGGACAGAGAACCGGGTGAAAGAGACAAGAATGCTGGTAAAAAAGAGCCACACAATAACAACACTCAAATAAACCGATTGTTGAGCCCGACATCGGACAGATCTTCTGTCTCAGATAGCTCTTCCCATGACTTGAACACGACGCGTTCGCCTGGTATTTTCGAAAAAAGAACAAGTAGTTTATTTCCAGTTGATTTTCCCCAGTTATTTGTGGGCCACGGTTTCCATGGAGGTACTCAAAATGCGGCCCCGTCGTCATCTTCTGCAGACAATAACTCAGCGAGTGGTAACCAGTCTGTAGCAGAAATTCCCAGAATTCCACCCGTGACAATGATGGTTCCATTTCCGGTCATGGTGCCTTTTCCAGTTCCGGTTCCGATTCCCATACCACTGACGTATCAACAGCTGAAATCATTGTTCGGACATGAGCAGGCAACAACTTCAAATTACCGTGATGACAGATCGTCGATCCGGGTAAACCTAAACAGAAGTCGCGAGGTAAGATCGCCGAGATCTAATTTGGTAAGAAGCCCGATGTCCATGACGTCTAGTTGTAGCGACTTTAAACAGAACGAGCACTCAGAAAGTCGTGCTGATAGTCGTAGTTCATGCCCCGATCTCTCCCAGTCTGTCGGATACAATGATATGCGAATTTCAGACACTTACAAACATCTAAAACGATCGAGAACGCCCGAATCCGGTCGATCTTTAGACTTGTCTAAAAGTCCTAAAAAGTATAGATATGAATTTCTTAACGGTAATTCAGTTGATGGAGCTATAGACCTTTCTGCATCGAGAGATACGGCAACTGATGGCAGACTTTCTAACAATGGCCTTGATGGTCGTCTAACTGTTGATGGGGACGAGAAAGATTTAACCAGAGATACCAATGACAATCCTACGGATCGGGAAACTGGTGTACCCAAAATCCATATCATTACACATGACGACGAGACGCCACCTTTAAACCAAGCTTTACCCCTACCCCCAACTGAAAACCCGTACTCCACCCGAAGGGGTTTGATTCTTGACGCTCCGGCAGTCCCAAAAAAGTCTCGGAGTCCGTCGCCCCAAGACAGAAGACTTTACGTTAGAAATGTACCACGTGACATTATAGAGGCGGCACGCCGGCGCTGCATGAGAACCCGTATTCGTACAAAATAATTAACAGAAATCGATTTGTACCATTACCACTTGACAAAAGTTTAGAATCGTCAAATTGAAAGTGTTTTTGGAGACAAGAACTTATATGTGACTGAAATGATTGAATTCATCTTTGAAAGAGTTGAAAACAATGTGGGCAAAGATAAAATGCTCCTTAACAGCACTTTCTCATTGTCCCATGATGATTTAAATGCCCTTTTCCTCAGGGTCGTTAGACAAGGGATTGTTTGGTAAAAGATTAAAACATTGCCCCCTGGAACAAATCTGCAGCAAACAACTTTTTTTTTAAATATAGATTCTGTACAAAAATTAACCCTTTACAAAACAGTCCCGTGTTAAAACGATTCTATGGAAGAAAGCGTTTGAAGTCATTGCGAGAACAGAAGAAAATAATTTGTCGTCTGCAAATGCACTAAAGTTGGCCAAGCCAAACATTTTTGTCGTCTTGAACAGATTGATAAAGGTTAAAAAATTCGATTAAAAAATTCGCCAGTAGAAGTCATTGTGGTAACAGTTTAATTTTTTGAGAAGGGGGTCTGGACAACTCGCCTCGGAACCTCTCGCCTGAAAGACAACTGGACCCAAATTTCAAAGACAATCTGACCGACATTTTGCACAACAAGTTTTAAAATTGAGTCTAGCGGTCTTGGGGCGAGTTAACATTGGGGCGAGTTGTCTGGATTCGTATCGGATGTCTTGTTTTACCGACATTTTACATGTAGGTTGTTAATAGCATAATCCTGAGTGCAGTGAAAGCTGATACCATTAAATATAGCACAGATTTTCAAAATGAAAGATGAAGATCAGACTGTTAGGGGATCAACCCACAGACTGGTCTTACTCTTTTTGATCCCCATTTGATCTGTTAACCCTTTACCACACCATCTGGAGTTTTAGCGACCCTGAGGAAGAGGCCTTTTGAAAACATTGTGGGAAAAGGAGAAAATGCTGGTAACCACTCTCCTTTTCCCTCAATGTTTTCAACCCAATCAAAGAAAGAAATCATCAGTGAAATAACATTCATTTTGTCGTCTGCAAACGCTTTCAATTTGGTCTGGTCCGAAATGTTGTCGTTTGGTTAGGGACTTAACTCTACAAGCCCCATTGTAACCCTTTACCTGACGTTCCCGTGTCTTAAAGACCATGAGGAAGAAGGCTTTCAAAACACTGTGGGAAAAGGAGAAAATGCTGGTAACCAGTATCTTCTTTTTCCTACATGTTTTTACACTTTTTGATCACAAGTTGCTTCATTTGAGGTACACTCAATCCATTGTCTGCAAAATGCTCTCAATAAAGAGGGGTAAAAAATTTTGTGGTCTGGTGAATAGTTTTAGACAAAAAGGAAAGTTAGTCTGATTGGTAGATCTATATATCATTTACACGAGAGACAAGAACGAACAAATATTTCAAGCAAAGGAATTTGTTCATTTTGAATGAACAGAGGAAAATGTAAAGTAAAAGCATTTTGCTTGTAATAAACAGTAAGCTGATAACAAAACGCTTGTAAATATTTTGAAATAACGAACGTATTAATAGAGACTCGTATTATATTGTTTTATATGTTTCATTTCGTCATAGATCAAAAGTCAAATCTTAGAACCCATATTTTTTTGTCTCTTGACGACGAAGTTTAAAACATGTATGAAGAGCCTTAAGAGATTAGAAAAACATTGTTGGAAAAGGAGAAAATGTTAGCAACTAACATTTTCTTCCTTATCTCGCAATGTTTTCAAGACTCATCTTCTCCAGGTTCATAAAACCACGGTATCGTTTTGTAAAGGGCTAAACAGCTGATTATGAAACGATATGTTCTTGTGAATTATGTAAATAGTTAACCCTTATCCTGCTAAATAAGTTAAATGAAACTTTCAAGTCGATAGCAAACATCCGAATAATGCTACTTCAAACTTATTTTTTCGAGAGAAATATTACAAAATTTATATCTCCTTATCAGACAGCGTAGAACCAAGATCAAACTGCACGGCCTGTGCAGTCTGATCTTGATCTAGGTTGTCTGGAAAGGTCAATGAGTGGCGCATAGCAGCCTAAAGGTTAAACCCTAGTCACACTAGACCAAGTTACCATTCACTTTGTCAATGTAAAACCGGTCTAAAGTACGTTAAAGAAATTGTATGACGTAGACGGAATACCATAGAAACCGAAAGGGTATGGTTGTATTGGCTGACGTGGGTGACTTTTGGACATGTCTAATAAAAAAAAAAACTGCAGTACGAACTCAAGGGTGTAGGAACAACGTGATTGATGAAGTACCAACGTGACATACACCAAATTTGGTCTTCTTTGACTCGTTACAAAACCTGATATGGACGGGATGAATTAGATTGTTATTTCTAGAAAACCGACGGAGAGGATGAGATCGGGTTGATGTGATTTGATTTTGAGCCATGCTTGAGAGTGAAAAAGGGGCTAAATGCATCTGCAAAAAGTATCGACCAAGGTCAGCCTGCGCAGTCCGCGCAGGCTGACCTGGGTCGAAAACTTTTTGCTTTTGGTAATTCTTTTGAATGTCAAAGGACCTGTGTACCTCATGATTCAGTCGCTTATTATACACAATGAATTTTATGGGTTAATAATAATGTGATAACTTGCTTTGCATCGCGCATCACAGAGCTCCATTAAACCCCCTTTTTGCCAGAGCATGGCTCATTTATAAGATTACAGAAAGCGTATTCACAACTTGGTAAACCTAACGTAAGTGCATAGTGCGATCTAAGAGGTCTTAAACATGAGCGTAGTCAAAACGCAAATGAAGTGGTGTGTGCTTGATCAAGAGCGCGACAAAACTTAACTGACAGAGGAAATACGCAAAAACAAACTGGTAGGGGCTCAGGAAAGACTAGAAACCAACTTGCGTTGTCTGCGCATGTCATATTTTTCGAAGATTCGACCTGTCTACCATGACGCATCACCGATCCCATATACTAGGGAAAAGTAGGGCTTATACCGAAGCTATTACCCAAGCCTGTAGGGGCTGTTTTAATAAATGGCCGGTGCATAGGTTACATGCTAGCTGATCATAGCTGACTGAGTCGCACATGGTAGAGTTTTATTGAGTAAACGTTTACTTGATTTTGAAATTCAAAGTAACGGTTGTCGTGTTGAAAAGTAGTCCGGTTCTGTACCCAGAAAGCCCAAATTAGATAGATGTGTATTTGTAGAATGCCATCTAGCGGGAGATAATGACCAACTTGAACAAAGGGCATTAAACTGGTTCCTGTTGTATCAGGGGAGGTAACCAATCTAACTGCACTTTCCACCCCGTTCTCCCTGCATTTGTAAAGGTTTTAGAATGCAGTAAGGTGATTTTGAACCTTTTTTGAGTGTAACAGGAGGCCTTAGGGCAAGTCACAACAAGACACAAATGAAACAAACAAGACAAACACGGCCAAGACACAGAGTTGGGGCACCTGGGGTACCTTTCATTAAACTGCGTAGATTTACGCATTTTTGGGGGTGGGGGGATTGCATATACGCACATACGATCCCTACTTTACCCAAAGGAATGAGCTGACATAAAATTATGCAAACGTGTACTCAAATCGTACAGTAAGGCAGGTCAGTGAAACTTGCTTGCAGATTTGATGCTTCTTTACCTAAACTGCGTACACAAATTTCGTGCGTATGCATTTTAGTGAAAGGCAGCCCTGGTCCAGACAAACAGGCTTGGGTACTCGTCATAGAAATACTCCAGCCCCAGCTGATATATCAATAAACATTCCAACACATCGCTAAGCCCATCTCAGTTGCATTTGAACCATGCTCAGTGAAAAGGGGACGTAATGTATCGGCAAAAAAGTATCGACGCAGGTCAACCTTCACAGTCTGCGCAGGCTGACCTGGGTCGAAACTATTTGCTATTTGTACATTTTCAGAATGGCAAACGACCTTTTACACCTCCAAATCCAGTAATTTGTTAACTAAATGGATTTTATGGATTCATAATTTGTGTGACGACTTAATTGGTAAAATGCATCCCGGAGATACATTAAACCCCCTTTAGTCTGAACATGGTTCGTTTGTTAATCCTGTTAGCCATAACAAGATCAAGATCTGGACACACTTAACGTATAGTTTGTTATCGTGAATCTACACTGTTCATCAATGTACTCAAGACTCTGGGATACACAACAATGAAAATTTCTTACGAGCCGTAGTTAACCCTCTCAGTGCCATAAACGAAATCAGCGGCCTTTGCGCATGGCATAGATCAAGATCAGACTCCACAGAACATGGTTACTAGTATTTTCTCTTACTTCAACAATGTTTTCTATACTTTCACAGACAAATTCCATAATTTGAGTTATTCTGAAGTTATTGTCAAATTCTATCAGTTTGGCCCAGTCTTATATTTTTATCGTCTGCTGAAGAGGCATTTTTAAAGCTAAATAAATGGATTTGAATTTGAGCCAGAAAAATTACAAATATTGAAAGATTAGGAAGAGATGGTGATCCAAGAAATGATGTCGTACCCGATCCTTTACTGATCTATCTGGAATTTTTTTAACCACACCCGTATGAGAAACGTTTTGGAAATCATTGTCGTAAAAATATAAGATTCTTGGGTACCTGTCACTTGACTGTGTAGATTTACTCAGATTATTAGAGATTGTATTATATACACATACAATCCCTGCTTCACCACAATATATGAGCTGGCGTATTACAGTTATGCGAATATGTACTCAAATCGTAAATGTTAACTAGCATTTTCTTCTACCCCTTTTCAGTCTTCACGTAATGTTTTCTACCCTTTCAACTCTACCAAACGATCAAATTTTAGACTTATCTGCATTGAAAGCACTTGTAAACGACAAATATAATGGACTATAAAATATGGGATTTGCCTGCGAAAGGCTAAGAAAAAATTACCGGCATTTTCTGCCTTTTCCATTGTGTTTTCAGAAATCTTTTTCATCAGGGTCGTTCAAACACGGAATTCTTTGGGACAGAGTTTAATTCTTCTTCTGCAAATTTCAAGCGCTTATGATATGGAAGTCTAAAGTGTTATCGTCTACTTAGAGTTAATTATTTTAAGAGAGCACAATTTGCACATTCCGATGTGGGGGTCGAACGGTTTCAGCAAAACGCACTAAAAGCGGCGCTTGCTGCTCTACCCCCCGTTAACAGTTTGGTATACAAAATTAACAAATTCGAATCTATCTAAAGTCAAAGCAGCGCCATTGACGTAAGCTGGGTTGACCCTCTACGTCAATGTGAACCGGCATTCGGCAAACCTCGGGTGATTCGTTGATCAGATGTACTTACAGCATCGGCCGAGCTGTGATGAGGGCTTGAACTGGGTGGGGCTTACTGCTATGACCTATGTTTCGTAAACAGTGGGACAGCGAGTGCAATTATTGTTTTGTAACATACACTAAATTAATTCGGGCAAACAACATGAAATAGATCTAATTTATACTTACCGTACATTTTAAGCCTTTTTACCAAACAATCCCGAATTACAACGACACTGAGAGGAGAGCTGTTAAAACATTGCGGGCTAAGGAGGAAATGCTGTCGACCAGTATTTTATCCTTTTTCCACAATATTTTCTAACCTTTCAAAGACAAATGAGCGATGCTCTGTGAAAAGTAGGATTAATGCATCTGCAAAAAGTTTCGACCCAGGTCAGCCTGCGCAGTCCGCGCAGGCTGACCTGGGTCGGGACTTTTTGCATTCGATAAATTTTCTGCACGTCAAAGGAACAGTGTACGTCATGATTCAGTCAGTTGTTAGACAAAATGGATTGTATGGATCCATAATACTGTGATGACTTGCTTGATATCATGGATCTCGGAGGAGTATTAAACCCTCTTTTGCAAGATCATGACTCAAATGTAATGATTTAGTCAACATTTATTTTGACGTCTGCTAATGATTTCGATTTGGAGGAGTCTCGAACTTTGTCGTCTGGTCAATTGATTGATTGATTGATAGTATGGTGTTTAACGCCATATTCAACATTATTTCAGTTATATCGCGGCGGCCAGTGCACCTTTCCTGAAGTTTCTTTTTTAACAGTTCTCCACATAATATTCTATCCAAGCCACTGGCTGCTTTCCCACATACCCATCGCCGAAACAATGGTCATGCAGCGGTGGGAGAGGATTGAATCCTATCGCAATGACTATTATCAACTCTCGGAAAGAAATTGGCCGAGGGTTAGTGTACAACCATGGTGACTGTAGGAGAAACTGCTCTTTTAGCGCCGTAGGCAAAAAGAGGGGCTTTCGCGGACAGCATCGATCAAGATCAGACTGCACAGAATGTGTCTGGTTGTTTTAATACTTGTGTAATTTATTCAGATTTAGGTCGATGTGAAAACATAATTATTCTAACTATATTTACACCACAACCCAAATAGAACTGGGGGCTGGGCATTGTCTGGTTGACATTTATTATTCTGCCTTACATAAAGAAATGCTTGGAGTTTTCTACCGGCTAAAATGATCTAAAAAACATGTTGATTAACAGTGAGCGGCGCTCTTGGATTAAATAGTGTTTAAAGCCTCTTTCAACATTATTTCAGCTACATCACAGCGACAGCGTACATATTTCTGTATAGCACCAGTATTAGACTAGGGCTTTGAAATGTCTTCACTAAGGACACCTAAAAAAAAACCACACACACACACACACACACAAACAAAAGTTCCCCCCCCCCCCCCAGTAAGGCTTGTATCCGGGGCCTCCAGGTTACGAGTCACACAGAGCCACAGAGCCACACAGTCAACCATGAAGTAGAATGGACTTTTGACGTACAGAAAATGTACCAATGACGCGGACTGCGCAGGCTAACATTGGTCGATACTTTTTCACAGCTGCATTAAACAACCTTTTCAGAGAGCATGACTCCAATATTATACGAAGATGTTATTTTTTTACCGGACGAAAGAATTGAAGACTCACCCAAGTTGAAAGCATTTGCAGACGACAATTTGAATGTTACGCTTAACTTTAAATTTGTCCTTGAAAGGGTAGAAAACATTAAAAAGGGAAAGGAGAGAATGCTGGTTTACAACAATTTTCCTCATCCAACAAAAGTTTCAAAAAACTCTTTTCTCGGGCCATTAACTTCGAGATTGTTTGTTAAATGGTTAAAAGGAGCTATTCAGATTTTCTATAATCTCATCAAATTTAAAAAATAATTTATCACTGAATTAAAGGCCCACTAGTGGCCAAACAATCAAAGCAGGTGTTAAAATGCATTTAAATTTAAATCATACCATTTAAAAGTATGGAAAATATCGTGAAGATGACAATCTGTTATTGGACGGTGAGTCTAAGTATTAGTCGCTGGCAGAAAAACGAATTTTGAAATTAGGCAAAGAGTAAACAAAAGATAGTTTTAACATAGTTTTGAAATTAACTTTCCTGCCAGCGACTAACCCTTCGACCAACCTTACAACAGATTGTTATCTTCACAATAATTTCCATACTTTTGAATGGCATGATTTAAATTTAATTGCATTTTAACACCTGCTTTGATTGTTTTGCCATTTTGAACGGTATGATTGAAATCTAAATGCAATTTAACATCTGCTTTGTTTACCTTTGGGCACTATTGTTACTCAAAGTAAGGCGATAACTAGCAAATCATCAGTAAAGATGAAAGACAAAAGTAAGAATAAATACTAATGTGACCGTGCAGTTTGCATGATTGCAATTTAGTTGTAATTTATCTTATTTAATCGGTGTTTCAAAAGAAATTTTGATTTACAGAATAAAACAAAATACACGGGTAGGAAACTTCATATTCGGATCCAATGGCTCTTACGCGAAAATGTGTTGGTCTTCCGGTTCCGTAAGTATCGGCTCAAAAACAACTGAAAAACAGGCAAGCTTGTCATTCTTTGTATAAATGTGTTCTTATGTCTTCGAATTTCGAAAGAAAGGAGAATGTCATGCAACGCTTTGGTCTTTCAACGTGTTTTTTTACATTCTTAACCAATGGAAAAAAATTTGCCGACCTGAGGTATCTAATCAGCGATCTCGGATTTCAAGCATTGTGCCTTATCGATTGAGTTCTCGTCGAAATAGATGCAAAATCTTTTGAAAGAACTGTCAGTTGCAGAGATTTTACAAAGTTGTATGAAGTTTGTTATTTGAATTCCTCTTTGACAAAATGAC
Organism: Hippopus hippopus; assembly: GCA_946811185.2. Taxonomy (NCBI): domain Eukaryota; kingdom Metazoa; phylum Mollusca; class Bivalvia; order Cardiida; family Cardiidae; genus Hippopus; species Hippopus hippopus. The sequence goes on from OX328101.1 coordinate 31,309,997, forward strand.
TTGATTATAGAATTGTCCATATTGGAAGCGTTTGCAGACGAAAAATCAAATGTGGCTGATTTGTATATACGAGTAAATAGGTAGAAAACATCCTGAGAGAAAGGGTAAAATTGATGGCTGATAAAAAGGGATCGACTTGAAACTGAAGGCTTGTTTTGCTAGGACCCACTCTTTATCTTTTTATTAGATATTGGCATTTATTTTAACTGATGGCAGTAAACGTCTGTTCGTAATGTTATATCATGACAATGAAACACAGGTTCATTTTCTCTAAGTCGTCTATCAGTACGTCGACAAGGCAAAGGGACAATGTTTTTCCAAACGGCACTAATACGATGACTCCAAAGGGAATCGATCTCAAAAGACAAAATCTAGTAACAATCCCACAGATACAATAACAGTTAACTCTTTACTAAGCGACAATGTTTTGAACTTTTTCTAAATTCAAAACATTTGCGTACGACAACTTAAATGTGGCCCAAATGGTGTAAGTTGTTAGTGAAAGGGTAAAAAATATTGTGGGAAAAGGAGAAAATGCTGGTAACCAACATTTTCTCCTTTTCCCACTATGTTTTCAAAAGCATTTTTTCTATAGGTGGTTAAAACTCGCGATTGTGTGGTAAAGGGTCAAACCTGAGATTGAGGAGGGAGCGTGAACTGCGACCATTACTCAGTCAATCCCCGTATAGTATCTAAAATTGAAATATCTGATAATAAGTTAACCCTCCACCACACAATCCCGTGTTTTAACGACCCTGTGAAAAAAATCATTTGAAAACATTGTGGGAAAAGGAGAAAATGCTGGTAACCAGCATTTTCTCCTTTTTCCACAATGTTTTCAACCCTTCAAATCACTTCATTTTCATTAAATTAATTTGTTGTCTGTAAATGTATTCATTAGTTTAATTTTTTGTCGTTTGATAAAGAGTTAAACCCTGTCCCAAACTACAAATTTTAGACTCTTCCAAATTCGAGACCTCTGGAGACGAGAAATTTGGAATTTGTAAAAATTAGCTTAAGTTTCCAGATAAGATAGAAAAATTGTGGAAAAAGGAAAAGTGCTGGTAACCAGCATTTTCTTGTTTTCCAACAATGTTTTCAATAGCTTTTTCGCTGATGGTCGTTAAAACGCGGGATAGTTTGGTAAAGAGTTGATGAAATGGTCGTTTTTAGATTTGGGAAAAAAACTGTAATATGTTGCTATTTCAACTTTATTTTAACCAGAACAAAGAGCTAAATACCGCAGAGTGTTAATCAAAGATCAGACTCTTTATTCTGTGCTGCTTGATCTTAATCTATACTGTCCACAACAGCAACAGAAAGTTATGCTCGGTGCTCGAAGGGTTAATCTTTTCAATGTCCTAGCCGAAAACAGAAGATTTATGCGTAGGATATACATCAACATCAGACTGCACAGAACGTGCAGTCTGATCTTGCATCTATATCTCTCGCATGTTTAAACAAGCTTAATAGATTGAAATCTGTCTGCGTTTCAGTGGATTGTATTTTAACCCTTTACCAGACGACAAAGTCTTAGACCGGTCAAAATTCAAAGTAATAGCAGACGATAAAGTAAATGTGGCTTAAATCATGAAATTTATCTTTGATAGATTAGAAAACATTGTGGAAAAAGGAGAAAATGCTGGTTACCAGCATTTTCTCCTTTTCCCACAATGTTTTCAAGAGCCTTCAAAATCAGTGTCAATAAAACAAGAGATTGATGATACTATATACGAGGTTTAAGCTGTGGAAATGTCGAAAAAGTTATACATTTCTAAATCATCTAAACGACCCTCATATCAGTCAATTAACCCATCCTTTTACAAAATTATAGAGCCATGCTCTGGCAAAAGGGATTTTAGATCATCTCAGTGATGCATGATACCAAGCAAGTCACGCATAAAACCCATTTTGTATAAAAACCGGCTGTATCCTGCGGTAAAATGATCCTTGGACAAGCAGAAAATTTACCAAAAGCAACAAGTTTTGGCCCGGATAATTTTTGAGAAACTTCTGACCAGCAAGTTGGAAAAGAAAGTGTAATGTCTTTCAATGATGTTGAATGGTTGATTAAATGGTATCCTACGCAGTTTTTAATATTATTTTGTTAACAGCGACAGATCACATATTCATTTATGTACTGGGTTTCACAAGTACTGGGCTGGGGTTCTGATGTTTGGACACTCCCACGAAAAAGCCAGTGCTTCCAACGAGACTCGAACCCAGGTTACAAATCCTACATTTTACCACTGAGCCACGCAGGCTCTTCAGTGATATTAACAACATCGTGTTCTTTTACTAGCAAGACTGCCTAATTTCTCCTCGAAGTTTTTTTCCCTCCGTGTTAGCCCTTTATTAAAAAGTCACTGGTTTTACGGACCTTAAGGAAGAAAAGCCCTTAAAACAAATGTGGAAAAAGGAAGGAACTGTAGATTTCTCCTTTTCTCAAAATGTTTTCGGACATTTTAAGAACAATTTTAGTTATCTTAGTTTGAGATAAAAAATGCATTTTGAAAACATTGTGGGAAAAGGAGAAAATGTTGGTAACCAACATTTCTCCTTTTCCCACAGAGTTTGTTATCCTTTAAAGAACTAATCCAATCATTTAAGTGATCCATGTGTTATTTGTCGTCTACAAATTCTTCCAATGTGGACAAGTTTATAATTGTGTCACCTGGCAAAGGATTTACCTTTAACTTGCTAAATGAGTGAAATGAAACTTTCAAGCCGATAGTAATAACCCAAATTTTGCTATTTCAAAGGTATTTTGGGGGGAAAGATATCTCGTTATCGGACAGTGCAGATGCAAGATCAGCCTGCTCGTTCTTTGCAGTCCAAACTTGATCTACACAGTCCGCAAAAGGTTCTAAAGTCGCGCATAGCAACCTAAGGGTTAAAATATAATCACATTTGTGCGATAAGTAATTAAAATATTACCTCTTGCAGGTCTTCTTTTGGTCTTGAGTCTTACGGCAGATTACATGTGAAAATATTAGGGTGAAAGGATAAATTGCTCGAAACGAGCAAAATAATCGTGTATCATAATGTTTTTATTAGTATCAAACCTTCATTTAATTTGATTATCGATATTTTACATTGATGATAATTCAAAAGTCATCACTTGTGAGATTTGTTTCAGCGGGTAATGACCTTAAAGCTGAAAGGAGATATCTGCTTTCGTTTTATATATACTTTTATCGCATTTCTGCGCTGATCCGTCCATTTAACGGCATATACAGCAAACATACAGACGGACGAACGGTACTTGAACTTTGTTTTATCACATACCACGTGACAATCCACTGATAACAGCCTCCGAGGCGAATGTTTCGTTAGAGCAGCGGACAGCATATATAAAGTATTAGAAAAAGCTTCAAACAGTTATTAGATTTACCTGACCAATAAAAAACAAATTACTACTACAGAAAAAGATGAAGATTCCATTTGTTGTTGGGGTGATATTAATTGGTGCTACTTTTTGCGGTAAGTTTTATTTTTTGTTTAACCGTTAATATCCCCAATGAAAAACTCCCCCTTATACACTTTATCTGACGACAAATTTTTAGACTTGTCAAAACCGAAAGCGTTTGCAGACGACAATTTAAATTTGACTCAAATGATGGAATTTGTTTTCGATATGGTAGAAAACATTGTTGGAAAAGGAGAAAATGCTGGTTACCAGCATTTTCTCCTTTTCCCACAATGTTTTCAAAATGCTTCTTTCTACGGGTCGTTAAAAGGTCATACTCTTTATCTGGCGACAAAGTTTTAGACTTGTCCAAATTGGAAGCATTTGCAGACGTAACAAAGAATGTCACTCAAACGAAGGAATTAGAAACGTTGTAGGGAAAGTGAGAAAATCCTGTTATCAGCATTTTTTTTTCTCCTTTTTCCTGAATTATTTTCTTAAACTTTCATCCAAAGGGTGGTCGAAACACAGGATTGTTTTGACAAACAATTACAGATGAGTAATTAAACCCTTTATCTCTTTACCAGGCGACAAAAATGTAGACATGTCCGAAATTGAAAGCATTTGCAGACGACAGTTTAAATCTGGTTAAAATGACGAATTTGTATATTTGGTATGGTAGAAAACATTTTTGGAAAAGGAGAAAATGCTGGTTACCAGCATTTTCTCCTTTTCCAAAAATGTTTTCAAAAGGCTTCTTCCTCAGAGTTGTTCAAACTCGGGATTGTGTTGTGAAGGGTTACGAAACTACATGTATAAACCTATCCAAGAAGTGTTTTTGTGAACATTTTTGGAAAAGGAGACAATGTTATTAATATGCGTTTTCTCTCAGTACAACATTTTTTCCCTTTACAAGGAACCCACCATTCAGGCCTGATCCAAAATGTCGTCTGCTGATGCTTTTAATATGGAGAAAAGCAAAAATTTCTCGTCTGGTACAGGGTAAGGGCGATACTGTGATAGGCCGATCCTGTCACGAGGCGAGTTATCTCCCTTCCTATTTGCTTTATATGTAGGAGAATTTCAGCTCATCCATATTGAGTACATTTTGTAGACGGTCAATCTGAGGTGGCTAAAATGGCGCAGTCTGTCTTTGTAATGGGAAGAAAACTGTTCCTGGAAAAATTACAACTACAACCATAATAATTTTTATCGATATCAATTATTGAAAATAATGGTCTCTTTACTCTAAATATTAACTTTTAGGATGCTAAGCACGATTCAAGTCCCTTTTGCGGTCAGTGTAGATACACTGTCCGATAAGGATATACTTTTCCCCAAAATAACTTTGAATAGCTAAATTAGGGATTTTACTATCGGCTTACAGGTTGCAATTCATTTATTTAGCAGGTTAAGGGTGAAGTAAAAAGACAAAACACCGACATCTCATGTTGTAATTTAGTCTTCATCATCGTGACACGTGTAACTTAGTTCTTCTATCTAAGGGAAAAAAAAAGCAGTAGCATTTCAAAATGCTGTTACACATTTTTACCCGATACTTAAACTTTAAGCAAGTCATCAGGTAGTTCAACAATCTTTAAGAAAATGGGTTTTGAAAACACTATGAGAAAAGGACAAAATGTCTGTACTTTCAGATGGCGCATCCACATCTACACAGCCTACACCTGCGAAAATCAGCTCAGCCTCTATAGGTAAGGAGATGTGAAAGATTTATATTGGTGGTACTTCACGTGATTTTCAACAATATTTTTGTCATTTCGGGGCTATTGTTGCATCAATCTGATTTTGTTTTCCGTTGTGTTATGTGATGCAATGCATAAGCCGACAAAAAATCTACATGGGACAAAAACTGGCAACGAAGAAATCAGTAAAGTAATCATATACGGCCTGCAACACGAGAAAAGGGGCATTCGGACATTTGCGTAAAGTGTCGTTTCGGATCAGCCTGCACAGTCCGCGCAGGCTGATCCGAAACGACACTTTCCATTTTTATGCATTTTTTTGTTTTGCGCAAGTTTACTGTAACACAAAATCTAATGTAGTCGTAAAGTGCCGTCTCGGATTAGCCTGCGCGGACTGCGCAGGCTGTTCCGAGACGACACTTTACGCAAATGTCCGAATGCCCCTTTTCGCGTGTTGCAAGCCATATTGGGCTTCTGGGCTAATAAACAGGGTCCGTATTCACCAACCATTGTTAAGAATATTCCAATTGTCTAATTCTCAAGAATTTTCTAGATTTTAGAGTAACACAACTTCTGATTGGCTAAACTAAATTGTTTATCCAATCACAAGTTGTGTTACTTATAAATTACGAAAATTTTTTAGCATAAGACTAAAAATATTCTTGAGAATGGTTTATAGATACTGGCCCTGGGCCCCGTTTTATTAAGGTAGTTACGAACAAAATTTGCGTAAGTTTTAAGTAAATATAGTATGGTGGCATTTTCTGCCACGAGATACGAGATAACTATCATGATTATTTTAGAAAACTATTGCGATAAATCAAAGTTTCCCGGACTTATGCTAAAAAATCAAAGGGCTGAAAGTCCCGAAAACTTAAGCTAACAAAATGATTAAAGTTACATGTATTTCCTTACTATCTACTACCTGCAGATAATCAAAGAGGATAACTTCTGAAACCACTATTGCAAAAAGGAGAAATTGAGCAAAAACCACAATGTTTTTGACGGTTACTGATGTATTAATATTTCTTGTTTACGTTGATATTCCATTTGCAAGGATGTTTTGGAAGCCATCTGTTACAAATTCGTTTCAGACGGTTGGGCAGTGTTTTAGTCGTATCACGGGAATACTAGACACTGGTCAATACTCTTGGTCATCCAACAATACTAGCGGGTGTAAAAGTGAATTGTCAAAGAAAACTTCAAATATTCAAGGCTCCTGAACGGAACTCGGTATATACGGGTTACAAACTACACACTTCACAAATAGGCTACAAAAGTATCTGCATTCGAGGAGGGCCCCTAGTATCGGTACATAGAAAATGCACCCATCACACCTCGCTGCATGTATTTACGATCTGACGTAAGTTGGTATTTCAGATCAAATTTTATAAAACGTGCCTAAAAATCTAACTAAGCTCACCAGAGGCTCACTGATTAACATCTTTGTAGACGAGTTAAATAAGATTTTATTTCAAAGGCCAAAGAATGTCAGCTTTTTATCACAATATCTTGCAAATTAGGTCAGAAAATTAAAAAAATACATGCACTCGTGGTAATTTCCATTAACAAAACCCGATCCGTTTCTTTAATACATGAAAAATGACGCCATACAATTATTATCACTAAATTACTATCGCCTACCTTTCGATGAGCAATTTTCTATATAAAGCTTGTAAAAGGGGGAGAAACAATGACTATTCAATAATATTTATGTATCTTTGCTCTTACGCTCTAATATCAAAGGGCTGAAAGTTTTGCACTCTTCACCTCGCATAATAAGTACAATGGACCTTACTTCTAAACATTGGCTACTGAATCTGAAAACCGAATTTGAAGTGAAGCCAAAAACTGTTAGTTGATAATTACTGTGTTGAAGCGTTCATGGATGTTTGTAATCTCAATTAAATCTAAGAAAGATTTTAACAAATTTGGAGCTTATATTTTTAAGTCTTATCTTTGTTCTTTAATTAGTATTGTCCAGTATTTTTAGAGGTTAGAGTTTTCGGGAAAAAACTGAAACAAAAGTTCCAATATCTAGGGGATACTAGCAGGTCACTTTTTATGCCGCTACATGGTTTCAACTTTTTTCAATCAAAATACATATGCTAATTCTCGTATACATGTGTCTATCGAAGGCACCTTGATTCATACTTAGATGATGGAAATCGACGATACTCATTTTAAAACTATAAAAAACAAACCATTGTTGCCGGCTATTCAATTACGATGCTTTGAAAATCTGTGACTTGTGCAGATGACCCACCTTCCATACTATCTGGTGAAAGTAAACAGAGCATTGTAAACGTTGATAACCATAAATTGATCAGCAACAATTACTCGGTTCGAAATATTGGTGTAAAGGAAATAGATATCGAAATTCACTTGAAAATGGCGTTTATGTTACTAGGTCATTCATTCCATGTATTCCTCAGATAACGATCATTTTTCCCTTCCTTGAAAGTTAGCCAGCCTGCAATTGTTATTATTCAAATAAATAATAACACCTTCTACCACACCTTTTCCCAAAGTAGACCGTTCCTACCAATACTCTAAAACAAATGCCATATTCGATTATTTGAATGTTTGAATCATCGAAATTTTACTGTACTTTGTTCTGTAAAATGCCTCGAAAAGCTCATAAGTACGAATGATTAAATGAGACTATTTAAGGGCAATTCCCTGTTTAATAAGCTTTGACGTTTATGCTTTTGTTGATGTTTATTGTGTTTGGTTTCGGAGTTGTTGTTTCCTCACTGTCTGTGTCTCCAAGCTTCCAAACGAACGTTAGTTGGTAGGGAAGGGGATTCCAAAACAGCTAGAGTATGTAGACACACCCCTTTGCTGCACATTTGTGAAAGACTGACGAAAGTTACGCCTATATAAGTTCACAACTGTTGGTAATTTGTTACAGATTTATTCTATAACATTATGGTATTAAATTCAGTGTTTGCATAAAACTATTTTTTGCTGAAAGACAAAAGAAAAATTTTGAAGAGAAAGCTCATTATTCTTTTCCTATCAGCTATGTAAACATCAACAACAAAATATGCGATTCACAGGGATGAAAGTAAATCCTGTTATCACGAAAGGTTATGTACTATGTCAAATGATACCGTTCCAAAGTTCATTTTCCAGGTCAATTGATAGGTATGTCTGAACCATTTAAAATACCGCCGACTTAGTATGTTTCAACGTAGTTATATTAGCCGAAAATATCATTTTGCACCACACATATAACTATCTGTAAATTGCCCTTTTTGCATTTTTTTCCTGGGTGGCTAAAATGATTTCCGAATGCATGACGTGAAACTCTTTGCTACCTGGTGAAAAGATCCAATCGCATTGAGAGACTCCTCTTTTTTTTCATTAGGACATTTTTTTGGCGACATTATGAAAGACATTTCTTACATTCTACGTACACCCTTGGAATTTCGGAAGTTTTCAAAAAATATTCAGAATATGTCAAAGTTAAAAAGTCCAGAAATCAATGAAAGAGGATTCTTTCTCAGTCAGATATTGGTGTCTCTTCCAAAAGACAAAAAAATCTTTGGATTAGAAATGTTGGTATGCGTGATAACATATAACCGCAGGTACTTATATATAAGATCGTGTATTTTATACCCTGTTTTCTTTTTCGTGCTCTCAAAATACCTTTTTTTCCCAAAATCAGAAGTACCCATTACAGTTGAAACATACATGCAAAGCCTCAAATTAGAGATCTCAAAGCAAAGTTTTGCAGAAAGATTCCCAGTTGTTTCCATGATTTACATTACATGTACGTGAGCGCATATAAAGTTTTCGGTTTGCATCACTTACAATATTGAAAGTAATAATAATTGCAAATTCAAACAAAGGCACAAGACAAAAAAAAAAAAAAAAAAACACTCGCATTTCTTCTATGGTAAGGAGTAAATAAATTCCAACATTTAGAAAAGGCATTAGGCTAAATGGATATAACTCGTTTGACGTGAATTTTAATTTTTTGAAGCTCGTTCCGAAATGACAGAAGACAATGAAATCAGCAAAGCCTCTTTGCCTGTAAGTTAAATTTCTGTATTTTAACGGTAAATTCAGATTTTTCATTTTAATTATATTTTGTGTGCTACCAAAGACAATATGGAGTATTGAAAGTGTGATGTGTACATGTGGCCAGTCGAGGCAATTTACAGAAAGGGAACTCTTCCTAGTGCCAAAAAGAAATCGAGTTACATGTATCAAAAATTCATTATTTATTTATTTATTTTTCATACTTGTCGTGATAAAATAATTAAATAAGAAAAGTGTTGTACTTCAATCCAAATATAATCTGAAATATATACTCTTCCTTATCCCCATATCGTACTGGACTTTCGAGTCTAGTACTATGTGACTCGCTACCCTAGATATGTTACCGTTCACCTTTATCTTTGTTTACAGCACCAACGACGACAACATCAGAAGCTCCGACATCTGTAGCTCCCACAACGAACACTGCACAGACTGCTAGTACTGAGTCAACATCTTCCAGTAACAATCCTGGTACAACAATGCCAAACACAAGTGAGATGCCAAGCTCGGGAGCTACCGGTAGCTCGAATAACCCAACAACAAACTCGGGTACTACCGGACCAAGTACAAGTCCTATAGTACAGCCTACACCGGCACCCAAAAGTGGTTTTGACGGAGCCTCGTTCGGAGGTGGAATAGCCCTAGGGTTGGGGATATGCATCATAATTTTGGTGGTATACAAGGTGTATTCTTCAAGACGATCTGTGGACTACAACAAAGTGTAACTGTTCTCAAAATGGCGACTTAAAAAGAAACTTTCGTTGTTGTTGGCAACTTAGCTTTAGCTTTGATGACTGGCATGCGAGTCTAATTTGTTTGAGCATCGCATTGCTTTTTATATTGGCAAAGTGGACATTTTGTTTCGTACAAATTTACATTGGTCATAATTGTTGTCATTTAGTGCCATGATTCCCAGATGTTTGACTTCATAGCGTTAACAGAATCCTTACCAGGCGACAAAATTTTAGATCCTTCCATATTGGCCTGCAACACGCGAAAAGGGGCATTCGGAGATTTGCGTAAAGTGTCATCTCTGATCAGCCTGCGCAGTCCGCGCAGGCTAATCCGAGACGGCACTTTACGACTACATTAGATTTTGTGCTACAGTATACTTACGCAAGACAGAAAATTACATAAAAACGGAAAGTGTCGTTTTGGATCAGCCTGCGCGGACTGCGCAGGCTGAACCGAGACGACACTTTACACAAATATCCGAATGTCCCTTTTCGCGTGTTGCAGGCCATATTGATATAACTTGAATACACAAAATAAATGTGGTTCAAATGATAGGACACTATCTTGCAAACCTTTGTTGAAAAAAGTACAAATTTCTATGCATTTTGGATAAATCTGTCGTCTGCAAATGATTTCAATTTGGGCAAGTAAAACATTTTCTGGTCTGGTAAAGAGTTAAATACGATCAAGATTGCTGACCGAAGCCGGGTAGCCCTTTTGTAAGGCCCTGGGTTGGTCATACAGAAGCTCTGAGCTGGAATCAAAGGCTTGTATTCACCAACTATTCCTAATTGCATTTGAAAGTTACACAATTGCTGATTGACTAAACCATTGGTTCAGCCAATCAGAAATTGCGTTATTATGAAAATAAGAAGAACTTCTGAAAATTAGACTAAAAATGCAATTTAAAGGATCGGTGAATACGATCCCCGCGTCGGCAAAAGTTCTCTCCGACGATTGTTGAAAGTCGTTTCAATACGACTGATTCCTCCTCTCTCACGGCTGGAAATAGCTGAGACATTATCTCTGTGGAAAAGTAGCTAGTACCTTGTATAGAGTTCTGTGTTTAGAAAGGGCAAACATCAATATGGGAAACGCATTTATAGTTGCACTGGCTGCCGTGATATACCCACAGTTGCGCATAAAACATCAATCAACAAAGCAACCAAATAAGCTTTGAAAGCTAATATCGCTGACATTTTACTTTTGATTTCTGTAAACGTTATTTATTTTTTATGACATGCATGTGATGAAATTACTTCTATTAATTAGTCTCCTTTTTATTTACCCAACGCCTCATATTATAGCCTAAAACAAAAAGCAGATGGCTCTATTGACGGGTATTTCGAACTGTGTAACTTGTTGTCAGACGGTACTAGTGTCTCTTTGCTCAAATTCTTTCAGCACCAAATATATTAGATACAAGCCTCGTAAAATACATCGACCCCTATTCTTAGACAGCTCTCTCTCTCTCTCTCTCTCTCTCTGTCTCTGTTCCTCTCTCTATCTATTTTTCCTTGCTCTCTTGAATATATATAGAATGATGATAATCCAAGGAATGTTTTAAAAATTATTGCGGATCCCCTTCAAAGCTTGGAATACCCGAAAGTTCAGATATCGGACAATGCAATCACTATGCATTCTAATCTTGATCTATCCTATTTAAAAGGGTATCTAAGGCCGCCTATTGCATTTTCAGGGTTGGCTGAATTTTTGGCAAGCTCGAATTCTTCCAGAAATAGTTCCCTCCATACTATTTATGCACTAATCATCAACATGGGCCAGTATTCAACAACCACTTAGACTCCTTCCAAATTTAAAACGGAACACAACTTCTGAATGTCTAAATCATTTGGTTTAACCAATAAGAAATCGTGTTCCTTTGCAACTTACAAAATTCTATGTTGAGAATAAGACTAATTGATGCCACTCTATCTAAAATGACTAGGAACGTCTTCCCCAGCAATCATACATACTAGTACATCATATGGCCTGCAACACACAGAAAGGGGCATTCGGACATTTGCGTAAAGTGTAGTCTCGGATCAGCCTGCGCAGTCCGCTCAGGCTAATCCGAAACGACACTTTACGACTACATTCGATTTTGTCTTACAGTAGACTTGCACAAAACAGAAAATTACATAAGAACGGAAAGTGTCATCTCGAATTAGCCTGCGCGGACTGCGCAGGCTGATCCGGATGACATTTTACGCAAATGTCCGAATGCCCTTTTTCGCGTGTTGCAGGCCATTTTATGTTTGTACAACAACATACATTTTCTTTGTGAGAATAGACAGGGCTAAAGGAGAGCTATTTTGAGTGGTTGATGAATGCGGGCGATGTAATCGAAAAATAATGAAATGGCATTAGAGAGAATGTCAGACTTACTGGGTTACACGACGGCGCCCGACAATTGTTGTACGGTCGATTAAGAACATCTGAACTTTTATGGTTATGCAATTCGTGTTATTACGAAAATAAATTCAATCTAAAAGCAACAGGCATATGATGCGAGATCAGTAAAATCTATATTATTTGCCTGCAAACGAATAAATCATGTCCATCGTCCGTATCATAACATGCTGAAAAATACGGAATATTATTTTGAAGTAACTTTTCTAGAGCTTTTTTTGCTTAGAGCTGTGTGGGAAACCTTGAAAATATCTCACAAGACCGAAGCTCGAGCGAGATGTCTTTCTACGCAGCGAGAAAGAAATACACGCAGCAGGAAAGTTACTGCAAAATATTATTCTATACACTATTCCTTGTATTAGCTACCTTGAAATATTTACAACAACATGTTGCAATTTTTGGCAATGTTTTTTGAAAACGGTAACATAAACACTGGTCTAAAGTGGGTATGTTTCATCTAAGAATAAAATGCGCTATCGTATTATCTAAAATTTACGTTTTCAGTTTCAACGTCTTCGGGCATGCCCCCTGCATCAACTATCAACGGGTCAAGCACATCAATTATGCCGCCTGCTTCGACCATAAACGCTTCGAGTCTAATGCCACCAGCTTCAACTATAAACGGTTCAAGTACAACTGTGAGCCCTTCCGGATCATCTGGGACACCCATTACTTTAAGCCTGATAACCATAACAACAAGTCCCGGTCCAACACCCAAACCTGACACTGGTAGCAGCTTTGACGGGGCGTCATTTGGAGGCGGATTCGCTCTAGGCTTAGGCGTAGCAATTATATTGTTTGTTATTCTTTTACTGTATAGAGCAAGAAAAAGCAAAGGTTACAATACAATGTAAAATAAAATGATGTTTGTGAATCATACATAGGAAAGTGTTACATGTTTTTACCTGAAAATTGGATTTTTCATTGTATTTCATAGGAAAGTAAAAAGAAAAAATGACTGCCCTTGTGGCAGCCTGTATCACGCAAGATACCTGTACAGTGTATTAAGTCTTAACCCGCTAATTAAGTGAAATGAAACTTTCAAGCCGACAGTAAAAAATCCAATGTTTGTTATGTCAAAGGTATTTTTGAGAATACAATACCTCCTAATTGGACAGAGTAGATCATAGATCAGACTGCACGTTCTGTGCAGTCTGATCTTGATCTACACTGTGCGCAAAAGGCCATTGAGTGGCGCTTTGCAGCCTAAGGGTTAAGCCAATGTAAATTGAGTACCAAAATAAGAAACTGTATGAAATTATACCTGTACTAAGGATGCACCTGTCTTCACTCTTTATTAAACAGTCCCGTCATTTACGACCATAAAATGCTGTAAAGCATTATTTTCTTCTTATCTCACAATGTTTTATAACCTTTTGAAAACAAATACCATTAGTGGAGCCACCACTGATTTGTCGTTTCTTAATGTTTTGAATTCGGAAATGTCAAAAATTTAAATGTCCCTTGCGTGCTTGCTAAGAACAGGTTGGATCGTACATGGTTGTTTTATAAATATATGTGTACCTTCATGGAAAGGGTTTTTGTATACATCGTAAACGTCATCTATTAGGAATTGGAAAGTGTGTACATGTTTTTACTTGGAAAGGAGTTATTACTAAATACATAGCCATGCGCACGTATGTATGTATGTATGTATGTATGTATGTATGTATGCATGGATGATAAATTATGTTCTTACACAAAAAAAGTTTTATGTATATGTGAATAACATCATTTGCAATAAGAAAGGAGTTTATCACAGATTTAATACGTAGATAAAAACATGTACGTATGCATGATAAATCATGAACTTACATGAAAAAAAAAATCTACATAATTCACATCACATAGATAGGAAAGCGTTTACATGTTTTAACTTGAACAGTTTTGATTAACCACGCATAGATAGGAACGAGTGTATATGTTTTACCAGGAAAAAGTGAGATTTTTAAATGTGATGTTAATTATGAAGATATTAAGATGTTCACTAAAATATGAGTACAAGTACTCACGAGGTAATTGTAATACCAACAAAAAACTACATTGTTTGACATTTATTGTCATCATTTGAATTATTAGCTATATTTGCTATTGTTTTTCTTTTTTTTTTTGTTTGTTTGTTTGAGATTAGCATTTTGTAATCCTTTTTCTAGACGATACGAATTTAGACCCACCCGCTTTGAAAGAATTTGCATAAACGACCAATCAAGCTTGACCTAAATTTTGGAATTATACTTTGAAAGCCTTTTCTCTATTTCTTCCGATGTTTTCATTCGCCTTTTTCATAGGACTATGAAAGCATGGGATCGTTTAGTGAAGGGATATTACAGTGTTTGTTAGTTGTATTTCTTCTGTTATCCCATATACCATATAAAACAAATCGTTTTAGTTCAGTAAGTCTTGTTATTAGCTCACGTCCATCTTAACTGTTTAGGGGTCATATAAATATGGCTGACTTTTTTCGGCCGCCTAAATTACAAACAATCCACTGAAAATTAGAGACATTTTTCATCTTAGAGGATTGACGAAGGGCGAACGGTTTAGATCCAAAATCAGACTGCACTTTCTCTGTAGGCTGATCTTGATGTATACCGTCCGCAAAAGCTTGTCTTATGATCCGTGGCATTGAAAGGATGAACGTTAGGAAGATGAGTGACAGAGACCAGTCAGTACTTACGTAAGACTCGTCCAAACGTTACATTTGCAAGAAATATCTACAAAAAGCTAGACGGCGTGAGAGGTAATGGTATATGAACATTGAAACTCTTTTTTATTTTTATCTTTTATTATCAGTCAGTTTCTCTTCTCTCTCTCCCCCCTCCCTCCCAACACACATAAAAATGGGAATAGTCTTCCATTGTTCATCCATTTTGGTTGATACATGCTTATTCGTCCCAATATTCAGTATTTACTTATCAGGAACAGACAATTCATGTATAGCTAGTACAGAAAAATGATGAAACAATGACTATTTATTTCCTCAATGAACATGAGAATGTTTAACTGAAAAAAGATTTTTACACGTGATGAATACCATAGAAAATAAGCATTCTTACAATGAGAGAGACAGACAGACACATAGACACACAGACACAAAGACAGACACACAGATTGCAGACAGAGAGAAAGTGACACAGAAAGAGAGACAGAGAAACAAAGGGAAGCAGACAGATCGTATCAGCGCCATAGGCGTAAACAGGACCTTTTTAGGACGGCCTAAATCAAAATCAAACTGCACAGAACATGCAGTCTGATCGTGAATAGACCTACAGTCCGCTCGTTCATTCAAGCCTATGAAAACCTTTCTGAGTTTAGTATATTTCATTTCGTGTTTTTCGATAATTTATCGCCGGGAAATAATGGTGGATTATAGGGCTTGATAATTCATGGTTACGACAAGTGAAATTAACGCTAAATGTTTTCGTAACTGTTCAGTTTAAGCCGGAAACAGTAGTTCCCGCGCACCAGTAACCTAGGTAAACAGTGCGTGCCATTCAACCAGACGGAAATATGACGTAATCTACGCGCATTTACCCTACATTTCTCTCGCTTTACGTAATATTGTAATGCGTTCCAATGAGCGCATGGGGAGGGGGGTACGCCACGGGGAATTACCAAAAACAACTGTTCTTCATTTTGATGAAAGTCCCAAAAAAATAGGGGTTAAAAGCACGAAATAAATGGAACATTTGTTGTTGTTGTTTTTTTTTCGATTGAAGATCGAAGTTAATTTCATCGAGTGAACATCATCGGTAATATTTTCACGAGTGACATCAAAAAAGAAAACAAATATGCTCTATGTATTTTCTGTCGAAAGGGGACGAGTTTATATACCAGTAAGCTTACTTGGCACTGAAAGAGTTATGAAATAAAGGAAAAAACGGATCAATGCTCTTGGTGGTTGCAAGATGTCCCGGTCAAACCGTCCATAGACATAGACATACACACTGACATTTGAGCCATGCTCTGTGAAAAGGGGGCTTGATGCACCCGCAAAAAGTATCAGGCTGACATGGGTCGTAACCTGTTGCCATTGGTAAATATTCTGCAAAGAACAATTCTACCTCCAGATCCAGTCGATTGTTAGGAAAATGGATTTTATAGATCTATAGTTACCTGATGACTTGCTTGGTATAATGCATCACGGGGATACATTAAGCCCCCTTTCGCCAGAGTATGGCTAATTTATTTTGTAATAAAGACTACCGGCCCACTATACAATTTTACGTACTATAAGTACAAAGTTGAGAGATATGAGGATTAACATGAAAACGTTTTACAAAAAAAAGAAGAACTTTGTGTGATGCACAATCTCACAAACTTTTCGAAGCTTGAATAAAATGATAAATAAGAATAAACATACTTGTTACATGTGTCGTCAAGTGTTCTAATTCCATGAGTGTTCTGGGACCGAAAATCTTTGTTAACATCACGTACTATATACGTAATCGAAAAAAAAAACAGGTCTACTTCAAGAAATAAACAGATGTCTCAGAGAATGAAAAATAGGACCGTTTTTTTTTTTTTTGGGGGGGGGGGTCATATTTCTGTATAAGCCTAGTTTCTTTTTCGTAACCCTTAGTGGCCTTGATCTATTGTTATCTGCTGTGGGTTCAATCCCTACCAGAGTTAGGTCAAGCCATACTTTACTCAAGGAGGCCAACAGCATAATATTTTTAATGCCACAGACCTTTGAAATTAATACAAATCATAGGCTTCATATAAAAAGTCTTTCTTTTTTATTTTCTTTTGTTTAGTCTGTATTCTGTTGGATATACTATACAGGGGTCCTGCCTGGCTCAGTGGTAAAGTGTAGGACTCGTGACTTGGAGGCCCCGGGCTCGAGGCGCACTGGATCAATTGGGGCCTCTTTTGGAATGCCCTTGGGTAAGACACCTCAGAGCCCTAGCCTAGTACTGGTGAAACCCATGAAATACATTAACTATGTGAACTGTCGCCGTGATATGACTGAAAAAATGTTGAAAGTGGCGTAAAACACCATACAATCAATCAATGAAAATCTACTATATTTTCCTTTCATCACGTAATACGAGCACTCTTGAGAGTACATAAAAGTTTAAATCTAAAAAGTTATTTTTTCCTGCTCGGTGACTTTTCAGTATATCACAGAACATGTAATGATGTTAACTGTGGCAGATTTCCTGTCTGAGTCTCTGATGAATTCATTTTTTTGGCCCCTTTCGACCTCTGGTCGCTATTTTTTCTCCCATTTTTCATATCTGAAATCGCTAAATATAACCTGTAGGCGTTGTATTCCTTCCGCATGACGTCATCAAAACTGCGCACGCAATAATGAGCGCCATCTATACTGATCCCGCATTTCGTAAGGTACTCGCAGATAACTTTATTTGGAAATCGAACTATCCACTGGCTTTTGACGTCAGGTTCCGAACAGTGCACAGAGACAGGATCGAACTGTAAACTGACAACTTTCACACCAGTTTCTCGCTCTAGCTTACTTTTTAATTCTCCATGGGAAATTGCGTTGTCTCGCAGACATATACAAACTGCAGTTGGATCTTTTGGTGGGATTTCCTTCCTCATTCTCAAAGATTTGATTTTCTTCTTCTTCCACGCCATTCCGTGAGTCGACATCGGTTTAGCATCTGGAGAGGTTTGGTCTGATAAGAATTGTGTCAGAAGCATACCTGGATTCTCTAAGCTAGAAATAAAAACGAAATTAAGTTTGAAATTACAAGTTGGACAAGGGGGAGTCTAAATAATACAATGAATGATTTACTGAGGAATCTCGGAAAAAGAAGGAATTTCTTCATTTGCCACATTGTTTATATAAGTATTTCATAAGCGTTGACTTATCAATTACGTAATGTTCATTATCAATAATTTACAAGGACATTTTCTGAATTATCTGCTCCAAAATTGCTAGAGATGGTCACGAGTTAAGCTAGCTTTGCCACAAGTAGTCAGTTTTCATACACATAGTGGATGTATAATCCTGGCCCACTGATAAGCCCTTGCTAGATTAATAAATTAAAGGTGGTGAATAATTACTCTCATGAGACAAAAGGTTTACTGAAGAGAGAATAAAATTTTTAAAAAAATTAGACCTCAAAACAAATCGATTCATGGTAAAGGAACAGGGACTGAAATATCACAGTTGACGCAAGTTCCATCCTTTCAAAAAGGCGATAACTAATCCGATCTGTGGTGTCAGAAAGGTTGTACATACTGTCAGCAACGACATGCCTTGCTCAAATTGGAAAATAAAAATAATCTAAAGGAATATGTTGTAAAGTATAAGTTTGGTTGCATTGAGCGCATTTTATTACATGCTCTCTGGTTAACCCTTTCCAGACTACAAATTTGAGACTCTTAACAATTGAAAGTATCAGCGGATGATAAATTCGAAATTGATACAACTAGGCTTTCAAAGTTCTCTGATCTCCTATCAAAGACAGAAATCATTATCTGAGCTACTCTTACTTTGTCTCTTACACATCCTTTTATTTTGTTTAAGTCAACAAGTTTTGTCATTTGGTGAAGAGTAAAGAGCGTTTATGTGGCTAGAACTTTCTGCGATTTGACCAAGATTTGCAGGGTGACATATTGTTTAAAGAAAGATTTTAGTAACACATTCACGAGCTCACTGACCATGTCTTGAAAATTGTGTGAAAGACACCTATCAACCTTACCGCATGTAGTCCCTTTCTTCCCATTTGAAGGACTTACAACACGAGCATAGCTGGAAACCAGCGATACATCCTTTGTATAGTTGATCTCTAATGACAGGGATATACCGGACAAATGGATTTAGTACTTTAGAAAATCAGGCAAAGCGAAGATAGTCTAAGGCAGTTAAAATTTGTCAGTTAAAAACAACATCTTTCATCTGATCAACTTATTGGTCATTACCTTTTAGGGCATGAACAAAAAAATTCATATAGATCCAATATTTGTGAATGAAAATGTATTAGAAACCAAAAGAACAATTAGTAAATTCCTTAAGAATTACATGACTAGCTAGCTTTTAGGCCTGTATTCAACCACCAAAATCCCGTCCTCAGGTTACACGGCTTGCGGCCAACAAAGAACGGGCAGGCTCTTTTGTTTTGGTGTTACCTGTCTACAGGATGGCATATTTCAATTCCTTTGGCCGGCTGATATGATACCACATGGGGAAAAAACAACAACAACAATGGAAAACTGTGGCGGACTTCCAGTGAAATGATTAACGCGAACAAGCAACACTTAGAGAGAGAACGAGAGGGGGGCAGAGGGGGGACAAAACAATGATTTGTGCATAATAAAAAATATAGACATGTAAAAAATGTGGCCTTTTGATGTAATTTTTTTCGAATGTGATAGACCAAGATAAGCCGTCACGTCATGCAGTAAGATCTTGTTCTTCTCTTTTCTATTACAAATTAGATGTTTAAACTTCATTTTCAATACCCTTCTAAATGAAAAAGTTTGTTTGGTTTCGTTGATCAAATTAGCGGGATAAAGGCCATACAGTACGCGATGCAGCCTTTGAACGGAGATTCCCCTTTCTATATATCAACACTCCTCCAATTCTTTGCAATGTTTCGCTAAAAGTGTTTGGTCACTCGAACTGAACAACATTAAATCATTAAAACACCTACGGTACAAACTGTTTTCCAAAGCATGGTAGCACAATTAGCAAAATTATCTAATGGTAAGTTCATTTCATTATCAAAAAACATTAGTGTAAAACACTTCTTTAATCGACTGAAAAGTTAAAGTCACATTCTTACAGCCAGGTAGTAGAACGCTTGTGATAATTGTTTTCAAACACACTTTAGTCATCGGTGTTTAGATGAACAAAATACCAATATTTATGGCCATAGAAAGTAATTAAGTTTCGGTGATTTGTTGTGGGAAGGAAATCTTTCTTTAACGAAATTGTATCGCTGTCAAAATTGTAAATATTGGACGAAAGTATCGAAAGTTTTTCGCTTAACTCCGACCAGAGTCACTTGCATACCCCGATCTAAGAACAGAATTATACTTGCACCCCGATCTCACTTTCTTACCTGGCAAAGATGTCGTCTGACATACTGAAATTTTGTGTTGCACGGCTTCGATCGTAATTTTGAGTTTTCCAGTCAACGCTGTAGTATTTCTGTCTTTCTGCCTTCTCTGCTCGAAGACGTATGTTCTCGTAAAACGCTTCCTTATCTGGGTCCTCATTTGCCCGCCGGAAGCCTAGGTTCACCAGGCGTTCATACATATCAATGGACTGATTTCTGATCGAACCCATTAAATCTTGACTGGCCTTGGTATTCAACAATAGTTCCTCTTTCGATAACGTCTGCTTTTCACTGGAATGGATCACCTCTTCTGGGTGGTGCAATGCGCTTTTCTTGATATAGTTTTGCCAGTTGATATCTTGACTGTCTTTATTTGTACTGGATTCATCTTCTGCAACTTGAAGGAAGTCATCAAAATTTCCAGCTAAATTCTCAGCACTTCTGTACATGAAATTCGCCGCAATGCGACCGCTATCAACCTGTCTGTTGTGATCGCTGTCTCCTGTACTGTTCTTGTAGGTTTTGACCCGTTTGGAGTCATTCCCATAGTCATCTGGATTTAATGTCCAATCTTGATGTTGCAATCTTCTGTCAGACAGCTGTAAAGTTTCCTCATCATACCAGATTTCTTCTACGGGTTTGAAAATATCGGTTTGATCTGGATCTCTTTGTAGCAGTTGAAATGTGTTCGGTAAATCAGAAATGGCTTGTAATCGAAAATTGTCCGCATCACATTCGCCTGGTGGAAACAGACGGAAACGTATTAAGTCTTCACTATGCACAGGTGAAATCTGAAAACTACCAGGCGCGGCTGAAGTCGCTGGTATCAGCTTAAACATCTTTTTGGGTGGCATTCTCTGTTTATCATAATTTTCTTCGATTTCAATGAGTCGAAAGTAGTTCGCATTTCTAATATCTGTTTTTTCTAGCGTCGTCTTGTTGCCGTCCGTTTTACTTCTCATAAAAACTCTCGATTTGTGTTCGGCTTTTTTCTTCATGAATCGGTTATTTCCGTGTTCTAACGTGTGAGATCGAGAAATTGAATGTTGTCTTACGACGATTTTTTCGTTCTTGACTTGGCCATCGGTGTAGTTATTATATCTAATAGGTGCCAGCCTTTGATGCATGTTTACGGTCAAAAAATCTGTTTTGTTGTTGAAAGCACTGGAAATTCCTAGTCGTCTGATTTGAAGCAATTGGTGCAGCGTTGAAAAATCAATTTTTCGAACCAAAATCGGCTCAGAGCCCGTCCTTCTGAGAGGAAATATCTCAGGGAAATGCTTTTGTGTCGTTGCTCTTAAAAATCCTACGCGTCTGTTTAGAGATGGCGTGAAGGGCAGATGGCGGAAGTAAAGTTCCGGTTTCCATATTTTTCGTTGAAAAAGAGGTGGCAGCTCGCCAGGTGTAGTTTGAAGGATCAATGCTTGACTTGACGTCGGCATCTTCTGGAAAAAATAATAGAAACGAGAACCGATTAAGCCTTTCACTGCCAGTTGCGAATTACGTATTAGTTAGTGTTTATTAATTGAAAATTTAACAATTAAGACACCCTAAGGGAGCGAACGTAGTGAGCGACCGGGGTGTCTTAATTGTTAAATTTTCAATTAATAAACACTAACTGACTTAGTGTTTAACCTTTGACCTGTAGTACGACAGCCAGTGAAATCCTATTGTGGTGAGGTTAATATCAAAACAGAATGATTGACTTCAGTACGACAGCCAATAAAATCTTTTTTTTTGGTGGAGCCTTCATTTGACCTCGTGACGAAACAATTTGCGTCATGAAATTTCATTTTCCCGCTTGATGCAATGTCCCGAGTGCCCGATTTCCAAGAGGCCTACAAATCATAAAGTAGGCCTCAGCGATGATGGAAGCAGATTTCAATTTAAGCGTGTCGGATTTCGACTTTTTGGATAGGGAATTCGATGATCCGTCTTTGACACAGTTAATGGGAATTAATACCCAGGATCTATTAATGCAGGGAGTTTTGATCATTTTTGTCTTAATTCATTGTTATCATGCCACGTCAAAACCAATATTGACACTTTTGTAAAACAGTGCCGATTCAGTCGAGGCAGCACGATGAGTTAGTTCACTTGAATTCTACATTGTTTGCCGCTTAGATATACAAATAATACTTTTAAAAAACCCTATTATACAAAAATGAAATGGTCCAATAATGAAAATGGAACTGTCTAGTGTTTCAAATGCGGCGCCGAAAGGGTTGAATAGGTACATGTAGTACATTACATGTAAGCCTGACAAGACAGTAGGGCGGAGTTTCCGCGATTCACTGGCGCATGCGCACTGCGCCTTAAACACTTAACCATTAAGTGGAGAACTGTTAATAATTAATTGTTCAGGTAGCCAAGTTTAAGGAACAAGACGGACATTTTTTCAAAATATGGGGCCATTTGATTGGTCGCCAAATAAGGTTAAACACTAAATACCTTTTGCGGACGACTCAGATCAAGTCCTGGCCGTTAAAAGAAATGCAGTTTTTTCCGGTATTTACCAACCATTCTTACGTGGGCTGATTTATAAGTTTTGAACCCCATGTGTCGGGGTTTGACTTTTGGCGGAAATGTTGCATTCTTTTTTCAACATATTAATCCCCTTCAGTACAATTTTGCCAACGATGTTTCAGGGCCTAATTATTACTTTCAAAGAAGTCCGTTTTTTGACCGTTCAGAACTCCAAGTCCTCAACTGCATGTATGACGAAATCATCTAACTGAAAGTGGGTAGCGGAAATGGCCTTTTCAATTCTGGAAAAAGGTGAAAGTCTGACGAAGCGAGATCAGGCGAATAAGGCAGATGCTGAATCAGTTTAAAGCTACAATCGTTAATGGCAGTCAGGGCAACGACAGACTTGTGAACAGGGGCATTGTCTCGGAGGAACAACAATCACTTGCCTTGCTTACTTCAGAGCGCTACCTCTTCAACATTAACTGACAAAACGACACCAGTCTTTGGGTACACAGCCTTAAGGTCTTAAGGTCTCATCGGTAAATATCGTGTAACACCGACGTTTTCGTAAAGGCTTTTCAACCAATCTCGGCAGCTTCCGTCTTTTAATATGAGGTTTAGGGGCTGTAGACTCACTAACTCATCGGTAAATATTGTGTAACATCGACGTTTTCGTAAAAGCTATTCGACCAATCTCGGCAGCTTCCGTCTTTTAATATGAGAGTTAGGAGCCGTAGACCTTAAATAGTGAAGGAACAGTATGGCTGAAAAAGTAAATCTCTGCTTAAGTCCTTTAATACAAGGCTCACAACTTATGAATAAGCCCTCGTAATAATACTTTAAAGTCTTATTCTCCAGAATTTTCCAAATTTTAAAGTAACACATTTTCTGGTTGGCTTAACCAAACGGTTAAGCCAATTAGAAATTACGTTACTTTCTTACTCTAGAATTAGACAAAAAATGCTAATCAGAATAGTTGGTAAACACGGCCTCCGATCTTAGATCTACGCTTCCCTCTGCCAGATACTGAGCTATGGACAATCATGACAAAGGCCTGCAACACGCGCAAAGTAGCATTCGGACATTTGCGCAAGTGTCGTCCCGGATCAGCCTGCGCAGTCCACGCAGACTAATCCGAAACGACACTTATTTTTTGTGTTGCGCAAGTATACTGTAGTACAAAATCTAATTTAGTCGTAAAGTGCCTCAGGCCATATTCAATCGAAAGTGAAATCAAGTTTTAGGTCTCGACACAAATCCAATTTGCTTAGAGCTAACAAGTTAATGATGGGTTGAGACAGATAGACAGACAGACAGACAGACAGACGGACAGAGGCAGAGATAGGGAGAGACAAAGATAGAGAGAGGAACAAAAATAAAGACGGGAGAGAAACGAGAGACACAGATAATGCTTACTTACATGTTTTTATATCTCATTCAACCTCCTCTATTTCGTTTATTCATGTTTCATCCGAAGTGATCCTGACTGGATTCATTCTTGAAAGAAATCTTTATCCTTCTATGATATAAAGTATAACTTTTCTAAACTGACACAGGGAAATAATGTGTCCATCACTTTATAATTGGCTTGCAACACACGAAAAGGGGCATTCGGGCATTTGCGTAAAGTGTCGTCTCGGATCAGCCTGCGCAGTCCGCGCAGGCTGATCCCAGACGGCATTTTACGACTACATTAGATTTTGTGCTACAGTAGACTTGGGCAAAACAGAAGATTACATAAAAACGGAAAGTGTCGTTTCGGATTAGCCTGCGCGGACTGCATAGGTTGATCCGAGACGACATTTTACGCAAATGTCCGAATGTCCCTTTTCGCGTGTTGCAGGCCATATATCACTGAACAAGCACTGAGTTAAAGTCAAGCACTTGACTGCATCTTATGCTCAATGGATCAGCAAACATGTTAAACTAGTATGTAAACTACATACACGATAATCCTTCAACCCTGCACCAGGTGACAAGTATTTAGACTCGTTCAAATTTGCAGACGACAAATCAGATTTGGCTCAAGTAATGGAATTTGTCCGGGGAAGGATAGAATACGCTGTTGGAAAAGGAGAAAATGCTGGTAAAGGTATTTTCTCTTTTTTTCACAACGTTTCCAAAAGTCCTCTCCCTTAGGATCTTTAAAACTCGGGATTGTATTGAAAAAGGGTTAAACCCATTTCCAAAGGAGTCTGATTTTGAAATTTGGAAATTGTGGGAAAAGGGGGAAAATGTTGGTAACCAGCATTTTCTCCTTTTCGCACAATGTTTTCTACCCTTCAAAAGACAAATGCCAATACTAGAGCCACATTTAATTTGTCGTCTGTAAATGCTTTGAATTCGGACAGGTCCAATATCTTGTTGTTTGGTTAAGAGCTCAGCATCCAAAACATAAAATGTATATTTTCAGTCAGGTATAGGAACAAGATATTACAATTTCTTATTTTGTTATTCTTTGAAAGTTACAGGACAGACAAGATTACAGATCAGACTACAATTCACGTTCTATGCACGCTGATATTAATCTAGAATATCAGCAAAAGAATGAAAAAAAAAGAGACTCATTGTCCCTGAGACAAACAAGGCAACATCAGCTGTCACTATACAATCAACCTATATCTGTCTTTTTGATGTTTTAACCGTTAGTCTGCTAAATCCGACTCAGTGACCTCTTGCGGACAGTGCAGATCAAGATCAGACTGCACAGAAGGTCCGATAAGACATATTTTTGTAAAAAGAAGAAAAACCTTTGGGTTTTTTTCTATCGGCATAAAAAGGTTCATTTCACTTATTTAGCAGGATACTGTAGATCGAAGATCAGACTGTCATACAACGTGCAGTCTGATCTTAAACCTACGTTTTTGCTTGTTTGAAAGGTATACTGGGTAAACAATTTAAAAGATAAAAAAAAAAGGACTCACCCAAATGCAAAGCAATCACAAAATAACAAATTTAATGTGGCTCATATAATGGGATTTGTCTTTGACTAGACAGAAAATATTAACTCTTTACCAAACGACAAAATTTTAGACTGGTCCAAATTGAAAGCATTTGCAGACGACAAAATAAAAGTAACTAAAGAATTAAAATTTGTTTCCAGCAGGGTAGAATACGTTGTGGGAAAAGGAGAAAATGCTGGTTACCAGCATTTTCTCCTTTTCCCACAATGTTTTCAAAAGGCTTCTATCTCAGGGTCGTAAAAACCAGGGATTGTTTGGTAAAGGGTTAAGTGTGAAAGAAGAGAAAAAAAATGCTGGTTATCTGCATTTCCTCCTTTTCCCACATAGTTTTCCAAACTCCAAAAACAAACTTTAACTTTTCAGTGACAATTATTTTGTCGTCTGCAAATGCTATCAATTTGGACAATCTAAAATGCTGTCGTTTGGTAAAGCGTTAATCCTAAACACAACAGACGGTGTTTGTTTCCAGGTGACAGTTTGCCTAATTCAAATATTTAAGACAATAAATGCAAGCAGCTCTTTCATCACGAGTGCTAATTCTAAAATGAAATGACAACAAGGGAGAATAAATAACGAAAAAAAAAAGAAAAGGTCTAAATATTTTTTGCAAAGTGCATTTGTTGTATGGTTATCGTTCTTTTTTTTTCCTTTTTACCTTTTCATTCTTACCTCAGTCAGCGCCAAAAATATTAACCGGACCCCTTCCACGGCCGAAAGTACAGTCCACTGAACATCAGATTTTTTGTTTCACTAAAAAAGCGAATGATTTAGATCTACTAATCAAGCTGCAAGCTCCGTGCAGGGTGCGTATTCACAAACCATTCATTAGAAATTTCTTTTTTTTTTTTTGTCTTATTCTCCAAGATTTTCTAAATTTGAAAGTAATAAAACTTTAAATTGGCTGAACCATTTGATGTAGCTAATCAGAAGTTGTGTTAATTTCAAATTCAGAAAATTCTGAAGAGTAAGTCCGACACTTTGTGAGAAATAAGGAAGAAACTGCATCGAAATGTAAACCTTCATGGTTTTTTTTTTTTGCTCGCTGAAACGGCTTTTTCAAATTGTTTATTTCAATTGTTTTAATTATTACATATTACTATTGTTAAAGCTTTCGGGCAGCATGGTGCTGATATTTTTTTCAGACGCTTTCTGATAATAATTGAATTAGATCTACATGACGGTTAAAAGAACGGTGTAGTCAATACATAAAAAGATCAGATGGCTTGAAAAATATTTTCTATTTGTCCACATATGGTTTATTTTCACACGCATTCAAGTTTATGAGTTCTTTGTTAACAGCGTATGAGGTAAGAGGTGTTAAGCCGTAATAAAACTTTCATTGTTTACTTACATCCGTTGTAAATGTCCACTTGGCATGCTATAATTTAAAGGGTGTAACTAAATATCGCAGCAAGGTGCGCTCTCGTCCCCCCTACTCTGGTCATGTGATACGGGCGCACGACTTTCGATCCTTTACTTATTACAGACTGGAACAAATTTGCAGCAGACCGTTCTGAACGACAGATGATCGATCTGAATTTATATTAAACACGTGATACCCTTAAACTGCTAAATAAATGAAACTAAAGATTTCCAGCCAACAGTGAAAACTCGTAGTTTGCGATTTAAACATTTTGCTCGTCAGAGAAATCTCACCGTTTCGGACATTGTAGATCCAAGATCAGACTGCACGTTCTGTACAGTCTGATCTTGATCTACACCGCAAAAGCCCTCAAAGTTGCGCTTAGCAGCCTAACAGTTAAACAGAACATGCTTTGTTTCAAAAACAAATCTCTTATTTATGTCTCAAATTCGTGGGTATTGAATCACCTTTTGAACAGTCTGTACGTGTGTTAATTTTAAGATCAATAGCTATTTGAGAAAACTGAATATCTAACATTTTACGAGGATGGTGTTTATGAGTTTTTGTTTTGTTTTGTGTTGTAAACTTTCATCTCTCAACACCCCCGCTGAGCATTTGCACCAAATAACTGTGAAAACATCAATGTATAGTTTGGACAATTTATAACAAGAATCAAGGTTTTATTTTTTTATTTGTATGTTTTTAATGCCGTTCAGCGTTATTTCAGCCAGCCTGCCATGGTTCGATACTTTTTGCAGATGCATTAAGCCCCCTAATCACAATGCATGGCTTTAATAATGCTTTATGAATATGATAAGCCTTATCGGGGTTTCTGAAACTGCATCGAACTTTAATAACAGGTAAATAACACGGTCTACTTTTCCTACAATGTTTTCTATCCTGTCAAAGAAATGGATTAACTTGTATAAAAGTATGAAATGGAGACTTTGACTTAATAGAGAGAGACAAAGAAAAACTCTAAAGTTCGGAATTTATCTCATAAGGTTCATCAAATTACGTTTTTACAACGTTAAAATTTCGTGCGTGCTCAGCTGAGTTGAGCACGAAAACAGTTTTATAAGCATTGGCCCTGCTTACGCAAATTTTTTGCTTACACAGTTTAGAGAAAAGTATCCAAGAAGTTAAATGGGTCCCAGTGATGGTACCTGTCTTCGAAAGGGTAAAAGACATTGTGGAGAAAGGAAACGATGCTGCTTACCTGCTGTTTTCTTCTTTATCCACAATATTTTAAGAACGTCTTTCTCAGGGTCGTTAAAGTGTGTTTGGCAAAGCGTTAAAGGGGGGTATTTTAAGATAATCATAATATCATCAAACTAAATAGAAATTATTCCTCACTGAAATGAAGCGAGGCAATAGCTGGCAAACCGACAATAAAGTAACAAGAACGACAAATGTAAAGGAAACATAGTTTTAGCGGTAATTCCCCTAAATGGATTACGGAGCCTTTTACGGTATTTTTAGATTTTGCGCCAGAATTTCGCAAAGGATTGTGGGAATATCACGTGATCAATAACACGGGCTGACTTTGGGGAATCGTATTCAAATAAGTGCGATCACGTCATATTCGATCTCATGAAAACAGACCGAGCTCCCGATTGCGAAGCGAGAACCCGTTATTTGAACAGCAAATTTACACCTATTTAGTATGGCGGCAAATTTCTGCCACGAGATACGAGATAACTATTGCGATAATTTAAGAGATCTATCGTGATAAAACAAAACAAACTTTCCTGAAAATATTATCTGGATCATAAAAAGTTTGACGATAAAAATATTGCGATAATTCTAACTGTTATCATGATTTATTTTTGCTTTCGTGCCCACGACTGACATTCACGGTATCTATATAACAAGTTGGCTTCTTTACAAAAGAAGCCAGGAGAGGTCAGCATCATTGTTTTCCAATAGTTTATGGCTTTTAATTTCAATATTTTGGTACATGTAAACAAACAAGTAAAAAGCCGCCGCGTAGAAACCTCATATGCTTTACATGACGCTCATTTGACCTTCTTGTCGCGTTTTCAAGTCGCATGATCTTGTCCAGCGGTCTTCTTTCTCTTTTTTTTTTAACGAAATTCTTCTTATTTTTTCTTCTGCTTAGATTTATTTGCTTAATGAAAAATTACAATTATTTGAGAGGTCATTTGCAGCCATGGCAAATTAATATAACAAATATTTTCTGAAATTCGTCACATAAAAATAAACCACGTCTATTTCCTGTTTCGGTTTTTTGATTTCGCTTTATTTACAAAACCATGACGAAACAGACTGTGTACCAGTACAATTTCGCAAGAAAAATGGATTTAGACAGCAAATCGTGTGGCAGTCTGCCTTTTAAACTCACCACTGTTGGAGAGGTCTGATGACCTCTCCAATAAGATACAGTTTCGGAACATATTAGTCTGTAACCTTATGAAGTGTTCCTTTTCCCTGAGTGGTTTAAAGTTGTTCGTAGGATGTATTTCGAGTCGTCTTCGTGTTTAACAGACTTCTATTCATTTAAAATGTTGTCAAAATTTACTAATTAAGCTACAACTGTAAATAATTCGATTTTTTACTTACTGCCATCTTGTGAAGTCAAAAACTACCGAGTTCATCGAAATGGTGAATTTTCGATTTATAGATATCGAGAAACGAATGGAACTATCATGATAATTTTATCTCGAATGTCAGCTTTATGCACGATCGAGAAATTTTGAGCTAAAGTATTTACTGATCTATGTAAAATTTTCTAGATAGCAAAGTTTATCGTGATATTTTTTTCAGGAAACTTTACACTATCTAGATGAAATTTCGAGGAAACTTTGGTTTATCGTGACAGTTTTCTAAAATTATTATGATAGGTATCTCGTATCTCGGGGCAGAAATATGCCACCACAATTTAGAGCATGTAAACCACGCAGTGTCATTACGTTCGCAGAGAAAATAATTTTTGTAGCATTTTTCACGAAGATTTTCTAATGAATTTTTGGGCGCAGACCCTTCTTCAGTCAGTACTAACAATATGTATGTTAGATTTAAAACGGTCGAATTCACATACAGATGTTTTCACGGACGTTATGCTAGTTGCTCATAGGTCACACCCTTGAATATCTACAATGTGGCAGATGTAAGAAAACAGTTTTCAGATAAGTACTGTCTATATATGCAAAGTGCATTTTGGTTTCCCGCCATGTTTTTTTTTTTTCTTCTTGTTCAATTTCATATTATTATTATTATCCCCCGCCGAAGGCGGAGGGATATAGATTTTAGCGTCCGTCCGTCCGTCCGTCCGTCCTTCCGTCCGTCCGTCCGTGTGTCCGTCCGGGAGAATATCTCCAATACTATTGGCCGGAACTTCGTGAAACTTTATACGTGTGTACAATAACCCATTCCGCCTATATACTTTTTTTTTTCATTCGATGAAAAATGGCTGACTGGGAGCGATTTTAAGTTACGCGGTCAAGTAAATTTTTCGGCGGGGGATATCATTTCAACGAAATTGCTTGTTTATCTTAAAATGCCCCTTTGAATTCTCAATGGAGAATGGAGTATGCAAATGGCTATCTGCCAAAAAATATGAACCGGTGCAAAGTTAGGGCACACATGTCGTTTTCACGTTTAGTACAAATGATTCTCAGAAAAAGAAAATTATGTAAATCGGTGAACAAATCAGACTCACATTTCTCACGTTTAAATTTTTAACAAACAACACTTTCTCGATCTTTGTGTATAATCAGAAATGGCTCATGCTATTTTAACGATATATACCTGATAAGTTTCTTTAAAAATAATTCAACTGTCAGCCTTTTTCGATGAAATTTGTTTACCCGAGCAAAGTGAGTTTAGGCGTAAGGTGACAGATCCGATTTACGTAACTGGATGTAGGTCCACGGTGGACCTTTTCGAGTTGTCTATCTATAAATATGTGTAACACGCATGATTTTCTCGATTTCTTATGTAAAACGAGTGGATACAATGGTAATAAGCTAAATTACAAAGTAGAAATAAAGTCCCTATTCATCTCATTTGCTAGCCGACAGATAATCATATACAGTATAATTTGGGCTTGGTACAGCTCCTCGGTGACCTTGAGCCATACTCTAATCTTTACTAAATAATCTTGACAATAATTATGATTTTTCCGTGACTTTCCTGTGTTCGTTTTCAGAAATTTCTGCTATTGCCAAGACTATTTCAAACCTGGTACGCAGCAAGAAGAAATAAAATTCTGCATTTGGTAGTATCTGCACCCTCTACCAAACAACGAGTTTAAACGAGCTTTAGGAATATGCTTTTGAAAACAGCAAGGGGACAGGGGTAAACGCTGATAACCAGCATTTTCTCATTTTCTCACAATGTTTTTTCCCTGTTCAAAGACGACTTCAATCAATTGAAGAATATTTAATTTTTCGTCTGCCGATGTTTCCAAATTGGACAAGTCTAAAATGTTTGTCGTCTAGCACAGAGTTCATTTGAATGTAGCCTGCGTGGTTTGCAGCGCTGCAAAAGAATATGGGCTGTCTTGGTGGGAAAAAGCTTCATTTTTAACAAGTAAATCTCGAAAAAGCTAACGGAATACATCGTGTTTGGCAGCAATTTTGTCTCTGGTTTGGAAAACATAAATATCTCGGATAAAAGATGAATTAAACGAAATTCTTTTCCTAATGTTAAGCATTTAAGTTTAAAGTATTTGTATTTAAAACGAAGGATCATTGAATACACAAGCAACGGGTATGTAAAAGGTCTAGTTTTGTCATCAACTTGAGAAAATCCTAGAGTTTCAACGTCCGCTCAAAATCTGTGCGGGGATTTCACCCGGATGCGACCCGCCAAAAATTAAAATCGCATTCGGGGACAGTTTTCTGGTATGTAGCTGGCCACAATGGCTTTGCGTTTTATGTGCTTGGATCTCTGGTTGTTTAGCCGCGTCCCGGTGGCGCAGTCGGTACGTACTCGACTTGAGAACAGGCGGACGCTGGTTCGAATCCCAGTTCGGTCAATTTCTTTCCGAAATTGGTGATAGTCATTGCGAGAAGATTCATTCCTGTCACAGTGCTGATCATTGTTTCGATGATGGTTATGTAGGATCGCAGCCAGTGGCTTGGGAAGTATATTTTGCTAAATACTGGTAAAAGAAACTCCAGGAAAGCATGGATAGGTCACTGGCCGCTGGCAATATACCTGAAATAATGTTGGAAACGGCGTTAAACGCCAGTAAGTCATTCTATTCTTGTTCAGCTATTCATTCAAGTAATATATAATTAGCAGTCAATAGTAGTCTATAATCGTCAACAATGATGCATTGCTAGTCGTGATCTGCACCTGAATGTTGTGACTGTTTTCATGGAAATGTTTAGAGGTCCCGATCTCTCTCTCTCTCTCTTTCTCAAGGCCCGTAGGAACAGGGAGAGGGAGCACGGGGGCGTGCCTCTCCCCAATAATTTTGCCAATGTTACTAAAAGTACCAACAAAAATCCTGTTCTTAGGGGCCTGACCATACTTTATTCAAGACCTGTGCCCCATAACATTTTGCTTCCTACGGGTCTGCTTGCTCTCTCTCTCTCTCTCTCTCTCTCTCTCTCTCTCTGAAAGGAAATTCCAGGAAAGAATGGGTATGTGTACTTGCCGCCGCGTTGTAAAATAACATTAAAAACGGCGTTAAAGATCATTATTATTATTATTATTATTATTATTAATACGAAATACAAATTCAGTGAAATGGAATATTAATTCGATATAGTGAAATCTTATTTTGAGAAAGCGACAAACGATTCTAATTCGATATTTCGAAATTATGCCTCGTTTTATCGAAATGCTGTTTCGAGAAAACGAAATAGGAGTGTTCGGGATATTCGCAAATTTTCGAATAGAAGTGAACATAACCATAAAAAGAAATATTATTTCCTCAAAACAAAGTACATTTAGTATTTCGATAAAAGCGAATCAATGTTTCATTGAAAAAAAAATTAAGCTGTTTTTTCAGGTGTCCGTCATCCGACTGCGTTATCCGTTTGCGACAGTGCGATTTTCGGACGCAGTTTCGGATTACATTAAACGGAAGCATGAAAGCTTATATAGTTCCTCTCCCTAAAAAAAAAACAGTCACATGGTATAACAATTACAGTAAATCAAATAAAATGAATATACACCAAAAATATGAACTGATAGGGAAAACTTGAGACAGTGACAGCGAAAAAATGATGTATGAAGAAAGGAATAATAATTTCAGGTTGTGCAGAGTGAAGGGAAAAGATGAAAAATTGACTTCTAAGGCCCATGTGCATGTGTGTCCGCGGCAGTACAATATCAAAAGAGAGGTACCATATACATATTAAATATAACTTGAAACTCAAGCGAATATACCGCTATTCTCAATGAAAACATGAACTGCATTTAAGATTTTTTCATTTTCTGCAAAGGAGAGATTATTGTCACCAAATAGGACGATGTCAACATTATAATCAGATATTTCACAAATACATTGTCTGAATGCTGTCCCGATATTACGATAAAATCTGCAATCAAAAAAGTACTGTTAATGGGATTCTATTTCCCCGCAACGACAAAGAGGGTTTTCTACAATATTTTTCAAGAAGAGGTGTTGCTTTAAATCACTACAGTTTACGAGCATGTAAAACCTGCAGTCTTCTTTTTCCATAAAAAAATAGTTTGTGGGGAATTGGTTTATCTTTATCCAACATACGTTTAAAAGATGAGAGAGAGTCTGTCTCCCATGCAGATTGTGGCAAAGAGTTCCATGCCTCTATAGTTGAAGGTAGAAAAGATTTCATATAAAGATTAGTTTTGCAGACGATGTTTGACAAATCGTTCGAATTCTGAAGATTGTATGTTGTATTACCGCCAATAGTGGTCGGTACTAGAGAACATAAGTAGTTTGGAACTAAACCATTTACCATTTTGAAAAAAAGAATAAGTTTATGTTTGTCCCTACACTCTCTCAGTGTTTCCCAGCCTTATTCTCTAATAAGGACTGCAGTTGACACGAGCTTAGTACATCCCGTTACAATCCTGGCTGCCTCGTTTTGAATATTGTCAAGTTCTTCCTTTTGGTACTCACGCATGTTATCCCACATGGTATCTTCATATTCAAGAATCGGTCTGATAAATGAGAAATAGATGGTTTGAAGTGAAAGGCGATCGAGCTGGAATCTCAAACGTCTTAAAACACCTATTCTTTTCCACGCTTTTTGAACGACAGTCCGCATTTGTTGATCCCAGTTTCCATCACAAGATAGTTAATTACCAGAGTGTTTGTGAAACTGAACTGGCGGAATAACAACATCTGACATAGAGAGATCCGGATGAACAGGTTTGATACGTTTTCGAGATATTAACAAAGATTTAGATTTAGAGGGGTTGAATTTAACCAACCATCTGTCTGCCCATTTACTATCCTTATCTATGTCCGATTGTAAAATGCCTCCGGATGTATCTGGAGTACCAACTACTATAGAAAGACTTGTGTCATCTGCAAACAAATTGAAACCAGATTCAATATCTTGTACAATATCATTGGTATATACCAAAAACAACAATGGACCTAATACTGAACCCTGTGGAACTCCAGCTTTTACAAATGATAAATCGGAAGAACCCCCAGGAAGAACGACTTTCTGAGTTCTGTTGGTCAGATAGTTCCGCAGGAACGATAAAACCTTGCCATCTATACCTGCAGCCTGTGCCACACCTTGTCAAATGCTTTACTAATGTCGAAAAAAAAATCTTATTTTAAAGCCATTATCGAAGGCGCTACAAATTTTATTGTACAAATACATGTATGTCAATTGGTTGACAGTTGAGTCGCCAGGGAGGAAACCAGACTG
This sequence comes from Hippopus hippopus, assembly GCA_946811185.2. Taxonomy (NCBI): domain Eukaryota; kingdom Metazoa; phylum Mollusca; class Bivalvia; order Cardiida; family Cardiidae; genus Hippopus; species Hippopus hippopus. The sequence continues at coordinate 31,344,981 of OX328101.1, forward strand.
ATGTGGTGTGAAGAAATTTGTCTCTTTTAAAAATTAAAAATATGCTTGTAAATTATTCTTACTAGTACCTTCTCCATTGTGTTTAAAAGTGATACAGGTCTAAAATCAGATGTAATAGAAGGATCACTGCTTTTACAAATAGGACACACGAGGGATGTTTTCCAAGCAGTGGGAAGGACACACTTATCGAGACAAAGATTAAATAATCGACAAAGAGGAGTTAAAATCTGAAGTGCTGATTCTACCAAGATCTTGTTATTGATACCGTTTGGAATTGACGCTTTTCCAATACGAAGAGTTTGTAATACATCGAAAACCTCATCCGGCGTGATGACTATACATTTAAGCTTTTCACCGACAAATTGTTGATAATCATGTGGAAGAGTGCTTGAAGAGTCGTCAATCATAGACTGACTAGAGAAAAACGAATTCAAGACGTTGCTTTTTCATAATCATCCGCTGCAAATCTATCACTAGTAGAATCAAAAATAGGTGGCAGTGTTGATGCTGAACTTGAAGTTGGGCATATAAACGACTTTAGAATTTTCCACCAATCACGTGGATTTTAGTTACCAAATTTAAGTTTAAGTGCCATTCGATCAAAATTATCTTTTTTCGCCACTCGAATACTAGAAATCACTTCATTTCTTAACCGTTTAAATTTCAGCCAGTGCTGATCAGAGTCTCTTTGCTCTTTGATAATATCTTTTTCGTTTACGGATTTTTCTTTTGATTTCTGATGTTATCCAAGGGGGGTCGTGAGGACTTATAGTGATAGTTTTTTTAGGAATTGATTAAGATGCTTTTTCAATTAAGACATTCGAAATATTCTGCGTGTATATGTTTTCATCGTCATTATAAATAGTATTCCATTGTACCTCGGATAAACCTTTCCTTAACTGACAATAATCGCCGTTATCATATTTCCAAATTCTTCGTTTAAATGGCTTATATTTTGGTTTTAAGAAATTTAAAACACCAAAGATGAGACAATGGTAGCGGACATTCAAGTCGAGACAGGGCTCCCCTACTCCTGAAGTTAGAATGGATTCTCTGTTTTACGAAAAGAATATCTATGACTGACATTGAGTTTACAGTAAAATGGACAGGCTCCTCAATGCACTGAGTAAGATTGAACTGTTTATAGATCGAGTCTGTTTTTTTCTGAATTGAGACTGATCCATTGTGTTTAAATTAAATTAACCCATTAAAATAACGTCGTTGATATTCGTGTCAGCTGCAAGACCGACAGAGTCCTCTATAACAGAAGAATATATCGCATTTGAATTGGGTGGTCGATAAAAAAGACACCATAAAGAACATTTCTGCTGTTACTTAGTTTTATTTCAATCCAAAGGCATTCTAACCTATTGGGTTCTAAATCAAGTCTACGCTTGTTAACAAGTGTATCTTTAACAAATAGAACCATACCACCATACTTATCCCCGTTTCTATCTTTACGCCAAAAGAGGTCGGGTTCGTATATCTGGCGATGAAAAAGTCAACTCCTTACCAAACGACAAAAATTTAGATATCCCCCGACTGAAGGCATCCGCAGACGACAAAATAAATATGATCCAAAAATTGAAATTTGTTTTGAAAGGAAAGAAAACGTTGCGGAAAAATAAGAAAACGTCTGTTCCCAGCAATTTTCTCCCCTTCCCACAATGCCCTCAAGAGCCTCCTCCACCCGGGTCGTTAAAACTCAGGATGCGTAGTTAAGGTTCTAAACTACAGTATTGTTTGTTTGTCTCATATCCTCACTTGCATTAACTCTTTACTAGACAACATAATTTTAGTCTTTTCCAAATTGAAAGGATTTGCAGACAGCATAAAGAGACATGTTTGCTGTTCAGCATCCAATTTCAAAAGATAGATCGCATGACCGGAGCGGACATATGAAAAAGGGGGTCCGATTGCAATAAACGGACACACCAATCGCAAACACGACGCAGTCGGATAACGGACTTATGGAAAACCAGCCTGACTGGTTCGTTTTGACGACACTGGTGTACAAAAAAAAGGGAGAGAGGGGCTTTTGAAAACATTGTGGGAAAAGGAGAAAATGCTGGGAACTAGCATTTTTTAGCTCATCTGAGCACAAAGTGCTCAAGATAAGCTTTCGTGATGGTGCTGTGTCCCTCTTGCGTCGTCCGTCGGCCGTTGTGCGTCGTGCGTCGTCTGTCGTCAACTTGTACTTTGTGTATGCTCTAGAGGCAACATTTTCAGTCTGATACTCATAAAACTTGGTCAGAATGTTTGTCTTGTTATTATCTCTGACGAGTATGGAAATGGGTCATGTGGGGTCAGAAACTAAGTCATTGGGTCAAAACGTCGAAAAACCTTGTTTACACTCTAAGGGTCACATTTCTAGTCCAATTCTCTTGAAAGTTGGTCAGAAAGTTTGTCTGGATGATATCTCGTACGACCTTGAAAATGGGTCATGTCGGGTCAAAATCTAGGTCACTTGGTCAAATCTTTAAAAATCCTACGCTATAGAGGTTACAATTCTAGTTCAACATTCTTAAAAATTTATTAGATTGCTTGAAGATATCTTGGCAGAATTCAAAAATGGGTTATGTTGGGTCTAAAACTAGGTCACTGAGCCAAATCTTTGAAAAACCTTGTATACACTCTAGAGGCCACATTTTAAGTCAGATACTCATTAAACTTTGTCAGAATGTTTGTCTTGATGATATCTAAGACATGTTTAAAAGTCGGCAAGCTCAGTTAAAGAACTAGCTTTGTCAAAACTTAGGAAAACCTTATGTGCGCTCTAGGGGCCAGTTAAGTAGGTTCAAAAACTAGGTCACTGAGTCAAATCTTTGAAACACCCTGTGTGTGCTCTAGAGGCCACATTTCCAGTCCAATACTTATGAAACTTAACTAGTATACTTGTTTTTGTGATATCTAAATGAAGTTTGAAAATAGGTCATGTGGGGTCATAAACTAGGTCACTACGTCAAATCTTAGAAAAACCTTGTATACACTCTAGAGGCCACATTTTCTGTCCAATACTCATGAAACTTGGTCAGAATGTTTGTTTTGATAATATCTAAAAGAAGTTGAAAAATGGGATATGTTGCGCAAAAAAAAAAAACAACATAAATTACTGAGACAAATTCTAGAAGAAGCTTGTGTACACTCCAGAGCCACATTTTCAATCCAATACTCATGAAAGTTTGTTAAAATGTTTGTTATAATATCTTTTAAGAGATTGGAAATGGGTCATATTTGATCAAAAGGCTCAGGTGAGCAACTTCAGGGCCATCATGACACTCTTGTTTCTTTTTCCACAACGTTTCGTATCCTAAGAAAGACGAATACCATCATTTGAGCATCATTTGTCGTCTACTAATGCTTCCGATTTGGATAAGTGTAAAATTTTGTCGTCTGGTAAAAGGTCTACTGATGCGATTTTGCCTTAAACTTCACGCTATTCAGTAAAGGGGCCAGAACGAGGTCGTCCGTCTGGCCTCCCGGCTACCCATAGATGAAGTTCTTGTTCAATTTAGAAATTCAAAGAGCGGCAGAGAGGCAACAGGTTACTCTCTCAATCGTCATTTATGTGCTTCGTTCATTTTCTCTATGCCTGAACCTTTTTAATTGCATTCATGATACAAAATTAATAGATATATATATGTAAACCTTCACGATAAAGCATTCCTTAGAACGTACAACAAAATATAGAAAATCATTTATTTGATTTTATTTAAAACAAAAATTATCTTCTTTCCATTTTGTACAAGATTGGAACAACATATGTGAAAAATACATGTACACGTATTTAAGGCATAATGTGGCAGTAAAATAAATACTTGATCTTCATTTTACTGATTCATTTACGATACGACAAAGTTGTAGACTCGTCCAAATCGAAAGCATTTGCAGACAACAAATAAAATGTGGTTCGAATGGTTGGCTTTGTCTTTGAAAGGATTGAAAAACCTTTGAAAAAGCAGAAAATGTCAGTCACCAACATTTTCTCCTTTTCTCACAAAGCTTTAAAAAGCACTTTTCCTCAGCGGAGATCAGATATGTACAAAAGTATAAGGCTATCGTTACTGAAGAAATCTATGTACAAATACTTATGTATAAATATCTATATACAAATATACATCTTGAGCGGCAATGGATGCCTATAACGACATAAAATTTCAAGGAGCTAGCCTAGCCAATGGCTAGCGACAACTCCCCTTCAAACTCTGCATCTGAAGTATCCTGACTCAGTAAAATGACTCCTATTTCCTCTGTTTCCTCAGTTACTAAACATAATTTTCCTAGAAGCACAAAAACTACAAGTAGTAAAAATATAGAGAGAGAAAAAACCTACAGGAATCAAAAGAAAAAAAATCTTGAAAATAAAATATGGATAAATTGATGAGATTTGTCTTTGAAATAGAAAGCATCGTAAGAACAGAAGAAAATGCTGGTTACCAGTATTTTCTCGTATCCCCTCGATGCGTACAAAAGCTGTCGTACAGGGGCTAAGAGCTTTCATGCAGCATGCATTTGGAATGCAAATTGTCATGTTTTCTTTGCGCAGTCTTTTGTTGTTGTCATTGTTTCAAAATACCACACCTATGTTTGATACACGGCCAGCGCAATTATTTTTCAAGGATTCCCTTCCCATTATTTGTTCCAAAAAGTAATTACTACTTCTGGTGCAGTATACATATATCATTCTCACCTGCAACTTTTGATAATATACTAATTGAAGATGGTAAAACAAATTATGGTAGGCTAAACTATTTTGTTACTTTGTGTTACTTTCAAATCTAAAAAATCATCTTGAGAGTTAGACTAAGAATTTTATTAAGAGTGGTCGGTAAATAAAGGCCAGGAATTTTATAAATATGTTTTTCAAATGGTGAACACTTTGGTCTTCATTTTCCCTATAAATCTGTATCATCATGTCCCAATCATACTCCATCACAAATCCGCTTTTCAGGACGTTGAGTCCTTTGATCGGTAGTGGTCTCGCCACCCTGGGACCAGAGTTGAGCAACCTTGTTTTTCAGCATGCAGTCTTTTGCTTTGTGCGCTTTGGGACAACATGGGTCTCTCTATTATAGTTAAAATTGTGGAAATAAGTTTGTCATTGTCTTTCCATTTTCAAATGACATTTCGTTCTAACATATTATGCGTTCTTTTTTGACAATAATTATCACCTGGTTGCTCTCTAAAGAAACTAAATTGCATCTATAATGTTTCCAACCCATTTCTGCACCCTCTTTTTGTGTATGACACAACTGCAGCCAGATCGTACCAGAATTTGTGACCATCCTATCTCCCCGTGCTTTATAACGCGAGCGTAAGTAAAACTATAGTCTGTTTGGCAGGACGACCAATAGCGAGCGATATCTATCCCAGAACATGCGCATGCCTCTGTATCACAAAAGGTTTCGTAAAAGTACTGATCAATCGCGAGTTTTCCTATATGAATAGATGGGTAAATGCTAACGATGTTCCCAAAGATATCCTCTGCCTCTGCTTTATGAACGAACACTGATTTAGTAGCACAGGATTTTTTAGCATGAGAGCCATGACTGTGACCGTGATGACCATGACGTCTTTTATGTCCATGGTGTGTTTCATCGGTTTGCCGTTTATGTTGCCTGTCTCTTTTCTTATGTGTATTCTGTCCTGCTCCTGATTCAAACCTATCTTGATTACCATCATTTTCATTATTAGATACCGTCTGACCTCTCCCAAGGAGCAGCTCAACAGTTCCTTCGAAATCATCGTTTGCTCTTACCAGATTTGATGTGAACGAATTTGCAGAAGTTTCTGTTGTCTGAAGATCTTGTATCAACTGTTCACTTTGCGGCTCGCGTGAAACCAATCCATTGCCGTTCGTTGGAGTGACAGCGGGCATTCCTGCCTTGAAAAGTGTCACAAACACGGCCAAGTATTTCTGAAATGTAAAGAATCCAAATCAATAAGGACTCTGCTGTTGTGTGATGGTTAGTAAATGTTCCTCAGCATCTTTCTCAGCCACATTATTATTATTATTATTATTATTATTATTTGTCAAGGCTGAAAAAACGATTTCAATGCACAGGCTGTGATGTTTTGTTCTAGTTTATTAATCATGTAGCTCATTACTTACAGAGGATCAAACAGCACGTTTTGTGCAGTCTTTTATTGAATTTCGACGACCTTGAAAGCTTAACAAGTTGCAAAATGAGGTAAAAACGTAAAAGTGAACGACTTGGTTTAGCTTCAAGACAAGATTTTTGCATCAGGACGCAGCTGTGATGGATCATTTTAAAACAGTACAACAATGAAAAACTAGGATACCTGATGAAACCGTACAATTTATTTATTTATTTATTTATTTATTTATTTATTCATTTCAGTTCGAAGACATGAAATTTTGAAAAAAATACCAAAAAGTCTAGCCGGCACAGAAAGTTGAGTCCTCATATACAGAGCACATTCGTTATTTTGATATATTCTGACAGCATTTTCCTTGAAACATAGGGTTGTTTGGTAAATGGTTAACGAAAAGACAGCTGTCTAAGTCACCCTTTTTTCATCGCATCCATTAATACTTCATGATTAATCTATTGATAATTAAAAGTAAGTAAAATCTAAATAGAAAAATATTTACCGCGAACTGACAAAAATCCATCTTCGCTTGCTGACCAAGGTCTTGTTCCAACTTGCTTGCAATGCTGTTGTATTCAGCAGTGGTTGCTTGATTGTCATCCTTATTATTTAAACATCTCCATAGAACTGCGCATGCGCATACGATGTTTCTGTAGATCTTCAAAGGTGATACTAGTAGAGTAGAAAAAGACGCAATATATCATTGGTTTTCAGACAATTAGCACATAGCATCATGTGATCATTTTTTCTCTGAAACAAGGACACCAATTTCTAGCGAAGCAAGGCTGTCATTTAGGAGAAAACTTCAATTACAGAACATTCTTTACGACAGTGCTCGTATAAATAAAAATGAAATCTGGCACCAGAGCGATAACAACGTAGACTACTCAGTTTATTCTTTAAAGGTCAATGATACACGTTTATCTAGTAATGGAATTTCTTTTTTCAGACCTGTCAGCTCGAGCTATATATAAAATCGACCTCTTTGGACGCCAAAAACATGATAGGAACAAATCAACGTTTACCAACAACCGTTCCATGCTACTCTTATGCCCCTAGAGCGGACATCTTTAAAAAAGGGCAACTGTGAAAAATACAAGCAATTGCTGGTGATAATTTGTTGTTTTTTTCATTGTCTTTGAAAATGACAATTTACTTTTCTTAAATTCATCCCCTTTTGTGCCATTTGTACTTGATTTTTGATAGTCTGAAATTTACCGCACTCGACAAACTTCGGGTGATCCGTTGATCAAATCTCTCGGTTTTATTTCGGAGAGTGATATGCCACTGTACATTTCATCGTCGGAATAAGACCACGTTCCCGTCCTTAAAATCGTACAACTCTGGTTGAAAAAGAAAAAGAGAGAAAACATGAGTCATAAACTTATTTTGAAATCTCTCTAAATTCAATTACGTTAATACATAGTTTAAAAGATTAATTTTTGAACGTGGTTAACCCTTAGGCTGCTAAGTGCGACTCAATTACCTTTTGCGGACAGTGTAGATCAAGATCAGACTGCACAGAACGTGCAGTCTGATATTGGATCAACACTGTCCGATAAGAGGATATCTTTTTTCCAAAAATACATTTAAAATAGCAAAATTTGGGCTTTTACTATCGGCTTGGAAAGTTTCATGTTAGTTATCTAGCAGGATAAGGGTTAGTCAACTCCGTGGACACTTTTCACCTAAATATTGGTAGATGTGAATAACTTCACTGTGGATGCTGTTGCCTTTGCTAATATAATTTTATGTGCGCCGCCATATTTAAGATCATGTAAATGACATATTTCAATCATTCGGCACACCTCGGGTGATGGGAGCCAGATGTAGGTACGGAATCGGCCGAGTTGTGACGAGTGCACGAGGAACAAATCTGGTACACACTTTGATTGATATTTCAATATGGAAACTTCCTCAATACGAACGAAGGTTGATGTAGCCACGGAATCGGCCGAGTTGTGACAAGTAAAATTTACCTCTGAGGTATTAACTAAACAGCTTGACTGCTATATGAAAATGACGTGGACATTTTCGGTTTGTATTTTAAGTTACATTCAATGGTTACTTTCATTCACGTGTGATAACATGACGTTAGTCCTTTAAATGTGGACACCGTGGTTCTGATATAAGAGTTCGCAATATCCGTGTAAAAGAATTAGCTTCAACGTTGATTGACAGAAACTATCCAATTCTGGTGATGAAAAACGGGATTTACAAAAGCATTACAAATACCAAGAAACAGTCTTTTAACAGTGAAAGAAAAGACTGAAAAACCTATCATACCGTTCGTATCCACCCACAATCCTAAAAACAGTGAAGTACTAGTATTCGGATTACTGAGATCTAACTTGACTCTTCTAAGCGGGGATGAAAAAATGAATAGTATACGAGTAATCACAGACACTAAAAACATAAAATGTAAAAGACAACTCCCAAATCTTAAATGCCTTATTATGCGGTCGGAGTTCAATCAAGACACCGCTGCTTGCGTAAAAAAGTGTGGAGAACCACGGTGTGGACTGTGTGATTACATTATTGAAGGTAATAACATTAAATTAAAAGACAAAACTTTCCATGTAAAAGACAAATCATTTCCCAATATTATGGGTTTTTGCTGACAACCAAACCCTACTTTCCGCCATATATTTAAATTTTCGAGCAAGTGCAGTTCGAATGTGCTGTCCCGAAACTGTAAACTGCACCTCTATTATATTCAGCCGGAAATGCATTTGAGCCATGCTCTGTGCAAAGGGGGCTTAATGCATCTGCAAAAAGTATGGACTAGATCAGCCTGTGCAGTCCACGCAGGCTGACCTGGACCGAAACCTTTTGCTATTGGTCAATTTTCATCACCTTGTAGGTTGTTATACAAAATGGGTTTTATGGATCCATAATGTGAAGGCTTGCTTGGTATCATGCATCCTGGAGAAGCATTTAGCCCCATTTTGCCAGAGCATGGCTCATAAGTATCATTATCAAAATGTTTTTCAGCGATGAAAAGCAAACCCCAATGCCACGCATGGAATATTCGAATGGAAATCTGTCCATTTTCTTTTGAACTATACGATTGGTTCGTAGTGCATATTGTGAGAAAACTCCGTGTGCACACCATTAAATGCAGATGGGCGTGGCGAAATTGACATTTGATTGATTAGCATTGTATGGTGTGTATCTATGTATGGTGTGTAACTAGACAAAATCGTTTACCTTGTCAGCCGTAACTACGCACAAGTTGGGCAGTTGTTGAGAAGTTGGTGTTTTCTAAGTAACACCATCATATTTATCTCGGAGGAGTCAAAGATATGATTTATTTTTTGGTTACGTTTTATATTCATCTAACTTAACTGTTTTACACTCTTAATCCGTCTGTTGATTAGTACGGTTGACATAATGTGAAGACTGATAATTTCGTGTATCTTAACGAACAAAAAATTGTGCTGTCTGGTGGTATAGATCTCGCAGAATTCATTTTTGTAATTGTAGATGAAACTTGTCTATTTGAAAACATCATAATATTGTATTCTTGAAAGCGTGTCTGCACCCTGCAGATATTTTTTCCTGGTCGACGACTACCGTTCTAGATGTTGACCTAACTGTTGTATGCCGTTGACCTACTTTATCGTGGACAGAATCCAAGATGGCTGCCCCCTTTGGGAATGGTTAGCGTGTTCCCTTTTGCCATCCAATGGTCTATCCATCTTTAAAGTCTGGTTTTGGATTTACACTGTCCTGCATTAAAAAAATAACAATGGAATATCAGCATTGCTTTTGGATCTTTTGTATCTACTTAACCCTATACCCTATAACCCTATACCGCACAGCCCAATTTTTTACCAGCGTTAGAAAGAAAGCTTTTGAAAACATTGTAGGAAAAAGAGAAATGCAGGTAACCATCATTTCTCCTTCTCTTACCGCGGTTTCTTACCTTCCTAAGGCATTTGAATAAGATTAAATTCTGCAAATGGTTTCATTTTTAACAAGTCTAAAATTTTGTTGGTTAGTGAAGCGTTAAAAGAAGTCCTTGATGTTCATTTTGGGCTATAGGAGTTGACAAAATTATGCTGATACAACCTGTTTTATTAGTGTATGAACTGACATTTTGATACATAACACCGAAATGATATATCAAATTCTTGTTTGTTAATTGCTAAAACCATAATGATAAAAGGCTTTTGATGTTTTTCAATGAAATGTCTTGCTTTTGTCAATACAAATTTTATGTTTAAATCACATGTGAAGAACCTTTTTTTTTTAATTTCATAGAACACCGCAATACTTCCAATCTGATATGTTGGTACATGTAAATGGAAAGGGGGCTATGTCCCTAATGTGTTTCTGAACCGGAACGAAAAGATGCTGTGTTGTAACGAGACTGCAGAGTACGACGTTGTTCTAAAAAAATGAGAATGGGAAAAGTAAAGAATGCTGATAATCAAAGTTTTCTCATATTTTACAATTTTTTTACCATTTCAAAGGCAATTTCCATCACTGTAGCAATATCTAATTTGTTTTCTGCAAATACTTTCAATTTTGGCAAATCTAAAATCTGTTGTTACCTAAAGCATAAACTCTTTACCAGAATAAGTTTTGGACATGTCCAAATTTGTAGGCAACAAGTAATGTTTCTAAGTTAAAAATGTATCGCAAAACCTCTATAAACTGTCCTTGTACGGTGGCACAAAAGTGACATGGAAGATATATTTTATACTACGTGCGCACGCAGTAGCTAATACGTGCGCACGTAATAACTAATACGTGCGCACGTAATACTATTGCGTGCGCACGTATTAGCTAATACGTGCGCACGTAATAGTTATTACGTGCGCACCTATTAGTTATTACGTGCGCACGTATTAGCTACTGCGTGCGCACGTAATACTACTGCGTGCGCACGTATTACTTATTACGTGCTCACGTATTAGCTACTGCGTGCGCACGTATTATAAAATATATCTTCCATGTCACTTTAGCTATTACGTGCGCACGTATTAGTTATTACGTGTGCACGTAATAACTAATACGTGCGCACGTAATACTACTGCGTGCGCACGTATTACTTATTACGTGCGCACGTATTAGCTACTGCGTGCGCACGTAATACTACTGCGTGCGCACGTATTACTTATTACGTGCGCACGTATTAGCTACTGCGTGCGCACGTAATAACTAATACGTGCGCACGTATTAGCTACTGCGTGCGCACGTAGTATAAAATATATCTTCCATGTCACTTTTGTGCCACCGTAGTCCTCGGGTACAAGTTATAGTACAAAATTGTCACAGAACACAGTGGCAATTACTACCTTTGTATTCAATCACTGGCGTTGATAATGCAACAGTGTTTTATTGTATAAATAAAATTTCGAAAAAGTGAATATTTTCAATGTCAAAGGAAAAGCTGTTTCTCCTGCTCAATTTTCTGTTCCCTGTTGTGTTGCCAGTTTCATCTATATTGCATGTTTTTCGGAAAAAAACCCGTGACAGTCAAAGTGCAAGTTTTCATTCTATAAATTAACTTAGATTTTTAGCCCCGTCGTTTTCGAGGAAAAAATTGAGACATTTCCACAGCCCTTGTGCCGTCTGCGTCGTCTGTGTCGTCTGTGTTGTCGTGCAAAAGCTTTGACATTTTATGATATCTGTCATAACTGAAGATATATACATGTACTTCAAACTCAAACTGGTGTTAACTATCAAAAGTGAAACTCATACAACAGGGGTAGATATCCACCAAAGTATTTTTTAAACAGTTATAAATGCCCCTTTTTGATTTTGAATGTTCAAATGTTTTGACATTTTGTAATATCTCTGTCATTACTGAAGATATTTACTTCAAACTTGGAGTAGTTGTTAAATATCACATTTACTTCAAACTTGGGCTAGTTTTTATCATAAAGGGAACCCCTACAAAAGGGGCAGGTAATCATCTAAATATTTTTGACACAGTAATGGCCGGTTTTTCGTTTTACTTCAAACTCGAACTGGTGTTAAATCTCAAAAGGGAAATCCATACAACAGGGGCAGGTATCCTTCAACCTATTTTTGAAACAGTTATAAATGTCCATTTTTGGCTGTAAATGTTCACGTATTTTGACACTGAATAACATCCCTCTTATTACTATAGACAGTTACTTCAAACTTGGAGTATTTGCTAACTGTCATAATATTTCAAACTTGGGCTAGTTGTTAACTATCATAAGAGGAACCCATACAACAGGAGCAGGTAATCATCTAAATATTTTTGACACAGTGATGCACAGTTTTTAGACTTAAAATTTTCACTAAAAGCAACTGCAGCCGAGCATTGATATCCACATGTGGTGCTCTAGTCTTTTTCTTCTTTCGCAAACGATAAAGAAGAAGAAGGGGAAGAAAACTGGAATGCGAAAAAAGAAAAACAAACAAACTTCACATACCAAACTTGAAATATTAAATAGTGATATATAAAATTAATGTGGTGTGATACCATTTTTATTGTTTTTTCAATCACACAAAATTGCTTCACATTAGATGTCTTTCAAACCTACGCTCCTCATTTTAAAGTGATGAAAATCGTTGCAACCTATTTTTCAATTATTACTAGTACTGCTATGGAGTTGGACAACATAAAATGTACTTGGCGCTTAGAAAGCAATGGTATGTGTGGTTCTTGTTTGAATTTTTGCAACATGGGAATGCAGCATCTGGATGCACCCACTCACTACCTCTAACGTTTGGATATGCGTGAAAAAAAAGTACAGTAGTACACAAAAATGTTTTTTTTTTTAAACTTTATAAATGGATTGTTCATGGTTGAATGCAAATTGTGCTACGTATATGTGCACGTTTCACTTGCCCCTAGCCATCATTGCTTTCAGCGCTTTGATTGTACTTGTTTATTGTATGATGTCATAAACTGTATGCATCTGCAATTGTCAGCTAGAACATAACCGTCGTCGCTCCGGCATTTATTTCTTTTCGTTTGGACTTTTATGTAATTTGAAATTTTATACTCAGTAGCTGAAAATAGTATAAGCAATGACCCAGCCTTATCTTAATGGGTAAATATGCGAACACAACCCTGTATCATCCGTTATGTTATATTTTATGGATGTTGTGCCTTTTTCTAGATACTTTTAACTAGCTCTAATACTTGTATTTGTACATGTACCAGTTCACATTTTTTCAGATGGCAAAATTTTAGATCTTGTCTGAATTGAAAACACTTGCAGGTGATAAAATGTGGCTCACATGACCGGATTTGTCTTTGATGGGGTAAGGAACATTATGTGAAAAGGAGAAAATGCTGGTTACCATTATTTTTGAAAACCGTCTTCCTAAGGGTTGTTAAAGGATTAATGAGAAAATATAGCTGAATCTGTCTAAGAGAACATCTGTTATCAGCAATCCACTGTTATATGAGACCACTGATACGAATACACTCATTCTGAAATTAACATAGATATGCTCGCATTAAAAGACTATCTGCGAGAGGGGACCACTTCTTCTCCCTTCCTTTGGCTGGATTTTATAGGAAAATAGCAAGCTGTTTTAATTAGCAACGGATGCTTCTTATAACTAGTCATGTGTAAATCCAAGTAGACCGTGAGTACTGGTTAAGGTTTGCAAAAAGCAATCACCGAGAGTAATTAACAAAAGTTGTACGAACTTTTTTCACAATAGATATAGAATTGGTATGTTAATACCTAAACTTAAGTAATACCTTCTTTTAGTCAAAGTTGGCAAAGGACACGAGTTAGGTCAATAAATGTCTTGTCTTTAATAAAACGTGAGCGTATAGATAATCATGTTTAACAAACGTTCTCTTGGACGTTCACTCGTAATCGAAATTGCCTACAAAAAACAACTGGTTTTTCAATTATACATATTTTCATATGTTATGTAAGTAGTCAAAATACTGTGCAACATGTATGAAAGTAGCAACAAAAGAATACTGAAAGTGTGCCTGCTTAAGACGGGTGCTTGCTTAGAACAGGTACATTTTAGCATATTCTTTTTGAAACCTTATGAAACGCTTGCTTGATACAGGTTATTCGTTGATAAAGGTGGTCGCTCAGGTAGGCGTTACATTTGTTCTATTGGAAAAGGGTACCCGAAGGTTAGATACTTACTGATCATTAACATAATTTGCAGAATCTGAGTCTTTCAACACAAGGTTCCTAAAGATGTGGAGCTGTTCATAATTTTATGTTTGAACCAGATGTCAGACATACATGCAAGTGTACATGTAATCGACTAATGTGCCACATTCAATACATTTCATGAAGAATTCTATTTTTAATTCTTTTTACTTTCCTATTTGAGGTGCAACTCAACGCTCTACACAAGTATCATTACTTTATTATATTGCAAGTTGCAAATCCTCTCTTTAAAACGCCATTCTTACCGTTTGAATTTTTTAAAATCCTGCCGACGTCTAGTATTGAGCCAGGACGATCGTCAGCTTTTTATAAGTACTGAGTCGAAAATCGTCATCCTTATGCCTGGAGAAAACAAATGGACCCATGGATATATTTGTAGCCGAGCGCAATCGAATGTTAGGGTGGTGGAGTCATGTTGTGGGTCGGAATTGCTCGTGGGTAGATAACAGAACTTGCAATCATCGACGCTGCGTCCAATGCACGAAGTTATCCCAACACAACACTTCAAAGTTTTGTTGTTCTGAACATCTAATGTCATGGCTCGACGTTTCAGCGAAAAAATTCACGTTCTAATGTTGCAAGCATTTGCACAGACTAGCTCCAGACAAATAACGTTGAAGTTTTGTACTGCCTGCTGACGGGCGTGTACGTCGACGTCATGCCGGGCCAATTAACTGCAGCGAAGACAGGCTCTGCTGAGAAAATAGCGCAGCATTCCCATGCATCAAACAGACGGATTCATAGACTCAATGCATAGACGCACTGAAGCCGTAACCGCAACAAATGGCGGCTATACTGGGTATTGACTCATTCGTTGGGCTTTATTGCTGAGGTCAGATGTTTTAAGTCGTCCTGAAGTCGTAAATTGTAAAAGGTCAACATGTTTCCTTTTTAGTTCTGTATTGAATCAAAGCGTTGAAAACACTAATGTGGCATTTGTCAAGGAAGCCATTGTGTGGAATTAATAATTTGAAAAAAAAAAAGAGAAATATTATTCAAATATAAACTTGAAAGTCAACCTATTAAGCAAATAAATACCTCTTTTTTTGGTTAAAGGGAGAGTACTGGTGCCAAAGTTTGGATTATTTGTGTATTGGTGGTCTCCCTTTGATCATTCACAGAAGAAGTCATGAGTAATGTCCCTTGACGGTAGGATACATGATAGGTGGAGAAAGAAACCGTGTATATATTTCGAATGAAATTAAGTTCATACCTGAAAACTATGATTCTGAGATATCTTTGGCCGTCAAGATTTAATTCCCAACATTACAATCATTTATTTCGATCTGTAAATATTCATGCACAATCAAACGGAGTAGCGTGCAAGCAATAGAAGGCTATGAGTGGGTGAAGCTATTTTCAATCAAAAAGAAATATTTCCACGATCGATGGCCTCACCCAGTGTATTTTAATACGCCATTTCCAATTACATATCTGAGTGCTATCGAAAAAATCATGTCTGAGAAAAATTAAATTTAATTGGGTTTATTTCCTTCCGTTTTGCACAAAATACGATACATAGTCTTCAAAATTCAATATTGAACATTCAGTATTGAACTCAAAGTGGCATTGTCTTCGACAAATGCCGCAAAAATGAAAAATGTGTAGAAAAATAGAAATGGTTCAATCGTAAAATGTATGGAAAACTTGGTATACATTCTGACAACTTGAGTTGCATTTTTAGTTTCGGTCAGAATGGTCGTTCATCATTGAGTGGTAGATTCTCATTAGATCGTGTGGTAGCTACTTCATGGGTAAAACTATTCATAACTAGGAGAGAAAACCTTACGCTCGACCAACTCTCGATATTTTAATTACTTTTTGCAGATGACTCTGTTTTAATCTCTGATACTATAGATAGGCTACAGAGTTTAATAACCTCGTTCGAACAAAAGTCATTTTCCAAAAACGTTATACATCTAATGAATCGCCTGTATTTGAATACATGTCAAAGAATATAGAAATAGTTAACACTTTCAATTTTTAGGGATCGTTTCCACATGTAATGGAAATTTCCATAATGCTATAAAAACACTTACAGGTAAAGTAACACGGGTAGTTAGTACTCTGTTTACTATTACGCAAATTAAGGAAATCCTATCAAAACTATAATCGGTTTATTCGATGCATCTATAATATATTACTCGCGTGAAGTTTGGGGATTTCTCAGCAATCACCTTATGGAACGATTACATAAAAAAAAATTAAAACGATTGCTTAATGTAGTCTTCTACCAGCAATTCAGCGTTATACGAGGAATTTGGGAGAATTCCACTAACTGTTGATGTGAAAGTATGAATCATGATGTATTTCATCAAACTATTTCTGTATGAACAAAATAAGTGTATCTTTCAGACAATAACGAACATGACAAACACGCCTTACAAACACATCAAATCAATACTTTTTGGTTCAATTATGTTGAGTTCATGTAAGAAACTAATGGATTTGTATTGTCTGGTTATTTCTGTCGTCGGTCAATCTGAAGGCATTTACACCTATATTTCTCAACAGATTAATCGATAATTATATTAACAATTGGTATATCTAATTGGTTACCTAAGTAGCAGATCAACATTAACGCTCTTCAGACACATTAAATCCACTTTTGAAATATCAATTTATCTTTTAAAAATAACAATTTCGACTTATCGAAACGCAATAGCATAATTACGTCTATCATCACATCAGTTATTAATTGAAACAGGAAGACATAAAAAAATGTAGTGTGAAAAAAACAGGAAATGTATCATATGCAACCTAAACGAAATTGAGGACGAGTTATACTTCCTTTTGGTCTGCCCATTTTACAAAGAAATTAGAGAAAAGAATATAAAGAAATATTACTACAAACATGTACAAACTAATTGAACTTTTGAATTCGTCAAATGTTAAAATACTTAATGGCATTGGAAACGTTTTATAAAAAGCTAATGGTAGGTGAAAAAGAACATTGTCCAGTATTAATAATTAATCATTGAATATTCAAATTACCGCCTTTCAACATGTAAGCCCGATATATACATCCATGTACTTTTCGTACATTTCTTTCTTCATATGTCCATACTAATGTATATGAATTTTGTATACCAGATGAACCTTATGTGTTCAAGTTGAAAGTAAAGGATTCTGTTCTGTTCTGTTAAAAGACAATAATTTAATGTATTGCCTTGATTTTCTTGTGCGGCTTGAAGCAAAACGAAGCACTTCACAAGTTTAGATGCACGACTTAACCATTAGGCTGCCAAGCGCGACTCAGACACCATTTGCGGACAGTGTAGATCACGAGCAGACTGCACAGAATGTGCAATTTGACCTTGAATCTACACTGTCCGATAAGGGGATATTTTTAACCGAAAAATTCCTTTGAAATAGCAACATTTTTGGGATTTTTACTATCAGATGAAAGTTTCATTTCACTTATTTAGCAGGTTAAGAGTTATTGGGGATAAAGGATATATCATATGGCTTGCAACACGCGAAAAGGGGCGTTCGGACATCTTCGTAAAGTGTTGTCTCGGATCAGCCTGCGCAGTCCACGCAGGCTAATCCGAAACGACACTTTCCGTTTTTATGAATGAATGAATGACTTTATTGACTTATACATCCTGTACATAGTCAGTTACAATCAAAATAATTTTCAAAGTGTCCCACGTGATACAACTCTCTCTCTCTCGCTCTCTCTCTCTCACATTTTCAATCACCGCTCTTTCGCTCTCAAAATTACATCATGTTTGTATATTTGATCAATTTACGAATATAAAATATACAAAGTACTCTCTCTTTCTCTCGGACAAATATATTTATATTTAACTCTTTGCCAAGGGACATAATTTTAGACTGCTCCAAATTGAACATTTTTGCAGACGACAAATAAAGTAAAACTTTAATGATGAATAGGAAAGAAAAGAGGAAAGCTGGAGAGCGAATAAGAGAGAGAGAGAGGGAAGGAGAGAGAGAGAGAGAGAGAGAGAGAGAGAAAGGTTGAGAGAGAAAGAGGATACCTTTAAAAAAGGTAGAAAACACGTCGAAAAAAGCAGAAAACGCCAATTACCGGCATTTTCTCCTTTTTTCCACCATGTTTTCAAAGTCTCCCATTTCAGGGTGGTTGAAAACACGGGCTTGTTTGGTTAAGCGTTAATACGTATATAACAAAATGCAAGTACCGCTCTCTCTGTCTCTATTTTCTCTCTGTCTCTCTCTTTGTCTCTCTATCTCTGTCTCTGTCTCTCTTCTATGTCCAATATATTTAATTAATACATATATAACAAGATACAAGTATCCTCTCTCTCTCTCAACCTTTCTTTCTCTCTCTCTCTCTCTCTCTCTCTCTCTCTCTCTCTCTTTCCTTCCCTCTTTCTCTCTCTCTCTTTCGCTCTCCAGGTTTCCTCTTTTCTTTCCTATATATCTCTAGATGTAGTGAAAGGGTAGATCTCATTATGATTCGACTTTAAAAGTTTTTATTTTAGGAGATGGCTTTTATGTAATTATCTGTTTCGCGCTAGTCTACTGTAGGACAAAATCTACTGTATTCGTAAAGTGCCGTCTCGGATTAGCCTGCGCGGACTGCGCAGGCTGATCCGAGACGACACTCTACGCAAATGTCCGAATCCCTTTTCGCGTGTTGCAAGCCAATTATAGTCTGGCACATACACAATTATTAAAAATTTGTGCTTTGCTATTATCTCGTAGCATATATGCGCTGAGAATCAGCCAATAAATAAAGCGTGAAACTTGATCCTCTTTTCATATGACCTATTCGTTCCAGGAGATACTGTTCTTTTTTAATAATTTATAATGATAACAACCATTTCGTTTTAGCATGATCGACGTTTCCGGTTTTTAAACACTTTATCAGACGGCAATATTTAGACTTGCTCAAACTGAAAGTACTTGCCAGCGAAAGATTAAATGTGGCTTAAATCATTGGATTTTTTCCTTGGAGAAAGCACTGTGGGAAAACGAGAGCATGCTGGTTACAAGCGTCTTCTTTTTCCTCGGCGGTTTCAAAAGGCTTAATGCTCGAGGTCGTTAAATCATGGGATTGTGTGGTAAAATGTTACGGTTTCAAATCGTGCTTCTATGGCATTTTGGGTAATTATCATCAGAAAATCTGGTTCAAAGAACGCATAGTTCAGGTAATGGCTACTGCACAAACTTTGATTTACGAGAGAGGATGTTAGAATTTCTGCTCCCCTGTACAAGTCACGAACTGTGCAAACTGCGATTCGTGACACAAATTCATGTTGCTGATTTGCCGATCCCGGTAACTAAGTCCGTGACGCACGGGGCTCGATACCAAGGGATCGCTGATTCGTTCTCCGTCTCGTCCAAATTCTTTCTGAGGATCGATGATAGTCATCTCTAACGGCTAGCAAGTCACTGTTTCTGCGATATATACATATACAAGTACAGGTTATTATGTGAGGAAACATCCAATGACTTGCAAAGAGCGCTGTAAAATACTGGATAAAGAAACTCAAAGAGAGATTGACTGTGAATGGCAAAGTCTTTGTCCGTGTTAATTATGCTGCGTCACAAGTCAAGGAGAGCATGGATAAGTGCAATTTTTTTGTACCACAGTGAATACACTGGACGAATTCGATTGGAAATGGAAACTTAGCAATCGGCTTTTTGAACTAACTTCGAGCTACTAAAGGTTGTGCTGACCAATCAGATTCTTACGAAATTTTTTACGCGGTATTGAAATTTCCCCTTCCAGATTAGAAAAGTACTGACATGCTCGGCATGTGATACAGTTGGCCACATTGTCTCATCACTCGTCAAAACTCAACTGATTCCGTAACTACATCTAACCTCGTGCTTATTAAGGAAGTTTCCACTCTGAACTGAAAATCACATAATCTTAAACATTGCCGGAGCCCATGTAAATCGATTAGCAACGACATAAACTACCACGGTAATGTTAGATCTATAAATCTGTCGGTGAAAACTTTCAATAGAATTGATAAACGACATTAAAAATTGAATTTTAAAACTGTTTATATATTCAGAAAGATTTCGATGGAAAATTGCGACGTTTTCTTTTTTTAAGAGGAGCCTTACAAACGGTAAAACGACGTATTTCCTGCGAAGAAATGTACCGTGTAGGAACATAATTATCAAGCTACGTGCTACAGCCGAGGGACTTGATCAACGGATCACCCGAGGTTTGCCGAATGATTGTCTCATATTAGGTTATAAGGCAAAGTTTGTAAATGAAGAAGTGCCTGTAACATATACCTGGTACTGTCTGTGCATACGACCAGTTAACCCTCTCTTTCTGTCTCCCTCTGACTCTTTTCAACACAATCCCACGTTTTCTTGAACCCTTTCGAAGACATCGTGGGAAAAGGAGAAAATGCTGGTAACCAGCATTTTCTTCTTTTCCCAGGTTGTTTTCTATATTTTTATAAGACAAGTACCCATATGTATATTGTTGTCTGCTCATACTTTCAATAGGGGGACAAATCTTAAATTCTGTCGACGGCAAAAGCGGTTAAATGATTCGTCATGATTACGCTGAACCGCTAATAAACTTAACGAAATCCGCTGGGGATTCTTAGCAACATCGTTTGTTTGTCTGTTTGATGTTCAAAGTCGTTTTTCAACATCATTTACGTTACTTGAATATATCGAAAAAGCCAGTGTACCGATCCATTTTCCCTCTGGATTTTCTTTTGCCAGTACTGCGCACAACATTCTCTCCAAGCAACAGGTTGCTTTCCTACATTTACATCAAGAAGAACTGACTTTTCAACGGTGACAGAGGAATGAATCCTGTTGCAATTACTACCATCATTCCTTTAAAACTCATTACGACACAATCCCGACTTTTAACGAACCTGAGAAAGAAGCCTATAGAAAACATTGTGGGAAAAGGAGAAAATGCTGGTAACCAGCATTTTCTCCTTTTCCCACAATATTTTCTACCCTATAAATGTCGGAAATCATCATATTACCAAAATTTAATTTGTTGTCTGCAGATGCTTTGAATTTGGTCCAGTCCAAAAATTTGTCGTTTGGTAAATAGTTAACCGAGCTTGGAATTCGTACTGGTGACCCCTGGGTTTTCAAGTCGTGTGCGTTATCGAGCCTGGCAGTTCAGTAGCATGAGTTCGATTGGATAAGGGTCATCAGTTTACCAAACAATCCCTAGTTTTAACGACCCATTTGAAAACATCGTCGGAAAAGGAGGAAAATTAATGCTGGTGAAAAGCATTTTCTCCATTTCCAACGATGATTGTTATCAATTTAAAAACAAATACCATTATTAAAGTAGCATTTCATTTGTCGTCTGCAAACGCTTTCTATTTGGACAAGACTAAAATTTTGTCGTTAGGTTGTTTAGACCTATAGTCACGAATGGCAGTTTGCGCAGTTCGTAACTTGAACAGAGAAACAATGACAGTGGCATTTCTCTTGGAAATCCGAATTTCAATCTATATCTATGCCAGATAGTTCCGTGTTTTAACGACCCTGAAGAAACAAATTTGTCGAAAACATTGTGAGAAAAGGAGAAAATGCTGGTTTCTAGCATTTTCTCCTTTTTTCGACTTTGTTTTCCACCCTGTTAAAGAACTTCAGTCCATTTTACCACTTTCGGATTTGTCGTATGCAGATGCTGTCAGTTTGGACTAGTCTAAAACTTGTCATTTCAAATAGGTTTAAATTTTACCACATGATCCTTTGTTTCCACGACCCTGAGAAAGAGGTCCTTTGTTCCATGATTCAGCTTATATTGGATTTAACACACTTTTCTTTAATAATTAAGTAAACAGGAAAATTATAGGAAGAATATACAAATATACATCATTTTAATGAAAAATCATTTAGTTTTGCACAAAAAATATATAAAAGCCTGGTTTTGAGCATGGTAAATGTACAAATATGCATGTTATATATATAGACCATTGAGTTAAAAAGGGAGATAATTTTACCGAATTAAGAGTTAATCTTTAATAAATACATACTTTCTAACGGACAGATTTTTCTTAAAATTTCCACACTTATAGTATTTATAATTCTAAACAATAAGAAAAAATAAAAATGGCACCTATCCGTGTTTTTTGTGTCAGAAAACCGGGATGAATGTCACTGTGGAAGTTATTTTTTTCAAGGTAAAAAATAGGATAAAAGCTCAGCAGACACAGTGGGAAAAGGAGAAATTGCTCATTAGGAGCGATTTCTCCTTTTCCCACAATAATTTTCAAAGTTGAAACAGTTATACTTCCACAGCATTAAATTTTCTGCTTTTGTTTGCTCGTTTGGTGTGTAACGCCGTATCAACAGTATTTTAATTATTTGACGGTGACAGTTCACAGAACCAATTTTTTCTCTTTACTAATACTACCCGAAGAAAGTGCTACTTGTTTCAGTGCACTAGTAGTATTACCACATGTGCGAAAAATACATAGGTGCACTTTTGATTCACTATCCATGACAAAAGTACATGCGCAGTAGGATGCACGCGAACATTTGTCATACCTGTCGTACGTCGTTAATTGCTAAACCCGTCATGATAATAGGCTTTCGATGATTTTTCGATGAAAATTCTTGCTTTTGTCCATACAAATTTTATGTTAAAAACACACGTGAAGAACCTACAAGTTATAAATGTGTCTCAAAGTCACGTTAAACTGTCCTCAGGCAGAAGTTATAGTAAAAAATTGTCACAGAACACAGTGGCAATTACTACCTTTGTATTCAATTACTAAAATTAATAATGCAACATTGTTTTATGGTATAAATAAAATTTAGAAAAACTGAATAATTTCCTGGTCAAAGGAAAAGCTGCTTCTCCTATTGTGTTGGCAATTTCATCCATATTGCATATGATTTAGGGAAAAAAATATGACGGTCAAAGTGCAAGTTTTCATTTTACGTAATTACTTACATTTTTAGCCCGGCTGTTTTCGAGGAAAACATTGAGACATTTTCATAGCTCTGGCGTCGTGTGTCGTCTGTGTTGTCGTGCAAAAACTTTGACATTTTATGATATCTCCGTCATTACTGGAATTATTTACTTCAAACTCGGACTGGTGTTAACTCTCAAAAGGGAAATCCATACAACAGGGGCAGGTATCCATCAAATTATTCTTGAAACAGCTATAAATGTCCATTTTTGGCTGTAAATGTTCAACTATTTTGACATTGAATAACATCCCTGTTATTACTATAGACAGTTACTTCAAACTTGGAGTATTTGCTAACCGTCATAATATTTCAAACTTGGGCTAGTTGTTAACTATCATAAGAGGAACCCATACAACAGGAGCAGGTAATCATCTAAATATTTTTGACACAGTGATGCACAGTTTTTAGACTTACAATTTTCACTAAAAGCAACTGCAGTCGAGCATTGGCATCCACATGCGGTGCTCTTGTCTTTTTCTTCTTTTGCAAAAGATAAAAAAAAAGAAAAACTTGAATGTGAAAAAAGAAATCAGACACAAAAAAACCTTTTCACATACTAAACTTGAAATATTAAATAATGATACATAAAACTAATGTGGTGTGAAACCAGTTTTATATATTTTTTCCAGTCTCACAGAATTGTGTTCTCTGCTTCACATAAAATGGCTTTCAAACCTACGTTAGTTTTGTTTGCTAATTCCTCAATTTTCAAAGCAAATCATCGCAACCTATTTTTCAACTATTATTAGTACTGCTTGGACTTGGACTACATAAAATGTTCAAGTTTGGCGTTTGGAAAGAATGGTATGTGTAGTTCTTGTTTGAATTTTCGCAACAAGAGGATGCAGCATGTAAATACATGCATTCATTACTTCCAAGCGTTTGGATATGCATGAAAAATAAAAAAAAAAGTGCACCAGTACACAAAAGTATTTTTTTTTTTTACTTTTTAAATGGATATTTCACGGTTGAATACAAATTGCTCTTAGCATATATGCACTTCCCACATGACCCTAGCCATCAGTGCTTTCAGTGCTTTGATTACATCATGTTTCTACCCTTTCAAAGGCCAGTCCCATCGTTTGAGTCACATTTTAT
Source organism: Hippopus hippopus (assembly GCA_946811185.2). Lineage (NCBI taxonomy): Eukaryota > Metazoa > Mollusca > Bivalvia > Cardiida > Cardiidae > Hippopus > Hippopus hippopus. Next base: position 31,369,250 of record OX328101.1, read on the forward strand.
TTGTCGTCTGCATATGCTTCAAATTTGGACAAGTCTTTTGACATATATTACTGCTCTACCCTTTCAAAGGCCAGTCCCATCGTTTGAATCACATTTTATTTGTCGTCTGCATATGCTTCAAATTTGGACAAGTCTAAAGACATATATTACTGCCCTAGAATAGCCAACAATTCGAAAGACGATGTACGTGAACCCAGCACGGCAGAGGCATCTAGCATTGGCACCAGGCAAGCAAAAATATTGTGGCATTCAAGCTTTCAATCGGTATGTTTCAGCTTTAGTTGATATACCAACATAGGCACCCGAACACTCGACCTAGCCTTTCTCATTTTGCCGATGATTTATTAAAGGGAGGTTAACGTAGTAATATCAATCTGAACAATAAATAAGGAAAGTCAAAAGTCCAGAAAACTGAAGACAATGTTCGTTTTCAGATATTTTGTATCTGGTAGAAAAGACGTGTTAACCTTTTACCACACAAAATTGAGTGTTACCGACCCTGAGGAAGAAGGCTTTTGAAAACATCGAAGGAAAAGGAGAAATTGCTAGTTACCAGGATTTTCTTCTTTTCCCACAATGTTTTCCATCCTTTCAAAGATAAATTCCATCATTTAAGCAACATTTAAATCATTGACTGCAGCTGCTTTGAATTTAGAAAAGTCTACATTTTTGTCGTTTAATAAAGAGTTATTTAAACTAAATAACTGGTTTCCGGTCGTTATATAGACTCAAAGTAGGTCAACATGGTATTCGATAGTGTTTAGTCTGCCAGAGTAGCTCAAGCGGTTGGCCGCGAGACTTGTAAGAGACTACACTTGGTATAATACCGGCTACTCCCCACCACTTTATCGTGAAAACTCATGGAAATCAAAATTATGCGTCAAAAAATGCTATTTTTTACGGATTCATCCTGTGTACACAAAATACAATACTGGTCAACGGACTGAAGCAAAAAATTTCACAAATTTCTGATCTTTTCAGTCGTAAAATGATATGCCATATATATGCAAAGAATTGTATAGTGGTGGGGGTTTGCCGGTATTATGTCCAAATCTCGGGATACTTGAGGGTGAGGGTTCTATCCTAACTTCTTGCAAACTAATTAGTCTTTCGGGTGAGATGTTATACCAAGGTCCTGTGTGAGGATGCTATACACCAAGCACGTAAGATTACCAGAGTTTTGCAAAGACTTGTAGGAATATCACATGATCAATGACACGAGTCCATTATGCGGGATAGTCGTTGTCTACGCATGTCATATTCTTCGAAGATTGACCTGTCTGCTATGATGCATCACTATCCTGTGCATGATAAATATTAAAGCGCAGTGAGTTAAATCCAAACGGGAAAATAATTGAAAAAGAAACAATATTTACTGCAAATGTTTGTTAACAGTTTTTAATAACGACAAGGAGAAAACCAGGACTTATGCAGGTTATTCACAGACTTTGACAACAAAAAATGTCCCCTCCGTGCTGGGCTTATATACCGGGCTATTTCCAAGGCCTAAAGTGGATGCTTTTATAAATGATTTGTGTATAGGTTCTTTATACGCTGGCTAACCATGGCTGGATGAATCGTAGCACTTAGCGTTATTTTCAATAAACGGATATATAATATTAAAATCCGCTGCGCCGATTGCCCATCTTCAAAAGAAGTCAAGTAATATACCAGAATGCCCAAATCAGATAGGTATGTATTAGAAAAATAAAATGCCGCCTAGCGGAAGATAATGGTGGAACTTTATTCATATTAGTTCGATGACGTCATATCTGATGGTATAAAAATAGACAGGGTTGCCGATTTTTAAACAAGCATCCTGTTAATTAATCGCCAAAATTGCACAATTCTACTGAATTTACAGTTTCTTTACACTTTCAAAGAAAAATATATTAAGTTGCTCTTTATCAGTGTTTTATAAGAAATTTTCATTTACGACAAAGTCTAAAAAAAGTTTTTTTAATGATATTTGATTAAAATTTTGCGGCGAACGGCTTTGAAAATATTAACGAGAATATCTGTTATGAAGGTGACTTGAGTTTAGATATATGAATATTTCAAAAGAAGAAGTTGCTGGTTACGAGCAATTTCTTCTTTTGCTGTAATGTTTGCAAAGGGTGGAGAGAAAATGTTGATTACCTTTCCTTTACCATACTATCTTATGTTTTAACGACCTCGAGAAAGTAGACTCTTTGATAATTAGCATTTTCTCTATTTTCAACATTGTTTTCTTATATAGACAAATTTCTTCATGTGAACAACATTTACCATGTCGTCTGCAAAAGTTTTCAATTGGACAGGTAAAAAATTTTGAGGTCTGAGCTTAAACACGGGATTGTTTAGTAATAGGTTGATATTTACATATACCCGTTGTGAAAAGAGATCAGTTAAATGCCCCGGATATAGCAGGTAATGATTAAAGGCCTTCTATGTTTATCATTGTGAGGTCATATTGACAAATACGTATACGGCTTCTGTGAATACCCCCTAAAGGAACAAGAAAATGTTGTGTTCTTTCGCATTGATATGTAGCTTTTTTCCCGCTCTTCCTGTGATATTTGTACTGAACAACGAATTAATAAAATGATCAGAGCGTCTGCTGCAGATTTATTTTCATTTCTTCAGAGAAAAAAAAGGCGTGTATGCTTTTCATGGCTTTGACTGAACTTAACCATAAATTATTCATATTTTATAAAAATCGGTGAAACTACAGTATAGATGAAAAAGAGCGAACGCGTTAATGCTAATACAATTATTTTCCAATAACCAAGTACAGTGGTGTATTAAGATGTTGTCTTAATTTTATACAAAAGAAAACTGAACACAAAAAGAATTTAGCTGCAGGGAATATCAAGTAGCTTACTTTTTCAAACAAGTTTAAGAGAAAGAATAAACATACTGTAGGATATACCAACATTCCAGGCGCTAAGTAAGTGAAACAGATATATTTGGCTGATATCCTACTTCAAATTTTGGAGTTTAAACAGATACAATATGCAGGATAGTATTTATAAATCTAAGACCAAACATACTACCCTGTGCGTTTGGGCTTGTTCATCTGCTCACAAAATCAAGTTAGACTTGTATTGGTGATATACTAGTATAAGGAAAATCATACTGTAGTAACATTTTTGGTGCTTGTATTTGCTTCAAGCTGTTTTCAAAAATTTGATTCTCGGGAATCATCCGGTCGTTCGAAATGTCAAAATGCCGCGGGAAGCCATTACAAGCAACAGGAAAGTTACAACAGCATATGAATCCTTTTGTGATATACCTACAAATTCAAACAGCAGAATCTTGAAATTATTGACAATCTTATTTGAAAATGGTAAAAGAAATTAAAACAAATACTGGCGGATAAATACTATAAGGTAACAATTTAACCAATCAAATAGGAGGCCAAGTTTAAAGTAGTCTGCAAGAGGGTTACATCATCATATCTTGTTTGGGACTGCTACTGTGTAAATAAAGACTTTTTCCCCGTTGGTTCTGAATTTATCTACGTAGAATACTACTTGAGTCGGAAAAAGTTGTAGGTATTTCATAAGATTGAACATGGTTTAAGACTTGGTGCAGTGACCTTGACCTTTACCTTGATGACCAAAATCTAAATGGCTGCTCCCTACAAACAGACTGAATGTATGTATGAAGTACCATCAAACGTATATAACCCTCTCAGCGCCACAGAAGAGAAAAGGGGCGTTCACTTTTCTTTCTTTACAAACTTTTTTTTTTTTCATTTTCTATTATCTTACCACATTCTCTCCAGTAAGGGATTTGATTTGCTGAAGCAAAACTCTTCGTCCATCCCAGGCCAGTCTTTAGCCAGCAATGACTGCGGTAAACAACTGAAACCTAGCGCCTCATTACCGTCAACAAAATATACTGTGGTAATGAAAAAAGAAAAAAAGATCTATAATCACGGAACAATATTCACCAAGGCGCTCTAGGGAATTTGGTATTGTTCAAAACAAGCCATCTGACAAGATGAAAACAAATATACGACCATCCTGAGCCAGTCTTTGGCCTGCTCTTATTGCAGTCCTCATGTCTGAAGTTGAGGGCTCATAACCGTCAACAGAATATGATTCCTCGTGTTTTTTTTTTTTTTTTTTTGTTTAACCTGGGACAACCATTCTACAGAGTATTCTTAGTCTTATTCTCAAGAATGGTTGGTCAATACGGGTCCTGGTCTAATTCTGAAGTACAAATCTACCCTTCTGATTGGCTGAGACAAAAATTTAGTTTTCAAACGAAATGTCGAATAAATTAAAAATTTTCTTTACTTTCATTCTGTACTTTCAGCGCTTTGAAACTATGTAAGCACTTGTACAATCGATTTTGTCGTCATTGCAAATAATTATTTTAGGTCGCTGAAAGGGGACCAAGTTCGCAAATATTGCTGTTAAAATTGCGAGTGTAAACAATTGATTTAACTTCTACTTCATGCTGGAAAAAAAGTTCTGGATACCATGCTTACAAGTATATGTATTGCTCGTCTTTCATTTCATTGTTATTTGTTTCCTCATGTTCTATTACATATCATGTTCGTGTAGAAGTAGCAGTCGTTTTAGTGCTTATTATCATTCAAATATGGTTGAATCTATTTCTCCGTCCGTCCGTCCGTCTGTCTGTTGTCTGGAACTTTATAGAACAGTTTTTTTTTCTGCTTTGTACCAGTCAATTCAACAAGAAGATTTCATTGTAATTAGGCCATGCTCTGTGTAAGGGGGTTTAATGCATCTGCAAAAAGTATCGAGCCAGGTCAGCCTGCGCAGTCCGCGCAGGCTGACTTTGTGTCGAATTTTTTTTTATATTGGTAACTTTTTTGCATGGGCAAGTACAATTCTACCTCATGATCCAGTCGGTTGTGAAACAAAATGGATTTTATGGACCATTAATTATGTGATGACTTGCTCAGTATAATAAGTGGACTGCAACACGCGAAAAGGGGCATTCGGACATTTGCGTAAAGTGTCGTCTCGGATCAGCCTGCGCAGTCCGCGCAGGCTGATCCGAAAAGACACTCTCCGTTTTAATGTAATTTTCTGTTTTGCGCAAGTCTACTGTAGCACAATATCTAATGTAGTCGTAAAGTGCCGTCTCGGATTACCCTGCGCGGACTGCGCAGGCTGATCCGAGACGACACTTTACGCAAATGTGCGAATGTCCCTTTTCGCGTGTTGCAAGCCATATATCACGGAGATGCATTACAGCCCCTTTTTTCACAGCATAGCTCATTTATCTTCCGAAAACTGGAAGAAATGAAATTGATAATTATTAGTTTCTAATAAGATAATAATGTTGAGCCCTTTGCATAATTAATCCACTTATGTTAGGGCAAGGTATTGAAGTTTTAGGTCATACCAGCCTTTGCCTGCTTTTTCCGTAAATATTTTGAGAGATTACATCCCAAAAACTTGTTAATGACGTATATCACAAATTTTTGTAACGGACAGATTTTTTTTAAACTTTGCACATACAAAGCTAATCATGTCTCTAGGAGATGTCAGTAAAAATAGATATGGGTCACCGTGCTCGTTTCTGAGAAATTTGCCTTTGAAAAAGGTATATAAAGTTTTTAAAAATTCAGCTTATATTCAACTTAACACGCTTTTCTTTAATAGTCGGTTAAATAGGAAAATTACCGGAAGAATATACAAATATACATCATTTTAATGAAAACTCATTTAGTTTAGCACAAAAAATATATAAAAGCTAGGTTTTGAGCATGGTAAATGTACAAATATGCATGTTACATATAGACCTTTGAGTTAAAAAGGGGGATAATTTAACTGAATTAAAGTTTAATCTTCTTTCTAACGGATAGATTTTTCTTAAAATTTCCACACTTATAGTACTTGTAATTCTAAACAATAGGAACAAATAAAAATGGCACCTATCCGTGCTTATTTCGTCAGAAAACAGGGATGAAAGCCACTGTTGAAGTTATTTTTTTCAAGGAAAAAATATAGGATAAAAGCTCTGCAGACACAGTGGCAAATGTTTGGTTTAACTCTTGATCAAATGACATAATGGTAGGGCAGATTACGTTTGCGGATTTTTGCTATATTCTTGTTCGTACGATCGCAGATTAAATGTTGGTATCGACTGCGACTGAAGGTGTTAATTTCGCAGACGGATCTCACATAAATCACATAAAGAAATTGAAGAAGCTCTAGAAAGAAATGGGTGGAGATTTATTTCACGCTTTTTGGTAGTTGATCCGGAAATAATGGTGGATTATGATTTGATAGTTTCACCGTTTCGACCTGAAATTTACCGTTTTGACAACTCAATGGTACGGAACTACTAACATGCTTGCACTATGTGTATAACTTTGCCCTTTCAAACGCATCAGATCTATTTCAGACACTGATTAAATCGAGTAATCTAAAAAACCAAATCCCACCTTTTCAAAATGTTTATTAATCCTGTTAAAATCAGGTTTACGCGTTTTGTTGACTTGTTGTGTTCATTTCGAATGTAAATAAATGACAGGTACCGCTACTTAAGGCAGAAGGATATATTTGGCTATCGGAAGATCAAAGATTTAAAAAAATGTAAATTTGGATGGATTTTTGTCTTTTTTAAATATATCACTGAACGAGATATTCTCTTAAATTGATAAAAACAATTCTGTCACAATTTTGGTCAAATATAAGAGAACCGTTTTCTTTGTAAACTGGTAAATAGGTTCTCACTGTAATGCGACAGCAACATCTCCTTGTTCCACGATTTTTTTTTTTTTTTTTTTTCAAAAATCATCTTCTGCAGGGTCGTTAAAACACGGAATCATCTGGTCAAGGGTTAAACACCAGAACATTTTCCATTCACT